>OW443350.2:18745034-20168534 GCA_937001555.2 Hypsopygia costalis | reverse complement strand
AATAGTGGTGGTCGCAAAGTGCACAAGGATAATGCTGGACGACAGGATAATCCGAATGGCTAACACCATATCCGGGGACCTGTTCGAAGGCGTTAACCCGGTGCATTGGGTGACCCCCACCTTTATATGGACTAATGGAGTCCCAGGGTGCGGAAAGACAAAATGGGTGGTTTCGCAATTTGACCCAAGACAGGACATCATAGTGACAACGACAATCGAGGCCGCAAACGACGTCAAAGAGAGGCTGACTATGACTTACGGAACCCGTAATTGCAGACGAGTGCGTACTATGGCATCCCTGTTAGTAAACGGTCTACATAAAGGCGAGACGTGTACACGCCTACTGGTGGACGAAGCCCTTATGAACCACTTCGGATCCATAGTAATGGCAGCACAAGTAGCCAGAGCCACAGTCGTCAGCTTAATCGGAGACGAAAATCAACTCCCATACATTGACAGGAATAACCTCTTCCCAATGCTGTATAACCGACCCAACCTCACGACGACCATAGCGAGAAACCTCCTTTGTACGTACAGGAACCCCCAGGACGTAGCGTATGCGCTTAGAGAAATCTATGGCGGCATATACTCGTCCAAGGCACGCACAAGATCACTGTCGCTGAAAAGGTATACGGGCGCGCAGATCCCCAGGATGGACAACACACTATATCTGGTCCACACCCAGGCAGAGAAGGTTCTCCTTATCGGCCAAGGATACGGGAAAAACCCGGGATCTCGCACTCTAACCATACACGAAGCGCAGGGTCTAACGAGCGAGTCAGTGGTGATTGTACGTACAACAAAACACATATCAGACATCACACAAAGCGTCCCTCATGCCGTTGTCGCAGTCTCCCGGCACACCAAGTCCTGTATATACTACAGCGATAATGTAGCGAAAGATGCCATAGCCTATTTTATCACAGGGGCTGAGACTGCTACGGCGGCAAAGATCAGGGATTATAACATGAAGATGGCGATGAGGGCGGGGGATAGAGAAACCGCCACCAAACTCGGATGGCTGAGACCGGATGACGGTCCCTCCACCTCCACCTCATAAAAACACATGACCATGATCGACAATACCAACCAAACAGCGAGGGAAGGAGACGCAAGCCGTGGCAGTGCCTTCTGTTTTCTTAACTCGCCATAAATAACATGAAAGTAACGGTGATGTCGGGGAGAGCGCGCTGACGCGCTCACAAAACGAGAAACCTCACAAGAGAGCCTCAGTCCAGACGCTGAAACGCGCACTCGCCGACATCACACGAATACACGGATTAATCATAAATACTAATGTATATAGACGATAAGTAACTAATAAAAAAAATAAAAATAAAAATAAAAATAAATAAATAAAAAACAAATAAATAAAAAATGACCTAAAAAGAGATGGATTACAGAAAAGACCCAAAACAAAAAAAAAAAAAATAATAATAATAATAAATCAATAATGAAAAAACTAACACAAAAAAAAATAATTATAAAAATAAAAAATAAAAAAAAAAAATAAAAAAAAAGAGGCATGCAAAAACATAACATTTTAATTATACATACACCTAACATAAGACTAATATAAATAAAAATAGAGATGTTTAAGCGCGGAGTTTTAGTAGAATAAATAAACAAAATAACAAATATTTCATCAATTTAAAAAAGGTACGGACCAAGCGTCTGTAGTTGTAGTTTTATTTAATAATAAAAAAAAAAAAAAACCTAACCTTGGAATTTATTTTAATCTTATTTTAATTTATTACTATTTACATTGTATTAATTCACAAAATAGGATAAATTGGAACTCTGAGTTGTACCCACACATTTATTATTAACTGTTGACCGGTTAAATTGCTACGATGCAGAGGACACCGGCAAAATCAAAATTGCCACTGAAACGCGAGACATCGAGGGCGGGTCCCTCGGCAAGAACGCTTACCAGAAGTGAAGAGAAGCAAAAACTTACCAGAGAGGGAACCTTCACAAAGGAAGATAGAAGAGAGGACTCAGACCCGGAATATGAATCGGACGACGACGGGCAGCCAAAAATGGATGAAAGACTGAGAAGGTCTTATGGGACGGGGGCCCACCACACATTCCCACCACTGTATCTCCTGTGTAGCCAGGATTAACAGCGGCGACCGCCAAAAAAGGCAATGAACAATGAAGTCCATTGCAGTCCCAGGGGTAAAACTACGGCTGCCTTGGAACTCACAACGAATTTAATCAGAAGAAATTAGAAGGAGTAGGAAGCTTTTGGAATTTGACTTCCCCTCTTAGCAATGTGAGAGACAGCAATATGGCAAATAAGGCATTAAAAGCCTAAAGAGATGGCTAGTCAAGTGAAGCTCAACTGCCGTGCACCACGGATTTTAAGTTTCTAACACTATTAGGGACCTAAAACACTGAGTTGTTACCTAACACATCGATTCCAATAATATGAATTGCAAAATCGTCTGAACGCTTGGTAATTCTCCCTTGTTGCTACCAAATCTGAATAGTATACTACCCCGGATGCAACTTGCAATGAATTCAACATGTCATCCCGCTCCCGCTGCCAAAGATCACACTCCCAGAGAACATGGTGTGCTGTTTGATCGAATTCAGAATTAGCAGTAGAACATTCGCATAAGGGCGACGGCACTAATTTAAACGAAAAGAGTTTAGCTTTAAAATTGCCATGTCCAGTTAAAAATTGCGCAACGGGGTGGTCTACTTCTAACCACTTTTTCTTTAATCTATCTCTTACCGATTGAAAGAACAGATACAAGTGGCGTCCTTTGGTAGAAGTTTCCCACCTTTCCTGCCATTCAGACAGCAATGTTTCAAATACTTCATTAATAGGTTTGAACAGTCTAACTATTACTAGTATAAAGTCTAACTATTACTATTACTAGTACTAGTTTTAATAGTTAGACTGAGAAGGTCTATAGAAATCTGTTATGACGGCAAAAGCCTCCTGGAACAATCCAGGAACTTGAAAACAGAAGTTAAAAATGGACTAATTACGCTGTTCCATGAGCTTAAAGAACTTCTCTACGATATCGCAAGCGATGTGTTTAACGAGAGTACAGCTGCCCCAAAACCTAAGATGAAGGACAAAGGTACAGAAACAGAGGAAATAATAACAAGGAAGATAGAAAAGAAGGATAAACAGACGGAAACCGAAAAGGAGGTAAAAAAGAAGATCGAAAAAATGGATAAAGGGACTGAGACCATAAAACAGAAGGATACAAGGAAATTAGACAGAAAAGATCAGAGTACCGAAACAGAAACAACTGTAACAAAACTTAAACAGGGAATGGAAGAGAGGAACATGGAAATAGGAGAAAAATTAATGAAAATATTGGAAGAACATGGTAAAAAACTCGAAGATAACAAAAAAGAAATAGAAATGCTGCGAGAGACCGTGCAAAAACAACAGCAGATGGAAGAGTTACCACCGATGATGACCTACGCGAGTGTTGCGGCGACACCGGTAACGCCAGTAAGTAAGCGACAACCAGAGAGAGCGGCGCTGCATTCGCTGATGGTCTCATCAAAGGACACAATGGACACAGGAGAAGAGGTTTTGCAGAAAATGAGGCAGGGAATCGAAGCAACCGAAGGAGGTATAAAAATAGACAGAATCAGAAAAGCGAAGGACGCAAAAATAATAATCGGATGCAAGAACAGAGAGGAGATGGAGAAGGCAAAGAGAAAAATAGACAGGATAGAAGGGCTGAAAGTAGTAGAAGCCAAGAACAAGGATCCACTGGTAGTTCTCAAATGGGTCTTCACTACTCTGACGAATGAAGAAATAGAAAAAGCTATAAGGCTGCAAAACGAGGAGCTCGTGCACGATCTCATCGACATAGAAACAAAAATCGAAGTAAAATATAGAAAAAATACTCGGAACCCAAACCTAGTCCACGTAGTGGCAAAAGTCTCCCCGGCATTGTGGAAAAGGCTGATAGAGGCAGGAGCAGTACACATCGATATCCAAAAGGTGCTCGTGGCGGACCAGTCTCCCCTGGTGCAGTGCTCCAGGTATTTGGCGTATGGTCACACCCGGCGATACTGCACAGAGACAACAGACATTTGCAGCCACTGTGGTGGGCCGCATCTGCGCACGGAATGCGAAGTGTGGAGAATGGACCTAACATCGTCATGCAAGAACTGCACCGTCGCCAAACTAAACAGAAGCGATCATAATGCGTTTAGCATGGACTGCCCGATCCGTAGAAAATGGGACGCAATCGCAAGATCCACGATTGCTTATGACTAACTGGACCCCAAAAAATGTGATAATTGCTAGAATTAATAATTAATAACAGCAATTATATAAAATACAGAATAATAGGAGTAAACCCTGAACTCAGCAAGACCGAGATGGCGCGGTACTATTTTTAAAATAGGAACGCAAGCTGTATGGCGTATAGGGGTATACACCAAACTGTCAACTTCAAAATAAACAAAATAAAAACACACAGCAGATATATTTAATAACAACAATCGTAAGTAATTGGCTAGAACTTGAGCAAAGAATTTCTGTCAAAATGCATCAAAAAGTCTTTTCACAAATATAATGTATATTTGTACAGAATGGAAAAAATAGTAGTATATGTACGTCTGTTAAATAAATAAAAATAAAGAAACTACCCATAGCAACAATTATGTATAAATAGAACAACTACCTACTTTAGAGTAAGCTTTCCTATCATATAAACTTTATCTACTGCATACCTACCATAGCTGCAAAATTGTTAAAATGGAAACCTGCTGTATGTTTAGTATAACAAAAGGCGATACTGTAAACCTCCAAAAGAAGCTGAAGCTTTTATATACACAATGTCTTAAATGAACAATCCCTGTTATCTGTTATTTGTTTAGGATTAAATAGTAATAAGTATGTGTTTAGACTAAGAAACAAATTGTAAATGATAAAGTAAATAAAAAATGTGTAAATTTATTTAACCTAAAATAAAGCAAGCAAATAGTAGTATAGAGGTCAGTACCCAGGCCTATAGCACAAAAGATGAAGTATGAAAGAAAGAACAGTATGAAGAATAAAAGTACGAGAGGCATAAAAGCGAGAACTAGTATGAATGTGAAATAGTAATAACAAAGGCCCTGTTTACCCTTGCAGGGGAATATAGAAAAAAAAAAAAAAAAAAAAAAAAAACCTAACCTAACCTAACCTAACCTAACCAGTTTATATCGATTTTACATTATTACTTATTATATTTTTAAATTTTTATAAATTTTATTTTATTTATTTCTCAATTATTACTATTATTGTCTTGTTTTATATTAATCTATTGACGTGCTCCTATACAGCCAAATTATTTAACGACGATATCGGCCCTATACACCGTGTATGTAAACTGACCCGGCCCTATACAGGCCGTAATTGTATACCAATTAATTGTTTGATTGTTGCGCACACCCCTACAATATGTACAGGACGCCGCCGAGAGATCTGGACGACCGGTCCTCTGCTCCCCGCGCCCCAACAACGGGGGCAAACAACAACGCGTCCCCCGTCACGAACGTTAGGAGGAGTATTGGGGCGTGGGAGGCAGGGGCACCGGTGTGCAACACCCCCCCTCAGAACATAGTACCAACCTTGGCGTCGACAACGGTAACAAAGGCGTCCCGCGCTCCCACAGGGAATAAAGCTCAAAAAGCGGCGGCCAAAGCAGCCAGAAGTCGGGTGGAGGAAGCCAGGGCCTGCAACAATACGGCTAAATCTGCGATCTCCGCCTCCAGGAATCTGAAGACGGAGATCAAGACGAGTGTGTTGCAGGCCGTGGACCGTCTCTACCATCTACTGAAGGAAGCAGAAGCCGAACTAGCTGCGAAGAAGAATGAGGTGGGTCTGGTCGGAGCTGCCGGGGTACAGACCGCGGCATCTCCGACCAGTCATGTGGAAAGTGTAGACAAGGAGCGCGAGATACATGAGATAGAAATAGGAAAAAAGGTAGAAGAAAATAGGGAGCTCCTCGTCCTGAATACGCGGCTCCTGCAGGAGATAAAGGAGAAGTTAGAGAAGCAGGGGCCGTCGGCCGGGGGGACTACCTACGCGGGTGTAGCGGCGGCGGGCCCGGCCACCGACAACACGGTGGCTGGCCGCGCCACGCTGCACTCGGTGGTCGTCTCCTCGACCGCAGAAGAAGAAACGGGAGACGAGGTACTCCAAAAAATTAGGGAAGCGGTCGACGCCAAGGAGGGTTGGGTGAAGGTAGAGCGTGTGCGCAAAGTAAAAGACAGGAAGGTAATTATAGGCTGTGCCGACGAGGCGGAGAGGGATAAAATCAGGAAGCGGCTCTCGACATCGGGGAGGGGTTTGGTCGTCGAAGACGCGAAAAACAAAGACCCGCTTCTGGTTGTGAGGGACGTCCTGAAGGTTCATTCGGATGAGGAGCTTATACGGGCCCTTCGCAACCAGAATCGGGACGTTTTTCGCGGACTCGACGCCCGAGAGAGCCGCGTTGTAGTTCGGCACAGCAGGCGAGCGCGTAACCCGCACAACCGCCACGTCGTATTGAGCGTCTCCCCAGTGGTCTGGAGGAGGTCGATAGCAGAGCGGAAGCTGCGTATCGACCTTCAGAGGTGCGTCGTTGAAGATCAGACGCCCCTCGTCCAGTGCACCCGTTGCTTGGGATACGGACACGGTCGGCGGTTTTGTAAAGAAACCGCCGACGTGTGTAGTCACTGCGGTGGCCCGCATCACAAGTCGGAGTGCGCGGACGCGGCCGCTGGGAAGCCGCCAGCTTGCATTAATTGCCGCCGGGCGAAGCAGTCGAGCGCGAAACATAACGCGTTCGACGGCGAATGCCCGGTGAGATCGAAGTGGGACCGGTTGGCGCGGGACGCCGTAGCTTATTGCTGAGGTTGCCTCGGGGACCATTCGCCGACCGTACCGAATGGCTCAGGTCAATCTCCAGAGGAGCCAATTAGCAACCCAAGAGTTGCTATTGGCCGCAGGCAGACGCAACATATCCGTTGCACTGCTGCAGGAGCCCTACGTGGGTCGGGTTGGAAGTGTTAGGAGTTATCAGGGAGTGAGGGTCTTTCAGGCGCAGGAGAACGGGCAGGGTACTGTGAAGGCAGCCATAGCTGTCTTCGATAATGACTTAGACGTCATACAGTACCCGCAACTCACCACGAACAACATCACAGTGGTGGGGATCCGGACCAGCGCCTGGAAGATCACACTCGTCTCCTACTACTTCGAACCCGACAAACCCATTGGGCCATACCTGGAGCAGTTGCGGCGGATTGAGCGCGATGCCGGAGCAGGTGGGTTGATCCTGGGCGGGGACGCCAACGCGAAAAGTGTCTGGTGGGGCAGTTCTCATGAGGATTCCAGAGGAGAGGAGATAGCTGGGACCTTAGGGGAGCTGGGCCTCCAGATTCTTAACTGCGGTGACGTCCCAACATTCGATACTGTCAGAGGTGGAAAGAGGTACAGTAGCCATGCCGACGTGACGGCATGCTCGGAGGATATGTTGAGCTTGGTGGATGGATGGCACGTCGAGGAAGCACTCACGTCCTCGGATCACAACGGCATCATATTTGACGTCCGCATGGCCAAGGCCAAGGGTGTATCGATTGCGAGGACCACCAGGATCTTCAACACCAGAAAGGCTGATTGGGGTAAGTTTCGTGAGAAACTCGCCTCAATCATGCTGAGAGACAGTCTCACCGCTGCACGCGTGGAGGCTGTCGAAGGGTGTGAGGAACTGGAGGTGATCGTGGATGGATACACCCGGGCGATAGGCGAGGCCTGTCAGGCCTCGATGCCTAAAAAGAGCAATGCGGGGTCATTTAGGCTGCCGTGGTGGTCGGAGGAATTGGAGGAGCTGAGACGACAGACCAACACCAGGCGACGCAGGATCCGAAACGCTGCGCCGGCGCGTAGACAAATGGTGGTCCAACTGTACCTCGAACAGAAGAGCAAGTACGAGGCCGCGGTGCGAGAAGCACAAACCTGCAGCTGGAGGGAGTTTTGTGGGAGGCAGGACAAAGAAGGTGTCTGGGAAGGTATCTACAGGGTCATCGGCAGGGTAACCGAGCGGAAGGAGGACACGCTCCTCGAAGTCGACGGGAGGGCGTTGGACGCCAGGGAGTCAGCAGAGCTGTTGGCGGACACCTTTTATCCCGCCGACAGCGGGTTGGACGACAATACAGATCACCGCCAAATGAGAGAACAAGCCCGTACGGTAAACGAACGGGCCAATGATGATCATGACCCGCCGTTTACCGAGAGGGAACTCATGGCGGCTGTATTGTCCTTCAACCCAAAAAAGGCCCCTGGCGCCGACGGCCTCACGGCTGACGTTTGCGCTCGGGCCATTGACGATGGCACTGGATTCTTCCTGGCCCTTCTTAACAAGTGTCGGGCCCTCCGATGCTTCCCTCGGCTGTGGAAGGAGGCCATCGTAATTGCTCTTCGGAAACCGGGAAAGGAATCGTATAGCTTGCCCAAATCATACAGGCCGATCGGGCTTCTGTCTGTTTTGGGCAAGATATACGAAAAAATGTTGATCGCTCGCCTCAAGCATCATCTTCTGCCGAGGATTAGTACTCGCCAGTACGGGTTCATGCCACAGAGGGGCACCGAAGACGCCCTCTATAACCTGCTGCACCATATTCGCAGCAAGCTAGACGAGCGTAAGATCCTTACCCTCGTCTCGCTGGATATAGAGGGCGCCTTCGATTGCGCCTGGTGGCCTGCTATCAAACTCAGACTGGCGGAGGAAAACTGCCCTCTGAGCTTGAGACGAACGATAGACAGTTACCTCAGCAATAGGACGGTGAGGGTGCGCTTCGGGGGGGAGGAATGCGCACGCGCTGCCACAAGAGGGTGCGTACAAGGGTCGATAGGAGGTCCGATATTGTGGAACCTCCTCTTGGACCCCCTCTTGTGGCAACTAGAAAGAGCGGGGGTGTACTGTCAGGCCTTCGCCGACGATGTCGTGTTGGTGTTTGACGGAGCCACTGCACTGGATATAGAGAAATGTGCCAATGCCACTCTCGAGCACGTGAGGGCGTGGGGGGTCAAAAACCGGTTAAAGTTTGCGCCGCAAAAGACCAGCGCCATGCTGGTCACGCGCAAACTCAGGTATGACACTCCACGCCTCAGCATGGGCGGGATGGGCATTGGCATGTCTCGACAGATCAAACTCCTCGGGTTGACCATCGACGCGGGTCTTACGTTCAATGCGCATGTGGCCACCGTCTGTAAACGGGCGGTGGACATATATAAGCGCCTTGCGCGTACGGCCCGCGTCAGTTGGGGTCTTCATCCTGAGGTAGTGAAGATCATATATACAGCTGTAGTGGAGCCGACGATATTGTACGCCGCGGCCGTATGGGCACCAGCGGTAAATAAGCTAGGCATCCAAAAGCAGCTCAACAGCGTACAGCGGGGCTTCGCGCAAAAGATCTGCAAGGCCTACCGAACGGTCTCCTTGAACTCCGCATTGCTGCTGGCTGGGGTGTTCCCCCTTGACCTTAGGGTGCGAGAAATCGCATCTCTTTACGAGGCCAAGAGGGGACTGCCCCATCCGGTGCTGGGAGACAGGGAGATCGAGCGGATGGCCTCTAAGATCGAGACCCCGCACCCAGCGGAGCTGGAGAGGGTCGAGTTCGATCACCTGGTGGACGAGGAACAATACAGGGCAGCCAACACCTTTGCCCTGCGAATGTTCACGGACGGTAGTAAGATTGAGGGTCGGGTAGGTGCCGCTGTTTCAATTTGGAACAGCGATGCCGAAACCAAGGCCGTCAAGCTTACTTTGTCGTCCTACTGCACCGTCTACCAGGCCGAACTCCTCGCTCTCTGCACCGCGGCAAAATACGCGTTGAGCTGTAATGGATCCAGCGTGGGCATCTTCAGCGACTCCATGGCGGCGCTCCAGGCGATAGGTAACGTTGATTCCCCTCACCCCCTTGCGGTACAGACGCGGGACGCTCTTAAACTGTGCAAAGCGCAGGGTAAGAGCGTCTCGATGTTCTGGATCAAGGCGCATGTGGGTCTTGAGGGGAATGAACGAGCCGACGAACTCGCAAAGAGTGCGGCCCTGAAGTCGAAGAGGAAGCCCGACTACGACCGCTGCCCTGTCTCATTCGTCAAGGGTATGATCCGTAAGGCGACCATTGACGAATGGGATAGGAGATACCGCTCGGGAACTACAGCTTCAACGACGAAGCTGTTTTTCCCGAGTGCGACCGCCGCGTACAGTATCGTGGGCAAAATGGCTCCGTCTGGTATCACCACGCAAGTCTTATCGGGACACGGTGGGTTTGCCGCGTACTTGTACAGGTTCAAGTGCGCGGACGATCCATCGTGTTTCTGTGAAGCTGATGAGGGTCAGACAGTGCGGCACATTTTGTTTCAGTGTCCCGCATTCTCCAAACAAAGATGGGAGCTGGAGCAGCGTTTGGGAATGCGGGTCACTGAAGCGAACGTGTCCGAGGTGATGGCTGGGAAAAGTAGAATTAAGTTTCTTGACTACTGTGTCAATCTAGCCACGGCTGTCATCAGGCGGAACAAGCGGAATGGACCCACCTAGGACCAATGTTGACTTGGGCGCCTATATTTTCAGATAGGCGCCTCGATCGCGGTGGCTAGGTGGGATCATTGAGCTAAGTGTCTGCCGGGGACAGCTGTGGATGGATTGACAATAATCAGATCGTAAGTTGGACCAAGCCATCACCTCAACTCGTCGGCGTCCAAAGCGGACATAGTAATTTAATGAAAATTTATATTGTTATAATTGTTAATTAGGTATGTATTTTAAGCTATTGCTTCATATAACATGTTAGTTTTAAGATCGTTTTAAAATGTTACTATAGATATAACGACTGTATAAGACTAGTAAAAGCCTTGTCTACGACAGGGGTGTGCGTTTTCTAAAGTAAGCCAATCTGCGCACATCCAGCGGACTGTATACACCCGTTGGATGTGCGTATATTGCGATTGTCCTATGTAAAAAAAAAAAAAAAAAAAAAAAAAAAAAAAAAAAAAAAAAAACCTAACCTAACCTAACCGAAAGAGTTTAGCTCGGTCCGCCACCCGGTACGCAGCAAAACCCACGTGCTCCGCGTTTAAAAAATTGAAAAAGTGGTTTATTTTGACGCTACGAAGGTGCTTGAGGTGTCGTTGGAATCGTCTCGGTCGGCCGCATACTCGGGCGATTTCCAAAGTACCCGCACGCGTGTGACTTAGCCGCGATAAGTCCTTTTCCTCTTTTGTTAACTTAAAACAGCCACTTAATTGGCTCTAGTGCTGTGAAGAGTGAAGTGCGGTTGAAGTGCGAAGTGTCCACGTGTGGGGCTCATTGCCCTCTACCATATTCCCGGGTCATTTGGACCGGGAAACCCACCACCGAAGCGGAAAAGCGGAAAAAACATCGACCACGTGGCCACGTGGTCGGTGATCCAGCGGCCCCAGAGAGCTGATCTTCGGCAGGCAGCAGGTACCCATTTTGGACTCACCTTTTCCGAAAAAAGAAAAATTTTTTAGCTTACGGAAGATTTAATATAATTAATTAAAAATTAATAATTTGACACGAATTTACGCCGAAGCTATAGCTAAATTCAAAAAACTGCAACTGCTATCTTTGGCGCGCTAAGCAGGAGCATTAACTGGAGCAGATTCAAAATTTTTGGAGTACTACTTTTTGGACAGTAAATAAAATAGTGAAAATTTTTGTTTTCAGCAAGATAGATAGAAAAATTTTGTAATTTCTAAAATATTTTTAATTGATCGGGTAGAGCTATATTTATAGTATTTATGATAAATTTTTCAGATTTTTTGGCCAACTGGTTCAGGAGCTATTAATTTTTTGATGTTTTTTGGATATAATTCGGTAATATTAGATTAAAATTAATATTTGACAACGGGAAAGGGTTCTCTGGCACCAATACCTTGGGACAGAGCCCCAACACCGACTGTCTAGCGCTTAAAACAAGAAAGTTTGCATTTAGGACCAAATTCAAAATTAAGGACCAAAATTTTTAAACGGCCATAGTTCCTGAACCGTTTTGCCTAGAAACTCCGGATTTTCGGAGTAACTATTGCCATTGTACATAAATTGTAGATCCGTGAAGAAAACCCGAATTCCAAGAAATTTTTTATATTGTTTCGTGACCGTGCCAGAATTGTGGAGCGGGTGAAGCCGGTGTGCTAGGAGAAAGTCCGGAGTCGCTGCGACCAGCGGTTGAGGAGTTAGAGGCGTTTTGCACCACACTTTGACATTAGGGCCGCCATTTTGAAAATCTTTAAGTGGCCATAACTCCGGGACCGTTGGCCGCAGAGAGTTGCGGATTGGACGGCTGGGTTTCTAGGGAGTCTCTCATTAGGAGTTTTTGATTCTTGGGCGGATTCCGCCCAAAAAATTTTGGATTCTCGGAGTTGGCTTTGCCGAAGAGAGGGGCAAAAACCAAGCCGTCCGAACCCAAGAACCACTTGGCTGAGACCACTGGCTCCGGAGATATCGCAAGGTAAAGTTGACTTTTGACATTTAGGCGGCCATCTTGAAAATTTTCAAACCTCGATATCTCCGAAGCCCGTGCTCGTAGGAGAGCCGGATTTTCTCGTGGCTCAACTGCGTAGTGGAGATAATAAAATTTTTGAGACCTCTACCAGATAGTAGAGCAAAAATTTTTCAAAAATTTTTGTCATTTTAAGCTGTGGAAACGGGTAGAGCTCGTCGAGCAGAGTCCGAAAATACCAAGCACAGGGCATATTCGGCCCACTGGTTCCGGAAATACAGCAAGGACCAAAATTTTGGTCCTTTGGTCCTCCGATTTTTGAACAGCCGTTTCTCGGGAACCCTTTGGGCTAGCGTGGCCGTGTTTGGTATCGCTGAGACGGGCCTGACGGGCTCTATCCGGTGAGTTAGTCGTAGTGACTCTACATAGAGTCTGTACAAAAATTCTCTCTAAAACCGAAGTTGTTGACCGTGGGGAGAAAATTCTTTCTCCACTGGACTCAGAATAGAACCGACTGCAGGGTGGATATCGAGATAAACAGGGTTAGACTCTACAACTAAAAAGTTGTAACAAGACCTGTACAAACTTAGAATAGAGCTCTATAAAGTATTGACAGAGTAACCTAGGATAAGCTAGACTTAAGAGACTTGAGTCTGTGACTCTATCTAAAACTCTACCAAAATTTTATTAGATTTGTTTGACTTATTGTGCATTTTTTCTAAATTTTTCTCACTTATTTTAACTGACCTCGAAGACTGCATATAGTGGTCTCTACTGACGCATTGAGTCAGCTCTCGCAAAGCTATTTTACAACTTATACAAGCAGCGACGCCGACACCTATTCCGCCGCAACAATGTTCGGATTCAGAACCCCGGAGGACAAAGCCAAGCGTGTATCTATTTCGCCTACTGAAACGAACATGACCTCTAGCCCAATAACAGAAGCGGGGAAAACACCCCCTAAATCCAGTACTGTGCGACGCAGTATTGACGTGTAGGAAGCGTCAAACACAGACCCTACCCCTACATTGCCACGGGGAGCGAAGAACGCGGCCCCCTCTAAAGAAGAGGCAAAAGGAGCAACGAAGACGGGACCAAGTGCAAATGCATCGGCGTGCCCACAGAGCCCTAAAAAATACGCGACTCGGACGGCCGAGGCGCATGCGAAGTTACTCAAGGCCAAATACCACTTGAATGGTCTCAAGTCAATGAAGAAGGAGGTGAAGACGGTGGTTATCAAAGTAATAGACCGTCTCTACCTCTTGGTCAAAGAGGCAGAAGCGGCGAATAAAGCAACAAAACCCACAAATAACACCAAAACCACCGACAACGTGATCCAACGAACTCCATCGACAAAAGTAGATCCGAACCCACTGCTGGAAAAATTGGAAGAGCAGACAAAGTTGCTGGAAGAGACAAACAGAAAAATAGCAGAGCTTAACAGTAACTTAAACGGGCATAAGGAGGCCCTAGGGCAAACAAATAACGGGACCTACGCAAGTGTTACAGCCACCAACAGGGAGAAGTTGACCACACACAGGAGCACTTTACACTCCGTAGTGGTCACTTCCACGGACGAGATGAAAACTAGCGAAGAGACTCTCAACAAAATTAGAGAAGTTGTAGACGCAAAGGAAGGCTGGGTCAAGGTCGAGAGGGTCAGGAAGGCTAAGGACAGAAAGATTATAATGGGTTTCAAGACGGTCGAGGACAGAAACAGAGTCCGAGAAAGACTAACCACAAAAACGAAGGGACTCACCGTCGAAGAGATTAGGAACAAAGATCCACTCCTGATCCTCAAAGACGTCCTGTCAGCCAACACTGACGAAGACATAAAAAAGGCCCTCAGGAATCAAAATCGAACCATCTTCAAGGACCTTAAGGAAGAAGATGATAGAATAATGATAAAGTACAGGAGGAGAGCCCGAAACCCGCAAACGGGACACGTAGTGATAAGCGTCTCGCCGGTGGTGTGGCAGAGAATCACAGCAAAAGGGCACGTTCACATAGACCTGCAACGTGTCAAAGCGGAGGACCAGACCCCGCTTGTCCAATGCAGCCGGTGCTTGGAATACGGCCACACCAAGCGCTTCTGCAAGGAGCCCGCAGATCTATGCAGCCACTGAGGGGGACCGCATCTAAAGACGGAGTGCGCTGACTGGATGGCAGGAGCCCCACCCAAATGCCGAAATTGCGTCAAAAGCGACCAATACGACAATGAACATAACGCTTTCAGCCACGAATGTATGGTTCGCCGAAAAAGGGACGAGTTAGCACGACAATCGGTGGCGTATTGCTAAGGGCGCCCCGGGCGACATCATTCCCTACAGGGTGCTCCAAGCGAACCTCCAAAGAAAACACCTAGCGACGAAAGAGCTCTTGATTGAAGCTAAAAAGCGCAAAGCAGCAGTGGCGCTCCTTCAGGAGCCTTACGTAGGAAACAAAGACACAATGGCGGCTCAGTCGGGTGCGAGAATCTTCCAGAATACAGTGGGGGGAGGTAGGAGGAAAGCAGTAATAGCTGTATTCGATAAAGACCTCACGATCATACAATACCCGGAACTCACCACAAATAACATCGTTGTGGTGGGTATAAAAACAGTGGCCTGGGAGATTACATTAGTCTCATTCTATTTTGAGCCTAACGAACCAATGGAACCGTACCTGACCCACCTGCGTAGGATCGAGGAAAAAGTGGGGCGCAAAAGGTGGATAATTGGAGGAGACGCTAACGCGAAGAGCACCTGGTGGGGAAGCCTCAAGATCGACCAAAAGGGGAGATGACCTTGCTGGAGCTTTGGGAGACATGGAGCTGCATGTCGTGAACGATGGGACCACGCCTACATTCGACACAATCAGGAACGGTGTGCAGTACCAAAGTTTCGTCGATATCACGGCCTGTTCGACGGACCTCCTAGGACTAGTTGAACAATGGAGGGTAGATAAGGGCTTGGTGAGCTCGGACCACAACGGTATAGTCTTTAACATTCGTCTCACTAAGGCTAAGGGGATAATGATCAATAGGACTACCAGGAAGTTTAATACGAAGAAGGTTAGCTGGATGGATTTCCTGGAGAAATTCTCCCAGCTAAAAACGGAAAAGAACCTAACGGAAGAAGCATTCAACAGGATTAACACTATTGATGAGTTGGAGGCAGCAGTGAATGACTACACGAACGCAATAACGGAGGCGTGCGAAGCAACGATGCCAAGTAAGAAGCCAAAAGACGAAATAGACGTACCGTGGTGGTCCGAGAATCTCACTAGGTTGAAGCAAGAAGCAGCGAAAAGGAAGAGGAGAATACGTAATGCAGCACCGGTAAGGAAACCAAAAGTTGTCGAGGAGTACTTGAAGGCAAAAGAGGAGTACGAAGCTGAGGCAGCCAGAGCTATCGTAGATAGTTGGAAGGGCTTCTGTGGAAGGCAGGACAGGGAAAGCGTGTGGGACAGCATTTATAGAGTCATTGCAAGAACGCAACGTAGAGAAGAGGACCTGCCCCTAGAAATGGACGGAATAACTCTGGACTCCAAGAGATCTGTGGAACTACTCGCGCGCACCTTCTACCCGGAGGACAGTGCAGCAGAGGACAACGCGCACCACAGGAGTACCAGATGCAAAGCTGATAAAGTGAACGTTGGCAAGCAAGGTGAACCCTGTGACCCACCGTTCACGCTAGCAGAGTTACGATGGGCAAGCGGGTCCTTCAACCCGAAAAAAGCACCGGGCATTGATGGCTTTACAGCCGACATATGCAACAGAGCTATAGAGGCTGATCCCGCCGCTTTCCTTGCCCTGCTAAACAAATGTCTCCAGCTCAAACATTTCCCCAGGAACTGGAAAGAGGCAGTCGTGGTGATACTGAGGAAACCAGGGAAATATAGTTACAGCACACCCAAGGCATATAGACCAATTGGACTCCTACCTATGCTAGGAAAAATTTATGAGAAGATGCTAATGGCCAGGGTAAAACATCACATCCTTCCGAAACTGAACTCTCACCAGTATGGTTTCATGCCCCAGAAGAGCACCGAGGACTCCCTCTATACCTTAATAGGACATATAAACCGCAATTTGAAAGAGAAGAAAATTGTGGTTGTAATATCGCTGGATATAGAGGGAGCCTTCGACAGCGCCTGGTGGCCAGCCATTAGAGTCAGGCTGGCAGAGGAGGGATGCCCTATCAACATAAGAAGAGTAATCGACAGTTACTTGAGCGACAGGAAAGTCAGAGTTCGATATGCTGGAGAGGAACACGTAAAAGGGACGGAAAAAGGCTGCGTGCAGGGTTCAATAGGGGGACCCATACTCTGGAACCTCCTGCTGGACCCACTCCTTAGAGAACTAGAGGAAAGCGGGAACTATGTGCAAGCATTTGCCGACGACGTCGTACTCGTTTTTGAAGCCGACACAGCTGAACAAATTGAGAGGCAAGCAAATGCCACCCTCGGGCGTGTTCAGAGGTGGGGGGTAGAGAATAAGTTAAGATTCGCCCCGCATAAAATGAATGCAATGCTCATCACGCGGAAACTTAAACATGATACTCCGCGTCTGAACATGGGCGGGGTGGCGATTCCGATGGCCAGAGAAATAAAGATATTGGGAGTTGTCGTCGACGACAGACTGTCGTTCAAGTCTCATGTCGCTAACGTGTGTAGGAAGGCCTTGGGTGTGCACAAGCAGTTGACTCGGGCGGCAAGGACTTCTTGGGGCCTCAAGCCAGAGGTTATCAAAGTGATCTATGTGGCGACGGTGGAGCCTATTATTTTGTATGCAGCCAGCGTATGGGAGACCGCAGTACTCAGAAAAGGAGTTAAGAAACAGCTCAACGCAGTTCAACGCGGTGTCGCGCAACAAATTTGTAAGGCGTACCGTACGGTGTCGCTCAACTCGGCGCTGGCTCTGACCGGCATCCTTCCGCTCGACCTCAGGGTGCGAGAAGCCGCTTCCCTGTACCGGATTAAGAAAGGGGAACCTTGGATGGAGCTACGCGGCCGAGAAATAGAGCAAAAGACCTCAGCGATACAGGCTCCTCACCCATCGGAGGCGAGGGAGATAAAAGTGGTCGGCCTGGAAGACCAGACACAGCTAGATGCCGAAGGTGAATATGATATTCGCATATTCACCGACGGCAGTAAAATTGAGGGTCGAGTAGGAGCAGCCCTGTCCATATGGAGAGGCGAGATGGAAGTAAAGACCCTCAAGCTGAAGCTTGCAGATTACTGCACTGTCTACCAGGCCGAACTTCTAGCAATATGGAGAGCCACAGAAGAAGCGCTTAAGAGCGGAGCGACATCGTGCGGTGTCTACAGTGACTCCATGGCGGCCTTGCAAACGGTCCAGAACCGCAGTTGCCTTCATCCACTTGCGGTGAAAACAAGGGATAACATAACAGCTTTGTCCCAACAGGACAAGCACATAGACTTGTTCTGGATAAGGGCCCATGTTGGAACTGAGGGCAACGAAAGAGCGGACTTATTGGCTAAAGAAGCTGCCGGAAATCGAAAAAAGAGGCCTGATTACGATTTATGCCCCGTTTCATTCATCAAGCGAAGCATCCGTGAGGCTACGATTGATGAATGGAACCAACGATACGTCACTAGTGAAACCGCAAGAATCACAAAGATGTTTCTGCCGGACGCGAAATTGGCATACAAGATGGCAAGGAAATTAAACATACACATTTTCCGAATATCTGAACAGGATTCGGTGTAAAAACAGCCCCGCATGTATCTGTGACCCAAATGTTGATGAAACCGTCCCGCACATTATATTTGAGTGCCCCGTCTTTGCAGTGGATCGATACAACTTGGATCAAAAACTAAATTGTAAAATAGATCAGGATAGCATGCTGGAGCTGATGCAAGGCGAAGGTAGAGAAACTTTCTTAGAGTATTGTATCAAGATTGCAAAAATTGTAATAAACAGGAACAAAATATAAAATGCACATAAGTATGCTTATTGTGATATTTTGAAAAATATCGAAAATAGCATTACATATAAATAGTTAAGGAAATAGTAACTAAGAAAATAGGATAGAAACTTATGTAACAAGGGTAAATAATAAGTAGAATAGATGTAAGCTCCAAAATGTTATAGAATAAGCAAAGGAATGTAGAATTAGAACACCAATGTAACTAGACATAAGCCTTTAAATGTATTAGTATAAGGTTATAAAGTTATAATAAATGTAGCTGTAAAATTCATTTCCCCGTAGTAAGAATAGGAATAAATGAATGAATGAATGAATGAATGAATGAATGAATGAATGAATGAATGAATATATTTTATTTCAAGCAATTACAAGCTCATATTTTGTTAGTAGAATCTTAGTAAACTATGTTAGTAATACAAACTTTATTATAAATTGTAATTTTAATTATTAATATCCAAACCGCCGCTGCGTCACATCCGCTTCAACCCACTGGATATGGCACAGCAACGATTCAGATAAGAGCTGTCCAGCCTGCTCGCGAACATGCTCAGGATGCTGTTGTTGCCGCCTCGCACCCTACTCATCAGGGACGCGCATCTTTTGCGCATTGTGGCATAAAAACAATCTACGCGAGCCTCTGCGAACATCCCTGATGCGCTACAGAAGCGAGGCAGCC
This sequence comes from Hypsopygia costalis, assembly GCA_937001555.2. Lineage (NCBI taxonomy): Eukaryota > Metazoa > Arthropoda > Insecta > Lepidoptera > Pyralidae > Hypsopygia > Hypsopygia costalis. Next base: position 20,149,445 of record OW443350.2, on the reverse strand, counting down.
TCAACAGCAGCCTGAGTGCATTATTGAATTGCACCCGGAGGGCGCTGCAAGCTTTTTGAGTATAATTGGCCCACAGGCTGCACGTGTAGAACGACGTACAAAATGCTCTGAATAGAGTGATTTTAACATCACGTGAGCAACGAGCGAACCTGCGTGCCAACATGTTGACTCTTACTGACAGCGCCCTCCGTTCCCGTTCCAGGTCGTCATCGTCTTTCAGGTCGGGAGCCAACATATGTCCAAGGTATTTAAATTTGTAGACTCTTTCTAGCTCGTGCTTGTTAATGAAAACGTGGGAGTCCCACCCACATGAGAAGGAAAGATGGCGAAAGAAAGACAGGGAGTATGTGGCACTGTGGCACTATTGCTGAATGAAAGAGAGAACTGGAATGATATATTAGAAGTGAATATAGGCTCCGATTATGTTGGAGGTGGATAGGCATTTACGTAGTAAGCCGATGCGCACACATCCAGGAACGACGTAAATTCTGCGTCGAACCTGGATGTGTGCGAATTGCGATTGGCCTACAAAAAAAAAAAAAAAAAAAAAACCTAACCGAAACCGGTAGGGGGCCCAATTTTTTGGAATGTATTGTTGGACCCACTGTTGAAGGAGTTAAAGCGAAGGGGCGGCCACTGCCAAGCTTTCGCGGATGATGTGGTGCTGGTTTTCTCAGGCGATACGGCATTGGACATTCAAGGAAGGGCAAATGCCGCCCTCGCGCGTGTTCGGGAGTGGGGAGTAAAAAACAAGCTGCGATTCGCGCCGCAAAAGACACAGGCATTAATTATAACAAATAAGCTGAAATACGACTCCCCACTCTTGAGGATGGGCGGGGTCGACATAGAAATGTCCAAAACAATAAAAATCCTTGGGGTGACTATAGATAACAAACTCACATTTAACACCCACATAGAGAATGTATGTCGTAAAGCCTTAAACATCTATAAACAGGTATCGAGGGCAGCAAAGATAAGCTGGGGTTTGTCGCCTGAGATCATCAGGACTACGTACATGGCAGTGGTTGAACCAATTATTATGTATGCGGCAAGCGTGTGGGCACCGGCCGCGTCAAAAATTGGAGTTAAAAAACACCTTGGAGCGGTGCAAAGAGGATTCGCTCAAAAAATCGCAAAGACGTATAGAACAGTGTCTTTAAACTCGGCCCTATTACTCGCCGGGCTGCTTCCTTTGGACATTAGAGTTTGCGAAGCGGCCTCACTTTACGAAGTGAAGAGAGGTTTGTCCCGGCAACTGGTGGGAGACCGGGAGATAGAAAGGATAGCGAGAACTACAGAGGCACCGCATCCCGCGCACCGGTGGGGCTTGGGGTTCGACTGCCTGGCGGATCGTGAACAGATGGATCAGCACAGCAACGGTGGACTACATATATATACGGACGGCAGTAAAATCGACGGAAAAGTTGGAGCGGCGCTGTCCGTATGGAAAGGCTCCACCGAGATCAAGAACAGGAAGCTGAAGTTGAGCGATTACTGCACGGTGTATCAGGCTGAGCTCCTGGCCCTCACCGAGGCGACGGAAATGGCACTTCGGGACGCGGCACACGTCTGCAATGTTTACTGTGACTCGAGGGCTGCCCTCGAAACAGTGGTGAACCTGGAATCCCTCCACCCCTTGGCACTAAAGGCAAGAGCCAATATTGAGAAGAACAAGGTATTGGGCAGGACAACAAAGCTGTTCTGGATTAAAGCACATGTGGGGTTGGAGGGAAACGAGAGGGCGGACGAACTGGCGAAGTGTGCCGCGTCTCGAAAGACCAAACCAAATTATGATAAATGCCCGGTTTCATTCGTCAAGCGAGAAATCCGCTTGGAATCGGTTGACGAATGGAACCGCAGATACATAGATGGTGACACGGCCGGTGTAACAAAGATATTCTTCCCGGATGCCGCGGTAGCGTATAATTTGATTAAAAAGGTAGAACTCGATCCTGTATTGGTCCAAGTATTGACGGGGCACGGCGGGTTCTCTGAGTACTTACATAGGTTTAAGTGCAAGGAGAGCCCGGCGTGCATATGCGACCCCGAGAAAACGGAAGGTGTATTACATATAATTTTGGAATGCCCTATATTTATGAAAGAAAGAATGGAAATTGAATTTAAAATAGACGAGAAATTAACAAAAGAAAATATTTGTAATATAGTGGAAAGTAAAAAATTAAGAAATAGCTTTTTAAAATATTGTACAAAAATAGCCACAAAAGTTATAAATAGAAATAAGTAAGGTAGAAATAGTAAAACTGTTAAATATATTGAAATATATATAACTAGTTTACAATAATAGTATGCTAAGAAATGAAATAGTAAATAAGTATAAGTACAAGATAGACATAGACGAATAAGATATGGTATAAGCATAAATGTATTAGATTATAAGAATATACTGTAATGTAAGACACTGTAAACTTATGACCTAAATAAAGAAAACCACCCTAAAAAAGGTTCCGGTTACCCCACGCCGGAGGAACAAGTTTCTGACGTAAGCCGATCTGCGCACATCCAGCAGACGATTTACACCTGTTGGATGTGCGCATATTGCGATTGGCCTATGTAAAAAAAAAAAAAAAAAAAAAAAAAAAAAAAAAAAAAAAAACCTAACCGAAAATAATAGAAAAAACCTAACCTAACTAACTTTTCAGAGTTAATTTCAACTAACTTAGAAAAATCCATTAAAACTAAAATTCACCTAAGGGCTATTATTAACCCCAACATACCGCTTTGGAAACTCCATCGCCAAAAACAAAAAAAAAAAAAAAAAAAACTTACGCACACGAGGGGTTCAATGACAAATTCATTATAAACCCAACGTAATGGTTACGAATTATTTCTATATTTTTTTAATCTTTCAGTGAATCCCAATTAACGTCAACGTTTTGTAACGTAACTTACTTACTTTTGCCAGGTAATTAGTTTGGAAGTGGAGCGAAATAAAAGCTTATGAGAATAGAAATGATTTTTTATTTGGAAGCGCACAAGAAAGTTACACGGTAGCCATCAGCCATTGACCGGCTTATCAGTATTGCCTACTTATCATAGAAACATTAAGACCACATTAAAATATAAAATGTTGCCATTTAATATTCAACACACCCCCTCAACAGTTATATTTTAATGTCTCAAACACATCTTATACATAATTACAAGGAACACCCCCTTAACACTAAAACCTTGAAATGTATGCCCCTTAACAAACATTATACTTATATTAATACAAGAAACAATAAGTACTAATTACTCACACTCAAGTACTCAGGAACATACCTATATTCTTTACATAACAAGAACACTAAAACAAAATCATGTTTCTCAAGTTTACAAATTGTTGTTTACCTAATGCTTTGGTAAACAAATCAGCAACATTATTGTTAGTACTTACATATTTGATTGAAAGTAGACCTGCTGATACATGTTCCATAATATACTGATATTTTATGTCTATGTGTTTCAATCTTTTATTACTATCGTTATTATGAACAATGTTAATGACACTTTGATTATCTTCTAATATTTCAAACTCAATGTTTTTGTAACCAAAATCTAACATAAGTTTTCTTAAAAAGGAACCTTCCATTATAGCAGAGCTAAGTGCTACATATTCAGCTTCACAAGAAGATAGGGACACACATGACTGTTTCTTACTACACCAAGAAATTGGACAATTAAATACATAGAATATTTGACCCGATGTTGACTTACGGTCTGCAACATCACCGGCCCAGTCTGCATCACTATAACCTTGTAACTTACAAACATTTTTACTATCATTATTATACTTATATATAAGAGACAAATCAATTGAACCTTTTATGTATCTCAATACTCTTTTTAAACACTTATATAAAGCTAAACTTGCACAATGCACATATCTGCTAAGAAATCCTACTGCTACCGACAAATCTGGTCTAGTACATGTGGCATAAAGCAGACTACCTATCAGACTTCTACACAACTTTTCAATTTCTACACTTTCACTCTTGTCTCTAATTAACAATTCAAAATTATAGTTTTGTTCTACTGGGGTTGTTACACTCTTACAATTTGACATCTGAAACTTGTCTAACAACTTTTGTAAGTATTTTTTCTGATTTATTACAGTGACAAAACTTTTAAGATCCTGTTTAATATTTATTCCTAGATAATTACATGCTAGACCCAAATCCTTCATTTTAAAATGATTACATATTTTAATTTTGAAATGTTCTACTTGTTTTTCATTACTACCAAAATACAACAGGTCATCAACAAATAATAGAAGATAAATATATTCATTACCAATATTTTTCAAATATAAACATGGGTCATTTTTGGATCTTACAAAGTTTTCATTTAACATAAAATCATTGAATTTTGAATTCCAATACTTAGGAGACTTTTTTAGACCATAGATTGATTTCTTTAACTTACATATTTTATTATTAGGCAACTTCATGTAAACAGTTTCATTGATATCTCCATAAAGGAATGCACCAGTTACATCCATTTGATACACTGGTTGTCTCTTTTGAGTAGCTACAGCCATAAGGGCTTTAAAGGTTGTTAACCTTGCAACGGGTGAGTATGTTTGATTGTCACAGTTCTTCTGTTCAAAGCCTCGGGCTACTAAGCGAGCCTTGTAGATAGGTTTTCCGTCTGTTTCTTTGATTTTAAATACCCACTTGCTGCTAATGATATTTTTACCATCTGGAACCTCTGTTACTTCTTCCCATGTTTCATTTTCCTCCAATGTTTCTAATTCTTTCTTTATGGCTTCTTCCCATCTACTTTTGTCAGGTGTTTTCATGGCTTCTTGGTAGGAAATAGGTTCATCACAACAGTAGCTTAGGAAACTGTTTTCTTCTTCTCCTAGCACATAGTCTTTTAACCAGCTAGGCTTATTTCTTGGTCTTCTAGGTCTCTCTATCTCTCCTTCTTCTGTGTGTTCTGAAGTCACCTGTACATTTTCATTATCTGTGTCTGTATTTTCTATTTCTTCTATATGTGACTGCTCATGAAAGGAATGTATGGAATCCTGTTCATTTTCACTTTCTATTATTTCTGGGTTAATGGTATCTTCATATTGACTTTCTTCTTCTTCCGAACCTTGTTCTGTATTTTCATGAATCTCAACTCCTGTAAAATATTCAGTTTCTAGTTTTCTTACACTCTCTTTGTTTTCTTCAGACTCTTTTATGAATATTACATCTCGTTTAACTTCCACATTATTTTTTACAGGTAGATATATTCTGTATCCTTTTGTGTTTTCACCATATCCAATAAAATAGCCTATTTCAGCTTTACTGTCAAACTTTAACCGTTTCTGTTCAGGAATGTGTACTGACACTCGACTTCCGAAGACTTGAAGATTGTGTATGTCATACTCTTTGTCCCACCAAAGTTCATAAGGTGTCTTATCCTTTATGCGGCTCGGACCAGTCCTGTTGATAATATACACAGCGGTATTTATGGCTTCCGCCCACAGATTTTTATTTAGGCCACTTTCCAAAAGCATTGTTCTCGCTGACTCAACCACTGTCCTCATTTCGCGCTCTACACATCCATTTTGTTGTGGAGTGTAAGCTACACTTTTCTGGTGCTGTATACCATAAGATTTCAATAGGGTTTCCATACCTTTACTGCAAAATTCTTTTGCATTGTCACTTCTTATAAATTTCACTGTATGACCGGGATTTACTCGAGTTTCATTTAAAAATTGTTGTAAACATTCTATTGATTGGCTTTTATGTTTCAAGAAATACACTTTTCTATACTTGGTAAAATCATCTTTTAACAGAAGAAAGAATCTTGCTCCACCTAGTGAGGTTTCCTCTACCGGACCTCCAATATCAATATGGATAATCTCACCTGGTTTTGATGCTCTGTGTATACTTGACTGAAATGGGAACTTATGTTGCTTTCCTCTTAGACACGACACACATGTTACCTCTTTACTATTTTCTTCAAACTTGACATTCTGTCTATTCAAAACATTTTTTACTTGATTTATATCCTGGTGACCGAGTTTAGCATGCCATTCTGTCAGATTTGACATTACTTTGCCTACCATAGCAGTTTCACATTGATTTCTGAATAACATAATGAACATTTTACCTTGTCGCTTCGCCACAGCATGCACACTGTTGTTGATTATAAATCGACATTCCGTGGCAGTTGATTTAAGTATGTAGCCTTTATCCAAAGTAGCACTCATGGAAAATAGGTTAGCTTTGAGGCTAGGTACATGCAGCACATTTTTTATTGTTGTTTTAATCCACTGGTCATTATCATAAGCTTCCAGTATTATGTCACCATACCCTAATGCGTTTATTATTGATCCATCACCTATTACTACCTCTTTTGGCACTAATAAACTTTTGTAGTTTGTAAAACTGTCTATTGTTGAGCACATATGATCAGAAGCACCACTGTCCAAAAACCAGTCATTGTTTACATTTACACTTTTTGAGGTTAGTCCACACACTGACATGACAAGTGCATTCTGTTTTTCGTAATTATTTTTAGTAACATTTTTACTGTCTCTGTTTTTAAACCAACACTGTTTAGAAGTATGTCCACGTTTCTTACACACTTGACACGTTTGAATGTTTTCATTTTTATTTTTGTTCACTAGACAGTCACGTTTGTAATGTCCTGTTTTACCACAGCTAAAACATTTTCTTGACTCTTTTCTTAGATCGGTTTTGAATGCCGTTTGCCCTAATTGTTCTTCTTCTACATACATTTTATTTCTTTGTTCTTCGGTAAGTAATCTCGCTGTCAACTCCGATAATGTTCTTTGCTCAACTGGTACTGAGTCCCAAGCTGAGACAAAATGGCGGAATTTTTCGCCAAGCGAACTAATAATTTTCGTTATTATCATATTTTCAGATATTTCGCCTTTTGCTTGACGAATCTGCTTCACGATTGCTTCTATTTTTGCTATAAACGTAGCAATATCTTCCGAGTTCGAATACTTTATGTCAAAGAACTTTTGTTGCGACAAATGTAACGACATTTCAGATTTTTGTTCATAAACCGTACACAATCTGTCCCATATTTCTTTTGCTGTTTCGCAATTCTGTACTTGTAACATCGCCACATTGCTCAATTTTGTGACAATCACGCCTTGGGCTTTCGCATCTAGCCTTTTCCACGTAGCGATTTTTCCTTGATCGGTTTCCGGGCACGTGTATGAACCGTCGACGACATTATAGACATTTACCGCCTTTAATAAAACCTTTACTTGGAATTTCCAGGTATGCCAATTACCGGCATTCTCCAGCAGTATTCGATTACCAGCTGCTCCTGTATTGTACGATATTCCAAAGACGTCGAGTTCGCGTTCGCCCTCCATCTTGGTCGCTTCACTTTGCTTCTGCTTGACCGCAGTTTTTTACTGTTTAACCACAGCAACTATTTCTCTTTTGCTTATTCCGCTCCGGGCAAACTGGGCCCATAACCTTTTGCCAGGTAATCAGTTTGGAAGTGGAGCGAAATAAAAGCTTATGAGAATAGAAATGATTTTTTATTTGGAAGCGCACAAGAAAGTTACACTAGTCTTGAGTAGTACATGTACGATGTACTAATAGGTGACGGTACTTGACACTGTACTAAAAGAAACGTTACCGAACGCGAACTCTTATTCGGACTAATCGGACTATTCGTACACTCGTACAGTGTACTAGGTTATCCAAGCCCGAAACACTGTGGTCTGTCCGAGAGACAAACAATAAAGCGTCTCGCAATGTTATCGTAAGAGTAAGCGAGATAGGAGGTAAGCGCCCTGCACTGGTATAAATCGCTTTCAGCGCCGTGTGTTTTATTCATATAAAATCTTATACAGCGCTTTATAGTGCTTGTAATTACCAAATTTACATTGATCACATGATTATATTGTCGGCTAAATTTCTGAGTACTAATAGGTACTAAAGTACTAATAAGGTGTACTAGTACATTAATCGGACTGTACTATTAGAGTGCGCACTTAAGAGTGTCCGATTAAGCACAAGACTAAGTTACACGGTAGCCATCAGCCATTGACCGGCTTATCAGTATTGCCTACTTATCATAGAAACATTAAGACCACATTAAAATATAAAATGTTGCCATTTAATATTCAACACTTACTACTACCTGGAAAACTATCAAAGAGATTTATAACATTACAGTCTACTTAATTGTTATGGAATGCAAGTACACTATACAAGCGTCTGTAGTTGTAATTATAATAATAAAAAAAAAAAACCTAACCTAACGAAAAATAAAAGAAAAAACCTAACCTAACCTAACTGAAAAGTTATAAAATTAAGGTACCGTACACACTGTTGCCTATTGCTGGGTACATCGTGAACTTAATTTTCATTTGCCTTAATATAATGTAATTAAAATACATCGAATGTATTATAATTTTAAATGAATAGAACCTTATTGTTAATAATTGTGCGGTGTAAGTGGTTCATCAACATCTTTGAACCTAAACCAACTTTAATTGTACGCGGTGCACCCTGTTGACTGGCCGACGAACTTCTGGCTCTGGCCACGAGAGAGGTAGAGTAGAGCGTAATTGTAAGCTGCCCGACTGGGGAAAGTACCTCCACCTCACAGAATACCGCAGCCAAATAACAATTCCCTTGATGTTGTGTTCCTGCGAGTGAGTGAGGTTACCAGAAACAGTGACTTTGATTAGTTGTTGGCAGCAATTTTAAAACATATCACATTGCGAGCGTTTATGTGGTGCTTTACATCAGGCGAGCCGTATGTTTGTTTTCCGCCTATGTAAAAAACACGATGTTGTTTAATGTCCTATATGTATTGTTTATTGCTTTAATTTACGTTTGTATAGATATGGTAACTGCTTCACATAAGGCGGACCATATACTTGTTTGCCGCCAGACGCAGTGTAAAAAACACAATGTTGTTTAATGTACTATATGTATTGTTTATTGCTTTAATTTACGTTTATATGGATATGGTAACTGCTTCACATAAGGCGGACCGTATGCTTGTTTGCCACCCATCATAGCATAAAAAACACCATCTTTTTGTTTAAAGTACATTATATAATAATAATATTACGCTATAAAATAAATTTAACTAAAAAATAATAATAGGTAAGTAACCCACAGCACAACTCTTGTTTCATATGAACTTGACCTTATAATAATTTTCCCACGATGATTCATTGCATCATTCTTCTTTGACGAGCTGGGTGGTCGAGTGGTTAGCAATGGCCACTTTGACTCAGAGGTTGCAGGTTCGATTCCCGCACAAGACACATATTTGTATGCATGAACATGTCTGTTTGTTGTAGCGTACATTATATTTATCATATAATTAGTATCGCATTGCTGTAATTAGGGTTTATTTACAAGACGGTATTGTCACTGTCACATGACACTGACATTTGTCACCATTATTCGCGCGGCGTTTTAGTGCGGCGACAGTGTTGCTATATTTTCCACTACGCAATGTCGTTGTTAATGAGTAATTATATTCTTGACTGATTCTCTCGTGATCTTGGTTGAGTTGATCATGTGGAGACACTTAGCGATCCGAGATTGTCATCGCACATTAAAAGGTGGTTGATGAAATTGTAAGAATAATTTAAGTACCAATTATCGCGTTTTATATAGAATAGACGATCATATCTATGGTTTCTTTTTATGTGTTGTGACTTAAGGACTGGCAACAATATACATGACTGTCAGATTGAACTCGGGACGTGGTGATGGAAGTGAACAAAAGTGTTAGATGAATTGGATCTGAAGACATCCCGGCTCTGGTCCTTGAAACAGGACATATCTTTGGACGGCAGTTAATATAATCGTCATATAGCAGTCGGTGGCGGGCATATTTCCGTCCCAACCCTTCCCGGTGTCAAACTATCTGATGTATACCTAGTATCAGTTATCTAGTATCCATAGAACAAGCTTTGCTTAGTTTGGGACTAGATGGCAGTGTGTGATTTGTCCAGGAATCATCATCATCATCACCATCATCAGCATCATCAGGTCATTTTAGTTTGATATTGAAGGCGCGTTTGATAGTGCGTGGTGGCCCGCTATCAAGGTGCAGCTTAGAAAAAAGAGTTGCCCACTCAATCTACGTAAATGGATTGATGACTATTTTAGAGACCGCAAAGTGACACTATTTTATGCGGCACAAAAATGCCAGAAGCAAACTCAAAAAGGCTGCGTCCAGGGCTCAATAGGCGGACCTACTTTTTGGAACTTGCTTTTGGACCCGTTACTGAACGAGCTCGGTGCGTTCGGTGTGTACAGTCAAATAGAACAGCAAGCAAACCCAGTCCTGGCTCGTGTGCATGAGTGGGGTACCAACAATAAACTGAGATTCTCTGCACAAAAAACCAACGCAATGGTCATTACGAAAAAACTGAAGTTTGATACACAACGCATGCACATGAGCGGAAAACATATAGCCATGGTCGATGAGATTAAGCTGCTAGGGCTTACGATAGACAAAAAGTTGACTTGTAACAACCATGTCTCTAATGTCTGTCGTAAGGCCGCAAATATATATATGCAAGTTGCGAAAGCAGCTAAAATCGGATGGGGGCTAAATCCGGAGATCACAAGAGCGATATACATATCAGTGATAGACTCCATAATTATCGCCGGAGCCCATACGCATCAAGCGTGTGGGCTCCGGCGACCGACAAAATTATGGTCCAAAAGCAACTAAATTCGATTCAGAGATGGTTCGCCCAAAAAATTTGTCGATCCTATCGAACGGTGTCATTAAATGCCGCACTCATTCTGGCTGGACTTCTTCCCTTGGATCTAAGGATTCAGGAAGCAGCCCAGCTATACAAAATTAAAAGAGGAATTCTAAAAGACGAACAAGAAGACCAACAAATAGAAGACAAGGTGTGCTATATACGGGCCCCTCATCCGGCGAAAGAGTTGGAGATAGATTTTGAGTGTGTGGAGGACATGCGCCCCGAAAAATCCAAGGAAAAGTAGGGGCCGCTTACACATACTGGACAGAAGGGTCCGAAAAAAGAACAAAAAAGATGAGACCCGAGTCGTTCTGCACAGTTTTCCAGGCGGAGCTGTACGCGATTCAACAAGCCACTGAGCTATTGCTGAGGATCAAGCCGAAAATGGCAGCTGTAGCAAAGAAGCCTCTGCGAAAGATGAGAGACTGGGCGGGCAGGTAACCGCCTGCCCGACCTCAGTGCCGAGACCCCATCCAAATAACAATTCCCATAGTGGTTTCTGTGCTCCTGTTGTCAAGAGGCGTGTCAATCAAACTACAGGGTTGGATGCAGACTGCTTTATTAAGAACAAAGTTCATGTACCTACCTATATATTTTATAGTAATGTTGAGGGTAGTCAACCTACCCTCACCGACACTGTGAATGAGCCAAGTGAACAACAAGAAGGCCCTAAAGAGGGTTTGCGATAGCAGTGGAAGTGACAACGCGCGAGTTATATGAAAGAAGGTACTTATTGCATTACATTACATTATGCATTTGCTTCGGTGGCCGTACATCAGGAGAGCTGCATGTTTGTTTTCCGTACGACATAGTTTTTGACATTTTGACGAGCTCGGTGGTCGATTGGTTAGCAATGGCTACTTTGACTCCGAGCTCGCGGGTTCGATCCCCGCACATGACAAACATTTATGTGCATGAACATGTCTGTTTGTCTTGGTCTGGGTATTTTCTATGTATTATAAGTATGTACATGTATCTACAAAAAAATTATATTTAAGTACATTTATCAGTTGTATAGTACCCATAGTACAAGCTTTACGCTTAATTTGAGAGAAAAATTGACCAGAAATATTTATTTAATACTAGCTGTGCCCGCGACTTTGTCCGCTTGGTTGTGGGTTGAGAATGTGGATGTGAATATCGATGTGGTCACGGATGTGGATATGTATAAAAATTACAACAACGCTTCTCTGTACACGACATTAGATATATTACCGTCGATGGTCAAAGCATATAAGTTTCTGGGATCGCTCACGCGCGTTAAAGCCACATAAAGCTGACCTTTCTGCGTTTGTCCTTGAGCTTTGTTAATGGTCATGGCATAGCATAGGTTTACTGGAAATTGGACCTGTTTGAAAGTAAATGGGCAATTATTAGGTATTTTGGGGTGTAAGTGGATCACCAAGAACCTTTGAACCAAAGCCAACTTCACCTGCACGTGGTGTACCCTGCCGACTGACAAACGAAGCTCTGGCGAAAAGAGAGGTAGGGAGCGTAATTGTAAGCTACCCGACTGGGGAATGTACCTCCACCTCACAGAATACCGCAGCCAAATAACAATTCCCTAGAGGGTTGTTGTGTTCCTGCAAGTGAGTGAGGACACCAGAAAGGAAGGAAGGAGATGCTGCGGTGGCAGCGGGGGTGGCGGCGCGCGAGCGATATTTTATGTTGCGAGCGTTAATATGGCTACGGTAACCGCTTCAAATCAGGCGGGCCGTATGCTTGTCTGCCATCCGACATTGTATAAAAAAAAAAAAAAAATTAAAGGAATTCGAGGTATGAAAACACTCGCTCCAGCTCCACATCCCGTTAAAGCCTCTGCCTTTATGACATACGGCTACTAATTATTAACTTTTAACCCGGTACCATTGCAAAGTTCTGGGGGACTTAGATTTCTAAGCAGCATTATAGGTACCCCGACTTTTAAATTTATCTTGTGAGCCGGCAATCCTGGGGCACTAAGGGATTCTAAAAAATTACTTGATGTAACATAATTTTGAAGTTGAGATATAAGGTTTGGAAAAAATCCTAAAGTACCTACCTACATATATTTATTTAATTAACGTCTCCTTAAGAAAATCTAGCTGAAGAGTTATTGTATCAATTATATTATTTTTTTCCGTGTTTCTTTAAATCGATAAAACAAATTTTATTTATGGAATCGAATGAAATTAAACAATGTATACATATCAAAATTTAATTATTATTTGTTTAGTAGCTAAGGCGTGAAAGCGTAACAACCTGGTCGTGCTTGGCGATGATCAATTTCTGCACACAGATTATTACTAAGCCACTTGATATATTTTTTGCGCCAATTTTGGGCACCCATCCTAGTTGGAACCACGACAGGGTTGCTTAACTTGCGTTAGCGCTACGATCTCTAAGCATCTCTATAATTGTATTATTTACTTTAACGATGATAACATAATACCTTTATAAGGTTTCAGTCAATTCAACTGAAAAGTTTCAGTAAATTCAACGAATTAGTTATTTTGTACCACTTTATATGTGATTTTTAGATTGATATAACTTTTTTGTTTATGAACCGATTGAAATGAAACAAACACTAAATGTTAAGTTGAGCAAACCTTAACGCTTTAGTGAAAACCGCATTCAAATAGGTTAATCCGTTTCTGAGATTAGCGTGCACAAACGTACGGACAAACAGACAAACAGACATACAGACAAACAGACAAAAAATCTAAAAATCATTGTTTTGGGTTCTATTGCGTTCATAAAGCACCCCTATATTAGTTTTTCTTAAATATCTTCAATGTACAGACAGCGGCCAGTTACGATTTTATTATATGTATTGATATTGATTTATAGTAAAAAAAACATATGTATCTATCAACGCAGCAAGCTCCACAGAAGTTTCAAAGAGAAATAACAAAGACAAGACATGACAATATTTGAATATTTATTACATAACAACTAAAAATATAATATCTCTAACAATATAACATACTTAGAATTTTAAAAAAGATACATGTTTGTCAGTAACATTATGGTTTGGTACTTACACTGTTATTTTATTCAGTGTTCTTGGTAACACATATAAAGCTAATAGATAAAAAAGTTAAAGAAGAGTTAAAGTAACCAAAATGTTAAATATTATGTCTTTAATTTTTTCACATTTACGTGGAATTCTCTACATGTATTATGCGAATATAAACCATCGCCCGCAATTGCAGGCAGACATCGTGCTTTCAAAACCAATTATAATAATTATTACCATTGTCACAAGTTAATTTGTCTTTTGGTCTAATCACTAATTAGAACAAAATGGGAATCGATAATCAATTTAATACCAATTACTAAACTCATATTTTGTTAGGTATTGTCAAAACATGAACAACTGACTTGTACACATCGACAAATTATATCAACTGATCCGAGAATAATCTCAGCTACCTGGTTATAGGCACAGTTATAGGCAACGACATCACATCTGGCTGACAATGTCGTTCAAAGTGTAACGTTAACATTACACTATAAAATTATTACCCACCATTAAATATTACGCGAGGCACTTTTCATACAAAATTGCCGTTTTGAAAATAACAACTTTTAACTGAGTTATTATCAACTAAATTCCTTATTTGGTAACAAAAATCCGCCAATTTAAATTATTATAGCTATTTATTTAGCTATCATCTTCGATAATTATATAATCGAAAGATATCATACATACATACTGACGTACGTACAGTTGAAGTACAATGATAAAAAAAAAGAAACTAAAAATAACATTTAAAAAATGTCAGCGGTGCCCTCCATGCACGTACTTTTTCTTCCTGTCTTTCTTACATATTCCCGGTAGTTACTTATCGTCATCCTTTCTTATTATTTTAATAACTACAGTTCCTTCTTTAACACCTACGCACTTTGTTTTGACCACGTAGGCAGAACTCAGCACTACTGTGCCATAACCAATCTTAACAACAATTCTGAACATTCTGCCATATATAACTATATACATTTCACAGATGATCGTCGCATTATCCTCTCTATCATTCCGTTTTTGTACCTGTTTTTTCAGTTTCTCCAAGTATTGTTTTACCACGTCGTATTCGGGAGACTTTTTCAGTTCTTTCAAGAGTAGTCTTATATAGTCATAATATTGTTTGATGGTCAACACTCCGTCGCCAGGAACGGATTTGTGTTTAAAGTAGTGATACGCCGCGGAAAACAAATCTCGGAAATCGGGAAAAATGTTATTAGGTGGTGCAGTCTCGTCTCTGATATCATCCTGCAGTTTCTGGAACAAATCTGCAGTTATCGTAACTATATCTTGACTCACGACGTCTCGGATAGCGTTTGTTCGACGTTCTCTGTATTTCAACGCTGGTCTGGTTGCAGTTGGTTTTGCCATGCGTTTTTTGACCTCAGCCCATATGTAAGCTTGTACAAACTCGAGGAGACTGAGTATATTCGTAAATGAAATATGTCTTGGAAAGCGCACTTTGAACATTTTTATTACTACTTCCATTACTGCTTCTAAAGTACCGTATGGCATTATGTGCCTAATGGTATCTATCAAATATTGTCTTTGACCTCCCGAGAGTCCATCGAAAATTCTAGTGAACGGTTCTGTGTTGTTACCGTAAATTGTTCTCAAGAGATTTCTCAAAATTTCTTTAAACTTTTTAAAAACAGCTAAGTCGTCCAACTCTTCCTCTGCTTCTTCGGATTTTTTATTATTATCTTTGTTTCCCTGCGGGGGCTGCGAGCCTCCTGGGCTGGCATGCTTTTCTTCACGTTTTTCTTTTTCTTTACGTTGTCGTTCTTGTTCTTCACGCTTTTCTTTTTCTTTACGTTGTCGTTCTTGTTCTTCACGCTTTTCTTTTTCTTTGCGTTGTTTTTCTTTTTCTTTGCGCTGTTTTTCTTGTTCTTCGCGCTTTCTTTCCTCTTCAGTTCTTTTTGAAGCAGTCACTCCTACGTGAGCACTTACTAAAACAACTTGTGCCTCTTTTGCTGCCTGCCTCAAAATTTTTTCTGTAACTTTTTCTGTCGTTTTCTTTGAAACTAACTTAGTCATCTCTTCTGCCGTAAGTTTTACGGATTTCTCAATCATTTCCTCTCCGACAGTACTAGCGGCTTTTTTCACGGTGCTTTCTACGGTTTTCGTCACCACTTTGTCACCCACAGCGCTGGTAACACCACCCATACCAAAACCACCAATTCCATCCATAGCAATTTGGAAGGTTGCAGAACCTATGGAAGCAAGTGGGGCTTTACCAGATGCAATATCTTTACCTATGTTTGTAGTTGACTCGAATAAGCCAAC
This sequence comes from Hypsopygia costalis, assembly GCA_937001555.2. Taxonomy (NCBI): domain Eukaryota; kingdom Metazoa; phylum Arthropoda; class Insecta; order Lepidoptera; family Pyralidae; genus Hypsopygia; species Hypsopygia costalis. The sequence goes on along the minus strand of OW443350.2, from coordinate 20,133,420 downwards.
AGGTTCATCCTTAGCTACAGAAACAATACCATCGGTGATCATGCCGCCATACACTCCTCCCAATGCGGCGCCGGCAGGGCCTGCGAGACATCCGACGGCTCCTCCGGCCAAGACCGCCGATGTCCTAGTCGATTGATACATAGCTTTATGTCCTCCATCAGTATCTCCAGCTGCATAGTGTATGACTCCTTTGACGTGACCTACGACTGGAATCGAATCCAGTACATTAGAAATGAAATTCATTTTGTTATATATTAATTAAGTCTTCCTAAATTGTTTTATATTAATGAAGTGATGGTATGCATAAAGAACTTGTTCAAATAACGCTTACGATATTGACCACCTGTGTTTGCGTTTTCTTTTCTTAACTAAGTGGTTATTTGTTCAGTTAGACCACCAAAAATGTGATACTGGCACTGTTCTCGAGCCCGCCGATTCCCTATCGCTGGCGCCCTCGTCTGAATCGCTCATATTACGGCACCTATGTATTACTTCATCGAGTATTTCTATACTCTCTTTTATATCAGCTTCCGTTAACTTTGTGCCCAGATTCGAGTTCTGAACTGGAAATCTCGCGTAGTCATCAATTAGAAATTGAATTGCTGATCTTTTCACAAGCACGATGTTGTCGAGTCTAGTTCTGTACTCGCAGCCCGTGCCTTCTATGTTGATTTGAATCGGTCTGATGGCAGCCGCTAGAAGAGATCCGAGGGTTTTTTCCTCTTCAGTAGTGAAGGATATGCGTCTAATGCTAGCCTGGTATATCAGGTTAAGAGCGTCTTCGGCCTTTCCGTCGCTCACTCTAGCTCTTAGGGCGTCAGAGTAGTCGACAGTCTTCAACTCTTGGAGACAGTTTATCAAGGTATTCTTCAAAGACATTCCAGTAGATGGAGAAACCTGAAAATGAAAACGGAATAAATTAGAAATCAGTAGTTTTCAAAACTGACGTGGCAAGGTGCGCTATCCGTTCTCGTATTTTGTTTATCTTATCTTATCTTATCTTAGAGTGGGTTCAGTGCTGCAGTACAGTCCACCACCTTCTTAGCTACATCCCAATCATATCTACGCGTTCTTACAGTGTTCGTATCTGCACCATTGATGTACTCAATGTCATCTTTATCAAGTTCATTAAAACCTGGGAAGTGTGTTTCGAACATTTGTTTCAATGTTTCTTTACCCGTTTCCGTGAGTCTTCCATTCTCAGTCCGCACTGCTGTTAGAGGACTTGCCTTAATAGTAGACATTGCTTTCGCCAATCTCATACCCTCGTATTTTGTTTACTTTTAATTACTATGAGTTTATACTTCACACCGGCGCAGCCCTGGGAAAAATCATGAAAGGAGACAAGAGAGTAGGTTTATTGTATCGTTTTCACTAAGGGGCTAACAAGGAGACAAAATAATGACATCATTATTCGTGAGGACAAGCAGCTGATATTGCAACAATTCTTATTCTACAAAAAAGAGACATCTGCCCAATTTATAACACGCGTCCCAGAGAATTAATGAGAGAACTTTTCAAAGAAATAAATGTTCTGATTGTTACTTACCAATACATTCATGAAAACATTACAATTGGCCTCAACCCATAATCATGGCACTCATGAGATACGGGTCTCCCCTCAGTCGAATGGATTTAGAGCATACTCCACTACGCTGCTCAACCGCGGATAGGCGGAGATTACGTATACCGACGCATCGACTCGCCAGGACGGGGAAATGTTTTGTTGTTAATTACATTCGATTCTATTATAAATTGTCTAAAACGGTCCTTTCTCTCCCCGAAAACAATGTTCAAGAAACATATCAAAAGTGCTCTTAACAAAAAGGACTATTAAAGAGCTGATGAATACCTCACCGCCGACGATGTCTGGAAACAATGCAGCGCTGATAGTTAATACCGAAATTTTACAGGTTAAAACATAATTGTGGAATGTACCTGTTAACTTTAAATTATTGTAAGTAAAATCTAATGATACCTTAATTACGAAATGTCTAGTCAAACGAAATTGTAATTGCTGTATTATCTGATTATTAAAATTATAAAGTTGTTTTTTTTTTTTAAATAAAAACCGACTTCAGTTGGCGAGCGCAGCTTATTGGTGGAATACCACGGGAGACGCTCCTGTCCGTCTTCCGGGAGAAAAGTTATTGCGTCACACAAGATTCCTTTGTACGACATCCAGCGCAGAGCAATAGAGTGGCGCTATTCTATTCTGCCGGCAACCACAGGGCAAATTTTTTAAGGGTTTCCCTCGATTTTTCTGGAATTCCATCATCAGACCCTGACTTAGTGAATGTGGAACAACTTCGCAATCATACCCTTTCAAATAAAAAAATAGAATTTGACCATACGTGCTTATAGAATTTAAGGGTTTCCCTTGATTTCCTTGGGATCCCATCATCAGATCCTGACTTATTGAATATGGGACCACCTTGCAATCATACCCTTTCAAATAAAAAAAAGAATTTTGAAAATCGGTTCACAATTCGCGAAGATATCTAAAAACATACATACAAAAAAAATCAGTCGAATTGAGAACCTCCTCCTTTTTTGAAGTCGGTTAAAAAGAGCCATATTGGCAAGTTTCTGGCGTGGCCATTGGCGAATGGCGGCTCTTCACGTTGGCAAAGATTGTGGCAAATGTTGTGGCCAAATACCTATGGCCATCATGTAGAACGGATGTTTGTGCTACGTGGTATGTATTTTAATGATGGTCCACAAGTTGGCGCGAGATCCGTGTGGTGTCGGTTTTTCAACAAAAGATCAAAGGGTTGTGGCAGTGTCATGGCCGCCGCGACCACACGTTGGGCGCGTGTTTAGTTTGCTACGAGCGTCCCAGCGTTCTGTTTCGATGTGACAGCATCCACCACCTTCTATTTTTCCATTTCTTTTTTATCACCCTTTTCTATAAATAAAAGGCAGCAGCCGTTAGCAACTCAATATCCATTTTAATAAATTCGTTCGCACTGTGGCCGGAACCAAAGCAAACTGAACGATCTGCCAACTAGTGCCAACATGCTATCACAAACTCTTGGCCAAATCTCTGCCAGTAAATTCACCACAATGTTGGCCAACGTGAAGAGCCACCAGAAGAAGAAATGCTTGAAAGAAATGCTAGTAGATAAAAAAATTAGAAAAATAGGATATCTATGTGTATAAAAATGAATCCCTATTTCCCTTGATCACGCACGACTCACGTCGGCATCACGTGTGAACGGATGAACCGATTTCGCTATTTTTGTGATGTTGTATTTATTACTGTCAGGAGAAGGAACGAAAGAAAAAATAAGAAAAAAAAACTAAGAAATCTGAACTATCATATTAACTTTTCTATTGTAACTTTATATCGTTTGACAGAACTGTCAGTCATTTGACAGATTGCGCGGAACCAATTCGAATTCAATATCATTGTTAAGAAGACAGGACAACGTCTGTCGGGGCAGCTCGTTATTTATAAAATGTGTAAGGCGTGTCTGTGCCCGCACGCGCCCAATAAATAACTTCATTTCTATTCGTTTTGTTTCATAATCGAAAACCAAAATCAACTGTAACTTGTTTATGGATGGGTTTATTTATCTCGAGCTCCTCCATTCTTTAGAGGGCACGTCAAATTGTCGTGATATAGTCAGAGAACGGTCGTTAACAACTGACCAGACCATAGCCTTTATGCGGCTTTCAATTCTTGCAAAAAAATTTACACGCGGCAGCGCGCATCGTGCACATATACGACAGCCGACGCAAAAAGACATCCCCACATTACATGCAGCGGAGCCGCGCGCGCTGCTACTTCATATACGATACGTCCCATTTAATAACAGCACAGAACAGGAAATACCTAGTAGTATTAGGTGTGGTATGGTGTATGGTGGAAGTACGATTGCTTGTCACCCTAATGGTATCTATAAAAAATCTGTTCCTTACATACGTAACAAACTTTCACGTTAATAGGTAATATTTGGACGGTTAATATCGATTTCAGTGAACCGAATTTCCGTCAAATTTTTACAACAGTAGTAGCAACACTGAACACTGGCTGCGGGGAAAAACCATACACTATGTTTGGATGTTCACGTTTATCTAATGGACTGCGTGCAAATAGCTGCGACGTAGAGCGGCGCGCGGCGGCGAAGGCAGGCTAATCTCGTCTTTATTTGTTTATGTACATAAGGAGAGAACTAAAATTTTTATGTGAAACAAATAATGCGCGTTTCTTTACAGATACTGTTTCTAATAATAGGTATTGTATATGACGTCAGCGACGTGGTATTTTAAACGAGCTGAATAAACAGTAACGAGCATTGGTGAATAGATGGCGGGTGTAACCATTTCTTAATAAACGCCATTGTGCGATTTTATTAATTTTACTACTGTGACATTATGCGATTGTGACAATGTGCGAATACATTTCGCGAATATCCAATTATAACATTTTGCGAACGTGCATGCAATTATGACAAATCTTTTTACATGAACGTCGCGCACGATTATGGTATACATATAGTATATGAATAAAGATCACTTTGACCAACAGTTGTTATTTGGATCAAGTTACGTAGTAGGTATCTACTAGTTATTACTTATATTGAAATCCAATGGAAATTAATTTTACTAAATAGTAGGTACAAAATTTAATATTATGTAAACTTGGATACGACTGTTTTTCACAATATTCAATCTAAAAAACTAACTTCTTCAAGATAATGTCTCAGAGCGAACAATGGAATTCGTCGAGAACTCGAAATGCTGTTTTGAAGCAAATAGCTTGAAATTTATTGATGGAAAAATATGCGCAGAGATAAAATGTGTACGAATGCCGATGATACGAGATGAGTATATATAGGTATAATTTATATAATGGTTGTTGGCGGCATATTAATAATAAAAAGCGCCTTCTAATTTGCACTGCTGATTTGTATAGCAACATAAAGCTTTAATGGTAATTGTCATTGCGATTCCATCAGGCGTTACGATAAAATATTAAATAAAAGGAGGAACCCACATTCAGGACATTGTGATATATTTCGGAGCACCCTGGCGACCCACTTTAGGAACCGCTGGACACTACAGACCGAGCACACAGCCTACAGGCCTACCACGGGGCGACTACACAAACATCAGCGTCACCAGATTAATATATTTTAATCAAAGTTATTTCTTTTTAATAAAAAATAATTAATAGCATCGATGGTAGTAAAAAAGCGGGACCTCGCTACAGTGTAGTGGCTCACCAGCTCACCACCGTAATGCGCCAGGAGCTTATTTAGATTACAAATCTGAATACAGAAAATATTTTTAATCTTTTGATTATATATATGTCGCAGCCAATTCGTAGAACCCGCCGCATTACATAACGGCTAACTTAAGGCGGATTGTCTTTAAATAATATTTTTGTTAGGTTTGTCTTGTGAATAATTATAAATGCGAAGTTCCACAAACTTGGTGGATACCCAAGTGAATTGTCACCACGTAGCTGGCCGTGACATCTGGTGGGTGACAATTCACTAATATGATAAAAGGGCGGTTTGAAATAATGGCTTGGCCATTTTATAAAACAGTTAGCCGTTATGTAATGCGGCTGGTTCTACGAATTGGCTGCGACATATACACTAGTGTCAGAAACAAATAGCGTTGTTATTTAAAAAATGCTACTAATGTTGTGGTTGATCTTACTTTTCTTATACTTAATATCTTTAAAAAAAGCTAAATTAGCTTTTTTATAAAATACTAAATACCTTAGCGTAAAGCCAGCCTGATGTAAAGCAGTACCTACCATTGCCATATATACTCTGGTAACCTCACTCACTCGCAGCAAACATAACAACACTCAAGCGCAAGTTATTTAGCTGCGGTCTTATGTGAAGTGGTATTTCCCAATTCAAGCTCGATATGCCGCCCTATCTTCCTTTTTTACCATCAGGGTGCACCACGTGCAAGTGAGGTTGGCTGTAGCTCAAATATAATGGTCAACTACCGTATAAGCCCGTATCTTCGCCTGTGTTACCTATCTTCGCCTAATTTCAATTATGTTGAATTTTCCAAAAGATTTATAGCGCAAATGGCGCATAAAAATCCTAAATAGTAAGTAATTTTCGTGTATAGCGACATTTTGTAGAGAAATTGTAGCTAACTTCACTTTACTGGCGACCAATGCATTTCATCAGTGGGATTGTCGTGACGTTTTTTCTTGACGGTGTTTTAACTTCAGTTTTATGCAGTGATAAATAACAGGTAATGCTGAACTTTTCATTTTATTGTAATCTATAGCTAATTTCCTTTCTTATGACATTATTATTTTATGCCTAAGTTGTGTCTAGATGTCTTAATTGTTTAAAATATTTTTCAGGTGATGGCGGCAGCTATCTTGTTGCCAAACTTCGCCCATCCCTAGGGTTGTCAATTCCTGTTCTAAGTTTTTTTGTGCCTTCTATGTGATCATCTTTGCAAAAAGGTCTAGTAGTATTGAGTTAAATGTAGAATAATCAGTTAACATTAAAGATTTAAAAAAACATTGGCGTATACCTATATTTTTTATACAATCAAATTTTAAATTCGGAAAGTTGAAATAAAGTATTTTTAAACCTTGATAGAAAAATAAACACTTCTACTTGTGACATAGATATACTAATACTTGCAGATGATTCCCAATTAAATAATAGGTATAATCAATTTATACCATGGAATGCCATATTTATTTTAAACTTTACAGAATTGCGAATATTTCGGAAACTAAAGGTCGATCACTAATTCTGTTTTCTTGGACGCCTGCCTATAACTAAAAGCTAATTAATAATTACCAAAAACAATTTCCTATGTCTGGGGCTGACTTGACATAAATGAGACTGATTTAATGTATAAGATAATTGTTGGTTCAAAAATGTAAGACAAACTTTTTTTGCTGCAATTTTTAAAAAAGTAGGTACAAAATTGCAGTCCAAAATATACGATTTTAAATTGAATCATATATTTTTAGACTACAATTTTGTACCTACTTATTGAAAAATATACCTTTTGACTTTTTAAAATAAATAAATACAAAATAAATACAATAAATAGTTTATGTAACCTTATTTAATTTTTACTCACAAAACAGTTATCCTCCTTTATTTTGCAGTTAGGTAAGATCACATGATTTTTGGCAGCCCTATCAACATTTCATCAAACGTATGAAGCTAACTTCAGACAGTTACCTATCTTCGCCTGCCATACATTTTTTAAAGAAAATACGACCATGTAGTGCTATAAGTAAGGTGCTTATTCACCTCTCACATACTACATTATTTAGACTCTTTTAAATCAACAAAATGTTTATTATTGACGTTGCAGCATACCTAGGCAAAGTTAGGGGAAAATATCCATACTTCGCCTACTATATTTGTGACCAAATTGTTGCCACTTAGACAATGAAATTTAGGGCGTCAATAGTCTATTCCACTAGCCACAGATACGAAAAATTGTTTTTTATTCATTGTTACTCAAAATACTTTAAAATCTGAAAAATATTTTTGAAAAAGTGTCAAAACCCAGGCGAAGTTAAGGGTTCCGACGGTACTTATAGCTCTTTTCTTTAATCAAACAGTTTATTATGTACTACTTACTGAAAGTAAGAAAACGACCACTCCACCGCCAAGAACACAACAACACAACACATCTACGGCAAGTGCCGGCCAAATACTAACTCAGAATTATCTAACAAACAAAGTAATGTTCGTACCGGTAAAAGCACAGAACTAATAATAAAGATAATAAAGAGGATAGAAGTGTCATCATTCCTATTTCCTTTCGAAACCGATGTCGCCGCTTTGTCCCCACCACGCCTTGTAATAATTAACACATGTAAATGACTAGGATCGTCACTACACAATGACGCACACAATTACATCTACAATAACGTACAAAAAATTATGAACCTTATGCTTAGGGCGACAAAGTTTAAGAAGTACGCACCGCATGTCATACTCCCTCATAAACAATGGCATTGCAGCTGTGCTGTGCAAAAGCAATTAAAATTTACGTTAGTGAGTGACGTACGATAAAATAATATCGATTGTTACGAATTTGCAGTATTGATAATTGGTATTTAGGTGAGGTGTAAGTGGTTCAATACCACCTTGAGAGCCAAGGTCAACCTCACTGCTAGCGGTGCACCCTGCTAATTAACTAAAATGATGGTGGCGCGCATGCGGTGTTTTTTTGCACTGCAAGCGTCTATAGGCGACGGTAACCGCTTTCTATCAGACGGGCCGTATGCTTGTTCACCACCCGGCGTTGTATAAAAAAAAGTGGGGTATTTACTCCATGCAGAGGCTATTCCCTTGAAAGTATAGTATGAGGTTCTTCAAAAAAGGCGTGAAGAGGTTTTTACAGGGTCGGCAATGCGCGAGTATTACAACCGTCCATAGACTTCGGTAATTGCTTACCATCAGGCGGGCCGTATGTTGTTTTTCATCTTAGTGGTATAAAAAAGGTGACATAAATCAAATAAAACACTGTTTCTATATAGGTACATATTTTAATAGAAATAAGCGAAAAATTGTCGATTAACATAAATATAACTAAATTAGAATTTACAAAATCTGTCGTAGTGCTTTGACTTAAGTTCAGAAAAGAACTAATTACAAAAAAATACCCTTATTGCCCTGTAAAGTGAAGGTATTTGTTTAAAAGATTTCTTTTTGGATCTTTTGCTGATGTATTTTTCATCAAATAATGTAGGCGTGTATCTATATACCTCTCCATTATACATTTTATTAATAGAACTACATGGTTATCCATGGGTGCCTGATCATACTGGTGGTAGTCGATATCTTTAAAAATTTTGATACCTACGAAATGACGTAAAGTTTTAATTGATACTTGGTTTTTAAACTGTTCAAAATTTGTAATCATCTGGACATCTATTATAGTATTTTTTAAAACCACTTCAATTTTTTTACAAATGTAAATGACGTCGGCACTTGGTAAAATAAGACCGCCTCTGTCTTTCAAACGTATTAATTTAAATTCGTCTTTTTTTGTATTTGTGTTTAGTAGTGCCGATATACACGTTTCACACTTAATTTTTTTTAGTAGAGCATGTACAACATTCCCTGCTATATAGCTTACCACTTCCGAACTAAATTCTGACATTTCTATATCTAACTGCATAACTTCATCTAAAATGTCGTTGTTTTCGTCAATATCTGTCCCATTTGCGCTTTCTTCTTCCTCACACAACGGTAACAAAGTAGATTTGTTAATTTTTTCCTCAGAGGAAGAGCAACTTAATATTGAAACATTCTCTAGGGCCATACAATTGCCGCTTTCGAAATTTCGTAACTCCAATTTAACTATTATCTTTTTATAAATGGCCATAAACTGCCTAGCAGTAGGATTGTTGTTACAGCCACCATGTGCCCTTATATTGCCAAACATTAACTCCAAGTGGTCTTGTGACAACTTATAAGTAGGCAAATATTTTAACTTTTGTTCTTCTTCGACAAGTTTTAAATACAGATTTTTTACACATTGTGTATGCATACGATAAGGCCTAAAAATCCGGTCTTCCTTGAGGATTTTATAATTTCGGTACCATTAGATAATTTTAAACTTTTTAGGTATATTTCCAGTTTGTCTAAAAAACTAAAAACCTTTTCTTTATTCCTAAAATTTAAAGGTTTCTTTAAATATAATTGGTTTATATGTCGGGAGTTCAAAATATCAAAGAGATCATTTAAGTTTTTCAAAAAACTAACTGTTCCCTGTACATCTGAAAAGCCTGGTTGGTTTATTTCCGAACAAAAAGTTAAAGCATTAGCCACGCTGTTGCTCATTAATTGTGTCGCCAATTTCACCTTCATTTTCTGGTTTTTAAAATAAACGTGGCGACTTCTTAATTTATTGGCAAGATGTAAGTGTTCTTTTTCTTGCAGTTGATTGAGTTTCAATAGATACGACCATTCCACAGCTCTGTCAACATCGTCTTTTAAAGTTCCATTTGCCTCGAAAGCATTTCGAACTAATTTTACCATGTGACAAGCGTCTAACATAATGAAGATAGGTTTTTGTGTTATAGGATGCTTAAAGCCGGTCTCCATTTGATCCAAGTCAAATGAGCACCCAAGATGTTTTGCCATCGTAATATTAGCAGGGCAGCCATCAAAGGTTACTGACACTACTTCCACGCCTGTTGTGTTCAGTAGTTCCAGGCACTGTTTTAACAAATTTGCCTTTTGCTCACCAGTTACACCAGCGGTAAGAAAATACCCAACAGGGATTTTCCACGCACCGTTGATTGCTGTTAAAAGAAACACTAAAGCCTCCTTAGCTTCACACAAATGGTCGCCGTCACCATTTATAGCATTTCCAAAATCAACATACCCATGCATACGTTTACCATCCCATTCAACGCGCTGACGTATCGCCATCTCGTCCATGACCAAATTACAAAGCAAATTGTAATTAGTTGATTTTACTTTTAATTTAACTGCATTTAATGACTCTGTGGTAAATCCTGGTTCCGCATTAATTGACTGATACCATTTTTTTATTGTTCTGATATTAGGTAAGCAGGTTTCGAACTTTTGCCTCACATATTGGTACGCTTTAGGAGAATAAAAATGAAGTGTCAATGCGAAACTTCTCAAGGCAGCTGAGTATTTAGTGCGGATCATTTTTCCTGATTTTAATTTCTGTTCACACCTACTGATTAAGTCTTTAGTGCTAACATTGGTGTTTTCTAAAAAAAAGGCTTGATCACCGTTAATAAATCTTTTCTCTTCTAAGTCCTTCAATACTTCTTGCATTTTTTTTATTTTTTCACGATATCGCCTATTTGTACACTGCAATCTTCTTATCTTTAACCTTTGTGAATGTATAATACCTTCTTTTGTTTGTATAATATGCCGCATTTTCTTTTTTCTAGGAGTTTCTGTAATATCTAGCTCCATCGAACGTTTAACAGGTAAAGAAGAGGATGGTGTTGATAACGGTGTCTGTTGTGTATTATCTGTGGACTAAAATAATTTTATTATTCATATTATCATAGGTACTTGCTTAAATTAATAAATTAAAAAACTACACTGCTAAATATTATAGGTACTACAACAAAGAAAACGCTCACATTTGAATTCAACGATATTATTAACGTATTTCGATCACAGCAATACTTCTTGTATAGCAATCGTCTATAGGATACTTGATACACGACATGGTATAAGAAACTTACTTTTTCAGTAGTGGTCCAGACGTCAATTGTTGGGTAAGCATCTTTCATAAGAATCCGCCTTTTCGTAGTGGGGTTAAAATCAATTTCACGAAAGTGAATGGAGCATAGTCTACTATGACCAGTTGGAAACCATTCTTTTTTACCCGTTGCTAATATCCATTTGTTTTTGACATCTGGATCTTTAGGAAAACTGAAAAAAAGACACGTGCAGAAAATCTTAATTAAAATAACTTTTTTTTATTATACAATTACATAGTTATACATTTTTTTTATTACATTAAATATTAAGTAATTAAATGTCAACATAACAATAAAATAAATAGAGATGTCAGATGTTCATCGGGCGGGTCGTATGCTTATTCACCGCCCGGCGTTGTACAAAAAAAAATATTGATGTCTGTGCTGAATCATCTTTGCAATATTCAACGACAGACAAACACACAGATAAAAAAATTAAAAACATATATTTGGCTTTTTGTAACGTATAAATTAATAATATGAACTTAAGAAAGAGCCTTTGTTTCGAAATCACCGGCCAACACTTCAATTTTATTTATTTGTACGGAACTCAGCATACATGACATGGAAGTAAAAATTTCAACATAAAAATTATGATGGACATCGATAGTGGTAAAATCTTTAGCACAAAAGTACATCACTAACTCACGGTTGCTTATACCAGCGACCGTACCATGGCACATGTTGTTGATACGAAAATATTTAGTTGCATCATATTCCATTGCGGTGTCTCAGTGGAATTGCTACTTATGTATTTAACTTAACTTAAGCAATGTATGTTAAAATAATCTATAATATCAAAATTCCGTGGTATTTATGAATTATCTTCCCCATTATTTGTTTTTAGATTAAACTAACAATTATTTAGTTTTTACTAAATTACAGTACTTACCAGTGAAATGTAATCCTTTTAGAAACACAATCACTCTTTCCTGAAGCGTTTCCACAGTTCGATACGCTGCAATAACCCATTTTGTCGAGCAGTTGACTCAGCGGCGAACGGTTTCGAACTGAGCCGGCAAAATCGAATACATGGCTTTTAAGCCGCATAAGCGCCTCGCGCTTTAAGGCGGTAAGGCATTTCTATTCCTCTTTATTATTATCCTCTTTATTATTAGTTCTGTGGGTAAAAGCGAGCCCCGAGACGATCTCCGCCGACCTCGCGAGTGTCTGGACGCTTGCAGTAGCCCGGAGCGTTTTATATGCCCCGCCGCCGCCGCCGCCGCGTTATCAGCTCGGCTTGTTTACTTGTGAGACAATCAGGGAAATCCTGGCAATAAATTATTTGCCATGTGGCCGGCCGGCACGCTCAAATCTAATAGTGTGGTGTTGCAGTCAAAATTCATAACCAGACAAAAGCACTTTTGACTAGACAAGCAGTCAAAAGTAGTTTTAAACTTTTAACTAAAGACGTCGGTCAAAACCACTGACTCTTAAAGTCAGAAGTAGTTATGATTAACAAAAGCGGAGCGAGCAAGGCTCGACTTATTTATAGATTAGACGTAGGTAGATAGATGAGATGAGAGAGGTAGTACGTAGCCGAGCTACCTGAGATTTGATAATATTTCCGAACCTACTACAGAAGTTGTCACTTCCAAAATAAAAATAAAAAACCTAACTTTCGGGCCCCGGGCACGTGCCGAGGTCGCCTGGGCCTTTGTCCGCCCCCGACTAGTGTAAACTCCTATGTTTGACTGTCATACATGTGTAGGCGAGCTATCGCCTTCATTTCGGCTCTTGACGATAACAGTCTGAACTTTATATCAGACAAAACCACCTTTGACTTTAATGTTAGTTAAAACCACCCGTGACCATCAATCATTCATAACTGTATTTGACTAAGGGCGTTGGTGAAAACAATTTTACCAACGCCCTTACGGCCTACAACGCCCAACGCTAAACGGTCTCGGGGCGCTCGCGGGCACTTACTTCAAAAAAGGAGGAGGTTCTCAATTCGACTGATTTTTTTGTATGTATGTTATTCGATATCTTTGCGAATTGTGAACCGATTTTCATAATTATTTTTTTATTTGAATGGGTATGATTGCTAGGTGGTCCCATATTCACCAAGTCAGGATCTGATGATGGGATGCCAGGGAAATCAAGGGAAACCCTTAAATTTTATAAGCACGTTTGGTCAAATTCATTTTTTTTATTTGAAAGGGCAATTGCGAGGTGGTTCCATATTCACCAAGTCAGGGTCTGATGATGGGATCCCAGAAAAATCGAGGGAAACCCTTAAATTTGCCCTATGGTAGCCGGTAGAATAAAATTGTGCCACTCCATTGCTCTGCGCTGGATGTCGTACAAGGCGACTAAGGAACTCTTGTGTCACGCGATAACTTTTCTCCCGGAAGACGGGCAGCAGCGTCTGCCGGGGTATTCCACCAATAAGCTGCGCTCGCCAATTGAAGTCGGTTTCAATTTTTTTTTTAAATCAACTTTATTATTGGAAATCATATTCTTATACCTTGGCATTTTGTTTATGCTGAATTTTTAACCAGAAATGAAATATGAAGCGAGTTTTATTTTCTGCTCTGATCGTAAATAATAATATGTAAAATGTAAAAATAAATATTTAGGAAAACATTAATCTCCGCAATCCAGACATATAGGTACCTACATATATATTTCGGAATATGTAATGAATTCTGCCATAAAAAGTACTCGTGGATGGAGGTCATTCCTCGGGAACAGCTCATTTTTCGGGATCAAAGATATCCTATTATTTATTCTGGACTTCTAATAATGGGGAGTAAGTGGTTCATCAACATCTTTGAACCAAAGTCAACTTCACCTGCACGCGGTGCACCCTACTGACTGACAAACGAAGCACTGGCGAAAAGAGAGGTAGGGAGCGTAATTGTAAGCTATCCGACTGGGGAATTTACCTCCACTTCACAGAATACCGCAGCCAAATAACAACTACCTTGAGGGTTGTTGTGTTCCTGCGTGTGTGAGGTAACCAGAAAGGAAGGAGATACTGCGTTGGCAGCGGGGGAAGTGGCGCGCGCGATATTTCCTGTTGGGTGTGGTGTGTTAATATGGCTTCGGTAACCGCTTCACATCAGTCAAGCCGTATGCTTGTCCGCCACGCGACCTTGGTATAAAAATGTTTTGTACCTTAGGTACTAAGAACGATAATAAATCACTATGTGTGAGTGTTGTATTAATTCAATTGAAGTAAGTATTTGTTGTAATTATTGAATATATTGTATAACAGATAAATTGTCGACGTGTTGCCACACGTTATTACACTCGAGAATGGTATGCGTCACACTGTCACACTCATATTATTATCTCAACGGTCTCGATCAGTGATCACCTGACCACACATGTAGTCGGCGCGGTTGTACGTGGTTGTACTTTGTCGAGAGTAGACTTCCCCGCCGCCGCCCGATATAGCATGAGACCTGACAGACATTTTTAAGTACATATTTGAGGCACATGGGAAATATTAATGTTAATTAGTGGCGAATGTGTGGATGACGAAACTGCCAACCTGACTGAGAGGTTGTGCGGCGTTAGTGAGCTATGAATTTTTGAATTCGCAATTTTTACTATGCAAAATATGTTGTTGAGGCACTTAGAATCTTACAACAAACTTCCACTCGAAAATGGCTGTCAGCTCTTAGGTTAATAAAGTAAGGAGTCCGCAACGAAAATAATAATTTAGTTTCAAATTATTTGCTTTTATAATCTATAGATAAGTACATACATACCTACACAGAGGACAAACATTTACTAAAAATAATAATAATTCTGCCCGCGGCTTCGCCCGCATTAATTATTTATTAATTATTTATTTAAATCTTTAAGGAAGACTTACAGCTGATAACACAACATAATTATATGAGTAGAAAACAATAAGCCATTTACAAGTCCCCACGAATAGTGACGAGATAAAAATATGAAATCAAACATTAGGTACCACTAAACGCGTCGCAGGCATAAGGTCCAGTGATCGAACCGAAACCACAATAGCCGCACAAATAGGCAAAACCTAGTAAGAAAAAAAAAATGCAGTATAATCGGTAAAAGAAAAATAATAATACTTGCAAGATTAAAATATGTACCTACCTATGTTCTAGTTTTCAATTATCAAACAATTTCATAGCCGGCTTAGTCATTAATAATTCTCTCTTGTTAAAGGAATCAAGGTCCTGTTAACATCGATCAGGCCTACCCAACCCGTCTGGCCAGCGTGGGGAGTGTAGGCTAAATCCTACTTCTGTCTAGGACAGACGAGAGAGGGTCGTGCTCCTGTAGTGGAGACTAAAATGACCTGATGATGATGATGATGATTCTGTCTGGGAGCTACTTTTTAATGAGTCTAATTTTTGGGTGTATGTGACTCACTACGCTCTTTAGAGCCAAAGCCAACCTCACCTGCACGTGGTGCACCCTGCTGATTAACTAACGAGGCTCTGGCAGGTAGGGTACAGCATATTTGTAAGCTGGCCGACTGGGGAAAGTACCTCCACCTCACAGAATACCGCAGCCATATAACAGTTCCCTTAAGGATTATTGTGTTCCTGCCAGTGAGTGAGGTCACCAGAAAAGAAGGAGTTGCTGCGGTGGCAGCGGGGGTGGCAGCCCGCGAGCGATATTTCATGTTTCGAGCTTTCATAAGGCTACGGTAACCGCTTTATATCAAGTGGATCGTATGCTTGTCGGCCACCCGACGTGGTATAAAAAAAATACAAGCTTTTATTCAATTTCACCGCGGTACCTGTGGTTAACTCTTGCAAGTTAAATTTCACTCACTTTGCAGTTAAATCTGTTACACACACAAACACACGTTTGTTGTTAAAACAGAACAATTCAAGTATAGAGTACTACTAATTGCCATAACATTGATTCCATTGAACCGAACCGAACTTCACCTAGCTTAGTTTCCAAGTTAACGGAATACTGAAAATGGACCGTCGAATAACTTCTAGTAACTAGAAGTTTGGTATTTAGCTGTAACATTACTAGTAACTTTAACGCTGTAATCTCGCTTCTAGCTAATATTATTATAAGAATTATTTGTACCGAATATAATCGAAAGGAAATCCCATGTATAAGTATCTAATAAAATACGAATGATTTCTCATTCGCTCAAGGAATTGATAATTACTTAGATTTTGAGTAGGAGTTGTTTGACACGATGCCCACCAGCCACGGCCTCCTTCTACAGTCGCTCGTTTCGTTAAGATCGTTTTGGGGTGTACCACTTACACCCCAAAATATTGACATTAGTTAGATACCTTTTGGGATGTAAGTGAATCATCAACATCTATGAACCAAAGCCAACTTCACCTGCACGCGGTGCACCCTGCTGACTGACAAACGAAGCTCTGGTGATAAGAGAGGTAGGGAGCGTAATTGTAAGCTACCCGACTAGAGAATGTACCTACACCTCACAGAATATCCCAGCAAATAACAATTCCCTTGAGGGTTGTTGTGTTCCTGCGAGTGAGTGAGGTCACCAGAAAGAAATGAGATGCTGTGTTGGCAGCGGGGGTGGCGGCGGTGCGCGAGCAATATTTTTATTATTGAGAGCGTTAATATGGCTACGGTAACCGCTTCACATCCGACGGGCCGTATGCTTATCTGACAAACGACGACGACGTATAAAAAAATACTTAAACTGTGAGCCAGCTGTGCACTTTTCCTCCCGATACAGCACTGAAAATTCTTTATTTGCCTCTGGGCATGGGCCTTCGTGAGCTCTTAGACACGTCATACATTTTTTATAAATCGTATTCTTATTTTTGCATTTTTTTATCTCTTAGGATTTAGGTATTGACCGTCAGTGAAGAACAAATGCTCAAAGAAACTTTCCAATAGTCCTTTTTTTATAATCAAATAATACAACATTATGTACGAGTAGGTATATGAGTCGTATCGTTGGACTCATATTTTATGGAAACACGCCATCTTTCAGGGTATTTATTCTTAACACCATTGGAACCTAACGTACGTAGTGCAGCAGTAGCATAAAATAATAATGCGGTCGTATACTTAATTGAACAGCCTTCTTTATTAATATCTTAACAAGTAAACCTTACAAAGTACGGCATTTTACATTGAACATTAATCCTTATCACGAAACAACAGCTGCAGCTTCGAAGCGGCGACGAGCACCTGCACAGAGAAGGAAACGCTCGTTATCATCAACAGCATCATCAGTCCGTATCTATTCACTGCTGGGCAAAGGTCGTCCGTAATGCTTTGCACCAATTACTTGTTACAAGTTGAAAAAAAAAATCAACATGACGGACGAGTAACAAGGCGATAATGTACAGAAGAATAGTTTCGTACGGGATTACGGCGGGACGTAGAGTCGATTCAGAAATGAACGTGCAACACGTCCACATTCGGCGGCCGCGTACATACTAGACTTTAGACTTGTGTAGTTCCTGAGTGAGTAGTTCAATTGTACTAGTTCACCATACAAGCCGTGTACGGTTTACCGTACACATACGTAATATCCATGCCTACATAGATGTAAAGGAATACCAAAATTCCTTTAGGTTTGAATTATGGCGCGCCCTTCATCTGTCATTGTCATTGTCATTACATGTTGTCTTGGACAAGTCAAAAGTTGGCGCCAGCTGTCAAAGAGTGATAAAACAGCATTGTAATATTTTAACACAATGGCTGAAGTTTACGTGATCAATAATATTGGAAAACTCATTTAGATACTTTGAAGATCGACAAATAAACTTTAAATGTCGTTTCTTTGTTTTACAGGTAATATTTGTAACTTTACGATAATTTAATATGTGTTTTGTTTACGAATTTGAAAGTGATAATAAAACTTTGTTTTACAGAGCAACGCATATAGTTTTTGTCATCACCAATTATACTGAAAAGGACTTATTGTCTTATAAAACGACATTTAAAGTGAAGAAAATGGAGAAATTACGATTCACATTTACAGTTTTAGCAACACCGGATGGAAAAACCAATGTGATTTGCATAACCTCAATCGAGACGCCTGATGGACGCGTGTTCGACATTCCTGATGATTTGAAACCTTTAAATAAACATACCGCCATAACAGCTATGGATGTGTTTACCAAAATTAAGAATTCTCTGAAAAAAAGACACCAAACACGAAAACTATGGATTCCCTTATCTAAAGAATTGAAGAAAATTTACTTAGATGAAGGTGAGAATTTACAATTTGGTGACCAATATTTGGATGAAATTATACATGAAACGAGGCTTTCGGATAATAATACTAGTAAATGCACTGAATATAAAAATCTAGGAAAAATATCAGAAAGATTTTTACTTGAGAAGTTTTCCGGTAAAACATCAAACGTTAACCAATGGATCAATGATTTTGAGATTGAATGTACACGTTTTGAGATATTAAAGGATGTAGATATAATTGAGACTTTAAAATATTTACTTGAAAAACAGTGTCTAGACTGGTATACCAGTATGTTAATAAAATATACAGTGAACGCAGGATGGGTAATATGGAGGTCAAATTTTTGTGAAACATTTGGAAGCAAAGGTTGGTCACAAGTCAAATATGCTTTTACATTTAAATTTCAAGGAGGATCATTACGGGAATATGCTACAAAAAAAGAAAGATTGTTACTAGAGATAAATAAAAATATAGATACACAGACATTAATTCACCTTATTGTTATGGGCCTACCAGATTATATAATGTACAAAATGGATAAGGAAGCAATAACATCAACTGCAAATCTCTTTAATGAAATTGGTAAACATGAACAAACAATAACAAAAAATTATTATAATAAAATCAAGAGAAATACATTCGATAATAAAGTAAGAGTTGATAAAATGAAACCTTGTAAAAACTGTGAAAAATTAAATAAGGGTAGCCGTTTTCATCCTGAAGAAAAATGCTGGTTTAATAAACAAAACGACGATTATGAGAACAAGAGAAACTATAATAGGAATGTAAATAATACGGTATTAGATGTGGAATTGAGTGATAGTGAGCCAAAAAACGAGTAAGTACACCATTAATTAAGGTAAAACTAACATTGGAAGGAAAATTAAACATATTTGGTATTTATGATTCCGGCTCTAATGTTTCCTTGATAAATTCAAAATTATTAAGACTGAAGGGAAAAGAAAAGAATTTACATAACAATACAAAATTACTAACAATTAATGGTGTAAAGAAGACAAAAGGTTTAACAACAATAAAAATGAAGATTTTTAATATCGAGAAGAAAATTGATGTTTACATTGTAGATGGAAAAGATTTCCAATACGATTTCCTAATTGGACTTGATACTATAAAGGAGTTTAATTTAATTCAGAATGAAAATCTGGAAATTGAACAAAAAGCGAAAGAAAATTTTACAATGGAAGAATTACATTCGGAATACATGCCTAATGAAAATGAAGGAAAAAAGAACTTTATAAACTTTAACGAACATATAAAAGAAAAGGAATTTACAATGGATCTGAGTCATTTGAATAGTCAACAGAAATCTGAAATAAATAAACTTATTGATAAATATAAATCAAGCTTTGCAAAGGATAAATATGATATTGGAACAATTAAGGATTATGAAGCACGCATTGATCTTACCGTGGACAAGTACTGTAGTAAAAGACCTTACAGATGTTCAATAGAGGATAAGTTGGAGATAGAAGAGCAAGTAAGAAAATTGCTTGAAAGTAATCTTATAGAAGAATCATACAGCCCATTTGCAGCACCAGTAACCTTAGCTTTCAAAAAAGAAGACAATAGAAGGACAAGATTATGTATTGATTTTAGAGACTTAAACAAACTGGTGGTACCTCAGGCTCAACCATTTCCCTTGATTGAGGACTTAGTAAGAAAAACCAGAAACTGTAAGTACTTTTCAATATTAGATATAAATTCTGCATTCTGGTCCATTCCTTTGCGAATTGAGGATAGAAAGAAAACTGCTTTTGTTACACAAGAAGGGCACTACCAATGGACGTGTCTTCCCTTCGGTTTGAAAACTTCTCCAGCTATATTTCAAAGAATACTAAGTAACATACTGAGAAAATATAAGTTAACAGATTTTGCTGTGAATTTCATCGATGATATTCTAATATTTTCAGAATCCTATCCCGATCATATAAATCATTTATCACAGCTTTTAGAAGCAATAGAAAAAGAAGGTTTCAGACTTAAGTTCACAAAATGTCGATTTGCAACAAATTCAGTAAAATATCTGGGACACATAATAGAAGATAATACAATAAAACCAGTGAGAGATAATTTAATCTCAATAAGAGATTTCCCTACACCGAAGAATCAGAAAAATATTCGACAACTTCTAGGAAAAATAAATTTCTACCGTGAGTACATACCTAACAGTTCCATAATTTTAGAACCATTACATAATTTACTAAGGAAGCACCAAAAATTCATATGGTCAACAGACTGTCAAAAAGCTTTTGAAAAAATTAAATGCCTACTATGCTCACAACCGATATTAGAAATTTTTGATCAAAACTTACCAATAAATATATATACAGATGCGTCACTGGAAGGTATCGGTGCAGTATTAAAACAAATTCAACCGGACGGGAAAGAAAAACCTGTAGCGTATTTCTCAAAAAAATTGAATGAAGTCCAAAAGAGGAAAAAGGCTATATACTTAGAATGCTTAGCTATTAAAGAGGCTATAAGATACTGGCAGTACTGGCTGATAGGCAAACCCTTCAGAGTATATTCTGACCACAAACCATTGGAAAATCTGAATATTAAATCTAGAACAGACGAGGAATTAGGAGATTTATGCTATTACCTATCACAATATGACTTCGAAATAAAATATGCACCAGGAAAGAATAATTTAGAGGCTGATTGTTTGAGCAGAAACCCAGTATTAGAAGCTAATAATGATGTATATGAACAATTAAAGATAATAAATTTAATAACATTGAATGATATACTAATAGATCAAGCAAAAAATGAGGATATTCAAAGATACAAGAATAAGTTAATATATAAAAACAATATATATTATAAGAGGGTACGAAAACAAGATAAAATACTTTTGTCAGAGGAATTCAGTGTAAAATTTATAAAACTAGTACATGAAAATATGTGTCATATAGGAATAAAACAAATGCAGAGTAAAATTGGAAAACTTTATGCAGCAAATAATTTAACTAGAAATATAACTGATATATGCAAACAGTGTGAAATATGTATAAAAAATAAGACAAGAGGACAGGCTAAATATGGTTTAATGTCACACTTAGGTCCTGCCACAAAACCATTTGAAATTGTCTCAATAGACACAATTGGTGGATTTGGTGGCTCTCGAACAACAAAAAAATACTTACACCTTTTAGTTGATCATTTCACTCGATATGCTTATATAATAACATCAAAGACACAGAGTGCAAAGGACTTTATAAAACTTATAAATATTGTACCAAATTGTAATGAGATCGGCATGGTTCTCTCCGACCAATATCCTGGAATCAACTCAAAAGAATTTAAAGATTTTTTAAATGAAAGATCAATCCCACTAATTTTCACTGCAGTAAATTCGCCGTTTTCTAATGGACTTAACGAAAGGCTAAACCAAACACTTGTAAATAAAATAAGGTGCAAGATAAATCAAAATATAAATACTAAAGCATGGACGTCGATTGCTCACGATTGTGTGGATAGATATAATAACACAGAACACTCAATTACAGGCTTTGCACCTAAATACCTATTGGATGGTACTGATGTTTCATTCATACCAAATGAACTTAAATTGAAGATAGAATCAGATAACTGGATTAGAGACAGAAAAATTGCATTAGAAAGAACAATCAAGTCTCATGAATATAATAAAACGTTAATAAATAAAAATAGAACAATTCATAATTTTAAAACAGGTGATATGGTATATGTTGAAAATGGTCACAAACTAAATAGAAGAAAATTAGACGAGTTAAGGATTGGTCCATTTAAAATAGAAGAAAAACTGTCGCAATCAATATACAAGATTAATACAGGACATAAAAAGATGGAGTCAAATTTATTTCATATAACAAAACTTATTCCTGTTTTCATAACAGATGGAATTGAAGAAGAAGATTAGAAAAAGAAATCAAATGTAACCAAAATCTGCAAAGGAAATTTCGTGCCCTAGGGGGGGAGATGTAAAGGAATACCAAAATTCCTTTAGGTTTGAATTATGGCGCGCCCTTCATCTGTCATTGTCATTGTCATTACATGTTGTCTTGGACAAGTCAAAAGTTGGCGCCAGCTGTCAAAGAGTGATAAAACAGCATTGTAATATTTTAACACAATGGCTGAAGTTTACGTGATCAATAATATTGGAAAACTCATTTAGATACTTTGAAGATCGACAAATAAACTTTAAATGTCGTTTCTTTGTTTTACAGGTAATATTTGTAACTTTACGATAATTTAATATGTGTTTTGTTTACGAATTTGAAAGTGATAATAAAACTTTGTTTTACAGAGCAACGCATATAGTTTTTGTCATCACCAATTATACTGAAAAGGACTTATTGTCTTATATAGATATAACAATTACTTCAAGATAAATTTAGCATAGCTTGCAATATGCGCCGTATGTGGCTATGTTGCAATTAGGTGAATACAATTAATTTATTAAATTAGTGTACGTTCAACACTCGACGGGTTTGGTCATTTTAGCTCTCTTCGGAGTCACCCAACCCTCAGCTCAGCTCAGCAGCATCAGCTCTTAACATAAGCATAGCTCTATGTAAAGGTCCCCATCAAGGTCCCTTACATTGTGGTCCTTCGTAGCCAACGTATAGCTGGACCCTCGCGAGTGAGAATATTCGTCGGTCCCGCGTACTTGAACTAGCGCACGCGTTGAAAGTGAGCTCACGTGGCCCTACAACGTGACTTTAGTGAATCCATATTTTAGTGAACTTTTTTATATATTGTGACTTTATTTATATGACATTTTTGGTGACTTATTGAAGAGGATATATCAAGGTATCAAGGAAATCTGTGGGTCAGGAGACTCATATCAACTCAACTCTTTCCTGCGCGAGTCCGGAGACTTGCATAGCAACAGCACAGCATACAAGTAAGATCGTTTCATTTTATACGCTTACTATTTTACCAGCAATAATGTCGGAATTTGATGCCTTATTTGATCGCCAAGCCAGCATTGTCGCCGAAATCCAGCGCATAGGCACTAGCTATAGCAAAGACGCGTTACATCGGAAAACGCAAGAATACCTTACGCTACGTTTACAGTCATTAGATAACCTCTGGGCGGAATTCGACCTAAATAACGAGCAGTTAGAGGCTTTGGATGAAAAATCACAAAGATATTTTAAGGAATGCATTTATGAGCGAACTAAAATGTTTTTTATCGAGCTTCGTGAAAAAATAGCCACACACAAGCCTTATAGGGAAGAAAAATCTTCGGGTACGGGTCCGGAGATCACAGGTATTAGCAAAATTAAAGAACTTTTGTCGCTACAAAGAACGAACTTTCGAGCGTTCAAACGTTTAATATCGAGCATTGACGTAGGCAACATAACGGAAAAATGGGAGCTTCAAGATGAACTATGCAGCATCCAATCAAGATGGAGCGCGATTGACAAGCTACATCTTGAAATTGACAACATTTTAGAAGGAGAAGATGAAATTTATCAACAAGAATTTATATCACTAGAAACATTATTTAAGAAAATTAAAAAACAGCTAAACCAAAAAATATCTTCTACCACTCATATTCAGCAAGCTACGCCTGTTTTAGAAATTCCCGTATTTTTCGGAAAATATGCAACGTGGCCTACCTTCTTCGATTTATTTACGGAGTCTATTCACAACAACAGCTTTCTTTCCAAAGCGCAGAAGATGCAGCACCTTAAAGGTAAAGTAAAAGGTGAAGCGGAGCGCCTTATTCAGCATCTAAACATCTCAGCCGAAAACTACGACGTTGCCTGGGAAATATTGATCCATCGATATAACAACCCTCACATATTATTTACAACTCAAATAGAAACGTTTTTAAACCAGCCGAATATTAATAAGCAGACATCATATGAAATCAAACGCCTCTACGATACCTCTACTGAATGTATACATGCTATCCATAACCTAGGAGTGGATACCACAACTTGGGATCCGATTCTAGTACATATAATCACTAAGAAGTTGGATTACGACACCTTCTGCTCTTATAAAGAAGCGCGTAAGTCACCCAGGGATCTAGCTTCTCTGGCTGAATTAATGAACTTTCTCGAAAGTAAATATATTGCCCTCGAACCTACACAGAAAAGGGAATATTCATCTCCATCGAAGCCAGCACCTCCTCAGCAACATAAACCTAATAACAAGCATAACTTCGGCTACAGTAAGTTTTCTCCGAAAGGATATCAAGCCGCTTCTACATCCACGTGTAAATGTCCTTTATGTAATTTTGATCACGAGCTCTACAGGTGCCACAAATTTATTAATATGGCAGCGGATATGAAATTGAGGACAGTTGCGAAACTTAAATTGTGCAAAAATTGTTTATTTAAACATTCGAGCGACAAATGTATTTCAATTAAAAGGTGCAAGCATTGCAATAGCGGGCATCATACGATGTTACATGACGCGTGCACTGCGTCATCGCCCACGAATACAACGCCATCAGCTGACCACGCGACACACCTGCCTGCAGCTACGTCACGGGCAGTCGGTAACAAACCTCATGTCGCTAATTATGTTTCTGCTGACGATGAAGAAGTTTTATTAGCGACTGTCTTATTGAAAATAAAAGCGATCGACGGTAATTACGTCACACTACGTGCCTTGCTCGACCAGGGCTCTCAGATTACTTTAATATCCGAAAACGCCGCACAGCTGTTAGGGTTGCCACGCCGAAAATTTAGCGCATCTGTATCTGGTGTAGGTGCCAGTCCTAAACATAGCAAAAGCCTCGTCGCATTAGAGTGCGAATCTATTTATAGTGACTATAGTTTCAACACAGAAGCATTAGTTATCCCTCAAATTATAAGCGATCTTCCCAACGTTTCATTTTCAAAGCGATCTTGGCCTCACATCCAGTATCTCAAGCTTGCAGATCCTGAGTACAATGTATCAAAACGGATTGACGTGCTGCTCGATGCATGTGTCTACTCCAATGTAATAATGAGCGGGCTCGTCAAAGGCACTATTAACGCACCTATAGCCCAACAGACGAAGTTCGGTTGGATTTTAACAGGTAACATAAAAACTTTCAATTGCAGCGTAGCAATCAACAATTTACAGGAGATTTCTAAGTATTGGGAAATGGAGGAAATTCCCAAATTAGACTCGACGCTTACTGAGGATGAACAACGCTGTGAGGAGCATTATGTAGCTACCACAAGACGCCGCAAGGACGGTAGATATGTTGTAGCATTACCTATGAAAGCAAACTATGAAGCAAAGCTTGGGTCTTCGAAAGGAAGAGCTATAGCACAATTTAAGCAGTTAGAGCGTAAGATGTCAAAAAACGAAGCATTTTCTGAAAGCTACAAGCAGTTTATAAAAGAGTATATATCCTTAAAGCATATGCGTTTAGCTACCGAAAGCAAAGCTCTTACATACTTCCTACCACATCATGACGTTATCAAACCTGACTCTTCTACCACTCAGCTACGCGTAGTGTTCAACGCGTCCTCCAAAACTAGCACTGGATACAGCCTCAATGATGTAATGGAGCGCGGTCCAAATCTACAACATGATCTTCAATTATTGATACTGAACTGGAGACAATTTAAATACGTCATCACTGCGGACATAGAGAAAATGTTCCGACAGATTTTAATCAGAGAAAGCGACCAGCATCTTCAATCTATTGTGTGGAGAGAATCCCAGCATGATCTGCTTCAGGAATACCGCCTTACGACCATAAGTTACGGGACAAGAGGGGCTCCCTATCTAGCACTACGCACATTAAGACAACTAGCTATCGACGACGAAGCCAAATATCCCCAAGCATCCTTAGCACTGAAAAATCATTTTTACATGGATGACTTACTTAGCGGAGAGAATTCACTAGAAGCGACCAAGGATCTATTGAAACAGCTTATTGAAATTTTGAAAGGAGCGGGAATGAACTTACGAAAATGGTCAGCTAATGATCCACAGCTTCTAGATGGTTTGTCATCTGAACAGCTCGATAAGCCTTTCGATTTCAAATGTTCTGAAACTCGAAAAACCTTAGGCCTTAGGTGGACTCCCTCATCGGATTCTTTTACTTTTACTAACAAGGTTGAAGCGATACAGACTAACAGGTCGAGCACGAAGCGACAACTACTTTCAGATATCTCGAAAATATTCGACCCTTTAGGCTGGCTTTCACCACTGACAGTTAGAGCTAAAATTATATTTCAAAAAACATGGTCTGCCAACATAGGATGGGATGACGTTGTACCAGAACAAATCCAAGGACAATGGATACAACTTCAGCGTGATTTATCACACGTCGATCAGATTGAAATTCCGAGATATTTAGGAAATACTCAAAAAGCATACCAAATTCACGGTTATAGCGACGCCTCAGAAAAATCTATTTCGTGTGCCATCTACTTAGTAGCGCGCAATGATAAAGGAGTGTACACATCACGACTAGTCGTTGCAAAAACTAAACTAGCACCTCTGAAGCAAAAGGTTACTCTGCCACGTTTGGAGCTATGTGGAGCGCTACTTTTAGCTCAATTAATGAAAACTGTGAAAGCATCTTTAATAAATAATGACTGCAGCGTTTATGCATGGACTGACTCTATGGTAGTCTTAGGTTGGCTCCATGGAGACATCACTCGTTGGAAACAATTCGTAGCGAATCGAGTTCAGCAAATTACTGAAATAATTCCGGCAGTGCATTGGAATCATGTACGGTCAGAAGAGAACCCTGCCGACTGTGCCACCCGAGGTTCAACTCTAAGCAAGCTGCAAGCGAATTCCCTCTGGTGGAACGGGCCTGAATGGCTCACTCAATTTAACCCTAGCAACATAAAAAACAAGACTTATGAAGCACCAACTTTAGAAGCGAAGAAACTTAATGTAAACGCAGCTTTACAACAGACTAACTCAAGTATCATTGATAGCATATTAGTAAACAATAGCTCCCTGACACGTGCTGTGAAAACAATCGGTTGGATATTACGTTTCACCGCAGCGTTACGTCATAAAGCTAAGGAACATGACGCCTTTTTATCATCTGGAGAAATTATTAACTCTTATAACTTTATTCTCAAACACGTCCAAGCTAGCGAATTTGCGTGCGATTTGGGAAATATTAAGCATACAGGACATGTTCGATCTAATAGCAAATTAGCGAGTCTTTGTCCTTATTTAGACGAAACTGGGATATTGAGAGTGGGTGGCCGTCTCGGTAATTCGAATTTAAACAGCACAGCTAAAAACCCGGTTATTTTGTCTAGTCATAGCCGATTTACAGACTTAATAATCGACCTAGCGCACTCTACTACTTTGCACGGTGGCCCACGATTAACCCTTTCGTACATAAGAGAAAAATATTGGATTTTAAGCGGTATGAGAACAGTCAAACGACAGCTACGGAAGTGTGTCAAATGCAGACGATTTAGCACTGAAAACCAACAGCAGATTATGTCTCAACTTCCGAGAACGAGAGTAACCCCTTCACGCCCTTTTTCTTTTACGGGAGTGGATTTTAGCGGGTATGTCAATCTTAAATTAAACAAGGGAAGGGGTGTAAAAACCTATAAAGGCTATGTCGCGGTCTTCGTTTGTCTGGCGACAAAAGCGGTCCACCTGGAATTAGTGTCGGATCTTAGTACACCAGCATTCTTAGCAGCTTTTCGCCGTTTCTGTGCTCGGAGAGGGACCCCTCGTCATATGTACAGCTGTGGTGTGTGAACACCTTTATATTTTATATTAGTATATAAGTCAAAACTTCAATGTATTAAAGGAGAGTAGTAATAAATCCGTTGCAATGAACACATCTTATTATTGACAAATTCCATACCTCATATGGCGACCGCTGCCATTTGAGATGCGGCGCGTGCATCTTCGAAATGTGTGCTATAGAACAATTTGAAGTGCGGTGCAAACGTACACTTTCATACAGTGCAAATTTTTATATATCAAAAATAAAATAAATAATATGGGTTCGTCACAATCCGTCGAGGAAACCGTTGTTGCCCAAAATAGTGCCGGTGGAGGTACAAATAATGCGTCAATCGAGCAGTTAAAATCGCACTTGGACATTACTAATATTTTACTGGCGGTCCTCACCATCGTCGCCTTGGCGTTATTCATATTTGGTGGATGGTATTTGTACAAAAAGTGCCATAAACAATGGATAAGGAAAGAAGTCAACCAGGCGTTCCTGCGGCGAGTCTCGTGGAGGAGGAATCGCGAAAAGGTGATGTGTAACCACGATAGTGTACCATGTGAATAAAATGTGAGTAAAAATTTGTTAAATCAGTGAATTTGCGTGTGAAATCAGTAATCCATTTGCGGAACCATGAACATTTTGAACTATACTTTTTTTAATCCCACTGACAGCGCTTATGTTTATTTAGTTTTAATTAATTTCTATAATAAATGTATCAAGATAATTAAATAATGGGTATACTATAAATAAACCCAATCAAAAAAAAAATAAATAAATATGATAATTATAAGTTATAAGTAAGATTATTTCTTTAATGATATAAAGTTTATTTCAATTAATGGAGTCTATTTTAAAAGATTTTTATGAACGATTAAATAAAATTAAAGAATCTTTAATTAAAGCTGGTCCTAGCAGGCGAAGCTCGTCGAAGGCTTGCCAAGAGAAATATTTAGAATCTAATAATATTTATGACGAATTTAATTGTATATTAAAAGATATTAAGGATAATGTTAAAAATTACAAATCAAAGGAATTAGAGACATTGAATATTTTATCTGATAATATTGAATCATTGTTTTTTAGTATTAAAAAATTGTATGACTCAGAAACTGAAACAATGGAAAAATTTGATTTAAAAACGGCTGTGGCCTTATTGCCGGTCATGAACGGTAAAGAAGAGGTCACAAAACAGCTGATCTCGGCAATAGAAATGTATGACTCTATGATAGGAGACGGTGATAAGAAGTTGCTGATCAATTTTATTCTTAAAACAAGACTCTCTGAGACAGCTACATTAAGGATGTCACAAAGTTATAACAATGTTAAATCATTAGTTGATGATATGAAAAAACATTTACTTGTCAAAAAATCATTTACGGCCTTGCAACAACAATTATTGCATGCTAGACAAAATCATAGGAGTATAGATAATTACGGAAAAGAAATAGAATCTTTATTCTCTGAATTGACTATTTCGCAAGCAGATGGCGATAGTAGTAAAATTGATATTTTGAAACCACTGAATGAGCAATTGGCGATTAAAAGGTTCGCCGACGGCCTGCAAAATAGTCATTTAAGAACAGTAATTGCAGCAAGAAATTATAGCACCCTAAAGGACGCTATAAGGGGTGCCAAGGACGAGGAATTATCGTGTGTGCCGGATGGTAGCATTATGAACTTTCAAAGAGGTAAGAGTAACAACCGCTTTTATTCACAGAAATTTACTGGAACTCGCCAGCCGTCTTCGTTTAACAGTTCGAGAGGTCATGGATTTCACGGTCGATTGTACTATAATAATAATAACAATGGAGGACGTGGATACCCTACTCGTGGGCCGCGTGGGTCTCCAACGCGTGGCTATACACCGCGTGGGCATTCTACGCGCGGACAATATAATACGAATCGTGGAAGAGGTTTTAATCGGGATAATATGCAAATACATCATTATCAATCGGTACAGAATACAGAACAGGTAGAGGCTGAAAGTCAAAACATGCCTAATAGTAATAGTTCGGAAGCCCAGTTAAATCAGTTTTTTCGTGCCTAACAATAATTCTATTTGTCATTATAATAATTATAACTCAGTTCAGTTATATCTCAATGATACAAATTATACTTGGTTGGTAGATACGGGCGCATCACTCAGTGCAATCAAATATGATACGCTGATAAAGCATAACATTCCATTCCGTAATGAGCGTGTAAGAATATACGGAGTGTGTGGAGAACTTTACTCAGAAGGTTTTGTTTATCTAACTTTAACTTTTATGGGAAAGGAATTTCAAAACAAGTTTTATGTCTTTAAGAACCTATGTTGTGTGAGTGATGGAATATTAGGTCAAGATTTTTTAAGTAAATACAAAAGTATTTTAAACTTTGAGTTAAATACTTTACAGTTAAATTATTATGATGAGTCAGTTATTTTACCTTTGTTGATGGGAAAAAGTGGCAGTAACAATTATTTAATTATTCCGCCCCGTTCAGAGTCGATTCATTACGTATCAGTAGGAGCAAAAAATGATTGCGTAGTATATCCTAAACAGCTATGCGAGGGAGTTTTCGTAGCTGGAATGATATCTAGGCCGGATAAGGGCGTAATACCGATACAAATATTGAACACACGTGAAGATGAAGTACGGTTAAGCTATTTTAGCCCAGATTTAGGACAATTAAGCGATTACAATTTATTAACATTTCAACATGAAACTAACAACGCTAGTCGAGTACGAAAACTTTTTTCGGAACTTGATTTGAATCAACTAAATAAAGAAGAACAAATAGAAATCGAAAAAATATGTGCAAAATTTAGTGATATATTTCATTTAGAGGGTGATAGGCTGACAACCACGAATATTTGCGAACAAAATATTTATTTGAAACCAAATTCGACACCCGCTTATACCAAACAATATCGTTTACCTAAAACGCAATTAGGAGAAATTAAAAAGCAAATAAATAAAATGATTGAAGACGATATCATTGAGGAGACCATCAGTGACTGGTCTAGCCCTATTCTTCTAGTTCCCAAAAAATCTGGAAAAGGCGAAAAACAGTTTAGGCTTGTGGTAGACTATAGGAAATTAAATAATAAAATTTCTGATGACCGATTTCCCTTACCGAATATTGTTGAAATACTTGATTCACTTTCAGGCGCAGTTTATTTTAGCCACCTAGATCTTCAGTCGAGCTATTATCAAGTAAAATTAACTGAAGAAAGTAGAAAATGTACTGCTTTCACATTTGATAAACAATATCAAATGAAGCGCCTACCTATGGGGTTAAAAATTAGCCCGAGTGCCTTTTCAAGAGTAATGACAGTTGCACTTTCAGGTCTTAATTACGACAAGTGTTTCGTATACCTAGACGACCTAATCATTTTCGGCAGAAACTTAGATAATCACAATAAAAACTTAATAGACGTATTTTCTAGGCTCAGAAAAGTAAATTTAAAACTTAACCCGCGAAAATGCCATTTTCTGAAAAAAGAAATTTTATATTTAGGACATACGGTTACGGCTGATGGTATTAAACCGGATCCGGATAAAATAAAAGCAATTAAAGAATATCCAGTCCCAAAATCTGCTGACGAAGTCAAGCGATTTGTGGCTTTTTCTAATTATTATCGACGTTTCATACCAAATTTTGCAGAGAAAGTAATTGCATTGAATAATTTATGTAGGAAAAACGTACCATTTATATGGACGGATGAATGTCAAAAATCATTTTTAACCTTAAAGCAATCACTCATGACCCCGCCCTTATTGCAGTTTCCCAATTTTTCATCGGAATTTCGACTTTATACGGACGCGTCTGGGAAATCAATCGGTTCTATATTATGCAATAGTGACAATAGGCCCGTTGCATACGCGAGTCGTAGCTTAAATAAAGCTGAGATTAATTATCCTACTATCGAAAAAGAGTTACTTGCAATAGTATGGTCAATTAATTATTTTCGACCTTACTTATATGGCACAAAATTTAAAATATTTACAGATCATCGTCCATTGATTTATCTTTTTAATATGAGCAACCCATCTAGCCGCTTGACTAAGTTTAGGTTGAAATTGGAGGAATATGACTTTGAAATAAATTATATAAAAGGTAGAGATAACGTAGCTGCAGATGCGTTATCCAGAGTGATTCTGACGTCAGATGAGTTGAAAGGAATGAGAGAAAATATTGTGAATGTTATGACTAGAAAGCAGTATAAAAATAGTGAAAATCCAATAGATAACTCTTCTACTAGCGTTTCTAGCGATATACGGACTGATCACCCGAATATTGTGGAAATGTTAAGTAAGCCAAAGAAATCAGTCGAGTTAGTATTTATCGATAAGGAGGCAATGAAAAGTGTGAGGAATGAATGCAATGAGAGAGGTGATACCTTGTTTACTTTCTGTGATAAGGATTTGATAATATATACAAGTCCCGATTCCCGATCATGTTTGACGCGAGACGTTTTCGTGAGGGGTCTGGCAGATTTTTGTAAAGAAATAAATATAGAAGAGATATATATCGTGAAAGATAATAAGAATATAAAATACATACAATGGTTGTATGATATAATAAATAAAAATAAAATGTGGTCCGGGCCACGAGTTTGTTTATTAAATGGAAGACAAAGAATAATGAATGATGACGATAAAAAAGTAATTTTAAACGACTTTCATATTTTGCCGACTAGCGGCCATGCCGGCATAAGACGAATGACCAATAATATAAAGCGCTATTATTTTTGGTCAAAAATGGACAAGGATATAAATAACTTTGTATCGAAGTGCAGCAAGTGTCAAAAACAAAAACACTCTGCCACCTTAAAGGAACCGATGACTGTTACGACAACGGCTCAATCGGCCTTTGATAAATTATACTTAGATATAGTTGGGCCCATAGATAGAGATTATTATAATAAGGCATATATCTTAACAATACAATGCGAACTTACAAAATATATAGAAGCGTATCCATTAGAAGATAAGAGTAGTATTAGCGTAGCAAAAGCTTTTGTAGAAAACTTTATACTTAGGTATGGCATACCTCGTGCTATAGCGTCAGATAGAGGTACCGAGTTCATATCTTCAACTATGAAAGACGTCTGTAAGTTGTTAAATATCGATCACCTGACAGCAACCGCTTATCACCACGAATCGATAGGATCTTTAGAAAATACACATAAGCATTTAAATGCATACTTGCGTATACAAACAGATAATGAACCCAGGACGTGGAGCACATGGCTACCATTCTGGTGTTTCAGCTATAATACTAGTGTGCATACATCTACAAAATTTTCTCCATTCGAGCTTGTATTTGGAAAGAAATGTAATCTGCCTTCTAATTTATGTAAACAAGCCGAGCCTTTGTATAACTGTGAAGATTATGCACCATGTTTAAAATACAGACTTCAAAAAACACAACAACAAGCACGAGAGAATTTATTATTGTCAAAACAAAATAGGAAAGAAAAATATGATATAAATGTAACTACACGTATCTATAGACCTAATGATTTAATTTTAGTAAAAAATGAAATTGGAAATAAATTGCAAGAAATATATAATGGTCCGTATGTTGTATTAGAAGATATGTCACCAAATGTAAAAATAATAAAAAATAATAAAATTGACATTGTTCATAAAAACAGGACCAAACCATATAAAATGTAACCTAATAATAATTAATTTACTTTATTTTATTTTTATGTATACTTAATTATGAATGTAATCAAAATTTGTTTACCTTTTAAAATTATGTACTTATATAAGTAAAGGAAAAAAAAATATTAATCTAAGTAATTATATTTTTTTTTTCAATCGCTGTGGAGGTGTGGTGTGTGAACACCTTTATATTTTATATTAGTATATAAGTCAAAACTTCAATGTATTAAAGGAGAGTAGTAATAAATCCGTTGCAATGAACACATCTTATTATTGACAAATTCCATACCTCATACAGCGATAACGGCACAAATTTTATCGGAGCTAAACGAATACTGGACAAGGAGTATCGAGCGATTATACAGACTATCAATCAAGACTTATTCAAAAAGGTCAGCGAGTTCAATATCGAATGGTCATTTAACGCTCCAGCATGGCCAAGCGCGGGTGGTATATGGGAAGCAGCCGTCAAAAGCTTCAAGCGGCATCTAAAACGAGTCTTAGGTGAGCAAAAGCTTACCTACGAGGAGTTTTCTACTTTACTTCAGCAAATAGAAGCCTGTTTGAACTCGCGTCCCTTATATCCTCTGACAGAGAATCCTGAGGACTCTTACTTGACTCCTGGTCATTTCTTGATAGGTGACTCCTTACTATCTAGACCTCAAGCAGATCCAGATCATATCAATTTACCTGCTCGCTGGCAACTGGTACAAAGCATGAACAAGCAATTTTGGAAACTGTGGTCTGCAGACTATCTTCAGCAGCTTCAAGAACGTTCAAAGTGGAGAGTACCCACTAAAAACTTAGCGGTCGACGACATCGTAGTTATCAAGGAAGATAACTTACCTCCAGGCAAGTGGTCACTCGGTAGAGTTCAAGAGTTACACCCTGGAAAGGATGGGTACGTCAGAGTTGTTTCTATAAAAACTGAAAGCACCGTCCTCAAACGTCCTATAAATAAACTTATACTACTACCTGTGAAACCAGCATCCGATGATGATTCTCCAAAGGAACATATCGTTGAACAACCAGCAGCATCTCAACCAGGTAGCTCGACCACACGAGTCCGTAGAAGTAACAGGAAAATTAAAAGCTTCTTTACTATGACACTTTTACTACTTACCATGATTATTTCGCCTTCCTTTGCAAAGGATATTCCCAGTATACATTTCACATCATTAAACAACAATAAAGCTTTATACTTCGACAATATTTCGAACTTACAATACATTCGAGACGAGTGGAGGCTGATAGTCTACTATAACCTTTCTAGCTATTGGCAAGCGATTGATGACATGGAAATATACGTGAGACATCTAAAAGGCATGACGATGAAATCTAACTCACAGTCTAAGGGAGTTTCTGAACAACTAGCTCACGAGTTAACAGAAATTGAGCACTACAACCGTTTACTACAGGCGCCTAAAAGCATGCGACAGAAGAGAGGCTTAGTGAATGGCGTCGGAAGCATAGCTAATTATTTATTTGGTGTATTAGATGATAATTTTGCTCAACGATACGCCAAGGACATCGAAAAGATTAATTACGATTCTAAGCATATTAAAGATCTTATAAAAAACCAGACAATCATAATTGAAGCAGAATCCAACATAATACAGCGCAATGAAGAAATAATGAACAAACAACTGTCTTTATTTAATGATCAGCAAAGAAATATGTCGGCGGAAATAAACAAACTTCACTCAGACTTTAGCAACGATATCTATATTACATCCTCAGCTTTATCAGCCAGCATTGTTCTTGAAAAGCTGCGACGTATCCAAGACACCCTAATTGATACTGTGACTGATATTCATCATGGTCGCATCGACACACATCTTCTGTCAAGTGAGCAACTAGAAGAACAAACGAGTTATATATCTAGCCAACTACAGGGTGATTTGAAAATAGCAGTTGAACCCGGAAATATTCGACAATTATATAAAATGCTAAAAGTATTCGCAAGCGTCTTCAAAAATTACCTTATTATAGAAATAAAAATTCCGTTAGTTAGTAGCGAAATATATGAGCTCGATAAAATAATAAGCATTCCACAGAACATCGGAAACATTTCATATCTTGCTATACCTACTTACCCGTACCTGGCATTTAATCTACGAAAAGATGTCATAATATTCTTAACAGAAAATGACCTACAAGCTTGTATACATATATCCGAAGAAAAGATAATGTGTTCCTTAAACAAACCACATTACGATTTAGATTTGAGACAAAGCATATGTAACATAACTTTAATAAACGCCGACAGAATAATATCATCCTGCAATTACGAGCAAGCGCCGTGTGTAAACAGATGGATTAAGTTACAGCGCCCGAACGTCTGGCTCTATTCGTGTTGCAACGAATGCAGTGTTCGCACATTCTGTTTATCAGGTATGACAATAAATACAATTACTGGCAATGGCCTTCTTGATATAGGTCAAGGTTGCACACTTAAGAGCGATTCCTTTACGATACACGCTCATAATAACTTTTTGAGTAAGGTGCATATCCAAGCTACCATCGAAGTCCCAGAGGTATCTATGTTAAACAACATCTCCAATACGTCTGTATCAAGCTATCACTTCACAACAGAGAACCACCAGCAAGCGTATAATAAGATAATGGAGGAGATAAACGACCTGAAACATGAATCAGCTTCCACCATCAGCGGTCACGATATCCACCAATACAGCGTCAGCTATGGAATGCTAGCGGTACTCCTGCTGTTAGGAATTGCTGCAACAGTCTTCCTAGTCAGAAGGAGGAGGAGACTTCAGCGCAGGTGGCTTCCCGCCCCCCTCGGGAGGGAGCGCCCGCCGAGAGACGCCGATCGAGACCACATGTCAAGTGACCCAGTAATAAGTGAAATTAGTGAGTTGCGAAAAGCAGTGAGCATGAACGTTTTAAGCGCGGCTCCACCTAAACCCCCGCGGGCAGTGTCAGTACCGATTCCTACCGTATCATACAGTGAAATTTTAAGACCAACCGGGGGTCAAAAAGCTCCATGTGTATAGTTTTTACCAATAGACATTTTACGAACATTGAAGTGTATTTTTAAGCAATTATATTAGCAGCTAGCATTGTTTTCACCTTATACCACAAAAAAT
Organism: Hypsopygia costalis; assembly: GCA_937001555.2. Lineage (NCBI taxonomy): Eukaryota > Metazoa > Arthropoda > Insecta > Lepidoptera > Pyralidae > Hypsopygia > Hypsopygia costalis. The sequence continues at coordinate 20,096,591 of OW443350.2, read as the reverse complement.
ATTATTATAACATTTAGAATACATTCAGCTTTATTGTGTGGTTGCTATTGTAGGTATCATTTTAGAACTAAGCTATCTACCCTTCCTTTTTGGGTTGGCAAGATGTACGGTTTACCGTACACATACGTAATATCCATGCCTACATAGATATAACAATTACTTCAAGATAAATTTAGCATAGCTTGCAATATGCGCCGTATGTGGCTATGTTGCAATTAGGTGAATACAATTAATTTATTAAATTAGTGTACGTTCAACACTCGACGGGTTTGGTCATTTTAGCTCTCTTCGGAGTCACCCAACCCTCAGCTCAGCTCAGCAGCATCAGCTCTTAACATAAGCATAGCTCTATGTAAAGGTCCCCATCAAGGTCCCTTACAAGCCGGTTCTTGTCACTCATTCTTTCTTGTCCCATGTAGTTCACTGCGTCATTTAGTTCAATGAGTGGCAAAGAGTAAAAAGAACGGAAATACATAAAGCGTACGAACTAGAATGAGAGAGATACGTTGTAATGCCAAAATTGCTGATAGAGAGCGAAAAGGACGGAAGATTCTGAAATTGTTCGTGATAAAACGAGACAGATAGTTTCGTGCGTGGTTGACTGACCGAATTAGAACTCTAAGGCTAAGGACATAAGAACCATAAGCTGTTAGCGAAAATATGCTATAGTATTGATACAAGGCTCAATTTTTATATGAATTATTATTTTAACCACTAAATAATTTCTTTTTACTCAAGCTTGACAGTCCTAAGCCTGTGAAAAGTTTGAAGGAAAATCAATATTTGGAAGGAAATTTATAAAATATTTAATTAGTTATACTTATTTAATACAAAAATACAATGTCATCAAAATGATGCAATAGAACATAGAAGAATGTAGAAGGAATCAGTCAACAGAACTACTGAGTCGATTGAATCAAAGATACATTGAACTAAACGAACTAAATGAGTCAAAAGAACTAAAGAAGCAATTGAACTAAATGAACTAAATGAACTAGATGAGTGATATAGTTCATTTGCGTCAAAAGAACTGCATCTTTCTTTTCAGTTCAGTGAACTGTTTTGCGCAAGTCTACTAGACTTGTGTAGTTCCTGAGTGAGTAGTTCAATTGCACCAGTTCACCATACCGGTTCTTGTCACTCACTCTTTCTTGTCCCATATAGTTCACTGCGTCATTTAGTTCAATCGAGTGACAAAGAGTAAAAAGAACGGAAATACATAAAGCATACAAACTAGAATGAGAGAGATACGTTGTAATGCCAAAATTGCTAGCGATAGAGAGCAAAAAGGACGGAAGATTCTCAAATTGTTCGAAATAAAACGGGACAGATAGTTTCGTGCGTGGTTGACTGACCGAATTAGAACTCGAAGGCTAAGGACATAAGAACCATAAGCTGTTAGCGAAAATAGGTTCAATTTTTATATTAATTATTATTTTAACCACTAAGTACTCAAGGTCCTAAGCCTGTGAAAAGTTTGAAGGAAAATCAATATTTGTAAGGGAATTTATAAAATATTTAATTAGTTATACTTATTTAATACAAAAATACAATGTCATCAAAATGATGCAATAGAACTGAGAAGAACGTAGAAGGAATCAGTCAATAGAAAATTCTTGTTCTGGTGGATTCGTCAAAAAAGCGAATATCAATTCAACGGCGTTGCGGGGTAACTTCGGTACACCGATGTTTTTTTTTTTTTTTATACTACGTGGAGTTGCAGACAAGCATACGGTCCGCCCGATGTGAAGCGGTTACCGTAGCCATATTAACGCTCGCAACATAAAATATCGCTCGCGCGCCGCTACCCCCGCTGCCATCGCAGCATCTCCTTTCTTTTTGGTGACCTCACTCACTCGCAGGAACACAACAGCCCTCAAGGGAACCGTTATTTGGCTGCGGTATTCTTCAATGTCAAACTTGGCAGCGTCTGACATCTTTTGCGGTCCTAATATGGCATGTGTCCTTACGAACCATACTTTAATTTGATCCTTCCAAAATTCCGATATCCGCTTGTAGCAGACGGGCACGGTCGGTATCATAAATCGAAGTTATGTCGTCGTATTCAGTTATTAGGACGTACATACACAATTTAGTTCCACAATAATAAAGTTCACATTTTGTAATTTAAACAAGCTGCGCGGCGGCCTGCAGCGCGCGCGCCGCCAGCGCCAGCGCCGGGCGGTCCGCCGCGGGGGCGGCGTCGGGCCCGGAGAGAGCTCACCTTGAGACGGTCGGGGCGCACGGCGTGGTGCGCGGCGGGCGGCTGCGCCAGCGCGGCGGCGGCGGCGGCGGCGGGCGCGGGCGCGGCGGCCCGCAGCGCGCGCGCCGCCAGCGCCAGCGCCGGGCGGCCCGCCGCGGGGGCGGCGTCGGGCCCGGAGAGAGCTCACCTTGAGACGGTCGGGGCGCACGGCGTGGTGCGCGGCGGGCGGCTGCGCCAGCGCGGCGGCGGCGGCGGCGGCGGGCGCGGGCGCGGCGGCCCGCAGCGCGCGCGCCGCCAGCGCCAGCGCCAGGCAGGCGGCCGCGGGCGGCGCGCGCCGCCAGCCGCCCGCCAGCGCCGCCACGCCCGCCGGGGACAGCGGCCGCGCCGGCGCCGGCTGGCACAGAAAAGACAACTCGGTCACTTCGATGGGAAGGAGATCGTGAATTTAGACGCGCCTCCATCTGTGCCGGAATTGTCGATAATTCCTCAAAGGTGGCCGTGGAATTCTCCGATATAGAGCCAGAGAAAGACAATGAGACCGGCTCACCCAAAATATTGATTCAGTTATATCGCATCAATCAGTTACAGTAAAAGTTACAGCTTGCAAAGATATCACTCAACAAACCAGTATTGGCACTTGGAGTCACTGTTATTGGCGCTACAGAAGCTGTGACAGGAAATAGAAGAAACACATCTACAAATATTGGTAAAGGAGAATATATATTGGAACATACCTACTTTGAAGAGCATATGTTTGAAAGTACACAAATAGTGTTTGAGTTAAGTACCTACTGAATAGCTGTTAGCTCACATCACTGAAAAAAGACCATCAGACGTGAACCACAACAGACCATCAGTGAATTTTGTGTTTGAAGTGAATTTGCCTAAAATTATAATTCCTATATTCACCGGTGGCTATGAGTCATGGGATTCCTTTTAAGACTTACTTTTGAAGATAATACCTACATGAAGACCAGTCACTAACGGCCACGGTAAAAATGCAATATTTAAAGACGCACTCTCATAGACACAAAATGACGAAACGCCGCTAGACGAGCCGCCAGCAGACGTCGGCCGCGTCCAGCACGTTACCTGGTCGGTCGCCAGCAGGTCTGCGAGCGCGGCCCCACAGAGCAGCGCGGCGAGCGTGGCGGCGGCCGGCCCGCGCGCGGCCAGCAGACGTCGGCCGCGTCCAGCACGTTACCTGGTCGGTCGCCAGCAGGTCTGCGAGCGCGGCCCCACAGAGCAGCGCGGCGAGCGTGGCGGCGGCCGGCCCGCGCGCGGCCAGCAGACGTCGGCCGCGTCCAGCACGTTACCTGGTCGGTCGCCAGCAGGTCTGCGAGCGCGGCCCCACAGAGCAGCGCGGCGAGCGTGGCGGCGGCCGGCCCGCGCGCGGCCAGCAGCGCGTCGGCCGCGTCCAGCCGGCCGCGCGGCGTTTGCACCGCCGCCAGCGCCGCGCGCGCCATCGCCGGCACCTAACGCATTTTACATCAGGCGGGCCGGCCGCTCGCCACCGTCCGGTATCATATAAAACAAGAATTTCCGAGTGACAAATCTAATACTGAACATTAATTTGGAACGGTTGAGAAATAAAGGACGAGCGTCTTTTTTTCAATGACCGAACCGGTCGGCCTCGTCTGGGTCAGAAAACATAGATAATATTCTGGTGAGAGGATTTATGGCATTTCCACTAAATGTGACTGTGCTATCATCGGCGAATAAAGCAGAAGTATGTTTTATTGAACTCAGAAAATCATCTATATTAAAATAAACAATAGGGGCCCCAAAATACTACTTTGAGGGACGTCATATAAAACTATTCCGTGATTTGAAGAGTATTTTGTTTCTGTGCGCGTGTTGAAAATGATTTTTATCTTTTACTTCAATATGATTCAATTAGTTTTAAAATATTGCTTGCTACTCGGTAGCCTTACAATTTATTAATTAATATGTTACGGTTGACACAATCGAATGCTTTCGATAGATACATGTACAACGCAATCACAGGCAACGTTTATCTACATTATTTAAGACTTGTTTTTTGTAGGAAAGTGTAAATAGTTTTATCAACTAAAATATATTATTCTTTAATAATTGAACGGACCGCGCTCGGTGAACCGACCGAGCGCACAAATAGGTCGGTGGCGGGTGTAACTGTCCTCTTTCGTCTGCGGAAAGTAGTAGGCGGTGAGTGGTGGCGGCGGCACTCACGTGTCGCGGGTCGGCGTCGAGCAGCAGGCGCGCGAGCGCGCGGCGCGCGGCCGGGCCGCCGCCGCCCGCCGCCGCCGCCTGCGCGCACAGCCAGCCGGCCGCCGCCGCCGCGTCCGCCTCGGCCGCGCCGCGCGCCGCGCCCGCCGCCAGCGCCGCGCCCAGCGCGCCCAGCGCCGCGGCCCGGCGCCGCGCGCGCGCCCCGCCCTCGCCCCCGCCCTCGGGCCGCACGGCCAGCGCGCTCACGGCGGCCGCGAGCCCCGCCTCGCCCTCCGAGCCGCTGGAGTCGCAGGGCCCGGCGCCGGCCTCCCGCAGCGCGCGCAGCTCGCGCTCGCAGCGCTCCTCGCGCGCGCGCTGCTCCGCCAGCTCCTCCGCCGACGGCATGCTGAACTCACCCTGCCGCGCATGTCTACCTATTAGTTTATTTATGCGACCGTCTTCCGGTGATACTTATTACATATATATTTTTGTAGTCAGATATTGAGGATTCGATTATCGAGGCCCCGTTAAATTTGTCCTTAATTAATTTAAATTTTTTTGAATTAATTTTTTTTTTATACTACTACCGATTACATCCAACGATACCCGAGTTGTTGATACTATATTGCAAACGAAACAAAACGAGCGCAGCGCTGACCAAAAAACATACTAATTCAGTGATACAGTGGTGTTTTAATCTGCTGTATTGTTAAACAATTTAAATGATTATAATTCAACATATAGATGCGATTGAATCATATTTAAAAAAAAATAGCTACATACAGCTATGTAGCTATTTTACCCCTTAGGATCAGTAGTACCATACAATTGAATTTCTATTTAAACATGTTGGCTACAAAATATACATTACAATATTACAGAAAAACAAAATTTGGATGAGCCATGTATCAAAATTGGGGGTCCTTCTACTCAAATACTTTGAGGGCTTTATACCTACCGCAATCGAACACAACAGGGCTCTTGTAGCTCCGGGGGCCCGTATCATTGACCCGGCAGATATGGAAGTCACTACTCCCATGTATATACCCATACATTTTATACAAAGACAGGCCATTGGCGATTATAACAACAGTAAGAATGGCTACAAAGTGCTTACTCAATAACTGCGCATACCTACTACATGCAGTACACAAAGGAAAAAGAATGTGAACATGCAGGAAAGCATTTTATTTACAAGTCTTCAATAATTGTATTTGATTAGCGCTAACGTCTTATCGCGACGGTAAGTAATCACACGATAGCTGAGTGAACGGCGGACAATTACCTTGCTTTCTTCTAGATACAATGAAGGCAGATAGAACGCATCTATATGTAAAAACATCCTAGGCCAGATTTCCGTATTATTACGGCGATAGCTACGGCGTTGTACATACTTGATCATGTTGATCATGTTGTTTGCTAGTAGCCTTTTAAAATCATTTAAAGGCTGATTGAAAATGTACATTTTACAGGTACATATTTATTATTTAAATAATTAAAGAAAAAGTGCACGTAATACAGATAGAATTTAAAGAATAGGTTACCGGTTCATGTCTTGTTGAATTGACTGATATCGAAGGCAATTCGTCGTCGTATTCTTCATCTTCATCCATTAAAAATACTATACTTTAATTTAGAACAATACGGCAGTTAATTTCGTAGGATAAAAAGTGCAAGTGTTTCAAATAAAACATAAACAAACTAAAAGTAAACAAACAAAAAACAGAAATAGTGACACTGATTGATTACTGACTGACTGATTTATATATTTTACAGCATGCAAAAGTCATTGTTCCGAGCAAAAGTCGAATGAAAAATTTTGTCTTTATTTGATTGGCGACGACTTGTCAATCGACGAATATCTCCGCCGCCGGGATGATTGTAACTATTATCAAGTTACAATTTTGTATAATTTCATCATCCCGAGTTCAGTGTAATTATACTGCTGTTTTGTGCGACATTTTGCCATACTGTACTCAGTCCAAAACAATTAATATTAACACAATCTGTGATTAGTGGTTGAAACAAAAATACTAAGAGAATATAAACAATATTGTGGTTTAAAAGTGCTTATTTTTAAATGCTATTTATGTTAACGAACTATTTACCCACCGATTGTAAATTGACCTTTGGACTCTTTAGTTAATAGCAAAGAACTGCACATAAAATGTATTAGCCAATTTCGACAGTTCATTTACAGCCTATTTGGCTCTGCAGTACGAGCAATCAACTTGTTTATCAGACGTCAAAGTTCGATCCCAACCACAGTCCCGACATTTATCATTTAATTTTTATTTTCGAATGAATTTATTTTTATTTTTTAACATATTAATTCGACATGGAGCAGGGTAATGTTACTGTACGCAATTATAAAAAAGTTTATGATGACGACTCATTTAACATATCATTCACATCTACAAAATAGTACCTAATTAACAGAAGAACTAGAAGCGGCCCATGCTGAAATCGATGAATTAATTTTGGAAAATATTAAGTTAAAAAAGTTGACAGACAATCAAGATAGTACTATATCAAAATTAAAAGTTATATGCACTGAACCGTCATCTACAACAACAAAAACGAAGCGCTCAAAATGTCGAAATAAAACCCTTCATAAGCTGAATTTGGACTCCAGCAGCTTTGATTTAGGACTAAAATTGAACGAGAAGAATATTATAAAGGACGCTACTGTGACAAATTCGACATGCTTTAATAAAAACACGCAAACAAAAACCGAATGTTGTCAGGACATGCCGACAGATGGCGCTAATAATATAAAATTTACAAAATTGACAAAAAACGAAATCTTAATCCTTAGCGGTGAACAATGTACAGGACTGGCGTCAAACTTAATTTATTCCAGACAGAACACACAGTTTGAGGAATACAACATCTCTTCTATCGCAAAACCTCATGCTTCGTCGGGAGAAATATTAAAGTCATGTCAGAATATATCTGATTCAGAACATAATTATATTATCCTGTGCATAGGTGAAAATGATTCAAATGCTATTATGACAATGATGCATCTATTGTGTATATTGAAATCAATTACAAAAACCGGCCACGTGCGAGTCGGACTCGCCCACCGAGGGTTCCGTACGTAGGATCATTATAAATTTGATATTTTTTTCATTATAAATAAGAAATAATGCGTTGGAAAAAATAAATAAAAAATATATTTTGCAATGTGCACATCAAGCCCCCATTGAACTAGTAGCTTCAATTTGAAATTTCGACCTCCTATAAAAAATATAGACCCCCTATTTTTTTAAGACAAATTTACAAATGTATAATTTTGAGATTTATTCCTGTATATTGTAGTCTATAACGATGTTACTTGCCAAATTTCATAGTTCTAGGTCAACGGAAAGTACCCTATAGGTTTTGATTCCCTTGAGAATGTCGAAATATGCGTTTTTTGCTGAATAAACAGCCGTAACTTTTTTTTACGTAAACTGAGCAGTTTGATTTTTTTACAACTTCATGGGACCGTAGACCTGAGTATACAGTTCAAATTTCAGCTTGATACCTCCACGCATTCTCGACTTAGAGGGTCTTGATAGACAGACAGACAGACAGACGGACAACAAAGTGATCTTATAAGGGTTCCGTTTTTCCTTTTGAGGTACGGAACCCTAAAAACGAATTTCATTGTTCTAAATGTTATCAGAAACAAATATTTAAATGTGCAAATGTTAAATAATTATATAAAAAATGTATGTAATAATTTTCAAAATTGCTCCTTCTTAAATATAGCAATGGGTTACTACACAAATAAAAAAAGAATATTTATTAAAGGTCTGTAATAAAGTCAATTTAATTCTTGATTCCAAATTCTATGACATGCACATATTAACGTCAATTAAAAATAATTAAAAAAAAATGGAAACCTACAAGCAAAACGTATTAAAAAAACAATTCCGTATTATTTCCCGGTATTAGAAAAAAAAATTAACACAAATAGTTTACCAGAAATTCCAGAAAACGAGTTGCTTTTTCACAAGCCGTCCTAATGAATGTGTGAATAGCAGGCTTATTGAACAAACAAGAACTACTGGTGTTGAGTAAATACGTCTGCTACCAATAATTATAACAATAAAATTATTACTTAATCTTAAAAATCTTAAATTAACACTTAATCTAAACTTACCCCGATTCTTGACGCGGGTTCACCGTAATCCAGACGGGCTCACGCAGACAGGAATAAGGGTTTAAGGACAGGAATATATATATAATAATAATAATAGAAATACGTTCACCAGTTGCACAGTTCAGTGTTTCAAGGTCGCCCAGCGATCAATCACTCATTGCTAACACTGTCCAGAGTTTCGACGCGTCCCGGCGTTGAGTACAATCTACCTGAGTACCAGACTATCCGCGGTCCAGCGCGGTTCCAGAAGTTAGAACGTGAACTCCAGGTCGCGAGAATTCCCGTATGTGCTGCGAGGCTTATTCCGAAGCCATCATGCAACAAAACAACCGGCGTCCAACAAGCGCGCCGCGCGCCGCCACGTTGTAGGTTATTATTTCTAGTCAGCCCCGAGTCTATCCAGCGGACACGAGAGACTGCGAGAATTCCCGTATGTGCTGCGAGGCTTTTCCCGAAGCCGTCACGCAGCAAAGCAACTCGACACAACAACCGTTTTCCAGAACGATTGGAGTCTGTACAGCGGCTACGAGAAACTATGAGAGACTTCTCGCGCGCGCCACCTGCAGGCGCGCACCGGCGAAACGAGTGTTGCCAATCAACAAGCTCGATTACGCCCTAACTAACAATCGATTAGTCGATCTTAAATCCAACAACTGGAATTAACTATCGATGGATTCAGCGAATCAAAACCTCAAATTATATGTCTTTCGGAAACATTTATACATTAATCAGGAGATGAACCTAACATTTCCTTGAAAAATTATAAATTAGTATCGTATTATTCCAGACAAAATAAAAAACGTGGCAGAGTCTGCATTCAGGTCCATCATTCAATCGGCGATGTTAAACCAATTACACTATGCAATGATTTGTGTACAGAAAAATCATTTGAATGTTCTGGAGTTGAACCAATGTTAAACTGCATTATTATTTGTATTTAAAGGACGCCGAATTCAAATCTAAGAATTTTATTAAATAAATTGCAGTTATTATTACACATAATAACAGGCAAAGACAAGAAAATTATTATTGCAGGTGATACAAATATTGACACACTAAAAAAGGACACTCTACGTAGTGAATATAAAGAAATTCTCTTGAATTATGACTTAAAACTACTTTTAAATAGACCTACACGCCTAAAGTCATGTATCCAATGCCAATTTTTGTACGCCAACAAGTTTGGCAAATATATATATATAGGTTTTGTGTTGTTTTTCGATCCTTAAGTGTTAAAGTGAATAAATTCATCCGCAGACGATGATGATTAAAATTTGTACATATTGGTACTACGTTTTATCCCACAAAGTAAAAAAATTGCAACAACAAAAAATTAGACAGAAATGAATGGCAGCGCCTCTGGACCACGCGGGTGAAGCCGCGGGTAACAGCTAGTACAAAATAAATATAACTGTTCTAAAAATTCATTAATTGCATAGTAGTTTTTATCATTAAGCCATTTATACAATTTGGCCTTGAATTCTTTGGTGGGCATTTTTTTATGTCAATTGGTAATTTATTAAATAGTCTAATACACATTTTCAACAATTTCGATTGTATTTTTCAATTGCCGGCGTTTCATAGAAAACTAACCTATGAGGGTTGCGTTGACTTCTAGGGTTAATGTCAATTGCTTTAGTGAATAAGTGAAAAAATTGCTTTACAAAAACACAGGCATCATATATGTATAAACAAGGCAAGGATAGCAGACCAAGATCCCTAAATAAGGATTTACATAAATCATGAGGGGATATCCCTGTCATTGCGCGTAAGCACTTTTTTTGTGCTTCTAATGCTCTTTGTATATTTATGCCATTCCCCCATCCCCATATGAGGAGACCATACCGTAGGATTGATCCCACGTGGGCATGGTAAGCCGTTAAGACGGTAGATCTATTAGTTACCATCAATGTTCCCGCTGTTTTAGAACCTCAAATTATAAGGGATGATGACATAAGCCCTGATTGAATGACCCTGACGATGATTGGAGTGACGACGTGGAGCAAGGATCTAGCGCAGAGCGCTAGCATATGATGCCAGGCGCATTTTGGGGTGTAAGTGGTTCATCAACATCATTGAACCAAAGCCAACTTCACCTGCTCGCGGTGCACCCTGCTGACTGACAAACGAAGCTCTGGCGAAAAGAGAGGTAGGGAGCGTAATTTGTAAGCTACCCGACTGGGGAATGTACCTCCACCTCACAGAATACCGCAGCCAAATAACAACTCCCTTGAGGGTTGTTGTGTTCCTGCGAGTGAGTGAGGTCACCAGAAGGAAGGAGATGCTGCGTTGGCAGCGGGGGTGGCGGCGCGCGAGCAATATTTTATGTTGCGAGCGTTAATATTGCTACGGTAACCGCTTCACATCAGGCGGGCCGTATGCTTGTCTGCCAACCGGCGTAGTATAAAAAAAAAAAAAAAAAAAAAAATGCGCGCCGAGAATTTATTGGTTTCCTATCTCCCGGCAACTTATAAACGAGCTGTCGCGCAGTGACGGCGGAAGCACGCAAACATATTACGAATAAGATTTTGTCGCATTTCGCGTCGAGACCTTAAGTCAGTAAGTCAGGTCGTCGGGCGCGCACCGGCTTTTCAGTGAGCTCAGCAAGTACCTCAGGGAAGCAATTGGCGATCCGCGTAGGTAGCTTTCTCGCGCATAGCACTTCTTTAGCCCTTCAGCGCAGGAATGCCGCTGGTATCATCATATGCACCTTGCCAAGGGGACTCTAGCTCTAAAGAATATTCTTTAGTAGTTTCTTTTTTAATAGTTTTAGATTAACTTAATATCCAATTAGTAGGTACTATTTACTTCTGATTTATATTTAATGTGAATTAATTTCTGAAAAAAAAAAATATGCTTGGTAATGGACGACAAAAATAATCTTCGACTGAAGAGTAGTCTGGTTGCCAAAACTAAATTAAGAAGAAGAAATTGTCAATTGTCATCAAGTGTTTTTCTTGGTTTAGATGTTCATAATTTCTTTTATTTATTGACTGATTAGTTGGGTTTTGTCGTGTGGAGTGTCGTTTCACTCTGCTTTTTGGTTGAGTGCGTGACGTTTGTGTTAATTTTGTTTTTGTGTTATTTTCACATAAGTAGCTGTTGACTTACCAAATTTGTTTATTTTTGTGTTGGTGGTGGTATAGTGCTTGTTGAGTAAGTGTTCGTTAGTCTTTTAATTGCTTGGTGACGATGGACGGGGAGCCGCCCGACCCGGGCGGTGGTGGCAACACGCTTGCTCAGTCGCCACCATTGTTTTCTTTAGCCGGTACACAAAGTTCGCAACCCCAAACTCAGCAAGTTGATCATAACGAATCTAATTCGCGAAAACGAACTCAGGATCCCGAATCCCAAAATTTACTTCCATCGAAAAAGACAATCATCCACCCCTCCCAGTCATCTCCCTCTATACAGACAACTTACACTCACCCTGATTTTGTCAACAACAAATGTAGCTACTCTGACAATGATGTGGCCCCTTTTATTGTACATGTCAGTAAGACTGAAGATTCCACCGCCGGTACAGCTATCCGGCCAATCCAATTTGGGCATTTTTTATACCGTCAAAACATCAAAAATATATCCAGGGATGGAGTAAAACGAGTAGGACGTAACCGTATCTCGGTAGAATTTAAGACTGCAGCCGACGCCAACAATTTCATTAATCACTCTGCCTTAGCACCAGCGAAATTTGAAGCAGCGATCCCCTCATACAGCGTAACACGAATGGGTATTGTCAGAGCGGTTCCTGTTGAATGGTCTCTCGAAGAATTTGTTTCGGCCATTGACACCCCTTTTGGATCTAGTATTGTGGTCAAAGCGCGTAGGCTGAACAGAAGATCTGTTAATGAGGGTGGTAACACAGTCTGGGTCCCTACCCAGACTGTGGTGCTAACCTTCAGAGGGCAAAAACTCCCTGAAAATATATATTGTTTCTACACCCGTATGCCAGTGGAGACTTATGTTCTGCCAATTATCCAGTGCTTCAAGTGCTGTCGATTCGGACACGTCACCTCACAATGCCGCTCAAATCCTCGTTGCTTCATCTGTGCCCAAGATCACGAAGGGGTGTCATGTACGAAACAGACCCCCACTTGCCTATTCTGTTCCGGTAGTCATACTGCAAAAGACATTTCCTGTCCGGAACACAGTCGACAAAAATCGATTAAACTCACCATGTCACAGGAAAATATTTCATATCTGGAGGCATCAGCAAGGTTCCCCGCATCGAGAAGATCATTTGCAGATACCACGCGACTTACCCCCACTCCCATTCCATCCCAATCTCCCCATACCCCCACCCTTCGCTCCCAATTTGACAGCATAACACAGCTATATCCCCCCCAAAGGTCTTCCTACCGAAAAACTGTTGTTACACCACAACGTCAATATTCACCTGCTTCGAGTGCTGGATATGATAGGCGGGCCCATGAGGTGATTACAGAAACCCCGGTTTCTGCTCTCCCTAATGGGTGTGCAATGAATTCTCCAAATGACAACCTATTTGACCTATTAATATCAACCCTGGTGAACCTCCTTACCCGTTTCAATGATACGGAACTCCCACATAATGTTCGTCAAAAACTTACTGAGCTGGTTTCTTTATCTAATAACATTCCAAACAATTCTTCAATGGAATTGTCGGAGCATCAAGCATAAGAAAGCTGACTTGATCTACCTTATTAACAAATTCAATCCCATCGTGCTTGCCGTCCAGGAGATGTGGCTTAAACCTGGTGCTCCTTTCAGGATCCCAGGCTATTCATGTCTCCGGGATGACAGGGATGATGGGCATGCTGGTGCGGCCATTCTTGTTTCTAAATCTATTATTTTTTCTCAAATAGTTCTACCTACCCATTCTAATAATATTAATATTGTGGCTATCCGTACTTTAAACATATCCTTTGTATCGGTTTACATACCTAACCCTAATCCATCAATTCTAAATGATCTATCATCTATCATTTCCTCTCTTCCCCTTCCCGTTGTCATTCTTGGAGACTTCAATATCCACCACACTGCCTGGGGGTCACATTCCTGTGACACTCTATCTTCCTCATTTCTTGACTTAGTGGACGACTTAAACCTGTGCATCCTCAATGATGGCTCTCCTACTCGACGTGTTCTACCTTCCCAAAATGTCAATAGCGCTGTGGACCTTTCACTATCTTCCTCTGAACTATCATCCCAATTATCATGGAAAGTCCTTCCAAACTCCTATGGCAGTGACCATTTTCCTTTATGTATTTCCATCCTTTCTCCTAACATTACCTTACCTACCCCAGTTAACCCCCGTTTAAAATTTAGTGTTGTCAGGGCTGACTGGTCACAGTTTGCTACAAACTCTGATGAGTTAGTCTCCCAACTCCCATCCCTAGACCATAACAATGCTCAGTCTGTATATATAGAGTTTAAAAATTCCCTGCTGTCAGCAGCGGAAACATCGATTCCTTTAAAAAAACCGCGCAAAAAGAAGCCATCACCTCCACCTTGGTGGGATCAGGATTGCTACTCTGCTGTTAAAAAACGGAAAGAGGCAGAACGTCAATATTCCAACAGCATGACTACGGAGAATTTTATAACATACCAGAGGGTAGCAGCGGAAACCGTGAAGTTGCTAGCGGAAAAAAAGAGATTGGGTTGGCATAGTTTTTGTGAACATTTGTCTCCTAGCTCCCACCCATCGGTGGTTTGGGGAAATGTTAGGAGATTTCGATGTTCAACATCCAATGATCCTAACATCTCCTCAAACGACCATAGTGAGTGGATTGAAGCATTTGCGCAAAAATTAGCCCCTCCCACAGTCCCCTCTCTTGAGGAGGCATCATGTTTCCCTAATTCTGTCCATTCCCTTGATCCTTTTGATGCTCCGTTCTCCCGCGAGGAATTGGACCTGGTTTTGGATGGCTTGATGGATTCTTCACCTGGGATAGATGGAATACCATACTCTTTTATAGTCAACAGTGGCCCAGTTACCAAGGAACGTTTCCTACAGATCATTAATCATTTCTTCATTTCAGGTGTCCCACCTGAAGAATGGAAATCCCAAATCATAATTCCCATATTAAAGCCCGGTAAATTAAGTTCCGACCCTTCAGGTTATCGCCCTATTGCTCTATCATGTACCATGGCAAAAATTTTGGAACATCTGGTTAAAAATCGTCTAGAGTGGCTAATTGAAAGCAAAAGGATACTACCCATAAGTCAATTTGGTTTTCGTAAGGGTTACAGTACAATGGACAGTCTTGGCACCCTTGTCACAGACATTAGGATAGCCTTCTCCAAACGCGAGTACTTGGTGGGAGCTTTTCTCGACGTGTCAGCAGCATATGACAATGTACTACTTCCTGTGCTCAGGCAGAAAATGCTCAATCTGAGTATCCCAGTGAGGTTAGTTAATTATATTTCAAATTACCTCTCGGCTAGATTGATTTATATCAACTTTCAAAATTACAACGCTCCACCAAGACAAGTATGGAAAGGTCTCCCTCAAGGGTCAGTGCTGAGCCCCCTTCTTTTTAGCATCTACACACACGATTTGGAACTATCCGTAAATTCATTTTGTAATATCCTGCAATATGCAGATGATCTAGCCCTGTATATCTTGTCATGTTTTAAATAAAACATGACTGCGCCAAATTGTCACGGTTTTAAAAAAACACAAGACCGGACTATTGGGGCGTTTTAAAAAAGGTTAATGGAATTTAACGTATGTATACAATCAATGGGGTTTCATTTAAACAAGAGATTATAGTCAGTGGCCAAGATGATCAGGCTGCCGTCAACCCAAATTTATATAAAGCTGTTAAAAGATAATAAAAGTAAAGAGTATTCTACTCACAATTTTCGGGCGCCTAGGTTGACGGTCGTTGCGTTGATTGTACCCTCTATAACACAGCGGAGACCATTGAACTATTAATCTCAAGTCGGGTTAAACGCCATACGAAATCTGTGGTCAACTGGCCGTGAAAAATATATATCAAAGCAGAGCGTATAGTTCAATAATACATCAGAACTTGATTGATCTGTATATTGCAATAAGAAAACAAATTGTTACACAATTATATTATATATAATGAGATACAGCGGTACGCTTATGGGCTAAGATATGTTTTTGAAACAGTTACAGAGAACATAGCCCTTAACTACAATAGAATTACATTTACGCAACACGCATCAACCAATTCAGAGTCACATCATCAATACAACATTTTGAAGTAAGAATTAAGAAGTAGATTTGGGCAGGGAAAAAGTTAGAAGAGCCGATCCAAATAAATAAGGGTGGAGATAAGGCTGCGTAGAGTAGAATAGAGTGGAGGTAAGATGAAGAGAAGTTGAAGTTAAGGTTGAGGTGAAGGGCTGAAAACAAGTAAGTTTCCATGAGATTCGGACTTTGAACTTTGAAGTGACGCGTCCTAAAAATTAAGAAAAAAATAACTTACCGCATTGAATCATGCGCCCTTCTTTAAAAATCTAATGCGATACACATGTTATGCACTCAAATGTGCATTCTGAAAAGAACAAATTTTCATTTTAATATCCACGCGTGGGTCGTGGCCGTGAAGTGGTACATCGACCAACACGAAAAACGCTTACCAGCCTTCCTCAAACGCCAAAGGCGTTTTATGTTTATTTATTCAGGATATTGGGCCATTTCAACCGCAAACACCCAATTTTTAAATATTTCCTTATAAAATTGATTAAAAATCGACTATTGTCAAGCCATGTTCGAACGGAAAAGGAAGAATGACGAAAAAAGTTGCCAGATGCTAGCCACGCAAATCTTCTTCTTCAACTTTTAACATTTTCTCAGTTTTAATTTTAGAATTGTAAATAAATTATATATTTATTAATTTCGGCGACATTTTAATTTTAAAAATAACGTTTTAGTAATATGACACCACATTAGGATCAATATATTATAATTTAGAAAAATGTATTTTTATGCATTGCATACCGTCCTTTTTATTAAAGAAATATATTAGGGATCCGGATACAAGGATTTACGAGTTTATTTTGCAATACACAGTTCACCCAACAAATAAAAAAGGATAACTCTGTAGCGTTTCCTATGAGCACGCTACATTTCACCCGTTCTGGGAAAAAAAAAATTTTAGAAACGGAGTTTCTAAAATTTTTTTAAAAACATCCTTCCCAGAGGTAAATGTAAATAAAAAAATAATGAAATTAAATTCAAATAAACAAAACAAAACGCGTAGGCTACTACACCTATCCTGCACTAGACATGCATCCAGATGCTGGAAGACACCAACCATGGAAACACTCCGTCGAGAAACTACCGGCGCAGCTCAGTCAGTTCAAACACCCTGAACTGGCAACCCAACAAAATGTTCCAACAGAAGGATAACCTACCACGATAACTAATAAGATAAGAATGAAAACTAACCAATAACCAAAAATTAGCGAACGGTGTACAACTGGTATAATACGCTGGGCACACTAGCCGCGCATTAACAAACCAATTCACTAAGGTTATATTATAATTAAAGTATCAATATAAATAACTAACTAACTAGAATTGTGGTCTGGTGTACTACTGGCGTAATAGGATGGGCCCAAAGAGTAGCCTCCTATCAGCGAACCAAGGCCGACAAAACAAAACTCCCACTAACTACAAAAAAATATATGTCGAAAGACATATAAGAAAAAGCATGTTGAAAAACATGAAAAACAAATGTGTGATCGGTATACGACCGGCGTAATAGGATGGGCCCGAAGTGTAGCCTCCTATTAGCAAACCAAATCAACACAAATATGTCAACGGACATATAAAAAAACTCCTACCAACTTCAAAAAGAACATGTCGAAAAGACATGCAAAACAAACGTGTGGTCAATCTGCTACTGGCAAATTCCGGTCAGCACCCTGGCCTCGGAGTTTACGAACTAACCATCACAATTGATATAAAAATCGTCCGAAAAGACGTAAATAACACAAAGTGTGTTAAAAAGTGGGTCCGGAGACACCAGAATAATGTGAGCGAATTTCGCAAATGAAATGCTCAAAGTTAAGTCGAATCCAAATAAGTCCAAATCAAGAGATTGGCTTGCTAGCAAATAAAGTCATGTCCGGGTTCAAACTTACCCTAAAACACAAAACAAAAAAACATGTGACACACAACTCACATAAGTAGGTAAGTATGTATGCACAGGACAAAACATGACTTAACAAAAAAATTCAGATAACAATGATCCGACAAAATTATTGTACAAAATATACAAAAAAATAATAATAAATGATAGTCCTTTTTGTGTTGGAATATGCACCTCACTATTTTCAGCTTTTTAATTTTAGAAAAGAAACCAAATCTTGAAGAACATACAGAGTGTACAGAGCGTAGCTTAACTGTAATAGTGTATACCAAGGCGTCCTACATTCATCACCTAACGAATTGAGTCAGTCCTTTCAAAACACATTCATACATCATCTATCAAGACTCATAACCTAGATACCACAAAATAAGCTAAAGAGTTGATGACGATACCTCCGTAACGAAATTTTATATTTTAAGAATATCTTTAACATGATAATTACCAGTGGTATTTTTGACTAAGTCCTTCAACAAATAAACGTTATTAGAAACTTTCTCTACAACTTCACATTTAACAAATTTAGGTGCTAATTTAGCGGAAAAATAGTGCTGAGCATTCGACTGAACGAAGTTCCTCCTCCATACAATATCGCCAGCACAAAAAGAAATGCTTTTCCGTCCAATATTATAATAAGAAGCATTCTTTTTATATGCTTTAATTAAATTTGATACAGTTTTATCAAAAATATTTTCCAAAGTAGATAATAATTCAGAGTAGTCAGACCTACTCCCAATAATTAAATTCTCTGAAGAATCAGAGGAAGAAAATTTATATAAAGAACCATCTAAAATTGTCTCCCTTCCAAACATAAGAAAATTAGGCGTATAGCCTGTAACTAAATTAATAGTGCTATTAATAGCAGACTGGACATGTGGCAAATATTTAGACCAAGTCCTATGATCAGTTTCAACATAACAGGATAAACAAGTTTCAATCGTCTTATTGAACCTTTCAACTGGGTTGTTCTGAGGTGTGTATAAAGAATTGTAGAAAACTTTAGGAATATTGTAACCTTCTATAAAGTCTGTAAATAATTTTGAAGTAAACTGAGTACCATTGTCACAAATTATTGTTTTAGGACATCCAAATTTTAAAAATATTTCTTTTTCCAGTATTTTGACTATAGTTCGTGCCGTAGCAGTGTACATTGGAAAAATCCAACAAAATTTTGTGAAAACATCTACTATTGACAGAATGAAATTATGTCCAGAATAAGAACGCGGTAAAGGTCCTATGATATCTATCGACAGCATAGTCATAGGTCGATTAACAAGCTTAGGGTTGGTCATCAATCCTAACGGTGCAGAATTAGAATGTTTATACGCTTTACAAACGTCACATCTGACTATATAATCTCTAATATCTTTAAACATCTTAGGCCAAAAATAGTGTACTTTAATCTTCTCAAGAGTTTTATGAATACCGAAATGAGCAGAATTAACATCATCGTGATTATTACGAATTGTTTCTAAAACATGTTCTTTAGGTATAACGATTTTCCAAGCTAAGTCTTGTGATAAAGAATTCTTTGGGCGAATATACTTATATAAAACTTCATTTTCAACTTTAAATGTTCCAAACTTCGATGGATATTTTTGACACTCGACAAACATCTTAGAATACCACGGATCATGGATATCATCGGGGCAAACAACAATAGAAGAGATTTCGACTCGAGATAAAGCATCAGGTACAGTATGTAAACTACCCTTTTTATGTACTACATCAAATTTGTATTGAGACAAACGAGCTGCCCATCTGGCGAGTCTACCAGAAGGATTGGACAAGTTCATCAGCCATTTTAAGCTAGCATGATCTGTAACTACAGTGAAATCTGTTCCTTCAATATAAGGTCTAAAATGTTCAATTGATAATAAAACAGCTAAAAGTTCTCTTTCAGTTACACTATAATTTTGTTCAGCTCTAGATAACATTTTAGAAAAATACGCTATAGGATGAGACTGACCAGAGTCATCTTCCTGCATTAAAACACTACCAACGCCGTTTCCACTAGCGTCGCAATGCACATAGAACTTTTTGTCAAAATTAGGGCACTGTAATACCGGAGCGGTAATTAAAGCAGTTTTCAAACTATTAAATGATTCATCTGCATCTTCATTCCAAGAAAATTTTACTTTAGCATTCCTTTTACCTCCAGTTAATTTGGTTAAAGGAGCAACAAGATTAGAAAAGTTAGCAATAAATCTACGATAATATGAGCACATTCCTATAAAACTTCTAACATTTTTGACTGATTTCGGTGTAGGAAAATTCTTTATAGCTTCTAATTTTGTTGGATCAGTATGTAGTCCATCCTCATCAACAACATATCCTAAGTATCGCAATCTTTCCTTGCAGAATTCTGATTTTGATAAGTTAATGGTAAGTCCAGCATCCTTCAATCTTTTATAAACTTTATGAAGTAAAACTAAGTGACTTTCGAAGTCGCGTGATATCAATATAAGATCATCCAAGAAACAGAATATATTATCGTCAAATTCAGGTCCAAACAAGCGATCAGAGAGTCTCTGCAATTCCGCCGGTGCATTTGTCACACCAAATGGCATCCTAACGAATTCAAATAGACCTCTGCCGGGAACAACAAAAGCTGTCTTTTCTCGTGACGTTTCTTCCAATAAAATTTGATAAAAAGCTTTAGAAAGATCAATTGATGATAAAAATCTAGCATCTCTAAGGTTAACAAGTATTCTAGAAATATAAGGAAGTGGATAAGAATCCTTAACAGTGACTGAATTTAATTTACGTGAATCCAAACAAACTCTAAGACTACCATCCTTCTTTGTCACTAATACAAGTGGACTACTCCAAGGTGATTTTGAAGGTTGTATGATACCTTCCTCTAACATACGATCGATCTCAACATTGAGTGCTTTAGATCTAGCGGGGCTCAAAGGATAATATCTCTGCTTAATAGGTTCTCCCGTAGTGACAATTTTATGTTGCACAAGGTCGGTCCTACCTAGTCCCTTGTTTTCATAAGAGATATCTTTAAATAATTCCACAATATGATCTAAACGAGATTTTTCCTCAGGTAACAAGTTATTAGCAGAAGTAATAGGTGATATTTCAAAAGGTTGACCACTAGAGTTCACAAAAGATACTTCTTTAGATAATTTATTAAAGATTCCAAACGATACCCAAAAATCTATACCCAGAATAACATCACTAGTTATAGAAGGTATAACAATAAATTTGATAAGCTTAGTCCGTTTTGCACATTTAACTGGCAATTGCATGTACCCAAGAACTTGTTGACATTTGCCATCAGCTGTGGTAGCAATAAAAGAAGATTCTTGTAACACAAATCCCAAATCTTGAAAAGTTCGGTGCGAATTATTACCAAGTACACTAATCTGTGCACCGCTATCCAATAATCCTAAAAATTCATGACCTCTAATCGAAAATGAGATGTAAGGTCTACTATCTAAGTTTTTAAATTTCAAAAACGAAGCAATTTGAGAAACTAAATTAATTTGAGAATTACTGACACCATTGACAGATGATGATGATGATGATTTGTTACAGGTTTCAATAGAATTATAAATTTCTCCAGCTGTGGTCCGTTCACTTCTTCTAGAAAGAAGTTGGTCACAACTGGCCCTCATGCGTTTTTTGAACCGCAAGATTCACAAGCAGCAACGCCACTATCCAAAACTGAAACATTTTTTGTAACAGGTTTGCACCTAGTACAATTACTAGTCAATACGTTCGGTTGTCCACACTTAAAACACTGAATAACCGGAAATTTTCTACACTGTTTATAATTATGACCAGGCATTTTGCACTTTAAGCAAATGGCTTCAGTTCGTGGTGAAGACACGGCATTCATCCTAATATTGGGCTCTGTCTTAAAGGTGGCAGGCCTCTTTACATTAATATTTTGATTAACAGGACGAAGAGATTCTATCTCCCTGCCTAACTGCATAAGTCGAATAATAGTCGTAACTGACCTTCCTACCAGATGATACGAATATTCCGGTAGCATATTATGTTTTATAATTTGAATCAAGGTATACTCCGATAATGGACTACTCAATCTAGCAGACATATCCATCAATTCAATAATAAATTCAGACAAAGTTTCAGATGACCTCTGCATTCTAGTACGAATTTCATGTTCCAGCTTGTAATTCAAATCTATCGACGCAAACTGTTCAATTACTTCATATCTAAACTGATCCCAATTGAAAATCCATTCCTTCCTTCCTCTATACCATTTCAAGGCAATATCAGAAAGAAGCACTGGTATAGCTAAAAAGCACTGTTCTTTAGTAAAACCTTTAACAGGACCTAATTCATCCAAACGAGTAAAAAATTCCATAGGGCAAGTCCTACCGTTAAAAACTAATCCCAATTTTGTGAAATCAAAACGTTTTTGATAGCAAGAATAAGAATTCATATGTGGAGAAGCACTGTTAATGTTTGTTGAATTGTGGTATGCATTATTTAAGTTCACTGAATTTAAATTCACTTGTTCCGAATGTGGTGCGTTCAATATAACATTAGATTCAATAACATTCTCTAAATCTATCATATTACGAATTTCCGTAGCGGGTGGTAAATCGTCCTGATTCCGCTGCTGGGTCTGAGGTTGTATATTAATATTGTTAAGCGAAGGCATGTTAACATCCATAGCCTGCATGTCAGACTTAGTGTTAGAATCATTCGACTTATCATCCATCTTTCAAAGTTAGCAAATTAAATAAATCCAAAATATACACAAGCGTAAGTGTGTATACACCTTTATGAATACAGTATACATTCACATATAAGCCAAGTAAGAAAGCACAGCACAAGCTAATTAGGCTTTGCAAAACTCAAAATATCAGCAATGTTTCAAATCGGTTATGTCCAAGTATTTTTCAATGTTTATAAGTATATTGTTTAGTTTAATTACACTTCCAATATAATTGTTTTGTTATAATGTTCAAATGCAATGAGCAAGCTTTATATTTTTGATAATATTCACAGCAAAGTTGTACAAACATCAACCAACAATGTAACTTTTTCTTTTTAGGTTATGTAATGTGTAAAATTTCAAAACTAATTATGATTAAGCAAGTAGCAATATGAAGTCACATCAAATCTATCACTTTTGAAAACAATTTTCTATATTTTTTAACATATTTACTTAGTATTTACTTAAATTCACCAAAATGTTCAAGCGTTGAAAATTTTTCATACAAAATGTGTCACTCCTGATGTTAAGCTAGTAATGTGTTTATGTATTCAAGAAAATAGCATTAATTCGCAATAAGCTGTAGCACTGTTAAGTAAATTCAGCAATTGAAGTGTTAACAATGTGTAGTAATATGTTTTAACTTTGTTTTATAATATTTTTTTTCAAATTCAAAATGAAAGTTGTCACATATGAACAAACGTTGTACACATAGGTTACAAGTATAAGTACAAGTCACACTCTTTACCTGTTGAAAAAATGGTTCACATAACAAGAAATGTTTATATATATGTCAGTTGAAACAATTGATCAAAAAAATACAAAGTATAAGATAAGGTTGCAAATAAAGATATAAACAATGTTTATTCAATAAATAACTCCATATCTGTCATCTTCATCATATAAAATATAACTCAAATGTTACATTTCAAAAATACTAAATAAAGTTAGCCAAATACCATCTGCTCGCTTCTTCAAAATATCAAAAATTTGTCAACGACAAAGTATAAATATGTATTCAAAGGAATACCATATAAAAATAACCGAGTAACTATTTAGAAAACAGTCACGGCTAACAAGAAAGTTAAATATCAAAGTTAAGACCAAGTTGTCCCAGACCTCATATGGATTTCATTGGTTACCCAACCAATATTTTCAGTAAATTCAATTATCAAGTATTAAAGTTTTCATATATTTTTATATAATTATATTCAAAATATCAAGTTTTTAATAAATCAAGTCCCTGTTCGACTGCGTCAATTGTCATGTTTTAAATAAAACATGACTGCGCCAAATTGTCACGGTTTTAAAAAAACACAAGACCGGACTATTGGGGCGTTTTAAAAAAGGTTAATGGAATTTAACGTATGTATACAATCAATGGGGTTTCATTTAAACAAGAGATTATAGTCAGTGGCCAAGATGATCAGGCTGCCGTCAACCCAAATTTATATAAAGCTGTTAAAAGATAATAAAAGTAAAGAGTATTCTACTCACAATTTTCGGGCGCCTAGGTTGACGGTCGTTGCGTTGATTGTACCCTCTATAACACAGCGGAGACCATTGAACTATTAATCTCAAGTCGGGTTAAACGCCATACGAAATCTGTGGTCAACTGGCCGTGAAAAATATATATCAAAGCAGAGCGTATAGTTCAATAATACATCAGAACTTGATTGATCTGTATATTGCAATAAGAAAACAAATTGTTACACAATTATATTATATATAATGAGATACAGCGGTACGCTTATGGGCTAAGATATGTTTTTGAAACAGTTACAGAGAACATAGCCCTTAACTACAATAGAATTACATTTACGCAACACGCATCAACCAATTCAGAGTCACATCATCAATACAACATTTTGAAGTAAGAATTAAGAAGTAGATTTGGGCAGGGAAAAAGTTAGAAGAGCCGATCCAAATAAATAAGGGTGGAGATAAGGCTGCGTAGAGTAGAATAGAGTGGAGGTAAGATGAAGAGAAGTTGAAGTTAAGGTTGAGGTGAAGGGCTGAAAACAAGTAAGTTTCCATGAGATTCGGACTTTGAACTTTGAAGTGACGCGTCCTAAAAATTAAGAAAAAAATAACTTACCGCATTGAATCATGCGCCCTTCTTTAAAAATCTAATGCGATACACATGTTATGCACTCAAATGTGCATTCTGAAAAGAACAAATTTTCATTTTAATATCCACGCGTGGGTCGTGGCCGTGAAGTGGTACATCGACCAACACGAAAAACGCTTACCAGCCTTC
Organism: Hypsopygia costalis; assembly: GCA_937001555.2. Taxonomy (NCBI): domain Eukaryota; kingdom Metazoa; phylum Arthropoda; class Insecta; order Lepidoptera; family Pyralidae; genus Hypsopygia; species Hypsopygia costalis. The sequence goes on along the minus strand of OW443350.2, from coordinate 20,071,976 downwards.
CTCAAACGCCAAAGGCGTTTTATGTTTATTTATTCAGGATATTGGGCCATTTCAACCGCAAACACCCAATTTTTAAATATTTCCTTATAAAATTGATTAAAAATCGACTATTGTCAAGCCATGTTCGAACGGAAAAGGAAGAATGACGAAAAAAGTTGCCAGATGCTAGCCACGCAAATCTTCTTCTTCAACTTTTAACATTTTCTCAGTTTTAATTTTAGAATTGTAAATAAATTATATATTTATTAATTTCGGCGACATTTTAATTTTAAAAATAACGTTTTAGTAATATGACACCACATTAGGATCAATATATTATAATTTAGAAAAATGTATTTTTATGCATTGCATACCGTCCTTTTTATTAAAGAAATATATTAGGGATCCGGATACAAGGATTTACGAGTTTATTTTGCAATACACAGTTCACCCAACAAATAAAAAAGGATAACTCTGTAGCGTTTCCTATGAGCACGCTACAATCTCCACGGATAATATTGCAGTAGCCTCCTCAAGGCTTACTTCAGCCATTGCATACTTACAGGATTGGCTTTCTGAACATGGGCTATCCATTTCGATTCCTAAAAGCAGTGTTGTTGTTTTCTCCCGTCAAAGAATTATACCAAATATTTCGGTTGCTCATAATGGGCAAATTTTTCCAGTAAAAGAAAAAGTTAAATTTCTAGGTGTAATTCTGGACGCAAAAATGTCAGGCACCCACCACGTCAACCATATTATCAAAAAATGTGAAAAAAACATTAATATCCTCCGTTCCCTTTCTGGAGTTTGGTGGGGTTCTCACCCATACACACAAAAATTAGTATATAATGCCCTTGTTCGTAGTCACTTGGATTATGGGTCTTTCCTCCTCGAACCTTGTAATAAAGGAGCTCTAAATTCTCTTGACAAAATCCAATCCAAGTGCCTTCGCATTATAATTGGCGCTATGAAGTCCTCCCCAATCAACGCCCTACAAGTCGAATGTGTGGAAGGCCCCCTTCACTTGCGTAGACAATACCTGTCGGACAGATTTCTGCACAAGGCCCTACAAATGTCTGACCATCCTCTGATTGCTAAATTGCATGACCTATCCGAATATATTTCTGCGGGCGGATATTGGGCCCATAAAGACCGTCCTTGTTTATTTAACAGCTTCATCGCGTATCTACGACTCCCTTGCCCATTATACCAATGCAGAATAAATCCCCTATTTGATATCCCTTTTGAAGCCATTATCCATTCTCCAAACGTAACTCTTAACCTTGGTATAGAAAAGAATTGCCCATTCGCCTCTGTTAAATTAAACTCTGCTGTTCAGGAGTTCTGGAGTGACTGGTTGGTCATGTACACAGATGCCTCAAAAACTACTGAACAAAGTTGTGTGGGAGCAGCAGTTTGGATTCCTGTTTATAAAATCATTTTAAATTTTAAGTGTCCGTCTATTTGTTCCATATTTACAGGGGAAGCAACTGCAATTCTGGAAGCTCTACTATATATAGAATCGCATAACATTTTAAAGACCGTTATTTTTACAGATTCCAGGAGCTGCTTAATGTCGATCACCACTAACCAGTTCCGTAGCAAAAGTAGATCACCTGTAATTTTAACGATTAAGCAAACTTTATACAGATGTCATACCAAGGGTATACAGGTCCAATTGGTGTGGATTCCAAGCCACAGCGGTATTATGGGAAACGAAACAGCGGATCATTGTGCTAAGGACGCCATACAAAACGGTTACATATCTCCACAGTGTATAGCATATTCCCAGGACCTTTTGTCACTCGCACAAAGCAAATTGTCTGCCAATTGGAATCGGCTGTGGGCTAAATCGAGTACCGTAAAAGGTATTCACTATGCTTCCATCCAACACAACATACCACCTAAGCCATGGTTTTTTAAATACCGCAATGCAAGTAAACGTGCAACATCTGTCATATGTCGTTTACGACTGGGCCATGCCTGTACGAATGTGTTCTTGAACAAAATCAGGGTGAGGGACAGTTCGCTGTGCGAGTGTGGCATGGACGAAGGTACTCCGGACCACATCTTTTTCAATTGTTCTAAATATACCCCCTCTCTTTACGATTCCCTTCCCCCTTCCGTTCCTCGTCCCATAGATTTTAAATCCCTCCTAACATCTGTCAACTACTCTCCTTTAATATATGTTTTATGTGACTTTATTAATTTTAACAATATTAAACTGTAATTTGTCTGTCAAATAACTTACTAATCCTTTGTGTTGTCTAATATGTTGTGTTTGTCTTTTGTTTTAGGTATGTCAACAGATCTTCGGAATTGTTTTATGAATTTTTAAAATTTTAATAATTGCACACTCACAAAGCCATTTCGTCATCGCAGAGTCACTTACTAAGCATAGTCACCTACTCAGATACATATGCTGAAACAAAATAAATAGCATTGTCATTGGCGAGAACACCACGATCGCCACAAAGAGGAATTGAATTGAATTGACTGATTAGTTGATTACTGTCTTCGTCTCGGTCTTCTCTTCTATTCATCAGACTCGAAGAAGGTGTATAAAATATTTTTATAAATGTCTCTGAGGTCTTCTTTATAGCGTCGAAATAATTTCGGTCTTCACTCTTCATGAACTTCAGTTACGATAAAAAAAAGAGTTCGTCGTCGGTATATTCCTCCGACAAGGGGAGACAATATTTTTAATCAATTAATTATTTAAGGTGTGAAATTCAGTGAACCATTTTGTAATCGGTAATTCTGCCACCGAATTTATCAAGTTATCGTATGTATTTTATTTACCTTCGAAGACACGAGTGAAACGTAAAGCTGCGATCTGTCGGAGCGGAGCGAACTCTACTCGTTCTGCCGTCGCGGGACTGAAAGTTTAGGGGATCGTTGTCTTGAAAATAGTATCTCTGTTCCCGGCGTGCAGCCGGGCGGCGGGCGGCGGCCAGGCATGTGGGACGAGGAGGGCGAGGCGGGCGCGGGCAAGGCGGCGGGCGAGGCCGCGCGCCAGCACGACGCCGTGTTCAACGAGCTGATGCGCGAGTGCAAGCACAGCGCGCCCGGCGCAAGGCTGTCGGCGCGCCTCCGCACCGCGCTCGAGAGGTACCGGACTCACACTGTCTATACGACCATTACTTCGGCTTGTCACTATCTATTGAGGAAACACTCTTTCCTTGGAAGCCATAAATCTAATAATGATCTTACTCTTTCGTTGGAAAGTTATATGTATAGAAGATTGCGAGAACAAATGTTGCCTCGCCAGTTCTTTAGTAGTTTTAGTTCCATTAGTAATTAAATTCTATTATTAATTTTATTAATTATCTGTTGTCAACAGTCATTATACTTGCAATCTAAACACAAAATGACGGTACACTCGCTGTCTTACATTGATATTCGCACAGCCAGGTAGGTGTTAAAGCACAGGTATTTACAACATATAATTTCTTTGAAAACTCACATAGTTTGCAGTGTCCTCGAAATACGAAGTACCATATTATGCTACGTCACTGAAAGATCTTTTTAACAAACATTATAATGATGAATCTTCGAAACTTGTTACAACAAAAATCTTCCCAAATCATGGAACAGCAATAGCATGTTAGGTAGGTGACCTATAGTAGTAATGACCTATAGTTGCATTAGTAGATTTTTTTTCAAATTAAATAAAATATGTACTATATAGTGTAATACAGTATGTTTCCTGAATGTAGAGACGAACTTCTTAGCTTCCATGGATTCACCGTGCGGGTGCCGGGTCCATCGTGTGGCAGAGAGAGAAACCCCAAGCAGATCCCGAGACTTGTGACACGGGTGTAGGTTTAAGGGGCCCCTTTCCGACGTACATCAACACTCACCTTCACTACTTGTGTTTCTCTCCCTACCCAGCCAAATCTGGTATGAACCTGCTAATGCAGCTTTAGATACTCGTTCTAGTATAGAACTTACTGCACTTTTGGACAAGCCAAGGTCTTTCAGCAGGTTATAGAGAGATTTTGCTGGTATACCTCTCGCTCCTACTTCTACAGCGTATAGATTAACTACATAGCCGCTTTTTGTTAAGTCGTTTAGGAGGTCATAATATTTGTTTTGTTTTATCGCATGGTCTTTGGGTATGTTAGTTTCCCACGGTACGGTAAGCTCTACAAGTACTGTGTTTTGTAGCTCTGGAAAAAAGGAAAATGTCCGGTCTTGATGTCGAAACACCCACATCCTCTGGGATTTTATAGTGCTTTTCATACGTGTCCATTAAAATAGTCCAGTCAGGTGTTGCACTTTATCAAAATTAATTTAAAATGGTGTAAATGATAACCAGTGATTGGAATTAGGTAGCCATATTAACTGGCCATCTAATGGGCATATTTATTTTCTAGATTTTCCATATTCATATTCATTTATTCACTGGAATTTGCAACAATCATAATGGGGATATTTGATATTTTTTCTGACATTGATGTCTCTCTAGGTAGGCGTCGGGTCCAGATTGTCAAAATGTACTGAATTTTTTGATAGTGAAACTTTAAGACAAGACAACACAAGATGGTAACAAGACATTTGACAAGATGCTATGAATTGACAAATGATTGGACCCTACGCTACAGTACAGGGCTGCCAAAATACAATCAGTGTGAGTTAGATCTTAGCAATTTTGTTACAAATTTACTTTTTTAAGGCATTGTGAAAATATATTATTATTTCAAACTTTTAATTGGATAACAAATAAAATAAAAATAAAATTTTAAATTAGGTATATTAAACTATTCTTAAGTACATGTCAAATTACAATATGTCAAATTGATTATGTCAAATTAGAATTATATGTATATACTAAACAGGGTTGATAAAAATCATGATTTTTAAAAAAAAAACAAAAAAATCCGATTTTTTTGATTTTTTTCTTTCTGATCTTTTTAAATTTGGAAGATAGTTAATAAGAAAAACACATTATATTTATTAATAGTATCAACAAAAACATTTAATTTTAATAAATCGTTCATTTATTTAACAGAATAATTCCACATATTTGGCATATGTAACAAAAAATAAATTAACCCATACAGCATCATTTTTCCTTCCAGATATCTTTTTGTATTCAATTCACTGTCACTAATCAATCACGAATCGCCGGGTCAAAGGCTAAACAGGCTGATTCAGTCGCGAGTTTAAATTTCGGGGAACCCCCGAATGGCGTAGGTAAACAGCACTGCTTGTGTGCGCGCCGTAGTCATGTAGTTTATGCCGTGGGAAGTCCCTTGACACATTTTCGTTGATTTGGTCGCAGTAAAAACGTACTGATTTAAATCATTGATTTAAAAAAAAGCACTTGTATTTAATCGCGATTTTAATCACGGATTAAAATCAAGTGAATTAAATCATATCAACCCTGATACTAAATTATATTTTTCATGTCAAAATATTCTTTTAAATTATAAAATGAATTTTTAATTAGGATATTTTTTAAGATACGTACTTTCAAATTCACTACCATTGAGGGCTTTTACGGACTCGGGTAAATGATTGTACACTTTAATGGCCATGCAGTAAGAGCCATTCTTATATATGTCAAGATGGGCGGGGGGTGAAACTATATTGTTTTCACGGCGTGAGGCGTATCTGCTGGGCTTGTCTGCAAACTTTTGGAAATAGTGAGCGTGTTTTCTTATAAATCTACATAAAAACATACACGCCAGTCACTGTGAGCATTTGGTATTCGGAAAATAACAATTTGCATGAATCTCGTCGTCCAGCCAAAGCTATGATTTGAATGCAACGCTTTTGCAAAATGGATACTGCTGGCGTATCAGTAGAATTGCCCCAGAGCACAATCCCGGCTGTAGCATATCCGTGGTACGCCGCAAGCGCACACTCTGCGTTTGTACATTTTCAGAGTTCTCGCAGTGCATACGAAAATCCACTAAGCTTATTTACCACCGAGTCAACGTGGAACTTCCATGACAGATGAGAGTCCATAGTGATTCCCAACAGTGTGAACGAGCTGATCTCCTCGATGTTGTGTCCGTTGTGGCTTAGGTTAAGGCTCAGTACCATTCTCTGATAGGGTCTAAAGCTGCATGATATTTATGCATATTTTTTTAAATAAATGTATATGTATTTAAATTAATATTTAAAGTAAGTTGTAACATAATAATGTTATCCTTATTTTTAAATTTTATAATTATTTTATTTATTTTATTTTTATTTTATATTATTTGGAATACCAACAGCTGTTACAATTAAATAAATAGCTGTGATTTACATTCTAGAAAGCCAATTAAAGGTATCCGCCGATAGATACTCAATAAAACATAAAGAAAATACAATGTGAGCATTCTGTGACAAACATAGTTACAAGTTACCACTCAGTTTAGAAAAGAAACAAACACATAAAAAACACCGCTATTGAACTCTTGTTACTATATAAAATGTTATCTTCCATGAAGTGCGGCGAACCGCCTCGTCAACAGCCGCCTCACCGACCCGCTACTTGAGTTAAACAAGTCAAGATTTAGCTCCGAACAAACGGCATTAAATTGCTTACTAGCTCGCCACAGAAATGAATTTTGTCGATAATTAGTGTTAACAATAGGCAGTGAGATAGGAGCGTAAGATCGAGATGATTTAATAGATACCTTCAAAGATATCTTTTTTAGAAGATCAGGACAGTCCACATCATTATTAGTAATTTTGAGCAAGAATATTATATCTGCGATTTCACGACGTTTTTCCAGGGGCAGAATATGATGTTGGGTAGCAAACTTAAGGTAGTCAGTACTGTGAAATTGTTGTTTGGTTCGATAACTTAAAAAACGTAAGAATTTTCTTTGGATATTTTCTATACGATTGATATAAACTTTATATCTAGGGTTCCAAACTGGTGATGCGTACTCCAAGTTACTGCGTACACGTGAACAATATAATATTTTAAGTGTTTTAACACGTTTGAGATCTTTAGATGTACGCATTAAAAAACCCAATGCTCTAGATGCTTTAGTAACAATATTATCTACATGTGTATCAAAGATCAATTTTGAATCATGGATGACACCAAGATCCCGAACAAACGAATTCCTAATTAATGACTGATTTTTTAAAGTGTAATTAAACAATATTTTATTGCGTTTGCGTGTAAACGTTTAACTGAACATTTTGATGGATTTAAGTCTAAATGGTTGGCTTCACAGTAACCTTGTAATCTTAGTAGATCCGACTGTAGACGGTGTGCATCGTCTTCGGAGGATATAGTTCCAAAGATTTTCATATCGTCTGCAAAACATAAAATTTTCGAAGAACTAAATACCTGGTCTATATCACTTACGAAAACAGTAAATAGTAGAGGCCCGAGCAAAGATCCTTGAGGAACTCCACTGGGTATGGGCAACCACCCAGAAATACAATTATTGATAGCAACAGCTTGGGAACGATTGTCAATATATGATGCAAACCACCTAAGTAGGTCCCCACGCACTCCCACATACAACAGTTTCTTCAAAAGTATGCCATGATCGATCCGGTCGAAACATTTACTGTAGTCAGTATAAATAACATCTACTTGGGTTCCTCTATCTATTGACTCGGTCAGAAAATCATTAAGCAGAACCAAGTTAGAAGTTGTTGACCTGCCCGGCAAAAAAACATGTTGATATGGACTCAAAGAGTTAGTGATAGCCGCAAGCACCTGATCATACACCAACTTTTCTAGCACTTTAGCAGCGATACATGATTTCGAGATTGGTCGGTAGTTAGTAACGTCAGTTTTCGAGCCTTTTTTGTGAGCACCAGCTCACTTACGAGCGCACTCTTCCAGATGTTCGGTACAACACATTCGCTACACGATCTCTTAAATAGAATGGTGAGTGGCATAGCAATAGATTTAGCGCAGCGTATAAGAAATATAGCCGGTATCCGATCCGGGCCCGCCGACTTATGGGGATCTAAGTTAGACAACAATTTGTGAACACTATCATAACTAATGTACACAGACGATATATCCGATACACCATTGCACGACCCATCACTACAATAGTTGCTACTAGGTCTAGTAGTTCCTGTCAAAAAGTTCGAGTAAAAATAGTCAGATAAAAGTTCACAGATGGATTCAGTAGTGGTCGCAGTACTGACCCCATGGCTAATAACACTAGGTAGCGAACAGGTATTCGACTTGGCTTTCTTATGTGAAAGCCAAGTCGAAGCCCAGAATTTTTTCGGATCTGATTCAATTGAATTTTCAACGACATCTATGTAATTTTTATAACAGTTACTCTCTAAATTTCTAGCACGTTCTCTCAGTAGTTTATAAGTTTCGAAATCAGATAGATTATTATATTTTTTAAATTTACAAAGATATTTATATTTTTCACGTAATAGCTTCTTTAATGCCGGTGAATACCAAGTCGGATAAGAGTCACTGTTAATTTTTTTAGACGGAACATGCTTGTCGACAATATCATATATGCTTCTATAGAAAAAATCCACAGCTTCTTCCAAAGAACGCGTGGATAATTCTTTTTCCCACAGTATGCAGCTGATTTCTTTATTTATTAATTCATAGTCCCCTTTATTAAACAGTAGCCTAGTAAACGCCGCTGGTTTCAATGGTTCCGTATACGCGAAGCTAACATCAATGGAAAGCGAACCGTGGTAGGGGTCAACCGGTACAAGCGAGTCCTGACACTCGCTTACCGAGACATTGCAGTCGTTAGAAAGAACCAAATCCAGAATTCTGCCAAAGGTATTCTTGTTTTGATTATGCTGCTTGAAACCATGGGTATTCAACTCATCTAAGAAATTAATTTCATCATAAGTCAATGAGTCAGTTGAAACGGGGGAATCGAGATCCGTAGGTCAGACTATGGAGCTCATGTTAAAGTCTCCCGCTATTAGGTACTTATCACATGGATTACGCATTAGAATCTCATTAAGTTTATGTAGGTAATTATTTAATTGTTGCGAAAAATTATGACCATGGTTTTGTTTACATAAGACACCAATATGTAATTTTAAATTACATCGTTTGTCATGACCGGTAAGTGTTAACGTCACCCATAAATCCTCTGCACTTGAATGAAAAGTAGGTTGCGGAGAAACAAGAATATTCCTACGGGTAGCAATGAGAACACCACCTCCGCGTTTCTGTCCCATAGCCGAATAGTCACGATCACGTCTCCAAACCATGTACCTGCCGTCAAATATCTCACTGTTTAATAATCCGTTGGTCAACCACGTCTCTGTTAATATTATTATATCATAGTTAGCACTGCACAGGTTTCTATAAAAAAATGTCTGTTTTAGTTCTCAGCCCTCTGACATTCTGATAGTAGATACTTAGCCCAGTTAACGCACTACGGTTCCTAATGTCATTCATTTTTATAATTATTAATAATTAAAAACATAATAATAACAGTATAAAATATTTTATAATTTAAAATGAACAATTGAATACGTATAGAATAATTAAATATTGTAAGTAATAGTGTGCGGGCAGTCACATAAAATAAATCGAGGGCAAAGCGAGCAAGTAGTAAATATGTAATCGTGCGAGCAAGCAAGCAATAGTAGTCCAGCAGAGCCGATCGAATAGGTGCGAGCAAGATTTTTATTTTTTTATTTTTTTTTATTTTATTAGGAAGACCAACAGCTTTAAAATATATATAAGTATTTAACATTATAGTATACAACGGAGCCAATTACAGGTCCTCACAATTAGAATTGACATAAGGTATATTAAAGTTGAACACTAATAACACGCCAGAGTTACAAAAAAAATCATCTCTCAGATTAAACATTAAGTTGTAAGTAATAAAAAATAAATATATATGATAGTACAGTATGCACTCAGAGTAAATTAATACTTATTTAGACTATCAATCATAATAGGTAGGGGAAAAAGTCTTTTCGCATTATAGTATGTATGAACTTGTAATAAAATCTCTTTGGTTATACCATTTGTATCTAGCAGGTTTTGATATCTTTAAAAAGTTTAAATTTTAAAAAAGATAATTCCAAATTCAAATTAGGTAAATGTGTGATTTTCATTTGTTTTTTTTACTGTCAAGATGAGTGAATCTAATGAAGAAATTCGATACATTTTAAAATTTTACTACAAAAAAGGTAAAAATTCAACGCAAGCTGCGAAATAAATTTGTGACGTTTATGGACCTAGTGCAGTATCTGTGAGAGTAGCACAAATTTGGTTTAAGCGTTTTCAATCCGGAAATTTTGATGTCAAAGATGCACGTCGCTCTGGTCGCCCTGTTACGGATAAAATGGATGCCATTTCTGAAAAAGTGGAGCAAGTTCGGCATATCAGTAGTTACGACGTAGCTGAAGAACTAGGAATTGACCACAAAACTGTTTTGGCGCATAAAAAGGTCGTGGTCAAAGGCCGGCCAGGCTTCACAGACTCTGGCGAAACCCGGGTTAACCCGCAACAAGGTGATGCTGTGTGTATGGTGGGATTGGAAGGGAAGATATTCATTATGAGCTGTTACCGCCAGGCAGGACTATCGATTCTGAACTCTACTGTGAACAACTGATGAGATTAAAGCAAAAAGTTGAGAGAAAGCGGCCGGAATTAATTAATAGAAGGGATGTGATTTTTCACCATGATAACGCTAGACCTCACACATCTTTAGCCACTCAGCAAAAATTAAGAGAGTTTGACTGGAAGGTGTTAATGCATCCGCCGTATAGTCCTGACCTTGCACCTTCTGATTTCCACCTGTTTCGGTCTCTTAAGAATTCTTTAGGCAATGTCAGGTTAACATCACGAGAAGACTGCCAAAACCACTTGTCGCGGTTTTTTGAACAGAAGTCCCAAAATTTCTATAGTAATGGGATCATGTCTCTACCTACAAGATGGCAAAAAGTTATCGAACATAATGGCACCTACATACTTTAGTTAAATGTAAATAAACTTTATAAAAAAATGTTTTGAATTTTCATATAAAATACGAAAAGACTTTTTCCCCAACCTAATACATTACGATGTATACGACTATGACACGAGTTACTATTTAAGTTACTGGAGCAAGTGAGCATAAAGCAATCGCTTTGCTTTTGTTATGCTTGTAGTGAACAAATCTATGTCGACAGTTTTTGAAACTTTATTAAACCTATTGCATGCACGCAAAATAAATGCATTTTGCCAATAATTAGTTGACACAACCGGAATGTGGAGAAGGGGATTGAACCTAAGTATTCTAGAGGGAGTGTTTAACTTGAGCTTGGCGAGGAGTTCGGGGGAGTCGACTACACCAGACGCTATCTTTAACAGATAAGCTAGATCAGCAACATCCCGACGTATATTCAAGGGTACCAGGTGATGCACTTTACACATATCCAGGTAGTTTTGAGAGCTGTAATTCAATTTTAGGCGGTAACATAAGAATTTAATAAATTTTCTTTGAATTTTTTCAATACGCTCAATATATATATTATACATGGGGTTCCAAACCTGCGAGCAATATTCGAGATGTGTACGTACGTAAGTACAGAATAAAATTTTTAAGGTTTTAATATTCTTAAAAGATGATGAGCATCTTAATACAAATCCAAGTGCCTTAAGTGCCTTCGACACTATTTTGTCAACGTGATTATCAAATATTAATTTAGTATCGTGATATATTCCCAAATCCCGAACAGATGTGGAGCGCTGTAGATATTGTTGTTTAAGCGTGTATGTCGTTGGAATTATGTTTTGTTTCCTCGCGTATGTAACTACACAGCACTTCGATGGGTTGAGGTCAAGACTATTGCGAGCACAGTATAGTTCAAGACGTGAAATATCAGCTTGAAGAGCGGATGCATCGGATTGAGATGATATTGTAGAGAATATCTTCATATCATCCGCAAAACAGAGAAGATGAGATGATAGAAGGCAGTTATGTATATCATTAATCATAATATTGAAAAGAAGAGGCCCGAGCAGTGAACCTTGAGGAACTCCACTAGGTATGAATACCCAGCTGGAAATATAGTTTTTCACAACGACTGCTTGTGACCTATGGTCTATATATGATGAAAACCATCTCAACAGATCACCGCTGATTCCTATGGCTTCTAGCTTATGTCTAAGTATAGTGTGATCTATCCGATCGAAACATTTAGAATAATCGGTATATATAACGTCCACTTGCCCACCAGCGTCCATTGCCCCTGTCAGATGGTCATTGAGGAGCACAAGGTTTGAAACGGTTGACCTACTGCTGAGGAAACCTTGTTGAAAGGGACTAAAAGAATTTTTCAACGCCGGATATAACTGATTATATATTATACGCTCAAATACTTTAGCTAATAAACACAGTTTAGAAATTGGTCTGTAATTAGTGACGTCAGTTTTAGGCCCTTTTTTATGGACAGGAGTAATGAACGCAGACTTCCATATCTCCGGAACAATGCCCTCACTTAAAGACTTTTTAAATAGCAAAGTAACAGGGATTGATATTGCATCAGCGGTAGCTATGAGAAACGAGGCTGGCAAGTTATCAGGTCCGGCCGATTTTGATGTGTCAAGCGACGATAAATATTTCCTCACTTCGTCTAGGTTGATTTTAATATCGGAAATGTATAAAGCCGGGGTGGCTATAGGTATATTAGAATGTGAGGATGTAGTGGGTTGCGAAAAATTCGAAAAAAAATAAGATGAAAATGCATCGCAAATCCCACTGCCTGTATTGGCTTGTACATTGTTGTATTTGAGGCTACTTGGAATAGCGCTCGACTTATTATTATTTTTTGACTTTAAATACGTCCAAAAGTACTTCGGGTTCTTAGCAATAGATTTTTCAACTTCATTCAAATAAGCTTGATGACACGTTTTTTCAAGATGTTTTACCCTATCACGCAGTAATTTAAATGTCTCCAAATCCGCGCGGTTCCCGTAGGTATTATATTTTCTAAAATATTTATTTTTCTCTTTAATCAAAGCTCTAGAGTACCACACAGGGAACTTTTTACTTGTGGTTTGTACAGTGGGAATATGTTTTTCAATGAGTGAATTGATAGTTATAAAAATACGCGACAGCGTCTTCGACGGATTTATTAGAAAATTCATAATCCCAGTCAACTTTCAAAATTTCAGAGTTGATTTTATTGTAATCGCCTTTATAAAAAAGGCGTTTTATAAATGGCGCCGGCCGCAGGTAGTCAACGGTAATAAAATCAACGTTAATTAATAGTGCATTGTGTAGGGGATCGATTGGTACTAGTGGGTCAAGACTCTCTGTTACTTTAACGGTGTCATTAGAAAGCACTAAATCCAAAATTCTGCCTTGATTGTTTAATACGCCATTATATTAGGCCAGACCATGCATAATTAATTCGTCAGTAAGTAAGTATTCGTCACTACTTTGCATATAGAATGGGGTGTAAGTTAGGTCGTTATTAGGTTGCCATCTAATTTTACTCATATTAAAATCACCGATAATTAAGTATTTATCGAGTGGATATTGAAAAATTATATCATTTAGTTTGTTAAGGTGATTATACAGTTGCTGGGACAATGAATTACCTAAGTTTTGTGTACATAAATATAACACACATAGATGTAATCTGATTGGCGGCTGATTACCTTGTTTATAGGTTAACCATAGATCCTCGGCGCTCGAGTGGAATGTCGGTTGCGAGGTAATATTTAATTCCTTGCGTGTTGCGATAAGTACACCACCGCCCATAGATTGTCCTGTAGAAGCGTAGTCACGGTCACGACGCCAAACCACATACCGGTCATCAAACAACTCACTGTCGGCAATACCGTCCAACAACCACGTCTCAGTTAGAAAAACAATATCATAATTAGACACTAAAATATTTCGCTTAAACACATCAGTTTTAGTTCTCAGCCCCCTAACATTTTGGTAATAAATACATAAATTAGATTTATCCATTATTACGTATCACGATTATAAGAAACAGAATAATAACATTTTATTATGGGTATATGGCAAAATGGTAAATAATAAATCGCAGGTAGGAATTGTTTACGGCTAGAAAGAAAGGGCAAGTATGCGTTATATACAATAAGCGTTTGTCTGAGTGAAATAGATATGTATTTAGTTATTTCTACTGCAAGCATAACAAAGCAATAAGCTAAGCAATAGACCGGTCCACGGGTGGGGTGTATGTCAGCGGTGCAAAACATTTTTAATTGAAAAATGTGTGATATTAAAAATATATCAATAGCTAAAGATATACAATGTAGGCAAATATTAATTAGCTCCAGTAATTCAGCGGTGCATATCAATTGAGATAGAAAAAGTATTAATCTAGAAGTGAATAGTGTTATAAGACAACAGAGAGACAAACAGACTAAATAAGCTTGTTTAAATCACACTCTGCACTAATTATATGTATTTTGGAAGTGTCATTTTGCCGTGCATGAATTTTACCGAACTTCACCCACACGTAACGGTACCCCAGCTTGTCCTTCAGGGTAAGCTTAGTCTTCGTCAGCAAATTCTTTGACTCCGCAGTCAAGTGATCGTTCACGTAAACACGATGATCACTATCATGGAAGCCAACATCTCTTGCAGTTAAGTTTTTAACAGACCGGGCAGCAGCTAGAAATTCCTCTTTCATGTAACGATTAGTAAAGTTGATAACGATTGATTTTTCTTTTGAGTTATGCATTGGTACTCTAGCAATATAATTTATATAAGTCTTCGGCAATGGATAATTTATATGCTTACTTATGGATTCTATGAGTTCAAATAGGTTTTCGTCTTTCTTCAAGGGTACTCCCTTAATCTCTGCATTATTAAGCCGTAACCATTGGTCCTTCAGGGCAAGAGAATGTCTACACTTTGCAAGATCCTCTTGAGTTGATTTTAAGGATTCCCTTAGGTGTTCCAATTCCGGAAGTTTCGATTCGACAATATCGATCCTCTTAGTGCAGTCATCTAGTATGTCGCTATTAAATTCGCAGGAGACTCGAAGTTCTTGCACTTCAATCTTAATAGTCTTTATATCCTCCATCAACGTAGGCAGAGTCTTGAGTTGTTGCTTCATTTCGAGAATCTCACTATAAATTTTATCGAGAGTAACCTGGTCCTCATCACTTCCAGTATTAGCAGTGGATGTGTTTCTGCAATTAACGCATTTCCATGAAGCCCTTCGGTCAGCGCCTAGCTTCCTGTAACCCGCTTCAGAGATGCCAGCACAACCATAATCGTACATCTTCTTACAAGAAGAGCATTGCACTCCATCGTTGAACGCGTTTTTGCACCTACTGCATGAATTCATTGTTAACGATATTTAGTACACACCGAAAAATAAAAAGATATTACAGTTTCAGAAAAAAAAAATGTTGACGATTACTGATTTAAGTTACTCAAATAGCGTGTCGTTCCTACTAATGTTCAACGGATACTGAGATAGAGAAGATAAGCAACAAAGAGTCGACTACAACGGTCTTACCCGTAGGCAGCCGATGCGCCTGAGTCGAATAGTACCGATGGTTACCGAAACTGATGTCACGACGGCGAGCAGCCGTTGCAAACAATTGGTACGAAACAATTATGACGGTTACTGCAGCCTGGCGCAACTCAAGGTAAAAAACGATTCTATGAATCGGAAGCGAATTTGGTACAAATTCTGATTGTTTTCGCCTCTATTTCATACATATTAGAATTTACGCTATGGTAAGGCACATCCGTCTCTTAAAACGTAGTGTGGTTACATTCTCTTTGGGTTACTGTATGACATTGCAGTTCAATACACAACATGGAAAAGCGGTAAATAGTGATTAAATACAATAGAGCAACAGGAATTAAAAATTGGAAAATAAAGCAGCAACTTAGGCAACACACATAAAATTAGGACACGTAACTTAACATAACTTAAATAATCACATAGTAAGAAATATCTTAAATAATATTGTTTAAATCGCATTCATTACGTATTATGAAAACACGTGAAGTGTCATTCTTACGCACATGGATTTTAGCATATTTCACCCACACATATTCATAGTTATTTGAATTAGCAAGTAATTTGGTTTTTGTCAGTAAAGACTTCATATCAGGCGATAAGTGATCGTTAACAAATACTCGCCCATCAGTGTTGTCAAAGCCGATATCGCTGGGTAAAATAGTCTTCTTAGCTCGGGCCGCTGCTATGAAGTCCTCTTTCGAATATCTGTTCAAAAAGGACACCACAATGCCTTTCTCCTTCAAAGTCAAAGTCAAAGTCAAAATATCTTTATTCCTTGGACTTTATAAAGCACTTAGAAACGTCATACAAATTAAATATAAGACATGTATCTAAATCATTACTATCTACTTAAATCCGCAGAGTTTAGATGCACTTTCATCACACTATCTGTGAAAGTGAATTTAAGTGCCAGTTCCGGCGACGGGGCTTCTTGAGAAGAACTGGCAAGAAACTCAAGGCCGACTCTTTTAATTGCCAATATCGTTACATTAAACACACATACAATCATTAACATAACAAGAGCAATTCATTTCCAAATACTTTTATCATTTATGTAATCTGAGATACAATAGTAAGCCTTTTGACATAGTCTAGTTTTGATAAATCTTTTAAATTTACCCATGGATAATTTAAACGCGTCATTTGGAAGTTTATTGTAGAAGCGTATACATTGACCTGGGAACGAGTTAGAGATTTTATGGAGCCTAGTAATATGCACAGCGAGTTTGTTTTTATTTCTTAAATTTAATTGATGGAGATCACTGTTTTTCCTAAATTTAGTTAGATTTTTATGAACGTAAATGAGATTTTCATAAATATATTGATAATGTAATGTCATAATATTTATCTCTTTAAATTTATTTCTCAGTGTCTCCCTGGGACTCATCATATAAATAGCACGGATAGCTCGCTTCTGGAGCACAAAAATTGAGTCTACATCCGCAGCACTACCCCAAAGCAATAAACCATATGACATAATGCTGTGAAAATAGCTAAAATAAACTAAACGCGCAGTGTCAACATCAGTCAGTTGACGTATTTTCCTTACGGCGTACGCTGCTGAGCTGAGTCTACCTGATAACGTTTCTATATGTGGGCCCCATTGTAATTTAGAGTCTAATGTTATCCCAAGGAAGACAACCTTATTGACCAATTCCAATCTCTCATTGTCCATCACCACACTGGTTTTTACTTGTTTCACATTTTTTGTAAAAAATCTAACATATTTGGTTTTACTACCATCTAAAAGTAGGTTATTAGCACTAAACCAGTTTACTATTTTTGAAAGAGCATTATTTACATCGTCAATTTCTGATTGTTGTCTATTTACCTTAAAAATTAAAGAAGTGTCATCTGCAAACAATACTATTTCGTGATTATTCTTTACAAGATGAGGTAGATCATTAATGTACACGAGAAACAGGAAAGGGCCCAAAATAGAGCCTTGTGGCACCCCCATCGCTACAGTTGATCCATGTGATCGCTTTCCATTAACATCTACTTTCTGAACCCTATCACTCAGATAAGAAGTAAGAAGATCAAGAGCGATGCCTCTTATACCATAGTGGTGTAGTTTTCTGACTAGAGTTTCATGCTGTTCGAGTTTGGTATCGGCACTCGGGCTATATAATTCATTTGAGCCTTGGGAACACTGTAGCCAACTGTTTCACCCAGAGCTTGAATAACAGAGTATAGGTTTTCACTTTTTTTATATGGCACACCTTTTATCTCCACGTTATTGAGTCGACTCCATTGATCCCTGGCTCGTAACTCATTCTGAATCTTTAGTAACTCGCTTTCAGTTTGTGATATATTCTCCTGCATTCTGTCCAAGTCAGGTACTCTGTGTTCAACCAGGGTCAGTCTACTGTTACATTCCTCTATTCTAGTGCTATTGAACTCACACGAGGTTTTCAGGTCCATAATATCAGTTTTGATATTTTTGAGTTCTTCAACCAAATCCGGTAAGTTCGATAGTTTCTCTTTTAGATTGCGTAATTCAACCATTATAGTTTCTAGAGAGACCGTGTCACTTTTAGGTTGGCCACTCGGCGAAGCTCCCCGACAACTCGGACACCTCCAGGTTGATCTGCGTTCAGGTCCCAACTTCCGATATCCAGTCTCCGTGATGTTGGCACAGGAGAAGTCCAAATGTTTCTTGCAACCCATACACTGCACTCCATCATTAAAGGCTACGTTACAAGAAGCACACTTCATCATGACGTACTAAAAAGGTTGACGATAACTGATTAGATGTAGGAACGGCGTAACACGTTCTATCCAAGCGAACGCTCACAGCGCAACGGGAAATTATAGATTATATAAAATTTCTTCTTATAACAAAATTTAAAACTAATTAATATAATGTATAAAATTAAGCAATTTAAAAATAAAAATAATACAAATATATATAAAAACTTTTATGTTGGATTTAAAATCGACTCTGGAAATCGGTCGATTGTTGGTTAGGGCATAATCGAGTTCGTTGACCGGCAACACTCGTTTCGCCAGTGCTCGCCGTCAGAGGGCGCGCGCGCGGCAGTCTCACGTAGTCGCTAATGGTCGCTGGATGGCCGCTGCATAGACTCCCCGTTCTGGAAAGCGGTTGTTGTGTTGTGTTGCTTCGGGATAAGCTACAGCACATACGAGAATTCGCGACCTGGAGTTCGTGTTCTAACTTCTGGAACCGCGCTGGACCGCGGATCGACCGCCGGGACGCGTCGAAAGTTTGGACAGTGTTAATAATGAGTGATTGATCGCTGGGCGACCTCTGGATCACTGAACTGTGCACGTATTCCTACTATTATTATATATATATTCCTGTCCTTAAACCCTTATTCTGCGTTTGCTGTCTGCGTGAACCCGTCTGGATTACGGTGAGCCAGCGTCCGGAATCGGGTAAGTTTAGTATGTAAGTTAGATTGTAGTTATTGTGCTTGAGTAGGCAATTACTCAACATTTTTGGTAGCAGAGCGTAGTTTATTCAACACTTTTATTTACATTATTATCTGTATATATATATAAAAAAAATAAAGACTTAATCTGCTAACAGTTGCCATACTTACCATATATTATATACTAAAATATTTTTCAACATACAGACAACAAAGAACAAATATCTACCAAAGATCTCGGGTTGAAATTGAAATGGCGCACCGCTGTTCGTGGCGTGCAAGTTGACATGTCCTCGATGTGTGTGTGTCAGGATGTCCCCCGCCGAGCGGCGCGCCGTGGTCCGGCGGCGCCGCGACGGCTGCGCGCCGCTGTTCGTGGCGTGCAAGTTGACATGTCCTCGATGTGTGTGTCAGGATGTCCCCCGCCGAGCGGCGCGCCGTGGTCCGGCGGCGCCGCGACGGCTGCGCGCCGCTGTTCGTGGCGTGCAAGCGCGGCAACGTGGAGCTGGTGGAGTACCTGGTGCACGTGTGCTGCGCCGAGCTGGAGCAGCGCGGCGTGTACGAGGTGCCGGACGAGCGCTCCGTGCACTCGGTGACGCCGCTGTGGTGCGCCGCGGTGGCCGGCCGCCTGGGCGTGCTGCGCGCGCTGGCCGACGCGGGCGCCGACCTGGACGCGGGCTCCGACTCGGGCTCCACGCCCGTGCGCTCCGCCTGCTTCATGACGCACGTGGACGTGGTGCGCGAGCTGGTCGCGCGCGGCGCCGACATCCACCGGCCGAACCACAACGGCGGCACGTGCCTCATCAACTCGGTGCAGTCGGTGCGCCTCTGCACCTTCCTGCTGCAGCGCGGCGCGGCCGTGGACGCGCGCGACATGCAGCACAAGACGGCGCTGCACTACGCCATCCAGGAGCACCGCGCCGAGACCGCGCGCCTGCTGCTGGACCACGGCGCCTGCCCGCACCTGCGCTCGCGGGCGGGGGACGACGCGCTGCGCACCGCCGCGCTCAAGGTGAGTCACGTGCGCCGGCCGAGCCCCCGCCTGCTGCTGGACCACGGCGCCTGCCCGCACCTGCGCTCGCGGGCGGGGGACGACGCGCTGCGCACCGCCGCGCTCAAGGTGAGTCACGTGCGCCGGCCGAGCCCCCGCCTGCTGCTGGACCACGGCGCCTGCCCGCACGCAGGTGCGGGCAGGCGCCGTGGGCGTGGGCGCTCGCGGGCCGGAGACTAACTAGATTTACTTGGAGACAATCCGTGCTGACAGTCAGAGATGCTTCTCGGAATTTGTGGGGCGCATTTCAATATTAAACACACCAGAATTTTACCTAGGATCGGGAGGAGCATGATCGGGCGATATGCGTTAGCGTCGTAGAGCTGTTTGTCACTCCTCTTGGGGAGATTGAACAATTTGCCGACCTTCTGATGCAGAGAAACTTGCCTTCTTTTATACATTTAGCTAACATGGTCGTGAATTCTTGCGGCACCGCGGTTCGAGTCCTTTAAGAGTTTCGCGCTGCTTCCGTCGATTCCCGGAGCCGTGTTCGGCGAAGCTTTAATTATCGTCTCCACATCTCCACGAGTCGGAGAGGACGCAGCTCGGCTCGAGGGCCCGAAGGCGGTCATTCACCGCATCGGCTCACGACGCTCTGTGTCCTCGGACATGTCGCGCAAAACATCGTGCACGATATCTTCCGAGCGTTTCGGGAAACCGGCCACATATTTGGACTCGTTTATTCATTCGGCGGCCTCTCTCTATATTTTCGGAGGCCTTCCCTCCCCGGGGCGACGTCGCCCGAGTCCGCTAACGTACGAAACGTTCGACCTCGGAGGTCCCGTCGGGCCGACGCCTCCGGGCCCGCCGGAGGCGTCGGCCGGCGGGCGCGACGTCATCCGGCGCGGTGCGCAGGGCGCGGCGCACATCGTGGCGCTGCTGGCGGCGCGCGTGGAGTACCCCGCGGCGCAGCTGGCCGACGGCTACGAGCTGCTGGGCGCCACGCAGCTGGACGAGTTCAACGACGTGGCGGCCGCGCTGGCCGCCTGGCGCCGCGCCACGGCCCTGCGCCAGCGCGCCGCCGGCCGCGCGCCCAAGGGCCCGGCGCTGGCGCCGCGCGCGGCGGCCGGCGCGGCGCGCGCGCTGCGCGGCGCTCGCGAGTGGGACACGCCCGAGCAGCTGGAGGCGGCGGCCGGCGACGTGGACGCGCTGCGCGCCGCCGCGCTGCTGGTGGCGGCGCGCGTGCTGGGCGTGCAGCACAAGGACACGGTGCTGCGGCTCATGTACCGCGGCGCGGCCTACGGCGACGGCCTGCGCTACCAGCGCTGCATCGACCTCTGGTCCTGGGCGCTCGAGATCCGCATCGAGAAGGACTCGCTGCTGTACACGGGTGCGTGCCGCCCCCGCCGCGCCCCGCCCCGCCCGCCCCGCCCGCCCTGACCGCCCCTCGTTCGTTGCAGACACGTGCCACACGGCGTGCGCGCTGACGCGGCTGATGCTGGACGCGCACGCCGGCCGGCTGGAGGGCCGCGCGCCGCTGGCCGGCGGCCGCGCGCTGCCCGCGCACGGTGACGTCATGCGGGTCTTCACGCTCGTGGCCGAGGACCTGCCCGGTGAGTCGGGACGGTCCCGTGTTGTTGGATTTGATCACGCGCTTCCATATAAAATTGCAAGCGTCTCGTTTGGAACGAGAGGATTTATTCAGAAGTAACTTTATTCAAAACTAAAGAAAAAAAATTTAAGAAATCGATCAACCGTAACTGATATACTAGAGTATGCGAAGTATATTTTACTAAAAATATTCGAGTTGAAACAGTATATACGGATTTTAAAAAGGCGTTCGACAAATTTAACCGTACGTTACTTTGTAGAAAGTCGGATATCCTCGGTATACACGGGACTTTATTGCGTTCCATCAGGTCACATGTTCGCTGTAGGACAGGTTGTAGGACCCATCTAATTGCACTTAAAGAGTTCACCTCTTTTCCTATCGTAATAGAATCGGGAGTGCCGCAGGGTTCACATTTGGAACCGTTATTATTCATAGCTTTCATTAATGATTTAATCGCAAGATTGTTATGTCCGTGTGTTTTATTTCCTGGCGACTTAAAAGTCTATAAATCTATTAACAGTTTGTCTGACTGCTGGGACCTGCAGCGTGATAAAAATGTCATTTCATTTATTCCTTTTCTATCCTATTTGTTACATTTTTAAATATAAATCTATCTATCATCAATCTATCGATAGCGGGGCGAAGACCCAAGCTACCGGTGGTTAGGGCTCCGGACTGTAGAACCTGCGCACGTTGCGGGTCGCGTCTAAAAGAACCGCCTTCTGGTTCTTGGGCCAATCGAGCGAGACCTTCTCAAGGTGACGATCGAGGCTTTTCGCTATAAGTTCGTTTACTGACTATCGGTACAAGAAATTTTTATTATCGTTATACATTCACCATAAGTGTAAATTTAATTTATATACAGTCCAGATATAAAGTATATTTATTTTCGGGTAATATTGTGAGACGTCACGGTGGGCGACGTAATGGACATTCCGTCCGTGTCGGTCGAGATGTTTAAACTCGTAGTACGAATAGTTCCAAAGGAGGCCGGTACTAGTAGTGTCCCGCCGCAGAGTGCCAGCGCGCGCTGCGCGTGCGGCCGGTGTACAAGAAGCAGGCGGAGACGTTCGACCGCGCGCTGCGCTGCGCCACGCACCTGGTGCACCTCGCGGCGGGCACGGCGCGGTCGCCCTGCGAGCGGCGCGCGGCCTCCGCCGCCGTGGCCGCGCTGGTCCGCGCCGACGTGCGCAGCGCGCACACGGGCGACACGCTGCTGCACCTGGTGGCGTCGCGCCTCAACGTGGTGCGCTCCACGTACTTCGCGCCGGAGCCCGCGCCGCCCGGCGTGTTCCCGTCGGCGGCCGTGGCGCGGCTGCTGCTGGCGGCCGGCGCCAGCGTGCGCACGCGCAACGAGGCGCGCTCCACGCCGCTGCACGTGGCCGCCATCCCGTACAACTTCAGCTCGGAGCTGGTGGAGGCGCTGCTGGCGGCCGGCGCGCACCTCGACCAGCCCAACAAGTTCGGCGACTCGCCCGCCGACCTGGTCGCGCTCAACCGCGGCTCGCGCGTGCGCGTGCTGCGCCACGTGTCGCTGGCGTGCCTCGCGGCGCGCGCGCTCGTGCGAGCCGGCTGGCATGCCAGCGACGAGCTGCCCGCCACGCTGCGCGCCTTCCTCGACCTGCACCGGCCCTAGGCCGAGGATAGTTTTAGGGGAAAATATACATTTTCGTAGAAAGACTGATCTGGAAAAAAAAATATTTATTGTTATTTGTTTTCATTAATATTTTGTACTTTATAGCGCATTCGTTGAATAAATGTGAAGTGAAGAAACTTCTGAACTTGAAAAATAATATCGGTGTAAATGTAATCTCCATAGTTTTTAAATAATATCGTTCACGGCGACGGCTTTGTAATGGTACTGTTTCTGAGGAGGCGCCGAAGGAGCGGTAGGGTGCTGCGCGACGTCGTCTATCACTGTAGATATATATTGTAGATGTAAACGACGAGATTGACGTTTTATGTCATGACTGTATTTTATCATTGGTCGTCAAAATGTATAGAACATTTGGAAACGCTATTTAATCCATAACGATCGACACCACTGACCGGCGTCAGACCTAGCCTAACCATAGTACAATAGTACAAGGTGTCTTCTTCCCGTAACACGTCATTTGAATTAAGTAGTCTACGTCGTTGAAAATGTTCCTAGTCGTATTTACAACGTTAGTCAATGACAGCTTCGCTCGTGACGTAGCAATAGTAACTTTTGGGAAGAGAATACCTTCTTAGATGTTGTTCATTGTTGTATAACTCCAAGGTTTCTAAATCTACGCACCCGAACTTATCAAAAGAGATCGAAATTGAACAAAACTATCCAAAGGCGGCGTGTGCGGTGTGTGCAGAGTACTGCTACACGACCTCACGTTTGTTCGGTGTCCAGTTGTTGTCGACAATTGGTTGGGGCCGCTGCCAGTACCTACTAGTTACTTCCGATTCGCTACTAGACGACTTCGACTGGACTAAGCAATATAATATGCCAATCGGGACATGTTACTTTTAAACGGTGTAATAATTTTGCTCGCCTACATGTCAGGGATCATACGTGCAGACCATCCGACGTACCTCGCACACACATATCTACTTGAACATAACTCACCTTAATGACGCATTAATTATGATATTAAAATTGCCTTATTTCGTAAAGATTGCAGTATGAAACAAATTAATTTAATACCGAAATAAATGCGTACTTATTTTAAGCAAAGTTGGTGATGTGGCTGCTGCTGCACTTGTGGCCCTCGACTGTGTGGGGCTCCGGAGGTTACCCTCCACACAGCCACTCGCAGGATTCCAGCTTTTTGAAGTAAAACTTCTTTATTCTTTCGCTTTATTTGGGGAGTAACCGGCGAGCGTATGACGAGAGCGTTACGGAAACGGTGAACGGAAGTTGAGAGGGAGATAAGTTAGTACGTAGAGCTAAAGAAGTTTTACTTCAGTCGTGTGGTCTAAAGCACGCTCTGTTATTTATATTTAGAATAGTTACCATTGATAAACAAACAAATAGACCAAACGGAAATCACGACATAATTTTGTCCAATATTATTGCTTGCTGCAGATTGATAACGATTATGGAATAGCATACCTACTCTACAAAATTTTGGTGATTTCGAGTTCGTAGATTTGCCTTGTGAATACTCGTAATAATGGATTCGACGCTGGTTGTCACAAACACATTTCGTCCATAACGCAATTTGTCATCGCCGATCTTATTTACATAATTGGTCACTTTCGCGATTCGTCTCACAAGCAATTTGTCACATATGCGATTGGTCATATACGTGATTCGTCATACACGTGGTCCGTCATCGACGCGGTTCGTCGTAACTTTACTTGTAAGGATCACGAAAAAATACTGCTGTTTTGTACAAAAAAATGATTTTTTATAGTGTACTAAACTCGCTCCCAAGAGGAAATGTGTCAATTATGTAACATGTACAATAGGATCGAAATTGCGTATGTGACAAATTGTGAGTGTGGCGAACTGTGTATGCCACGACGTGCGTCTGTGGCGAACAGCGTAGGTGACAAACTGCGTAAATGACGAAATGCCTTTGTGACAACCAGCGTCGAATCCGTAATAATAATTGTTCATTAAATCTAGGTGTTCCGTGTACTCAACCAATCTGTGGCGAATCTCGCGCTCTCCGCGCCTTGTAACCATTTGTTCACAAAAATAAAACTATTTATTCAATTCAATAATGAAGTTTTATTACTTCATCACCGGAGCCTGATTTAATCTCATCATTGAAAACGTGGCACCGTTTTAATTGAGAGAGATAAACGTATCTCTAGGTAACGACCTCCGCCCGCTCTCTGCTGTATGTCGGCGAGGAGTCGGATGCGCCCAGAACCCTGGTGATGTACACCGTTAAACCCGAGGCAAAATCATGTCCTTTTACCAATTTCTATTCAATCAGACTTGCACAAGCTCTTGAAACATGTGTGTTGGACGAACGCGTAGCGGTCGCCGGCGTCTTCGTACGCATGGATTTGTTGACGCATTTGATATCTATATATACATATAATAAAACAGTAAAAATAATGTGTCTGTACATTCAATATATTTACAAAAAAGCAATTGGAGGCGATGGAGATATAGTAATAGAGTAAGAATTAAAAAAAAATGTCTGTCTGTTTATCTGTTTGTACACGCTAATCTCTGGAAGTACTGGACGGATTCGAATGAAACTTTTTTTTGTTATATAGCTGTTAAGCCTGGGCAACATATAGGGTATAATTGATTTTGGAAAGTGGAACACCTGATGCAGCACCATAATGTTCAGCTTAACTACACTTCTGGACACATCTATTGGCCCACCTTAGAGTTTAGGTTTCGATGGCCCCTACCGAAATATGATTGCTAGATTAAACAAAAACTATTGATGCAGTTTTAAACCTGATACATTTTACCATCTTTTTCGATCATATTGTTTTAAATTTGAATTCAGAATACCACACGACATGGAGCTACGCCTAACAAGTCGGGTATGCGCCTTGATTAAGGCAGTTGATTTTTGAATAAAAAACATTTTTTATCAAATAAAAGTTTAATTTAATAACGTGTGTTGCCTCCATGGGCATCTACCACAGCTCTCATACGATTAGGCATAGAGTTTATCAACCGCTCTATGAAATTTTGAGGGATCCTCCCCCATTCCTCTTCTATGGCAGTTTTCAACTCCTGCATCGTCTGGGCAACTGGCTGACGAGCCCTAACACGTCTTTTTAGCTCGTCCCACATGTGTTCAATGGGGTTCATGTCTGGGCTTCTTGCTGGCCAGTCCATAACTGTGATGTTCACATCCCGAAGATATTCCCTGACGATGCCGGCCGTATGGGCTCTTGCATTATCATGCATAAAAAGGAAATTTGGGCCCACATAGTCCGCGTATGGCATCACGTGAGGTTCTAAGCACTCACGAATGTACCTTTCAGCATTTAATGTTGGCAGCCGTAGTCCCGTAACAACCTCAAGTTGAGTTTTGCCGCTCGCGGATATATCGCCCCAGACAGTCCATGAGCCACCGCCATAAGCAACCCTCTCTTCAAAGCAGCATTGTGCGAAACGCTCTCCCTTACGTCGGTAGACCTTCTTCCTTCCATCATTGCCATGTAACACAATTTTAGACTCATCAGAAAAGAGTACACGGCTCCAATGCTGCTGAGTCCAATTTAAATGAGAGCGCGCGAAATGAAGGCGCGCTGTTCGGTGGGCTCGCGTTAGTTTGGGGCCATTAGCTGGCTTGTGTGGTACCATATCGCGTTCTTTTAACCTTCTCCGAACAGTTCGAGCGCTCACAGATACTCCGTGGAAGTCACGAAGTTGGTTTTGTATCTCAATGGAGGTAAGGTGACGATTTCTCAAGCTGGACGTCACGATGAATCGATCCTGCCTTTCAGTTGTGACCCGAAATCGTGGCCTTCCTTGGCGACGAACAAAGCCGCCAGTCTCTAGGTACCTCCGATAAACATTTCGGACCGCAGATCGACTTAAATTAAGTTGAGCACTCACATTTCTTTGGCTGTGTCCGGCCTGGATAAGTGCCACAGCTTGGGCGGCGACTTCAGGCGAAGTATCCATAGATTATTGATAGAACCTCACTTTAATGTTAAGAATAAGTAATTCATAATTCATTTATTCACATTATCATTCATATAACATTTAGTACATTCACAAAAGTGGTAAAATAGATGGTCAAGTATATGCTATAAATTACCTATTCGAGGCATTCGTGAATTATATTATTTATCTCAGAGTCAACAAGTTAAACTCTTATATATATATCTAAATTTTTACATGTCATAAATCGCATACATTTTATATATCAATATATGTCAATTGGTATAAATTACATCTAATACATAATTATTTAACACATTAATAAATATCAGAGATTAAATTGTTGTTAAATTAAATTAAAATGTCAACTTAAAAATTAAAATTTATCATTCAAAAATTGTCCTATATTGTAATATGATTTACCCAATAACAAAGTTTTCAAAGCATGCTCAAATTTACTGCCTTGGAGGATTTTCAAGGAGCTCGGCAAATGATTGTAAATTTTCACGGCCATAAAGTACGGTCCATTTTTAAATAGCTCTAGATGTGGTGTGGATTGGGATAAATCATCACCGCGGCGTGTCATATAGCGCCTAGGCATCTCGCCGATTTGTGTGAAATAGTGAGCACGTTTCCTTACAAGTCGACACAATTCAAATATATACATACTGGTGAGAGTAAGGATTTTTAATTTGACAAATAATGACCTACAAGACTCTCTAGGGGCCGTTAATGTAATGATCCTGAGGCAGCGCTTCTGTAGTATGAATACTGCATGTGCGTCAGTCGAGTTACCCCAAAATACGATCCCGTATCTAATCCATGCCGCAGCGTGGCTATGGTACGCAGTCAGAGCACACTCCTCATTTGTGCATTTCCGCAGTTCGCGTAGTGCATAGGTAAAGCTACTGAGCTTGCTAACTACTGTATTCACGTGCGGTTTCCATGACAGAGTTGAGTCCAGAGTTATGCCTAATAACGAAAATGTGTCTACTTCTTCTATTTTATGTCCTTTAAGAGATATATTTAGCGGCAGTCTTGATCTTTGGTATGGCCGGAATTGCATCAGTTTTGTTTTTTCAAAGTTCAAACCTAAGCATATGTGTTCTAATTGTTCATTTATTTTTAGTAATGAGGTTTCTATTTCATTATGCAGTCTGTCTACATCATTATGGTCGCCGGTGATAACAATAGTTGCATCATCTGCGAATAGGATAAGATTGTATGGACAAACTGAAGGTAGGTCATTTACATATGTTAATAATTTATCATATAGAAGCACTTAATTTCATGCCTCCGACTGCAATTCTGTTTATACTGTTGCAAAAAATTGAAAGACTACCGTGCTTATATTTCTAAGTGTACAATACGTAGGTACATAGGTTTTGTAGTGTTTCAATTTACGTTTCTAGTTTTAAGTACCTACCTAATCATTGCTTTTTTAAATACCTTATCATTGAATTTTTATCTTGTTTCAGTCTTTTCAGTTGATTTTTAATTGTAGTTATCCATGCAGGCGGGTTTTTTGTTTTTTAAATTATTATTTTATTTATGTCTTTTTAGTTAAGAAAGATTACTTAACCGGATTAATTCCTTAAATGAGTTTATGTCATGTGGTTGATTTAGCAATTTTTTAGCGTCAAGAGAACTGATAGCAAGTCAAAGAATTCAAAAGTCAAGTCAATTCAAACTACAAGTTATATATAAAAAAAACATATATTTAGAATCAATATATTTATTAGAATCAGAGATTAAAATCCTTCATTTTGATACCCCACTCGATATGCTTGGTAGAAAAAAATATTTAATTCTTTTTTTATTTATCGTTCCATTTAATATTAAAAATGCAAGTTATGTACATACTTAGAATCAGTGTTTAAAATCCTTCATTTTGATACCCCACTTAATATGCCTGGTAGATTTATTTTTATTTCCTCACATTATGGCTTCAAACAGCCGCTATATTGTTTTTTTTTATATTTCACCTACCTATGAACACTCGGGCTATTAAGACAAATCTAACGATACCTCAAATGTGAAAATCCATTCAACGGTTCTAGAGATACAAGGTAATAAAGAATATTACATACCTCCTGGCAGTCGGGTAAAAACAACAAACAACCCAAGACGCTTCCTTGTGGTATGGATCCTGACACGATTTCTCGGGAGGAGTTTATTCGCTTTAATTCTCTACTGTAATTATCATAATGAGTAATTTGGACAAATTGTTTTCTGCCACTTAGATAAGAAGTAAGCCATTTACTTACTCTCCCCCGCATTCCCAGCGACTCCAATTTATTTAACAAGATTTTGTGCGAGACTCTATCATATGCCTTGGACATGTCCATGAAGATTGCAATTGCACACTTACCTTGATTTAATGCATTTAAGATTTCAACGTTACAATCGAATACAGCAGTTAATGTGGAGTGATTCTTGCGGAAACCATGCTGTTTCTTGTTTAAGACTTGAAAATTTTCTAAAAAGTTGTACATTCTTTTGCATATGATTTTCTCAAAAATTTTTGAGTTTACTGGCAAAACAGCTATAGGACGGTAATTTTGAGCGCTATGTTTATCTCCTTTTTTAAAAGCAGGAATTATTTTTGCTAATTTCAAATCCTCTGGGAATTCACCCCGTTCATAGGACTGATTTACTAAGAATGTCAAGGGAGGAACAAATTCATCGATACAGTGTACTAATAATATTGCTGGGATATCGTCATGCCCACAGGTGATATTTCTTTTTAGATCTAAAATAACTTTTCTCACTTCCATTTCCGTTACTGTATCTAAATATAATGAATTTGTTAACAATTGTGGACTAAGCTTATCTTGATTAGAAGAGGTTGATTTGTTGTTATTTATGTTTATAAAATATTTATTAAACATATCAGCTATTTTTGATGGGCATGTAATGAATTCATGGTCATGATTTTTTAAAATTAAATTCCGATGTTCGTATTTATTATTAGATTTTATTTTCTCATTAATGATGTACCACATAGTTTTATATTTATTTTCGGAAATATTTATTCTTGACTTGATATATAACATAATAACATATTGCAAAACACTCTAAAAATAAAAGAATCATCATAGCAGGCGATATAAATTTAGATATCACAGAAAATACAAGTAATTCCCGTAAATTTATAAATCTTCTTAAATGTTATGGATTACATTGTCTAATTGATACACCTACACGTATTTATATTATGTTGTTTTAGACCTTGGCTTGTCCAGAAGTGCAGTAAGTTCTATACTAGAACGAGTATCTAAAGCTGCATTAGCAGGTTCATACCAGATTTGGCAGGGCAGGGAGAGAAACACAAGCAGTGAAGGTGAGTGTTGATGTACGTCGGAAAGGGGCCCCTTAAACCTACACCCGTGTCACAAGTCTCGGGATCTGCTTGGGTTTCTCTCTCTGCCACACGATGGACCCGGCACCCGCACGGTGAATCCATGGAAGCTAAGAAGTTCGTCTCATGACTTCCTTTTTTCTGATGCGATTATTTTCTTTAATATTTTATTGTAAGATTTTGCATATGTTTCTAGATTTTGACTTTTAAATTTCGTTCTTAAATAACGCAGTATTCTTTTGTGATGGCAACATTTTTTTATACCTTTGGTAATCCATTTTGTTTTTATTTTGTTTTGTAACGTAATGGTTTTTTGTGGTATTTAAGTGTATAAGAGATTCTTAATTATATATTTGTATTCATAGTAATTTTGATTTACGTCATTGTCCGAAGAGAAAATTGTTTGCCAATTAATTTTTCCTAATTCTATTTTAAACATGTCCATATTTTTACGATTGAAAATTCTTTTTTTTAATTTTAATAGGGGTCTTACATTTACTTACATTTCCGTCCAATGGAATTCTTCCTATCAGCGTACTGTGATCTGAGAGTTGATTGTTTTGGATTTCTGTTTCCATATTTTTTATATTTCCGCTGACAATGAATTGATCTATGCAAGTTGCACTGGTTTGTGTTATACGTGTAGGTGTATCAATTAGACAATGTAATCCATAACATTTAAGAAGATTTATAAATTTACGGGAATTACTTGTATTTTCTGTGATATCTAAATTTATATCGCCTGCTATGATGATTCTTTTATTTTTAGAGTGTTTTGCAATATGTTCTAAGAAAGCCTTCATTTGTATGAAGAACTTTTCTATTTCTCTATTTGCTCTATAAATGGCTACAATTATCAAGTTGTGTTCAGTAACATCAATTGCACAAAATTCCACAACAAATTCGACTGTGTATGATTGAATATCCAATCTCTCCCTTGTTTTAATATTTTTTCCAGCAAATATAGCTACTCCACCATGTATATGGTTTTGCCGCAAATATTTTGCTCGCAAGTCATAATTCTCCAACGAGTAAAGATGAAAATTTATGGGCAATAACCAGTGCTCGCACATAACTACAATATCAACATCGGTATCTATTAAAAATATGTTCAAATCATCTACCTTATTTGTTAACGATTGGATGTTTTGACACATAATGGTACAGTACTCAGGCGCGAAAGGAACAATTGCTTTGCATATAATCAGAAACCGGGTCGTCAATTGAATAGTTATCAGCCAATCAATTGAATAGTTCATCGGAAATTTTTAACATTACATTGCTTATGTCATCTAGAATAACTTTCAGACCTCGGACATTTATTTCGCCACTATACTTAGAAAACATGCTAAATGAACATTTCAGATTTATGTTCGAATCCAATATGTAACAATAGCCATATTTCTGATTGTCATTGCAAAGGAAGCTATTAAACATGTCAATTCTCGTGTTGAAGATATTTGCATTGTAAGAATATTTATATGTTGGTAAGCATAAAATAACATTCGTGTTGTGTACAGAACCAAGCTTATTCCTTAGTTCACTCACTAGATATGAATAATTTTTTGACATGACAAAATCTGATTCACTTAATAATAGTATACAGTAATCATTAAAGGTAAAGTCTCTAAGTTTTTCATTCAGACCACTTACAAGTTGTTTCACACCGCCATCTGGAACGCGATAGTGACATACATCTGCTTCACTGAAGTGATTTCTTACTGCAGCAGCGCTTTTATTGTGCTTGATGCTACTTATTATGCACAGTTTGGTGTTTTTTGGCTGCAACTGACGAGAAGACGTGTAATTCGGTGCATCTGTGTTTCTCATTGGTGACTTTGTAATCAAAGAAATCGACTGTTTATTTTGTGAACTTGATGATGGTTCATTTGCTACAGATCTGGTATTAGTTTCATTTCGACTTGAGTTTTTTCTTAACTGTTTGTGGTTCCCAATTGGAGTAGAAACATATGGTCCTTTTTTCCTTATAGAGGCGTTGAGGTTGTCAATACTAACTTTCTTATATAGCTTTATAATATTTTCTTGGTCTTTGATTCTTTCTGTTAGTTGCCTGTTTTCTGTATTTAGATTTTCTATTTCGTTATTTGCTATATCTAGCTCAGATTGTAGTTTTCGATTTTTCTGTTTTAATTCTTCAATTATTAAAGTATTCTTCATAGTATCGTCTGGTAGACTATGTGAGGTTTTGTTGGGACTTAAAGTACGATTGTCATACCTTTGTGTTTCGTTCAACGATAAAAAGGATACAGATAAATCTGTTAATGGACGATTCTTTATATCTCTAAGTGTGACAAACTCTTCATCCCCATGTTCACCATTATTGTTACTGTCCTCTTCACATAATTTCTCAAACGAATTTTCCGTTGGAATATTAATTTCATAATCTGCAGCCTCTGTGGGTGCTTTTTCCTGTTTATATTTGCATGAATCGCATTTACATTTTTCCCTATTTTTTGGAGCCAACAGATAAAACATTTTTTCAGAAATACTTGTGCAGTCTAGATGAAAACATTTCCTAATATTTTCTAACATTTCCTAATAATGTTTGTTACAAAACCAAAGAGAAAACTCACACTTTCAAGAATTAAATCCAAGTAAACCAATAAAATCAAGTTTTCTTAGTATTCGATTGTTGGATATCAACGAACAGGCTCCAAATTGTCTTTTGTTTCTTTAAATTCTGTGTTCGAAATTCAAAAAAAGACTATTGAATGAAATTATGAATGTGCCAGGTTCAAAACTGCATAAAAACTTTTTGCTCGACCTAATATAAAATTTTAGCTAGGACCAAACGAAACTGAAAATGCAAGGTGGGCCAATAGATGTGTCCAGAAGTGTATAAGAAATATAAAAATGACACCTTAGCAAAAATTGTTCAGCCTGATGAGCATTTTCTGTTGAGGTATAAAACATCAAGATTTGGAACACCTGATGCAGAACCATAATGGTTCAGGTAAACTATAAGAAATATAATAATGACGCCTTAGCAAAGTTGTTCAACCTGGTGAGCATTTTCTGTTGAGGTATAAAAATCCAAGATTTAGAACACCTGATGCGGGATCATAATGGTTCAGGTAAACTATAAGAAATATAAAAATGACACCTTAGTAAAAGTTGTTCAGCCTGATGAGCATTTTCTGTTGAGGTATAAAACATCAAGATTTGGAACACCTGATGCAGAACCATAATGGTTCAGGTAAACTATAAGAAATATAATAATGACGCCTTAGCAAATTTGTTCAACCTGGTGAGCATTTTTTGTTAAGGTATAAAAATCCAAGATTTGGAACACCTGATGTAGGACCATAAAATGGTTCAGGTAAACTATAAGAAATATAAAAATGACTCCTTAGCAAAAGTTGTTCTTCAACCTGGTGAGCATTTTTTGTTGAGGTATAGAAATCCAAGATTTGACACACCTGTTGCAGAACCATAATGGTTCAGGTAAACTATAAGAAATATAAAAATGACTCCTTAGCAAAAGTTGTTCAGCCTGATGAGCATTTTTTGTTGAGGTATAAAAATCCAAGATATGGAACACCTGATGCAGAACAAAGTTAAATTTATTTGCATAAACAACATGTATTTACAATAAATTATAGTTTAAAAAAATAACTAAAAAACAAGCTATAATAGCAAATAGAACTAAAAAAGTTACTTGAAATAACAATTGAATGTATTTCAAAAAAAACCGCGGGATGCTACTTTCATTCTTACCTGCTAAAAGTGAGATAGATAGATAGATATAACGTTTATTTGCATTTTGGAACACACACGTACTTAGAATTGTTATACAGACAATCATAGACATATTGTAGTACAGTTAGACGCGATCGTTTTATTTTGACGTGACAACGTCTTATAAATTGGTTAGCCGGGTGACACTTCAAGAAACTGGCTCACGTTATGCGCTTACAATGAGAGCGAGTGAAAGGCGCGTGCCTTTCACTCGCTCTCATTGTAAGCGTGTCGTGGACGCGTGTCCCTTCTAAGAGCGAGAGAGACAGACATAAAAAGTGAAAGGCATGCGTCCCTTCCACTCGAAAACATTTTACCACTCAAAGTCGTTGTCACGTAAAACTTTCGCCCGTATACCGACTTTACAGGCAACCAATTTTTTTATTTACAAAGGTAACGTGGTCTCTTTAGTCAGTTTATTACAGACGTGTACGCTAAAATTTAAATGGAACGATTCGTATATATTCGCACAAACCAGAAGAATACGTGCATCAGAGTTTATTTGATTTGGTGGTGGAAAGTGTTTTAAGCAACGAGGGGAAACTGTTTTTCTTAGATGCTCCAGGAGGGACTGGAAAAACATACCTGACGAGAGCAATCCACGCTGAGATCTCGCAGCAGCATCGCCAGGTATTGCAGCCATATTACTACTAGGCGGAAGGACGCAAATACAATGTTCAATATGTATCCTTCTCGATTTAAACAGAACTGAAACACGGACATGCTCTGTGACACGAAACTGTGACAAAGCGAAGATGTTTTAGGATTGCTGCCTAATCATTTGAGATGAATGCGAAATGGCCAACAGTAAGGCACTAGAAGCTATAGATAGAACATTACGTGCCCAAGAGTTTTCAAGAATATTATTAAAATTTGGGGAAGATCTCCTTCCTGAAGTAAAGTCAATGCTTGGCAGCGCAATATAATTGAAGCTGAGATTCTCACTGGGAGTGGTGCCGGTGAAACTGTATTTATTCCGCGTATTTAAAAATTCTCCAAAAAAAATCCATTTTAATTTTAAACGTACGCAGTTGTCTGTGACCACTTGCTTTGCTATGACAATAAAAAAATCACTAAAATTCTCTGGTGTCAAGCTTAGGACTGGTTGTTTTTCGCATGGCCAACTTTACGTGGCTTTCTCGAGAGTTAGTAACGCTTCGGGTCTTTTCATATTAGCTCCCGGAGGAAAGACTCCTTTAATTTTTTTTTTTAATTAATGTTACAATGTTAAATAAAAAATAAATATTGACTTTTAACGTATAACAAGTATTTTCTTATGTATCTACATTAGTTCGTATTTGAATTAATACGCCGGAATCATAAAGTTCACGCGAACGAAGTCGCGGGCATCAGCTAGTTGTTATAATAAAACATCCCTCCTTATAAAGTAAGTATGTAGTTGTCTTCAATAATTCTTATACTTAAATACCATTTAAAAATATCCTTCTGCCATAATTACTTTAACTTCAATAACATTGGAATTATGTTAAAACTAAAAAAAATATACGATGTACATTACCATGCAAACTTCCACCGATAATTGGTTTGAACGAGATCTAGTAAGTAGTTTTTTTTAATACGTCATAAACCGTAAACCGCAATTTACCTTTCCTTCAATCAACTCAAATAATTTTATACGCTTGCTGCTACGGAACCTTTCATGGGCGAGTCTGACTCGCACTTGGCCGCTTTTTATAAACGACGAAGAAACATTGCGAGGCATTGAAACGATGGCAATTATCCAGTAATAGGTACTACATACGAGTATATTAATACTTTACTATAAGTGCCAACACTTAAGTCGCTCCATGGAGTTTACAATTACAGTATTATTTATGAAAATGATTGAGTATATTACTCGATAGTGCAACGGGAGATAAAATTTCATGTGACACTACTGGCATCAAAGTAGTGTCACGGGAAATTATTTTTTTCCCATGACACTACTGATAGTGCCAAGCAGTAGTGCCTAGGGCAATAAATGGTTTCGAAATGTTTGGACTACTTAGATGGTACGTTTAAAGTATGTCCACCTCCATTCAAACAAATATATATAGCATTCACGGGTACAAAACTATAACAAAAACATAGTAGGTAAGTACCATTGTTCTTTGCCTTTCTCCAAGACAAGAAATGAAAAACTTATGAAATCATAGCTAAATTCCCTTCCTGGAAACCATCGAAAATGCTAGATCGATTTTGAAAATCAGTCATAAACGCCATTAAAAAATCATTTCCTGATACACATAATAAAGGTTGCTTTTACCACTTAACTCTTGTAATTGGTTATAAAAGTTTAGTTAACTAGTTAAGTGGAAGAAGGGGAAATAAGGCACGCAGCTTACTCCCCAAGTCAATCCTGTACCTTGTCCTTGTACCTATCAGAATTAATCGACCTCTCGTTAAAAGGTTTTTAATGACAGTGTCGAAATAAGCCTTATTTCGGCACAGCCCCATAAAACTACACCACCTTGCGAAAATCTGATTTCACCCTGTAAGGGACCTAGACGGGGACCTTTATATAGAGCTATGCTGTAAGTTAGGAGCTGAGGGTTGGGTGACTCCGAAGAGAGCTAAAATGACCAAACCCGTCGAGTGTTAGACGTACTAATTTATCAAGTTAATTGTCTTCACCTAATTGCAACATAGCCACATACGGCGCATTGAAGTAATTTACTTTACAAATTGTTATATCTATGTAGGTATGTGTGCGGGTAAACCGTACACACCCAGATGTTGCCTTGAATTTATCGAAATTTGTCGCAAAAAAAAAAACAGCTGGTCGATGCGTAATTAAAAAGTTACACGGATTTTAATAATTCACGTTGTAGTCCGAGAGCCTATATCAAAATATCATCATTGATGATAACCGTACACACTTTTGGGGTGTAAGTGGTTCATCAACATCTTTGAACCAAAGCCAACTTCACCTGCACGCGGTGCACCCTGCTGACTGACTAACGAAGCTCTGGCGAAAAGAGAGGTAGGGAGCGTAATTTTAAGCTACCCGACTGGGGAATGTACCTCCACCTCACAGAATACTGCAGCCAAATAACAATTCCCTTGAGGGTTGTTGTGTTCCTGCGAGTGAGTGGGGCCACCAGAAAGGAAGAAGATGCTGCGTTGGCAGCGGGGGTGGCGGTGCGCGAGCGATATTTTATGTTGCGATCGTTAATATTGCTACGGTAACCACTTCACATCAGGCGGGCCCTATGCTTGTCTGCCACCCGACGTAGTATAAAAATAATAAAAAAAAAACAGATGTTGCCTTGAATTTGTCGAAATTTGTCGCAAAAAAAAAAACACAACTGGTCGATGCGTAATTAAAAAGTTACACGGATTTTAATAATTCACGTTGTAGTCCGAGAGCCTATATCAAAATATCATCATTGATGATAATAATCAATAACAATATTTTTTTGTTAACTTTCTTCCATAAGGAAAGGCATAGGCTTTTATTAGGCATTATTATTATTAAATTCAAGGCAACATCTCTTTTTCGAAATCTGTTTTTAGGTGGTTCTGTTCTGCTAGGTGGTGTAGTTTTATGGGGCTGTGCCGAAATAAGATAAAATACTTAATAACTTTTTAACGGGCGGTCGAGTAATTCTTTTCCGATTCTTGGTGTCTGAATTCGACTAATTCTGGGGGAAATCATATCGTCGCTATGTTATGTAGTTTAATAGATCCCGAGTGAGCTGTCCCGAAATAAGCTTATTTCGGGACTGCCACAAAAAATACCTTATAGCTCTTTGACGGGAGAGCGACAAATTTTCTCCTTTGGCGACAAATTAATGATTAATTTTCTGTCTAGTTAAAATCAGGATCTGAGACCTGGGCTGTACCGAAATAAAGGCACGCGAGTAAGCTGATGAATGCGTGACGAGAGCGTTACGGAACACGATCGTAAGTTGAGAGGGAGATATAAGTTAGTAGATCTAAAGATGTTTTACTTCAGTCGTGTGTTATAGATAATGGTACGGAACCCTTCGTGCGCGAGTCCGACTCTCACTTGGCCGGTTTTTTTAAATATTTTGGTTTAAAGAAAACACTATAACAAGGAAAAAATATTTTATTTTATTTGGACATTTGTATAATAAAAAGTAGAAAATATAAAGTAACTATATCAAGCATATTTAATTTCATTTCATAATACAGCTCTGTGTGCGACCATTGAACTTTCAAGAACTGAAGAAATGTTCAGTTTTGAAGGCATCTCACGACAGACATTACTTGCACTAATTAAGCTTATAAAATAAATGTAGACCTCTTTTCACTATAAATAAGATGGAATACAAAATATATTTCTATACAAAATATATCAATAAAGTACATACAATATTTACAAAATAAATTCGTAACGCGCTGTACACAATACTACGTATTTGTCTAATTGTAAGCTATAGGTACGATAATAGGTCTTTACCTATGAAATTGCCGTTCTGCAGTACTGGCCATTTCAAATCAAAATAATTTTTGTTTGGCAAAGAATATGATGGAATGACGAAATGACACAAATGAAGGAATTTTGAACCGCATTGTTACCTGCGATGAAAAATGGATTCTGTTTGATAACCGCAAGCGCTCAGCAAGTTGGTTGGATCCTGGTTCAGCACCTAAACAATGCCCTAAACGAAAACTTACCCCTAGAAAAGTGATGGTCACTGTTTGGTGGTCTAGCGCCGGTGTGATTCATCACAGCTTCTTATCAAACGGGGTGAGCATTACTGCAGATGTGTACTGTGAAGAACTGAACACAATGATGGAGAAGCTGGCACGTACTCACGTACGCACGTACCAGCTTGGTCAATCGCTCGTCTCCGCTGCTCCTGCACGACAACGCGCGACCTCATACTGCACAGCAGACGGTCTCCAAGTTACAAGAACTGGGGTTGGAAGCTCTCCGTCATCTGCCCTACTCGCCAGACATTGCGCCTACAGACTACTACTTTTTCCAGAATTTGGATAACTTTTTGGCGGGAAAAAAATTCAATACCCGAGAGGCAGTACAAAATGCCTTTGAAGAATTTGTTGCCTCCAGTCCAGCTGATTTCTTTAAGAAGGGCATCAATAAACTGCCACTGCGTTGGCAAAGATGCATTGGCAATCAATGGGTGATTACTTCGATTAATACAAATAAAAAATACATGAAAAATATTTGTTTAAATTTTTTTCATACAAAACGGCAATTTCATAGGTAAAGACCTAATATAAACACACTACACTTTGCTGAAGATACGCGAACGGACTTTGACATTACGTCTGCAATGTCAATTCTCAACGATAATACTGCGTTTTCTTACATGGCAGTCCTAATCACGCCGAAGTACGTCTGCGTGTAATTTCAGCGTGGAGTGTTTAATATAATTACTTTGCCATTGAACTTATGCGGGCTCTTACTACACATTTCCATTGGTTTTTAAATAATTATTTATCATGTACAACTCTTTTTAAATGAGAGTATATCATGCAGCATCCTCCGTGCCGCATATATCGCCCTCCATCGTCCCCAGGAAGACAAAATGTCGCTGCACAACCACATCATTGGCCCTTTAGCAATAATACCAATAATAACAACAACTTTCAAAGAAGGCTCCCCCCCCCCCACTCCTTCTCCAACGGTGGTGCCAGCGCGCTGCCTAATCCTTTTGTTTAGATATTGAGATTCACAATAGTGCGACTTAAATTTCTAAATACTAATACTAATGTTTCGTCGATGTGTCTCGGCACACGCGCGAATCACACAAAGTAACACAGTTCATGGACGGATACATTAATACTTGATTCTGTTGAAAGTATAAAATAATTACTACTTATCACATATGATTTGAAACAAGATGGCGTCGAAAGAACGAAATACATAAAAATACACAAGAGATATGAATAAAAACATTTCGAACAACTTTGGAAGACTTTTTCTTAAGAGAAGTTTTTTTTTGTAGAAGGGTCGCAGGTGTTAGATTCCCGAACAAGACTGTAGCTCTCGGAGTATACTCTGAGCGGTAGGCTTAGTTAGTTAGATAAATGTCAAATCAATGTAGTGTGATGTTAAACAGGAAAAAAATAAATGCAACAAAATTAAAACACACAGCCGTAGTGTAACAAGAGATTTTACGTTATTTATTAACCGTAATAAAAAACATATGCAGGTGGACTATGATCTACCACAGAAACCATAAATCAATCGACCATTGGTCTCAGCCATATATAAAACGCCATTTAGATTCAAATTATGTGCCACAACACAATCTACTTTTTAAACAAATTGTAAACTTTACAATATACATTTCTCAAACATTCAAACATCCATCAAACCCTAAATTATTCAACAAATACATAAATAATTCGTTACGTACCTACGTAAATGTCTTAAATTCAGTATACTGTCAGACGAAGACGTCAAGCACGAAGAGGGCGGTGAGAGATATTCCAACAAAATATTGCCAATTAAACGATGCGAAGATAATTTCACGTCCACAACTGAAGGACAAGAGTTGGTCTGGACTGAAGACCTCGTTGAGGAGGCACATGTCTATCCAATCAAATATCTCGTCGGCACGTCTGTTCAAATTAAAAAAATAATGATTCTAGTCATACATTATGTTTGGAACGATATTTCATTGAATTAATATTTATGGCTTACTTGCAAATGATTTTTTTTTATGTAGATGGATTGTTCAAATATAAACCCATCTGCCTCTTGTTATTTGACATCAGTCAAAAATATTCGAACTAATAAACAAAAATATTTATGCGATCGGCACTGTAGAGATCCTAAATAGAAGCCAATGCAGAACTAAGTTTCATATAAAAATATCGACCACGGAGTTCCGACTCGTGTTTACGACAGGTTTACATAATACTTGAGTACAGGTAATTTTTTTTTACTGCCTTTCGATACTGGGTAATTAATATACAGTAATAGCACACCCCGGCCACTCCATATAAATGTCGCATCGTTAACTACTACATAAACAACTGCGTCTGTGCAGAGCGTAAATGAACGTGTGTGCGAGCCGCACCATACAAACTGTTCCAGATTCGCTTCAGAGGGGAGGTGAGGTCGATACGAGAGAGCGGCAGGGAGAGTCCTTACTGTACGTGGTACTATTACTTATACTGTGGTAATAGTCTACTTTTCTTTGTTTTGTTTTGTGGTATAACAAAGAGATTACATACAATATCAATATAAGTCGTCGGTCCCGGCTGCTTTTTAAATGTCAGTCGGATTTTTAATTCTTTTTGGCAGACAAGCACACGGCCCGTCTGATGTGTAGCGGTTACCTTAGTCATATTGCTTCCGGGTGGCTTTAAAACACTTCGACAATCCGTAGTAGTATATCGTTGTGGAGTACGCACTAAATCCTCTTCGACTGAGGATAAATCCGTATCCCATTAGCATGGCATATGATTGGTGAGTATCAAAATTGGGCGCTTACTAAGGGTGGCGTTACTACGGGGCGGCGGAGCGGGCGCTATTGTACGCGTCACCGGATAAAGGGGACTCAGGACTAGAGAGCTATAAAAAAAGAAAGTACACAAATAGTTTTTACCTACATGAATATAGAACATACGAAATTTAAATAGAAAGGTAGGTATATTAACATATGTTTTTAAAATAAAATTGTAGATTATTGACCAAATGTGTACAAAATAGTCGTTGAGTGTCAGTTAGGCCGAGCCCGCGGCCGCCGTGTAGGCCGCGTCGTGGTGCCACGCTCGCTGTCAACTACCACACTTATAACTATATATATATCGACGGCGGAGTGTCAATACCTCCTATGTAACATTTTTCGAAATTGACTTTCTTTATGCCATTCACTTTAAAATCAATTTCTATTTTATATTTCAAATATATTTATATTTCATTGAAACTTTAGCTTTCCATATTTGTATATTCACCATACAAATGAATTTATTATTATTAAAGTTTTCAAGAA
This sequence comes from Hypsopygia costalis, assembly GCA_937001555.2. Lineage (NCBI taxonomy): Eukaryota > Metazoa > Arthropoda > Insecta > Lepidoptera > Pyralidae > Hypsopygia > Hypsopygia costalis. Next base: position 20,029,944 of record OW443350.2, on the reverse strand, counting down.
ACAACGTTTTTTTTAGTTTCTGTGACATTTTGTCTGTGTTAGTTAGAATATATAGAACATAGTCAACACAACATTCCCCAAATATCATATTTTCAAAAAAGGTAAAAAAGGACACCGGGCTCCAAAAAAATAATGCCGACGGAGGCTTTATGCACGAATTACTAAACGGTTACGAAACTTTTCAATAAAAAAAAAATAACACACCGGCGACTGTACTTTGAATGTGGTAGCACAAAATGTTGTATTTTACGAATGTGGTTTTATACGCTTATGATATTTTGAGAATGTGATGTTTTGCGAATATCGTGTTTTGTGAATGTGATGATGTACGTGTACGACGGAGTGATATAAACTCGTATATAACGTCCCCCCCGCTCGCACGTCACAGCCGGCGGCGGAGCGTCGCCAGCGCGGCGGCGGCCAGCGCGAGCGCGGCGGTGAGGGCGGGGCCGGCGGGGGCGCGCGGGGCGGCGGCGGCGCCGCGGCCCAGCCGGCGCTGGTGCCGGTCCACTATGAAGATGCGGCCGCCCATGCCTGCCACACACGCACACACACAACCGTTTATTTATTACGAACATAATACCTGCATATGACCCGCCTCATGGTAAACGAAGTTCACTCGAAACGAAGGTACGCGCCCGACCGGGGAAGTGCCTTTACCTCCCGGAGGACCGCAGTCGAACGACGATTTCTTTGACGGTCGTTGTGTTTCTACGAGTGAGTAAGATTAACGGAAAGCGAGAAATTTTTTCTCCTTTTGAGGGTTCCGTACCTCAAAAGGAAAAACGGAACCCTTAAAAGATCACTTCGTCGTCCGTCTGTCCGTCGAGAGCCTCTATGTCGAGAACGCGTGGAGGTATCGAGCTGAAATTTGAACTGTATACTCGGGTCTACGGTCGCATGAAGTTAACTGCTAAGTTTACGTAAAAAAAGATACGGTCGTTTATTCAGCAAAAAAACGCATATTTCGACACATTCTAAACGAAATCAAAACTCATAGCCGGCGCCACATCTGACGGAAATTCCTCCGTGTAACTTCCGCGGAAGTCGATCCATTACCGTACGTCGCAGCCACACTGAAATATTCAGTTGCAGATTATCAGTCGACTGCCGACGCGTATACGCGAGCCATCCGCCGCATACAAGTACTGCAGCAGCCGCGGAGCGACCGCTATTTGTAATTTATATGCGATAGGCTTGTATCCCATTTTTTTTCCATTTGTTATTTAAAGACGTCACAATAATATAAATATAGGTGAAATAATTACTTCGATTGCATAAAAACTTCTCGAGATATGATAACTTGAAGATCACAATTTTGGACTATCCCGAAAACGCTCCATACGAAAGGCCACCGCGTTATGACGTCACACCGTGCTATTTTTTAGGCATTCAATCAGAAATTTGTACGACAGCTATGTTAAATATTGCGTTTATGTAGCCAGTGCCGTAACAAAAATTATAGTATTTTTTATTGTTTCTACAATGGTAATGCTTATTTTTTATAATTTTATACCTTTAAAATGGACTTTCCCACCAAACTTTGACCGAAGATAAAACACGTCGGACATAAGTTATTAAAATTTTAAGATCGCAGATCGTTCTAGGTTCAGGTATTTTACGTTACTGATAGAGACTTTTTATAATTTTGTAACATGTATTAGCGTTCCATCGCGAAAGATCCGCGACATAATTTCCGTCAAATGTGGCGCCGGCCATAGGGTACGTCCCGTTGACCTACAACTATGAAATTTGGCAAGTAACATCATTATATACTACAAGTACAAGAATAAATCTCAAAACTATACATTTGTAATTAAATCTTTAAAAATAGGGGGTCTATATATTTCGAAGTTTCAAATTGTAGCTACTAGTTCAAATGGGGTATCATATTAAAGGCAGGCCTGTGTCACTCCGCCATTCGGCCGAGTTATTTACCTACACGCCCAGCGGCCCCGAGTGCAATCATTTAGTCGAGTGTCACGCGCGCTCTTAGACTACATGCCCGTGTACAAAAAATTGTGGGTCATTTGAACCACCAGGTGACCTATCTAGAACGATATAAGAGAATAAAATAATAAGATTCAGCACTATGCCGTCACTTGTAAGCTGTCCAACTGAGTGCAGGTGAGAATTAAAAAGTACAGGTAGAGTGAGTACATTTTGGTCATATGATTTTGTACGGCATTCTTACCATCGATAGATCCATGAAAAATAATAAGAAAACGCGCAGTGCCATAAAAAAATGGTGCGCCACAAAGTCGGATTTTTTTTTGATTTTCCGACAATTTCCAGGGTAAATTTGGTCATTTGATTTTGTACTGCATCAGTTTAATACTGTTTTAACACAGCTTCTAATCCATTATTCCGCAACGCCGTACAAAAATCATGCGACAAGGGGAAAAAATCGAGGGTTGCAACCCCCTTTCTTTCCGTGGTCCAGGGGGTGATTTGACACAACATAAAATTAATTTATTTTGAAAGTATTTTATGCATAGATAATATTTTTTCACATGCCGTACATTTTCGTTGGTCCAAGGTCTGTAGGAAAAAAAAAAACTCAAGAAAAAACCCATTTAACGAAATGTAAGGTGAAATTCATCACGATATTTTTTTACATACGGCATTTAGATTGTTTATTTGTACTTAATAAAAGTTCATATTGATAAAAAAGTAATAAAAATATTGAATAAATATAATTTACATATCAGTTCCCGGCAAACTTCTTGAGCAAGTGACTTGACTGCGCAGTAGCGAATATTAGGTCTCATTGGTAGTAGGTGCGGGGCGCGACGGCGGGAAGTATCGTATCGAACGCATAATTGGTAGATCAGTAGACCCTTGCCTCCCGCATTGCGTCTACGTCCCGCTGAGTTCCAAATACACTTGCGGCCAGTGAAAAGTTTCTTGTTGACGTTTTTTGTTATAATATATTCATGTTTCAGAAAATGATAGAGAAGATAATTCGGGCGTCGATGAAGACGATGATTCCGACAACAACTCAGCGTCCGATTCCGATACTGAATACTTTAAATGAAAAACCTTATGTTTTATTATCGTCATTCAATATATTATTTTTTCTAAAAAATAGTTGTTTTATTTATTCACATCATTACAATGAAACAAATCAATTATATATATGTATCAATAATGTTTGAAGTATATATTAAACCAAAAAGTATACAAAACTGTAGATACTGGGATTGACAGTTTCAATTCTTGTATATAATATACACGCCGTTTCACTTCAGTTAGACGTCATAATGATTTTATCATATTATCAATTGTTCTCTTCAAAAATATGGCACAGTATCAGATGGCCATAAAGTACCCTTAAAATGGTAGCGTCATTTTCATCAGCCTAAAAGAGATGGTCTGCATTAAAATATACGGCTTCATCTTTTCCTAATTTATTTATCTTAATACTATTTAAAACAATGGATAAAATGTAGAAAATTGCTATATTTCATTATTCTATGAGAATTTAAACTTTTGCAATAACTTGAAAAATTACAGTTTTTGTATTTATCTATAATTTTTTCTAGAACAGTTTCTTTTGAACGGCAATACTATATAACAATTGTATTTTAGAATATCATGTTAAAAAAAAAGTTCCCGTACAGGATCAAATGACTTTACAGCTTTATAAATCAAGTATCCGATGAAATTAAGATAATTATTGATATACATTCAAATGAACAATAATTTTTTGACGGCATTATTTTTAATAGTACTTTTGAGTGCTGGATAATGTTTTGGAACCGATGCCGTACTTTTTCAAATCACCCCCTGAACCACGGAAAGAGAGGGGGTTGCAACCCTCGATTTTTTCCCCTTGTCGCATGATTTTTGTACGGCGTTGCGGAATAATGGATTAGAAGCTGTATTGAAACAGTATTAAACTGATGCCGTACAAAATCAAATGACCAAATTTACCCTGGAAATTGTCGGAAAATCAAAAAAAAAATCTGACTTTGTGGCGCACCATTTTTTTACGGCACTGCGCGTTTTCTTATTATTTTTCATGGATCTATCGATGGTAAGAATGCCGTACAAAATCATATGACCAAAATGTACTCACTCTACCTGTACTTTTTAATTCTCACCTGCACTCAGTTGGACAGCTTACAAGTGACGGCATAGTGCTGAATCTTATTATTTTATTCTCTTATATCGTTCTAGATAGGTCACCTGGTGGTTCAAATGACCCACAATTTTTTGTACACGGGCATGTAGTCTATCTCTTACGCACACGGTATGCGATGACCACCACGCCTACTAAATATCTCGGTATTTATGGTCGGTTATTTTGTTTAGCGTTTAAAATACATACCTACATCTATGTTACAAATACTTTCCGTGTTAAAGACACATCTGAGCTATTATTGAGACAACGTGAATAGTAAACCTGATCTGTAAGTACGTACACTCATGATTCCTGTTAAAACTTACACTAACATTATACATTATATCAGTGTCAACATTACCTAACATTATTGTTACTAAGTACCTACATACCTATGTACTTAATAATCACAGAGTATGATATAGTAACATAAGTAAGTACAGCAGAGTAATAAACGTACATACGTACACCTACTACAATTTTTGGTAGTTTAAGTATATGTATTTTATTGATCATTATATTATAAACAAGCGTATGTATTTATACCTATCTACGCGGCTCGACCGCGAGCGCTTCATGTTCTACGTGGTTAAACCCTATGAGCGACACGCAGCCCGGTTACGTCAAGGCCGTGACAAAACATTTTGTAAAAGTAGCGGTGGTCGCTCGTAACGCGTTAGATATAAGGGATACTTTCGATTGTCCCTGCCGCTGAAAGACGGTACGAGTACAGTTGCAGAATTATTTTTGACCGTATTAGCGCGTAACGAAGGTTGATATTTTATTGATTTTTATTTCAATTGTGTCGGAAGTGGATCTTCTGTTAGAGTATATTATACTGTGTTAAAGGGCTTGATATGCACATTGCAAATTATATTTTATTTATTTTTTCCGACGCATTATTTCTTATTTATAATGAAAAATATCAAATTTATACGTCGACGGGGGGCGGCGCGCTCTCAAAGCATGGAAGCGGGCCTCGGGACACTCCCACTTATAGTTTCGTTCGTCATAATTCATTTATTATTTGTAGAACATAGTAGAAATATATAGATTATACAAATTAAAAGTGCAGACCAAGTTCTGCCATTTGCGGTGGCGTACAAAGATTATGTTACATATTTATAGGCATTTAAAACGGATTCATAAAATATAATAATCATCATCATATTATGTCATCATAAATTGTCATTAAATTAAGAATTACAATAAATTAATAAATTGATTTACATTGATTACAATAAATTCATAAATATTGAAAAGATTAAAGGAATAGATATCAATACAATTTCAGGTCAAAGATTATAAAGAATGTCAATTATTTTAATAATACCTCAAATGAATCTATCCTCCAAGAATTGGGTATTTGACTAAAATTTTTTTCTGTTTGATATGTAGGGACGTCTCCATAATATAACCATAGGTGAAAGAATTACTTCGATAGCACAAAAATCTCTCGAGATATGGTAATTTGAAAATCACAATTTTTAGACTGCCCCAAAACGCTCCATACAAAAGACTACTGAATTATGACGTCACAGATCTGTATTTTGTATGCATCAAATCAGAAATTTGTACGACAGCTATGTTAAATATTACGTTTATGTGATTAGTATCATAATAAAAGTTATAGCATTTTTTATTGCTTCTCCAATGGAAATATTATTTTTTAATAATTTCATACTTTTAAAATGGACTTTCCCGCCAAACTTTGATCGACGCTAAAAAAAAGTCTGACTGAAGATATTAGAATGAAAGTTTGCAGATCTTTATAGTTTTGTGTATTTTACGATATTGTTAATTTATTTGTACAATTTTTAAACATTGGAAACAACCCAATTCACCAATCGTGTAATAGCATTTCTCTACCAACAGGAATTTTAGCCGTTTTTTGAATAGTACTAAAGGAAGTACTTTCAAAGCACTAGGCAATTTATTATATATTGTCACAGACATCCGGAAAAAACTTTTCTGCAGCAAAGTCGAGTGTGTGATCTCATAGCGTAATTTGGTTTTGTTGCGAAAATTTCGTTGGTGGATTGATGATGAAAGTGTATACAAATTAGGGTTGGACTTTACAAATATCGCAACTTCGATATGTATAGACTTGTGAGGGTAAGTAAATGCAATCTTTTAAAGTCTTTTAAAGTCCGTCCGTGAGTGTGTGTGTGTTACCTGCGTGCGTGAAGGAGTTGTAGTAGACCAGGTCGGGCCACGAGGAGTTGGGGCTGATGGTGAGCTCTGCAGGAGCGGCCTCGGGACACTCCCACTCCAGCGACCGGTTGAACGACCGGAACGTCGCGAAGTCGTCGTCGTGGCGCGGGTCCGCCTGCCGCAGAACATACGACATTTGTATTTGTATAAAACGATACTTAAATTGTATATTATGTACAGACGGGGACTAAGTTCGAGGCGAGGCCGGGGTCTGTGTCGGCCGGTCGTTACCTGGGCGGGGTGCAGGCGACCCCGGCGGCCGGGGTCTGTGTCGGCCGGTCGTTACCTGGGCGGGGTGCAGGCGACCCCGGCGGCCGGGGTCTGTGTCGGCCGATCGTTACCTGGGCGGGGTGCAGGCGACCCCGGCGGCCGGGGTCTGTGTCGGCCGGTCGTTACCTGGGCGGGGTGCAGGCGACCCCGGCGGCCGGGGTCTGTGTCGGCCGGTCGTTACCTGGGCGGGGTGCAGGCGACCCCGGCGGCCGGGGTCTGTGTCGGCCGGTCGTTACCTGGGCGGGGTGCAGGCGACCCCGGCGGCCGGGGTCTGTGTCGGCCGGTCGTTACCTGGGCGGGCCTCCTCGCGCGGCAGAGCGGGCCGGCGGCGGCGGGGTGCAGGCGACCCCGGCGCGGGCGGATCACGCCCGCCAGCACGCCGCTCGCCGCCGCGCGCTGCTCGCTCTCCGTGAGCCGCTCGAGGCCTCCGTGGGGGTCCGTCGTCACCACCAGCGGGTGGTAGTCCTCGGCCGAGTGGGGGTCGTTGCCGCCCCACACCTGTAAACACGTACGAAACATTTCAAACATATTCACGATACGGCCACGATCGTTACGGTACTCGTGCCGCCCTCACCCTGAAGGAGTAGGTCCGTCCGCGCCGCAGCTGCAGGTCGGGCGCCAGCTGGCCGTTGACGTACCAGGCGCTGGGCGGCGCGGCGGCGCGGCCCGCCCGCCCCGCCAGCCCGCGCCGCCCGCCCGCCGGCCCGATGGTAAACCGGAACACGCGCAGCGCGGGGTCGAACAGCTGCGCCACCTCCCACACGCCCGCCGGCGCCGACTCCCACCTGGCACATACACAACGTCACGTCGAGTAGTGGGCCTAGAACGGACCCTGGGGCGTGCCAATTTTACTGGAAACCGGAAACGGAACTCACATGACGAAGGGGAAGCAGTCGCTCCTGTCCTGCGGCGCGGCGTCGGCGGCGGGCACCAGCCGCAGGGCCACGTCCCCGCGCGGGTGCAGCCGGTGGTAGGCCGGCTCGCCCGCGCCGTCCAGCGCGCCCACCGCCCACACCACGCGCGCCGGCCGCGACGTCGGCCACGGCAGGTCCACGCCGTCCTCTGCACGTTACAAGGCTCGTCATAATGACACAGTGCGCGGTGGTCGATCCGCGGACAGAGGTCGTCGCAGACACGTACCGACGTTGAGCGTCCTCCTGTACGAGACCCTGGTGAGCCCGTCCTTGCGCGACGCCGTGAACACCTGGTTGGAGTCCAGCCCTCCCAGCAGCGTGTCTCGACACACGCCGCGCCACTGGCCCAGCACCTGCACACACTGCCATACGCACGGACGTTAACCACCTGTACTCCCTCCGGCGCTCACCATATTAAAGTGTAAATATTCCTCGCCTTTACTAAAGCCTTCGACAGAGTAGACATCCCGATCTTACTACAAATCCTACTAAAAAAGGAAAATAAAGACGTCAGAGATATATATACCTTTAACTATTGATATGAGCACCCTCGGTGCACGACAATTGGTAACATTATCGATGCGATCTGGAAACTCTCGTTATGGAATTCCCCAGGGTAATATTTTTGAACCAACTTTATTTTTGATCTACACACGATCTGTTTGGAGATCGGTTGAGGGGGTACTCGGAGCTGTATTTGATAAGTATCTATTTCATAGAATTCAGTAATCATGACGATGATGTTAAGAATAGTTTCGTTAGTAAACTATTTATAAATTAAAATACGAACTGCTAAAAATGCGATACTAACGGGCGCCATGGCAGTGATGTTGTAGTCCGTGGCGATGCCCCGCTGCTGCGCGCGCGAGTACCGCGCCACGGCCACGTCGGCGCCCAGCATGCGCGACGCCTGCTCGCTGCCCGAGACGCCGAACGCCATGTACTCGTCGTCGCCGATCTGGAACGTGACGACACCTTGCCAGTGTTAACGGCCGGACACGGGCCGGCGCACTTACACTACTGGCCCCTGGACTGTCACGACATTAACACACCTCAGCCCTGGGCTGTAACTACTGTATGATATAAACAGATAGATAGCATTTATTGGGTCGCTGTTACACATTTTACTTAACCTAAAGACACACACTTAAGGAAGTGGGAACAAAGAGTCGCAGATACGAAACTGTTCCTCGTAGCCGCCGATAATACTGAATAACTATTAACAGCGAGCGATAAAAAGGACCAGGACCGTCAAATTATAATTTTTTTTTTATAATTTGACGGTCCTGGATACTAATATTTTTCAGTCAATTAAGAAAGGCTAAAGAGTCGGGTAGGCGTTACCTGTCCGGTCAGCTCGATGGTGATCTGGTTCCCGAAGACCTCCCAGGCCACTTGGTAGTCTCGATGCAGCTGACGGCAGTTGGCCAGCGACGTCCTGCCACAGACACAAGTGTCAACACGACGCGGCCCAGTACACACGGCTACTGGAGCACAATACACTGAGAAGCGGTAGTTTGACACAGACGCAGTAGTTTGAAGTTCGTAACAGAAAAAAAATGCGTCTATTATTAAGTTCGAAATGACTCGTTGTTAAATTTTATTATATAAAAAAAAAATTCATTCGTGGGACGAGTATAATTAAAAAAATTGAAAAAATGACAATGTCGGTTTTAACTGCGTTGAATTTTGCCTAAATTTATCTACATGTGGTCGTGTCGGCGGCCAGCGCGCGCCGCGCGGCCACGTCGTACACGGCCAGCTGTAACAGTGAGCGGGGGCGGGCGCGGGAGTGTTACTTGTAGTCCTGGGGCGCGGCGGCGGCGGGCGGCACGTTCAGCTCCCGCGGCAGCAGCGCGGCGGCCAGCGCGCGCCGCGCGGCCACGTCGTACACGGCCAGCTGTAACAGTGAGCGGGGGCGGGCGCGGGAGTGTTACTTGTAGTCCTGGGGCGCGGCGGCGGCGGGCGGCACGTTCAGCTCCCGCGGCAGCAGCGCGGCGGCCAGCGCGCGCCGCGCGGCCACGTCGTACACGGCCAGCTGTAACAGTGAGCGGGGGCGGGCGCGGGAGTGTTACTTGTAGTCCTGGGGCGCGGCGGCGGCGGGCGGCACGTTCAGCTCGCGCGGCAGCAGCGCGGCGGCCAGCGCGCGCCGCGCGGCCACGTCGTACACGGCCAGCCAGTCCACGTCGGCCACGGTCAGCGCGCCCGGCAGGCGCAGCGTCACGTCCGCGCCCGCCGCGGCGCGGAGCGGCTCCAGGCTGGCGGGGGGACGTGCACGTGAACGGAGGCGTCATGAACGTGTATCACCACCGGTCGACCGCCACCCGTCTGCAAGTCGTTCGGTATGTGTCGATTCTCGACAGACGCGACTTGCCCGCCCGCAACATTAAAAAAATGAATGTTAAGACCGTAGCTGCCGCGACTATTTACTACTATTTTAGTTAAAAGTACTAAATAAATAAATAGCGTAGTGGCGAGTGTGCATCGTAGTAGAATTATTTAAATAAATGAAAAAGAAGGAGGCGGTGGACGCTGGTGATACATAGAAACAAATTAAGTAGAATACAGATTAAAGAAATTTCAGATTTAATCTTTTCGATTTTTTTATAACTTATAACTATCGAAAAAAACATAAAGAAGCGCGCATGCACTCTCAATCGTAACTCCGTACTGACCGATGTGTCATCAGACGTGTGGACGGAAGCTCTCGCTCGCGCTGAAACCATTTGATGCGTGCCAAAAAACCGACAACAAACGGACTGGTGGCAGACGTATCTGCCGACGTTAAATACCTACCAAGGACGAGCAATTCACCCCGTCTACATGTCGGCGGGATGCGGTCACCGCTGGCCGATGATATCTACAGACGCATCTGTCTACGTAGAGGAGGCATAACACTACCCCCACGTTTAATGACACCTACTCTCAAACTCTACTTCGTGACAGTCAAACGACATCCAAGTTAGCAGACACTAAATGTTGGAATGATTCGCCTCCACCGTTAAATGACTGTAAATGGGATTAAATTCGAACCTCTAATTTTTAGTCCGCGTAGTAAACAAGCAAAATCGGCAAAATTGCCGTATCGGATTGCCGTCGAGCTCCTTGAGGAACTAGAAGACTTCCGACGATTTCCTGCAGGTCCCTGACGCCAGGAATAAGATGAAGACAAAGAAACGACACGACGGACGTACGAGCTTTCATTTCTCGGCTTTCGCTCAAAGAATACAAGTAACAGTGACGCGAGACTCACTATCCGCGCTGGTCCGGCACCTTGCGGCCGTGCGGCGAGGGTACAAGTAACAGTGACGCGAGACTCACTATCCGCGCTGGTCCGGCACCTTGCGGCCGTGCGGCGAGGGTACAAGTAACAGTGACGCGAGACTCACTATCCGCGCTGGTCCGGCACCTTGCGGCCGTGCGGCGAGGGTACAAGTAACAGTGACGCGAGACTCACTATCCGCGCTGGTCCGGCACCTTGCGGCCGTGCGGCGAGGGTACAAGTAACAGTGACGCGAGACTCACTATCCGCGCTGGTCCGGCACCTTGCGGCCGTGCGGCGAGGGTACAAGTAACAGTGACGCGAGACTCACTATCCGCGCTGGTCCGGCACCTTGCGGCCGTGCGGCGAGGGTACAAGTAACAGTGACGCGAGACTCACTATCCGCGCTGGTCCGGCACCTTGCGGCCGTGCGGCGAGGGTACAAGTAACAGTGACGCGAGACTCACTATCCGCGCTGGTCCGGCACCTTGCGGCCGTGCGGCGAGGGTACAAGTAACAGTGACGCGAGACTCACTATCCGCGCTGGTCCGGCACCTTGCGGCCGTGCGGCGAGGGTACAAGTAACAGTGACGCGAGACTCACTATCCGCGCTGGTCCGGCACCTTGCGGCCGTGCGGCGAGGGTACAAGTAACAGTGACGCGAGACTCACTATCCGCGCTGGTCCGGCACCTTGCGGCCGTGCGGCGAGGGTACAAGTAACAGTGACGCGAGACTCACTATCCGCGCTGGTCCGGCACCTTGCGGCCGTGCGGCGAGGGTACAAGTAACAGTGACGCGAGACTCACTATCCGCGCTGGTCCGGCACCTTGCGGCCGTGCGGCGAGGGTACAAGTAACAGTGACGCGAGACTCACTATCCGCGCTGGTCCGGCACCTTGCGGCCGTGCGGCGAGGGTACAAGTAACAGTGACGCGAGACTCACTATCCGCGCTGGTCCGGCACCTTGCGGCCGTGCGGCGAGGGTACAAGTAACAGTGACGCGAGACTCACTATCCGCGCTGGTCCGGCACCTTGCGGCCGTGCGGCGAGGGTACAAGTAACAGTGACGCGAGACTCACTATCCGCGCTGGTCCGGCACCTTGCGGCCGTGCGGCGAGGGTACAAGTAACAGTGACGCGAGACTCACTATCCGCGCTGGTCCGGCACCTTGCGGCCGTGCGGCGAGGGTACAAGTAACAGTGACGCGAGACTCACTATCCGCGCTGGTCCGGCACCTTGCGGCCGTGCGGCGAGGGTACAAGTAACAGTGACGCGAGACTCACTATCCGCGCTGGTCCGGCACCTTGCGGCCGTGCGGCGAGGGTACAAGTAACAGTGACGCGAGACTCACTATCCGCGCTGGTCCGGCACCTTGCGGCCGTGCGGCGAGGGTACAAGTAACAGTGACGCGAGACTCACTATCCGCGCTGGTCCGGCACCTTGCGGCCGTGCGGCGAGGGTACAAGTAACAGTGACGCGAGACTCACTATCCGCGCTGGTCCGGCACCTTGCGGCCGTGCGGCGAGGGCTGCGCCCCGCTGCCCGTCCAGAAGTACACCTCCTCGCCGCCGCCGTCGTAGCGGAACTCGGGGATCCTGGAATTACAAACAAAACACGTCACACACGTGTACTCGTGCCCTTCTGTCAATAATGCACTTTATTTACAGTCACAAATAAAAAATGATAATTTTATTCCCAACGAAATTTTCCAGATATTCAAAAGATTGAAAGATGTATTAGTCTAGGTGTAGGTGAACGAACGAACTCGTATTTCGTCGGTAGTTTATCATACATTGAATTAAAGATCAATTTTTAGATTTTTCAATGGCAACTGAGCAAAATATAAAAATAAGCCAATTGGTTGAATCAATTGGCTTATTTTACATTTTGCTTATTTCCGAGTTTCAGAAGGCATGACAGTCGTTAACCGAAATCAGTGGCCTGTGGACGGCTGAAACACTGGACTCCATCCGCAGTCGAGAAGGGTGGTGAGTACGGTCTAAATACGTTCAATTGAGAGATTATCCCAGCAGTTCGATGGGTTGACAACGACAGTCGGACACTGATAGCCATAAGTTAGTGTGGCCGACTTACGACGGTTAGCTGGAGGGCCAGGGCTGCCACTCTGTGTTTGTATTGACTGCGGTTAGTGCGACGTAGTAGTACTGACCGTATCGTGCAGGCGTCGAGCACGAGCAGCGGGCCACTGGAGGCCAGGGCTGCCACTCGTGTTGTACTGACCGTATCGTGCAGGCGTCCAGCACGAGCAGCGGGCCGCTGGAGGCCAGGGCTGCCACTCGTGTTGTACTGACCGTATCGTGCAGGCGTCCAGCACGAGCAGCGGGCCGCTGGAGGCCAGGGCTGCCACTCGTGTTGTACTGACCGTATCGTGCAGGCGTCCAGCACGAGCAGCGGGCCGCTGGAGGCCAGGGCTGCCACTCGTGTTGTACTGACCGTATCGTGCAGGCGTCCAGCACGAGCAGCGGGCCGCTGGAGGCCAGGGCTGCCACTCGTGTTGTACTGACCGTATCGTGCAGGCGTCGAGCACGAGCAGCGGGCCGCTGGAGGCCAGGGCTGCCACTCGTGTGGTACTGACCGTATCGTGCAGGCGTCGAGCACGAGCAGCGGGCCGCTGGAGGCCAGGGCTGCCACTCGTGTTGTACTGACCGTATCGTGCAGGCGTCCAGCACGAGCAGCGGGCCGCTGGAGGCCAGGGCTGCCACTCGTGTTGTACTGACCGTATCGTGCAGGCGTCGAGCACGAGCAGCGGGCCGCTGGAGGCCAGGGCTGCCACTCGTGTGGTACTGACCGTATCGTGCAGGCGTCGAGCACGAGCAGCGGGCCGCTGGAGGCCAGGGCTGCCACTCGTGTGGTACTGACCGTATCGTGCAGGCGTCGAGCACGAGCAGCGGGCCGCTGGAGGCCAGGGCTGCCACTCGTGTGGTACTGACCGTATCGTGCAGGCGTCGAGCACGAGCAGCGGGCCGCTGGAGGCCAGGGCTGCCACTCGTGTGGTACTGACCGTATCGTGCAGGCGTCGAGCACGAGCAGCGGGCCGCTGGAGGCCAGGGCTGCCACTCGTGTTGTACTGACCGTATCGTGCAGGCGTCGAGCACGAGCAGCGGGCCGCTGGAGGCCAGGGCTGCCACTCGTGTTGTACTGACCGTATCGTGCAGGCGTCGAGCACGAGCAGCGGGCCGCTGGAGGCCAGGGCTGCCACTCGTGTGGTACTGACCGTATCGTGCAGGCGTCGAGCACGAGCAGCGGGCCGCTGGAGGCCAGGGCTGCCACTCGTGTTGTACTGACCGTATCGTGCAGGCGTCGAGCACGAGCAAACCCACCACCTTCCCATGGCTCCATCGACCTCCTGGTCATTTGAGCCGAATCGCGGGAGATGCTCACGGCACACTGCACTTTGGCTTCGCGGTGCCGTGGCACGTCTTCACTCCCTACAAATTATTTAATTCTCTGTCCTTGCCCCTAGCGCCCTCTCCCCATTCTGGGGCGGCGACAATACATCCACGCCTTCGCTGCAGGCCTCTAGCGCCCCACCTCCCTTCTTCTCCGCTCTCTTCATTGCACTCCGACGTGCATGCCAACTATGAGCGAACCTCCGCAAAGCGTTGAAGTTCGCCGCCGTCGACACGAGATCCGTGTGGTACACCGGCCCTGGTGAGTCTTCTCCGCGCTGAATACCATCAAGCATCTCATCACGCAAATCCTCATATATAGGACAGGACCACAGGATGTGATCTCTGTCCTCATTCCCTTCACCGCAGTCACACATCGCACTCTCATACAGTCCCATGTCATGTAATCTCTTTCGGAAGATCCCGTGACCCACGAGGATCTGGGAGATCTGATAGTCCGGTTCGACCCAGGTTGCCCTGAGCCGACCGGCCACCTCCGGGAAGAATTGATGGAGTTCACTGCCCTTGGTCTCTCCTAGATTGTTTTCCACGCAGAATGTGATTATCCTATGGTCTGAGCTGCTCAAGTGAGGGTGCACCTTCCATTCCCTGACTGCGACATTGCCCGAGGATAGAGTCAGGTCTATGTTGCTCTCTCCGTTGGGCCCACTGAAGGTATATGGCTGGCCTTCGACGTTGTTTACACGCAAGCGAGTAGAGTTGAAGAAGCCCTCCATCTGGTGCCGTCTATGGTCCGCTAGTTGGCCTCTCCCAACGTAGTGACGACGCTCGCTGAACCACACTGGCGAGTGAGCGTTTGAGTCCACCCCAATTAAGACATTTTTCCCCCCCAATGTCAGAAGCACCGTTTCCAGATTGTGGAGATGGATGTCGATGTCTTGAGAATATTGAAAGTAGGCTGAGATAACGTATAGGTCCGGGTACAAGCACACGGTGTAGCAATGTGTTGAGCATGCCTCATTGATGATCGTGACAGGTTTCCTGGTTTGTCCCACGAAGATCCCAGCCTTCGCCCCCTCACCGACATCCAGAACTCCGGGGTCCGGATAGTACTCCTGCACTAAGACCAGGTCCAGTTTCAGCTCCCTCGCCAGCACGGCCAACTCCCGAGTTGCCACCTCGGATCCTCCCAGGTTCACCTGCCCTATGCGAAGACCAGCCATTCGTCCTCTCATTGAGTGGTGGCTGCTATCCATTGTAATTTATTGACTGGAGGTAACGCTCCTCCGCATGCTTCCTTGCAGGGCAGCCGATGGATGCAGTGCGATGATCGGCCGGCTTATTAAAACGTTTGCAGGTTGCGCAGGTGTTGGTCGTAGCGTTGCAGTCACTACTCAGGTGTCCCGACTCTCCACATTTGCCGCATGTGACTGTCTCCGCGCGACAAAGGCGCTCAGGGTGGCCATACATGTGGCATTTGTTACAACACGTCACCCTCACATAGTCGTTAACAAACACCACATCCCACCCAAAGTAGATCTTGCCCTTGTTTATGAGTGCGTCCCTAAACCCTGGCGTGCAGTCCAAAACCACCGTCGTCCTGTTCCCTCCCAGTCTCGATTTTTTTAAACGCTATTTTAGCTTCGCTGTTGATCCGTTCCTTGGTCCAGTGCTCGGAATCGCGGAAGTTTTGGTCCGCCAGGCAGTTCATCACATCTTCATTCTTGGGGTCGCCTTCCAAGTTGATAAGTGCAACCAAGGGGCGCCTCTGCAGCGGGGTGGTAACTCGGAGTGTCGGCGGCAACGCTTTCTTCAGGTCCTCAGCAGCCTGCTCCGAGGTAGTCTGAACCACCACTCCTGAATTTGCGACCTTCCTTAATTTACTCACTTGGAGACCATGAGCAGCCGGGTTGATGGATTTTTTCAGGATCTTCTTTGTTTCCTCGGCGGTTTTGATGGAGTCCTGAGATCCCTCTGCTGGGTATATGGCTACCACTGGTCCAGCTGGTGGTTTCGGGCGTCCAGTGTCCTTCCCAGTCCTTAGACAGTCAGCATACAAGGCTGAGGCGCTAGGTATTCCGACGCTCGATGTGGTTTCGCCATGGTGCTGTCGCATCTCCGCCATCGTGGCTCTTGCTTCTGCATACTTCAGCTCAGCCCTGCAGACCTTCACCTCTTCTTCAGCCAGACGAATGTTCAGCGCAGCGACAACAGCCAGAAGGTGTCGGCTCAGTACTCCTATCTTCGATACCTCCGACTTGTTCAGTTTTGAAGTCGTGGATGTGACCGCCTCTATGATTTCCTCAACCGACAGCTGGGCCACGTCTTGCAGCTCTTCCTTGCTCTGGTGTAATAGCGATCCTGATGTGTCCAGAAGATCCGGATCCAAAGTCGATTCTTGGAAAGCAGATGTTCCCGGCGCTTCCCTTGTGATCCTGGGCCGTAAGGATGTAGGGCCAGTCTCCTCAGGAGATCCGAGCAGGCGCTTTCCGGGCCCTCGATCTGTTGGATTTTCCGTACCGTAGGCTGGGTCAGCAGGGTCACGAGTAGGAGAGCGCGCAAGCGTGTTCCGTGGAGTAAAAGTCTCTCGTCTCGACACGTCCCGGCTCGCCGAATCGCCGTCACTCATACTGCTGGCGGCTGAATTCCAGCAGTATTACGCTCAATATACCAAAAAAAAAAAAAAAAAAATATATATATATATTTCTACTAATAATATCGATCCAGAGAAGTATAATATATATGTTGTATGATCGTGTAGATAACGCAAAATATTCTAAGTCCACGATAGTATACTCGTGGGCATATAAAAGTACGAGATATAAAAATGCACTAAGTGACCTATAGTATAGTCATGTACTCGTACATAAGAAAAACAACACAACAAAACAATATGGTCATGCACATAAAAGTGCACGCATGAATGACACAGGTCACAAATGCGATGCGCAGTTATTAACACTAAATGAGGGTAGGCGCGGCTGCGTACCACGCGCACAGGCACATGTCACCCGCGTACCCAACCTCAAACTTAAAGTTAAAGACGATACAGAAGCAACGCACAACACAAAACGCACACTAAGCACAAGGAGCGTACTAAAATGTTCACGATTGAATTTACGAGCCTAAAGACACGAAATTGTTATTTGCGACTACACATACACTAAACACTAATAACTAGAGAAGCGTACAGTATATGTCGCAGAAAGTCACAAATTGTTTGAAAAACTCACGCACACGGCGTGGGGTGGCGATATCAGACCACGCGGACACGTGGTCGACCTCGAGCACACCCCTTGTCGCGCCCTGCAGCTCCCAGGTATCCCCGAAAAATCAGTGACGCCTCAGGAATATGCGGAGACACGAAGGCACACGTACAAATTAAAAGGTTACAGAGAAATGCATAAATAAAAATAACTCGACTCGCACACACGTCCGGAGCTACGTTGCGCGCGTCCGATCGCTACGGCGGCCCGCAGCGAAGTTCGAGCACGAGCAGCGGGCCGCTGGAGGCCAGGGCTGCCACTCGTGTTGTACTGACCGTATCGTGCAGGCGTCGAGCACGAGCAGCGGGCCGCTGGAGGCCAGGGCTGCCACTCGTGTTGTACTGACCGTATCGTGCAGGCGTCGAGCACGAGCAGCGGGCCGCTGGAGGCCAGGGCTGCCACTCGTGTTGTACTGACCGTATCGTGCAGGCGTCGAGCACGAGCAGCGGGCCGCTGGAGGCCAGGGCTGCCACTCGTGTTGTACTGACCGTATCGTGCAGGCGTCGAGCACGAGCAGCGGGCCGCTGGAGGCCAGGGCTGCCACTCGTGTTGTACTGACCGTATCGTGCAGGCGTCGAGCACGAGCAGCGGGCCGCTGGAGGCCAGGGCTGCCACTCGTGTTGTACTGACCGTATCGTGCAGGCGTCGAGCACGAGCAGCGGGCCGCTGGAGGCCAGGGCTGCCACTCGTGTTGTACTGACCGTATCGTGCAGGCGTCGAGCACGAGCAGCGGGCCGCTGGAGGCCAGGGCTGCCACTCGTGTTGTACTGACCGTATCGTGCAGGCGTCCAGCACGAGCAGCGGGCCGCTGGAGGCCAGGGCTGCCACTCGTGTGGTACTGACCGTATCGTGCAGGCGTCCAGCACGAGCAGCGGGCCGCTGGAGGCCAGGGCTGCCACTCGTGTGGTACTGACCGTATCGTGCAGGCGTCCAGCACGAGCAGCGGGCCGCTGGAGGCGCCGTCCCCGGCCAGGGCCGGCACTTGTCGTGGCGCGGGCGGGTCGAAGTCGTCGGGCACGAACACGTCCCCGAAGCTGTTCTGGCTGCCGATGTCGTAGACGGCCAGCCACTTGAGCCGCGACACGCGCTTGCCGTCGGGCAGCGCCAGCCGCAGCGAGGCCGCGTGGTACCGCGCCAGGATGTTGGTCCTGACGCACATGACGCACAACGTACACTCACATCACGTCGTTGTATTCAATAATGCAAGCAAAGTTTACACATTACATATTCCTACATAAAAATTGATAATGAATAAAATGCTTCAAAAAATAAATTGTTTACTTTCTTCAAAATAAAATTCGTAATAAAATTTTACATTTTTAAAAAGTCAACACAATTTAAAACTACGTCAAATTCATATTATATCGCCAATAAAATTCAAAAAATTAACTAAGTTTTTTTTTTTTTAATTCCGTAAACTAGGAACTCTTATAGTTACGTAATGTCCGTGCGTCTGTCTGCCTGTCCCATCCCTTTGTCCTTACGTCCGTAACCTAGTTAGTACTAGGAAACTAACATTTGGTATTAGTATACATATTAACAATGCCGACAAAATGGTAAAATAAAAACTGGAAGAATATTTTTTAGAGTATGTACCTCTCCTACACGTAATGTGGAATTGATTTTTCACCTTGCTATCCTATAAGTCGATAAGTTATCGAATGCGACAACACCATTTTCCAATGCAAGGCTCCGTTGCATAATATTGAGCGCAAATTTTTGTTCGAGTCCGACAGAATAACTTACGAAATTGTTATAAAAACGTTCACAGAATAAATTAGCTTTTAGTAAAAACTCCCTTAACTTGTGATTAAATTCAATCTTATTTATTATACTTTTGAAGTCTATTAGTAGCTTGTTGTAGAGATTAGCGGCAGTAGCCGCCGTGGTACAATATAACAAGGTATTCTCATCCCGCGTATTGCTTAGCAATGGTCAGCAATGTCACCATTTTGGTACTCAAAAGCTGTCATTTTCCATGTTAAATGCACACGAAGTAGTCAAGTTTGAACCCGTGACCTGTATGCCACAAGATGAAGTGTCCAACACCAGAACATACACATGCTTAATATAACGGCAGTCAGACAACTAGTAATGATATTGTTGATACTGGTGATTGTTGGCGCTTGGTGGAACTTTGTACACAATTTGTATTAATGTACTGTTCCATTCAATAGTCAGAGCAACGGTGTCGCGCGCATCTCTCGCGATTCGGCTCATATGACCGCGAGGTCGGTGGAGCCATGGGAAGGGAAACTAGTGGTCGCCCACTGGTCGAAATTAGACCATAAGCGTGTGAAATGGTTTTTTTTATTGATTTAATCTATTTTTTATGCATAATTAAAAAAGAATTAGCATTCTGCACCGTCAGATTCGCCTTATGGAATTATCAAGGCAAATAAAAATAACAGGTGATTTACCATGTTTTGAGGAAACAAGAACACCTGTTTGTTTACCTTGATAATGCCATAAGGCGACACCGGTCAGTAAAATATTTTATTTCAGTGGAGCAGTACAAATGATTACTTACAAATAATAATGCAATTAAGATTGTTAGATTACCTAATTGTCATTTTATATGGAATTTCACATTACAATAGAAACTGGTCATCCTATTAAGAGTCATTATTTAATGTTAATTTCTTTCTAGTACATTTTATGTACAGTGTACATACACCTTGTATTTATACTAAACTTGAGATTAAAATTGTTTTTTTTTTAAACTAATTTTTTAAGTTTTAAGTGTTGCTAAAAGTGTGAACAGTAATGCAAATAATATTTTGTATTCTTGAAATTTGGAAATTTGTGAGAATGTATGGATGTTTGATACTCTTTCGTTGGCTGAATGGATCAGGATGCAATTTGAAACAAATTATAGAATTATATCCAGTGATCAAATGGCTAGCAATGACTGCTTAAGCACCAGGGTCGCAAGTTCGATTCCTGAACAAGACACATGTTAAAATTTATCTATATGAACATGTTGGATTTTGCTTTGCTTAGTTTGGGCGCTGTGTAATTTTATGCAGGTATATTTATTTATTATTATTTTATAAGACCAAAACCTAGTCACCTATAAAATATCCTTTACATTATGCAAATATACAGTACAATAAAAAACAACTATACATACACATTCATAAGTTGTTTACGTAATGTCACTCACTTGCCGTGTTCATCGGGCACGATGAAGCCCTGCGGCCCCGGCCGGCCCGTGTCGCCGGCCCAGAAGAATGTGTCTTCCCCCGTGCCGTCATAGTTGAAGTCCACCAGCAAGATGGTCCAGTCATCTACCGCATACACCTCCGCTGACACCTGGTTACATTGAACTTATAATCAACACCGGCATTGCCAGATGTCCCAATTTTGGCAGGACGTCCCGGTTTTTTAGGCTAAAGAGTAATGTCCTGCTTTTAGCAGTGAACACCAGAAATTATGATTTCGTCAACTGAAATTTAAGATTTATATTTTTCCAAAGACTTAATTAAATTCTGACATTCCATCCATTGAACTGAACTGAAATATTTTTGATCTTTTGATTATGTACACTCATGCCATAACATAGTGTTTTTGGCATGAGTCATCTATAAAAAAACTACATAATAATGAGTATATACCTATAATCCAGGTTTTTTCAAATGTGGGTCACATTTGAAAAAAAATCCTTTTAACAGTTGAAAATCCCATTTTGCTATAAAATTAATCTGACAATGCTGAGCAACACAGACACTATGATTTGGGAGTTTTTGTTATGTATCCTAAATAATTATAACTATTATTATAAATTAAATATAAAATTCCCATTTTATATATACAGGTAGGATAAAAAATTTCTACTGGTAACAGTAGTAAGTTTTTGGAACACCTTGTTCTTATTTTTTTTTTCTTTCTCTTTTCTATCTGCAATCAGCCCATTCAGCCTTTATCAGATGACCTTTGTTTTTATGTTAATTAATACTCTTGTCATTTTAAAGAATTATTTGTGTATAATGCTCTCCAAACATTAGGATGAAATAAATTAGGGTGTAAGGGGCTCAACATCATCAGAGGGTAACCTAACTTTGAGTACATATGGTACAACCTGCTGACTAACAAGGCTCTGGTAAAAGAGTGGTAGGGCATATCAGGTCTGACTGGGGCAGTACCTTCACTACATAAAAGTGCACAACTAAATAACAATATCCTTCAGGATTGTATGTAAATGAGGACGCCGAGATGCAGCGTCAATAACAAGGGCGGCCACGGTGTGCAATACTCCTTGTATTGTAAGCATATGTAGTCTACTGTAACTGCTAAAAATCAGGCGGCCATCTCTTTGGGACCCAACGTGGTATACAATTTAACAGATTTGTTTGTTGCTGCATGCAGTGAAACAGCACAATGCAAACTTCAGCTGCAGGTGAGAGAGATAAAATTATTTTTAATCACAACAATGGCTTTTTAGTTCTTCAGTGAAGGTTATAGGTGTATTGAAACCGGAACAATGACTATGTAACACTGGGTTTTATTCTATAAAAAAAATATAAAGTTCAAAAGTGTCCTAAACTTTAAATTGGTACCTGGTGGTGGTATGTGTTTAACTTCCCGATATATTTCCCTCGGTAAGGACCCTCCTCGTCCTGCGACCACGTCTCTGTAACGTAACAATGCAATCTTAGCGGGCTGCAAGAGAAAGTTGCACGGAACAGACTCATTGCCAAACTATTCACAAGGTTTTACCTTTTGCGGCGATCAATATCGTAAAAACACATATTCTAAACATGATTTATTGCACTGATTAACTTTTACACTACTTAAAAATAAAGTTCAAAAACTTTCTAACTTATTAAAGGTCACGAACTCGAACTCCACATTTTTACTTTTCGTTTCGCACACACAAACAAAATCAGCTACCAACCAAACCTGTCACAGTCAACTATGACTGTAGACAAGTGCCAGTGCCATTATCTAATGTCAGTCAGTGTAACATGACATGACACTGACGTAGAGCCAGTGCTACCAACTCATAATTTTGTTTTTCCCTGAAGATGTTCGCTTCTTCTAATATCTTTTTCTTCAGCTTCTTGGAAAAGAAATGCCATCAAAAACATAACTTGTAAAAAAAACAAGTCTTGCAACTCAGTTCTTCTACCGTAAAAAGTTGTGAGATCCATGTATTACCAAGTCGGTTAATTTATTCAGTCCCTAGTATGGGACCTTCCGTCTTATTACGTAATTAGCTAACCTAACAACATCTTCTATTGACCCACAGTATTACTATTTTTCATACAGTAGGGAATCGCCTTTGACGTGGCACGATGCCGCCGCCCGCGTAGGTATCCACGCGGTCGTTCGCCGATATGCAAGGGTTGTCACAAAATTCGAAATCAAATAATCTTTAATATTTTTATAATCATTTATCAACAAGAATATAATATACATATTTACAAATGTTGCACTGCTAAATATTTACGTGAAGGTTTATTTTTAGATTTCAATTTTCTATCATTAAATTTAACAATGTAATGAATTCGCATTCGGATAAACAATTTGATCATGAAAATATGGGGGAAACATAAGCATGGCTGTGATATAAACTGTACTTGTTTTAATAATACCTACCTATAATTTATCTAAAAATATTGTTTCCTACAGCACCTGGTTGGTGTTGGTATGTTAACATTCTTTATTCTTTATTGCATATAAATTACACAGTACAGGCAGTATACATAATATAGTTATGCAAAGGCGAGCTTATCTCTTTAAGAGATCTCTTCCAGCTAACCTGTGCTGTGGAATGGTTTGTAAAAATATCGGATAGCAAAGTATACATATTATATGAAGAACATTACTACCATATAGACTGCTGCATAGTCTACACATCATACACAATCCACAAATCTATAAATATATACAAAATATAATACATTATATCTATATACATATATACACATACATACACACACACACATATATACATATACACATACATATATCCACATATATTTATACCTACACACATACAAATAGCTACACATACATACATACACACAAATGTACTTATTCATACTCATAAACATACATAGATAGCTACGTGATGATCGATAAATAGTGGCCTTTTAATCTTTTTTTAAATGAAGTGACAGACGGACTCTCACGGATATGAGAGGGTAGTTGGTTCCATAATTGTGCAGCACGATAAGAAAAAGAATTATAGAAGAAAATAGTACGCGCAGTAGGAAGAACTAGCGTTTTGGTAATGCACTGGCGAAGAGGACGAGGTCTAGCGGGAAGGACTTGGAAGCGGGAACGAAGATAAGCAGGGGAAGTTGGATCTTTAAGGATCTTGTAGAGGAACGAAAGAATATGAACATTACGTCGAAAGCGAATAGGGAGCCATTTGAGTTGGTTGCGATACTCAGTAACATGGTCAAATTTTTTTAGGCCAAAGATAAACCTAATGGCTAGATTTTGGAGTCGTTCAATTTTATTTAAGATTTCCTCATTCGCGTCGATACAGCATACGTCGGCATAATCGAGAATAGGAAGAAGCAGAGTGTTACTAAGCATAACTTTAGTAGCGAGAGGAAGAAAGTTCTGGAGACGTCTGAGAGAGTGGAATGAGAAGTGAATGCGCTTACTCACTTCATTTATGTGAGCAGTCCAGGATAAGTTACTGTCTAAGATTAGACCCAAGTTTTTAGATTTAGTAGAATAGGGTATACTGATGCCATTGTAAAAAATATTTGGAAAAGAGTTACATTTCGCAATTAACCTGTTACTACCAATAATCATAGCTTGTGATTTTGAGGGATTAACTAGTAGCCCGAATGACTTAGCCCAATTTGCAATTGCTTCCAGGTCGGTATTGAACAACTGTATAGCCGAATGAATATCAGATACCGCAAAATGTCGATATATTTGCAAATCGTCCGCATACAGATGATAGGATGAAGAAATTACTTTCGTGATTTGGCTTATAAATACCGAGAAGAGTAGTGGGGATAGCACGCCACCTTGTGGGACACCAGCAGTTAAAGCAGTCCAGTCTGAAAAGGTGTTTTCTACTTTAACACACTGCTGTCGATCTCTAAGATAGGAATCAAACCATGCAATGGCGGGCGGGGAGACGTTAAGTGCACCGAGAGTACCAAGTAAAACGTCAAAGTCTACAGAATTGAAGGCACTACTGAAGTCCAATAATGCAACAACAGTAAGTTGTTGGTTGTCCATCGCAAATCGAATATCTTCGGTGACATGAAGCAATGCACTGACGGTGCTGTGTGAAGGACGAAATCCAGATTGGTATGGATCAAGAAGATTGTTAGTTGATAAATAAGAATAAAATTGCTTGTGGACAGCATCTTCTAGTACTTTGGATAAGATTGGAAGAATGGAAATAGGGCGATATTGTGATAGAGAAGATGGGTTAGCAACTTTAGGAAGGGGAATAACATGAGCCTTTTTCCATGCTGTCGGAAAGACATTTGTTGTCAGAGAAAAATTAATAATGTGGGTGATAACTGGCAATATGTCCTCTAAGACTGGGATAATCATATTAAGGCTCATGTCATCGCTGCCCACAGCTTTTGTTGAGATAGCCAAAATACTTTTCTTAACGTCTCCCTCCGAAACTTCACAAAAAGAGAAAGGGATACAGTTTGGTCGTTGCGTATTGGACAAAGTTAGAAGTGATGATCGTTTGGAGGTATCCTCGAGAATAACAGGTGGTTCTGAAAAGTGACGATTTAAAGTGTTTAAATCAAGAGGTGCATTAATAGAAGTAGAAGATTTGCCCACGCCAAGAGACCTAAGAAATTTCCATGTTTGTAGGGATGTCCTGTTTTGAAGGGATGAGTGAATATAGCGGCGTTTTTCATCCCTACACTGCCTGTTGCAAACGTTACGGAGTTTTTTATAAGCGACAAGATTTTCATCAGTAGGCTCTTTCTTGTATCTTGCCCTAGCCCTGTCTCTCTTTCTCATCATACATTTGATGGTAGGTGTAAGCCAAGGTGCCGGAAGATGTCTTACTCGCACCGGTCTGGTGGGGGCATGAATGTCAAATAAGTTTGTGAGTGTATGTGTGAACGTATCAACTTTCACATCAATGTTGTTCGCGGACCAAACTTGTGACCAATCTACGCGACCGATATCCTCTCTCAGACGTTCCAGATCCATGCCCTTAAAATTTCGTTGGAGAATGGTTTTGGATTTTTGTTTGGGAGCGCGAAGCTTATATGAGAGAAAAAGAAGATCATGGTATGAAAATGGAGCAGGAAGCTGTCCATGAGTATTAATTAATTCAGGTCTTGAAGTCACCATTATGTCAATTAAGGAAGGTCTACAATTTGGAAAATGATGGGTGGCTGTGAGAGGCAAAATATTTAGATTCAATGAGGTCATTACATTGTAAAGGGATTGTGATCTGAAGTCATTTTTTAGAAGGCATGTATTGAGATCTCCCATAACGATAACGTGGTCATATCCAGGAGAGAGATTTTCAAGGACAGCTTCGAAAGAGTTGAAATAGTTTACCGTGTCGTTAGGGCTGTATGCGACACCAAGGAGGATCTTGGTATGGTGTATAAAGACCTCAAGGAAAAGGTATTCGATCGTACCTGCGTAATTACTAGGCGATTGAGTGACGACAGAGCAAGGAATGTTACCACGAATGTATATACACACACCACCACCCCTAGCCCCAACTCTGTCGTTACGGATTAGCTTATAACCAGGAAGTGAACAAAGAGTTGAAGGAAGAGATGGTTTTAACCAGGATTCGGAAACAAGGATGCAATCAACCACGCCGTCTTCAAACGAGGCCAAGAGATCAGAGTAATGACTTACTACACTCTGTGCATTAACATGTACAAGATTGAAGGATTTAGAATAGTCAGAAAAAACGGAATGCAGATCAGAGTCTAATGTACCAGCACTCTTATTGAAACTTTCGCCATCTTTGTCATCAGCACTACAATAACTATCGGAACCAGAGCAAGATAAGTATTCATTATCATTATCTGAAGACATATAACAGATAATACGAATATATAATACAATAAATATGATATAACACAATACAATTCAAACACTTAAGTAAATAATAATAAATAGATGTAAAAAATTATATATATATTTAAATATAAGTTACTTTACCCATCCACACCCGCTTTGGCATTGATTGATTCTAAAAATATTAGATATTACAGATACTACATTAGATTATACAATTACAAACAACCAAGACAGTTTATACAATAAAATGTGTTTCACTGTCACTATTTGGTGTGTACATTGTACATTGACATAACAAAAAAGCATAGAATTAAATAGTACAACTACTCTATAGAAACTCTTAAAAATAAATAAACATCGAAATAAGTAAAATATCAGTGCGTGAATCCGAACGTAACAATACTATGTAACCTGTATCATTCTGCGATTGTCACATAACGTCAGTGACAGTGACAGATACGACTGACGTTTAACTATTTTTAAATGAATAATGTGGTTGTCACTTGTTCGTTCAGTTTGTTTACATTTCATTTTCATTCAAATCAATTGAAATAAAATATCAAACGCAATAATATAATTATAGTGAGTGAAGTTAAAGTTTGTTTGGTAGTACAGTTGAAACGTAATGTGATAAGACTAACTATTGCACTACCTACATAATAACAAATGAGATTATTGTGGAAGAATATAATTATTGCTAACAAGTACACACTGTCTTTGAGCACTTTGCAAATATACTATTACAAATACAAAAAATGAGAACAAAATATATGTTATTAAAAGATCATTCTTCGCCTCTGGAAATATTAACTAAGACGAATCGGTATTGGGAAACTCCAAAGTT
This sequence comes from Hypsopygia costalis, assembly GCA_937001555.2. Taxonomy (NCBI): domain Eukaryota; kingdom Metazoa; phylum Arthropoda; class Insecta; order Lepidoptera; family Pyralidae; genus Hypsopygia; species Hypsopygia costalis. The sequence goes on along the minus strand of OW443350.2, from coordinate 20,002,680 downwards.
AGTCTTTGTAGTTCAGCAGTGCTAACGATCTTTCGCCGAGATTTGTCCGGAAGCTGAACTACTACTACACCGTCCGACGACCAGCATTTCCCGATCCCAAAATGTTTTCTTGCTGCTACATAAACTTGCTGCCGGGGCTTTGTGAGAAATTCTGACAGTGAAATTCCAGAGCCCTTCAGTGAAGTCTTTGCATTCCACACCATTGTACGGTAGCGTAAACAGGTGAAGCGAACAAGGACAGGCCTGTCCTTATCCTTCTTTACGCCAAGCCGATGACAGCCTTCAAAGTTGAACTCACCAATGTCCAGATTCATAGTTTGGTTGAAGTGATTAAGAAGTTTGCCCACCAAGTCCTCCGAGCTATCCTCCTTAAGGCCATGGACAAGAAGCACCTTCCGACGTGAATGGCTTTCCTGCTGATCCAGCACTTGCATAATTAGTTCCATTTGAGACTTAAGCATAGTAATCGCCTTCCATGCAAAGGTTTTGAAGTGGTGATAGTCTGCAGACAGTGTTTTTAGTGTCTGTGGTGCACCGGACGATGCACTTCCTGACTGCTGGCTGAGACACTTTTCAAAATCCTCCATCCTGGTAGTGACTAGTGCCACTAAATCGGCCATGTTCTGATTTAGTTGATCTGCTAAGACTTTCTTGTCCATGTTGTTGTAAGTGATGTTGTAAATATGCCAACGGGTGCGGGTTAATACTTTTACATGCACATAAATTTATGTAAGTAACTTATTTTATTTAATTATTCAAATAAATACGCAGGAGCAAAAATTTCACGTGTATACTTTTCGCCTACCCGAAAAAAAAAAAAAAACTTATTATGGCGAAGACAAAAGTCCCTATGTCCATTCGTAACTAATAAACGGCTGAACCAATTTTGATTAGTTGTAAAATTTTTCTTTATTGCGCCAGTGTCACGGAGTATATCAAAATTTAAAAAAAAATAGCGGATTTCTGGTGCCAGCCAAGTTGATGTAGGTACCAAACAATTAACGATTTAAATTTGATTACGACTTTACTCACTTCATTTTCGCAAGATACTTAATAATAGAAACTAGGAATATCAATACCCAAAATGCAATGACTGGATAGCAAAATTTACTGTATATATATAACTAAAATGTGTAAAATAAAAAAGTAAATAAAAATTATCAAAAAACGTGATTGCTTAAAAAAATTTAAAAAAAGAAACTAGCCCTGAAACAAAGATCTTAACTACTAGGTATGGATAGGCCATTCTAAGGAGATAATTTGTCACGAACCGATGAGTCATTTGGCTTTTCGACAGCGAAAATAATAAATATGAGAGTGTAAGTTAAAAATTGGTGTCCCATTTGTTTATAAAGTTTATAGTGTACATTTACCTAACATAAACATACACATAGGTTCGTCCCACACACAGCACGTGCATATAGTCGCAGAGACAAATTTTATTTAGAAATGGCACAGCCATACGTAGTAATTAATATCTTTGCCCAGAAATCTTGAATATAGGTGAATATAGAACCTTGTCTTTTTCTGTCGGTTTAAATAAAATCATAACAGTTGGATATTAGACAAATACCTACTCCTTCTGTGTCCGACATCCCAACTATTAAGACGGTGTAAACATAATAATTACACTTTGGGCAAGAGCATGCGCCGTAAAGAATATATATACCTACATATTTACACTTGAAAACCCCGCTAGGTTGGAGTTCGAGTTACGAAGTACTTAACTATTTAGTCATTTGTCGTTGGAGCACAAGAATTCGGTTATTTGTTGTATACTTATAGTTGGAGTACCTTGCACTTCACCAACAATATAGCTACATAAATTTCAACAAAGACAAAGTAGGTAGGTTTTTACGAAATTATAGAAAAAACTTACCTTGCGTCACGGGGAAATCTATAAAATTTTAAATTCTTGATGTGTTCCGACATCGAGTTACAACCGTATACAGAACAATTTGTATTCACCATCATAATAAATAGGAATCACTGAACGTAAATTAAAAAAAACGTTTAAAACACTCAGTACGCGCACGTGACTGCCTTTCACGGTGGCTCCCACAAACTACGCTTGTTTGTGGGACGCTGACCGCACCGCCCGCTTCTCCGCGGGTTCCCCTCCCTTGCTCTGCGCAAGTACCTTCGCTTCCCAACTGTATGCTTTTAAAACTGTGTATTGACCATATCAATATTAAAAATATTTTATATTTTGAATAAACAGATTGACTGAAATAAACAGAGATCCACAACGAAGTTATAGGGGGTCGAAAATGGCCCGAACTGCTTCGAGAGAAGGATGGTACGGCCATACCGCTTTTTGCTCGACTTGGTGGGGGCACTGCCGTGCCCCCAGATCTCTTATACACTCCGAGAAGATTACCGTATTATATCCTTCCTTTTCTAGATGAACCGATGACCTCTGGGGAACAACGAGAACTGGTTGGATGCGGAAAACGCATATTATTTAAATAAACTGAAAAACTACATATGCAAAAATGAAATAATATTATTTATTGTTAGAACTATGTGTTTACTCATACACCCTTAATATATAAAATAAATAAATAAATATTGTCAAACAAATTACACAGCGCCATCTAGCCCCAAAGTAAGCGAAGCTTGTGTTATGGGTACTAGACAACTGATATACATACGTAAATACATTTTTTTTTGTAAGTACATACTTACGATACATAGAAAACACCTACACTAAGACAAACAGACATGTTCATGCACACAAATGTTTGTCCTATGTGGGAATCGAACCCACGAGCGTTGGTGTTGAAGCCGAGTGAGTCATTGACCGCTACGCCACCGAGCTCGTCGATATACAAAATTGACAAGGAAAATCAAAGAAAAAATACAAATAAAAAAGAGATCAAATAAGGAGTCTGGATCTTGTACACCTGTAACTAGCTAATGAAATATTATCATGACGATTGTAGCTGATTTGACTATAAACTCATTTATCATGTTCTTTTAATGTATCTACTTATGTACTTAATGAAAAATCAGTTAAAACATAGTCATGTCAAAATAGGTATGTTTTTTTAAAAAACACTAACTTCACTACAATATGTACTGAAAATTACATAATGTTGTTGATGCTGTTCATTGTTGGCACTTACATGTAGAAGGTGTAACATTATTAATATTTTGTTATTAATAAAGCACTTGTACTGTTCCACGTTCTACGTACTTGATAAAATAAATAAATAAATATTGTCAGACAAATTACACAGCGCCATCTATCCTCAAAGAAAGCGAAGCTTGTGTTATACGTACTAGACAACTGATAAACATACGTAAATACATTTTTTTTGTAAATACATACTTATGATACATAGAAAACACCCAGACCAAGACCAACAGACATGTTCATGCACACAAATGTTTGTCTTGTGTGGGAATCGAACCCACGAGCGTTGGTGTCGAAGCCGCGTCATTGACCGCTACGCCACTGAGCTCGTCGAATTAAATTTATTTTCAAAGGCCGGTTTCGCCTCAATCGATCGGTATCAAGGTAAATCGGGCAATCAATGATTTGGTACAAATTATTCCATACATTTTGATATCGTTGATTACACGGTATCAAAATGTTTTGTAGAAACGCAAACATCATCTGTTTAACTTCGTAATGCCTTAAAGAGAAACTGGTCGGTAAAAATAAATTTTATCATGTGGAACTGTACAAGTGCTTTATTAACAAAATATTGATTTATACAAATTAAGAAACTCTTAACTGACATGCATGCATGATATTTACTAAGTATTATTTTAATAGTGAATTTCGGCCAACCTGCCGACACAAATATTTTAAAAATGCCGAAATTCACCTCACCTGCATTCTAGATGGGTCTTGGATTCATGTTCTACCCAGGCAGGGTAGGTGAATATATATACTTTTTACATGGAGAACATGTAAAAAGTATATAAGATATTATTACTGTCAACATTGGTAATTTTACGTAATATTTTGTTTTATGTATAATTTATTTTATGAGAAACACATGACGAACTTATTATTTTTATTTCAATGAAAGTACGTATGAATATTTGTAAAATGTGGCGTCGAGAGGCATGCCTTGCGAAATTATAATAGTTTGGTATTTTGTAATTTTACTTTCCTCTAAATCTAATTTGTACTACCTGCCACCTACAAATATTGAAAATTTATTAATCACTTGATATTGGGGTGTAAGGGGTTCATCAACATCTTTGAACCAAAGCCAACTTCACCTGCACGCGGTGCACCTTGCTGACTGACAAACGAAGCTCTGGCGAAAAGAAAGGTAGGGATCGTAATTGTAAGTTACCCGACTGGGGAATGTACCTCCACCTCACAGAATACCGCAGCCAAATAACAATTCCCCTTAAATATTTGTTTTATTTTTATTTATTTTTAAAGTGAATGTATAACTAAATATTATGTGAGTATTTCAAGCGCCTACCTATTGCCGTTATCAATTGCAAGCAAAAACGAGCAAAAAAAACACGTTTGTTTTATGGGAGCCCCCTTAAATATTTATTTTATTCTATTTTTTAGTATTTGTTGTTATAGCGGCAACAGTAATACATCATCTGTGAAAATTTCAACTGTCTTACTATCACGGTTCATATGATACAGCCTAGTGACAGACGGACAGACGGACGGACAAACGGACAGCGGAGCCTTAGTAATAGGGTTCCTTTTTACCCTTTGGGTACGGAACCTTATAAATTACAACTAATCTGTACTGCATACGGTGATCTGGTATCCTGAAACAGCGGCTTTGCCTACCTATCTACCTTCGCACTAGTCTCTTATAATATATGTCAAACTTTAAAAAATTGTAAGCAATTATGTAAACTAACAAAATTTTACTAATACTTTCAATCTACTAAAAGATGTTAAGTTTAAGTAATACCTGAAAATACCCCGAATTATAGGGAAACTACTTCAGTTGGCAAGCAACACTGAACAGGAATGACAGCAATCAAAGAATGACAGCGTCGAGTTATTATTCTGTTCTCTGATTAATTGGCGACTACTCATCAATCGAAAATTATTCCGATTTACGAAGTTATTTTGCATAATTTTATCGTCTCGGTTTTAGTTCATAAATAACTTAACAAGCACCTTTACGCGACATTTCGGAACAATTCGACAGTGCGTGAAAACACTGTTAATCAAAGATTCCACTTATTACATTGCATCCATTACATATAATGATCACTTGCACCTAACAAGTTCGCGCCAAAAAGTCGGAATCTAAACTCACTCTGTCCGTTCGGAAATATGCTAGCGTCACACTGAGATATTTTGTGGCCAGGCTACAATCATCCGTGTGTTTTTTTTTTCTAAGTGAGAGGGGGGGCAAACGAGCATGTGGGTCACCTGGTGGAAAGCAATCGCCACCGCCCATGGAGACCTGCGACACCAAGGGGTCGCCGATCCGTTGCCAGCCTTTTAAGGAAAATGAAAACTCTGTTCTTGAAGGCACCCATGTCGTAGTTGTTCGGAAGTACCGCTGAGGGAATTTGATTCCACAGTTTCACTGTTCGTGGTATAAAATGTCTTAGGAAACGTACTGTAGTAGATCGCCAATTATCAAGATGATATGGATGGAATTTTTATTTATGGCGAGTTGTACGATAGAATTCAGCGGCAGGTATCAAATCAAACAGCTCATCCGAGCACACCCCGACTCCCCGTGATATAATTTGCATAAAACGCAATGAGACGCTACATCTCTGCGTGTAGACAGAGAGTCCAATCGATCCGAGATCATTGGGTCACCGACGATTCGAGCTGCTCTTCGTTGTATGCGGTCAAATGGAGCAAGCAAGTACTGGGGCGCACCGGCCCAGAGATACGAACAGCCCCCTTACCACCATCTCTTATTGCGATTCAATAATTAAATAGATTGCTTACAGCGGCGGCCTTACCCATTGCGAGGCCCCGGGCGGCAGGTCTTTGCGAGGCCCTTTGTCCTTCGTGAAAAGTATGTGATGAGAAAGTATGTCCGGTTGTTGGGTTTAGATGTTTGTCATATTTGACGAGAAATGCTAAAGTTTCCAACGTTTCCAACGAACTGAATCGGTTTTCAAGTTCCAGTTGGAACTTTTCCGAAGCTTGAGTGGTTTGAGGAAGAGTTTGAGGAGAAGACGTAAATTCGATTTCATCATACGGGCTCTTTCGAGTTTATAGCTGATATGTAGAGTGCCTCGTACAAGTCGGTGGTCGCTACCGGTACCAAACCGGTTAACCACCGAGACATCACAAAATCCGCCTTTTTCCGTTATGATGAAGTCGATCTCATTCCTGCTCACTTTGTCGGGGATTTGCCAGGTCCATTTCCTCTGAGGATTCTTTTAAAAAGAACAAGTTCATCAAAAAGAACCCCTCCATTTGGAGGAAATTTACTAGCATTTATTTGCCCCCTGCGGTTCCTCGATTCCAAACCAAACCATCCGACGACCGATTACCTATGGCCTTTGTAATATCTTCATACATGGCCTCGACCTCTTCATGCTGGTGTGTCGTCGTTGATGCATATACCTGTACTACTTTCAAAGAGTATCTCTTCGTTAGTTTTAGCACAAGATATGCTACCCTCGATGACACACTGGATATCTCCATTACGTTGTTGACGAGAGCTTTATTAACGTGGAACCCGACACCGCCCTGGGATAGCTGGTCTTCTTCCCGGTGGTAGAAGAAGTTGCCAGATTCGAGTATCACGGTATCCTCTCCCTCTCGTCGGATTACCGACAGATTGAGAATCAGGCATTTGACTGACCTCAACTCTACTTCCAGCTCTCCCACATTCTCGTCACGCCTCAGTGTCCGTGTATTAAACATTTAATAAAAGTGCCAATGGTCAGTTGTTGGCCAACCGGAGATGGTTCGCACCCGCCGCCCTGCCGGAACCAATACCGCCACCTTGGCACGGGATAGCAGGGCTGCCGGGTACTGGGGGTCATATATTTTGGTTTGTATACATTCAGAGTAATGTCCTTAAGTTGCCACGCTAGGCAGCGGGTTGGCGACCGTCGCCAGTGCCTTGTTCGCTTATCCGGAGGGTGCACCACGTACAGGTGAGGTTGGCTTTAGCTCCAAAGATGGTAATGAGCCACATATACCCCTTTGTAACTGGTACTGCAAACAAATTAAATCCAAGGTGACAAGAGTTGACGAACGTAATGAAACACGACGATAGAGAGCAGAACATTATGTCCTGACTTCCAAGCTGACCCGAGTGCAGTACGATTAAAAAACCGATCTTCAAGTGTTTCGAGGCGCGATTATCAAGTACCTACTTTATATAATTAATTTTTCAAATATAAAACATATTTGAAAAATTCATTATGTATTATAGTACATTATGTATTATAGAGTGAATAAATTAGTTAACTAACTTTATTAAATTTACCGTAATGTTTTCATCTTAATAAATAATTAAGGATCAAAATCAAAAGTTTTAAATAAGAAATATAGTTAAAAAATACAATTTTTTTTTTATTTGCTTGGGTTGTTGCGCGAGGCCCCTGCAGGAGCGAGGCCCCGGGCGATTGCCCTGTTCGCCACCCCCTAAAGCCGCCACTGATTGCTTATTCATACCAATGAATAAGCGAATCTATTCCATTTGAAATAGAGTCGCTTATTCATTGGTATGAATAAGCAATGTATTCAGTTATTGAATCGCAATAAGAGATGGTGGTAAGGGGGCAGTACTCCATGTGAGGTCGAACCTGGGCTTTGTATAGATGAAGGCGGTTTCGGGGTGTAAAATACCGCCTGGCTTTACTGATCACACCAATCTTCCTGGAAGCCAGTTTGGCCTTGCATTCCAAGTGACCACGAAACTGAACATCACTCGATATGTCGACACCCAAGATGTTAATGCTAGGTCTAACCCTAAGGGGAGTACCTTCCAAACTAGGAGCTGCGACGAATGGGGACTTTTTAGCGGTAAACGCACAAACCTGTGTCTTAGAGGGATTTAGCTGCACTAAATTCAATCTGTCCGTATTGCAAGATGATGATGATGTCCGTATTGCAAGATAGGTAGAGCTTCACTTTCACTTTAAATGTTTCGCATTTGTAATTTTTGGAGTTTTATTTGTTGGAATGATATTAGCGAAAATTATTACAATTTATTCGTGAATTCTATGAACTTACACATATACTTCTAGGTAAAAGATAATACCTACGTAATTAATGATTAAATAAATATCTACTGAATTGTTAATATCTTATGTTGTATTCGACGTGTCAAGATATATTGGAATAATATTATGTATATTTATCTGGTATAGATGTGTGCACATTATGTATCTATAATAGTATATTATGTACTAGCAAAGTACCCGTGCTTCGCTACGGGAACACTCCTGATTTGCGTCTATTTTTGTTTCGTATTGACCATTATCACAAACAAACACCATTGGTAAACAATATTTTTGGCATTCGCACCAGGAGCCAAAATTGCAATGCTTCCAAGAGAACTTACTCCTGAGCAAACTTCATACAACTGATTATGAGAGAAGCAGTCCTGTCTCAAGTCAACCGCAGCGACCTTTAGAGACTGCCCCTGAGCTTTGTTAATGGTCATAGCGAAACACCTTGATGGGAAATTGAACTGGGTGGTCTTATAGAATAATGGGAATGCGGGTTATAAAGAGAGATTCCTCAACAAACAGCGCATCCTTTACTGTCCTCACTCAACAACTCATCGTTCCAGTTGTTTAATACGTGAACAATGGTGGCACGAACCTCCTGATGATACACCTCCGTTCCATGCAAGTGGTGGTGATGGAGCGGAACAGGCCAGCTCCATCACCTTCCAAAGCTATAATGGTATGGGGCATCATCACACCTTCCACAAATATAAATTTAGTGAATCTTGACTTCATTGTTTGAAAAATACTGAAATTCTTATATTAAGTAGGTATATCCCATAAAGTCGGTACTTAGAATAAGTTTTTCAATTAGTTTTCGACACCAGATGTAGCTTCATTTGAAGGACGCAGTTTCTTTTACGCCTTACACGCGCGATGGATTACCTCCGGGGGTAACTACTGGAATGAGGTTAGCGATAAACCGTCATGGATAACCCCATGGTTTGAAATAATCTCTCGTATATATATACCTACCCTTTCCTTAATAACGAAAGCATAGCGCGCTGTACAAATGCTAGGTATAGCGCCATCTAGTGATAAGTTAATTCAAATATAAATTTAACATTTGACATTTCTTGGCTGGGCGCTGGTCAAAAGTTAATCAGTTACCCATATACAGCCCCTTTTTTATAAACAACTATTCCACCAAGTCTCAAAATCGTAAGTGAATCGGTTTCCAAAAAGAGGGTTTTTTTCAACCCCATTTTAACCTCTTATGAGAAAATTTCGGAAAATCCCGTCTTAGTGCGCGCTTACATTGTATAAGGAATACATATCCAAAGTTTCAGGTTTCTAGCTTCAGGGGTCTGGGCTGTGCGTTGATTAGTGAGTCAGTCAGTCAAATCAGTGAGGACAAAGCCTTTTACTATCTAGCTTTTGCCCGCGGCTACGCTCGCGTGAAGTTCGCGCTTTTTAGATTATCCAAGTCAAGTCTAACACGCAACGCAACCACCCTCATGTAGTACCTATAATTGTACTAAATACGGATGCAAGAACTTTCCAGATAACTACTACTACACCCGTCCCGTCCTCGCCGAGCCGGCCGCCCGCGATCGTATAAGCACTGATTGACGCCAAATACAAACCTATATAAATTATTTAGTAGGTACCCATAGTAGAAGAAGAAGTTAGTTTGGGACTAGACGGCCGTGTGTAATTTGTTAAGGAATATTTAAAAAAATCTTTGTATAGAAATGGAAATCGCTATCTACAAAAACAAATATAAACTTCTGATACCCAAAATGTTGTACAACATAACTTTTGGGTTTAATTAGGTATTTATATAGTTTTCCACTCCACTATATAAGTACCTACCTATTTTTTCTTAAGAAATAAAAACACAAGAAACAAAATAGTGCTAGTAAATAATAGTTTTAAACAAAAGTAAAAGTTCTAATATCCATGTTACTTATTAATAACTTGTAGTTCAGTTATATATTTATTCAATCTATATTTTCTATATCTATGTACGTATATAAACTACATAATTGGAAATTTTGATGTGTAAGTTGACTTGATCAATCAAAATGTGATCAATGTAGGCGCTGAGTATATACTGCGTGCTTTGGAGCTTCTCTTCGACTCCGCGCTTCGGAGGGCACGTAAGGTCGTCTGTCCTGGGGCTCTACCGCCGAAGCTGAAGCCGACTACCATCGGAATTTTTGAATGGGAAAATAAATTGTGTGCCTTATTTCGGCACTGCCCAGGTCTCAGATCTTGATTTTAACTAGACAAAAAATTAGTCGTTAATTTGTCGAAATTTGTCGCCCAAAGCAAAAAATTTGTCGGTATCCCGTTAAAGAGTTATAAGGTTTTTTTTGTGGCAGTGCCGAAATAAGCTGATTTCGGCACTGCCCACTCGGGATCTATTAAACTACAAAACATAGCGAAGATATGATTTGCCCCAGAATTAGTCGTCAATTTGTCGAATTCAGACACCAAGTATCAGAATTAGTCGACCTCCCGTTAAAAAGTTATAAGTATTTTTTTGTGGCAGTGCCAAAATAAGCCTTATTTCGGCACTGCCCAAAAAAACTACACCACCTAGCGAAAATCTGATTTCACCCAGATGTTAACTTGAATTTGTCGAAATTTGTCGGATATAAAACACAACTGGTCGATGCGTAATTAAAAAGTTACACGCATTTTAATAATTCTCATAATAAGTATAGTCCGAGATCTTGCATCAAAATTATATCATGCACAAAATGCGACAATAACCGTTTTATTTCCTTCCTTTTTCAGAGTCTGGCAAAGTTTGTCAATGCATGCAACTGTTTTCTGATCTACGAATGCTTTAGGTGTTCTTTAGCACTACATTAGTTGCTTTTTACGATAGCCATATGTGAATGGGGTGGTGTTATTCTACTCTGCCTACGTTAGGCTCTCTGACTACAACGTGAATTATTGCATTGACGACTAAATCTGGGGAAAATCATATCTTCGCTATGTTTTGTAGTTTAATAGATCCCGAGTGGGCAGTGCCGAAATAAGCTTATTTCGGCACTGCCACAAAAAAAACCTTATAACTCTTTAACGGGAGACCGACAAATTTTTTGCTTTGGGCGACAAATTTCGACAAATTAACGACTAATTTTTTGTCTAGTTAAAATCAAGATCTGAGACATGGGCAGTGCCGAAATAAGGCACACAAATAAATTGACTACTTAGATTGTTGGTAATTATGTTTAGCTCAGGTAGTAATCGGCTTCAGCTTCGGCGGCAGGGCCCCGGGGGGCTAGCCAAATGGCAGTTTGCGAAGTAGAAAAGCGTAGCGATCGCTAATTTGAACTGTGGAGCTCATACTAAAATCTAAATAGTAATACTGTGCTAAAATGTTCGAATTGACAAATGTATCTAACGTTCGTTACGCTACGAATTACACTTGGCTAGGGGGGCTGGTTGTTGACATTAGATGACAGTCGTTAAGCTAAGTCAATGGCCATTGCGCGGATTAAAAACAACTGCCATCCACTAGTTCGCAGTTGAGCGCGGTAGAGTATGCTCTAAACCCCCTTCGATTGAGGGGAAACCCAGACTAAAAAAGGCCTCCTTTTGAACGTTGCAATTCGGTGGCAGAAGTGGGAAACAATGTTAAACGGCGACAATGTCTTAAAAATCGGAAAAAAGATTACACGAACTTTCGGCAATGATTTCTAGGCGATAGAGATTTTTGTCAATTCTATGCTCGAAAACACAGCATTAGCATCAAAAGGTGATGATGCGGCGCCGAGACGGATTATTTAGCCGTATGTGGTGCTATCTCTAGGTGAGCTAGAAGAGATCTCTTGTAGATATAAGCTCACCTTTGTATACGTCCGATATGACTATGTTATGTAATATTGTCTACGTTTAAATAACCGTATGTATCATAATGGTGCTGTGTGATGATGTGCACATTGCAAAATATATTTTATTTATTTTTTCCGACGCAGAATTTCTTATTTATAATGAAAAATATCAAATTTATAATGATCCTACGTACTAACGTACTGAACCCTCGGTGGGCGAGTCCGACTGCCACTTGTCCGGTTTTTTTTTAAATATAATAAGTTAATGCTTTTTTTTAAATATTAGTCTTGTTTCTTTATGTGTCACAACAAAAGCGAATCAATTTTGGGGTGTAAGTGGCTCACCTAAACGTGGTACATCCTGCCGACAGCACAGGCTCTGGCGGAAGAGAGGAAGAGCGAGAGTTATTGTATTCTACACGACTGGGGAAGTACCTTCTCCTCACAGAAAACCGCTGCCAAATAACAATTCCCTTGAGGGTTATGGTATTCCACAAATGGGAGGAATTGCTGTATTGCCAGCGGGTGATATTTCATATTGCCAGCGTTTATATGACTACGGTAGCCGCTTCACATCAGGCGGGCCGTGTGCTTGTCTATCAGGCCAAAAAACATCCACGAGCACTTGAGGTCACATCGCATGTTTACCGTAGGTGTTATTTGTGTAAAAGTTTTTACATAAGATGTGTTCTCGCGAATCTCGCGGCGACCCATCGTGGTCCGTGCGGCGCGCGCGCCCGCCAGTCCCCGAGCAGGCTCTGGCCGCGACGCGCGCACGCACGCGCACTCCGCACTTCCAGACGTACACGGTCTCCGAGTTCGCTGCTGTGATCAGTAATCAGTTTTAATTCGTGTACAAACCGTCGTGATGCGAACACAGGCGGCGCTCGCGCTGCTCCTCATCGGTGAGTTGATTTGCTAAAAAAATGATTTTCAGGTCTTAAAAACGATTAAGGAGAAAAAGTTTCAAAGGCTACAAGGATGATTTTCAGACTTTTCACATACCAACTGCTAAGGTACACACAACGTTTCAAAAGCTACATGACGATTGGGTTATGTAAATTGAAGTATATTTTATATACTGTTTTAAAATGAAACAAAATGGGATCGTTGGTAGGTAATATTGTACTTATTTAGAATGACTTTTCTAAAAAATATATTTTTACTGTATTTTTTTTTTAAAGTTGTTTGTTGTTAAAAGTACAATCATTTAAATCATTCATAGTCGTCAGCATCTTTTGAAATATCTGACAATTTATTATCTATCTACTACTTGTCAATATAATAAAAAAAACTGCATTATATTACAGTTGTATGTACATAAATTTACATATAAAAGTACAGTTTTATATCTGTAGGAAATAATTGTAGCCTAAGTGGTCGCGTACTGTGTGATTCCAGAGAAGTTTTCTCCCGCGTACTGTCAAGCTGTGGAATATCGAGGTTTTCTCAAGAGACTACAGCATGGGGTTCTTCAAAAAGGGCGTGCATAGGTTTTTACAGGGTCGGCAACGCGTGTATCATGCCCCTGGTGTTACAGGCGGTCATATGCTATCGTAACTGCTTTCATCAACCGGACCGTATTCTTGGTTACCACTTTACTGATATTAAAAAAACATTCACCTTCAACCCTTATTCACCTCACTGCTGAGGGACGGGTCTCCAGTCAATCGAAGGGGTTTAGAGCAGACTTTACCGCGATGTTCAACTGCGGGTTGGGGGAGGCCAGTGTTTTTAGCCGCCTAAAGGCGACTGACTTGGCTTAACGACTGTCATTTAATGACAACAGCCGGGACCGACGGCTTAACGTGCCCTCCGAAGCACCATTAAAGGAAAAAACATTAATAAATAAAATGACATTCATTATTTCACAAATCAAGATATATCTCCTGCCATTTCTGAGTAAATATCCAATGATAAGATCCGGTCAAAAACTTATACAGTATAAAACTTAAATAAAGTATAAATACTTTGAAAAGTAACTGTTTTAATTTAACTCATCTTGCAATCTTGTACGTAATCTGAAAGAAAAAAACCGGACAAGTGCGAGTCGGACTCGCCCGCCGAGGGTTATGTACGTAGGATCATTATAAATAGTTCAGGAATTTAACCCCCTATTTTTTAAGATTTAATTACAATTGTGTACTTTTGAGATTTATTCTTGTACTTGTAGTCTGTAACGATGTTATTTGCCAAATTTCATAGTTCTAGGTCAACGTCAATCAAAACTCATAGGGTACTTCCTATGAGTTTTGATTCCCATGAGAATGTGTGGAAATAGGCGTTTTTTTGCTGAATAAACGGCCGTATCTTTTTATACGTAAACTTAGCAGTTTGATTTTTTTACAACCTCATGGGACCGTAGACCTGAGTATACAGTTCAAATTTCAGCTTGATACCTCCATACATTCTCGACATAGAGGGTCTTGACAGACAGACAGACAGACAACAAAGTGATCTTATAAGGGTTCCGTTTTTCCTTCTGAGGTACGGAACCCTAAAAAAAACGTTGATTCAGTTGTATATGTAATGAAGGGCAAACAAAACAAAACACTTTCGCATTTATAATATTAGTTAGATGACTGACATTGTTTCACTTGGAGGACAAAAACAGCCGCGCGAGAGCCCACCGCCGCAGCCTCACAATCTCTACATTCAAAGAAATGATAAATGAACCTTTTGAGGCAGTATATGAAAGTACATGTGCCTAGGATTCGACTTTCACTGGACCGGAAAGAATGTAGGTTACATAACATATGGTGAGGTCACGGCGTGTGCAGTAAACATTCAAATTAAAAAGTTTATCCTTTTCGCCTGTCGATTGTTACAGAGTGAACATATACTGCAGATACCCCACCATACATTTCCCACTGTGTCTTCTGTGTAGCCAGGAATTTGGCAACCAACTAACTGAAAACCGAAAAAGTATAACCGACTTCAGCGAAAATTTGACTTACTTACACCAATTTATTGCTGCTTGTTCATTTTATTACTTTGACAAATAATAAAATTAGAACGTAATTGAAGTACACATTATTAAGGGTAAATAAAATACTACTAGTTAATACTTCATCAAATTTAAAGGGGACCATATGGGAACGTTTCAGACATTCCCTTTGAATATAAAACAAAAGAAAAGTATTATCAAAATCGACTCACTCACCTAGATAAAAGTACCGAGGTAACACACATAAAAATGCAGTCGGATTCCGAACTTCCTCCTTTTTTTAACCGAGTCCAAAAAAGGAGGTTCTCAATTCGGCTGTATTTTTTTTTTAATGTTTGTTACTTGATTACTCCGTGATTTATAAACCGATTTGAAAAAAAAACTTTTATTATTTGAAAGAGTATACTTCCAGATTGGTCCCATATTTTTTTCATCATCATCATCAGCCTGTATCTACATACATAAATGTAGAGTAATGTTTGGAGTCGGATTTTTTTTGGTAAAATTATTGTAGTCACAGAACTACGATGGTTCAAATAAGTACTCTGTAACACTTATAGGGAGATTGTATGCTTTAATTCAGTGGTTCTTAACCTTTTGTCAATGGCGGACCTGCAACATTTTTTTATAATGTGACGGACCACCAATATACTTGGGGTAATACTCAGCGTTTTTAATAATTATTAAAAACCCTTTACGCTTCATAACTGTTTATCAGTTTTTTATTATTCTTTCAAACTATTTGGATTTACGTTGTATTGACTGCTTTTATCTTTATATTATGTATCGATATTTATATAGCGACTTATCGGTATACTTTCAAAGCTGTCTCGTTTTGGGGTGAAAGTTCAGGCAGGAATAAAATATCCTCATGAGAGCACCTCAAGTGGTCCCTGAGTAGTACCGAGCGGTACTACTCAGGGACCACTTGAGGTGCTCTCACGGACCACTAGCGGTCCGCGGACCATAGGTTAAGAACCACTGCTTTAAATTAAGGAGGTTCTCAAAAATAATAGAATGTCAAACTTAGCCACATTTTTTTGTTGTTAAAACTGCACAATTTTCTTGGTCGGGCACGGCTGCCTCGAAACTTGCGAACATTGTAAACTTAAGAGGTAGATATTTACAGAGGATCGCATTTGCTCGAAAGCTTCGGGAAGGCCTCTATCCAGCAGTGGGTAGACACAGGCTGATGATGATGATTATGACATTAACATAGCTGACGAGTCAAGTGAAGCTTAACTGCAACATGGTTTATTAATAACTCTTTGCGTACGTATTGCAACAATCGAATATGAAGGAGCCTTGCAAATGTAGCGCTCTCACACTAATAATACTAATTCTCAATTGACCGACGACGCAATTACGGCCTTCAGACTGGCAGATGTTTGAAAAAAATATTTGTTTGTTTACTTTCTAAAGTAAATTTAGTTGTAAATACATAGTTCAAACGTCGAATGAATTAAATTTACGAGAATTTTATAAGTAGTCGTATTCTTTCATAGCGTACTCAACCTCCATTACAAAACTCTACATTTTCAGGGTTCCGTACCCAAAGTGTAAAAAGGAACCCTATTACTAAGGCTCCGCTGTCCGTCTGTCCGTCCGTCCGTCTGTCACCAGGCTGTATTTCATGAACCGTGATAGTTAGACAGTTGAAATTTT
The DNA here is from genome assembly GCA_937001555.2 of Hypsopygia costalis. Taxonomy (NCBI): domain Eukaryota; kingdom Metazoa; phylum Arthropoda; class Insecta; order Lepidoptera; family Pyralidae; genus Hypsopygia; species Hypsopygia costalis. The sequence goes on along the minus strand of OW443350.2, from coordinate 19,986,114 downwards.
CACAGATGATGTATTTCTGTTGCCGCTATAACAGCAAATACTAAAATACATAATAAAATAAATATTTAAGGGGGCTCCCATACATCAAACGTGTTTTGCCGTTTTTATAGATAATGGTACGGAACCCTTCGTGCGCGAGTCCGACTCGCACTTGGCCGGTTTTTATAATTCACATGTTTTTTTATAAACACTAGGGTGGTAAACAAGTATACGACATGAGCAATGATTACTTAAATACGCAACGCTGCCTCCATCTTGCGACACTAGATGCGTAACACAGGCTTTACCTTCTTCTTTCTTTACGCCTTTCTTGAAGAACTCCATACTGTATTCTCTTAGTAAAGACCCTCCGGATCAGTAGTACTATTGATGAGTACCATGAATGGTACAAGACACAACGTTGTATCCTTAATACTATTAATAACTTTGACAGGGAGTTCCGACGAACAACATTGTTGAACAACAACATGCAGTCGCGTGTTGGGAACAGTGAAAAAAAGTCATGTATCCCAACTGATTGTGACGGCCTGCATATCTCAGCACATTGCATTTTTATATAGATGATGAAAAAAAAGACAATTAAGAACATTAGAAAATACAATTAGAATTTCTACGCCTCGATATTGAAGATCACTTCAATATCGAGGCGTAGAAATTAATTTAGTCTCGCGAAAGTAACAGTTATCGATGGTCGACTGTATCGGCTGGTAAGACCTAAGATGTTTTTACCTATAGATACGTTCTGCCTGCCTCCATTGTGGCAAGAAAAAAAGCAAGGTAATTGCCAAAGTAATTGAGATTCACTCAGTCCAGCGTTGTCCTCTACTGTCGCGTTTTTGATTAACGTTAAATCAAAAACAATTATTGAAATGTTGTAAACAAAGGTTGTCTTTTTTTAACACGCTTTTATTAGCTTCACCTGTATATTTGCTTGTTTGTCGGTTTGTCAGTTTGTAACTGACTTCTTTTGACTGGATTTTGACCCACTATGAACGGTCAGATTTAATTTAAACTTTGTATACTTATCAAGGCCCGATGACAATACAATAATAAATTTGATAAGTTTATTTAATTATCCTGGTAAGGAACGCCAGGATTAATTAATTTCCTCATTTTCAAGCCAGGATTTTCAAGTGTAAGTTAGCTACTTGGGTATTCTTAGACATTGAATGTCTCGGTTCTTTTCTTTTTTACATTTAGTTACATGGTATTGAATCTTCAAGTCTATGGAGAGACTTTGTCTTCCTTTTGAATGTTTTACAATTATGCATTGGGTTCTGTTCGGGAGAATTGTTTCATATGATGCTGGTGGCCTAATTCGACAGTTGTACCGTTCGCAGCGAATTCATTTTCTCACTTTGACAAATATCCTGTCAAAGTTTTCCCAGGATACGGGATTAAGGTATTTCAAGAAAAGCATGAAGGGGTTCTACAGGGTCCAGAACGCGTGAATGATGCCTGTATAAGTGCCCTTAGTCTGCAATGCCTGCTTACTATCGAGCAGGTCGTATGCTTGCTTGTCATCTTAGTGCTATAAAATTAGGAACACAAGTCATATAACATCTACTGTTAATTAGACAAACACCGGTGTTGGCTGGGCCACCATCACACCGACCTATCGGTCGGTGTGATATACGAACGTAATAAAAAAAGTGTGACGCCGCCGCCGGCAGCCGCGGAATGATGGCGCCCGGCGCTACGCGGGCAGCGGCGCTAGTCACAAGCATGCGCGGATACTTGCCACCCAAAGGCGGGAGGTCTCTCGACAGCTTTTTCATTGCGAATATCTAACTTCAGCTTAGTTTAGTGGCAATTGTGGGACTAGGAGATTCTGTTGAGTGAGCTTATGTTGTATGTTACATTATATCGAAGACGAAGTAACTATTAAGTAATCTATGATCGAAGCACGACTGTCGAAATCAAAGAATTCAACCTAAATCGGTTTCAGCTTATAATAAATAAATAAATATTTCTGGACAATTTACACAGCGCCATCTAGTCCTAAATTAAGCGCAAAGTTTGTAGTGTACTAGTCAACTGATAAATGTACGTAAATACATTTTATTTTGTAAATACATTCTTATAATAAATAGAAAATACTCAGATCAAGACAAACAGACATGTTCATGCACACAAATGATTGTCTTGTGCAGGAATCGAACCCGTGATTTCGCTTAGGCGCTAGGGTTCAGTTTAAGGGTTAAGAAGTTGGCGCTGAGTGAAGTTCGGTGTCCCAAATACTTAGTAATATCCCACTTTTATACTCGTACAAAATGTCTCGATGGCTGCAGGCAATCGAATGTTTTGTCCGCGGCCGCAGCTTTCTAAACAATTACTCGTACATAAATGATGCGAGCTCGAGGCACAAACGAGACGCCACTTTTGAAAACTCACAGCGTGTACACTATTTACATGTTATTTTACCGAGCATGGTACTTCTTGAAATTAAAACAAGAAATTGTTAATCGAAACAAAAAAATAAAATTCTAGAAATTTTTTTGTTATATCCCTGCAATTTGTATGAATGGACAATGGACTTCGTATTGAAATGATATACCCCACCCCTCTCTCACAGCTGAGCCAAATCTAATGACACCTCATAAGTTGAAATCCGCCAAGCGGTTTAGGCTGTAGAGGGTACCAAAGAAATATACATACATAATATATATACACTCGAAAAACATAACCCTTCCTTCTTCGTCAGTCGGATAAAAATGTTATAGGGAAAATGTTTATACATATATATAGATATTAAGAGCTCTATATATATATGCTGAGTTAAAATATAAAAATAAATATGGTACATAGTATGGTCGGGTTTGGTTTCTTATAATAACGGAATTAACAAAGTAAACAAAGCCGCGGACGCTGTCGACCTGTACCTTGGGTCGAACTCCATTATCATACAGTGACATTTCCCTCAAAGACGGGCAAAATAAAGAATACATGATACAAACGTTTAATGTCACCGGTTTCATAATTTAGTCATCTATCGACACTTCGGCTGGCTTCCCGTCAGTACAATATAAGTAAGAATCATACGACTGTGATTTCGTACGCGCTTGTTCCAGTATCCCATGGGAATTTCCAAAATCCCTTTCCTAGTGCACCCCTAGATCTCATAAATAACCTACTTGCCAAATTTGGAATCTCTAGATCCAGCTGTTTGGGCTGTGCGTTGATCACTCACTCCGTCATGTCAATCAGTCACTCCGTCACTCAGTTAATTTCTTCTTTAATATAGATGGTACTCAATTTATCGTTCTCTCGTATCGACCTCAGCTCCCCTCTGACGAGTCAACAGTTTTTTCATCGCTACAAGTAGTGTATATACATACAATAAATAGTACAAGTATATGTATTCTTCTTTTGCGCAAACATAATTTCTTTATGTAATAGTGTCCTAACCCCTAAGACCGTCCTAGATCTGCCCTAGACAGTAGCAGCTATAACAACCTGGGTTCTGATGGGAAATCCTAATACGTGGTCAACCGACGGGTTTGTCTTCGACTTCGTCCTCGGCCATAGTAATGCATAAGCGGCGAAAATCTCAAGTGTCTAGATATTTTCAAGAGATAGAGCCCTGTGACAGATTGACGGACAGATAATAGAGTCTAAGTAATAGAGTCCCGTTGGCGCCCTTTGGGTACGGCAACCAAATATAACTTAACCCAAATATAAATGTGCAGTAAATATCAAATATACCTTGAATGTTTGTTTATCCAGACATTATAGAGACGCGTAGAGCCGACCGGTTTATTATTCCAATTGTTAGTTTTTGTTCGCCAAAAAAGTGATGATTTACAAACTTCAAAACGTTGTCGAAAAACAGTATGGCTGCGTTTTTATATGAGGACTTTTATTTCAAAATAGCCGGTAATTGTTATAAGAAACAGCATTCGGCGGGCAGCCAGACGGCGCGCGGAAAAAACTGTGGAAGTTACTTCGAAAATAAACTTTATTATAAAAAATCTTTGCTTTATGGTTGAAAAGGTGAACTGTGGTGTAGAATGAATAGTAATATTATTAGTAATAAGCCCGCAGGCAGCTTGTGGCGAGCTGTATCGACACCACGGACCCGAGTCTCCAGAAAGTCGGTCAGGGCCTTCGTGTCTTCATAGGTCGGAGTGTAAACACAAGAAGGCCCGTAGGACTCTCAGCTCTGGCTTGCCTTCTTTGGCCGCCCAGAGAAAAGACGCTAGAGCTATATGCTCCAGGTGGAAGTGTTAAAGGACATAACATGACGTGACCGGCCTTGACCCGTGATAAAATAGAGATTATTAATAAGTCATCATGGACTTAACGCTATCTAGCATCGAATTAAACAAAGCTTGTACTATGGGTACTGTATAAATGTTTTAATGCATTTTTTTTTGTAAATATATACATATATTACATAGAGAAAAGACTAAGACAAACAGACAAGCTCGTGCATACAAATGCCTGTCTTGTGCGCGGATCGAACACGCGATCTCAGAGTCAAAGTGGAATTCGCCTAAATCTTACCGAAAAATTACACACCGCCATCTAGTCCCAAACTAAACAAAGCTGCGTAAATGCATTGTTTTTTGTAATGCATAATTTATAATACACATAGAAGACCAACATATTTTGTTCGTATACACAACACTCACATTTATTGATAATAGCCAGGACTGATGACCAAACATGTTCGCCAGAACATGCAGGAGCTTGAAATAAAATAACCCCATCTACAGCCAGACTAGTATTAAACTTGCTTGACTTGTATATCTATTTAGATTGACAACCGAATTGTACTTCTCAAAAGCTGTTTAAAGATGCGCATAACAAAATAATGTAGTATCACTCGTGCATTGCCACTTCAAATTCGAACGCAGCACCTTAACAAGAGCTTTCTAGTTACTCTAGGAAACACGTGTGGGCTGCATCTGATTCTATGTCGCTGAGTTCAATATGCCTTTTGCCAGAACCTCGTTTGATATGTTTGTGCAGGAAAGGTGAAGGCTTTGTCTTTAAAGATGACAGTGAGCTACTTAAACCCCAAAAGGAGCGTTCTGTAGAGCGACCTCGAAACAGTGTAGAAACCCTAGTCGAAGCACGATGTTGCCACCAAGTGGGTCACTCCGTGAGCTGCGCGAGTGCGCGAGAGAACGGGCCGGCCGCGGAGGTTGCCCGGTCACGAGAGGTCGCGGCCGACCACCGTTACTGCCTGTTAAGACCGATCCATACGTGACACGCAGCCCGCGGCGTTTAAGAAGCTCTTGACAGGCTTGACTCAATTTTATTGATTGAACACACGATGCTCTTTTCAAGGTAATTCACTCGAGCGTAGAATTAATTCCTGCTTCTCTCGCCTGAGGCGCTTATGTTGTAAATATGCCAACAGTGTTGGATCGCGCAGCTACTTTTATCTTACTGTCCAGAGTTTCTAATAGCCAACGTTCCCAAGTCCCAACTTACTAGGCGTATTACATTTTTTATGTTTAAGTTCTGTGTATTATATAGGGAAATGGAACAATCCTCGAATAAGCCAGTATTTTGTACTATTTTTTTAAAATAATGTAAATGCATGAATTTTTAATAAACCGGATACCGTAGCCTCTAAATACTTACATTATAATCCGTATCGCTCACCATCCTTGCATCCAAAGTAGTATGTACTTTTGAACATTCACTCATTTACACGAATACAAACAAAATACCTTGGTGGAGTAGTTATTTGAATGCGTAAGAACTAATTCAAATAACTACTGATACATACTTCCTTTACGATACATACTTCCTTTGCGTTTTTATATCCTAAAAGCGTTCAGTAGAGTTGAATCTTACCCTTTCACTATGTCTTAATCACTTTAGTAACAATACTAACAATATTGGTTAAATGAGCGTTTGTGCTAATTCTCAATATTGTTAAACTGTTCTCTCGCTACTTATGAATCGAGCCTAATATCTTTAGTAATTATAATTTGAATACCCATTTTCTTCCTAGTGCAGAACAAAAACAAACAGCTCGTGTTTGGACCAAACCGGCTTTGTTCTTAGAATATAATGTTTCGTGTATGCATTTTATGTAGGCTCGCTCCACGCGGCTCGTAATCTATTGTTATAACATGAAGGAAAAATATGCACTTTTTCCAGTTATTCTGATTCTTTGAGATTTTGCTGCTCTTTACAAACTTGAGCTTGTATTATCTCGTTTCTGTAGCATATCATTCCAGGTTGTTCCATTAAAAATTCACTATTACGGGACATTCAATTCCCTTTCATGATTCATTTATTCTTTAATAAACACGGGCAAACATTGGTATGAAAAACGGCAAATACGTCTATCATTCGCCTCATTGGCATATTCAATTAAACAATCTATCTATTTATTTGCAAATGTAGATAACAATGGATGATAGAAATAAATAAAAGCGACCTCTACTACTTTTTACTTTCGGCATGCAAACCTAATTTCGTCCAATAAGTTCAACTTTCTGTTCCACCAGTAGAATTATATATATAAAGATAGTTCCAAATAAACAATACATACAATTCAACTATAAAACTAAAGTACCTAAAATTAAATAAAACTAAACTAAAACTAAAATAAATGTAAATAGTTTGGCCCATGTGGCATCGTTCCCAAGACGCTAGCAGCATTACCTCGCTGGATGGCTACTGATCCTTTGGGCGAGGAATGTGCCAGATCTTGGTTCACCAGTTGCGTCGACCAATTAGTACTAGACAACTTTAGTTTATTTTTTTCTACTTTTGCATTAGTTAGAAACGGAGAAATTGATTAGAATAGTGACTTAAAACTCTCATTGTTCACAGTAATATAATTTTTATTTTAAAGAAGAAAAAAACGAATAGTTCAATTGTGATAATATATACTTATACCACCTTCTTATACTATCTTCCAACGCAGCAACTCCTTCCACCCTGGTGACCTCACTCACTCGCAGGAACACAACAACCTTTAATGCAATTGTTATTTGGCTGTAATATGGATAGTTAAAACTCAGCCTAGTATGAAACGGGTGGAATTGTTTATTCCTAACATTCATCACCTCACAGGAAACCGCAGCCATGTAATAATTCGTAAAAGCCTAGAGTGTTGTGTTCCGGCGGATGAGTGAGTTACCAGAAAATAAGGAGTTGATGCGATGGCAGCGGAGGTGGCGGCACGCCGGCGATATTTCATGTTGCGACCATTAAAATGGCTTTCATAACCGCTGCACAACAGCCGGACCATATGTTTGTTTGCCACTCGACGCAGTATAAAATAAAATATAGTCACAGAGCCCATGGCATGTAACGAATATTCAGCGACCTTGTAGGTATTCATGAATACTACGAACTCCCTTCTCTCGTTTTTATTACAGCAGTAAAACGTTATCGCCCTTCAATATTATAATAACATTCTGCCATTACTAAATTCAAACGCATTTCAAGTAAATTAAATTTAAATAAGATTTATATCCCGAATTCCTTATATAAAATCAACAGTACATTAAAGTAACATATATTACAAGTTAAATTTGACTCACTTCTTAGTGTCTTTTTTTTATATTAGCTCAGCATATTGGCTCCACTTCGCCTGATGGTAAACGAAAAGAAGAGCCCCAATCGCAACGGCAACGGACAAGAGACCTTGATGTCTTGATTGAACTGAAATGTAGCATACTCGTTTTTTTCTCATGACAATGTACAATTTCTTAAATGTCTTTATTTTTAATTTAATAAGGCGGCCGCCACAAAATAATCGCGATAACCCCTATGACATGGGTATCAAATGAATGACAAAGTAAGTAAACTCTTTAGTTATTGTAGAAACAAAAGTCACGTACATTTTCATATGTAGTATTTAAATTACAGACGTTTAGCTTTCTATATTTTGATAACATAATACGTAAAGCAACAATGCGGCAATATATATATACCTTGAGGGTTATATTTATATATATAACCCTCAAGGGAATTGTTATTTGGCTGCGGTTTTCTGTGAGATGGAGGTACTTCCCACGTCGGGCAGCTTAAAAAATACGCTATGGCCTACCTCTCTTTTTGCCAGAGCCCCGTTTGTCAGTCAGCAGGGTGCACCACGTGCAATTGAGGTTAGCTTTGGTCCAAAGGTGTTGATGAATCACTTACACCCCAAATTTACAAATTCAATACAAACATTATTGTTACTAATAGAGAAATGCATGTTGCATCACATGCACATAGTCCACAAGTGCTACTCCCACAAAAAACCACACAAACGACCTTAACCCACTAATCCAATTATCATGAATTCCCATCAAATCTCGCTGCACTGGACGGCATTCCAGCACTACCAACTCATGCATCGGTCATTGCTATCGATATCCATTGCTGGTTATCGTTCACATATAGGAACGAGATGTAGTATTAAAGCCGCGATGTATCGCTAGGCACATTCCTCTGAGTCAGTGGGTCATATGACAACGGTACTCACAGCGGTGCTCCCCCTCCCGCGCCGCCCGCACCTACCTCACTGCACATCTGGAACGCGGAGCACTGCCTTTGAACTTAATTCTATTACTTAAAGCAGTGGTTCCCAACCTTTTTTATTCCCGGACCACTACGAAGTTTTTGTTGGGTGGGTGCCCGAATGTCATGTAAATCCATTATTCTATAATTCAAGATTTTAGTATTTTGTATCTGTAGTACTCAAACTCTTTCATTATAAGTTTGTATCACGGATCATAATTTACCTCTCACGGACCACTGGTGGACCGGGGACCACTGCTGGACCGCGGACCACCGGTTGGGAACCCCTGATTTAAAGGGTAGAGACGTGCGTTCATTAAGTGCGTTACGCGATCATTATCTTTTTAAGTAGCTTTTAGCGAGTTAACTGTATTTAAATTTCGATTCATTAAACGATTAAGTCACGAAACTGCGTAAATATCTGCCGTGTTACACATTTATTCGGTTCGAAATTTAATTAAAAAACATAATGTAATGAGACTATATTAAAATTTAATACGAGCTTTGCTTTGATTAGGGCGCGTGTGCACTGATGCGGTATTTTAAGTACATAAAAATACGGATGTAAAATTGAGACGGTCTGCGTCACTTTTGGGAATTGATACGTGCGTTTTTTATGCAAATATTTTTAATCCGTTTTTATTTCGACATATTAAAAAACGTGTAAGTCTATCTGATTCGTTATATCTTTCTTGGCGAAGCTTGAGGATTTGTAGTACAAAGTTTCAAAAACCTTGGTGACAAAAAACATCTGATGGTAAGCGGTTATTGCATCCCTTGGGCGGTAGCAACATCAGGAACATTACTTGCAAGTTCCCGACCCTGCAAGAACCTTTTTACGTTTTTTTTTTAAGAACTTTATACAGTAGTCTACTGATATTTTTTTTAAATAATACATATTTTTATCACGAAGCTTTAGAATTAAAAAATGAAAGTGACAATTAAGGAATAATTAGAAATAGTTTGCCAGACGTCTGTTGTCGATTGTTTATTTATTGCCAGTTCTTCTTATCTACTATATAAAAATAAGTCGGGTTTTCCTTCCTGACGCTATAACTCCAGAACGCACGAACCGATTTCCACGGTTTTGCATTCGTTGGAAAGGTCTCGGGCTCCGTGAGGTTTATAGCAAAGAAAATTCTGGAAAAAATTGAAAAGAAAAGCGGGAAAATCTTTTTTCACATACAGCGCCATCTCTGATAGATAGCATGTACTACAAACCAATATTTTAATCTACCCGTGCGAAGCCGGGGCGGGCCGCTAGTTACTATTAAAAATAAACAGAAGCAGTAGTAGAACTTCAAGTGCTCCCGTCAGCAATTTATTTATATATGCAGTGCGTGATATAGTGAGTGATACTTCTGGTGTTGAAAGCGTCCATAGGCTGTGATGACTGCTTATCATTAGGCATGTCATATGCTTGTTGCATCTTAGTTGTATAAAAATAAATAAAGACAACACAGCGACAATAAAACAGCATGACACATTATTTGGGCGCACTATGAGGTAATAGATTGTTGTGTGTTCACACGGGACGGTTTCCACGTCGCGTTGCAGCCGCCAGCGGCACGCCGGCGCGGTGGGAACGGGCGCGCGGGGACAATGCGCGTTACGACACGCGCGGAAAACAACTACTCTAATTATGTCATTTCAAAACTATAAAGACTCTACTTTTAGATATTTACTGCTATGTGACACGCAGAGTGGTTTAGGTAAAAAAGGTTTGAAGTCGACGATCTATACGACGGATCATGCTAACATCCCCATACATAGCCTCCAGCGGAGGAGGGTCACAAACACTCTGACCAGAGTATATGATTGAGGGCCACTAAATTTACCCCTATTCAACCACACTAAGACACAGGTGTGTGACTTTATCGCTAAAATTATTATTATTTTAAATAGTTGTTTTGCCCACTTGCCAGAATATTATGAATATTAAAAAAAATGGAAAAAATCACCTTCGCCACCTAGGCGGGGAGATGAATTTTTCCATTTTTAGGGTTCCGAACCTCAAAAGGAAAAACGGAACCCTTATAAGATCACTTTGTTGTCCGTCTGTCTGTCTGTCTGTCTGTCTGTCTGTCTGTCTGTCTGTCTGTCAAGAATTTCTATGTCGACAATGCGTGGAGGTATCAAGCTGAAATTTGAACTGTATACTCAGGTCTACGGTCCCATGAAGTTAAAAAAAAATCAAACTGCTAAGTTTACGTAGAAAAAAGTTACGGCTGTTTATTCAGCATAAAACGCATATTTCGACACACTCAAGGGAATCAAAACCTATAGGGTACTTCCCGTTGACCTAGAACTATGAAATTTGGCAAGTAACATCGTTATAGACTACAAGTACAGGAATAAATCTCAAAACTATACATTTGTAAATAGATCTTAAAAAATAGGGGGTCTATATTTTTTATAGGGTGTCGAAATTTCAAATTGAAACTACTAGTTCAAATGGGGTATCATATGAAAGGGCTTGATGTACACATTGCAAAATATATTTTATTTATTTTTTTCGACGCATTATTTCTTATTTATAATGAAAAATATCAAATTTAATAATGATACTACGTACCTACGGAACCCTCGGTGGGCGAGTCCGACTCGCACTTGTCCGGTTTTTATTTTAAATATTTATTGCTAAAACCCCATCTGACGTGCCCATATAATTCCAGAGCATACTCCTTACCATCACCAAAAACATTGTCATTTTTGGCGCCCTAGATCTTTACGACATCCAGTTTTGAAGTTATCCGAACAAGAAGATCAAGCTGGCGTCCAAGGTACTCGGTATGCTGAATAGAGCGAATCAGTACTCCAGTTCGGCATAGACTTTTGTAGAAGTACGATCTCACCTGGAGTATTATAGTCAACGGTTCAGAGACGAGCTGCGAGAAGCGTTGACCACCTTTGTGAGGCATCGCTGTCTCCCTTAATGGGAGACAGCGATGCCTCACAAAGGTGGTCACGAAATTTCAACCTTTCAACCTTATTTGGCAAAAATACTTCGATTTATAATGAACATTATTACCGCATTATACAATACAATACACAACATACACCCACAAATATACACATAAACATCATACACTCCATACATATAACAGTTGTATATCTGTCACTTTATTGTATTCGTGCAAACACCAGTACATCTTTTAATACGAGTATAAGGGATATATATTGATTTTTTGCACTGAGAGGTGAGAACCTGACGAGAATACAGGCTTCTCAAAGCCTACATCAGGCACCAGCTTCTCACACAATACTAATCTGTTAAATGGCTAGCTTACTTTGTAATACGAAGTTTGTGTGATGTCTATGTGAATCGATTTTCAATTGTAGTCAGTACTAGAGTAAGTTTTCTTTGCCCGCTCGGATATATACGTTGGTATAGAAATATTTAAAAAAAAAGACGTGTGGCACTCGGGGACTGCCGCGGTAAAGCTATTGCATAGCATTTTGTATCAACTTATGCAATTATAATTTTATTTATTTATTTTATTCATGCAGTATTGCTTTTTCTTTGATATTAATTCAAGTTACACTTTTTGAGCGTGGTGACCGATAAGAAAACAAATTTTTCTATTATTAAATAAATAAAACGAGTTTCGTAGAGTCGTACAATACGTCTAATCGCACGCACACAACGCCGTGTCGAAGACTGCCGAACTGAAACGACGTTAGACGATGCACGGCCTTCAAGCCACACCTCCTTGCCCGTCGGAGTGGGGAGCGTGAGGTTTTTTCGTTACGGAATTTCTGGATTCGGTCCCCGCGCTCAAGGCCCGCGATAGAAGCTATGCAATAGCTTAAAAATTACCTTAACCACAATCTGCCACAATATAAGCAAAATACATAAAATAGGGATATATAATTACTTTAATTACTTTAATTAGTACTACGTATAGTCTCCACTCCCTGCCGCTCTCTCCTAACACACACACACACACACAGTAATTATTTATGTAAAAGTTAACAACGTGACATCCTCGGCCATTAATACAAATGTCTCGAATTCTGTCGTCCGTTTTGTTATTAATTAATACGAGGCGGAGAGGTGGCGTCGTGCGTGAACGTTGCACAAATACTTGCACAAGCGCCGCGCCCGACATCTCTCCATATTTATGGCAGACATTTGAAGTTATGGCACATAAAATATTGCCGCCTTTACATTAGGAAAATAGGTTTATGACCTCTATACGAAGTGACAACGAGCTCTTTGTGAGAACACTGTAAACTGCGACACTATCTCGGTCCATTGTAGTGGATATGTTGGGAGTGTCTTCATTGTTGTCGAAGTAGTAGTAATGGATTCGTTATTTTTAATATGAATTCGGCGAACGTCATCTAAGTAGTTCTTGTGGGTATTTTATTTAAAAGTATTTTTTTGTAACGAATGACATATAACGTGCATAATTGCATATAGAATTAGCGAAAGAAATGGCTTGCAGATGCAAATAGCTTGATAAATGGTTTATTATACTTTTGTTAACTTACTATATTTAGATGGTCTTGAAGCTACATATATACTTTTGCACGAGACTGTGATTTTCATACTTCTAAAGCTTAAAAATAACACAAAAACATGACGACGATACAAAAATATTATGTTTGTCCCTCGTTACATATCGATGAGGTCATAGACTGCGGGAATGAGTTCTAAAATTGACGTACCGGAATTCCTCCTTTGTTCTCAGTAGTTCTCTCTAGCGCTGTCCCCCGGGGAGACACCTGGCAATTTTCCCAACTATCCACTTTCGCTTCGTGTCAGAGGGGACAAGCAGTAGAGATAGCAGCAAAACTTCTAGTTAGAATCCCTTAGACATCATCAAACTTACTTCGGACATACAGACGAACTCTTCAATTTTATATGAATGTGTGTATGGATACGTCCCAATTTAGAGTATTGAAGATTTAATCATAACAATTTGCGAACAGTGAAAGTCCTCGTGCGTGATGGTAGTCGCGCGGCGCACGACAACTCATTTGAAATGGATATCGGAGTTATCTCTGACTAGTTACTCGCCCCGGAGTCGCACGAACACTACCTACTGGTAAGATAAGTGGAAAAAATCTCTCTTCCCGCTAGAAGCGACACGGATATGTTGGTAGAAACTTTTTTTTTATACTACGTCGGGTGGCAGATAAGCATACGGCCCGCCTGATGTGAAGCAATTACTACGTAACCATATTACCACTCGCAACATAAAATATCGCTCGCGTCCCGCCACCCCCGCTGCCAACGCAGCATCTCCTTCCTTTCTGGGTGACCTCACTCACTCGCAGGAACACAACAACCCTCAAGGAAATTGTTATTTGGCTGCGGTATTCTGTGAGGTGGAGGTATATTCCCCAGTCGGGTAGCTTACAATTACGCTCCCTACCTCTCTTTTCGCCAGAGCTTCGTTTGTCAGTCAGCAGTGTGTACCGCATGCAGTTGGCTTTGGTTCAAAGATGTTGATGAACCACTTACACCCGAAAACTAGTGAAACATTGGCTCTTCTACATGCCGTTGTCATCAACCCTTGTTCATCTCACTGCTGGTATACGGGTCTCCCCTCAATCGAAATGGTTTAGAGCATACTCCACCACGCTCTATAGCTGCGAGTTGGCGGAGGCTAGTGTTTTGAGGCCGCCTAAGGGCCACTGACTTTGCTTAACGATGCGAACTTGTCGAACGACTTTGCGAACGAAGTGATAACCCTGGTGTTATAAGCGTTCATAGATTGTCACGACTGCTTGCCATAAGGTGAGTTGTTTGCTTCTTACTACACAGATGGCATATAAAAATAGATGTTGTGACATCTATACCTCCCCCTGTGAGAAGATTGCTCTTGTACTGCTGGTATTAATTTATCCTTAAAAATAATACAGTAAAAAAAATTACGAACAATTAATACGACTGGTTTTAGTTAAACATAATAATAAAGTAATTAAATACCTATTAAAATAATTAAATAGATAATCAAATATTCTACAACCGCACACCTGTCTCTATATCGTCATACTTCCGTACTAATATTATACATGTCAAAGTGTGTTTGTTTGTTTGTCCGTCATTCACGTCGAAAGGAACCAATGGATTGAGACTCTATTATTTTACGAAGATAGTTTAAAATCTGACGATCGATTTAGGTGACTTTTTATCCCAGAAAAACATTTTAATCTCATAGAAAAAATGTTTTATTAAAATAATAATCACACGGGCGAAGCCGCGGGGAACAGCTAGTAATAAAATAAATAAATGTCTAATAAAATCGTCTACGAGCGAACACCTGTCGGTATATCGGTGTAATTCGATACTTCGAACAAAAAACACAGATCTTAAAGCTGTACTGTGATGCTGTGAGTCATTTTACGACCAACATATTATGATGATGTCCCGCTACGAACTGGAATCTGTGTATTATTTATACACTTTCTTGTAAATTTTGATGTCCATTGACATATTTTCTTTCTTTATTTCCATAGACAGCGAAAACTATAGACAAATTTGACAGTTTACAAGAAAATAGTAACTTCGCCATCGTCATGTAAGGAAAAGAGACACATTGATACAATTTTCTATGTCATGTCGCATGCCAGGTTTTTGGAAAAAAGAAACACAATAATGTGCAAACCACGCACCGTACTGACTGACTAATGAGGCCCTGGCGAAAGAGCGATAGAGTGAGCGTAATTAAAATAGGTAGAGAGAGATAGGATACACTACAGTGCTACAATGTATTTGTAAGCTGCCCGACTGGGGAAGACCAACCTCCACCTCACAGAAAACCGCAAGCAAATAACAATTCCCCTATCGGTTGTAGTGTTACTGCGAGTGAGTGAGGTCACCAGGAAAGCAGGAAAGAAGAAGTTGTTGCGTCGGCATCGGGGGTGTCAGCGCGCTAGCTATGTTTGTAATATTTCGTGTTGCGATTTGTGAGCGTTTGTAAAGTTATTAAGTAACCGCTTCCCATCAGGCCGTATGCTTTTTGCTACCCTAATGGTACAAAAAAAAAACGGGTTGCACTCCAGGAGTGCCGGCAGAAGTGAAAACTTGAACATTAACGTTGTGCGTTTTTGCATATTTTGGAATGGTTAGGAAATAATTTCGTTCGAATTGCTATATTTATCAGTATAAAAGAACTATCATTTATCATTTATTGCGCTATCTTACACAAACATGCCAATTTAGATTACATACATTTTCGCCGCGCGATAGAAAGAGAGGGGGATATTACTTCCTCTTGTTTGGGTGGTCTACTCTCCCTCCGTCTTACGAGTTTTCGATCAGGCCACGTGTCCTGACGCGAGTTTAACAATTTTTACCCATCCCAAAAAGTGCACAACGCCGCTAAAGAAGTTTTTCAAAAATACTGAATTTGTCTTTAATTATCAGTTATTAATTTGATGAAAAGGTATTCTATTTCAAAAGCAGCCCGTGCATATAACGAGCAATGTAAGACGAGTCGGGGCACGCGGCGTTTTAATGACCGCTTGGAGGATTGATTTCGTGGTAATTAATAAAGTCGTTTGCATAATGCCCACCGCCGCGGGTGACATCATGTGGGCGGGGGACACCGCGCGGTTGTTTTCGGACACGTTGTAATTAGAATTATGTAATTTTCTGATTTATGAAATAGACGGGAATAAATGCGTTTTTTTCCACAGGATTTCAAATATCTCTATTTGCCATCCAGCCCTTGCGGGTACTTAGATACGTCATCGTGTCGTAGAAATTGTGATTACAACAGTTTTCTATGAAATTTGCAACACCGGCCTGAAACTGTGAAAAAAACATCACGGCTCACAAATGTACTCAAGATTATTCTTGGAATTATGTTACTCTGTGGGCGATAAACAGTTTATATTGTTATATATATAGACGTACTATGTGAAAAATTATACATTTAAAAATGTTATATCTATAAACCTTCAAAAACAAAATACATGAAAAATTTTTTTCGCGATATTAGTTACAACATTTAACAAAGCGACCCGTAACATATCGAAACAAACGAGTACCTGAGAGTATAACACAAAAAGAAAAGATTTTTTTTTTATTGAACTGTATTGCACTCAAATATATCACTTAATGTACTTACCTATATAGAAACAGATCATTATGACCATACCTTGTCGCGATTTCTTGAAACCGACCATTGCTTTTAAGTCATGCGTTTTGAAATCAAAAGTTCCAACCGCGGCAATCTTGACCGAGTCTGAAACGGGCTCTGAATCGCCACTATTATGTATTATGACACGCTAATCAATAAAATTAGAGAAATACCGCGACACTGTTCGGAGAAAGTAACATTAAAATAAATTTCTCGCTCTCAGCGGCCGTATTCGTGCGTGTTCTCGAGCGGCCGATCATGCGTCCGGCGCAGGGTTTCTATTTTCGCGGCCACGTGACGGGCCGGTGTGACGGAGCGGTGTGACACGAGTACTGTGACGCAATGTGGTAATTGATGAAAGTGATCACTATTTGCAGGAGATTCACATTAGTTCTGATATGTCGCGTACTAAGCGGTTCTGATTTTTTATATAGTACTTTTGGTGGCAGATAAACATTATTTAATTACTATCAAATTAATATATACAATGTTTTATTGTTATATATCAATTAATATATACATTTATACGTCATTCAATTGGCTACCACACGGGGGCCATCCAAAAAATCTAATGATAACAAAATCGGGGATACAGTTTGGCGTTGTAGTTTCGAATGCTCTACATCCAAAATGCAATCACACCACTGGATAGATGAAGGATCAAAGAATTTATTACGCTAGTAAGGACTATTGAACATCGCGTGCGGGTGAGAGGGATGCGCTACCATTTTGAGACAATTTTAGTGCACATAACGTATTTACGTACAACTCACAGCCGTGCCCATGTCATACACGGAATTTAGTACATGAAAATTAATCATACATTTAGATCGTATAATGTGTTGTCACTTTTGTGGGCACATTTGCTGTAATCTCTTTTCAAACAAAAATTTTCGCTATTTTTCATATGAGTACTACATACTATAAACATTTTTAAGTATATTTTTTATATATACTTGAAAATTATTACAAAAAAAAAAACTGCATGAAATTAAAAAAAATGGGAATGTAAACAACACCACATGTAAATTCTTTCTGCAATAGATTATCAACGTTATGCAGATGTGTGGACACGGCCGCAAGCAGTGTTTGCATGTGACACGACACGCACAGCGGACACTTGTCGTGTGCGCGTCGCGCAGTGTCTGTGTCACTGGCACACGGTGTCCGTGCCGATACACTTGCATATAGTTAGTGGCGGGAATAGTAACTGGGTCGAGTTTGTTCTGTATGGATCTATGATTTGAACTGGCGACAAAATAATGTATTAGTTATAAATTCATTGATTTCTTTATACTATGTCCGATGCCAAACTACCATTAGGCCTGCCGATGTAAAGTGAAATAATTGCAATATATCTAGCTATCGCTATCGCTAGTGTGTTGATCCGAATGCCGCATCTTGTGTGAGGGAGGACACCAGACATGAGATGTCACCTCAATTTGGTTGACCCGTTTAGGGATGAACAATGATATGATTTCTTTTCGATTTCAATGGAGTCAGTTTTTCTTTTTATTTAAATAAATAAATATTTCTGGACAATTTTACACAGCGCCATCTAGTCCCAAATTAAGCGCAAAGCTTGTACTATGGGTACTAGACAACTGATAAATGTACTTAAATACATTTTTTTTGTAAATACATACTTTTGTATATAATACATAGAAAACGCCCAGACCAAGAGAAACAGACATGTTCATGCACACAAATGTTTGTCATGTGCGGGGCTCGAACCCGCGACCTCGGAGTCAAAGTTGGCATTCTTAACCATTCGACCACCGAGCTTGTCGGAATTTAAAACATTTTATTTTACAATTTTTATATTATATGTAATCGAAATTATAATCTTCGAATTAAATTAAATTTATATGAAAATACTGTCGAAGTAACTTAATGCGAACAGAATAATAATTAAAAAAAATCGATTTATAAAAGCAGTCAGATTCAGATCTTCCTCTTTTTTTAAAGTCGAATAAAATTTCAAACAAAGAAATAAAACACAATTCTGAAAAAAAAAACTCAATGAAGCATTTAGTAAAGGATGCATAAATGTGTTATAATGAGAATGAACATAAAAGGCTCCATGTTGAATAGAAGAAAATAGTCAATTTCTGAATGTGACAAATGCTAACGTTGCTCAAACCTACGAGTCATAATATTAGTCTTATTTATGTAGTGTTGTGTTTCGTTAAGGAAAGGCTCGTTGATGTCTATTGTATGGACGTCGACAACACTAGTCGGACCGTGTCAGTACTGTGATTTGATCGAACATACATTATTTCATATAGGTTTAGTGAGTTAATTAGATTTTGTGATGGCGCTGTGTGATTCGTTCAGAAACCTACGAGATGAAATTCACATTATAGAAGTTTTCAGAAGCCAAAAAATCAATCTATCTAGCTCTAAAATTTTCTCAATAATCTCAAGTGTAAGTAGCTCAACACCGTCTTTGACCGTCGCCAAAGACAAACTCACCTATACGTGGTGCACCCTGATGATAGACAAAAAAGGCTCTGGTGAAAAAGAGGTTTTGCGTAGCGTGTTTATAAGGTGCTCGACTGGGGATGACCTCCACCTCATAGCCTATCGCAACCAAATAACAATTCGCTTGAAAGTTGTTGTGTTTCTTTGAGTAAGTGAGGTAACCAGGAAGGAAGTACGTGCTGCGTTGGCAGCGGTAGTGGTGGCGCGCGATACATTTCATATTGCGAGCGTATCCGCCTCACATCGGGCGGGCTATATACACGAATATACGTCTTGTAATATTGAGTGTTTGTGTTCGTACCTACTTAAGATCGCCCAAGTAGTCTGCTTGCAGGCGAAATGGGAGAAAAACCTGCTATCAAACTGATTGCCTGGTTGCCCTTCCGCAATCCTGTTACCGAAGATCAGACCACGGAATTGCAATAGCTGTAGGCATATCCGTTTTCTTATCAATCGTCCACGAGGACGGAGTCGCAGGCACGGCTATTCTTTAATAAATAATAAATATTGTCACACAAATTACACGGCGCCATCTAGCCCCAAAGTAAGCGAAGGTTGTGTTATGCGTAATAAGACAACTGATAAACATACGTAAATATATTTTTTTTTGTAAATACATACTTATGATACATAGAAAACACCCAGACTAAGACAAACAGACATGTTCATGCACACAAATGTTTGTCCTATGTGGGAATCGAACCCACGAGCGTTGGTGTCGAAGCCGCGCCGGTACGCCACCGAGCTTGTCTTAACATTATAATTATATACATACACTACTATGCGTTCTCGTATGTACTTTTGTTTGTCTATGTCACAGATTAATATAATCTTATTAATATAAGTTAAGTCACGATTCTAACATCATCATAAATTGCTGAGACACAAAAACAACTCTACAACCTTCGGGTCATTCGGACGGGCTCTGTCCCGCTCTGTGTTGCGGCTCGCTTTGTCACTGTAATGACTTCATCTAAACTTAATTGCGCTAACATATTTATGATTAATTTGTTTGTTTATTCAATCACATAAAATAAAAGCAATAGGAACAAACTTGTATCAGTTAGTTTACTAAATGTCTGAAGAATAATCATGATATTTTTTAGCGCCATCCTCAGTGTGTATCTATCCGCTGCTGGATATAGGACTTCCCCAATGCTTTTCAATATACGCGGCTTTCTTGGTTTTGCCGGAGATGTAAATGTGTTCTTATATGTTTGTATTAATAACTTTAAGGCCTTTCTACAGCTGCCATTCAACATTAGCAGACATACAAAAACAACAGTTAACGTGTAATAAATACATTACATACTGGCAGCTTTAAAGCTTTTTGACATGACTATTGTATATATTATTTTATTGATTACAAATAATTAATAGATAAAACATTATTATTATTATTTTGAAATTGTTATTTTGCGACAACAATTAATCTGCATATGTAAATAATATATTTGCATCTAAGGCAGAATTTTTTGTTTAATGAAAGATCCTACCAAGCATAATGTATAACATAACATAATGTACAAGCTACTAAGATCAATTATCTTAAAGCCGATTAAATCATATGATACACGTATTACTTAAACAATATTAATATATCTGTGCTATTACGATAGACTCTATCTGACAGAACATCAAAATTTAAATAAGAGACACTGGTCTGAGGTATAGAGCACATGTCGCAAACCCCTGCGAGTTAAATAATACACGTCAAAGATTATTATCAAACGAATTAAACGAAATGGCATGTGACGTGTGGCATACTGTGGCGCGGCGTGGTTCAACACACTGTAGCAATGCGTGGAAAGTGAGAGGAACACGTGCGGTGAAAGTGATCGGCCGGCCGGCGGACACGTCGAGAGATGGCGAGGTCCCGGTAACGTCGCCCGAGGCAAAATAAGGAATTTTGGGAATGGCTATTTGATCTACACTACTTTGCGTGCTACCGTCACCGATTGGTTTATACAAATACTCCCGGTCGGCACTCCGTACCGTTTATAGATGCATGCGACTTTGCGAACAGTATTCTATCACTAGATATGTTTGATGGAACGGAATGTGAGGATCGATGCCTCTCTTTGGTACCTGAATACATTGGTTGATGGGATTTGGTTGAAAGAACCATTGGATTTAAGCGACTTTAATTTTAATTAGGAGGTAAAGCGCAGGTGTAAATTTTTGTATACAAAAGAGGGTCTCGCGGTGATCTGTTGTCAATTTCATTAATAATCTGATAATGGAATATTAACAATTTAAGTAAAATATATAATGAAATACTTCAATACGTAGTGTAGCGTTTTGCTTGATATCACATGATGTTAAGCAAGGGACGAGTCCGCTGGTGAAATGGCTAGCAATGGCTACGTTAGTACCAAGAGTTCATAATTTCATCCTCGCTCGATGAACATTTTTGTGCGCATAATCATATCTGACTCTTTGTCTTTAGTGTTTTCTTCGTATAAGTGTATACTTACTTAGAAAATTATAATTATTTAAACAGATTTACATATACAAATACACATACAATGCGATACGTATATGTTTATTTAGGAGTATGGGATTAGATATCACTCTACAATTTGATCAGTTTAATGATTTCGATCAAATTACTAATATTTAAGATAATGATTCGAAAAAAGCTATGTATTTAGCTAGGTCTATATTTTTCCTACTACTAATTAGTCCACAACAATTCGTACGTTCATTTTTTAAATAACGCCAAAAAAATCTGATTAGCCAACCCTAGTGCTGATATTTCTTCCAAGTACTTGCCCTTCAAGTTCGGAGAGGAAGTGTGTTGCACCGCTCTAGCCCTCCTCTCTCATGTAATCAGTACACCGCACTACTAATAGCATCCATCGACCATAGAGATTTCACCATTTAACATAACTAGATAATTGTGATTGCAATTTGCATTTAATTATAGTGTTACGGTATCCATGTGCAAAAGTTACCTATATGAGCTTCTGCAGGCGGTTATACTCGGTGGGTACGTACCACCGCAATAAATAGTATTCTATAGGTCATTATAAGAGGAAATGACAAGAAGAAGTATGGGCACCGTATAAATAATAGTAGGTACTACGTACCCTGCCGCTCTCTCGTGTCGACCTCACCCCCCCTCTGAGACGTATCTGGAACGGTTTGTATAGCGCCGCACGCACACACGCTTGTTCACGGTCTGCACACACGTCATTGTTTATGTAGTAGTGACCGACGTGACATTTGTGGAGTGGCCGGCGTGCAGTATGGGCATGTAATGCTTTACGGTATGTAAATCCGATGAAAGACATGTGACAAACAGTACGATGATTTTCAATGTGAATGGATGTAATGAGAGAGGAATACCGAAAAAGAGTACAAACATAAAAGAGTTAAAAATAGCACATGAAAGAGAGAATGGCTCACCACGACCTTTGGAACCAAAGCCAACGTTTCCTGCACGTGGAACGTTCTGCCGACTAGCGGAGAAGTTCTGGCGATAGAGATGTACGGTACAGCGTATTCGTAGGCTGCCCGATAACCAAATAACACTTCCCTTGAGGGTTATTGTGTTCCAGTGAGTGAGTGAGGTAAATAAGAAGAAGCGACTTGGTATAAAACACAAACACACGACCACATTTTTTACTCCCCATCTCGATTTGAAATCCTCGATCGGTCAGCAAACTCAACTTTCTCGCGTCTTATCGCTGCATCTTAACAACCATTAAACCGATTTTCATCAAACATAGCTTGGAACCACGAGATAGTAGCCATAATTGTGCTTTTATGTAACGGGTGGGAAACAAGCATACAGCCTGCCTAATATCAAGTCGCGTTTGTAATAACCACCTAGATGCACCTTTGGAGGGCACGTTTATCCGTCGGTCATGACAGCTGTTAAGCCAAGTCAGTGCCTTTAGGCGGTTTGAAAACACTGACCTCCGCCAACCCGGATCTGATGCCCTGCCTTCGAAGCTGAAGCCGATTACCATCGGGTTATTTTGATTCCAAACATTGGGTCATAAGTTAAAGTTATTGACAAACATCTTCAACTTGATCGGTACAGCTCTAGGTTCCACCAGCTGAGCTAAACATAATTACCAAAAATGTAAGCAGTAGTTTCATTTTCATATTAAAAAAATCTATGGTAATCGGCTTCAGCTTCGTCGGTAGGGCGCGTGGGCAAAGTCGAACAGACGGGACATAACCTCGACTCATTCGAGACTCATAGAGTTAATCACTAAATAGGCTTTTTTTACTTAGTGCCCTATGTTTCACAATGCACCCAGATGTATAGCACATACACCAAATTTTCACTGGCTATTTATTTTATTTAACAATAGATGCAGTCTAAATACATTACTATACTTTTTTTTTGGCATCCTGTAGCGTTACTTTCAGTTATGTTGTCGTTCCATTTGACTTTCCCTAGTTTAAATAATAAATAATCCTGGACAAATTACACACAGTCCCAAACTATAAAATCACTATTTAGTAGTTAGAAAATTCATAAATTTGATTATGACTGGAAAAGATTAAATATTTTCATTCGCTAACCAACTATAACACACCAATCAAAGAAAAGAAGATAAAACCATAGAAATGTGACATCCCCACACACACCTGTATCAAACTACAAATAACTCAATTCGGATGCCGTAATACCGCCGGAGGGTGTCTCGACTACAAAGTGAAGCAACAGATAACATATCCCCGAATTACCATCCGGTATAACGCCTGATAGTGATCCGACGACGGTGTGCGGCCGGCGCCGGAGGACGACGACACTAATTGCTTCCCGAACGGCAGATTACCGTTTATGCATTCCCGTCTCATCGCGATTGTGTAACCGGCTTTATGTAATGCTAACAGAGAATGTATTGCGGTGAGGTTTTTCAAAGTCTGCGTAAATCTTCAGTTGGGTTCATAATAGAGATTTTGCGACAAAATTTACGATTTGAAAATTTAAGGTTTGTCAAAATTGATCATGGACTATGCCAACATCTGGCGCCTTGAATTTAGTTGTGTTATACCAAATTGCTTCACTTTTTGCTCATCATTACTTCTGAGGCCTCGTTTTACGTTGAAATTCCCCTTATAACCGTATATGCGTGTATGGCTTTAGAGATATTGTCTTATATTGCCTTTATTTCTTCTTCGGGGCGTGTCGAGATCGGCGGACTCAAATGACTCTCACCTCTTCTCTGAGTCGAATCTGGAGCAATTTGTCCGAAGCCGCACACACACCCGCGCACTCGTGCTTTGCACAGACGTCATGTTATTTATATATAGAAATAGTTAAAATTGTCATGGAGTGTCCAGGGTATAGTACACGTATTACATTACAAATAACTACTGAACACTGTAATTATATTTTATTTGAATAAAAAGAATCTGTATACTCAGCGAGATCCAATCCAAAAGTAAGCAATTGTGCTGAAAATAAATATAAACACACATTAACATCTGGGAGAATCGTATCCTCGACTTTTCTTGGTAAAGCAGTCATTGCAAGCTACTCTTTGGATTCACTAAGGTTTATCGGGGTTCTCTAGGATTCTCAGGGTTTCACCTGAGGGTTTCACTAGGGTTCAGCGTCGACTACCAGGTTCGTCACGCAGTCAGAGGTAGAGTGTAAATGAAACGTTGAGGCAATGATAAACTAATAGATGATAATTGCTTATAAATGGTTGCTGAGCAATTTTGCAACACTGCCCGCGAATTAGATAAAAATCGGACAACTTTCCATCACTCGCAATTATGTATTTACAAATATTAGATTTAAACGTTTTAAGAATTTTGCTAATATAGTGAAAAATGAGCAATAATATTGAGACGACTTTGCGCCTAACATTGGAGTATAAATTCGAGACAATAATCTCAGTCATAGAAATAGGGTGCAGCGTTTTTGTAAGCTGTCCGACTGGTGAAGTACCTTCATGTCACTGAATGCCGAAGCCAAATGACAATTCCCTTAATGGTCACTCGCAGGAACATAGCAATGTGTTCGTGCAAGTGAGTGACGATACCAGGAAGGTAGGAGTTACTGCGTTAGCAGCAGGGGTGGAGGCGCGCGAGCGATATTTCATGTTGCGATCATATAAATGGCTATAGTAACCGCTTCACATCGACAGGACGAAGCAAATTAGTCAGCTACTTTTTACTGTATTTCGACTACAATGGTGGAACAACTAATGTGGGCAAGTTCTTTATACAAGCGAATTGTTTTCAATTCAGAAAAATAATGATGAAATATATCATCATCATTAGCCTGTATCTACCCACTGCTGGATATAAGCCTTCCCCGATGCTTTCATCCAAATACAATCCTCTGCCTTCCGCGTCCAACCGCTACCAGCCGCTTTCTTAAGGTCATGGGACCATCTAGAAATCAACACGAAATCTATCGAGCGTACGTTAATTTACAAAAACAAGCATTTAATAAAAACAATCTCTTTTTCTGTTGAATAAGTAAGCAGTGAAAATAAAACTTCCGCAACAATACAAAGTGCATACAAAAGCAATGTTTATTTATTACTGCAGTGTTTGTAACCGCGTAATTATTTGAGCAAATGTCAGTGGTTACAGCGGTGCGCGGCGGCGGAGGCGGGTTCACTCAGCGATTGAGAGATGACATCCGCGTTCTGTGTGCGACGATAGCGCGTAGCGGTTGATTACCTATCGTGTGAAATGACACTACACTCCATAAATGTTATGTCCAAAATATAAACTCAATATTGATGAGACGGAGGGGCCCACCACACATTCCCACCACTGTGTCTCCGTGTAGCCAGGATTAACAGCGGCGACCGCCAAAAAAGACAATGAAGTCCATTCATTACAGTCTCGGGGGTAAAACTATGGCTACCTTGGAACTCACCACGAATTTAATCAGAAGAAATTAGTAGGAGTAAGAGGCTTTTGCAATTTGATTTCCCCTCTTAGCAGTGTGAGAGATAGCAATATGGCAAATAAGGCATTAAATGTCAACATGTCTAGTCAAGTAAAGTTCAACTGCCGTGCACCACACATTTTAAGTATCTAACACTATTAGGGTCCTAAACCATTGAGTCGTTACTTAACACATCGATCACAATTATATGAATTGCAAAATCGTATTGACAAGCGCAGGTATCACTACATAGTATAAAACAAAGTCGCTTTCTCTGTCCCTATGTCCCTTTGTATGCTTATATCTTTGAAACTACGCAACGGATTATGATGCTGTTTTTTTTAATAGATAGAGTGATTCCACTGGAAAGTTTATATGTATAATATATGCATAACATAGTAGAAAAACACTGATAATTTAGAGGTTTCTAATGTGATGTCGTAAATAAACACATTTTTTTGCTCTTTCATTGCAAACGCTGGCTGAACCCAACAAGATAGATCAAAATAATGTAGTACAGTATTGTTCACCTTAAAATGGTCTACAAAAAAGTTCGCGATGGTATATGTCTATCTCTTAGTGGTAACACACAATAACCGTTATTTTATCCTTTGCTTTTTACAAGAAATAATGCCTTATTTACGAAGCGATTTTAAGCAATACAGAATTAATCCTTATCCAATTAAGTACCTTAAATACATTGCGCATTTAATATAGATCAATATGGCCCTTCACAGCATGTAATTTAAATGAATAGTTTAGAAGATATTACACATTTAAAATGCAGGGACATAACGGCTGTGGCGGTACCGGCCGCGGAGCCGGCGGCGTGTGCCTATAACTGGGGAAGGACTGGATAGGACAAAGCGCAAAGACCTTCTGTAGTACATTTAGTATCAGCATTGCACCCGTGCGAAGCCGGGGCGGGTCGCTAGTATAAAATAAACAAGAATAAACAATCCATATATTTATTTTGAAACAAGCTTTTATTGTTAATAAAAAAAAGTACTAATCAAATAAAAATAAAATAATTACCTTACTGTGTTGCGTTCATCAAAATGAGATATGAAATCATATCTCAGGGGTTAATGTGTACATTATAAATCGCTATTTATATTTTGGTAATATTTAAGTAATCATGGATTGTCACGCGAACCCAATGCGTGTGGAAAATTTCAGTTCACTCGGACACTGGGAAGTGGGTCGAATTTAATAGCAAGATTTGATCTTGCAACATGGTGCACACAACGACAGATCTGTAATCGCAGCGACTAAATAAAAACTTGTAAAATATAAAATTTGTATTTACAAACGTATGGAAATGAAATAAATAGATAAGAAGTAAAGTGTATTTGCAGAATAAAGGAAGGAGTATAGGCTGGCAGCGAATCGGCGACCCCTTGATGTCGCTGATCACCTTGGGCGGTGGTGATTGCTGTCCATTTGTCCCCCTCTCCTCCATATATAAAAAAAAGCTAATCACAATTTCAAATTAAAAATGAAAGTCAATTGTCAATTTAATTTCATTGCGAAAGTTCTTAGCAGGTGAATAAGAAATTAAGAAATAAAACGAAAAAATCCAATTACGCAACAATAAATATAAACTTTTTTATTATCTATCTTTTACCGAGCAAATGCATTACCACAATCTTTAGAGCCAAAGCTAGTCTTACCTAGTGGCGCTGCCGACTAGCGAAAGAGGCTCTGGCATGAGAGAGGTAAGGTACAGCTTATTTCTAAGCTGCCCGTTTGTCGTGTACCTCCACCTTACCCAATAACAATTCTTTTGAGGGTTGTTGTGGTCCTGTGAGTGAGTGAGGTCACTAAAAAAAAAGAGTTGCTGCATCGTAGCGGGGGTGGCGGTGCGCGAGCGATATTTCATGTAGCGAGAGTTAATACGGCTACAGTAACCGCTTTACATCATGCGGGCCGTATGCGTGACTGCCTCCAGATATAGTATAAAAAAAACTAAAGCTCCTAACTGCTTGAATTTGGCTCGGTCTTCCATTTATTAAAAATAATAAATTATATTACATAGAGTCATTTCGTCACAAACACAAACAAACGTTGTACAATGGGTACTAGTAGATCGTTCATACATAAACATAATATTTTTGGAAATAAAAGAATATGCGCTTCCACCATTGATTGTAGATAGTGTGCAGTGAATGTATTTGTACGAGTACGCCACCGAACAATGGCAGCTGCCGTCAGACGATGATGCAGTCGTTATGTCAGTAGCTGCTGATGCAATACGCTACGATGCAGTTTGCTCATCGCCGGCTGTCGGCGAGAGAAATAATAATAACACAACTTGCAAGTAGTAGTGCAAACAGACTTAAGATTGTGAATTTTCTCGAGAATAACATAATCGCATTAATAAGACAAAATATAAACCAGCCCCCTTACCACCATCTCTTATTGCGATTCAATAATTGAATAGATTGCTTATTCATACCAATGAACAAGCGACTCTATTCCATTTTAAATAGAGTCGCTTATTCATTGGTATGAATAAGCATTCTATTCAGCCCCCCTAGCCAAGTGTAATTCGCAGCGTAACGAACGTTAGATAAATCACGTGACATTTGTCAAAATCGAACATTTTAGTATGAGAATTGACAAATGTCACGTGATCTATCTAACGTTCGTTACGCTACGAATTACACTTGGCTAGGGGAGCTGTTATTGAATCGCAATAAGAGATAGTGGTAAGGGGGCAGATATAACTAAAAAATTCCCAGTAGTGGAGGGAACGAAAATGCCATTGCGCCATGCTAGTGTGTCCAAATTTAAAGAAAAATAATTGTGCCACCGAAATCAATGAAATTTTAGATTACTTGTGTAGAAGTGTTTCTTTAGAGCATTTCGTTTATATGTATTTTTTTTTATAAATTTCCTTTGGAATACACGTGTTCGAGGACCGAAGTATCAAAAGATGACGAATAAAAACCAAGTAACTTATCTCCACACATATAACATTAATGTCTTATACATAACATTTACCGGCTTGTGAAAGTTAACACGAAAGTGGTCTTGACCAGTCGAGAAAAAGTGATTTGTCGCGATAAGGCTACATCGCGTGCCCGAGAGCGAGCTAATGTGACGAGTTGGGATCGCACCGTGGTACGGGCCTAGTCGAAGCAGAGGTTAACAGTCGTGTGCTCTAGGGAGCAATGAACAATTCACTAGTCAAGGCTGTCGACCTTAAAATCTACTTTCTTTTGTTTATGATAAGATTTTATGTTTCTTTTAACTGACAGCGTCGACTTTTAAAAGGAGGTGATGTTTTTTACAATTTGAATTTGCAAACACGCTTGTTACCTTTAAAAAACCAACATTTATCTGAACACTTTTTTTTATGCCTACTACGACGGGTGGCAGACAAGCGGTTACCGTAGTCATATTAATGCACGCAACATAAAGTATCGCTCACGCGCCGCCACCCCGGCTGCGCAACGCAGCTCCTTCCTTTCGGGTGACCTCACTCACTCGCAGGAACACAACAATCCTCAAGGGAATTGTTATTTGGCTGCGGTTTTCTTTGAGGTGGACGTACATTCCCCAGTCGGTAGCTTACAATTACGCTCCCTACCTCACTTTTCGCTAGAGCTTCGTTTGTCAGTCTGCAGGGTGCACCGCGTGCAAGTGAAGTTGGCTTTGGTTCAAAGATGTTGATGAACCAATTACACTCCAAACATTAACTCGTGGAGTAAAATCTAAGATGGGGCAAATGAGAATGTGGGTCACTTGGTGGAAAGCAATCACTACCGCCCATGGAGACCAGCAACACCAAGGGGTCGTCGAGCCGCTGCCGGCCTTTTAAGGGAAATAAAGACTCTGTTCTTGAAGGCTTCGTCGTAATTTGACGAGCTCGGTGGCGTAGCGGTCAATGATGCGGCTTCGACACCAACGCTCGTGGGTTCGATTCCCACATAGGACAAACATTTGTGTGCATGAACATGTCTGTTTGTCTTAGTCTGGGTGTTTTCTATGTATCATAAGTATGTATTTACAAAAAAATTAATGTATTTACGTATGTTTATCAGTTGTCTAGTACCCATAACACAAGCTTCGCTTACTTTGGGGCTAGATGGCGCTGTGTAATTTGTCTGACAATATTTATTTATTTATAATTGTTTGAAAATATCGCTGACCTATATTTCCTTGTCTGTTTCCTTGTTTTTTAACATCTGCAACTGGCAAAAACCATCTATTAAACTCACAATGTAACTGAAAATATGAAGTTTTACTCATATTTCATAACAATACAAAATTGGAAGATATTGAATATTTTAAAATTTTACCATAACACCGCCGGTGCGGATGAAGTTTACAATATGAAAAATAACAACAGAAATTAACGCGATCATGCATAAGGGTATTTACATACCTTTATTATTGCCTGACTGATTGTTTTTCAAAAATCACGCAACGCGAAAGTTATTGAAGTTTACGCTAGTTGAAAGACCTTACAAAAGACATACATAACAGTACCCTTGAGAGTTGTGTTCAATGTATTTTCACAACTCTCAAGGGTACTGTTATGTTTTCAGTTCACCAGACTGCAGGAGATGCCGCGTTAGTAATGGGGATGGCAGCGCTCAAGCTATACTCCTTGTATTACAAGTGTCTATAGGCTACGGTTATCTCTTTGCATCAAACTTGCCGTATGCTTGTTAGGCACTCATGTTGTAAAAATAACTTTTGTAAATGTATGTGCCCTGAATAATGCTGTTTCTTTATCTCATTTTAGTCTTTTTGATACCACAAGATAAAAAAAACCGGCCAAGTGCGAGTCGGACTCGCGCACGAAGGGTTCCGTACCATTATCTATAAAAACGGCAAATAAATCAAGTTTGTTGTATTGGAGCCCCCTTAAATATTTAATTTATTCTATTTTTTAGTATTCGTTGCTATAGCGGCAACAGAAATACATCATCTGTGAAAATTTCAAATGTCTTGCTATCACGGTTCATGAGATACAGCCTGGTGACAGACGGACGGACGGACGGACAGCGGAGCCTTAGTAATAGGGTTCCTTTTTATTTTTGGGTACGGAACCCTAAAAAGACTATAAAAAATAAAGAAAAAGATATCAAGGGTGGAAGCAAGCATATAACCCGCCTGATGGATGATAGTTCGCTAAGCCTATGGCCGATTGTAATCCAGAGGCATCACTCATGTATTGTTGACCCTGTTAAAACTCCTTTAAGCCGTTCTTGATGAACTCCATGCTGTAGTCTCCACGTTTCCGTGGCATGGAATTAATTTCACAACCTGTTAGTTTCCCGAAGAAAATACTTTCAGAACTGCACATTGGTATATATAACTCATGCTGACAGCGGCCATTTGCCTCCCACTAATTAATAAAATTACTTAATTAGGTGACAAATAAACACACGAAACATTTCGACATTTTAGTCGTCGGTTTTAGTCTCGTAGTCGGATTAACGTCAATCAATTAGACTAATTAGTCCAAGGCAGGCGGGGCGTTTGGCGACGTGTCCTGCACTGCGTCCGGTCCCTACTGCCGGGATACGAAATCAATATATCAAACTTAATCAGTGACTCAACCCTGTTTAAATAAATATAATGAGTATTAAAGTGACATATGAAATTTATCGTGTACTTATAAATAGGCTATGCTCTACCTCTCTTTCGCCAAAGCCTCGTTGGTCTATCAGAAGGGTGCATCACGTGCAAGTGAGGTTGGCTTTGGCTCAAAAGATGGTGGGCAGTCGGCGGTCCCTACGTCAACTTAATAGTGGATTGAGGTCAATAAAAAAGTATGGTAGGATTTACATGGGGATCGGAACAATCCTAATGGACAGAGGGAGCTTAAAGATAAACGAGAAAATTTTAATCTGTGATCACATAAAAAATACACTTCTTCTGTTTGCCTTAGTATCAAAAACATCAACTTTGGCAATGATTCCTTAAAATAAGGAGAACAGTTAATCAGGTTAGTAAGATAAGTACCTCCGCTGCTTACAAATGCCCTCACGTCTGGTGTGTCTCTCGCTACGTATACGTGACCTCATGCCCTCGCAGAAACATAACAATACTGAAGTATATTGTTATTTGACTTCAGTCTTCTGAGTGATTGAGAGATTTAGCCAGTGTGTCTTGAATGTCTCTCTCTTGTTCAATAGAGCGTCGCTAGGTAGACGGCAGGGTGCGTTACGCGCAGGTGAGGTTAGCTATATGTGTAAAGAAGATGATAAACTACACGTTGTTTATACGTTATCTACTGCTACTATATATTGTGGCATGCTCCGGTCGAGATTATAATCGCCCGCCAATTTGTACTGGTCAATATTTCCGGTAACATTTCAAAATTCAAAATTCAAAATTCAAAATATCTTTATTCCTTGGACTTTATAAAGCACTTAGAAACGTCATACAAATTAAATATAAGAATATGTATAAATCATCACTACTCTAAATCCGCAGAGCTTAGATTCACTTTCATCACACTATCTTGAATGTGAAAGTGAATTTAAGTGCCAGTTCCGGCGACGGGGCTTCTTGAGAAGAACTGGCAAGAAACTCAAGGCCGACTCTTTTAATTGCCAATATCGTTACATTAAATACAAATACAATCATTAACATAACATAACAAGAGCAATTCATTTCCAAATACTTTTATCATTTATGTAATCCGAGATACAATAGTAAGCCTTTTGACATAGTCTAGTTTTGATATATTTCTTAAATTTACCCATGGATAATTTAAACGCGTCGTTTGGAAGTTTATTGTAGAAGCGTATACATTGACCTGGGAACGAGTTAGAGATTTTATGGAGCCTAGTAATATGCATAGCGAGTTTGTTTTTATTTCTTAAATTTAATTGATGGAGATCACTGTTTTTCCTAAATTTGGTTTGATTTTTATGAACGTAAATAAGATTTTCATAAATATATTGAGAATGTAATGTCATAATATTTATCTCTTTAAATTTATTTCTCAGTGTCTCCCTGGGACTCATCATATAAATAGCACGGATAGCTCGCTTCTGGAGCACAAAAATTGAGTCTACATCCGCGGCACTACCCCAAAGCAATAAACCATATGACATAATGCTGTGAAAATAGCTAAAATAAACTAAACGCGCAGTGTCAACATCAGTTAGTTGACGTATTTTCCTTACGGCGTAAGCTGCTGAGCTGAGTCTAGCTGATAACGTTTCTATATGTGGGCCCCATTGTAATTTAGAGTCTAATGTTATACCAAGGAAAACAACCTTATTGACCAATTCCAATCTCTCATTGTCCATCACCACACTGGTTTTCACTTGTTTAACATTTTTTGTAAAAAATCTAACATATTTGGTTTTATTACCATTTAAAAGTAGGTTATTAGCACTAAACCAGTTTACTATTTTTGAAAGAGCATTGTTTACATCGTCAATTTCTGATTGTTGTCTATTTACCTTAAAAACTAAAGAAGTGTCATCTGCAAACAATACTATTTCATGATTATTCTTTACAAGATAAGGTAGATCATTAATATACACGAGAAACAGGAAAGGGCCCAAAATAGAGCCTTGTGGCACCCCCATCGCTACAGCTGATCCATGTGATCGTTTTCCATTAACATCTACTTTCTGAACCCTATCACCCAGATAAGAAGTAAGAAGATCAAGAGCGATGCCTCTTATACCATAGTGGTGTAATTTTCTGACTAGAGTTTCGCAACATTTTATTCGATCGTATCTAATATTTATATCGACGGATATTCAATCAAATACTTTTGTAACACCGTATTCTATAAATAAATATTATTATTTTAATTTGACATCGTTCATATTAATGGAATTGACATTTAGATAATTTAAGGCTAAGGAGATATTCAACTATAGTATGTATCCGAATTATCTTTGTCCATATTACGTATTTTTCTTAAAGATATTATTATTTAAATATTCTTTGTAGCCTTTGAACCTAAATGATATTCAAATAAATATAAGGAAGGTAACTTAAATTTATATAAATCTTCCATCAAAAACTTAGAAGAAAGGTCTACCTTTCTTCTAAATTTTTGAAGCAAGATTCTACTCTATACTAGGAAGTATATAAAGAAGCGTAAAGTCTACTCTACGTTTACGTCAGCAATTTATTCACCACCAACGGACATAAGTGCGGTATCACCTATCTTACCTTAAACTTTAAATAAAATTATTTAAATAAATTTATTACGATATTAAAAATTCTTTAATTTTCCTTGTAGTGATATTAAATTCTCCACAATAAATGTTTAAAATAAAATTTCTTTAACATAAATTGTGGAGAATGTCATAACCAATGCAACACGCATGGTGTTAGTAGGTGTTATGTTATTGCACTTGCCCCTGACTGTACCTAAACTTAAATACTGCTCTATATATACATAGGATTAATTATCTATCTTTCTCCATTAAAATGCATATTGTTTGTGTGAACAGGGGTATGGTGCGCGCACGCGCAGTCCCGGTACTTCGGCAAGGAGCTGGGCGCGCTGTCCGAGCTGCACCACGGCGTGCGCGGCCGCGTCTACGCCGTCGACTCGCGCACGGTCTTCATTAAGGACTTCCACTTCGACGGAGAGGGACCAGGTAAAAATATTTTTTCTAGAATGTATAAGAAAAATAAGCTCGTAGATATGAAATCTACTATGTAGCGTCATAGATTTCATGTCTTTGCTGTACAATCTGGTTCTTTTTTTTTACATTCTTTATTGCATAATAACAAATTCAGAAATTAGTGAACATACGAGTACATGAAGGTGAGCTTATTTCTTTAAGAAATTTCTTCCAGCCAACCCTACTGTGCATAAAGTAATTTTACATCGCTGGGAATTAAGCAAAGCTTCTCATGACATACCTTGTGTATGTTAATTTAAACTTATCATTCGTCAAGAGTATGGTAGTGCTCCTTTAGCTACTTTTTAAAAGTAGCGACAGTACAGCTATCTAGGCAGTTTATTCCAAAGCCACGAATAGTAAGTAAGTGAAAGAAAACTCATGAGTTCGATGTGGGATAGTTTAAAGTTTTGGTGAGACTGGTGCGTTGGGAACGGGCCGGAGTAGGTACAAGTGGAAAATGGGAACGAAAGTTTTGAGATGCACCAGGATTTTTTTGAATATTTACAATATTCTAAAAGGAAAGAATTATCCTTCCTTTACAATATTCTAAAAAATCCTTTCCCTGGTTCCCTTTTGATCGCGTTGCCTTAAATGCCAATGCCAATGACGCAGATTGCCTCAAATGTAGGTTGACTAAAAAGTACATTGCCTGCAATGTACATTGACTAGGAAGCATTATGCCAGGTGCAGATGCCTACAAAGCGAAATGTCTGAGTAATATTCGCTTATATGTTAATATTTTGTATGTTATCGCAATTTGACTTCTAATACTTACTTACTAAGTTGTGGTAATATTTTATAAGGCACAAACAACAAACAAACAAAGCTGTCCATTTAGAAAGAATTCCATGGCCTCTTTCTCTAGTGGCAAATATTCCGCTCGCCATAGACAGGAAACCCAATGTCACACATTGGAGCCGAAGTAGTCAATGACTATGCGGTTCCAGATGAGTTTCCTACCTCGATCTCGAAGGTTTTCCCAAGACAAGTATGAGGTTCTTTAAGATGTAAAGAGGTTTTAGCTAATCTAGTCCAAATGTGTGTCATTAACTATGATGCGCTAGTAAGACTGAAAGACTGAATATCGAATAGCAACGTCAAGCGTCGCCTGCCTACAGATGGGTTAATTTACCTCTGTCCCGGCTGCTATCATTAAATGACAGTCGTCAAACCAGGTCAGTAGCCTTGGGGCGACTTAAAAACTCTCGGCGACCCGCAGTTGAGCAAAGTGATGTAACTGTTCAACTTCTATTGAAGGGGTTCACTAGCCCCTTCGATTAAAAAGAGACCCGTGCAGTGGGATGAATATAAGTTGATGTCGAGACATAACCATATTGTATCGTATTGTGCATTTCCAAAGAGGTCTTCCACGTACTATCGAGCTGTGGAATTAAATGCAATGGAATGAAAGTTTTCCCAGGTGTCTACAGCACAGGGTTCTCCGAAAAGGGCACGAAAAGGTTTTTACAAGTTCGGCAACGCGTGAGTGATGCCTCCGGTGTCGCGAGCGTCCGTAGGTTACAATGACTATCTAACATCAGGCATATCGTTTATTTGTATGCCATTCTAGTGGCATTAAAAAATAAAGAGTCTCAAACAGCTCCTCATATTAATGCTAGGGTACAGTTACGAACAAAACAAATACATTGCATTCACTTGGTTTGCTAAGCGTCTAGGTTTTACTGTTACACAACCGAGCTATTCGCCGTGCTCGCTCTTTTTATTTAAGAACAGATTGTTGGTCGGAGCTTGGAGTGTTAATAGTTTAGAATGAATCACCCCTAACGATGCAATTCAGTGTTCAGCGAGGAACCATAACCGCGGAGTTTTCTTCATAAAGTGTTGTTTTATTATCCAGAGCGTTTAATATGAAAAATTAACGTACATAGTTTAGTATATTTGTTGAGTTTTTTATACCACTAAGGTGGTTAATAAAAAATACTGCCTGATGATAAGCAATTATTGCAGGCAATTTGTAACACTAGAGGCAACACATGCGTGTTGCCGACCCTGTAAAAACTTCTTCACGCCCTTTTTGAAGAACCCCGTGCTTGTAGTCTCCTTGGAAAACCTCAGTGGGCAATTCATTCCACAGCTATATAGTTCGTGGACGAACACTACTTTAGAACGGCATAGTACGCTACAAAATGAATACTTTCGCTCTTTTATTAAACGCATTAGTTCAGCGGTCGATGCTTTTAGGACATCAAGAAATCAATATATTATTCTTTATGAATGAACATCCATGGATTTGAGTCCTTTGGTACCCGACTTTTGTATCATTACTTCATAAATTTTCTGCCTTTAGGGTCATGCTGATAAGAATCATCACGTAATAGTTATAATGTTCTTGCGGCATTATATACTAATACAGCAAATTACGAATATTTGGTTAGAAGCTCTAGCTCACTCGCGGAGTTTCCAATTAAACTGTAAGCGGAGACTTTATCCTATATGCATATAATATACTCACGCGCCCCCAACACCTCAACTCCTTTCTGGTGCCCACACTCGCTTGCAGAAACATAACAACCCTCTATGTCGTCTCTTCATCTCAGTCGGACACTATTGGCAAAGTGGTCGAGGTCATGGGCAGGCCATCACGAGAAGTGTCTCTAGATCTGTGTCCCCATTTGGTTCTGTTGGAAGCATTGCGGGAGCAGAGCAGATTTCTATGAAATTATAATTGGGTTACGGTCTGGCTCCGCTTGAATTGAGACCCGGTAGACTAACAGTGGGATGAATGGGAATTTGTCCACACATATCAGAATCTAAGGGGCCACGTACTATACGATTCCAGATAATGATGTGCCTGACGAGATTTGCCCAGGAGACTACAGTAGAGTTCTTCCAAAAGGGTGTGAAATTTGAAAGCGCGTATTATGTCCCTGGTGCTACAGGCGTTTATAGGCTGCCGTAACTGCTTTCTTCTTTACCAGCTTAGTGGTGTAAAAATGTATACGAGTTGATGCTGCATAGAGCCAAAGAGTGAAATGTCGGATCCATAAATATAATTTCGTAGTTCACACATTTAGCCTATGACCTGTTGACAGCGAAATGATGTGAACGTTCGGTGTCCGCCGCCGGCCGTCACGCCGCGACCTTGACAACTTTCACGGTGCCTCAGTGTACAGCACGCTCACTCACACTATTGTTTGCATCTAACTGTACAAGCTGTATGGTAATATCGTAGACCCACATTATTTACTGGTTGGTGAGGACCTAGCAGTAAATAATGCAGTAAAAAATAATTGGTCACTCACTCTGGTCATTAACTAGTTATCTTGTTTTTTTACATCATTAAGGTGCCAACACATATAATGTCATGTATTAATATTTGTTTTTCAAAAAAGGCGTAAAACGCTTTTAGAAATTAGTGAGTAATTAGTCAGCTATGTAATAAGTGTATTATTTATGTAATGGCAATTACATTTTTAAAAAAGTTAATGACGATTGTAAAAGGGCAGTGAAAAATTTGAGCATCTCGTCTGGAACCGTATAGTGAATACGATGTGTGATGATGAATTCCCCGCTTATGGTGAGCGGTGCGGCTAAAAGAGACAGTTGGTATCAATGAAACAACCCCTCGGAACACAACACATTGTACAATCGGTTTAGTACGCAAAGATAGGCAAAGTTTCTCCTCAGTCTTATGACTTAATACCGCCTGTGAGTTTGGAATCGTCTACTATCCTTAGAGCTCATATCTGAACCGAAACACGAGGTGTTCAAGCTGCGAGGAGGAAAGCTAGTCTGCGACAAAAGAAGGGCCTCTTTAAGTCTTCTGGGTTAATATCTATAGGGAAGTAATTATTTTTTTATTTGTACTACGATGAGTGGCAGACAAGCATACGGCCCGCCTGATGCGAAGCGGTTTGACAACTTTATTTCTGAAACCGCGCATTGCGCGATAATTTCGGTTTCTGTGAGGATGGATTTTTTATACGAAGATTTTTTAAACAAGGCAAGGCAATATATTGCTATGCTGACGACAGCACGGTTCATGGGCGATATTTCGGTCGACCTGGTGCTAGAACAGAAATCGGCGAGAAACGGGAGATTCTTGTCGTTGAACTAGATCGGGAGTTGGATCTCATTTGTAAATGGGGTTCCAGCAATCTGGTCAAGTTCAATGCTAAGAAAACCCAAGTGTGCGCTAAAACATCTCCATTCCTTCCTACCCTCAGCCTTCAGAGCACTTCGCTCAATTTGCGCGAGAGCTTGAACATGCTAGGCATGGATATTCGCTGCAACCTTAACCAAAGGGAATACATTGAGAGCCTCATTTCAACAGCCTCAAAGTAACTCGGGATCCTGAACAGAGTGCGACGGTTCTTCGCGCCGGACTAGCTTTGTCTTTTGTATAAGACTCAAGTTCGAGCCTGCGTGGAGTACTGCTCGCATATCTGGGATGGTTCTGCCCAGTATCTCCTCGAGGCTCTCGACAGGTTGCAGCGACGAGCGGTCCGCATAATTGGTCTTATCATAAGAATCTTGAACCTCTTCAACTCCGGAGAGATATTGGCTCACTAAGCGTATTTTACCGCCTATACCACGGAGAGTGCTCTGAAGAATTGTTTTCCCTTATCCCTTCCTCCCCTTTCCGTCACCGAACAACACGTACGCCTGTACGTGTTGTTCGGTGACGGAAAGGGGAGGGAATCTGTGGTACCGCAAGCCTTTGCGGTACCACAGATTCAACGTTGGTATCATTCCGTCGCGTACTAAAAAGTTTGGCAACTCCTATCTATGTCGCACTATTAAAAAGTGGAACGCGGCATATGTATTTCCTCAATCATACAATATGGGATCCTTCAAGCGAAGCGTGAAGAAGCATCTTGTAGGCCAGCATGATAGCGTCAACTGACAAGACATCTAGGTCTCTTGTCCATTGCCGTTGCGATAGGGGCTCTTCTTTTCGCTTACAAGAGCCAATATGCTGAGCTAATATAAAAAAAAAGAAAGGGTACAACCTGCCCGATAGTAAGCAGTCATCGCAGCCTACGTACGCAGAGGCATACTCACGCGTTGCCGACCCCGTAAAAAATCCTTTACGAATAAGCCTTTCTCGAAGAACAACAGACTGTAGTCTCCTAAAACATTGTTCATTCCACAACTTGAGAGTTCGAGGTAGAAAATTCCTCTGGAACCGTATAGTGCGCGCCCAATTAGGTTACAATGTGTGTGGATGAATTCCTGGCCTATGGATTCCTTGAGAGTATTAAGCCTTGATTATTATTATTTAAATAGTTGTCTTTGGCCAACTTGCCAGAATATTATGAATTTTATTAAAAATGGTAAAATTCACGTCCACCCCTAGGTGGGATTTGAACCCACGACCTCTCATGACCGGTCGAGTGACCTTCTAACTGAGTTATCAGGAAGGTTTGTGTTGGTGACGAATTTTTGCATCTTTATGTTTTACTGCGTAAGTGTGGTGGCGCCATTAACCTATTAATTCGTCAGCACTCGACCGGTCATGGAGAGGTTGTGTGGGTTAAAATCCCATCTTGGGGGGGAGGCGATTTTTTTCCATTTTTAAAAATGTTTATAATATCAAGCCTTGAGTCGTAAGCATCAAACAACTATTTCGAACACGACCTATTGTGCGTCGTTGGCACTGCAATGTCGCCTCCACACGTAACCTAATTATTAATGTAGCGTGAAGTGTGTCACCGGTTTTATTATGATATCTAACAATTATCTAATTATAAAAGGTCAAACTAATTATCCAAAGCCGATCGATCTCCTTTGTTTTAGTTTTACTATTATCAAGTACTTGAAGCCTTTATTACTTGATAATAATAAAACTAAAACAAAGGAGATCGGCTTTGGATAAATAATTTCACCTTAAAGGGAAATTGTGTGCTATCAGCGGGATGATATCTTGTCGATGATAAATCTAGAACCGAATTATGTTTCACAGTAACGTAGGTATTACGCTACGCTCTCAAAATTACACAAAACGTCAGCGGCTCTCGTCGCAAATTTCTCTGCCTCAGAGGCATCGCCGCGTTCACATCGCACCTGCACTTTGAGCGAAGTTGCCGCTATTTAACCACGTACAGGGCCGTATTGGCACGCGAGTCCTGGACTCGCAAATTACGTAGATAAGAAAAAAAAAAACAAGAAAATTACAATTTTAATAAAAACTTTCAAGTTTCTACAAATTTGTTTGTGTGACCGGAGCTTTATCAGGCTCAAAAACTGCAAGGTTTTATTAATAAACTGTAATTTTTATGACTAAATTGTTATACAACATTCTTTACGCTTTTTTGTACATAGGTGAAATCCTAAATCAGTCCTATTTTTCTAAAGATGAAGCAAAGGGCTATGCTACTCATAAACACTGAATAAGTAATAGTCCTGAAGTACCATAAATATAGACCGATAAAAAGAAAAGAATAAGCAAATTTTGTTTGTAGTTTTTTTTATTTACCTTATTCAGAGGAACACAATAATCCTTAATGAGTCGGGAGGATAATTCAAGATCATTAAGCAATTTACCGCGGACAAATATCGCAAAACGGAACTTTTATTATATACGACAAGGTATATATATTTTAACGTGGATACAATTGCTTCCATGGGGTGGTAGTTCAAAAAACGAATAAATAAATCGGGGATACAGTTTGCTGTTTGAGCTACAAATCTATCATCTCCAACCAAAATTCAATCACACCACTGGATAGATGAAGGACCAAAGAGTTTATGCGTTAAGTAAGGACTATGGAACATCGCGTGCGGGGGAGAGGGAAGCGCTGTCATTTTGAGATAATTTTAGTGCATATAACGTATTCACGTACAACACACGGCCATGTACAACACAGCCACCCCATTTTTTATAAACTCTCTATGGGCCCTTAATACGGTTCTGTAAGCTTTCAAATAGTTGAGAATTTGCGTTCAGCTCTGAATAGTAGTAATTTACACCTTGATCCAGATTCGTGTGCATTCTTGA
Source organism: Hypsopygia costalis (assembly GCA_937001555.2). Classification (NCBI taxonomy): domain Eukaryota; kingdom Metazoa; phylum Arthropoda; class Insecta; order Lepidoptera; family Pyralidae; genus Hypsopygia; species Hypsopygia costalis. Next base: position 19,944,585 of record OW443350.2, on the reverse strand, counting down.
CTTGATATATACTCCAAGACTGTCTCGCCGTAATTTATGTAATTAAAGTTTTATGTATACCAACATAATTTACCTAATTTTGTCTAATCAGTTGATTTCATGTTACTTCTTATATTTTTATTATTGTGTACTTATTTAATCAACCAGCATACGGAGAAATATATCTTGACATATTTATTTACTGTATTAATGTTCTATATTTCAACTTGACATAATTATAATTAATATTTCATTCAGCTTGACATACACATAATTTGACATTTGTTTATCTTGTTGATGCTGATGACTTATTTATCAGTGATACAGTTCCATTACATACTATGATTTTAATATTTGCACGCCAATGGCAGAATAATTTGGAACATATTGACAAAATGACAACTTTACAAAGACCTTATTCTGTCAAATAAATATTCATTAATTCATTCATTCAAGAAAAAATATTAAAAGAAACTTGCCGATATTATATTACATCAACAATGAGATATAAACCACCTGAACTTCGTTGACGTGAGAATAAGATATAATTTCGGCACACGAGATATAGTGCTACTCCAGATAATGATCAATTTCATCCAGATCCGCTCAGCCGGTGTGGTGTGATTGAGTAACAAATCCATCCTCAAGGGAATTGTTATTTGGCTGCGGTATTCTGTGAGGTGGAGCTACATTCCCCAGTTGGGTAGCTTACAGCCATGCTATTATGCTCCCTACCTCTCTTTTCGCCAGAGTTTCGGTTGTCAGTAAGCAGGGTGTACCGCGTGAAGGTGAAGTTGGCTTTGGATCAAAGATGTTGATGAACCACTTACACCCCATATGATTATAAGATGAACAAATATATGAATTTGCGTTTATACTCCGTAACAATACTATTTAAAGAGCATTATACACGTTATTAACCCACTGGCCAACCATTAACTCGCACCGAGCGAACGGAATCAGACCGGCAACGCCGAGCGGTACCCTGTATCGCATACGAAGTTTGGGTACAGCCACATGAGAAGTGTCTATTACGACACTACAGCATAGCATTATTTTTTCTAAACGACTATGTTGACAAACAAGCGTATGACCTACCTGATCGTAAGCAGTCATCGCGAACTATAGACGCTTGCGACACCAGAGGTATTACTCACGCGTTGCCCACCCTGTAAAACCCTATACGTCTATTTTGATGATCCCCATGCTGTAGTCTCATGGAACCTTAGTAGGCAACTGCCTACCTATGTGGAATGAACTCATTCCACAACCTGACAGTTCAAGGTAGAAAACTGCTTTGGAACTGTAAAGTATGCGCCCAATTTGGTTACAAAATGTGAAGATGAATTCCCTGCCTACGTACCACTATAGAAAGAGGCCGTGAACATTATATCAAACAACTCCTCTGAACAAAAGGGCAAAGTTTCTCCTCAGACTTAATGGTTACAGTCTGTGAACTTAGAATCGGCCGCTGTCCTCAGTGCTCGTCTTTGCACCGATTCACGAAGTGCTATAAGAACTCTATAGCAAGTAGTAGGTACCTACTATAAGAATGACATTTTTAAGAGAAGTGTAATCATACTTACTTTTGGCTTCTTTAACGCAATACAAATTACATTCAATAATTTATACTACATTTATGTAAGTTACCCAAAATAGAAATTGCTGATACTTAATTGTGATTGTAGACTTTGGTGGAACTTTATCAATATTTTCATATTAATAAAGTACGGTTCTACAATAATATTTTTATTGATAATGATATACATTCGAAACCGGTCGGTAAAATATAATTAATAAACAGTACAAATTTTGTTCCGTTTAAATTATTATTGGTCGCACTGCACGCTTATTTGCCACCATAGTGGTATAAAAAAATTCAACAAAAAAATGTTTGTTCTCTAAACTCGAATGCGGAGTCTTCGCAGATTCGCTCAGTCAACCGAAGTCAATTTTCCTGCTCGTGAAATTTCTGTCAATTCCGATATTCATTGTTACAATAACAACCACGCATTAGTTCCGAGTCATCGATGATTCGGAATAAAGTCAATAAACTCTGCACGCTACGTACCCGCTGCAAATCTCTACATACAAGATATTTAAGAACAAGATTAATCAAATTAAAAAAAAACATTTATCCTAAAGCTTTTACATATTATATTCTTTATTGCACATTATAAAAGCTTATCTCTAATAGAGATCTCTTCAAGTCTTTAATAGCTTTTACTTGTTGTTAGTAACAAAAGGAACCAAAGTACCAAAGACCCTATGCCTCAGATCACAGCAAACAATGCTGTGATCTGAGCCCTATGCCTATAATGTTCCTCTGTGCACCAATCATTATATCACAGGATTGCGAGTCTCACGAACACTGGCAAGTTGGCCAAGCAGTTGAAACTAACTAAAAGCTTAGAAAAATAAATTTGAGCGTTCATTATAAGAGCAATAGAAGTCAAAACTATTGTTTAAAATTTCTTTCTGTCCGTTTGTATACAAAAAGACTACTCCATGAAATGCGTCCAAATGTTGGAACGATTTGCCACCGCTTCTCCATAGGTTGATCTGAGTAAATAATAATAAATAAATAAATATTTCTGGACAGTTTACACAGCGCCATCTAGCGCCCAAATTAACCATAAAGCTTGTGTTATGAGTACTAGACAACTGATAAATGTACTTAAATACATTTTTTTTGTAAATACATACATACTTATAATACATAGAAAACACCCAGACCAAGACAAACAAACATTCACACACACACACACACACACACACACAAATGTTTGTCTTGTGCGGGAATCGAATCCGCGACCTCGGAGTCAAAGTGGCCATTGCTAAATGATTTCGACCATCAAGCTCAGCAAAAAAACATTTAGGAATTCGTACAAGAATATCATAATTGATATATTTCAAAAGGCGAATGATATATGCGGCTCATTTGATCTGTTGCAGAATTGTTGATAACAATTTTATTCATGTAGAATTGCTGGAGGTCTAATAAAATTTTTTGAAGTGTACATGGACGAAGTGACGGGCAGCCGCTAGTGTATTATAATTGTATTGAATGCGCTAGTTAGCACACTATGATAGCTCAATTAAACGAGCGCTGTAACGGTTGGGCGCCGCGCGTGAAGATGGCGGGCGCCAGATTGTGGCCGCCTGTAACGGAGCGGCTGCACGGCTGTTAGTCATCATCAATTGAGCCAAAGCCAACCTCACGTGCAGGTGAAGTTGTTTGTGCACCCTGCTAACTAAAAGAAAGAGAACAGCGTAATTATAAGTTGGTCGATTGGGGAAGTACTAGCACCCCAGAAAAGACCAGAGCCAAATAAAAAAAAAATCCAAAAGGTTGTTAAGTTCCTGCGTGTGAGTGAGGTCCTCAGAAATAAGCGATACTTTGAGTTACAAGCTTCTATGTTATACATAGTATTAACCGGAGGATTGAAGAGAAAAAAATATCTATATATTTTGGGTTGTCAGTGGCTCACCACGATCTTTACAGCCAAAGCCACCTGCACGCGGTGCACCCTGCCAAATAACGAAAGAGGTTCTAGCAAATGACAGGTAGGATACAGCGTATTTGTAAGCTGCACACCTGGGAAGTACGTCCACCTCACAGAATACCGCAGCCAAATAACAATTTCCTTGAAGGATGTTCTGTTTCTGCGAGTGAGTGGGGTCACCAGAAAGGTGGAGTTCCTGCATTGGCAACGAGGGTGGTGGCGCGCGAGCAATATTTTATGTTGCAAATATTAATATGGCTACGGTACCCGCCTCATATCAGGCGGGCCGTATGCTTGTCTGTCCTCCGACGAAGTATAAAAACGATCCATTGGTTACACCTTGTTGCACGAGAGATGGCTTTGACTCTAATGATAATAGTGGCTTAAAACTCTAAATATTTACCTATATTTTTATCCAACTTATCGAAATTTGTTCACTGATTGTCCGAAAACGAATTCAATCAGCTTGATTGATGCAATTATTTCCTCTATCTATCGATTAGAAAAAACCTGCTATCTCTACCATTTCAAATTGGACTTTAACACAAGCAGCATTCAGTCCATAATCCTTTGTGACTCAGGTCAAGGCAAATGTCGCTCGTCACTTTCGCTTCGTTCCCACGATAATGGATCGTAGGCCTATTTCATACTTTTTGTGTAATAATTGTATTTTTTTTCTTCCTAACGTTCGGGGTTTCTAGAACTAATAATTTGCATAAGCTTTTTTTTTTTGAAAAATGGAAAAAATCACCTGCCCCCCCTAGGTGGGATTTGAACCCACGACCTCTTGATGACCGGCAAGTTGGCCAAGACAACTATTTAAATAATAATAATTTGCATAAGCTTTTTCTCAAGAATCGACAGTACATAGATAGATCGATAGATAGTATGTACGTGAATATAGGCATGAGTAACTCAATCAATTCATAGATCAGCCCCCTTACCACCAACTCTTATTGCGGCTCAATAACTGAATAGAATCATAGTACAAATATATAAGTAAGGTAACTTCATACAAACGCACCGAGCGTGGTTTGTATGTGAGCGCGCCCGTACGTATGGCCGTCGCACGCACATACTGACAACATTTAGGGAGGTTAAATGGACCGCCAGTCAAGGCTGCGCCGTACGCCCGCTCTCACACAAGATTCGCGCCTGCTGCGCTGACGTTCGTTAACAATTTTAACATAGAGGTACCTATCTACGTCGTATATAACTGCACGTAAAAGATGGCTACAAAGTCGACTAGCCATAAAACATATTGCAGTGTTCATGGATGTCTCAACAGCAATTTGTCAAATCCAAAATTATCTTTCTTCACACTACCTACCGAACAAGAACGGTGAGTACCTATGTGATCTATTACTACCTATATCATACGTAGCTACCTACATACATAATTTTATGTTAGCTATTTACCAGTACCTATCGAAATTGCTTAGTTGGGAAATAGTTCTGGTCCAGATTTGATGTAAAGTTATCTCATTCCTACCTATTTATGTAGATCACTTGAATCCTTGATTTCATTTGATTATGTATAACGTAGGCATAGGAATAAACATAGGTTTAAATTTATAAATTAGGTAGTAACATCGTAACGACCGTTGAAAAAATAAAACGTACTTACCTATATACACCGGGAGCCAGACTTTTGTTAACAAAGATAAGATTTATAAATAAAATCGTAATTTGTGTTTCTATGTGTACAACGATTTGCTTGCTTTGTCCTGGCCCCACGGCTCATTAATGTATTGAGTGAGAACTTTCAAGCTTAGCAACCAGGAGGTGTTAGGTTTCAGTGCCGATAGTGAGCCGCTGTGTACATGTTTATGTTAACGTAATTTGAGCCAGTAGGAGCCATGAGCTCGCTACTGGAACTCTTCAGTGGCTAATAGTTAACCCCTCGAGTTTGGGCTCATTAGATTGCTCTTGATGAAGCCTTTTCATTACACTTGGTAACGAGGGTCTGATGATGGAGCAGGACGGAAAACAGTGGAACTCCTGCATTACTGATAGGAAAAATATTCTGTTTGAACTCATATGATCTTCCTGACGAGACCCATTCGTTACACTCGATGACGATGAATCTTTGGGAACTCAGTCACCCAATTAGATAAATAAAAAAACATCATTGACGAGCTTGGTGGCGTAGCGGTCAATGACGCGGCTTCGACACCAACGCTCGTGGGTTCGATTCCCACATAGGACAAACATTTGTGTGCATGAACATGTCTGTTTGTCTTAGTCTGGGTGTTTTCTATGTATCATAAGTATGTATTTACAAAAAAAACCGGACAAGTGCGAGTCGGACTCGCCCACCGAGGGTTCCGTAGGTACGTAGTATCATTATTAAATTTGATATTTTTCATTATAAATAAGAAATAATGCGTCGAAAAAAATAAATAAAATATATTTTGCGATGTGTACATCAAGCCCTTTCATATTTGTCCATTTGAACTAGTAGGTTCAATTTGAAATTTCGACACACTATAAAAAATATAGACCCCCTATTTTTTAAGATCTATTTACAAATATATAGTTTTGAGATTTATTCCTGTACTTGTTTGTAGTCTATAACGATGTTACTTGACAAATTTCATAGTTCTAGGTCAACGGGAAGTACCCTATAGGTTTTGATTCCCTTGAGTGTGTCGAAATATGCGTTTTTTGCTGAATAAACGGCCGTAACTTTTTGCTACGTAAACTTAGCAGTTTGATTTTTTTTTAACTTCATGGGACCGTAGACCTGAGTATACAGTTCAAATTTCAGCTTGATACCTCCACGCATTCTCGACATAGAAATTCTTGACAGACAGACAGACAGACAGACAGACAGACGGACAGACGGACAGACAGACAGACAGACAGACAGACAGACAGACAGAAAGACGGACAACAAAGTGATCTTATAAGGGTTCCGTTTTTTCCTTTTGAGGTTCGGAACCCTAAAAAAATGTATTTACGTATGTTTATCAGTGGTCTAGTACCCATAACACAAGCTTCGCTTACTTTGGGGCTAGATGGCGCTGTGTAATTTGTCTGACAATATTTATTTATTTATTATTATCATTCTGGTGATGTTGATGTTCTATATGTAGGTGTTTTTTGGCGTTCCGTACCCAAAGGGTAAAAAAGAACCCTATCACTAAGGCTCCGCTGTCCGTCCGTCCGTCCGTCCGTCGGTCCGTCTGTCACCAGGCTGTATCTCATAAACCGCGAAAGTTAGACAGTTAAAATTTTCACAGGTGATGTATTTCTTTTGCCGCTATAACAACAAATACTAAAAAAACTGAAGAAAATAAATATTTAAGGGGGCTCCCATACAACAAACGTATTTCTTTTTGCTCGTTTTTGCTCCCAATTTATAATGGCAATAGGTAGACGCTTGAAATACTTACATAATATTTAGTTATATATTCACGTTAAAAATAAAACAATTATTTAAGGGGGGCTCCCATACAACAAACATGATTGTTTGTCGTTTTTGGCACGGAACCCTTCGTGACCGAGTCCGACTCGCATTTGGCCGGTTTCTTGTTACAGATCCCTAATACTTACTCTACTTAATTTTGTATTTTCTACCTTACTCGTACTTATTTTTTTATATAGAGATTGACTAAGTATTTTTGACGGTTGAATAAACTATTAAACGACAGCCCTACGTGTTTAGGCTATTATCCTCCGCTCGGGGCTTGAGTTGTCTTACTTATATATTTGTACTATGATAGAATGCTTATTCATACCAACGAATAAGCGACTCTATTTTAGTTGAAATAGAGTCGCTTATTAATTGGTATGAATAAGCATTCTATTGAATCGCAATAAGAGTTGGTGTTAAGGGGGCTGATCACGGCTCACATACTATATGGGTACTAGCTTGTGCCCTCGTGTGCGTATCTTGGTATCCATGTGGGAATTTTCAAAAAACCTTTCTTATCATAATAGCCACCTGTATGCGAAATGTCAACCCTATGCGTGCAGTGGTTTGAGCTGTGCGTTTATAGATCGCGGTCAGTTACGGTTGCTTTTTATAGATACAGATTACCCCCTGGTTCAGAATTAAAGGTTTCGTCTAATATGTGCTGGAATAGAGTATGGGTATGGTATGGGTGTAGAGAAAATTATTTCTTAACCGTTGTTCCCTGTTTGCTTTTATTTATGCCTCCATAAAGAGAGCGACGTCGTAGGCGCCATTGAGTGTGTCAGTCTGATATATCCTACAACATCAACATCGACCGCAGCCTGTTTATAAATGGATTTATTAATCCCGAGCTATTTCGTGACTTAGTTCAGCCGTCGGTTCCGGGTGTTGTCATTAGATGACAGTCGTTAAGACAAATATGTTGGCTTTAAGCGGCTTGAAAACATTGGCTTCCGCCAGCCCGTATTTGTGCATCATAATGAAGTACGCTCTAAATCACTTAGATTGAGAGGAAATCCGTGTCCCAGCTGTCGGATAAATATAGATCAATGCAAAAAGCTAGCTTCTCTTATAGAATCCCACGAATCGAATGGAGTGATAGTGCGAGCGAGTGCATTGATTTTAAAAGTGGTAGTTACAGCTCTGTACGTCAATTTTGACATGGTTACATGACCGATCTACTTATTGATCTGAATGTACGGAAGAGGGGCGCAGACCCTCGATCAAAAAATACTCTTCCGCGAGTAAAAACAGCCGGATACCGCGCAAGGACGGCCCGCTTTTGTTTGGGATGCCGAGTGGTGACGATGGCAGATTTTTAGGTAACACACAATGGAACTAAACTTTATAATGAAGAGATATAAAGAAAGAAACGACTATTAACGACTATTACATTGATTATTATATTTTATTGATCCAACGAGGCAACGGGGCCAGCATATTGGGAACTTTGCCTACGGGCAGCGGTTTATTAGATTAGTTTTGTTTTTAGTTTATTTTAATTAGTTTTAATTTAGATGTATTTATTTATTTATTAATTTTAAGTATTATTTAATTTTAGGTACTTTAGTTTTATAGCTGAATTGTACTTATTGTTTATAGCTTAAGTTTATTTGACTATTACATTAATTTTGCTCTAGTGAATATAAGTATCTGTTATTAATAAAGCACTTGTACTATTATTCCACGTAATTTAATTTATTTTTGCTGACTGGTTTCATCTTATGTCATATATCAAGGCAAACAAATGGAGTTTGATTTCTACAAAAAAGATGCTGTTTGATTACGTGATTTTTTGTAGAAACACAAACACTATATGTTTATCTTATAATGCCATAAGACGAAACTATTACAAAAATCGGACTTCTGTTCAACTTCCTGATTATGGGTAGAGCGCTTCCGTCCTTACATGATAAGCTAATTACTATTAGCACAAATTTAAGGTGAAATCCGATGGGAATCTCCGATGGGAATGGGATGGGAATCGGGAATGGGGATGGGAAACCGGCTCTACTACAATAAAGGTAGTAGGGCTGGTCTGTAAAAATAAATTAAATTCCGTGGAACAGTACAAGTACTTTCTTAATAGACTCCTAAAAACTAACAAATTTGGCAAATTTAATTAATTTAGGCATTATGTAATTCAAACAAACAAGCATATATAGCTACTTGTATGCGAAAACATGTTAATTGTGTTATTTGTTATTTACCTATATAGTTTTTCATAACCATGTTATTTACACTGTAATGTTTTCCAAATAAAATAAAATAAAATAAAAATAGTTAATAATGTTCCACCAAGTGCCAACAATCTATATGATACGTGTTACATCTCCATTCGAAACTAATATTCTGATTTTATTTCAACAGCGGCATACTTCTACGTGGGCACGTCGAAGACTCCATCAGGTTCGGGCGGGTTCCGTCTGCGCGACGAGCGCGGCGGGAGCACGCCCCTGCGACGGTACCGCGGCGAGGGCGTCACGTTGTCGCTGCCCGACGGGAAGACGCTCAGGGATGTGAAGTGGTTCGCCGTGTGGTGCGACGAGTACTCGGTGAGTGACACTAACATACATCATCACCTACTCACATAAATAGCGAACTCACGGGGCCATGTAAGAGGCAGGCTCTATTTTCGATTCTACTGATTGACTTGGCTTAACTACTGTCATCTAAAGCGACAGCCGGGATTGACAGCTTAACGTGCCTCTGAAGCACGGAGGAGCTCGTGATAATATAAAACCATCCATGGACAGACTACGGTCGGCATTGTTTAACTTACGAGTTCGATTAGACCGAGACGCGCAACGATGCCATCGAGCTCCTCATTCGCGCACTGTGTCCTCGCTGGTCGAATGGCTAACCATGTCCACTTTGACTCCGGCGTCACAGGTTCGATCCCCACAGAAGACAAGTATTTGTGTCGATGAACATGTCTGTTTGTCTTAGCCTGGGTGTTTTGTATGTATATATTTACAAAAGAAAAAATGTATTTAATAATTCAGTATAGTATCAGTTATCTAGTACCCATAGTACAAGCATTGCTTAGTTTGGCTACTAGGCGACTAGATGGAACTGCGTAATTTATCCAAGAATATTTATTAGTATTATATTAGTTCGTGCAACAGATTTAAGACAAACTCAATGGCGCTAATAAGTAATAACCTAGATAGAACTTCAAATACGGCTGACAAGCGTAGTGTAACAGTTTTTATCGACGAGACTAATTAGTCGGCAGCTAGTATTACAGCAAAAACTGGAGCTCGATAATGGAGGGAAGTTCCCAGGAACATGGGTAGATAATGCCTCGGCGAGCCACGTGACGGCAAGAACTGACGGGCGGGTCGCGTTGTAGAAAATAATTACTAATCTAATGTCTGTTAATTACGGCCCCTGCTTGTAATATAATTTTGACATAAGAATTATTTTTTAATGATCATCTGGTCTCGCTTATGACGTCTGTTAGTAAGTAGGGATGATGTTAGCGACTGGCTGGTTACAATGTATATTTTTCCCTTTCGATATTTTTATATTTGACGTTCTGTTTTTGATATACATATTATTGTCTTTGATTCATGGCTGGTCCTCTCGTAATATACTAAAGTGATCTCAGTAATTACAGTTTCTATTATTTTACTAAGCGTTTTCCTTCATATTCCTACATCTATACAGTCCACTAGCATCACATAGTCTCCGGTAGTTATCAGATGAGGTCTGGGTGCCGAAGAGGAAGCCGATTATTTATCTTAGGTTTAAGTTATAATGACAAACATCTTCAGTTTAGTGGGTAGAGCTCGATCTTTTTTATAAGATCAACTAAACACAATTATCGCCGATCGAAGCTAAACTGCGATTTTCGCAATCAAATAATGCGATGGTAATCGGCTTCAGCTTCGGCGGTAGGGGGGCCCTACCGCCGTTCCAAGAAAGCATTGCAGAAGGCCATCCAGCAGTGAGTCCAGCTGATGATGATATAGGCAGCCACAAACAAATGTTAATGTTATCATTTGCGAGTAAATTTTATAATTTACTCGCAAAACATTATATTTTATACAACTACGACGACAACGAGCTCGGTGGTCGAATGGTTAGCAATGGCCACTTTGACTCCGAGGTCGCGGGTTCGATTCCCGCACAAGACAAACATTTGTGTGCATGAACAGATCTGTTTGTCTTGGTCTGGGTGTTTTCTATGTGTTACAAAGTTTGTATTTACAAAAAAAATGTATTTAAGTACTAGTACCCATAACACAAGCTTTGCGCTTAATTTGGGACTAGATGGCGCTGTGTAAAATGTTCAGAAATATCTATATCTATCTATCTAACTACAAATGTATACAGTATACGTATTCAAACAGGACATAGTTCATTTTATTACTTAAAAGCTTCTTCAATGTTCGAACTGTTTTTTTCCAGTATTGACGTACAAAAATATAATTTGATAGAAATTCTGCTAAGTTATCTAAGTTTGTCTAATTGCAATACAATACGAGTAAATTCAAGTTGGAAACACGTCGTTATCATCATCAGCCTGTATCTACCCACTGCTGGATAGCCTTCCCCAATGCTTTCCACCAGATACGATCAGCCTCCCGCATCCAACTGCTTTCTTAAGGTCATCGGACCATCTAGAAGGATTTTGGAAACACATACATAATAAATGATAATTAATAAATATTCCTGGACAATACACGGCTATCTAGTCCCAAACGCAGCAATGCTTGTACTATGGGTATTAGAGAACTGATATATTTGTTTTAGGCGGGGATCGAACCCGCGACTTCGGAGTTAAAGTGACTTGCAAGCCATTCGACCACCGGGCTCGTCCATGCATACAGATATAAAGTTTTTTTTATTTTGGGTGAGGTTAATTACTGGCTTCACTCGGAACCACTCTGCAGTTCCACGTTGTTTAGTAACCAAAGAATCCTTGGTTATTTGGGAAACATTGAAGCACATGTGACATAAAATGCTTGAACCCTTTAGTGAACAATCTATTCTATATGCAAATCCTATGAAACTTTTTAATGATGTATCATTTTGTCCTCAGATCAACTTCGGCGACGTGTCCATCCCCCGCGACCTCGAATACCCCAAGCCCGCGAAGGTGGGCGCGCTGCGCGGCGTGCACGGCGTCTCCTCGGACCCCGTCGTGGTGGTGGACGCCCAGACGCTGCTCGTGCCCAACTTCTCGTACGACGGAGAGGCGCCTGGTGAGTTTCACATATTTCTTTAACTTACTCCTCCGACATGCTAAAATGTTAACAGATGGCGTTATATTGAATATCGACAGAACTTATCACGGCGTTTTTTAAAGAGAAAATGAATTTACCCATAATTGAGATCTAGTTAGATCGAGTTATATAGTATAGGGTAAGTAATTTCCACAGAAATATTTGATCCCAGTTACGTTTATCTTTGTTAATTGTGCTATACGCCGTATCAACACTATCGGCAGATCTAAGTACGGTTTTTAGACATCTTCAGACCACGGAGTCACCTTTTGGAGGATTACGTAGTGACCTTTTGGTTACTGATGCCCATGGACCGTAGAGATTGCTTACCATCAAGTGACTCCCCGCGTCCTCTCCGCTATGACCTATGGTACAGAGACTTGGACGCTGAACGTTGGTTGGTTCACAGTCTAAAATTCGCTCAGCGATCGTTGGAGAGACCAATGCTCGGAGTTTCTCTAAGAGTTACAATCCTGAACCAAGAAATTCGACGGAGAACCAAAGTGGTCGGTATAGCTCTCAGAGTCGGCCAGTTGAGTGGCAGTGAGCTGGCCACATCTGCCGAGTCAGCCATGGCAGATGGAGGAGGAAAATCAGTATAACAAGTGGAGGCAAGGTATGGGGCGACGAAGCGTAGGGCGCCCCCTCTCTAGATGGTCACGACCTCAAAAAAATTACTGGTAGCGGTTGAATGAGGAAAGCGGAGAATCGCATATGGTGGAATGTATTGAGAAAGGCCAATATCCAGTAGTGGGTAGATTCAGGCTGATAATGTGATGATGAAGTGACTTACAAGCTCGTTTGGCCTTGTTTAGCTGTTTGCGAGTGAGTGAAATCACAGAGATGGAAGGAAGGAGTTGCTGCGATGGCAGCGGGGGTGGCAGCGCGCGAGTGACATTAATTCCTCGTGCGAGTATATATATCATCATCATCAGGTTCATTTTAGGTTCCACTACAGGAGCACGACCCTCTCTCGTCCGTCCTAGACGGAAGGAGGATTTGGCCTGCACCACCACACGGCTATATATGGCCTCGGTTAATATCGGGTGGGCCGTATGCTTCTTTGGCATCTGACTTGATACAAAAAAGGTATATATTTGGGCGGCCGGCGGAGACTTCCGACCTTGCCCTTCTTCCGTCACGGAGGCGTCGCGGCCGGCGGGCGGCGGCGGCGGCGTGTCGACACACTTATGTAACGGTTGGTGAACCGCCGTGGGAAGGCTCATCGGGCGGTCGGCCGGCCGCGGTCCGGCTGATCTTAATGGAATCACAATTACGACACTACGAGAATTAAACGCAATATTCATTAATTTAACTGACCATTTAAACATGCCATGCCTATTAAGAAAAAATATTTATTTTAAATCGATTACAGTTAAATGTAACATCCACGATAATCAATGTGTAATCATATGTCGTCCATATACATATATAAAGGATTTTCATTAATTCATTCCTATCACCACGCTAAAACCGGTCCCACTGGTCAGTGTTTGGTGTGTTGCATTAACATGGTTTCTTCTCGCTCCCATTTCTAAACTCCAGTATCCTGCGGCCCTGGTGCCCATGCTACGTCCCAATAAAAAAAGAAGCGTTTTTTTTCTTTGACAATATTTTGACGAGGTACACCACGTGCAGCTGAGGTCGGCTTTGGCTCTAGAGATAACGAATATATATATATATATATATGATATCATAAAGATATAGCGACATGATAATAATATGTTACTACTGACATAACATTATCTAAAAAGTATATTTTTTAAACCCACCCTCGCAGCCATCATGGCGAAGGCGATGTTTGCCATCAGAACGAGCGAACAATAACATAATCATGGCCCATAAAACGTAACCCGCCCATATCGTGGTCCAAGTTCGAGGTGCGGCATATTTACGCGGCAATCTGGCTGAAGAACGCCGAGCAACGCCGCGAATATTCGCCGTTATGCTAACGACACATAAAACAAAATATTACACAGTACCATCGCGCTATTTTACACACAGTGTAAATATAACCAGTACTAGTAATTCAACCATTAATATTTTTTTTACAATTTAATTTTTTTCTTATTTTTTGTCGTAAATTCATGATTGAGAGGCGCGACCACTGAAGTACTCTCGTGTCACCACATGTGTCTCGTTCCTGTAGGAGACCTGCCCCCTTACCACGATCTCTTATTGCGATTCAATAACTGAATAGATTGCTTATTCATACCGATGAATAAGCGATTCTATTCCATTTGAAATAGACCCTATTTCATTGGTATGAATAAGCTTTATATTCAGTTATTGAATCGCAATAAGAGATGGTGGTAAGGGGGCTGTAGCGTTGGACAGATCTATCGGAGCAGTGAACGTCCACTGCTCATCTAGTGTCAAATTTGGTATTTTCGTTGATACGAACTTAAATTAGACTTTGAAGTTTCACATAGTGATCAATGTGAAACTTCAAAGTCTATCAAGTCTATAAAGGATATCAAACTAAGAATGTTATTTTACTAACAATTAGAATTGACAATAATGAATGAATGAAATCAAGTATGTAATTCATAATTCAATTTTGATTCGGTCAACTTTTGTTCTGCGATCGTAAATTAATTATGAGAATTTGTCATCTGGTATTTCCCACTCTGTGTCGTAAGCCAACGACCACTTGTCATGGCGGCGCAGCGCTCTAATGGCGAGCCTTATTACCGTGATACGTTCCTCCAGAAATTCTCCATAGCGCCCAAGTTTGCGACATTACCTCTTTTTATGACAAATATGTATCTTTCATCTTGTATTACGTACCCTTCATATTTAAAAAATGGTCACATGAATGTCGGATGTTGCTACACCGCGTATTCTGTGTCAACAGATTTGTCATTTTCATTATCAGCCCAGCGTAGTTGCGCGTGTCCGTTTTTTTTTTACACTACGTCGGGTGGCAGACAAGCATACGACCCGCCTGATGTGAAGCGGTTGCCGTAGCCATATTAACGTTCGCAACATAAAATATCGCTCAAGCGCCGCCACCCCCGCTCCATCGCAGCATCTCCTTCCCTTCTGGTGACCTCACTCACTCGCAGGAACACAACAACCCTCAAGGGAATTGTTATTTTGCTGCGGTATTCTGTAAGGTGGAAGTTCATTCCCCAGTCGGGTAGCTTACAATTACGCTCCCTACCTCTCCTTCGCCAGAGCTTCGTTTGTCAGTCAGCAGGGTGCACCACGTGCAGGTGAAGTTGGCTTTGGTTCAAAGGTGATGATGAACCACTTACACCCCAATCGATCACGCAAGCTAAGCAACATCGACCGTAGCCTGTGTATGGAGTGGTTTATTTATCTCGAGATCCTCCGTGCTTCGGAGGGCATGTTAAGCCATCAGTCCTGGTAAGCCAAGCCAGTGGGCAGCTTGAAAACACTGGCCTCCGCCAACCCGCAGATGAGCAGCGTGGTGGAGTATGCTCTAAACCCCCCTTCGACTGAGGGGAGACCCGTATCCCAACAGTGAGATGATTATGGGTCGATGCAGATTATCATCCTATATCTACCCACTGCTGGTTATAGGTCTTTCCCTTTATGCGATTCTTCTATGCTTTTTTATAATTTATGCGATAAAGATAAAGATATATTTAATTGCATAAAATATGAGTAATATACATATTACAATCGCATGCAGTTCTGATGTTTAAAATAATAATAAAATTGTCCTTCATATTTTTCCTTGCTGGCGTACAAAAAACAAATTGTGAAAAAGGAGCTCATGTCGCAAAAAATAGTTTTGATGTCAAATGCTAATAGGTCAATAAGTAACATAACTAATTTACAAATATTTGTCATCTAAAAAATCACGAATACAGTAGTAACATTTTTCAGTTAATAGTTTCTTTAAGTGGTTTTTGAACATACTATTATTCAACGTCTTTAAACAGTTGGGTATTTTATTAAATATTTTAGGTGCCATACATAAAACATTCTTTTGCATCATCGCAGTCTTGGCGGAATGGTTGCAAAGTCTATAATTATCACGTCGACTTCTAGTCCCATAATATGACATTTTTGGGAATTTACGTAGATTGTTCTTAACAAATAATGCGATCTCCATAATGTATAGTGCGATTCTTCGCTTTTCATATTCTTTCACTAGTCATCCGCCCCGTCTTCACATGCGGAAGGTTTCCTCGGTTTTTGCATCATTTTTCATTGATACTTTGCTCCTATTAGCTAGAGGTTTGCTTGCTTGCTTCCGCTACCAGTTAGTTCATATAAACTACCCACAGCCGGCACCCACTCTCTACCGCTAGTAGATGCATGCGACTGCCGTGGCTGCTTTTGTCGTCTCTGCTTCAGCTGCAGCGGTCGTCTCTGCGCTTGAATGAACGAACGAAAAGTTTATTACATTATCAAATGTGAACAAGATGAGTAAACCTTTTTTATCTTGGGTGTTGACATATCCCGAGATGTACAGTTCCGTGGTCACTTGGAGTGCAAGGCCAAATTGGCTTCTAGGAAAATTGGCATCATCTGTAAAGCCAGAAGGTATTTTACACCACAGCATCGCCTTCAACTGTATAAAGCCCAAGTTAGGCCTCATATGGAATACTGTTCACATCTCTGGGCTGGTGCGCCCCAGTACTTACTCGCTCCATTCGACCGCATATAACGAAGAGCTGTTCGAATTGTCGGTGACCCAATGATTTCTGATCGGCTGGATTCTCTCTCTACACGCAGAGATGTTGCATCTCTTTGCGTTCTATATAAATTGTACCACGGGGAGTGCTCGGATGAGCTATTTGATTTGATACCTGCCGCTGAGTTCCACTATCGTACAACTCGCCAAAAATTAAAATTCCATCCACATCACCTTGATATTTGGCGATCTACTACAGTACGCTTTTTAAGGCATTTTCTACCACGTACTGTAAAGTTGTGGAATCAACTTCCCTCAGCGGTATTCCCAAATAAGTACTACATGGGGGCCTTCAAGAGCAGAGTCATTATTTCCCTTAAAAGGCTGGCAACGGATCGGCGACCCCTTGGTGTTGCTGATTTCTATGGGCGGTGGTGATTGCTTTCCATCAGGTGACCCACATGCTCGCTTGCCACCCTCTGTTATAAAAAAAAAAAACCTTCCTTGAAAATTAAGTTAAGAAAATGCTTTATAAATAAATTGCAATAAATATGGAATATTATGAATATTAAATAGATATCTTTTTGCAAATTAATTTGATTTTTTTGTTTTATATTCAATTATGTAAATATAATTCCTAAAGGTGCAATATAGGAAACACAATGTTAATAAATAAATATACATTATATATATATGTAATATATCGACATGATAATCGTTAGGTGATTAACATACCAAATGAGTATCATATTAAAAAGAGCGTCAAAGGTCGCCGACAAACTGTTTTGCAGTTTGGCGAACATTACAAATAAGTTAAAAAATGTTACTCATTGTGGTCATATTAATATTAAAAAATAAAATAAAAAAATAAGCAGAAAAACACCGGCACAGATATACAACACAATAAATCATAGTATTTAGAAACAAATTTATCTAAAACTATCAACATTATGATGTGTGTTGCGCATAATATAAAAGTATTTCACTTAGTAAAAACTACGGCGTAAGCCAGGCACTTTATTTCAGTGAAACCCATCTGTGAAATACGGGACACTGAATCATCAACTAACAGAAATTACTTGCAACTTTCATCGGCCGGATAAAAAGTCATTTGACAGATAAGGTCGTAGCTCTACAGATAATACAGGTACTGGTAATGTACCAATCAATAACCGACAGGGCGGCCTTTATAAAGCAT
The DNA here is from genome assembly GCA_937001555.2 of Hypsopygia costalis. Lineage (NCBI taxonomy): Eukaryota > Metazoa > Arthropoda > Insecta > Lepidoptera > Pyralidae > Hypsopygia > Hypsopygia costalis. Next base: position 19,926,635 of record OW443350.2, on the reverse strand, counting down.
TATTGGTAGATTTATTTGTCATTATTGTGGCGGAAATGGAGTGGCACCAAAGAGGATTACCTCCCGGAACAATAACGTATTCGATACTGGTACAATAGGATATTGGTTATTGATGGCAAATCCAAAACAATAAACAATTTCCTTGTCGGAAGATATATTTATTTTTGAGAGCATAATTCTTCATAAAAATAGATTGTTGTGACTAAGTGTCGACTTGATAACTGACGATACCTTAATTCTATGAAATATAATAATTAATACAAGACATATAATAATGGAAGGTTATAATTATAATCCTCCGTTATTAATAAAGCACTTGTACTGTTCATTTTAATATCGTGCAATCAATGACAAATGAGATTAAATTATGTGTATTTAAATGACGAACTCGGTGGCGTAGCGGTCAATGACGCGGCTTCGATACCAACGCTCGTGGGTTCGATTCCCACATAGGACAAACATTTGTGTGCATGAACATGTCTTTTTGTCTTAGTATGGGTGTTTTCTATGTATCATAAGTATGTATTTGCAAAAAAAAAAATACGTATGTTTATCAGTTGTCTAGTACCCATGACACAAGCTTCGCGTACTTTGGGGCTAGATGGCGCTGTGTAATTTGTCTGACAATATTTATTAATTTTATTTAAATGTCTTCTACAAACACAAACACTATCTGTTTAACTTGATCTTGTTTTTTTTTATACTACATCGGGTGGCAGACAAGCATACGGCCCGCCTGGTGTGAAGCGGTTACCGTAGTCATATTAACACTCGCAACATAAAATATCGCTCGCGCGCCGCTACCCCCGCTGCCATCGCAGCATCTCCTTCCCTTCTGGTGACCTCACTCACTCGCAGGAACACAACAACCCTCAAGGGTATTGTTATTTGGCTGCGGTAGTCTGTGAGCGTAATTGTAAGCTACCCAACTGGGGAATATACCTCCATTCCTCAGTCGGGTAGCTTACAATTACGCTCCCTACCTCTCTTTTCGCTAGAGCTTCGTTTTATCAGCCAGCAGGGTGCACCGCTTGCAGGTGAAGTGGGCTTTGGTTCAAAGATGTTGATAAACCATTTACACCTCAAAATGCGTTATAGTGAAACCGGTCAGTAATAATAAATTAAATTACGTGGAACAGTACAAGTTTAAGGAGCGGAAGTAGTTCATCAACATCTTTGAACCAAAAGACAACCTCACCTGAACGTGACACCCTGCCGACTAACGAACGAGGCTCTGGCGAAATGAAGAGGTATGACACTGCACTGCGTATATTGTAAGCTGCCTGGCTGTGGAAGTACCTCCACCTCACAGAATATCGCTGCCAAATAGCAATTAAGAATTCCCTTGAAACGATGCATTCGTAATTTTGCTATTGGCACGCGGACTCCCAGCGGCTGCAAACTCCAGATTGGAAAGCGTTGCTCAAGACCATTGTTATTTGATTGCTATTCTGTGAGGTACTTCTCCAGTCGGACTCGACATGTCCAATTTTCCGACCTCTCATCATCTAAAAAACACTGATGAGCTTAAGCTCATTTCTAATATCAATATAATTATAATATAAATAACACCACAAAAGATATTCTTTTATGAACATAAAAAATATAATTATCATAGGAGAGAGGATAAAAAACGTCTTTATCGTCTCTCCAATGATAATGTTGATGTTCATAAAATGGCCAAGTACCACGAGGTAACATCGAGCCACCCTTACGCCGGCGGCGGCGACAAAGCCCGCCGGCGGCGATAATGCAATCAGCGGGGATCAACAGGCGTGTTCCGGTGCAGCGAGGATGTAATCATAGCGCCGTTACAGCGCCTTTGCTCTCGTGGCACAGGGGCGACGACACCTGTGGCTCGTAATGTTTGTTGCGCGGGCGGTTCTAGTTTTATGACGTCATGAATTATGATATTGTAGAGATATTGCTGTTTACAACAAATTAATTTAAGAAGTGTTTCTTAGTTACTTATTTACATATTTAAACTTCATGCATAATAAAACAAATGTACAAGCAACCAGTCAACCTTAGGGTGATGAAGAGATAACCCACGGCAAGTGTACAAGATGAACTTTTGAAATAAAAGTAACATATTAACTACATCATTAATGACGTAGGATAATAGTAGTTTATGAAACTGTTGCATAATAAGGGCTATTAAAATACGAGTGTGAGTTTATAACATGAGCCGAAGGCGAATGTTATAATAGACCACACGAGTATTTTAATACCTAATTATGTGCAGTTTCATACACTACTTTATCTAATCTCATGAAATATATGATAATAATATTTTAAATACAACCATGAAGTTAATTTAACAGCTATAATTCTTACTTATAAATCCATTTGCAGATCGAGCATGCGTAGTGCGCATGCGCGACACGCCGCGCGGCGCCGCGTTCACAGATTATGTAGAAAATTTTTGCATAGTTGCAGTGTATTTGCATTGCAACCTGTTTAAAATACCTGTATCCAGGGCTGAAGCTGTATCGAAATGGTAAAAAAGTTATTTTACGATACAGTTGTCCATAGAAGAGCTGTATCGAAAAATAACTTTTTAAATTTATTTTGATAGCTTAGATTAAGATACTGTGTTTAGTTTTTTAATGTGTAAATTTCAGTGTGAGATTAGATAAATTTTTATATATAATATTCATATTAATAAATACAAGAATTGCACATGTAAATGAGCAATTCTTGTATAATAATTAATTGCATAAATTGCAGCGATGATCTCGCAAATAGCTAAAACGAATTTGATGAAATTTACAGTATATAGAGGCGAAAAGTCGACGCTAGGTTTCATTTAATTCAAAAATGGTTTTCTTCTAAATAAGGGTGGGTCGCGGCGACAAGCCTTCGCCGTAGGGCATCCGCATAGTTTGGCCGATATTCAAAACGCAATCTGTTAGCAAATGTGTTATCTACTGGACAATAGATGGCACTACATTGTTATTAAATTGTTACTAACAACAACTTCTTTTACAACTTCTAAAAAACATCGAGCTTTGCTCAGTCAGCCAGGTACAAATAAATGAAGAATATAATGAGATTTGAAATATTGATCAAGATGAAGATTTGTTCCTCTAAAATATGTTTTTTTCTTTGTGCTAGACGCCAAGTTCTGGGTGGGTCGCGGCGACAAGCCTTCGCCGCAGGGCATCCGCATCCCCGACGAGAACGGCAAGGAGGCGCCTCTGCGCCGCTACGACAGGAAGACCATCGTCCTCACGCTGCCTGGAGTAAGTACTACAATTTCATCGGCTCGGCCGGTTGCTCTAGAAAGTTCCAAATAGGTTGTAGTGAAGGTTATTCAAATATCCAACGTGAACGGTAAGGAAGTTCCACTGCACCGGTATGACAGGAAGACCATTCATTGGTCTCACGCTGCCTGGAGTAAGTCTAACAATTATGACAAGCTAAGTCGATTCCCCTTGAGAGTTCCCGATAGGTTGTGATGGAGGACATCCGCATTTCCGATATGGAACGGCAGGAAAGCAGTGCTGCACTGGACGACAGAATGACAAGAACACAGAAAAAGGCTCTCACACTTTTCTGAGCAAGTAATTATGAGAGACTAGGCAACTTCTCCTGAAAGTTCTGGGCAGTTCGTGCTTAATTCAGGGTATCCCTACACTGGACGAGTTAAGTTAATATTGTATAGGCACGAATAAAAGACCATCGCAATACTCACGTTAACAGTAGTATTTTCTAGAAAATTCTGGATACATCATGAAACGTTCTCATACCGGACGAGAACAGCAAGCGAAATATGCAAATGACCCAGCTGATCACTGATCCGTCTAGTAGCGTGCCGGCCAGCTATTGTTTCTTAATGGATTGAAAAATGTAAGCTTCAACCGGTAACATAAAGTGAAACCGAAGTGAAACCGTATGTCGTGTCCATGATTGAGATCATAATCGATCGACTTCACCGGAGAATCAATTGTGAAATTGGTTGCGTCAGTATGCTTGAACTCCGGCCGCGACCGAGCGGTTCCGCTCTTGATTTGGGCAAACGAAATCTTATTGTCAAATTTTCAAAAGCTTTTCGTTAAACGATGATAATCGACATCATTCTAAGTTAGCAGATCTAAATACAACGGAATCGACTTGACGGAATCAAGTTTATTTATATCAAGTCAGCTGACAGTAAGATATGAAGTGGTCACCATAGCTTCTCGAATTCTAGATAGTAGTAAGGTTGGCACCGGGAGTGGATATTTTATGATGCACTCGTCTATAGGCATTCATCAAGGTTTTAGATCAGGCTAGCCGTTAGCTTTTTTTGGTATAATAAAAAAAATACTGTAACCATTTGAGCTGATTCTACCTACAGATGAAACTAGATAGGTTACGTTGAGGTGTAACTAAAATGTAACTATGCTAACATGTCACGGTCTCCAGGAGCTGACGGTGTTCGACATCGGTCACTTCGCGGTGTGGTGCGAGGCGTTCACCGTCAACTTCGGCCACGTGCCGCTGCCCCGCGGGCACCTCGCCAACGTACCACCCAGCCTCAAGATGCTTGGAGTCTCGCCGCAGGTATGTACACGCTTTATGCCGTTTAAGGCTATCCTTCAATTACAGATCAGAGGATGTCAATGATACCTTCCTATGGGATTGTTTCATTTGCATCTGGGTAATGGTTTAATGTGAACCGAGGATATGATTTGGTGTTACTTACATAGCTCGTAGGATGGGTAAGTTAAAGCGGCAATAGACAGACAGCGTAACTCCTAGGCCAGGGAACCAGTAAGTGCAGTCTAATTATTCCACTCTAGATGGACCGCCGCCGGTCTGGTAAAGACCGCATCGTACTGTTGGATGCAACCGGCACAAAGTAATTGTGAAGAAGACGTCTACATTCAACAGTGGACGGTTTTATGGCTGAATAATAATGATGTGCTGGAGATGCGTGAGTGGTGTAAATAGATGTGTGAAGAACAGACAGCTGAATGACGCTTAGTTAGGTGCATCTTTGAACCTCATCTTACCTGCTCCTCTTAGTTGGTCTTTCTTTCGACTATTTCGCTGTAATCATTTTGCAATCTTTAACATAATTGTTATTTGATTAATTTCAGTCACTGTTTAGCTATCAGTATACGCTTTGGGTGTATCGCACCACTATGTTTAGAGCTAAAGCCAACGTTACTTGCACGTGATATAGCCTTCTGACAATAAACGAGGCTCTTGTGAGAGGTAGGGCATCTGTGACAATTTCAGTTTTTCTGCGAGTGAGTGAAGTCACCAGACATTACAAAATGTATTTGCAGCGGAGATGCCAGCGCGCGAGCAATATTATATTGCAAGTCACACCCCGGCCACTTCATACAAATGTCTCGTCGTTAAACTACTACATAAACAATGACATCTGTGCAGAGCGTGAGATACGTCTCAGAAAATAGGTGAGGTCGATACGAGAGAGCGAAAGGGAGCGTCCTGGATTACTGTGCTATTACTTAAACTGTGGCTACGGTAACCGTCTTATGGCGAGTGGTACGTTTTTTTGTTAATTACATTTGGTATAGTAGAACAAATATAATTTACTTTTACTTGAAAATTACACCTACTTGAAGATACTGCGATATCTACTGGTATCGCAGTACTACAATTTTCTTCAATAATATTAACCCAGCACCGCACTACGGTACACGTTCGTGACTCAAGTCGTTTAACACGTGACTTTATTATCTACCGGCGTCGCTTAAAGTGAGACACTCTAGTTGGAATATTAATTTTGATATTATGTCTACTATCTTTAAAGCATCGTTCTGAGCGAGTTTATTAGCCACTAACCGGCTAGCTAGAGAATTTAAATCGGACGAGTCAGCTAGTGCGAGTGACGATGACCTAGTACAAAACTTGTCATTGAGTTGAACTGTGAGATAATCTCTACGATGATTAACACATGGTTAGTTTATTAGCTAACAACTTAACAAGCCCACCAGCCCGCCATTAGCGAGTGTTGTAAAGTTATAAAATAGCTGTCTTCTCTGATAGATTGTATAGAATACACTAGTTAGTAGAGTAAGCCAAACTGTGGATATTTTAACAATTTTTTTTTTTTGGCAAACTGTGGAATGAACTGCCTGTCGAGGTTTTCTCAGGGGACTACAGCATGAGGTTCTTCAAAAAGGGCGTGAAGAGGTTTTTACAGGGTCGGCAACGCGTGTGTGATGCCCCATGATGTTACAGGCGTTCATAGGCTACGGTAATTGCTTTCCATCAGGCGGGCCGTATGCTTGTTTGCCACTTTAGTGGTATTAAAAAAAAACAATCTACAACATTGTGGTGAAAGAGAGGTAGCGCGAGCGTATTAGGCTGCCCGACGGACCTCCACATCACAGAAGACCTCTAAAAGAGATAAGCCCGCCTCTGTACATAACATTTCTTTTTTTTTAATACTAAGTCGGGTGGTAGACAAGCTTACGGCCCGCCTGATGTGAAGCGGTTACCGTAACCGTATTAACGCTCGCAACATAATATATCACTTGCGCGCCGCCACCCCCGCTGCCAACGTAGCATCTCCTTCTTTTCTGGTGACCTCACTCACTCGCAGGAACACAACAACCCTTAAGGGAATTGTTATTTGCCTGCGGTATTCTGTGAGGTGGAGGTACATTCCCCAGTTGGGTAAATTACAATTACGCTCCCTACATCTCTTTTCGCCAGAGCTTCGTTTGTCAGTCCGCAGGGTGCACCACGTGCAGGTGAAGTTGGCTTCGGTTCAAAGATGTTGATAACCCACTTACACCCCCCATCACTTACATTTCCTTATAATATTGTAATTATGTTTTTATTGGTGTACAATAAAGAGTATATTAACAACAACAGGACCGTTAAATAACAAGTCCCTCGAGGGTACTTGTGTTCCTGCGAGGTGGCGAGGTCACCGCCGGGAAGGAACCAATTGCTGCGTTAGAAGCGGGGACGGTGGTGACCATTAGGCAGACTGTATGCTTGTTTTTCACCTTAGTTGTATAAAACAAATGCGGCAAATAATTATACTGGATACACGACGCATGATAATTAATGGAGTAAAAGTTTAGATGTCGACAAGATTATCTTTTCATTTGTCAATAGTGAATTGGCGTATTCTAGGAGCTTCATTGTTCGTACAGAGAACGTTATCTAGTCGGAGCGTAGATCATTAATCGTTTCAAATCTAATTCGATTTCCACACGGGCCAATATCGCTGCCCGTCACTATCGCTTAGAAGCTTTACTTAGTTTACGATATACACTTTTTTAGGGTTCCGTACCAAGGGTATAAACGTCTGTCCGTCTGTCTGTCACAGGGCTCTATATCTTGAACCGTAATAGCTAGACACTTGAAATTTTCCCCGATTATGTGTTACCACACCCCGGTCACTCCATACAAATGTCGCGCCGTGAGCTACTACATAAACAACGACGTCTGCGCAGAGCGTGAACGAGCGTGCGTGCGTGTGGTGCCATACTAACTGTTCCAGATTTGTCAAAGGTGTTCCAAAAAAAAGTTCCAAAGGGGAGGTGAGGTCGACACGAGAGAGCGGCAGGGAGTGGCCATACTGTACGTAGAACTATTACTTGTGGTATTACTGTGGTCGATATAACAACAAATACTGAAAATAAAATTAAGTTAAAAATTCGTCGGTTACAAAAGGGTGTCGTCATGCAAGAACGGATGTAATAACCATTACCACAGTATAGGTAATAAATAAATAATAAATAAATATTGTCAGACAAATTACACAGCGCCATCTAGCTCCAAAGTAAGCGACGCTTGTGTTATGGGTACTAGACAACTGATAAACATACGTAAATACATTTTTTTTGTAAATACATACTTATGATACATAGAAAACACCCAGACTAAGACAAACAGACATGTTCATGCACACAAATGTTTGTCCTATGTGGGAATCGAACCCACGAACGTTGGTGTCGAAGTCGCGTCATTGACCGCTATGCCACCGAGCTCGTCAAATAGTACTAACATTACATCTTTACGGATAACTATGTATATATAGTTTGTCCGTTTTTTACGGAACTATTTTTAAAACACTGTACGTAGGTACGGAACCCTTCATTACAGTCATTTGAAAAAAAAAATCGCTTGCACTTATCAAGTAGTAATGAAAATTTATTTAAATCTTACGATGTTGCATTAGGGTTTATATTATTATTGATAACTTACAATTGCGAGCATGTAATTTAAATTTTTAAGCTATGTATGGACTTTTGCAAAGACTGTACGAGTCCAACTTGCACTTGCCGATGTTATTTCCTACATTCTCAAACTTTTTGTTATGAAACCGTCGTCGGTCTAGTGCATCTCCGCTAGTTTTAGTAACTGTCGCTCTTTTTACGAGGAGAGAGTCGTTCAGGGAACGCAATTTATTCAAGAAATGTAGAGAAATCTAGAAATTTTTACTATAGAGCGAGCTATATGAGGAAGATTTTTTTATTAAAAGTGAACAAACGAGTATATATGTCACCTGATAGAATGTAATCACAACCAGAAATCAGCCACACCAAGGGGTCGTCGATACGTTGCCAGCCCTTTTAGGGAAATATTTTGTTCTTAATGGAATGTCGTATTTGTTTGGAAACACCGCTGAGAGAGGTTGTTTCAACAATTCCACCGTTGTTGTAATCAATGATGATGTTCAGAATTCATATTGAATAAAGTATTCTTTTGATGAGCTCAGTGGTCATTCGAATGGTTCGAAATGGCTACTTTGATTCCGAGGTTGGGGGTTTGATCCCTGAATAAGACAAACATTTGTGTGCATGAACATGTCTGTTTTCTATGTACTTACAAAAAATATTATTTAAGTTTAATAATCAGTTATTTCGTACCCATAGTACAAGCTTTGCTTAGTTTGGGACTAGATACGACCATCTAATAAATATACTAATAATTCATATGAATTATTTAATATATATTAGTAAAGTTATAGTGCATTAAACTTGATATAAGTTATTCTATAAAACCCATTAACTGCAAAACATGGCGCCAGTCTTCTAAAGAACAGGTTTAACAAAAACTATTTTGTATTCATGAAATTAAAATATACGAAATTATGTGAAGAGCGCAGCCAGTGGTTATATAGACTTACTAGAATAAATGGTTTGCAGTTTTTGTTTATTTTAAACAGCAGCTTATTTGCTTGTTTCCTTGATAAGTCGCGGGACTCGAATTTGTCTTTTTATGATCCTGTCCATGATGAAGGGAATTTTAAATAATTAAAACAAACTTACATTTATCTACCAATTCTGCTTATTTTATAACTATTTATTCATATATATTTGCTAAAATACTAGTTTCCGCCCTTAATTCCGTCTGCGTGAATGTCGGTGATTGCGCCAAATCTTCCTCCTTGTCCAATGTATTTCCTCCTTTGTTATAAATTATGTCATTTCTCGGGATATAAATCTTTAATTTAATTTAATATAATTGGTTCAACTGTTTAATTATGAAAAGGTAACAAGCGGACAGACAGACATACGTTATCATATTTGTTTCCCCCTTGTTTTAATCCTGAGTCATTTAGACGAAGCATGAAGAAATATTTATACAGGACGTTAAGGAGGAGGAACTGAAATGTTTGAACAATAATGCCTTATGTAAAAAACGATTATTATAGAACTGACGACTACATGAATGATAAAAACTTCAGTGCAGGAGCATCGCGTCAGACAAACGCAGAGCTGTGTATCGACAATGGTACTAGAGATACAAAGTTGGGTCACTTGTACCATCAATGGTACTAGTCAATGGTACTACTGATCCTAAGGGACCTAATCGACGTACTGCTTAATGTGCGTCGATTCGTGTTTATAAGTACATGTGTAGCATGCGTAGTACTGTGTGTACATATGTACAATATGATATGTAATTATTTAACAAACATTATATTGTAATATATACACGTTATTATTTTTTACATTGTATTCATTTAGTACATGTATAAGTCCCAAATGGAAAAAATAAACATGGTGGGTGGTGACACTTATTACCTGAGCGCTTTTGTGGAGGAGAACCGCGAGCGATTTTATGTCAGAGAGCCAAAGTCAACCTCACCTACAATTGGGCCAGCTGATTGTCAAACGAGGCTCTGGCGAAGGGAATGTAGAGGCAGGGAAAGACCCTTTGCTTTATACAAGACTGCAGCCAAATACCAATAAACGTGCCAATATGAAGTGCATAGCTAAAGCAGTAAAACGAAGTCTGCCTTCATGACATATTAACTCATAAGAGTTGGATTCATCACTTTGTAAACTTCTGTTTATAACACTGGATGTATGATGTCGACGTCGCGTCGGTGGGCGCTCGTGTACGTAGTGGCGGAATTTCGATCATTTCTCCAAGGGCGCGCTCAATCTTCGCCGCACTTTGTTTGTTCGTGGCAATAAACAGCTGTCTCGCCTCGTAAACCTCCACTCAATAAAGATTAACTTTAGCCACCCTGCCACCACCGCACCTCTCCATACCCGTCAACGTCTCCTCCTCTAAACTATACAATAATGCACTATAGTATGGACATTTAAAACAAACGGTCGATCACTGTCAAGTAGAGGACTAGGTGTCTGTCGAGGTTTTACAGTTTTTAGTCATAAACACAAAGCCAGTCTAATACGAGTCGAATTCACACACGCCCATTTAACTTTATTTTATCTATATGATTTGTTGTTATAAAGGCTAAAGTAATATATCTCTCTGTGAAAAATTCTAAGTTTATCTATTATGGTTCAAAGGATATAATACGAATTCAGATAAACAAACAAATGGACGGGCAGACAGCGGTTCTACAGCTAACCCTTTGGGCACGAATGGAACCAGCAAATATATACCTACTTATGTAATATACGCAACATAAGAAACTAGTTGATTATTTTATGTAGTCGGCACAATTAAGTGAAGTAAACTAAAGGGTAATTTATTTTTATTACAAAATCCACAGTGCAAGACAAAAAATGATAATTTTTACTTGCTAAAGGTACAATCAATTACTTATTTACATATTTTTTCTAATTAACAAATTACAAGGGCAAACATTTATTATTACTACTAGCTATTGTATGCCCATTATAAAACATCGACCAGGCCTCCCCAACCCGTCTGGCCAGCGTGGTGAGTGTAGGCCAAATCCTCCTTCTGTCTGGGACGGAAGAGAGAGGGTCGTGCTCGTGTAGTGGAGACTAAAATGACCTGATGATGACGATGATGATGATTGTATGTCCGTGACGTCGTCACTGGGGCCCTGCCGCCGGTGCCCAAGCCGATTACCTTCCGATTTTTTGATTGTGAAATTCAAATGTCAGCTTAGATTGGTGGTCATTGTGTTTAGCTTATCTGGTAGAAACCCTAGAGCTCTACTTATCTCTGATCAAGTTGATGATGTATGTCATTAATTTTAACTTAAGACCTATTTTAGATATCAAAAATTTCGGTGTGAATCGGTTTTAGCTTAGGAGCTAGGGACCCTGATCGAAACTCAAAATCAGTGCTGGGTCTGCTACGGATTTCAGTTTATATGCTGAGACCAATTAATATACCAATTTGCGATTCACACTACACTGTTTCTTTTACTTATTTATTATTTGTGCTAACTAACTAGTTTATATAGTGTTATGTAATGCACACCTGGTTTTCTTCTTCTCATGGGATTCTATAGAGAATGGATAACACAAAATTGTAATATTCTAATTGTTACCTATAGATAATTAGGCGCTCAATTTAACGTGACAGGTTCGCAGGTACACTGATGCTTGACATTGCTCAAACTCAAAGTTTGTGTTTAATCAATGTCTCAACTTCCGGTCTCTCTTGTTAAATCTCTTTGATACAAGTTAACATACTGTCCGTTACATATAGTAGCGTCAAAATTATTTGCGAGAGTAGCTCTACGTAATAACGCCATTCGAATAGATTCCACTGCGCTTTCTAATATTAAACACAGCTAGAATTTTCTCGTATAGAAATATGACAGAATGTACTGGAAACAGTTTTTATACAGTTTGAATATATTCGTGGACGAATTACACACCGCCATCTAGTCCCAAACTAAGCAAAGCTTGTAGCATACTACATAAAAATAATATAATACTACATAAAAAAAATATGGGTACTAGGTAACTGATAATATACTTATATATGTATTGTAAATACATACAATACATAGAAAACACTCAAACTAAGACAAACAAATATGTTCATGCACACAAATGTTTGTCTTGTGCGGGGATCGACCCCGCGACCTCGGAGTCTAAAGTGGCCATTGTTAGGTATTCGACCACCGAATTCGTCATTTTTATTTGATAAGACTCTCTATAAGTTCTCCGCCAATCCGCAGCTGAGCAGCGTGGTGGAGTACGCTCAAAACCTCATCCATTGAGGTGAGACCCGTATCCCAGCAGTAGGATAACTAAGGATTGATGACAAATAAAAAACCATTCTCATTCGTACGGAAAAATAACGAATTATATTATATATTTAATAACTTAATTTGGATAAATCCACCTCTTGACAACAGTTTCCTCAAATTTGATGAACAAACTTCAAAAGATCGTTTCATTTCTATAGATATTGTTAAAAGCACTTGAAAAAAAATATACACACAGACATTGATTAAAAAGTGTATATATGAATAAACTAGTAAGTTTTTATTCGTTTCATATAAATTTTCTGGTAAAAAAAGTTATTGCCACAGCTGACTTTTCGAAAATTTGGTGGTGTTAACAATTTTTTTTCCAAGATTTTTTTTATACCACCAGTGTGGCAAACAAGCATACGGCCCGCCTGATGGAAAACAGTTACCGTAGCCTATGAACGCCTGTAACACCAGAGGCATCACACGCGCGTTGCCGACCCTGTAAAAACCTCTTCACGCCCTTTTTCAAGAAACAGATAAGAAAGAAAAAGTTATGTATCCCGTCCGAATTGCAATGGTCTTTCATAATTGTATACTATTGTATACTTTCTGGAAGTATGTATACTTTCTGGAAAATGAAGGAAAAAAGTTTAGCAATTTTTTTAACAAAATTTCAGATATATTTTTAAGTATATACGAGCATATCACACAGTTATTAAAATTGTTGGATTTTTGTGAATTTTTCGCTTCATTTTATGCTAAACTTTAATATCTCATTTTAAGACGGCTATTCAGAGAATATTTGAGGACACGAGGGTCGGAGTTTGCTCTGAATACTTTTCATGAAATATAAAAGATGGACTACATGTACTCGTACGTCGAATATTTTTAATTTTCATTTTTAAACTGTTACCTTATTAAGTTATTTTTAGAGAGAGAAAAAAGCCAAAAGGATATGTTATGGCAATTACATACACGTAAAACTTGGTTAAATTTCTATTTTAAACTATCTTGCGTCCGCGACTTCGCATGCGCGTATGCTGGTAACCAGCTGGAATTTAAAAAATCGTTTCTTAGCCGATGCCTACGTCATAATAAAAAAAATCAAAAATTATTTATTCCTTGGACTTTATAAAGCACTTAGAAACGTCATACAAATTAAATATAAGAACATGTATAAATAATTACTACTCTAAATCCGCAGAGCTTAGATACACTTTCATCACACTATCTTGAATGTGAAAGTGAATTTAAGTTCCAGTTCCGGCGACGGGGCTTCGTGAGAAGAACTGGCAAGAAACTCAAGGCCGACTCTTTTAATTGCCAATATCGTTACATTAAATACAAATACAATCATTAACATAACATAACAAGAGCAATTCATTTCCAAATACTTTTATCATTTATGTAATCTGAGATACAATAGTAAGCCTTTTGACATAGTCTAGTTTTGATATATTTCTTAAATTTACCCATGGATAATTTAAACGCGTCGTTTGGAAGTTTATTGTAGAAGCGTATACATTGACCTGGGAACGAGTTAGAGATTTTATGGAGCCTCGTAATATGCACAGCGAGTTTGTTTTTATTTCTTAAATTTAATTGATGGAGATCACTGTTTTTCCTAAATTTAGTTTGATTTTTATGAACGTAAATAAGATTTTCATAAATATATTGAGAATGTAATGTCATAATATTTATCTCTTTAAATTTATTTCTCGGTGTCTCCCTGGGACTCATCATATAAATAGCACGGATAGCAATAGCTACCTCTATACCAAATTCCAACCCGGGGCCTACCGCCGAAGCTGAAGCCGGTTACCGTTGGATTTTATGATTGTGAAAATCAAAGTTCAGCTTAGATTGGCGGTACTTGTGTTTACCTCAGCTGGTAGAAACCATGGAGCTCTACCGACTAAGCTGAAGATGGTTCTCAATAACTTAAACCTAAGATTTATTTTGACGAGCTCGGTGGCGTAGCGGTCAATGTCGCGGCTTCGACACCAACGCTCGTGGGTTCGATTCCCATATAGGACAAACATTTGAGTGCATGAACATGTCTGTTTGTCTTAGTCTGGGTGTTTTCTATGTATCATAAGTATGTATTTACAAAAAAAAATGTATTTACGTATGTTTATCAGTTGTCTAGTACCCATAACACAAGCTTCGCTTACTTTGGGGCTAGATGGCGCTGTGTAATTTGTCTGACAATATTTATTTATTTATTATTTATTTATTTTCGTAACCAAAAAATCCGATGGTAATTGTCTTCAGCTTCAGCGGCAGGCCCCGACCGGACGGTGCTTTGTGCTGTGTTTTGATAGATCAGTTAGTTATGGTTGCCTTTTATAGACACAGAAGAAGTTATTGAATACGTGATGATAAAATACTTCATTGTTTTTGGAAGTATTATTACAATAGTGTTATTACTATAAATTTTGTTTTTATAATAATTTGTGAACTCAGATTTTTTTACTCATGGGTCGCACTAGTTAGAACGTGTTGTCCTCATAACTGAATTTATTAAAAAACTGCTGACTCGATTTCTATTCCTTCCTCGAAACGTTTATCCTATCCTATACATCCAATAAAAATCGGAGCTCTAGTTTGGGAGTGATCGCGATACTGACATACATACAAGCATACAACAAATATTTTTACCCCAGCTCGAACAGTTCCATACGATTATTATTAATACTTTGTTACACTACATTATGTATTGAGGTTTAATTTTCTAAAACGATTTTATGTAGCGTAATATTATAAAGAAAAAAAAAAAATATTTGAAATGAATTAACTCAAAAACTACTCATCAGATTTTAAAAATTCTTTCGCACATAGAAAACTACATTATCTGCGAGTAATATAGACTATAATTCGTTGCACCTGCGTGAAGCCGGGGCAGGTCACTAGTCATGTATAATTTGTCGCAAAAATCTTAGTATGTCGCGAACGTCAATGCGTTGTTGAGACTGGTTTCACAAAACAATTTCGTTCCAAGTAACTCTTTTAGAGAACCACCGCGATCCCACGTATTTACGTCGTGGTCTATCATCTCGGGGAAGGCATTACCAATCTAAATCCAGGTTATGGCTTCAGATAATCCCAGGTTAGGATTGCTTGGCTACAATAATTCGATAGGTAATTGCACAGTGTGGAAAATTTGTAGTTCCACTTCTGGTTTTGGTCATGTAGTAACTTAGACACGATGCAATATTTTATCTAAATAAATGGTACAGTGAGATAAGCAAAATTTTTTTTTCATACCACGTCGAGTGGCAGACAAGCATACGGCCTGCGCTTTTAACGCTCGCAACATACAATATCGCTCGCGCGCCGCCACGCCCGCTGCCAACACAGCATCTCCTTCCTTTCTGGTGACCTCACTCACTCGCAGGAACACAACAACCCTCATTGGAATTGTTATTTGGCTTCGGTATTCTGTGAGGTGGAGGTACATTCCCCAGTCGGGTAGGTCACAATTACGCTCCCTACCTCTCTTTTCGCCAGAGCTTCGTTTGTCAGTCAGCAGGGCCGTGCCGGTGATGTTGGCTCTATGTCGAGAATGCGTGGAGGTATCAAGCTGAAATTTGATCTGTATACTCAGGTCTACCATGAAGTTGTAAAAAAATCTAACTGCTAAGTTTACGTAAAAAAAGATACGGCCGTTTATTCAGCAAAAAAACGCATATTTCGACACATTCTCAAGGAAATTAAAACTCATAGGGTACTTCCCGTTGATCTAGAATTATGAAATTTAGCAAGTAACATCGTTATAGACTACAAGTACAAGAATAAATCTCAAAACTATACATTTGTAATAAAATCTTAAAAAATAGGGGGTCTATTCCTGAATTTCAGGAAAAGCTGGGAAAAAACTGCGCGATTAGGTTCCTGAACTATTTATAATGTAAATAAACGTACGGACCCCTCGGTGGGCGAGTCCTACTCGCACTTGTCCGGTTTTTTAGTTTATCATATTCATAACTTAATTCGTTTTTAAAGAGTTTTCGACTTGATCGATGAAAAAGTTTGAGGAGCGCTGTTCTAAAATAAACATTACACGTCTTTATTGCCAGCAATGGTTTTATTAACGAAGCCTCGCAACATCCTCGTTGCATAACTTATATTGTTTTGTGTAAATGTAAAAGTAACGTCGTCTATGGCGCTGTAACAATAACAATTAAAGCTACACTTTAACGACAGTTTAACGCGACCGTTACCGTAATGGCAGCCGTTAACAAATAGCTGTACACTCAGCGGCGCCCGCCGCACGGCGAGGGGGGGGGGGGGACCGGCCGGGGCAGGGACGGGGCGCGGGGGGCCCTGGATGTTACATGTGAAATAATGTGAACGTACATAAATAACTACCTACTTCCATTATTTATTGTAATAAAGGTTTACCAGGGCGTGAGAAGCTCGATGGAATCGCCAGTCTAATCTAACACGTAAGTTAAGCAACGTCGCCTGTGGTCTGTCCACGGATGGGTTTAGTTCGATTGAAGGAAGACCCGTATACTACCGAAAAAATATTTGTCGGGACCCCTGGCAACCCTAGGCGGGCCGCGAGATACTCTGCCATGGACGATTAAAAAAAAGCCGGCCAAATTCGAGTCGGACTCGCGCACAAAGGGTTCCGTACCATTATTTATAAAAATGGCAAAGATCATGTCTGTTGTATGGGAGCCCCTTAAATATTTGTTTTATTTTAATAGAATAATTTATTTTTAAAGTGAATATATAACTAAATATTCTGTGAATATTTCAAGCGTCTACCTGTTGCCGTTATCAATATCGAGCAAAAACCTGCAAAAAAACAGGTTATTGTATGGGAGCTTAAATATTTATTTTATTCTGTTTTGTATACTACGAAGCAGAACAAAATAAATATTTAAGCTCATTGTTGTTATAGCGGCAACAGAAATATATCATCTTTGAAATTTCAAATGTCTAACTATCACAGTTCAGATTATTATTTATTATATATTATTATATTGAGATACAGCCTGGTGACAGACGGACAGCGGAGTATTAGTAATAGGGTGCGTTTTACCCTTTCGATACGGAACCCTAAAAAGAAGGCTCTGTTTCTAGTGATATGACCTTCAGGGTCATTAAGTAAACAAATAAACAAAGTCATTGACACCACTCGTCAGTTTCATCATACATTAACACTCACGTCGACCGCTCGATGAGTTTTGAAAGATCTAATTCCACATCCAATACCTTTGCGAAAGCATCGTAGGCGATCCCAAAATAGACATCCGAGATATGAATTAGAACCTTATCTTGACGTAAGAAGGTTGAAAAGGTTTCGACATGAGATGTGGTTGCAAAAATACCTCGTATAGTGTTATTGTGCAACGTGATGCAGATTTAGTAAAAGGCGAGGTCGATGATCGCTTCCCACGGCGCGGGCGGTGGTTAGTGGTTGTTATACGCACATTGGTGTCAATGAGATTCGTTTCGTAATCTCGAGAGATGGTGAGAGATGTGGAGTGATGCTCGAGAGCGCACGAGTCTCGTAAACTAAACAGATTGGCCAGCCGAGCTTCACTTAAGGGCCTATCAGGCGGCAAGGTATGCAGACTGTCTGTCACTATGACATTTTATACATAGACGAGCTATGACACGCGACATCACGGCATTAAAAAGTAGCGGTAAAGCGCATACATAAGCTATATGAGGTATAATTAGTGAACATATAAAGAGGCATTTTATCTATAACTTTTCAATTGATTTTGATTACCGCGAACGTCTTGCAGCGACGCTAAATGTCGCACGACTGTGTGAATGCCAGACAATTACCTTGCTTTCTTCTTGCCGCAATAGAGCTGGGTGGGTGGGTCGCATTTATAGGTAAAAACATCTTATGTCTATCAGAGTTTCGGCTCGGTTGCCTCGTCACTAGTACCGAGCTCATGCTAACGAGGCTGTACCTATCTCAAATACTTTAATGTAACAGGCCCATTTTACATTATAACATTTTGAGATGATCAGTATCTTTTTTTGTGTTTTATTCTAAGTCATTATAAAACGCCAAAGAGAACTTTATATTAGGGTTTTGGTCAATCAATACATAGTTAATAATGTATACCAAAAATTCATATATTTTTGTTAGATTTAACCAAAAAAAAGTTTCTTAAACGTTACGAGGTCTAATAAGCACCGTACCGACATTATGATAGTTTTCATACGAGGTCTTAAACGTCCCGTACCGTAGCCAACGTGTCAACTTGAATATCTTTGCAAAACATTGGCCTGTCCTCGCGTAAAACGCCCTATATTATGTGAATTTGTTATAGTTTTACATAACCGTAAGCTGTAAATGCAATAAAGGAAATAATAAATTTAAATTTCTAATCGCATGTATAAATTTCAATTAAGCAACCTGTTTGTGACGGTTCAACGAGCATTGGACAGCGTTTTCCTATAATTATGTGGAAAGATATTAATTATACATGATTTCCTTGCAATCTCCGCGTCATAGTACATCATACTGCTGGGAAACGGGTCTCCCTTCAATTGAAGGAGCTTAAAACGTACCACGCTGTTCAACTGCGAGTTGTCGGAGGCAAGTGTTTTCAAGCTCTCAAAGGTCACTGACTTGGCTTAACGGCTATTGCTAAGTGTTATGGAAAATAAATGAGCTATGGAGATGATATCGGGGTGGACTAAATACCGGGCTATTTCAGAAGAGGGACGGACTCCTACAATAACTGCTTCTATTGCTCGTTATTTGCGGCTGGCGGTAGCTCGCCACTACCTAGATGGACTCGCCCCTCATTGATGGACCTCTGACTAGATAGAACTGCGAAATGCCAGGAGATAAGCTGGGTGTAATACTGATGTGAGTGACTCAGGGCTGTCGAGAAGTGTGTCGGGAAACCTTCAGAAAAAAAGGTAGAGTGCTAGTCATCAAGGTGACATGGGTGGAATTTAATTTTTTTGCGAGTGGTACGATAGTGGAACTCAGCATCTGGTATTAGATGGAACAGCTCTTGCGAACACTCCCAGTGGTATAATTTGGAAACGATTATTTTTTGTGCTTGCTGAATACGATTGCCAAGTATACCAGCGCGGCGGCAAGAAGCAGCCTAAATGGCTGAGCTGTTGGCACCGTATCATAGTGATTAAGTATCATTCAGCGGCAGGGCCGATACACAATACAAAAGTTGCGAGCAGTAGAGACAACCAGGCATAAATCTGCATAACACCTAACATTATAACTATTCACAATTCGTAATCCTAATAGGTATATATAAAATTCTCGTGTCACATTGTTAGTTACCATACTCCTCCGAAACGACTTTACCCATTTTAATGAAATTTTATATACATATTCAGTAGGTCTGAGAATAGGTTGTTATCTATTTTTTATAGCAAAACAACGTTTTCCGGGTCAGCTAGTATTGTGTATATATAATAAGAAGAAGATATCGCACTTCCATACTGCGCGATGTTAAGAATTAATGTTCTGCTTCACACATTCAACGAAATAATGATGTACAAAAGGTTGCACCTCGATCAATTTTTGGGATGTATGTGGCTCACTACTATCTTTGACCCAAAGCTAACCTCGCATGCACGTGGTGCATCCTGCTGATTAACTTACGAGGCTCTGGCGAAAGAGATGTAGGGCTTGTACATAATTCCTAGCTCAAGGCGTCCTTGTATGTAAGAATTATTTATAAGTACTATTTACTGAGTACCAGACATACCAGGCACAGATACCTCACTATCACTTTCTAAGTTTCTTGTCAGGTATAAGAACTATTTCTGCCTTTTTATACTCCACCTGTCTACTTGTTACCTATGTCATATCAGATACTCAAAGGTTGGCTGGAAGAGATCCCTCGATGGGATAAGTCCGCCTTTGTACAAATTTGTGTAATCATTTTATTTCTACGGTGTTCTGCAACTTTTGTACATTACAACATCCACAATAATTAATTATAATGATATTACCATTGCCTACATTATTTACACGCGTCAAACAGAGAATCTACCTTTTGAAATCTACCTTTTGCAACTTTTGTACAATAAAGATACTTACAACAGCAATAACAACAGAACTGCCTCTTATTGCTATTCAATAACTGAATAGATTGCTTATTTATACCAATGAATAAGCGACTCTATTCCATTTGAAATAGAGTCGCTTATTCATTGGTATGAATAAGCGTTCTATCCAGTTATTGAATCGCAATAAGAGATGGTGGTAAGGGGGCTGTTGGTATTGCACATTTATTTTATGACCGCCGACAGTATCTACGTCGTGTCTCTACTGTTGTATATGATATGTAGTGTGACGGCCGACGAGGCCGCCGCCGGGCTAAGCCGGGTCGTGTCGGGGCACAGTCGGGGCCGCCTAAATCGCAGTGCACTGGCCTGTATATGCAAATACTTTCTAGATATTCTTCGTCCATTCCTTATTCTAATTGGATAATTTCTTCGTTCTTGTAGAAATTGTCCCTTGGCATTTAGATGCCAATAACGTCGAGAGCAGAAACCAAAACAATAGTGGTATATCATTATCTTTCTAGTCAAAATAGTTAACTTCATTTACATTTGGTGCATCCTGCCAATCAGCAGGCGAAGCTCTAGCAAAAGGAAGGTTGCTTATGATAATAAATAATTATGGTTTATAGTTAGGTAGTGTCTGACTGAGGGAGAAGATTGCAGGAAAATAGTAATTCTAAGGAGGATTTACTGCGATCCTGCGAGGGAATCTGAAAAAGCAATTGTTATTTCACCATTGTATTGATTAAAACCATCATCATACATTCCTCATATTTTCAACATTTCGATTTTCTCGCAAACTGAGTAAAAACAAACAAACAAAAGAAAACCGAGCCCGGTGGCTACTCCGAAGTCACGGGTTCGATCCCCGCACAAGACAAACATTTGCGTGCATGAACATGTCTGTTTGTGTTGATCTGCGTCATGGCTGTTTGTTTGTATTATAAGTATGAATTTACAAAAAATTATAGAAGTTTTGCGCTTAATTAGGGCAAAATGGCGCTGCGTAAATTTTTCAGAAATATTTATTTATTTATTTTATTAAAATATTTCTTACAATGTTTATAGTATAACATTTAAAGCATTTATAGAATAACGTTTTAAAAAAACGCCTAAAATCTATTTTGTAAAGTATTAAGTAACTGTTACTGGTACGGATCTCGCTTTAAAGTTTAAACTATGCAAAATGGAGCGTGGGCAGTCACGTCAGTTTGATTTATTTTAATTTCTTCTTTCGTTTCGATAGTTTAGTAACTATTGTGGTGACAGCGGTCACTGTACAATGCAAATTTAATAGTCTCGGCAACTAAATGTGTAAGAGTAAACGGGATGGGGGCCCACCGCAGATTCCCACCACTGTGTCTCCTGTGTAGCCAGGATTAACAGGGGCGACCGCCAAATAAGGCAATGAACAATGAAGTCCACTGCAGTTCTTGGGGTAAGACTACGGCTGCCTTGGAACTGACAAAAGAACTTAATCAGAAGAAATTAGTAGGAGTAGGAAGCGATTGGAATTCGAACATGAGACCTCTGTCGTGAACTCCCGGTACTTCTGTTGATGAAAATACGTCGTTGAAAGTCCATTTTCAAAAATTCTAGATACTTGGGGTGGTTCTTGAGATTTGGGGTGTTAGTGGTTCATCAATATCATTAAACCGAAGCCAACCTCACCTGCAAGTTGTACACCTTGCTGACTGACAAACGAGGGTCTGGCGAAAAGAGAGGTAGAGCATATTTTGTAAGCTGCCCGACTGGGGAAGTACCTTCACCTCACAGAATACCGCAGCCAAATAACAATTGCTTTGAGGGTAGTTGTGTTCCTGTGAGTGAGTGAGGTCACCAGGAAGGAAGAAGTTGCTGCGTTGGCAGCCTGGGTAGCAGTGCACGGTTTTTCAAACGAACGTTTATATGGTAACTGCTTCACATCAGGCGGTCCGTATACTTGTTTGCGACCCGACGTAGTATATTAAATAAAACTATACAACGCGATGTTTGTATCAATATGTAAATTTGTTTGAGTATTTTATTTTCGATCAACTATATTACAAACCACTTAATTTGACTGATCATCGATTATATGAAATTGCATTTTAGTCTGTGTACTATTATGGTCGGTCGGTTGCACGAGTCTGCCCCGGGATTTGCACGTCTATACAACGTCCCAGAACGAACTACGAATCAGAACGAACTACGAACGAACCCGCGTCCGTAACCATAAGTCGTAGCCGGTCGCTGAGCGCAGTTCTCCTGTTGCAGAGTCGCAACAATGCGCTGACGGCGGCGTCCCCCGCGCACACCCGCCCCCACCCCCGCCGGCCCATCGTCCACGCCGACGCCACCACGTACCGGCCGCCGCGCCTCGGCGCCGGCCCGCTCACCGCCCTGCTGGAACAGCCCGCCGACCACGCCGCCGCCTTGCAACGGCGCGCCAACGACGACTCCCCCCCGCCGCAGCAACAAGTCGAGATACAACCCTCCAAACAAGTCTACTACCAGCAAGAGAGCTACCGACCCAACTATCAGAACGCTCAAGAACAATATCAACAACAACTACACCAACAACAGTTACAACAACAACAGCAGCTTCAACAACAACAACAGCTTCAACAACAACAACAGCTTCAACAACAACAACAGCTTCAACAACAACAACAGTTTCAACAACAACAACAACAGTACTACCAACCCACGGAGCAGCAAATTTACGAGCAGCAAAGAGCGGCGTACGAACGGCAGCTTCAAGAAGAGCAGTACTACAGACAGAATCAGCAGTACCAACAGGAGCCGCTGCAGTACCGCCTGCTGCCGTACGAGTACCAGCGGAGCCGGCGGCAGGCCGGGCAGGGGAATGACCTTGACCTAGTTGCGGGGTCGAGGTCGCTGTGAGCGGGTCGTTGCTCGGTTGGGCAAGGTGCGCTCGGTGCATCGCGGTGGCGTCCTCGCTGTCGCAACCGACCTTTCCGTTCCATATGTCAGTATCGCGGCCGTGAGCATTCTCGTCTTGTCTATTTTAATATCTCTGCGGTTCGTTAGCGTGTTTATGTGGGAAACATGGTTATGATGAAAACTCAGGCTTCAAAACACTTTAATAATATTATGTAATAGGTCTAAAGTTTAGCTAGGATCAGACTGTCTGTGCGGTGCTAAAACACATACTATATACTCGTATATACTCCCCACTGATCGCATTCTCCTGTAAACCTCACCATGTGAGCATTTCCTGCTTTTCTCTCTTAATTGTACCTACGGCTAAGTTGAGGAATTCAAAATGTTCATGGTAAAAGAAAGCCAACGACAAGTCCATATTAAAGTATACTGTATACACAGTAAATTATCATACATGTAAATTACTATAGTATTAGTCATATATATTTTGGAAAAATAATAGAGCTATCTTACTTGTAGCAGGTGTTTTACAACATTAGACATTTTAAACCGTCTACAAGATTACTACATTGCGTTAAATAAGAGATCCTATTTGTATAGACAACCGCTTATACGCGACACACTTCCAGTATAAGATGGTCCTGCGTAGCCAAGAGAGCCAAGCAGTACTTGTAGCACTACGCGGGGTCCTATTACACTGGAAGTGTTACAGTCTACGATGGTAGACCTTACTCTCAGTAAGCCCTGGTTTATCGTTTGAAATCCCATCTTCAGCTACGTATTTACAGGAATAACACGACATGATTGTGTAAAAAAGTAATAAAGATGTCTGTAAATATTCAATGGAAAATGACAGAATTTATTAAAAGTTGTCATACGATGCGAAGAGTGATGGGAAACACTGTTCGTAACAAATAATAACCAATCCATTTCGTCGCTCCGACTGTCTCGTCGTATCGCCGGTTGGCCAACGAGCGAGCATCAAGTTCGCCCTTCTATCCTCTCACTCGAACAGCCTTGAAAATCTGCATCAAAAACGACCTGTCATCTCACACACGACTTTAAACTTTATCTTATTATGCACAAGTTTCTAATAACACTGATGGGACAACATCAAGGTTATGCAGCATCTAAGCTTTTTATAAACAACAATTAACACGAAGTTTACATGCGGTAGTGTGATGTGGACATGCATAACGCAATATTTTTTCTCATAGAGTGGACTGTCTTTATTTTACTTTTATATAAATAAAACGTGTATTTTTGAGATTTATGATAAGTTATACGAGCCTATAGGCGGCTTGTAAACACGGGCATCCGGCAACGGCACGGATTGAGTAGCATAGTGATGTACGCTCCAAATAATTTCGATTGAGTAGAGCTGATGCTAAGAGATGACTATGGCACGATGCCGGCTTACTAAGACAGAATTAATGAAAATTTCCTCAGAATTTGCGCTTACGCAGCTATACACGAAAGTTAGTCTGTATCATACCCTATTACATGGTATTGGTATGACAATTTCTTTTGAATGAGTTATTACTTATTACGAAAGATATTTTTTGTTAAAATGGGAGATTTTTATGTTCTAATATTAGGGACAGCGAGAAAAGCGAGACTGTTTCGCTCAAAGCGAGACTGTCACTGTATGCCAGATTAATATTAATTTAAATACTGCTAATAGCATACTTTTAATATCAAGCTTGTGCAGAAAACAGGTGAAATTAATTGAGCCATTCGAACTGCCACGGTCGAAATATTTTTTACCCAATGGCGAAGTCAAAATTAGAGTAATGTTAACACATTCAAAGTTGTATGTTTTTGAGAGTGACCACGTTGTACCGAGCGTTAAAAAGAAACAGAGCCAGTAATTATTACTAGTTTAAGTTAACTTAGTGCCAGATTATATTTTAAATGTGAATGTTGAATGAACAGAGTATTAATAAGCAAACTATAAAGAACTTGTCTGTGATATAAAAATTAAGAAGATTTTCACTTACTCCAGAGATTAATTGAAAATGTAGATATCTACTATTCTCTTATGACCTATTTTAGATATGATGTCAACAAAAACAACATCATGGAGGTTGTTTTTTTAAGCATAAGCACAATGGACGGACAACATACAAAGTATATGTGTTAATATATTTTGTATATTGTCCGTCCGTTAATTACCTTACAAAATAGCATTCCTTAAATAGTTTGACGGCGTTAGAGCCTGACGTTTGTATTACTTCATACACGAACCGATCACTCAACAGCTAAACCGTTTCGAACTAGTTTTTCGAACCAAAGGAAAAGTGACACTACGTAAATTTCATGAAAGATTCCACTAACGTCACGCCCTATATTTAATACACTTGCGGTCATATCTTTGTACATATCTGGCAACATATTAAGTAATATATTTTCGTTGATAAATTATACAGCGTCATCTAGTACTAAATTAACAAAAATTTGTACTATGCGTACTACATAACCGATAAAACGTAACTTAATATTATTTTTATATAAATATAGTTACTTGTAAGACAATGAAAAAGTCCAGACCAAGACAGAGATGTTTATGTGTAGAAATGTTTGTCTTGTTCGGGGATCGAACCTGCGACACTCAGCACCAAAGTAGCTATTGCTAGGCAATCGGTAACCGGATATGTCATAATGTACAAAGTCTACAATTGGAAAGAAAAATCACGTTTTAAATTCTAAGCTGAAGATAAGCTTATAATGTATATGTATTTGCAAAGTCCTAATGACCTAATCCTAATTCTAAGACACGCGTATCGTCTATTTACAATACAATAAAAGTTTTATAGTTTGCTTATTTATATTCTATTTACCAGTTTTTAGACGGAAAATTATTAATGAATGTAGGATAATAATAAAACGACCGACTATTCATTATTAATTTGATATATCGCCGGAACTAGCCTCAATGTTGAAGAAAGAGAAGAGAAATATTTATTACATAATTTGTGAATAAACATAGATGAATGAAACACGATTTATTACAAAATCAATAAACAATATTTCATGCTACATTACAAATATTGTATTTAATTTCATGAAATATATCATTGCAATCATTTTTATATAACAAAATCACTTGTACTGTTCCATTTAATTAAGTTGAATAGTAAAGTCAAAGTCAAAGTCAAAATATCTTTATTCCTTGGACTTTATAAAGCACTTAGAAACGTCATACAAATTAAATTATTAACAATGACCAGTATTCAGCATTATAATATATAGCAAAGGCTTTTTAAATATGAGCAAAGTAACGTCAAAAGTTTAATTTAAGGCAAAGTTTTCATGTCTTTAAATTTTCACGGCTTATGGAGTTATTTTAAATATCTTTTTTCAACGGGGACGCTAGCCTGTCCATCGTAGTTCTGCAAACTACCGTCTACTAGACTGATCTACCGTTAAAAGGTCATTTGTACATAACTTTTAATTCGTCCGTTTTATTATTTTCTAATATTAAATCGCTCGTCAAACTCGTGAAGTCGGGATCGAAGGGAGGTTACCTACTAATTTATAATACTCTTAATAATCGATATGTTACGACTAAAGATAGATCTCAACATAAACCTAAGTTTAGTTGCCTAAATTTAACTGATTTGCTTTTGTAGAAAGACAGGTGATGTACCCACACCTTTCCGAAGACAGAATAGAGAGTTGAGCCTCGCTCGCTCGTCTTATGTCGATAAACCGTCCAATATACTGCTTCTACATATTTATCCAATGGGCTGCGGGTAAACGTAAGTAAGTAAGCCGGTTAAACTTAAGTTTATGTTCACATCTAACTTTAGCCGTAACTGATATATGAATGAAGTGATTGGACATCTGTCTTTGCAATAGATTATTATATTAATGATTGTTGTGTTTCACTACTTCAGTAAACGCTGAAATGCTTTAGTCGGAGGAAACAAAAGTATTCCGGTATGTCACCGGGTGAAAACCTCGTGACCTCGTGAACAGATCTCCGGTTCTCCTACATTTTCGGCGATGGAGCTGTTTGGTAGTCAAATTAAATATTTAATAAAACCCTTTAAAAACTAAGCAAAACTTGCTTATATACATATTATTTAGTAATAATACTCATGCACTTGATTTGTTTACTTTCATTCTGAAACAAACAAGCTGAATGGCTTTTTTAAAGTGCCCATGTAAGTTATTGAAAGAATTCAAAATTTCCACGTTGGAGACATTTTGGATTGCTACTCACCCCGCACATTACCGGTAATGAATTGTTGTTAAATAAAATAACAAAAAGTTAATTAGTTAAACGTGAATAAATGTCAGACTGACAAATATTTTCAATGCCCACATGGTGAGCCCTCATTCTAATCAACTTTCGTATTTGTATTCTCGCTGTTGGTATCACCGACCAAGTAATTAGTAGACATGGAATATACAGCGCCCTCTAGTAGTGAATCACAACGATATATCACTTGTATCCCAGAGTATATAATCGTGATATTCGTATACCAATACTCAGTACAAAGTTCCTAACTGTGATATAGATTTCGTGATATTCGTCTAAATTTTATATGATTTGTTCGACCGATGTCCTCTATTTTGATAGTTTTAGTATTAACATGTTTTTCATTTTATTTTAATACATAATTAATTGTGATTTGTACAAGTAATAAAGCTTGCCAAAAAAATTATTTGTTTTATTTTAGATGCTATAATAAGTCTAGGCAACTAGACGTGAACAAATACCACTATTCATATTTTTTCTTATGTTTGTTTTTCACAAAATAGCAAAAATTAAAATGACATGATGTTAAATACTGCTGCTGAGCGATACCTATTATTAAATCTATATTTATTGTTATAATAAGAACCTTGGATAAAAATGGCGGCATTTAGATAATTGTGCATTGTGTCTCGAAACAACGCAGTGTCCCAAATTTCAGCTCAATCGAACACTTAGAAGTATAACAAATTTAACTTGCAAGATTTTAATGAGGTATGCATGAGTGCCTCAGTTATGATCTTTAATGTTTTATGAGTACGTCAACTTCATTAAATTTTGTATGATGTTTTAGTATACTATTGTACTACATATTAAAACCGCATCATTATATGTGTCAACCTGCTACGAAGCGTAGACTCGTAGCAGAAAGGTCTACGAAACTGCCTACGGACTATCGTATTAACGTCGGGTGTCTATTCTATATATTAAGGGGATCGATACATGAGATCGGCCGATAATGAACACCCAGCGGGTTATAACCGGGTTACAAGTTACAACTAATGGATCCTACACATAACCCCTCTTTATATAAAACATTTTTTTAATAATCTGAAACGAGGCGCTAATCTGAATATAGTTTGGCCGAAGGGAATGGTTGCTGTAGCCGACAGGCGAAACAATTTTAGTGGACCTCCGCTAACGTAGCATTTTTTCAGCAGTTTCTTAGTGAGTTATCTCTATAGCAATCTTTCAAGAATTTGCCCACTCATTCACTCACACTCACATTTGGAAGTTCGAAATGCCTCATACAGCCAGAGTATAACTACTACCTTACCTTGCCTCTGAGTCGAAACTGGAGCACTTGGTTCGAAGACGCCATTATGCACACACGCGTAAACAATCTTTATACAGACGTCTTCGTTTACGTGCAGTACCGATGGTTCCAACTGAGAATCAGCGCTGGAGCTGCCCCTCAGAACCTCAGCTAAGCTGAGTTGGAATCATTTTGGCGACATATGTACTAAAGACTATAATATTAATCATATATTTATTGCTTCTATAGTTTTACGTACTGAAGTAATGGTAAAATAAAATTCATTTCTTTCTTCATGTAATGGTTGACGACTCGTCGTTTCTGCGTGAAGTGGCAAGAGTATACGCACCATCATTGTGTAGGAGCCTTTAGTGATAATTGAGTCGTGTCGCCGCTCGGTAAGCCGATCCTGCGAGTATGAACGATCGCAGTGTTGTTTTAAAATAAAAGCTTTATTTAACCCAACAGCATCGCTATGATATGTTTAACTTTATATTTTACCTGTGTTTATGACAAGGAATTGCATCATTCATTGGTAAATTTTCCAACATTGACAACAAATCATTCAAGAATCCATCCCACTGCGGCGATACGGGACTTACCTCATTTGAAGAAGTTGACAGTGTCCTCCACCACATTTAACTGTGAGTTGGGGAACGACTGTATTTTTAAGTCCCCAAAAGTTCCTGGTTTGGCTTAACTTAGCAATAATTAGTAGTCGATCTTGCCTGTTGTGATTAGATGGTAGTCCATCTAATCACAACAGGCAAGATCAACAGTTTTATATAGTTCATCATCATGTCTTGCCTTGTCGGCGTACAAACATTTGAGAAAGAGCAGCTAATTACAATATTGTCGAAATTTAGTAACATGTCAAACTTAAATATGAAATAAAAACATAAAAAGAAATTAACACAAAATAAAAATAATAGAAAATAATCAATAACATATGTCAAGGTAGAGAAATTAGATCGAATTGAAATTAAATAAGTAATTAAAATATGCATTCATTTTAGAGATTTGTCTTCAATAAAGTCATTCACAGTGTAATAACATTTCTCTGTCAATAGTTTTTTGAGATGAATCTTAAACAATTTTACATTTAAAGTCTTCAACCGGTCTGGAAGTTTATTGAAAATTATTGGTGCCATACAGATTATACTTTTTTGCATTAGCGCACTCTTAGCGAAGTGAAGACACAATCTATTGTTATTTCGCCTATTCCTTGGAACAATATCACATAGTTTTGGAAATAGTTTAGGGTTTTGTTTTACAAATAATGCAATTTCTAATATGTAAAGTGACGGAAGTGTGAGAATTCTGTGCTTTGTAAAATACGGTCTACAGCTATCAGTTGATTGAATTCCAAACATAGCTCTAATACAACGCTTCTGCATTTTAAATATTAACTCTCTGTCAGTTGAATTTCCCCAAAAGATGACGCCGTATCTTAGAGCAGATTCAATTAACCCATAATATGCAGTAAGGAGGGCACTAGTATTTAACGTACGACTGAGTTTGTAGAGCAAGTATGTCAAAGTTGAAATCTTTTTGCAGGTTTGTTCAATATGGTCCTTCCAATTCATTTTTTGATCTATAACTATACCGAGGAATTTAGCTGCTTTAACTTAATTTATTATAGAATTTTGGTATGATAAATTAATATTGAGTGAGTTATTTTTTCTTTGACCAAAATGCATTATTGATGTTTTATTCAAATTTATAATTAAATTATTGTTTTTAAGCCATGTGATTATAGATGTCAAGGAATTATTAATGTCATTTTCATATAAATCTTTATTGTTGCATGCTATTGTTACCGTACTGTCGTCAGCAAATAGTGTCATAGGTTGGGTGGTAGCGCAAGGTAAATCATTAATATAAATTATAAACAAAAGAGGGCCCATTACACTACCCTGGGGAACTCCGTAAACTACATTACGTTCCTCAGACAAATGTGTTTCCAGCCATTTTGTTTTGAAATTGACTATTGAGACTTCTGTTACTTGTCTCCTGTTGGATAAATAAGACTGAACCAAGGATAGGACATTCCCTCTCAGCCCATAGGCTTCAAGTTTATCAAGCAAGACCCTGTGATCAACATAATCGAAGGCCTGAGTCATATCACATAATATAGCACATATTGGGACGGATTTGTCAACATGAGATAATAGTTTGTCAATGAAATTATAAATTGCCATGTTTATGGTTATATTTCTTCGAAATCCCCTTTGTTCCTTGCAGAATAGATTATTTCTTTCAAAATAATTATAGATTTCTTTACTTATATATTTTTCAAATATCTTTGAAAAGATCGAGATGAGAGCTATGGGTCTGTAGTTTTCCGTCAGTTCTCTATCTTCCTTTTTAAACATTGGTTTTACTACAGTTGTTTTAGGACCTGTTGGGAATACTCCTGTCTGTATACAAAGATTTAGTATGTAACTTAGGTGGGCACAAATTAATTCACTTACGGATTTGATAACCTTTGTCGAAAAACCATCATAACCGACACTATTTGTGTTTCTTAAATTCTTTATTATAATCAGAATGTCCTGAGGTATACTTGGTGTCATAAACATTGATTTACTTTGTCTATCGATGTATGTAGTTACCCTATTGCCAGCAGTAGCATTCGGCTTTATCTTATCTATATAATAATTATTAAATATATTAGCAATGGCATTAGGATTCGTTATTTTTTCATTTCCTTGTTTTATATGAGTGATAGACTGCCGAGGTAGATTTAGTCTATTTTTATTTATTATTTGCCATGCTGTTTTTGACTTATTTTCAGATGTTTTTATCTTGTAATCATTTTGTGCGAGTTTTGTTAAGTTTATGATTTTTTTAAATAATTTTGAGTAGGAAATAAATTTTATTTTATTGTGTTGGGTTGGATTTAATCTGTATTTCCATAGAAGTTTTCTTTTATTTTTACTACAAATTCTCACCCCACGGGACATCCATTTGGGTTTATCGTCAACTTTAATGTTAATAACTTCTAATGGGAAACACAAATCATAGAATAATCCGAAATTCTCAACAAAGATATCATATGCTACATTGGGATCTGTGGAGCTATATACATCGCTGAAAGAGAAATTACGTAAACACATTTTAAATTTATTTATATTTTCGACAGAGTAATCGCGTTGTTTTTTGCGCCAAAATTTTAGCTTTAAAAGTCGTTTTACTGGAAATTTTATAAGTTGAGCTGTGTGATCGGATAAGGCGAGTTCAATCACTTCCGTCTTACATTTGTTCTTGTGACTATGTGCAATATTATCTATACATTTTTGACTGACAGGTCTCGTTGGTTGTTTAATAGACAGTTTTAAGTTATAATTCAAAAGAAGGCACTCAAAATATTGCGTTACGTTATCAGTTACTAATATCTATGTTAAATATTAGTAACTGATAACGTAGATCTATATCTAGATCTATGTTAAAGTCGCCAGCTATGACGATGTGTTCATATTTCTTAGTACGAATAAGTTCAAGTAATGTTTCTAACTTATTAAAGAATACGCTCATGTTACTATTTGGTATTCTGTAAACACAAACAATTACAACTTTAGTTCTAATTAACTCAATTGCACAGCATTCAAATAAGCCACAAATCGAAAGTTTGCTTATTTCTGTTAGCTCCTTCCATTGATGTCCTCTTTTCACCATGATACATGATCCACCTCGTTTACTGTTTGGTATAATTTTTTAAATATCCGCGTAGAGTATTTTTCTAATATCTGGGATGGTTCCGTCAAGAACTTACTTGATGCTCTTGATCAATTCAACGGTGTGCTATCCGCATTGTGGGGCACTCGGATGTTACCAACACGCCTGAGCCCCTACAGCTACGCAGAGATATTAGTAGGCTCTTTAATCTTCTCCCTCCTTCTCCATTTCTCCTAAAATACTCATGCTGGTCTGAAATCCCATCATCATAGCTTTTGCTAGCATAGCATAGCATAGCTATTGTGGCTTTCCAGCACCAAAAAAGTTCGCCCATTCGCTGCCGGCACACGTGTATACGACTCTTCATATAATTCAGGGTCAATTAGACGAAGTGTGGAGACATTCTTATATATGTCATCAAGGGGGGACTGCCAACGCTGCGGTAATTGCAGTGATGGTCACATTTAGTTTTCCATTAGGCAAGGTATTTGGCTGACCACATAAAAAAAAAAAAAAAAAATTGTGTAAATTGCAAGAAATATGTTGTAGATGTCGAAAAATCTCTTGTGTCAATCGACTGGCAGCTTTACTGAGTGCGCCGCGAAATAGCAATAGAGCTCTAACCGTGCAAAGCCGTAATATCTATAAATTATCGAAATATGTATTGGAACTCGTAAGCCAATATTATATAGTAATATGGTTTATAGCCTGTTGGTTATACACCCGAGCCAATATCATGAACACTCTCCCTAGCGGCAGTGTTGCGGGTAATACCTGAGACATTCAGAGCGTATAGGGCGAGCAGGATCCCAGACGAACGTTATCTTCACTACTTCACCTCGGATATTTACTGCAAGTTGGCAGAATGCAGTGTTTTAGCCCGTTCAAAAGACAGCTTAATTACTGTCATTTGCTTATTGCTCGCTCGCTACACTTTTGATGGTCCAAAGCCTAACCTAACCTAACCCAATCAGAGCCTACACGGCTAAACGCTTAATTAAGAACTAAATTGAAAAAAAAACTAGCTAGGATAAACGCTGCTTGACCTGCTTGTTTGATTACGCTCGCGTCCGCAACACCGAGCGAATTTGCAAAATTGCGAGTCTCTCGTCCAGTAAAGCAATCAGGCAAGAGGATCTTTATTAGCCCCTCACGCTCTATCACGCTCAGTAAACCAACGTCGAGGTCGCGCGAGGTCGAACGTCTGGCCGACAACGATGGTAAGGTAGACCAACGTGCTCAACCTCTGTTGCTGAACCACATGCACGTGAAAGATTACATGCACATAAAGCCACTTCGAATCCGGACCCATGCCTGGCAAATTGTGGGCTTGTCAGCCACTCCCTGAGATACCCTGATCCAATCAACCGGACCAGGGATCCTACCGCCGAAGCTGAAGCCGACTACCATTGGATTTTTTAATTGCGTAAATCCAACTTCATCTTAGACTTATGCTACTTATGTTTAGATTAGCTGGTAGAAACGATGCAGCTTTACCGACTAAGCTGAAGGTGTTTGCCAATAACTTAAACGTAAGACCTATTTTTCGAATCAAGATATAACAGCTTCGGCGGTAGGGGCCCCAGTAGTTCCAGTTGCAAAATTCCTCACTGTCTGGTACTCTGTGGGGAAGCCTACGGTAACAATTGGGCTGACCCAAGGGCATTAGATGAGACACATGAAAAATTTGCTACACAATTCCGCTACCGCTTCCCACTGTGGTCACGTCACGTCGCGTCGGTCAAAAGGCTACACACGATTACCCTCTGCCGCGTCATAGGAGCCGACTGGTTGCCACGGCGACATTCCCGTCAAATCTACTAGAAAATTATGCGATCTACTACATTAGTTATACATTCCACGTCACGTGTCGCCGCGAGGGGTCTCGATGTTTCTTTGAAATGTTTATTCAGCCTATACTTGAATGCTTCGCCATCAACTCAGAAGTTTTTTAGAAGTGAAAACTTCTTTAGCGGCGTTGTGCACTCTTTGGGATGTGTAAAAAATGTTAAACTCGCGGCAGGACACGTGACCTGATCGTAAAAAGGGAGAGTAGACCGCCGGCGCGGCGTAGGAGAGGAAGTTATAACCCCCTCTCTTTCTACCGCGCGGCGAAAATGTATACCTGCTCCTGTTGTTTATCTTTAATGTAATATAAATTGCCATGTTTGTGTACGATAGCGCAATAAATGAATATTGTATTTTACCACAGAAATGATAGTAATTTTATACTGATAAATAATTCATGCCAAATTATTCCCTAACCATTCCAAAATATTAAAAAATGCGCAACGTTAATGTTCAAGTTTTCACTTCTGCCGGCATGAGTGCAACCCGTTTTTTTTACTACGTCGGGTGGCAGACAAGCATACGGCCCGCTTAATGTGAAGCGGTTACCGTAGCTATATTAATGCTCGAAACAGGAAGTATCGATAACGCGCCGCCACCCCCGCTACCGATGCAGCAACTCCCTGATTTCTGTGACCTCCCTCACTGGCACGAACAGAACAATCGTCAAGGAAATTATTATTTGGCTGCGGTATTCTGCGAGGTGGTGGTACTTAGGCAGTCGGGCAGTTTACAAATACGCTGTACCCTACCTCTCTTTTGCCGTAACCTCTTTCGCTGTTTGGCAGGGTACACCACGTGCAGGAGAGGTTGGCTTTCAAAGTCAAAGTCAAGTTAAAATTCTTTATTCTGTGGGCCCTCGCGGGCACTTAGACACGTCTTTTACAATTAGGTATATTTTTTTTATCTACCAGCATTTCGGAATGACCATTGACGAGAAGAAATGCCGAAAGAAACTCTGCCAATATAGGTCTTTTTTAAATAGCCATACAATATTATCATTATACATAATACAATAAAAAAAAATGGTATTCAACCAAAATAAGAGAAAAAAAAAAATAAGTAAAATAATATAGTAAAAAAAAAAAAAAATTTAATATAAAAAATCATAGTATAGAGTGTATATACATATTGTATAAAAGTCTAAATATGTATATCCACAATACTACTTGTAAAGATAAGACGCGTGTGCTTCACATCCTGTGCCGAGAATTTGCCATACATTTTTATCATTAAGGTAATCGTCGGTCCTGTAGTAAGCCTTTTTGCATAAGATGGTCTTAATAAGCTGTTTGAATTTAGTGTCGGGTAAAATCAGGACCGACTCCGGCAACTTACTCTTACTTTGACTCTAGAGATCGTGGTGAGCCACTTACATCTGGTCATAGTTATAAAACTAGCAGTAGATTTCGATTGACCCCTAGGATAGAAGGTAATCCACTAGGCTGCTCCACTGCGAGTTGTCGGAGGCCAGTGTTTGCAAGCCGCCAAAGAGCTTTGGCTTAACAACTGTAATCTAATGACAACTTAACGACGGCTTAAGTTGTCTTCCTTGCTTACAGAGGAGTTAAAAAGAAATAAACTGATCTCTAGCCGAACTGCAGTCTGCTACCTCAAATAATTGATATTATTTAGTCATTCGAGTTTAAAAATAGTCCCAATCGAGGAGTACACCAGACGTCAGGAGTTGCAGCATGTAGCGCAGCGCGTAAGCTGTATCTACCCACTGTTGAATATAGGTTGTCCCCAATGCTTTGCACCAAATGCTATCCTCCGCTTCCCGCACTTCTTGTCGTCGTTGGTCCATCTAGAGAGGGGCACCTGGCGCTTCGTCTCATCAGACAGTATATTGTAATTTATTAACCATTATTTCTGGATCTATAAATTTTCCTAAAATAAATATAATGTCATATAGAAAATACCCCTTGTTCATGCGCAAAAATATCTGTCATGTGCGGTGATCGAACATAATTATGACCTTAGAGTCACTAGAGTTGACTGTGTTTATTTGTTTCCGTAGTCGAAGCTGAACTGCGAGGTGCTGTTCGATGACCTGGCGTTCGAGGTGCGGTGGGCGGTCGCGGGAGACAGCATCGTGCTGCAGCTGGTCGCAAGGCTCGGTGAGTTGAATTGAAGAGACAGGTCGGCCAAGTCTTTTTTACTCATATTTCGTTGATAACGTCTGTCGGTTTTAATAGGCGACATGCTGTTATTAATATAACAGATTTACAGTGTAAGTCAGGAACATTGAAGTTGGGGCGTCTTTGAATTTGATTTACAACGCTATTTAATTATCTGTTATTTATCTCTTAGTTTACTAAATCATAATTTTAATAATCCTGTACATTAAAGTATAACTAATCTAAAAACCTATATATTTTATCAATAAACCAAAGAAAAAGTTATGAGATAAAAAACTATAGCATATGATATTAACATATAGCATTAAGATAACTAGAAAAATCATAATTTTTGACATTTCCGAATACATCTATAGGCAGGCTACAGCCGACGTTGCTTAACTTGCATAATCTATTAGACTGACCGAGCTCCTCATCTCAACGTTGACTATTTTTTGAATGACGAAATATTTTTTTCAGAGGACGGCGAGTACATGTCTTTCGGTATTTCCGGCGATCCCACTCGCTCGCAGATGGTGGGCGGCGACGTGGCCGTGGCATACGTCAACCAGACCACGCTGAAGGGTCATGCCGACGACTACTACCTCGATGCCAAGAGCCAGTGTGCTGGAGTTAGGGGTTCCTGCCCGGATGAGACGTTTGGAGTAAGTAACACATTTTTCTTTATATCACTAAAGTGGAAAGCAAGCGAGGTTACCTTGCGGTCACTACAACTTATGGCCGCTTGCAATACAATCAGCGGCATTACTCGCGCGTTGTCGGATCTGTAAAATCTTCAACATTTGGTCTGGGGTCTCCCTGACTCAATCGTAGATAGCTGGCGGAGAGTACGAAATATTTCGTCTAAGCTACCTTATGCTGAAAAAATACGACACAACGAAGAGACAAAACCTGATACAAAAAATATAGCATAGGGTGTTTTTTTGCACTAGTGTTTGTCGCAGCAATATTCTTTCGAATCAAAGAATTCTTCACACACTTGTACGGTCACATGCAAAAGTCCATAATAGCTTAAAAACTAAAATCGCGGCCTCACAATTGTAACCTTAATGTATTATTACGGCAAGGTTTAAATCAATTTTCGTTACTTCTGGACAGGTGCAAGCCATTTCTTTTTGCATTTTTGCACGTGACTGTACTTCGAAGTTTGGTTTGAACTAATAACACCTTAACTGGGCACTGGGTACTTTCCACAATACAAATTGTTTCAATATTTGATTACTTCTCAGGGGAACACCAATTCAATCCGCCTGCTGAACGCGGCGCTGGTAAACGGCTACTCCATCGTGACGTACCAGCGCAGCCTGCGCGCTGCTGACGAGCTCGACCTGCCCGTTTTCACCAACGCCAGCCAGCCCATCATCTGGGCGATCGGTCCTCTGAACTCGCGTAACGAGGTCTCCTATCATCACCACTACACCAAGGTTTGTCTATAGAATATTGGAATAAATATAAATATTTCATGACAATTTACACAGCGCCATCTAGTCCCAAATTAAGCGCAAAGCTTGTACTATGGGTACTAGACAACTGATACATGTACTTAAATACATTTTTTTGTTAATACATAGGTACTTATAATACATAGAAAACACCCAGACACAGACAAACATGTTTATGTACACAAATGTTTGTCTTGTGCGGGAATCGAACCCGCGACCCGCGAAAGTGACCATTGCTAGCCATTCGACCACCGAGCTCGTCAAAGCTTCTCATTGACTGCAATGGCCTTCATTTGATTTACCGTTGATTGCCTTTTTTGGTGGTCGACGCTGTTAATACTGACTACACAGGAGCCACAGTGGTGGGAATGTGTGGTGAGCCACTGTCCCGTTAAACCAGTGAATTGGCAATAGTCTATAATAATATTTGCTTATGCTATTTACTTTTCCTGTGTATTGGGTATATATTAGCATTGACATGATTGCAGGGTGACAAATTTATCGAGTTCGGCCGGCCACCTGTATGGAACTGCCCCATGCCTGAGAGCGAGGAGGACAAGCCGGAGTCAACTAGCAGGATACCGACGCCAGCGAAACAACCTGAGGAAATTGTAAGCTCATTATTTAACATTAGTACATCATATATTAATATGTTGGTTGTGTCTCATGTGTATGTATTTATGTGTAGGGGTGAGGAGTGTAGGTTTGCGTAAGATGTTGTAAGTGTGTTTGTATGCGTGTTGTATGGAGTGTATGCGTGTTGTGTGGAGTGTATACGTGTTGTGTGGAGTGTATGCGTGTTGTGTGGAGTGTATGCGTGTTGTGTGGAGTGTATGCGTGTTGTGTAGAGTGTATGCGTGTTATGTGGAGTGTGTGTTCTGTGAACATTATATACATATTGTGTGGTGTGTGTGCTATGTATGTGTGTAGTCAGTAAACATGAGTGTCAGATAATCTATATCTATAACCAATTCATGCAATAAATAGTGATTGGCTCATGTATATTTCTAGAAGTATGTATTGTGTGTTCACATTGTCAAGTATTATATGATAGTAGTGACTCCGATACGTCATAAATAATTTAAAGTTAGAAACCAATTTTGCAATCAATGTAACTAACATTTCCAGAAGGAAGTGGCAATCAAACCAAACCCAGTGCCTACACCCAAACCAGTTCCTCGCGTGCAGCCGTGGGACATCCCACCCATCCAGTGCAACGAGCCACCAGATGGCGTGTTCTACGCTCAGATGGGCCCCACTGGAGGCAAGCAAGGATATCCAGCTATTACAGGTATATTCATTACCACCGACAGTATATAAAATAAATAAATAAATATTAAATATTGCTGGACAAATTACACACGGCCATCCAGTCCCAAACTAAGCAAGGTTTGTACTATGGGTACTGGATAACTGATATAATACTTAAATACATTTTTTTTTTGTAAATACATACATAATAACGCTTCAGACCCACCGTACCCCTAGCCGTACCTCTGGTGGTACGGTGGGTCTTTATATATTAAACCATACCACTCAAATACATAGAAAATACCCAGACCATGACAAACATACATGTTCATGCACACAAATATTTGTCTTGTGCGTGAATCGAACCCGCAACCTCGGAGTCAAAGTGGCCATTGCTAACCATTCGACCACCGGGCTCGTCTAACTTTGTTATAAGGAAAGAAGAATTAATTAGATTTTTAAAGATTGGTCGACGTAATTGGTGGCTCAAGATCTGGCACATTCCTCGCCTAAAAGATCAGTTGAGCCATCCAGCGAGGTCAATGCTGCCAGCATCTTGGGAACAATGCCATATTTGCCAAACTGTTTACATTTAATTTAGTTTTATTTTAATATTATTTAGTTTTAGGTAGGTAGGTAGTTGTTATATCCTGTTTCATATTTGTGAAATATTTTGTAAATTTGATTATTTAAATTGGCTCAAAATTAATAGTCCAAATCGGACTTTATAATATTCTCTGCTAGACAGTGACAGTTTTGTGGCACAAAATGCTCACCACCATTCCTAGGATCTAAGTCAAACTCACCAGCACGTGGTGCAGACTGCTAATGTACAAAAAAGGTCCTGGCGACAATAGAGGTAATAGATGTTGAGATCGAGTGGGGAAGTACATCAAATCAAGGGTGTGCGAAATAATCATTAAAAACCGCCTGACGGATATTTATTAT
The DNA here is from genome assembly GCA_937001555.2 of Hypsopygia costalis. Classification (NCBI taxonomy): domain Eukaryota; kingdom Metazoa; phylum Arthropoda; class Insecta; order Lepidoptera; family Pyralidae; genus Hypsopygia; species Hypsopygia costalis. The sequence continues at coordinate 19,886,536 of OW443350.2, read as the reverse complement.
AACCTATGGAAGCTAGCAATAAACTATTATTGGTCAGATGCTGTCGTCCCCGCTTCTAACGTTGCTTCTCCTTGCGTCTGATTCACTTGCAGGAATACAATAATTCTTACTTAAGGGTATTGTGATTTGGCTGCGGTCTTCTGTGAGGTGGTTCCTTAGCCGAAAGCCACATGAACTACCACTGTTTTCGCCAGAATCTGTTTCGTTTGTCAGGTTTCGCCAGAATGCAATACGTGTAGGAGAGGTTGGTTGTAGCTCTGAGGAAGGGAACCACTTACCACTCTCAAATTCTGTATACAGTCACAAAATTAGAACCTATGATTAGGTAGGAAGGAAGAAATTCCTATGAAAGGAAGAAAGGAAGGAGTTGCCGCGTTGGCAGCGGGAGCGGTGGCGCGCCAGCGATATTTCATGTTGCGACCGTTAATATGACTACGGTAACCGTTTTACATCAGGTGGGCTGTATGCTTGTTTGCCATCCGATGTAGTATAAAAAAGGTAGTTTTTTTTAATATGTATAATTATATAATGTAATATAATATAAATACTGTCTAAAATATAACATTTTATTTTAATTTATCATACAGACATAGTTCGGTAATTCGCCACTAGATGGCGCTGTAGCATTGGTGAATCGCGTTATGGTTACGTTCTGCGTCTAAGCATGTATGTAAGATGTTGTTTTTAATAAATTCTCTTTTCTACCACATTAATTAGAGTTTCACTGCGTCCCTCGATTGAAGCGACATCTGGTGCCGAAACCTGGAACTATATAGAATAGTGACTGAATTTGTGAGCGAACAGTGAGTGAAAAAATTACAAGTGTTGGACACTTAGAAAAATCGTGATTGTTCCACACTTAGAATAATCGTGTTTTGGACATAGTCTGTGGAGTGAATTGTGGACTCAGAATAATTTCACAAGTTGGAAATTGGAACTTATTTTTTCTGCAGTGCTACGGGACTTGTATTTTTGTTGATAAAGTGAAAAAACTATTGCATTGGAACTAAGTGTTAACTTTTGTACAGTAATTTATTTGTGTTATTGTCAGACTTTAAACAATGGAAAAACTAATTGCTAGACAAGAAGCTCGTTAGGAAAGGTTAATTAAATCTTATTCGAATTATAAAAAGACACCGAAGGACAGAATTACAACATGTTACATCGAGTCAAGATTAGAAAGTCTGGAGAAGTTATGGGTGGATTTCTTTGAAGAACATTTGAATGTTTATGCTGTGGCTAAGGCAGAGGATAAGGCCAGTAATGAGTACTTCAAGCAAGACAAGATTTCCTTTTTCGAAGAAATGTATACTGAGTACAAAGCAAAATTAAAGGAAGATTATCAAGCACGTACAAAGTCTACTAATACTGCGGCTACTGGAAATCTCGATTCATCTCCATCTATGCCTAAAGCTACCTCTGATGTTGTAAGGTTGCCCCAGATACAATTACCAAATTTTTCAGGTAACTATGATGAGTGGCAAACTTATTTTGACTTGTTTACATCAGTGATCCACAATAATGCAAATCTGTCTGCGGTACAGAAGCTACACTATTTGAAGGGAAGCGTAACGGGAGAACCAGCAAATCTTTTGAAAAATCTCGCGACAACAGAGGCGAATTATTTTGATGCGTGGACAACACTATCCCGTCGATATAACAACAAACGCTATAATTGTAACGAGATTATGAAACGAATATTTGGCCAGAAATGTCTTGCCACTGAGTCCTACAATGGTGTCAAGCAGCTTCTAGATACGACTAATGGATGTTTAAAATCACTCAATAATATAGGAGTGGAAACGAGTGGCAGTGACGTTTTCATCAATCATTTGGTACTAACCAAGCTGGACCAAGAATCACGCAAACAGTGGGAAACACATGTTGGCAAAACAGAGTCAGATGATCTGCCAACATGGGACCAATTGAAGAGTTTTTTGGAGACTAGATTTCGTACCTTGGAAATGATAGATTGTAGCCGCAATACACAAAGATTAAATATCCACATTAATAAACAAGTTCCAAAACAGAAATCATTTCACACTGCTGTTCGAGATGAGACGAATACGTCGAGTAGTAATGTTTGTGGGATGTGTTCAGGGCAACATTTTTTGTATCAGTGCAAGCAATTTGCAAAACAATCTCCTGAAGAGAGATCACAGTATGTACATTCACAGAGATTATGTTTTAATTGCTTGTCATCTACGCATGGTGTGAGGAGCTGTCATCAATCATCATGTTGCCGTCGATGTGGTAGACGTCATCACAGTTTGTTACATATTGAGAGGAATCAAGAGTACAAACCTTCGGAGCAGAGCAACGTCGTGAAAAGTCCAGTTACCAATGATTCGGAGACTAAAGTGGTAGCCCATTTTGCTAAAGAGAGTCAACAAAACAGAGTGTTATTAGCCACTGCGATGGTTAGGGCTAAATCAACAAATGGCTACTCACAACCAATTCGTGTGCTGATAGATCAAGGGTCTGAAGCTTCCTTTATCACCGAATCAACTGTGCAAGCGTTAGGACTTAAGCGTACCCCGGTAAGAGGTCTGGTGTCTGGTATAAGTGAGGATCAAACTGTTACAAAAGGTAAGGTTTTGTTGAATTTAGAATCGCTTCACAATCCTAATTTCTCTGTGCAAGTAAACGCATTTGTTTTAAGTACTTTGACTTCGTTCCTTCCTTCTGCTAAGTTGACTATTTCAAATTGGCCAGAGGTAGATACATTACCTTTAGCTGATCCAAATTATGGGTTGCCGGGTAGGATCGACATGATTTTAGGAGTTGATGTGCACAGTGAGATATTGAGAGATGGGCTTTTGAGACACCCTACAGAAGACTGTCCAATTGCTCAAAATACACATTTTGGATGGATTCTATCGGGAAGAGTTCATAAGAATTCAGATTTTTGCGATAAGAGAGTAGTTAGTTTACATATTCAGCTTAATTCAGATAACCTATTAAAACAATTCTGGGAGATTGAGAGGGAGCCAGAATGTCTTCAGAAGAAGTTGACTAAGGAAGAACGGAGAAGTGAAGAGATTTATGAGGAAACTACTGTTAGAGGTGCTGATGGACGTTATACTGTGAGATTACCTTTTAAAGGTCCCAATCCTCAATGTCTTTACGGTAAAACTAGAGAGATTGCACTCCGTAGATTTCAACTTCTTGAAAAGCAACTTCGTAAACAACCTTCTGTTCATGATAGCTATAAAAATGCCATAGAAGATTATTTAAAGCAAGGTCATATGATACAAATTACAGAGAAACAGATCAATGATCCTTTGGTGGTTTATCTGCCACATCACGCTGTAATCAAAGAAGATAAAGAGACGACAAAAATTAGGCCTGTTTATGATGCTTCGTGTAAAGGAATCAACAATACTTCTTTAAATGATAATCTCCTTGTAGGACCTAAACTCCAGCAAGATTTGAGGCATATTTTGATGCGATGGAGACGGCATGCCATATGTATTGTTGCAGATTTAGTGCAAATGTATCGACAAATTTGTGTCGACGTGAGAGATACTGATTTCCAAAGGATTTTCTGGAGATCGGATCCTAATCAATCGATACAGCATTTTAAATTGATGCGACTGACATTTGGTACTGCGTCGGCGCCATATTTGACAGTCAAGACTTTGCAACAGTTAGCCAAGGATGAGCAGAGTAACTATCCTTTGGCTTCGGAAATCACTTTGAGAGACTACTATATGGATGATCTGCTCACAGGATGTGAGACTGAGACAGAAGCTATTGAGATTTTTAATCAAATGAGTAGTTTAATGAAAGCTGGTGGATTTACGTTGCAAAAGTGGTGCAGCAATAATAAGGGTCTTTTGCAGCATATCAAAGAAGAAGTTCAAGAAAACGATAAAGTAACTTTTAAGATAAATGACACTGTCAAGGTTTTGGGTATTCGTTGGAACAAAGTTACAGACAACTTCGAATACACACTACAGATGCCGACTATCGACGACAATTCCATGACCAAGAGAAAAGTATTATCGGATGTAGCGAGGCTGTATGACCCAATGGGTTGGATATCGCCAGTTATAGTTACGGCAAAGATTTACATACAAAGTCTATGGAAGTCAGGACTATCTTGGGATGAACCTCTTTCTTCAGAACTCTTGGCTGAGTGGCACGAGATTAGAAATGATCTACCGAATATTAAAGCTATTGTCATTCCGAGGTGGTTGAATTCTAAGAACGAGGATCAAGTAGAGCTACATGCGTTTGCAGATGCATCCCAATGAGCCTATGCTGCAGCAATTTATATGAAGACCGTTAACAAGGATGGAAGTGTTCATGTAAACTTGATAACGTCCAAAACTAAAGTTGCTCCAGTGGAAAAACAGATATCCGTTCCAAGATTGGAGTTGTGTGGCGCTTTACTTGCATCTAAATTGATATCTGAGGTGGCAGAGATAATGCAAGTACCTAAGGATAAACTGTATGGCTGGTCCGACTCAATGGTTGTCTTAGCGTGGCTCCGCGGAGAGCCTAGTCGGTGGAATACTTTCGTAAGCAACCGAGTATCAGAGATTTTAACAATACTAGAGAGAGATCAATGGGGACATGTTAGTACATACCAAAATCCAGCGGATTGTGCCTCTCGAGGCATAAGCATTTTAGATCTCGTGGACAACAGTTTGTGGTGGCATGGACCACAATGGTTACATAATGCAGAGTATGAAGTTGGTTTGAACAATCGTGACTTTGTTACAGAAGAAGAGCAAAGACCTGTTAAAACCTATAACACGGTAATACAACAAAAAGAAGACTTCGTGTGGAATAGATTTTCGTCATTATCAAGAGCACTGAGAATTTTGGCATATTGCAGAAGATTTTTGAGATTAAACGATAATAGATCTGATATGACAAAATATGTTACAGTGAAGGAAACGAATGAGGTGCTTCAAAAAATAATTAGGGAAACTCAGAGGTTATATTTTGAACAAGAGATCAAGCAACTAGTGAGTAAACCTCAAGGAACTTTGGCGAAGAAGAGCCCACTACACACTCTTTGCCCACTTTTGGATGAAAATGGGATTTTAAGAGTGGGTGGTAGGATTCACGAAGCTCCAGTTGACTATAATAAGAGACATCCAGTTATATTGCCTAGTGAGAGCCATCTTACTAAGTTAATAGTAACTGATGCTCATATCAAGACGTTACACGGAGGTCCGCAGATAATGCTAAATTTTCTACGGTCAAAGTTCTGGATCATTCGTGCTAGAGATTTAGTGAAGAGATGCTACCGCCAGTGTACTACCTGTGTAAGATATTCTAGACAGAATCATGATCAGTTCATGGGGGAGTTACCCGAGGCTAGAGTTAAGCCGGCCAGAGCGTTTGAAATGTCTGGAGTTGATTTTACAGGACATATCAATATTCGCTTTTCTCCAGGTCGCGGTTCAAAAGCTTACAAGGGATATATATGTCTCTTTATTTGTATGGTTTCAAAGGCTATACACCTTGAAGCAGTATCTGATTTGACAACACAGGGATTTATTGCAGCGTTTCGACGTTTTGTTTCTAGGCGTGGTCACTGTAAACATCTTTACAGTGACAACGGCACAAATTTTTTGGGTGCGGATAAGGAATTAAAATCGATGTTTAACAAAGCAAGTTCACAGTTTTCCGAGGAAATTGGTCAATTACTAGCGGAGGAAGGGACGACGTGGCACTTTATCCCTCCACATGCACCAAACTTTGGTGGGCTGTGGGAGGCTGGTGTTCGCGCGGCTAAATCACATTTAAAAAGAATTTTAGGAAATTCTACTGTTACTTTTGAGGAATTATCAACTATTCTAGCACAGATTGAAGCGTGCCTCAATTCACGGCCGCTATCTTATTTAAGTAATAATGCAAATGACCCGTTACCACTCACACCTGGCCACTTCCTGGTTGGTGAACCCCTGATTGTAATACCAGACGAAGATTACACGACATCAAATATTTCAGGTTTACAAAGATGGAAAGTTGGACAAAAAATGGTTAATGATTTTTGGCGAAAATGGTCAGATGAATATTTAGTTACTTTAAATCAACGGTATAAGTGGACTACAAGGAAATCTGAACCTGAAATAAATGATGTTGTCATAATTAAGGATCACAATGTACCACCTGCAACGTGGTTACTAGGCAAAATTGTAGATAAACATCCAGGTAAAGACAATATTACTAGAGTTGTAACTATAAAATCTAAGAATGGCTATTGTAAACGTCCATGCAATAAGCTTTGTTTTTTACCTAAATCTCAATAACTAAACAAGAACATTATAGTATAGTTTGTTTTTTTGTTTACTGTATTTGGGCTCAATTGTATTGTTAAAGTTACTATGTTGAAGAGCCTAATTATTTGTAATCAGTTAATGGTTTAATTTTGTTTTCTCATATTCTTCATACATGTAAAACCTACGCACTTGTAAAAAAAGGACGAGATCCTTTGGTGGGCGGAATGTCTAAAATATAACATTTTATTTTAATTTATCATACAGACATAGTTCGGTAATTCGCCACTAGATGGCGCTGTAGCATTGGTGAATCGCGTTATGGTTACGTTCTGCGTCTAAGCATGTATGTAAGATGTTGTTTTTAATAAATTCTCTTTTCTACCACATTAATTAGAGTTTCACTGCGTCCCTCGATTGAAGCGACAAATACAATATAAATTCTTTATTTCTTCTCTTACACAGATGTAGTTACATCTTAAAGCTATAGTACATTAGTGTATTCATCTATGTGAGCGACTGGTATCTGTACTAGGAGAACCTGTATGACAGATTACCAGCCTCTCCACTTCGGACCAGATGGATAAGAGCGACTATGATATCTCGATATAGATAATTAATAATTATGTACATCTTGTGTAAAAATACAAACTAATGTTAATTTATATATTTCCTTAACTAGCATCGAGGGTAATATTCTAAAATTACTTATGATTATTTTTAAAAGTGTTCCTACCTCCGTTCACGCTTAACGAGCTATACAAAAATGACAAGCGACTCTCACGGTTTTGCGGACGGCGCAAGGGCTATAACCGTGCGCACTATGATCACCTAACTGAGTCACACTATCTGACGGTGCAAAGATAAGCAACTCAAAGAAGTGCCAGCAATCCGCTACCTCACAGAGACAGTGACGTCGGTGTGAAACGGAAGTTGAGAGTTTAATGTGAAGTGTATATAGTTGCAACGTATAATTCCAGGTCACGTTGGCTGGGGTATATCTTGGTACATCAACGGCCTCCTTATCCCGGAGATCAATGTGGTTCGCGGGAAGAAGTACACGTTCGTGGTGGAAGGAGGGTCAGACCCTGAAGTCCCGGCGCGGTACCATCCGTTCTACATCACCAACGACCCGATTGGAGGGTACATGCACAAGAACGACAAGGAGAAACAGGTAACAAGCTTTTCGGATGGAAGATCATTGAGATTTTATTTTTGACATTTTACGACTGATATTTTATCCATGACATTTTATCATTCATATTTTAATTTTGACATTTACTGATTAGTTCTAATGTACGAGTATTATTCTTGTGTTAGAAATGACATTATAATATGGCATATTTGTATTATGATTATATTGCTCTTATTTTGTTTATAATTGATATTGGACGTTTACATATTTTATGACATTATGTTTTAATAATTTAAATAAAATTTTGCTACACTGTGGCACTAGGTATTATTAGCCTGTGTGATAGCTGTATTTTGATAAATAAATATTTTGTTACTGAGTCGTAGGTAACATTTGGAGGAAACATCTCAATATGTAATGGCTTCGTCTAGAAAGCGAAGCTCTTGCTTTTTACATTAATGCTAATGAGACGCGAGAGAGATGCGTCAGGTAAAGACGTGACTTATATTCGGGGCAAGTCCTACAGCCGAGCAACTTCCTTTCATCAAAACGCCGAGCTGAATGTAAATGTATGGAATTGAGACAACCTAACGAGCCATCGAGAGGCCTAGCCCACGTTCTCTCACGAATGTCACGAAAGTAGCGCGCCAGTATACGTCTAGTGTTCGTGCATTGGTTTGTTTACGATGGTTCAAATTAAAATATAATTTTTGAAAATGTAAAGACATACAAATTATCGTATTAGCGCATCTAGTCCCAGTTTAAGCGCAAAGCACTGTGGGTATTAGACTACTGATAAATGTACTTAAATGCATTTTTTTTTTGTAAATACATATTTATAATACAACCAGTCGAAGAAAACACCCAGACCAAGACAAACAGACATGTTCATACACACAAATATTTGTGTTGTGCGGGGATCGAACCTCGGAGTCAAAGTAGCTGTTGCTAGCGATTCGACCTTGTCTTGATCTTGTTGACTAATAATACTTCTTATTCCGAGTGCGAAGGCTAATCGCCATTCACGCGGGCGATCCTGCGGGTGGAAGTTATACAATATATGTTACATAACAGATCTATACATATAGGTACCACTAGTAAACATTTCGGGTGGCTTGAGTAGTTACACTGTATTGTCAATACAGAATGGTATTGTGAATTTATCAGGGCGTGGAGATCTACGCGGGGGTCCGCCGCAGCCGGTCGGGCGAGCTGCTGCCGACGGGCGTGGGCCGCTCCTGCTTCTGGACGCCCGACACCAGCGGGCCCGAGGCCGACGAGTTCCCCAGCTTCGGCGCCTACCAGCGCTCGCTCACGCTCATCTGCGAGCCCGGCAACCCCGGCGTCGTCACCTGGACCCCGGACGCCAACACCCCCGACACTGTCTACTATCAGGTGTGGATTGTTGTCGAGATCCTTACGTACTCTGTTCTCGTTTATTACTCTTCTCTTTTGAACTTTAGAGTAAAATGAGTCTAGATGATCATCACGTATTGCTATTTACAATGTGGTCAATATGTACTAATAATTGATCAGAGATTTGCAAATTTATTTGAGAAATATTTTGCATGTCCCTAGATTTGTAAAAGACAAATGCATAATAATTTGTGAATTATAGAAAAGGGCAGCGTTACGCCTAAATTTTATTATTTTTTATTTAAATAACATTAGACTACATAAACGGGTTACAACATTAACAGTGCCATATAATCTTATTTGAGATTTACCCGCACTATGGTTGCCGATAATATAAAAATAGCCTAATAAAAATAATACAAACTTAAAAATATAATTCAACTAAAGTGATATCATCTCGATTGATCTATTAAATTCTAACTCTTCATTGTTCACCTCATCTATAAGATTAATGCTATGTGTCTGGCTTTGTATGTATATAATTCTCCTACTTTTTTCTGTTTCAGCCTTTCAAGTCTTCTCTGTCACCTCTCGATAAGTTCTGACCATACTAGCGAGTGTAAGGTCGCGCCTTTTGTACTTGCTACCATGGTTTAAATGTAAACTTGTATGTTACAGTGCTTCACTCATCGATACCTCGGGTGGAAAATAAATGTACTTAACGAGTGTGACGAGAATGAACCCGAAGAGAGCCGCGTGGTAGAGCGCGTGGTGGCCGCTCCCGGCGACCTGGACGGCGAGGAGTCTATACAGGTACATACTCGAGTTTCGCCAGATTCAAACTTTTTAGATCACCGCAGGAAAGTAGAGAAAATTATCAATACGAAAACGAATTATGACGATTTCAGTAAAATTAAGGACGGCAGCCTTTCGGGTGATGCGATCAGATCCGAGCCCGCGAGGAATCAGCTGTACTCGTCCGGACAGGAGTTTGAATTGCCCATATCCAAAGTACAAATTAAGGAAGTGATACAAGCGGTGGAGAGTTTGGAGAGCAAGATGAAGGACGAGATGCGAAGGAACATGTCACACGTGCCACTCAAGTTTAATCAGTACCAAGTGCACGAAGAAGCGAAAGACCCTTTCATGCCGGAATTGCCAATCCGTGAAGATGAGGGATTCTTGTTGGAGCTAGGGAAGCTACCTGACTATATGTTGCCGCATAGTCAGCATCCGCTTACATTACAAACGGTACTCCGACCCAATGGTTTCAATAAACCTATGGGTAACATGCGACCTCCGTTCAGACGTCCTGCTCCTCCTGAATTAAAATTACGTAGACCTCCTCCTAACCACATGAAAAATAATGCGGGGTACCCTCTTCCGATGCCAAATGGCCACGGTGGTCATGGATTGCCGAAAAAACCACTACAACATAAACAGCCCATTAACCGTGGCCCGCCTAATATGAACCGACCACTTCCACCTGGTGTTCCACCGATGAAAGCAATGCCTCAAGCACACCACAACAGACCAGTATTAAATCAAACCCCTCCAAAACAAATTGTTAAGCTACCTACTAATCCCGTACAGTCAATAATAATGGGTAAACCTGGGCGCACTACCATTGTTCAGCCGACCCAGAATCAATTGCTAAATCTAGGCCAAACGGACATAATAGCCAACCAAGTGGTGAAGAGTCAAATTACGCTGCCAGGTACCATCGACACTGTCGCCCAACATAGCGTTCCACAAGTGTTTTTAAGTAAACCTGGACAAATAATTTTAGGAAAACCAATGGATAACCCTTTACCTCTAGACCAGCAAATGATACAAACAAAACATCAGATTATAAAAACCCCATCGACAACGCCCTCGGAATCAATTCAGTTTACTACTCATCTTGTGAGGCTCGAAAGTGATCGTACACCATCAGCACAAAATGAAATTAAATCATCAGATTTCATCGGAGAGTCAGTGCCTGAAATATCCACTTTAAAAGCCGCCGTAAACACTGGCTTTAAGCCAGATTCGATAGTGGTAGAAAGTGGTTTTAAACCCATCATCAGAGAGCCTTTGATGGCCGCTGAAGACAGGATTGCAGATGCGAGTGACAGTGAAACTAACAACAGACGAGAGGACACCGATGTAGAAGAAGATTATGAAGAAGCACCACAATATATTAACCATCAATATCCCAGTGACAAAATAACAGAAAGTTTTGAACCAATGTTCATACCATCACCACCTGACCATTTACTGCCTACAAATGATAGAACTAAAGAAATATTCCCAAGTAATCATGCCAAAGAAAATAGACCGCATCCAGTGTACATCAAAACAGAAGATGAATTAAATGCTTTGTTTGGTAAGAAAAATATGGAAAAAGTAGTACCAGATATGGTGATGGAGTCGGACAGAGTTAGCCCTCATTATTTACCGCCTGATCCAAAAGTAAATAAAGAATATTCGCAAAAGCTATCATCTGAAAAAGAAAGTATGACTTTTACTACATATGACGGAAAAACTATATCTGCTTCAGCTATACCGAGTGTTCCAGAAATCGGAACTGGTCCAAAATTGTACTCTTCAAAATTACCTTCGAATTCTGAGTTACTAATGAAGACTCCTCAATTCGGGCCTTTCACAGGTGAAATTCCGCCTATAATAAACAAACCAGCTAGCAAAGATTTAACAAAAGATCAAATGCCAGACTCATCAGACTCAAGAACGACGCATTTGAAACTTGTTAACGTCTACAAAAGCTCTGATAAAGCAAACGGTGATTTAGAAGCTGAAGGTAGTGAGAAACATGAAGTGGAAGAAACTTTTAGCGATACAACAGACGACGAATACGACGATGAAGACGAAAGTAGAGGTTTACATGAGAGAACTAAAAGAGAAACAAAGACTACACAGTTCGAAAGGAGCGAGGACCAAGAGCAGATGACAACAAATACACAGAGCGTGCAACACAAAGGGAGCCAGGTGGAATTTGAGACCCAGCGACCGTCAACGTCAGCCAGCTCTGTGATGCCAGTGTCGGCATACTTAGTATTACTAACGTTATGCCTAAGATTCGTTTGAACGGCGTGTAGTTAAGTAACTTATTTATTGGTAAATTATTTAAGCCTTGCCATTGACGCATTTCGTGTATGGGATATGGCTGTGGGGCGCTTGCCGACTCTCCCGTGTCTTGTTCTGTCCGCTGCGCTGCCGTGTCTGTAGTTAACACATCTGTTACCACCTTCTTACACGTAGAATGCAATTCAATACTCCGTTAGTATTTAGGGTTTTTGTACATAGTTTATTTTCTACTAAATAAATTAGTTTTAATTTTATGTGCAGTTGTTTTATTTACATAAACGTAATATAACTTTTATCAATACCAAGTACAAATAAAAAGCAATTCTAGTAACAATTAATGCATGTGCCTTGAAATATGTATTATAAATATTTTAAAATGGAAAAGTTGGTTTTACTGACTTTGTTGACTTAGTTTAGCGACTGTCCTCTAATGACAGAAACTGAGACCGACGGCTTAACGTGCGGGCTCCAAAGCTCGGAGTCGAAGAGAAGCTTCAAAACACCCAGTATATACCCTATATATGTCGACATACACATCAAAATTTCCACGCGATCGAAGTCGCTGGCATTATTTAATGTATACAGATATTAAAATTATAACTGGCCTAGGTATGTCTGTACAGATGTACGTGTGTAGGTGGTCTAATCGAACACGTAAGTTAAGCAACGTCGACGTACGTAGCCTGTCTATGGATAGGTTTATCTATCTTGAGTTCCTCCGTGCTACAGAGGGCACGTTAAGCCGTCGGTCCCGACTGTTGTCATTAGATGAAAGTCGTTAAGGCAAATATGTGGCCTTTGGGCAGTTTGAGAACACTGCGTGCGCTTGAATACAGCAACGTGGTAGAGTACGCTCTAGACCCCTCCGATTGAGGGAAGACCCATACCGAAATGTCTGTGACATATTTCAGCATTTAAGAAGATTAACTTTAGCATCATTTACGTTTATTAAGAAATTTTGTTAAATTGATGAAAATCTTCTCCATGGATGGGGATCGCTTCAGACCCATCGTACCCCTGGCCGTACCTCTGGTGGTACGGTGGGTCTTAATGATAGATGGTAGTAGATTATAGCAGTACATGTATTTATATTTAGTCCTTCAGCAGTCTGAGATCTGCATTGAACTCATCCTCTGATCACTTCAGGACGGTTTGTACGTGGTGAATTTTCTTAGTGAGCCGCGTGAAGTTCGCCAGGGCTTTCTCGTGAGGGTACTGGCGGTCTACCAGGCGCAGGACGGAATCTCTTTGACGACCACTGCAAGAAAATAATTTAGATAGTTATTTTATTCAAGGGTTATTGTGCGGAAGTCAAATTTACAGGCAATTTGATCTACACTACTGTGTGCCTCCGCTACCAATTAGTTCATGCAAACTATTGCCGGCCGGCACCCAGGTACTACCGATAGTAGTTGCATGCGACTGCCGTGGCTGCTTTGGTCGTCTCTGCTCCAGCTGCTGCGATCGTCTCGGCGAAACTCCAACATCTGAAACAGAAGAAACGTGCGACTGCTGCCGCTGCAACTGCCGTGGTCGTCTCTGCGACACGTATTTCGCCTCTACGCGAGGCAATCCTCAGGCGATCTGTAGATGTTGATTGTTAGAACAACAACCTACAAACCAAATCTTGAAAATAATTTATGCCTTTATTATTATTCTTTTTTATTTTGGGGTGTAAGTGGTTCATCAACATCTTTGAACCAAAGCCAACTTCACCTGCACGCGGTGCACCCTGCTGACTGACAAACGAAGCTCTGGCAAAAAGAGAGGAGGGGAGTGTAATGTGAGCTGCCCGTACTGGGGAATGTGCCTCCACCTCACAGAATACCGCAGCCAAATAACAATTCACTTTTGTTGAGGGTTGTTGTGTTCCTGCGAGTGAGTGAGGTCACCAGAAGAGAATGGAAGGAGATGCTGCGCTGACAGCGGGGGAGGCGGCGCTCGAGCGATATTTTATGTTACGAGCATTAATATGGCTACGGTAACCGCTTCACATCCGGCGAGCCGTATGCTTGTCTGCCACCCGACATAGTATAAAAAAAATCCTTTTCATCTATCTTCTTTCTCGTGAACAAATTGGTTAGTCAAACAGGATTATAGTTGAATAAGGTCCACAATTTATCACAAGCTTCATGTTCGGCTTTTACAACGATTTACATTTACGTCGGCAGGCTTTGCCCGTCGGCAGGGTTTGCCTGCCATTTTTATGCGACTTGTGTAATTAATGGCACAAAATCAATTGTTACTTTTACAACGATCGATTTCATGCCGTTTACTTCCATTGGAGGCGTATAATAGCTGGTAGAATCCTAAAGCTGATATTTTATATATAGCATAGCATTTACAAAAAAAGTATTTAAGCATATTTATCAAGTGATAAATATGTTTAAATACTTTTTCAAACTAAGCAAATCTAGGATATAAGTGATATAAGTATATATTTATCAAGTGATACATATACTTATACACAAGATTTGCTTGTTTGGGACTAGATGGTGGTGTGTAATTTGTCCAGCAATATAATTATATTATTATTGTTAATCTATAATATAAAAGTTAATCGCCGAATGTGTTGCTAAGCGCAAAGCTCGAGAACAGCTGAAACAATTTCGCTAATTACTTTTTTAGATAATTCCTTGAAGTACGAGGATGGTTCTTATACAGAGAAAAATTTATAAAATTGCCTGAAAAAGTCTAAAAACAACACTTTTTTATACTACCATACAAACGATTCGTATTATAATTATGCTTAAAAGTAAATCTGAACTTTAATACCATATTATAAAGTTCAAGTGTTAGTGGAGAGGTTCCGGGAAGGCAAAAAAATTGAGTGACGTCAGTATCGCAGGCGGTACGAAGTCCGCCGGGTCAGCTGGTACCTAATAAATATTCCTGGACAATTTACACAGCGCCATCTAGTCCCAAGTAAAAGCTTGTACTATGGGTGGCAGACAACCGATGTACTTAAATACATTTTTTTAACAAGATATACTTATAATATATAGAAAACACCCAGAACAAACAAACATGTTCATGCACACAAATGTTTGCCTTGAGCGAGGATCGAACCCGCGACCTCGGAGTCAACGTACCCATTGTTAGCCATTCGATCACCGTACTCGTCTTATTCGTCGTACGTTCGGAAATTATTTTTGAAGAGCCGTATCCTATAGTTTGTCGGAAAACCCCTACAGGAAACCGATTCCACGCGCGTCCATTAATACGCGAGCACTTCGATCCCAACACAGCGCAATATACGAATGGTACTAACCACTAAGGTAATGTTAAAAAAACAAATCTCACTGTCTGTTGTTGACCAGCCTAGCGACGGAGGTGAGAGGCAGGCCGGCGTGGTCCGACATATCCAAGTCACTTCCTCGCATCACCAACTCCTCGATTATTTCCGTTTTAGCCCCCTGACACACTGTAATTAAAACCAAATGTTTGCGAGTGAGTTAGATCACCAGACGTAAGGAGATGCTGCATGTGGTCAATGTTCTATTTAATCAAGACATTGGGGTCTGAGACGGACTCCTTCCGTCTAGGACGGACGAGAAAGGGTTGTGCTCCTGTAGTGGAGACTGAAATGGACCTAATGATGATGATTGGGGTCTGAGAGGCTCAACCTCATTAGAGTCTAAGCCAGTCTCACCTGCACATGACGCACCATGTCGACAAGATAACGAAGGTCTCGCGAAAGAGAGGTAGGACAAGTCGAGCTCGTCTAGGGTAGTACCTCCCGCTCACCAAAACCAAAACCACATCTAAATAACAACACCCTAGGGGATTGCTGTAATTCTGCGAGTGTTATCAGGAGCTGAAGACGATTACCATTAGATTTTTTGATTGCGAATATAAAACCTCTGCTTAGATTTATGATACCTGTAAGGGGCCATCCATAAATTACGTCACAAGTTAAGGGGGAGGGAGGGGGTCGGTGAAGTGTGACATTGTGTGACAAGGGGGTGGGAGGGGTCCTAAATTTCGTGACGTGACATTTCAAAATCTATATCTATATAAAATCTATATATAATCTAAGTGTTAAAACACGAACTTTGACCTATTAACGAAAAGTTCAAAAACATTTGCAACTCTTAGATGTAAATTTGGAAAATATGTGACGTCACACTAGGGAGGGGGGAGTCTCACAAATGTGACCAGCTGTGACAAGGACGGGGGAGGGATCAAAAAATCATGAAATTTGTGTGACGTAATTTATGGATGGTCCCTAAGTGGGGTGTAAGTGGTTCATCAACATCTTTGAACCAAAGACAACTTCACCTGCACGCGGTGCACCCTGCTGACTGACAAACGAAGCTCTGGCGAAAAGAGAGGTAGGGAGCGTAATTGTAAGCTACCCGACTGGGGAATGTACCTCCACCTCACAGAATACCGCAGCCAAATAAGGGCTCCCTTGAGGGCTGTTGTGTTCCTGCGAGTGAGTGAGGTCACCAGAAAGGAAGAAGATGCTGCGATGGCAGCAGGGGTAGCGGCGCGCGAGCGATATTTTAGCCAGTATGCTGTCTGTCTGCCGCCCGACGTAGTATAAAAAAAAAAAGGAACCCTGGAGGTCTACCGACTAAGCTGAAGATGTTTGTTAATGACTTAAATAAACATATATTTCCAATTTTTCGAATCAAAATATTCAATGGGAATCGGCTTCAGCTTCGGCGGTATGATCCCACAAGTATGGCGAGCCATATGCTTATTTGTTACCTGACGGCATGTAACGGCATACATATTACTTACAAGCTCTGAACAACGGGGTCCACCCGTTGTTATCCTTTACATGGATATCTCCTCGATCCAGGATGTACTTCAGCATGCCCAGGTGTCCGCAGTCGACGGCATAATGTTCTACACGCATATCGTTCATATCTCGAGCCTGGAATTTAAGTGTTAAATAATATGAGAGTTATTAATTGTAATTAGTATGAAATGTTCTGGGTTTAGCGAGACAGTATAATAACCCAGAATCCTTTGGGGTGTAAGTAGTTCATCAGCGTTTTTGAACCAAAACCAACCTCACCTGCACGTGGTGCACCCTGCTGACTGACAAACGATGCTCTGGCGCAAAGAGATGTAGGGCATAGCGTATTTTTTATGCTGCCCGACAGGGGAAGAAATTCCACCTCACAGAACACCGCAGCCAAATAATAATTCCCTTGAGAGTTGTTGTGTTCCTGCGAGTGAGAGAGGTCACCAGAAAGAAAAAAAGGAAGGAGTATAGGTTGCAAAATATCGGCGAGCCCTTGGTCTTACTTATCTCCATGTACGGGCGTGATTGCTTCCCATCAGGTGACCCACATGCTCGTTTGACCCCCGATCATATAAAAAATAAGTAAATAAAGATACAGCGGTGTTTGCCTACTAGTTGAGCACTGGTCTACTAGTACTACTAACTAACAGCAAGTCCTCCACTAGTTATGTTACTACCTCAAAGCCTGTCCCACTGTGCAGTAGCAGGCCGACCATGGCTATGGTCAGTGTGATCACAACGAGACGCAGCCCTGTCTACCCACTCGTCAAGCATTTTTAGGGTTCCGTACCCAAAGGGTAAAAAGGAACCCTATTACTAAGGCTCCGCTGCCCGTCCGTCTGTCACCATGCTGTATCTCATGAACCGTGATAGTTAGACAGTTGAAATTTTCACCGATGATGTATTTCTGTTGCCGCTATAACAACAAATACTAAAAAATTGAATAAAATAAATATTTAAGGGGGCTCCCATACAACAAACGTGATTTTTTTTTCTCGTTTTTGCTCGCAATTGATAACGGTAATAGGTAGACGCTTGAAAAAATCACATAATATTTGGTTATATATTCACTTTAAAAATAAATAATTGAATAAAAATAAAACAAATATTTAAGGGGAGCTCCCATACAACAAACGTGATTTTTTTGTCGTTTTTTATAGATAATGGTACGGAACCCTCCGTGCGCGAGTCCGACTCGCACTTGGCCAGTTTTTTATCCCTGTATCCGCTAACAGCAAACATCGCGCTTGAATCTTACTAACTCCCAATTTACAACATGAACTTGATATGATGAGCTCGGTGCTCGAAAGGCAAGCAATGGATACTTATAAATAAATAAATATAAATATTGACAGACAAATTACACAGCGCCATCTAGCCCCAAAGTAAGCGAAGCTTGTGTTATGGGTACTAGACAACTGATAAACATACGTAAATAAAATACATTTTTTTTTTTGTAAATACATACTTATGATACATAGAAAACACCCAGACCAAGACAAACAGACATGTTCATGCACACAAATGTTTGTCCTGTGTGGGAATCGAACCCACGAGCGTTGGTGTCGAAGCCGCGTCATTGACCGCTACGCCACCGAGCTCGTCACACTTTGTTTCTGAGGTCGCGGGTTCAATCCCCGCACAAGGCAAACATTTGTGTGTATAAACCACAGAAATAAAAAAGGACTAGAAATCGTATGACGACCTATTAGTAAGAAAACCTTTGTCGCCAAACTCACACATGTAAAGCAAAATGTTAACGTGTTACTACATGCATGTTTGTGCTATGATTGGTCTAAAAATACTGTAAAAAAATGACATATATACAAAAATATGTTAGTTTAAATTCAACCTTATGCAGTTATGACACGGTTCATAAACAATTAAATCCCGAATAAGCATCTAGTGAGCAATAGCTGTACTTCTTATTCTGTCAGATTCTAAACAGTATAGCTAATCGACGCAAGGTGGCGCTACTAATATTGATTTTAATATTATGACTTCTGTCCTTGACTAAAGGCTGATATTTGAATGACCGTACTGCACGAATGTCGATATCACTACTTTTCGAAGTGATGTATTAATGAGGAACACCAAGTATCACCGAGTACTGCTACCGGATTAATGAATATCTACCTATTATAATTTTTGGTACCATAAAATTGAATATTTTTACAATCTTTTCTTCAACTTACAATGTATGTATGTCAGTATGTAACAATGTTTGTTCGGGTGGAATGCATTCGGGTGGTGCAACTTAATTTTGAGACAGATTTTCAACCGATTGAGCTGAAATTTTGTAGTACACGTTTGTTTGGATGACAATGCATGATAAACGTAAAAGCTGCCGTAGAAGCTTGTCCCAAAAAATATTTTTTTGAAAAAACTTATTAATTATGATGATATATGATGATGATAGGTGAAATCATACTTCACACTAATAATTATAAATGCGACAGTTTGTGAGGATGTTTAGAACTTTGTGACTCGATCAGACTAGATGAAATTTTGCACAAATATAGATAGTCTGGATTAATATATAGGATACTTTATATGTGACAACGAAGTGCTACGCGAGCGAAGCCTCGCGCTACAGCTGGTTTCTTATGCCTGCCTATATTTATTTATAATTTATAACATTTCTTACAATTTATTATATTATGTTCATAATTATGATATAATATTTTTTCATAATTCAAAAATTATACTGTTTCAATATCGTGATGGGAGTAAATAATCAAGTAAATAAATACTGACGATACATGAGTCACATCACTAATCGATTAACGCTAGAATGTTCTAAACAAGAGACGTGGAGTGCGTTAGAAATTTGACCTTAAAATTAAACGCATAAAGGTTACTTTAGTTTGTTCGCGTTTGTGCATTTTATTGAATATGCTTAAATTCTATTAAATAATGAAAATAATGAGAAATATTACTTACCGATGGTATGAAATGCCACCATTAGATACATTATTTTTGCTACTATTATTCTTACACGATAATATGGCACAAGAAGGCATTTTTATATTTTTTTTCTATGATTGTTTCCGCGGCTGTGACAAATGACGACTGAGATATGCGACGATCGAGATATGCCAAATTGGAGTATATTGACCTACGCGGGTAACGCCCACTTGTTATTTCTAGTCCTTTTTTATTTCTGTGGTATAAACATATCTGCTTGCTTTGGTCTGGTTGTTTTCTATGTATTACAATTATGTATTTACAAAAATATATGCTCCACTAACCCGCAGTTGAGTCGCGTGGTGGAGTATGCTCTAAACCCCTTCGATTGAGGAGAGACCCGTATCCCAGCAGTGGGATGAATAAGGGTTGTCGATTGCACATTTATCAGTAATCTGGAACCCTTATTACAAACTTTTCGCTTAATTTGATACTACATGGCGCTCTGTAAATGGTCCAGCCCCCTTACCATCATCTCTTATTGCGATTCAATAATTGGATAGATTGCTTAATCATACCAATGAATAAGCGACTCTATTCCATTTGAAATAGAGTCGCTTATTCATTGGTATGAATTAGCAATCTATTCAGTGCTTGAGTCGCAATAAGAGATGGTGGTAAGGGGACTGATATATTTATTTATTTATTATAATACCTCGAAATATTATGTACGAGTATCTTACCTTGAAGTCTGCTCCACTGTCCAGTAGTAGCTCCACCATAGCCATGTTCCGTGCGATGACAGCGAGATGCAGAGCCGTCTGCCCGCTAGTTGACCTCTGGTCTAGTTCAGCCCCCGATGACAGTAGACATCGCACGAGGTTCATGTCTCCTGTTCGAACAATAACACTTGGACTGCTTTTTAGTATATTTTTGTATGCAAACATGTAATAATTAAATTTTATAGGAATAAAAAATATAAATATATAAATAATAAATATTCCTGGACAAATAACACACTGCCATCTAGTACAAAACTAAGCGAAGCATATACATAGAAAACACCCAGACTAAGACAAACAGACATTTTCATGCACACAAATATTTGTCTTGTGTGTTAAAGTGGCCATTGCTACCTATTCGTCTACCGGGCTTGTCCAAATATATTTCAAATAATCTTTCGGCTCAAAGTTAGTTTTTGATCAGCTGCACCAGCGGAAATAGAGAATAGAACCCTTGCTTTGAACCCTTATGGGTTTTAGTGCTACAAGAATATCCTATTTTGTATCGTTGGACCGTTGAGGGTTTGAGGCCCTAAAGGCTGAAAACGGAAAGTACCAAATTCGGCTGTTTTTTATTCTAAAACTTAACCTTTTGAGTATACCAATATGATGACGTAAAAAACATATTTGAGATAATTTTAGTGCATATATATATATATATATATATATACACTCCATTTTTTTATACACTTCGGTGGAAAACAAGCATACGGCACGCCTGATGTGAACCGGTTACCGTCTCTCTGTCGAGATCTATATGCGTTAGCATTATAAATTTCACTCGCGCGCTGCCAACGCTGCTACTCCTTCCGTTCTGCCCCCTTACCACCATCTCTTATTGCGATTCAATAATTGGATAGATTGCTTATTCATACCAATGAATAAGCGACTCTATTCCATTTGAAATAGAGTCGCTTATTCATTGGTATGAATTAGCAATCTATTCAGTTCTTGAGTCGCAATAAGAGATGGTGGTAAGGGGGCTGGTGACCTCAATCATTCGCAGGAATACAACAGCCTTCAATGAAATTGTTATTGCCTGTAGTAAATATACTGTAATGTAAAAGTGAACGTCACCAGACGGGTAGCTTTAATTACGCTGTGGCCTACCTCGCTTTAGCGAGGCCTTGGTGAACAACGTGCAGGTGAGGCTGGGTTGCCTCGGAGATGATGGTGAGCCACTAATATCACTTCATCATCATCAGTCTTTATCTACCCTCTGCTGGATATGGGAGTTTCCCAATTCTTTCCACCATATGCGATCCTCCGCTTTCCGTATTTACCCGCTACCAGCCACTCTTTTGAGATCATCGCTCCATCTAGAGAGGCGCCTTAAGCTTCGTCGCCCCATACATAATATCACTTACATTGTTTTAATTAAAATGAAAACGAAAAATAGTTTCATTTTTTATGAGAGGGTGGAAAACGAGCATGTGACCTGATGGAAAGCAATCACTACCGTCCATGGAGATCATTAACACCAAGATGTTGGCGATTCCTTGCCAGCATATACTCCTTCCTTTCCTTTTTTCTGGTGACCTCACTCACTTGCAGGAACACAACAACCGTTATTTGGCAGCGGTATTTTGTGAGGTGGTCGTACTTCCCCAGTCGGGCAGCTTAAAAAATACGCTGTGCCCTGCCTCTCTTTTTGCCAGAGCCCCGTTTGTCTGTCAGCAGGGCAGCAGCACCACGTGTAGCTGAGATTGACTTTGGTTTAAAGATGTTGATGAACCACTTACACCCCAACATTTATTCACAGCAATTACGACTAAATGCTTATTCCATATTTTCATGATAAGCGTTTTAAGCTGATTGCGTTTTATTCACATCAAAAGGCTAAAAAGCGTGTTGCGTGATTGTGAAGGATTTAAAAGGTAACCTTTCCTGACGGCGATGGCGAGCGGGGTGAAGCCATTAGTCGAATTGACTATTCCAATCAGCTCCGGCCTCTCTTCTAGCATTATTTGGACCTGCACAAAGGCCGACTTTAGTAACGGATAGTGGTGTGATTGTATTTAGGCCTTGACCGCTCCTGACATTGTTTTCATAGTATAAATAATTTATTTAGTTAAAATTTGCACTTATATTTTTAGATTATTAAGTTGACAACGAAGCTCGCTGATAGAAATCAGTACCGTAGCCTATGGATGCCTATAACACCGGAGGCATCACATGCGCGTTGTCAACCGTGTAAAAACCTCTTCACGTTTCTGAAGAATCCCATGTTGTAGTCTCCGGGGAAAACCTCGACAGGCAGTTCATTCCACAGCTTTATAGGACGTGGAAGAAAATTTCTCTGGAACCGCACAGTAAGTAACCACTTCGGCTCTAATGTTTGAGGATGGCGAGCGATGCGACAGAAGAAGGCCGCGGGCATCATCATCAGCGGTCAAATAACTCCTCTGAAATCTCCATTGTACAATCGGTAGGACACACATATAGTTTTTTTTTCTTTTATTAATAGTGTAATCTAATAATGTAATTTGTTAAGGAATACTTGAATAAAAAATGAAATTACTTCTTATAGATGAAAAAAAATAAAAAAAATACTGAACGTTTAGCCCAAAGATGACGGTGAGACCTGAATATCCCAACTAAAATAACTGATACTATACATAAATACATTTTTTTTGTAAACACATACATACATAGAAAATACCAATACCAAGACAAACCGGGTTCGATCCCATCACATGTAGCCCATGTAGCTACATGTGATGGGATCGAACCCGTGACCTCAAGTCAAAGTGGCCATTGCTGGCCATTCGACCACCGGGCTCGTCATTATTAGTATGCAGTAAGAATTTGTATCAACCATAAGGTTAATATATCAACCTCAAACCCACTATTGAGATACGGTTCTCCTCATAATCGAGGAGGTGATTAAGAGCGCTCTCCTCCACGCTGCTCAACTGCGGATTGGCGGAGGCCAGTATTATCAAGCTCTCCAAAAGCCACTGACGTAGATTAACTACCGGACAGGAGTACCGGCTTAGTATGCCCTCTGAACACGGACGACCTCATCCGCAGACAAGCTACAGTCGACGATGCCTAACTTGCGTGATTGATTAGACTGATACGTATAACGACACCTTCAAGCTCCTCAAATGGAAGTAAAAATATAATTATACGAACTTGCAGTTGAGCAGCGAGGTGGAGTATGCTCAAAACCCCTTTCGATTGAGGGGAGACCCATATCCCAGCAGCGGGGTGAATGTGGGTTGATACAGAATACGAACTTGCTTGATATACCCGCATCTGACAGCCATACAGAAGCACACGTTGGAGGAGCCGTCCGTGGCGGTGCTCGTCCACGTCGCGTCCGACCACGAGGACTCCAGCCAAAGCTTCTTACGCTCTGCTCTGAAATGTTACACGAAGACTTATTTTAATCAAAGCTGAGGACAAATATGAAGAGTTTTTTGGGGTGTAGGTGTTTCATGAACATCTGCGAACCAAAGCCAACTTTACCTGCACGCGGTTCACCCTGCTGACTGACAAACGAAGCTCTGGCGAAAAGAGAGGTAGGGATCGTAATTGTAAGCTGACCGACTGGGGAATGTACCTCCACCTCATAGAATACCGCAGCCAAATAACAATTCCCTTGAGGGTTGTTGTGTTCCTGCGAGTGAGTGAGGTCACCAGAAAGGAAGGAAACGCTGCGATGGCAGCGGGGGTGGCGGTGCACGAGCAACAATTTATGTTGCGAGCGTTAATATGGTTACGGTAACCGCTTTACATCAGGCGGGCCGTATGCTTGTCTGCCACCGACGTAGTATAAAAAAAAAACAAAATAAAAGTTGGGGAGCTGGAGAGTGGAGGAGCTCGATGGCATCGTTGTGCGTGACAGTCTAATCGAACACGCAAGTTAAGCAACGTCGACCGTAGCCTGTCTATGGATGAGTTTCTTTGTCTCGAGTTCCGACGTTAATAGTCGTTGAGCCAAGTCAGTGGCCTTTAGGCATCTTGAAAACACTGGCCTTCGCCAACCAGCAGTTTAGCAGCGTGGTGGAGTATGCTCTAAACCCCTATGATTGACTCACATCCCAGCAGTGGAATGAATGAAATGAAAATGTCTTCGGCGGCGAAGACAAAGTAGATTGAAAGATTTTGTGGATTCCTATTCCAACCAACATTTATGCAGTTACATGTCTATATCGTAAGAAAACAATAAAAAAGTCAAGAAAACAATAAAAAAAATATATCGGACTGCAAGTATCAGAGGTCGGAAAAGAGCATACGATGCAGTTCTGGTGTGATGCTGATGTTCTAAATTCTAATGTATAATAGAAAATTTTTCAATAAACAGCGGCTGATTTTTTGACGAATAGATTGGTAACTTTATAATTTTAAATATACGTAAAAAATAAATTAATAAGGTGCGTAAAATGGGGCGAAAGGAGTATATTGCGGAGCGTCCAGCACGCTATGTGGACGAAGTTCCCTTACCGATAATCAGATTTGTCAAAAATACAAGCTGCTGATCCTCGTTGCACCGAAGTAAATATTGCGTGAAGTATTGAACAAAAAAGTCAGTATTTAAGCTATAATTTAAATTTATTGCTAATTTCCGTCTACCAAAAGTTGTCCATATTATAAATTATGAATATAAAAATTATAAAAAATTGAAAGCTTCACCTCCCCCGCCTAGATGGGATTTGAACTCACAACCTCTGGATGAGCGGCCGAATGCTCTTCCAACCGAGCTACCAGGAAGGTTTGTGATGGTGACGAAATTTGCATTTCATATTTTGCTGCTATGAAGTCGCAGTGTGGCGCCATCTACCTATTAAGTTTTATACTACTAAACAATCTAATATAAAATAAGTAAATAAATAAAAAACGTTATCAATATTAACAAAAACATGTTTTATTGGTATACAATCTTACGCAGACTTCTAGTAGGAACCAGATATGTTATTTTTAATAGTTCAATACTTGCTTACCGTGTAACGTTATAAAGTCCTTTTTTCACATTAACATTCTTGCTGATAACTCCATTTTCACCATCCACATTAGGAAGTCCTTTGCCTAGGTTCTCCATTTTTAAGAATTCATTGCTAATATTCACAGTTTCTGATATTTCTTTGTCACTTTTCTCTAATTTTGAGACTTCATTGTTACTGTTCTCCAATTTTGACCCATCAATGTTCCTCATTTTTTCATAAATCGTATTTTCATTGCCGTAATATTCCATTGCTTTGGCAGCTAGTTGTGGTACGCCAGCAGCCTTCAACATCACTTTCAGACGAAATTTGTGAGGATACCTCGGTGCTAAGTTGTCAATTACGTTTGTAGTTTTTCCTCCGCTGTATAACACAAGAATAAACCCTTAGTTTGATTCAGAAACAGTAAAGTCAATTTACTTCATTTTAAAATACACCGTATAAATAAATCAAATATTCAACAACAACTCTTCCCAGAAGCTCAGTTACGGGTTCGTGGGTCCCCAAGTCAAGTAAGGTGATTTATCCCATAAAAATATTTAGAAGTAGAAAAATGCAGGTTTGCTCTTTTCTATACCACTAGAGCAGAAAACGAGTATAAGACCCGTCTATGGTAAGCAGTAATTATATTATATGGATGCTTACAATACCAGAGATACCAAGACGTAATTTTAAAAACTTTCTTCAAGAATACCATGGTGTAAGCTCCAGGGAAAACCTCGGCAGGGAGCTAAATTCTCAACCTATGAATTCGCAGAAGAAACATGCATAAAGAATAATGAAGTACCTGTAAACGACGATCCACGGAGGCATTTTATCTTTCAGCTCTATCTTATACAACAGCTGATCTCCGAGGAATCCAAAAGGCTCACCCTGTTGCCAATCCATTTTGATGGAGTATTTGGTTCTCTCTAAGACTAACGGCGGCTCAGGCTTCCAACACTTAAATTTGGCTTCTAGAAACGTTTGTAGGTCCGTTATTTTATCTAATTTATTCTCCATGTTATGATCGGTGGTATCGTCGTGCTTTTCAGTTAAGTCTTACGTAAGTCTAGTATGTTTATAAATGGGTTTTATTTATCTCTTCGGTCATCCAGTATCACTGGACAAGTTACTATTGGTGCTACAGCACTGATATCACTGGAGCCTCGCTTTGTACGGTTCCTATTTCTGGTCCCAAGGTACAAGATGACTCTAACTTCACCGAAAGTCAACTTCACAGTAAGATCTGGTTGGTTATATCACAATGTGGTCATGCATTGTCTACTTGGCCATATTATCAAATAATTTGTATTCATCTATGGCTATCTTGGCATAATACTTATATAGGAAGCTACATCCATTAGAGTGCATCTCTTCAAGTCATCACACTAGATTGTTCATACATTATATTTGGAAGGATCTTTCATGTTTGGCTTAAATGCAAATGAACTTATTTCATATGTAGATTAATTGTTGTCGCAAAATGACTATTAAATATGATCATTAGAAATAACGTGGTTAGAACTCGATCACCCCGCTGCGCATTTTTAACTGGGCATGGCAATGCCAATGTTCTACTACTGCAAATCATGAATTCAATCAAACAGCACACGATGTTCTCTGGGAGTGTGATCTTTGGCGACGGGAGCGGAACGACATGTTGAATTTCTTGTTTGTTGCGTCCGGGGTAGTATACTATTATGATTTGGTAACAACAAGGGAGAATTACCAAGCGTTTAGACGATTTTGTAATCATATTATTATTGAAATCGTTGTGTTAGGTAACATGCTCTCTGTTTTAGGACCACTGGACTAGCCATCTCTTTAGGTTTTAATGCCTCATTTTCCATATAGCTGTCTCTCACATTGCCAAGAGGGAAAGTCAAACTACAAAAGTTTACTACTCTTACAAATTTCTTCTGATTAAATTCGTTGCGAGTTCCAAGGCAGCCTTAGTTTTACGAGGGTAAAACTGCAATGGACTTCAATGTTCATTGCTTTTTTTGGTGGTCGCCGCTGTTAATCCTGGCTACACATCATTATTATCATCATCATCATCAGCCTGTCACCCACTGCTGAATATAGGCCTTTCCCAATGCTTTCCACCATATGCGATCCTCTGATTTGCGCATTCTACCGTTACCAGCCACCTTCTTGAGATCGTCGGTCCCTATAAAGAGGGGGCTCCCTACGCTTCGTCGTGTCGCCGCATATGTGGCCTTCATTGTAGGACTTTCCTCCCTAATTTGCTATCGCTGACTCCGCAGATTTAGCAATCCCACTAGCACTTCAACTCGCTGACTCTGAGAGCTATTTTCTCCACTTTCGTTCTCCGTCGAATTTCTTCATTCTGGATCCCGTCGCGATAGTAACAAGTGGATTAATACTTATTTAATTGTTAATTTGCGACAACAATTCATCTACATAAGAAAAGAAATAATTTCATTAGCATCTTTTCCAAAAAGTTTTTTTAATGAAGGATCCTTCCAAACATAATTATAAGCAATTTTTTTTTCTTCCTTTTCATACTAGCTCAGCATATTGGCTCCGCTTTGCCTGATGGTAAGAGAAAAGAGGAGCCCCGATAGCATCGGCAACGGACAAGAGACCTTGATGTCTTATCAGTCGACGCTGCCGTGCTGGCCTACAAGATGATTCTTCACGTTTCGCTTGAAGGATCTGGATGAATGAGGAAATACATATGCCAAACTACTACCTTATTTAATCCTTATTGAGGTTCGTATAACATCTAAAATTCCTTGTAGCGGTTATATAATCACTTAACTTCATACATGTTGTTTTTAATCACAAACTAATTTATACTCGCAGCAGCTCCATAGTGGAGATTGTAATCGACTCGCTTATTCCCGTGTGTCGGACAACTACGGCGAAGTTTGATCGATCTACCTGGTTTCCCGATCAACTTGCTGTAGTTGCCGTGCTTTGTAGAGCATTTACAACTCTATTTGTACGCTCGTAAATGTTATATTTACGTAAATTGGCTAAATAGTTGTTCCTTCGTTGTTGATAATATTAATAACGCTTTGTTTACTTCTCAAACAAGAACTAAATCTATTAGTATATGATTTAAGTTTTTTTGGGGTATAATTGGTTCATAAATGTCTGTAAACTTAAGCCAACCTCTCCTGCACATGGTGCACTCTGCTGTCTGACAAACTAGGCTAGGGGTGAAATGACAGGTAGGTTATAGTGTGGGAAGCTGTCAACTGGGGAAGTACCTTCACCTCACGAGTAGAGAGTAGACGTTTGGTTCATCAACATCTTCGAACCAAAGCCAAATTCACCAGCACGCGGTGCACCCTGCTGACTGACAAACGTAGCTCTGGCGAAAACAGAGGTAGAGAGCGTAATTGTAAGCTACCCGACTGCGGAATGTACCTCCACCTCACAGAATGCCGCAGCCCAATACCCTTATAATATAAAATACCCGGACAATACCCTTGAGGGTTCTGTTCCTGCGAGTGAGAGAGGTCACCAGAAAGGAAGGAGATGCTGTGCTGGCAGCGGGAGTGGCGGGGCGCGAGCGTTATTTTATGTTGCGCGCGTTAATATGGCTACGATAAACGCTTCACATCAGACGGGCCGTATGCTTGTCTGTCACCCGACGTAGTACATGAAATAATCAATTGAAATGAAAGTTACAAAATATTTTGCAAAGCAAAATTGAAGAAACACAGATTTTAGGATTTTCCAGGAAATTGAGATATTGAATTCCCAGAAAGAGAAATGAAAATAAAATGATCGTAAAATTGAAACTAGTAACTTTGCTGTAATTATAAATTTACTTATACTTAAAGAGGGGAGTGTAAGCTGCCCGGCTGGGGAAGTACCTCCACCGCACAGACGACCGTAGCCAAATAACAAATAAGGAAGAAGCTGCTGCATTTGCAGCGGGGATGACGTAGCGAGCGAGTTTTCATGTTACGAACGCTTATGTGGCTACGGTAACTGCTTTATATCAGGCAAGCCATGTACTTGTCTGCCAACCTACATAATATAAAAGAAAATGGAAGATTGGTCGGGCGAGATCCGTTAAAATGCCCGCTTTGTAATTATTGTGCCTATTTATGATTATTGTATACAATAAAAAAATTTAAACAAACAAACATACAAAGTTGCTGACCGATGATCGATCCCTCCAACGGAATACGTATCTATCTCTACATGTTATAAAATGAAGTAGCTCTACCCGTCTGTCTATCTCTTTAAACTCTAACTTCTCTAATAATGTCTTTTCAAAAGATTTCTACCTTTGATACAAATAAATAAATAAATATTTCTGGACAATTACACAGCGCCATCTAGTCCCAAATTAAGCGCACAGCTTGTGTTATGGGTACTAGACAACTGATAAATGTACTTAAATACATTTTTTTTGTAAATACATACTTATAATAAATAGAAAACACCCAGACCAAGACAAACAGACATGTTCATGTATACAAATGTTTGTCTTGTGCGGGAATCGAACCCACGACCTCGGAGTCAAAGTGGCCATTGCTAACTATTCGACCACCGAGCTCGTCAAAAATATGAATAGCCTACATGGGCGAAGCCAGGATAGGTCTCAGGATAGGTCACTAAATATACGTCTGATATTTTCATGGCAAAGTTGCCTCTGCCGTTGATTAGTGTCATAGCAACTATAACTCTACTAAATATACGTCTGATATGTTCATGGCAAAGTTGCCTCTGCCGTTGATTAGTGTCATAGCAACCTTTCACAGATATAAAACAGTTCTAGTTTAAAAACAAAGGCGGACTATTGAAATCAATTTAAGATTACACGTTCACTGATGTTTTTTCAAATTAATTCAAAACAAACGTTATTTATAAAACAAACAAAAAAGTATATTACACTAATTAAATTTGGAACGAAGAACGGAACGGATACATGCGTTGATTATCGCGAACGGAACGCAACGCAGCAATGGCGGCCATATCGATCGACGCGAGTAGTCGGCGCCCGGCCACCGAGCGCGATATACGTGCTCTCGTGTCACTCTCGCTGCGACCAACTAACCTAACTACGACCGTCGTCTGCCACTCGGTAAAACACAACTGCATCACCCAACGGTAAGTCGCAACATACTATATTTAACACTCATATGTGAACTAATATGTATTAGAATAAATAAACATAGTCTGACTCACCTACCATTACGGAAACAGATAGAGACGGAAGAATTGCAGTGGCGATTATATATTACGAAAACAGTTATTTATTTTTTGAGGTGTAAAGTGTAAACGAAAGAGGATTAATGCGGTTATGATCTTTAAAGCTAAGTGCAATAAGTACTACATTTATGTGTGCTGAATTGAATGCTAATTAGATTAAGACTTTGCCCGTGAAAATGGAGGTTTTGACGGAGACAAATGGATCAGCCTTAATAGTGTTTCGGTTCAGTTCAATACAACGGTGCGACCTTGAAGTCGGACATACCTATGTCTTGAACGGCTGTGAGATAAATTCTTTGATCATAAAGTTAATTAACATACTAATTATGACATATATACGAGCTCTACTAATTACGATCTGAAAGGTACGTTTCCAGAAACTAATTTTGCGCTGAAAGGTGACATCAAAGTATGACAATAGTAAGATTTCAGCAGTAACATTTTGGTAAGTGCCTATTAGGGTTTGATTTCGGGGAAATTTTAGTGCGGCTTTTCCCGGGAATTTCCGGGATTTGTAATTTATCGTTGTAATAAATCTGGTATGGTATTGCTTTTGTATGTACCTTATTATGTCTTATTTTAATATGATTATGTCTGCATACCATCAGGTAGGTCATATGGTCATTTGTTACCTTAATGGTATTTATACATGACATTTGCTGATATTGCAGTTACATAATGACTTTATTTTCATTAATAAAATTTTAGAATGAAAGTGGCTCTCTAATATCATTAAAACTTGAATCACAGACACGTGGTGCATCCGGATTATAAGCGACTGAGGTTCCTGTAAAAGAGAGGTAGAGCAATGAATTTCCTGGCCTTTATTTTTTTTTACTACGTTGGGTGGCAGCCAAGCATACGGCCCGCCTGATGTGAAGCGGTTACCGTAGCCATATTAACGCTCGCAACATAAAATACAGCGCCGCCACCCCCACTGCTAAAGCAGCATCTTCTTCATTCCTTTCTGGTGACGTCACTCACTCGCAAGAACACAATAACCCTCACATGGGAATTGTTATTTGGCTGCACTATTCTGTCAGGTGGAGGTACATTCCCCAGTCGGGTAGCTTACAATTACGCTCCCTACCTCTCTTTTTGCCAGAGCTTCGTTTGTCAGTCAGCAGGGTGCACCGCGTGCACGTGAAGTTGGCTTTGGTTCAAAGATGATGAGGAACTACTTACACCCCAAAACTACTTCGGAATACCCTGAATTTAAATGTCTATCTTGTAGAACACCACTCTACCTAATTATAGAGTTGTGTTTCTGTATGTAGCGATCTTGACTGAGGCGTTTTCAAAGACAAGGTAGAGTAACTATTAATCATCAGTACATATTGACAAGACATTATTGACAAGACATTATTGACAAACAAATTTACAATAAAAATAGTACAAACCGAATAGTATTCACACATTAAAGTGGGTATGTTTCAATTATCACTTGCCACATTTATCACATTTTCTAATTTGGACATTTCTTTACAAAGTGATTGCCTCTAATTAATAATAAACTTATTGGCATACATAATTCACAATACACTGTACATTACTTTCATGCATTTTTCATGGGAGTATATATGACTACTGAGGTTTAAACTAGGCAAAGAATGTATTTCAGACGCCCGTTTCTTCCAGTGACACTATAAGGAAGTAATCTACTACAAAAATTCGTCACCAACACAAACCTTCCTGGTAGCTCAGTTGGAAGAGCACTCGACCGGTCAATGAGAGGTCGTGGGTTCACATCCTAAATAGGCGGAGGAGGTGAATTTCTCAATTTTTAGAAATATTTACAGTATTCTGGCAAGTTGGCAGAAAATAACTATTTAAATGATAATAAAATAATCTACTATTGATTATCATGCATTATATGATTATAGGATTTATAACATTAATATAAATCACATTATAATGCACAAGCTGACCGTGCCCACTTCGTTGTACGGTAAACATTTTTAAGAAAAAAATAAGTTTTTATTTTTCGGGTAATTTATAGCCTATAACACTCACAAATAACGTGGCTTTCTATTGGTACAAGAATTTTCAAAAGCGATTCAGTAGATCCAGAGATTACCCCCTACGACTTTACAAACTCATAAACTTTGCCTCTTTAGAATATTAGTATAGATTATAAGTAAATAATATATTATATTTACATATATTTCAATAAAATAAAATAAAATACGCTCAGCGACAAAGTGTTCACACAATTACAATGCACAAGTATTGTACCTGTTACAAAACAAGTAGAAGTACAATAATTATAAAAGCAGTTCGTCTTAACAACATTAATACTTTTATATTTACCTTTATATTTCATTATAAAACAATATAACTTATGTTGGTATGGTTGGTAGTAATCTAATATAAAAATAAACAAATCACAAATTGATATA
Source organism: Hypsopygia costalis (assembly GCA_937001555.2). Lineage (NCBI taxonomy): Eukaryota > Metazoa > Arthropoda > Insecta > Lepidoptera > Pyralidae > Hypsopygia > Hypsopygia costalis. Next base: position 19,853,742 of record OW443350.2, on the reverse strand, counting down.
TTTCCAATCAGAAATGTACCGGGAATATTCCTAAAATTCTCAGAAATATTTCCGATAATTTCCCAGAAAGGCACATCCTTATCCACAATAGACACTACGTTTCCTGTAAAACGCAGGGGCGTAACTCTAAAGTAAAACTTTACAGGAAAAGCTATATTGAGAAAAGTTTGAGGAAAATTCAAAGTGGTGTCGTTTTTCACTGTTTACATTCTGTATACATAACGTACGCTAACGTACACATATATACATATTTATACTGTTTTTATATGCATAGAGAAAGCAGAATAATATAAAATCTACACTGCACATATTTACAAAAAAAATAAAAAAACAAAGCCTCCAGCTACTGAGCCAGCTAGTGTTGCAAGACGAAGATTAAAAAATATATATTATTTTTAAATTTTACCAGGGTATGAGATAACTTGGCTCATGCTCTCCGGGTTAACTTGCAAGGTAGCTTGTAAAAAATCGGAAATATACCAGTACATTTAATGTATTTCGAAAAAAAAAATGCATTATGTTTTTCAAAAAACGACTATATTAACATAGAAAGCTGAAGGGTTTGGATTAATAACATGACGTAGACGAGAGTATCCACTGACCTCGGATCAGGAAGACATTCACAAATTGTAACATCCTCAGTGTTAAAATTTGTGAATGCCTTCCAGCTTTTTATAGTTAAGTAAATAAAATAAAGATTAACCCAACCAAACAGTAATAGCTATAGACTATTAACCCTATTAATACCCTATTACATATATTATAAAATAAAATATAAAATTAAAAATAAAAGTCGAATAAACTAACATGAAACAACTCTCTTGAACTGCTCCAGTTTTCTGGTGAGACCCGTTTACTTTTCAAGCATCGTGTTTCTGGAACACGTCACCTGATTGTATCAGATAATCTTCTAGTAAGTTCATTTTCAAGAATGTTCAAGCTTATCCACTATTTTTTTTATACAACGCCGTGTACCAAAGACAAGGTTGTTAGACAAGGTGTTATACAAGCCCGCGCACTGGCATCCCCCACTATTACCTCACCTCACATCTGGCAAGCATACTCATTCACAGCATTTCAAGAATACTTATATGTATTGTTATTTGGCTGGGGTCGTCGGTAAGGTGATGGTACTTCTCCATTCAGTCTCGTGACTAGAGATGAGCAAAATGCCGGGCATTTACGACAAATGCCTAAAAAGTACAATTTTTTTTTATACCACCAGTGTGGTAAACAAGCATACGGCCCGCCTGATGGAAAGCAGTTACGTAACCTATGAACGCCTGTAACACCAGAGGCATCACACGCGCGTTGCCGACCCTGTAAAAACCTCTTCACGCCCTTTTTGAAGAACCCCATGCTGTAGTCCCCTGAGAAAACTTCGACAGGCAGTTCATTCCACAGCTTGAGAGGAGAAAACTTCTCTGGAACCGCAGAGTACGTGACCACTTAGGCTCCAATGTGTGAGGATGAATTCCCTGTCGATGGCGAGCAGTGCGACTGTAGAAGGAGGCCGTTGGCATCATATCAAACAGCTCCTCTGAACACACCCCATTATACAGACGGTAGAACACACAAAGGGACGCAAAATCTCTTCTCAGACTTAAAGGTTCTAAACCGTCTGTTAGTTTGGGATCGTCGACAATCCTCACAGCGCGCCTTTGAATCGAGTCACAAGGTGCAAGCTGGTATCTAGGCGCTCCCGCCCATAGATGGCAACAGTACTCCATATGCGGCCGTACTTGAGCTTTGTAAAGCATAAGTCTCTGCCGCGGATTGAAGTACTGCTTCGCCCTGTTGAGCTCACCTAGTTTCTTCGACGCCAGCTTGACCTTCCCCTCCAGGTGACAACGAAACTGGACGTCACTGGAGATTTCAACTCCAAGAATCCCAATGTTTTTGGCGATGGTAAGGGGTGTGTTTAGGAATTGAGGAGCCACAGCAAAAGGGGTTTTCTTAGCGGTGAACGCGCAGACTTGTGTCTTAGTGGGATTGAAATGAACCAGGTTCTTTCGCCCCCAATCGGACACACTATTCAGTGTGCTCTCGATCTTCGACACAAGCTGTTCGCGGCTCTCCTCCACCAGAGAGCGGGGAATATTAGCGCGGCCCGTATAATAAGCATCCCCGGTGCTGTCGTCAGCATAGCAATGAATGTTGTCAATGGACAACATATCATTGATATGCAGCAAAAACAGCGTCGGGGACAATACCGAGCCTTGCGGGACGCCAGCATTAATGTCCATGCTATAGGAGCAACTGCCATCCACAACGGCTCTAATGCTTCTGCAGGACAAGAAGCTAGCGACCCATTCACAAAAACCCTCTGGTAGACCGTATGCAGGCAACTTCGAAAGAAGACCACGGTGCCAGACCCGATCGAACGCCTTCGCCATATCAAGACTGACAGCTAATGCCTCACCTTGACTCTCCACGGCTGAAGCCCAGCGATGTGTAAGATACACTAGAAGATCACCAGTTGAGCGACCATGGCGAAAGCCGTATTGATTGATGATGGTCGCTGATTAAGGCGTGCTCTTCTAGGTATTTCAGGAGCCGGTTGTTAATGACGCGCTCCATTACCTTGGAGAGAAGGGAGGTAACAGCGATAGGCCTGTAATTCGATGGGTCTGATCTATCACCCTTTTTGGGCACAGGGTGCACGTTCGCAGTCTTCCACGACGACGGTACCTGCCCGGTGGAATAAGAGAGCGTGAAAAGGCGCGTAAGAACAGGACACAACTCAGGAGCACACAGCTTTAACACCACTGCCGGAATGCCATCTGGCCCACTCGACTTATGAACGTCAAGGGATAGCAATGCCCGCCGAACATCTCGTTGAGTAAATGAGATTTCCGGCATGGAATTACCACACCGCGGGATGGAAGGCGGTGCGGCGTCCCCGTCGTTCAAAGTCGAGTTTGAGGCAAAGAGATTCCCCAATAGATCGGCTTTCTCCATAAATAAAATCCCAATGGGCATAAATTACCAATTTATGCCCAAAACTAGGCATTTATCGGGCATTTACAGGTACTTACTGGGTACTTATTGTCAATGTCTGACATTTTGCCCACCTCTACTCGTGACACGCTTTATCTCTCTTTCGTCAGAGCGTTTTTCGAAATTCGGCAGGATGCACCACATGCAGATGAGATCGGCTTTGGCTGTACAGATAGTGCATTAAGTCCATCTTTTGCGAACTTATATTATGGTCAACAAAGGATAAATAAGTAAATAACACTTCAAGCAGACGAGGCTAGCAAAAACTTCACAATCTCCTAAGGTTTTCCGATCTTTTATTGAGGTGCTTTTTATTTTAAAAAATGTAAACACGGACGAAGCCGCGGATTGAAGCTAGTTTTTTTAAACCACTAAGGTGACAAACAAGCATACGGTCGGCCTGATGAAAGCAGTTACCGTAGCCTATGGACGCCTGTAACACCACGCATCACATACGCGTTGCCGACCCTGTAAATATCTCTTTCCGCCCTTTTTGAAGAACCTCATGCTGTAGTCTCCTGGGAAAACCTAAACAGGCATTTCATTCTTGATAGTACGTGGAAGAAAACTTCTCTGGAACCGCACAGTACGTGACTTCGGTTCTAATGTGTGAGGATGAATTCCCTCTCGATGTGTAGTGATATTATAAATGTAATAATTTAAATATAATGTTTTTTGTGTATTCAAAGGAGATGAAATTAGCGGATTTTGCCAGGAAGCCATGTTCCTTTTTGTTATCAAAACGTTCGTAGGACGGATTGTTAAATTTCTGGCACAGAGTAGACATAATCCCGGGATCGCGTCTCTGCTTCCTTTGTGTGTTCTACCGATTGTACAATGGGTATTGTTCAAAGGAATTGTTTGATGTGACGCGACCTCTTACAATTGCACCGCTCGGCAACAGCAAGAAATTCGTCTTCACACATTACTGTGGGAGGTATAAGTTGCTCAGGGGTGTAACTAGCTGGTCGTCTTCTTTATAAAAAAAAAGAAGAATATTTTATTAACCGACTTCAAAAAAGGAGAAGGTTCTCAATTCGACTGATTTTTTTTTTGTAAGTATGTTATTGAATATCTTCGCGAATTGTGAACTGATTTTCAAAATTCTTTTTTTATTTGAAAGGGTATGATTGCAAGGTGGTCCCATATTCACCAAGTCAGGATCTGATGATGGGCTCCTAGGGAAGTCAAGGGAAATCTTTAAATTTTATAAGCAGGTGTGGTCAAATTCTGTTTTTTATTTGAATAGGTATGATTGCGAGGTGGTCCCATATTCACCAAGTCAGAGTCTGATGATGGGATTCCACAAAAATCAAGAGAATCCCTTCAATTTGCCGTGTGGTTACCGGCAAAATAAAATTGCGCCACTCCATTGCTCTGCGCTGGATGTCGTACAAGGCGACTAAGGAATCTTGTGTGATGCAATAACTTTTCTCCCGGAAGACGGGCAGCAGTGTCTCCCGGGGTATTCCACCAATAAGCTGCGCTCGGCAACTGTAGCCGGTTTATTATAATTTTTTTAAATCAACTGTTTTTTACAACCATTACACGAGATAGATTCCAGAAACAATCCTTACTCCTACTCCGCTTTCCGCATCCAGTCATTAGTCCGACTAGAGAGGAATGGGGCGCTTGCGATACCAAATGTGATGCATTTGGTGTCGCAAGCGGTCTACGTCACCTCACTCGACAAACATATGGATCGTCATCTCACGCGTTGCCGATCTATATGTTTGTTGAAGTACACCATTCTATAATCTACTAGGAAGATCTTGGCAGCGAGTTCATTCCACAACCTGAGAGTTTCAAGGTAGAAAACTCCAGGTGTGGAGCTTGTCTTCTGTATTTTTACACCCTTAGGTTACATGAAACATCGCTCGCGCGCCACCTTCCTTTCTGATATCCTCACTCACTCGCAGGAACACAACAACCCTCAAGGGAATAGTTGCTTAGCTGCTGTATTCTATGTCCCGGTCCGGCAGCTTATACATATACCCTACCTTTCTTTTGCTCAAAGCCTCGTTTGCCAATCAGTAGGGTGCACCACGGGTTCAAAGATGAAGAACTACTTACACCGCTTTCTTTTGTGATTCTGATCAAAACTCAACCAAGTTTCCTCAGTAGGTAGTTTATAGGCACACTTCTCGTGGATGTAATTACTCCAAGTTTCGTCCCAACTCCTTTAATCAGTACTCGGGAACTTTGTGCCTACTTATGCCCGATTCAAATGTCAAAATTTGCATACATTCATTTGGGAAGGCACCACGTCGAGAGTCAAATTATCATTTCAGGGTTCCGTACGTTAATAGGAAAAAAGAAGACTTATAGGATCACTTCGTTGTCTGTCTGTCTGTCCGCTAAGACCCCTTTTTATTAGTAACACGTGTAGGTATCACTTTGAAATGAATCCCTACTTATGTAATATTATAAATGTGAATTTGTTTGTTTCGCTTTCATGCTGAAACTGCTCAACTGATCATCATGAAACTTTGTACACATATTCTCAAATGTATTAGGAAGGACATATGATATGACAGAATATGACATTCGACTCTGTGCGGGAATCGACCCGCGACCGCGAGTCAAAGTGGTCATTGCTAACCATTCGACCACCGAGCTCGTCAAGTAAGGTGGCCGCGTTTGGACATTTGCCCTAATGTAGGTTTCCGACTACTCGGCCGTCATAAACACACGAGTGGTCCGTTTTTAACCGACTCCAAAAAAGGAGGTTCTCAATTTGGTTGTATTTTTTTTTATATTTATGTTTGTTACTTAATTACTCCGTGATTGATAAACCGATTTGAAAAAAACTTCTTTTATTTGAAAGAGTATACTTCCAGATTGGTCCTATATTTTTTCATCATCATCATCATCAGCTGTATCTACATACATAAATGTAGATCTGGCACATTCCTCGCCCAAAGGATCAGTTTAGCCATCCAGCGAGGTAATGCTGCTAGCATCTTGGGAACGATGCCACATGGGCCAAACTTTTTACATTTATTTTAGTTTTAGGTTAGTTTTATTTTAGTGTTATTTAATTTTAGGTACTTTAGTTTTATAGTTTAATTATATGTATTAATTACAAATTATAATTAATAAAAAATGTAGAGTAATGTTTGGAGTCGGTTTTTTTTTGTTAAAATTATTTTCAAACCCTTGGATCATTTGGATGGCTCCAGTGACGGATCAATAAGTAATTAACGTTAATTATTATTTAACGTTTATATTATTCTAGTCTTATGTAACGTTTTTAACTCATAAGTTTTTATGTTTTCAAAGTCCTCCATTAACCGGTCGCTGTCGTTTTATCATGTTGATGGGCGTCGCCCAGGGCCTGCTGCCGAGGCATTATAATCAGAGGTCCGAGGGTCTCCGCGGAAAATATGCATCGTTGCAAAATGGACGCCCGTTTTATCGCCTTTATGCCCCATCAAATGTTACCATTTGACCTGCTTTTAGAAAGTTTGGACAAAATTATTGGATATTTTTGTTAGAAATGCGTGAATTCACGAATATTTTTATAGCAAACGGATAATTCTAGCGTTATATTTTCGTTAACGTGGTATAAAATCATACTAACATATTTTTTATTCCTGAGTTAAAAATTACAAAAGTTTTAAAAATTGTTCTCTATGTAATCAAGTCTTCTCTCGCGGTAATATTCTCGCAGGAACACAACAACCCTCAAGGGAATTGTTATTTGGCTGCGGTATTATGTGAGGCAGAGGTACTTCCCCAGTCGGGCAGCTTACGAATACGCTGTACATTACCTCCCTTTCGCCAGAGCTTCTTTCGATAGTCGGCAGGGTGCACCACGTGCAGATAAGGTTGGCTTTGGCTTTAAAGACCGTGGTGAGCCACTTGCATCATAAACATTTGCATTATGTCGGTTGCCACAACATTTCGATTTATAAGTTCCATAATAACTGCGTTAGCAGAGGGAGTGACAACGCGAGTAATACACTCCATACAAATGTGGCGTCGCTAACTTTTACATAAGCAATAACGGCTGTCCAGGGCGCGAATCATCGTGTGTGCGTGCGGCGCCATACAAACTGCTCTAGATTCGTCTTAGAGGGGAGGTGAAGTCGCTACGAGAGAGAGGCAGGGAGTGGCGATACCGTACGTAGTACCACTACTTATGCTGTAGCTACAATAACTGCTTTACATCAGATGGGTCGTACATCTAACACGTGGTTAAAAAATAATCTACAAAAAACTTGTAGTAGTAAATGATAGGTATTGCCTGACCTGTATAATACCGACACAACATGGAGGTAATTTGTCGTCCTTCGTCCATTATTAATGAGCGAGGTTTGTCCGTCCGTCCACTCGTTTGTTTGTAAAATAATAGTTGTTGTGAAAGCATTATATAAATTGTTGTGACTTGATATTAATTTTATCAATGGTATCAATCGATTATAATACTTATTACGTAGGTTGTAAACGCTTACAATTGTTAACTATTATTAGCTATCTTTAAATTTAAACCGTAATCTATTTCTTTATACTACGTCGGGCATCAGATAAGCATACCCGCCTGATGTGAAGCGGTCACCGTAGCCATATTAATGCTCGCAACATAAAATATGTTGATGAACCGCTTACACCCCAAATTTCTAATTATTTTGCGTATATTGATGCAATGATTGTCACAAAGTCAGGATTTCACATTGTATAAAAGACTAGCTGACCCGTCAGACTTCGTCCTATCTTTATTTTTTGAAAAATGGAAAAATTCACCTGCCCCCCCTAGGTGGGATTTGAACCCACGACCTCTCGATGACCGGTCGAGTGCTCTTCCAACTGAGCTACCAGGAAGGTTTGTGTTGCTGACGAATTTTTGCATCTTATATTTCTACTGCCCCCCCTAGGTGGGTTCAAATCCCACCTAGGGGGGGCAGGTGAATTTTTCCATTTTTCAAAAAAATATTTATCTGGCAAGTTGGCCAAGACAACTATTTAAATAATAATAATTTCGTCCTATCTTCTTAAGAGCCCTATTACATTTGCACGCTGACGAGCTCTCGCGCAGTACTAAACCCGCGAAGGCCGCCGGTGCATCGTTTTTATTGAAATAAGATAATAAATTCATGCTACAAAGTTTATTCATAATGAAGTAACAATTATTCTCGTATAAATATTGCTCAATAATATTATCGTTTCTTCGAGAAATTAACAGTTTACTAAAAGCGATTTTTGAAGTTTTTTTTGGTTAAAATAATGTTTTTTTCTATATTACATCAATGATATTTCAAAATTCTGAGGCCGCTACGAACTATACGACTCTCTAAGAAATAACATTCTATTTTTTAGGGTTCCGTACCTCAAAAGGAAAAACGGAACTCTTATAAGATTACTTTGTTGTCCGTCTGTCTGTCTGTCTGTAAAAATCCTCTATGTCGAGAATGCGTGGAGGTATCAAGCTGAAAATTGAACTGTATACTCAGGTTTACGGTCCCATTAAGTTGTAAAAAAATCAAACTGCTATATTTACGTAAAAAAAAGTTACGGCCGTTTATTCAGCAAAAAACGCATATTTCGACATTCTCAATGGAATCAAAACCTATAGGGTACTTCCCGTTGATCTAGAACTATGAAATTTGGCATGTAACATCGTTATAGACTACAAGTACAGGAATAAATCTCAAAACTATACATTTGTAATTAAATCTTAAAAAATAGGGTATCTATATTTTTATAGGAGGTCGAAATTTCAAATTGAAGCTACTAGTTCAAATGGGGTATCATATGAAAGGGCTTGATGTGCATATTGCAAAATATATTTTATTTATTATTTCCGACGCATTATTTCTTATTTATGATGAAAAACATCAAATTTATAATGATCCTACGTACGGAACCCTCGGTGGGCGAGTCCGGCTCGCACTTGGCCGGTTTATTTTTTATTTCATTTGTTTGGAACAGTAGTACAATCCAGGAGCTCAAAAAAGTGAATATGCGCATTTTATGAAAATCTTTCTCTGCAATTTTGGGTTTAATTAAAAAGTTAAGCAAAATTTACAAAAAGCGAGGCCGCTACGAACTAAGCCTATAGCTATTTAGTACAGAATAGCTATAGGCTTAGTTCGTAGCGGTTCAATAAGTCAACATTGTTAATGTATTTTTGTTTCCGAGATCAAGAACGCCAAAATTGGCCATTTTACGCAAAAATCACAGTCAATATGTAATATGGCTCTTAACAATAAATATTGAATTCGAATTGGTTTCGCGCAATTTGTCAAATGACTGACAGTTCTGTCAAGGGACATACAGTTACATTAAAAAAAATTATATGGTGTAGTATATAAATTTAAGATGGGGGTTTAAAGGTGCCCAGGCCGACTCTGTGGGGTCACAGGGCAGACCCGACCTAGACACAAAGTGGATTTTTTACATACTTCAAGATATTTAGAAATAAAGAAAGAATGCTTACGGATAGGCTCTCGTAGAAGACATTAGACCTTAGTTCAAGGACCGTGCCATGTAGATAGCCTAACGTTGCAGGGGTCGCTTTAGGGTTTTGAAATGAGTACAATTTTTATAAGCAAATTAAAATCACAAGTTTATTAACATGAGTACACAGGTACTTGCACAATCTCCTACTCTAACGTAGGATAGGATGGTATAGGTACGTCGGAGTCCGTAACACGATGGGTGATGGTCACTGGACGCGCTCACTGAAGTTACTTTTTGGCCAACAAAAATACGAAATAATACGCAGTGATCACTTACGTAGGTAATGAAGAACGGATCACGATATTGATCCAGCAACGCCTAGGCATACCGTTGTGTTGAAGTCAGCACCTGCCGACACCCTGAGATTTCCCCAACGTGGCGTGAAGAGGGGGGCGGATGAACGCCCACTTGGCGTCGCCGCATGTCAGGGCAACATGTGACAGAACAGGTCCCCTGTACCCGCAGTGCTACGGGGAAATGCCGAGGTCTTCGCAACTTGGCGCCAATGTTATCGCGCCGGCAGCCATCGACGTGGAAATATTTCCACAATCGATCCGTAGGTCCCAATCACAACTTCATAGGTCCAGGGACAGGCCTTGTTCCCTGGACGGAGCCGGGATAATCTTCGATGGGAAATTCCTTTCTCTCTTGAAAAAAAAAAATAACTTTTTCTTTCTTCAATAAAATCTGTCAACCATGTTCGTCAAGGTTCTATCTCGAAGTTACCAGTCACAAAAAAAAAAACTCTGCATCAAAGCCATAACCAATGGTATTATTTTAAGTCTTGATATCTTACTACGACCATTACACAAACAATATTATTATTTTAAGTCTTGACATCTTTGACAAAGTCAAAGATATCTACAATACAGAGGAGGGGTCATTTTCTCGAAATTTAAACGCACGAACCCCCAGGCGGAAGATACTTTGATTGTACAAGTAACAAAGTAAAATTTACTAAAACACCAGGTAATTGTGAAAGTTATTCGTCACTTAAATAAATAATTGCGGTAAACGTTCTCATAATTGAAACCACAGATTTAGAATTTACTAGATACAGCGTTATTAATTTATCTGTCACTCACGTTTCTTGTTTCTTGTGCCTTGATGTTTGGACAGCTCACTAGTTTCGAACGCAATTGAAATCTACAATAGGGCAAGTGTCCTGATGATAAATCAGTCGAGCGCCTTTTCCTTTTGCATTAGTGTGTTTGGAGGCAAGTTAAAAATGGAGTGCGGCTTTGTCTGACACCTTACGGTATCTAGTTTATTTCGCAATCTATGTTTTAAACAATTTCGTCGGCCCAGTCTGAGCTTTTGTTGGATTTACGTTGCTCTGCATAAATTTACAGAATCCTTTTATTTGTCTAAAATAATATTTGAAAAAATTATGGTGTTTAAAAATGGAACGTTCGTATTTGAAACAAGAAAAGTATATCTTTTCTGCTTCGTTACCAAAGTCTGACTACCATGCTACCATTAAGGTAGTAGCACAGTATAAGTAATAGTTCTTATTATGATACTAATTACATAAATGAAATATTTAACATAGCTGTCGTACAAATTTCGGATTTGATGCATACAAAATACAAAACTGTGACGTCATAGTTCAGTAGCCTTTTGTATTGAGCGTTTACGGGAATATCTCGAAACATTTTTGTGTTATCGAAGTAATTCTTTCGCCTATGGTTATAGTAGTAGGTAAGGTATTATCTATAAACTGTTAATTTTATTAAAAAAAGACAAACATGATACCTCTGCCGTTATTTGTTGAAAAGTTGGGAGTTACACAGATTCCTGGTGATGCTATAGTATTAGAACATGGTCGGGTGTAAGTGGTTCAAAGTTAGGAGTCGCGCAGATTTCTGGTGATGTATAGAATTAGAGAGTGGGGTGTAAGTGTTACATCAACATCTTTGAACCAAAGCCAACTTCATCTGCACCGGGTGCACGCTGCTGACTGACAAACGAGGCTGTGGCGAAAGGAGAGGTAGGACACCGCGTATTTTTAAGCTGCCCGACTGGGGAAGTCCCTCCACCTCACAGAATATCATAGCCAAATAACAATTCCCTTGAGGGTTGTTGTGTTCCTGCGAGTGAGTGAGGTCACTAGAAAGAAAGGAAGGAGATGCTGCGTTGGCAGCGGGGGTGGCGGCGCGCGAGCAATATTTTATGTTGCAAGCGTTAATATGGCTACGGTAACCGCTTCACATCAGGCGGGCCGTATGCTTGTCTGCCACCCGACGTAGTATAAAAAAAATACCATTTTATTTCTGTGGACTGGGCAGACTATATTGAGTAATAATTTAAGAAATACTCTTGATCAAAAGACGAGCCATGTGGTAGAATGTCTACTTTGACTCCGAGGGCGCGGGTTTGATTCCTGCACAAGACAAACATTTGAGAGTATGAACATGTCTGTCTTATTACTTTTATTTACAAATAAAAAACGTATTTAAGTACATTTATCAGCTATATATATATACGCATAGTACAAGCTTTGCGCTTTAATTTAGGACTAGAGGGCCCTGTGCAAACTGTCCAGAGATATTTATTTATGTATTTATATATTTATAATAATAATTTATTTATTTCAGACAATTATTACAGTCCATATTTGTTAGTACAAAATACTTATCCTATGTTAGTAAAACAGACCTTATACTTAAACAACTAAAACCTGTTGTGGCACACTGGTCCGTGCAATTCAAGCCAGTGGGCCACAAAGGCACCATTTATCAAGTCATCTTTCGAACAGAAATTAGTAAATAAAAATCAGTCCATTCATCTGGCAGCTGTGCTATCACACATGTTAACATCTTGTTTTCAGTTAGGGGTTAAAAAGAGCAGCGTTAAGTTTGTCCCTTTTCCCTATCTATGTGTCTATTTGCGACAGATTTAGGACAATTATAATACTTGTTTTTGTTTTTAATTACAATTTAATTAAATAAATAAATATTCCTGGACAAATTACGCACTGCCATCTAGTCCCAAACTATGGGTACTAGACAACTAATACTATAGGTACTTAAATACATTTTTTTTTGTAAATAAAATTTTTGTAAACACACATGTTCATCCACACAAATGTTTGTTATGTGCGGGGATCGAACCCGCGACCTCGGAGTCAAAGTGGCCATTGCTACCCGTTCGACCACCGAGCTCGTATTTCTTTGTTCATTGTTAGTTCTTTGGTAAAAGTCGATCCAATTTTTTAAGTTCAATTATAATTTGTTTTATTAATATCATACGGTGTGGAAAGCAAGGCGTATTATGGTTTTAACAAAAGTATCTATAAATATTTATATTAATTTTAAATTACTAGTTTTTCACATCATTAAAAATGGCGTGGTTTTGTGTGTTAAAACAAATATCTACAAGTCTTCAATTGCGGGCAATGTCAATTATTATGATTGCGGCGTACACGCCGAAAGGGCCCCTACAGCTGTTTATTTAGGTAACGTTTTGGCTTGCATTGTGGTTCTTAATTAAAGGCTAAGCTGACGTTTGTTTTGCTTGTTACACTAGAGTTGGTCTGGATCCAGGGACGGAGTTAGTACCACGATATTTCTAGATTTTTTGCAAGCTAGGTTAAAATAAAAAATCATAAAAACAACTTGACTATAAAAAAAACTAGTATGTGATTTGTTGACCAAGTTAAAGCATGGAGGCTACATCATGGGGTTTTACAAGAAGGTCGTGAAGGGGTTTTTTTTGGGTCGGCAACGCGTGAGTAATACTAGTGATACGTCTTATGTTGCGAGCGTCCATAGGCACACAGTATAGGTTTTTGTATAACTAAGATGCTTATTTGCCGACTTTAGTTTTATTTACAAAAGTTCAGTTGTACAAAAAAAAGTAATCCTTACATAATAATTATGAGAAAAATATTTTGAAAATAGGTATAATAAAAAATGCAATATATATTCTTTGTTTCATCGCATAAACAAAAACATAAAATATTTTAATTCGTTAATTCTAGTAGGTATCTGAATAGTCAAGAAATCTATTGGGCGACAATAATCGACACCCGCAGGTACAAATGCTCATTTACCCTCCGGTACGCAACAGCCCAGTAAACCCACCACTATCAGATTGGGATTAAAAGGCTTCACACGAAGACATTGGTAACATCTGCGAATCTTTGACCTAACGATTACAGCGTCTAATATCTTTGACGGTGACACTAAATTAAATGGTAAGTGCCCTTATAATATTACTGCTACTTCTATAATTATTTCTTTTTGCCAAAAATCGCTAAAAAAATATCTTTCGCTACTTGGTTAAACGAGACTACTGTTATTACCTTCTAGTTTTAAAGGGCATTATATTTTCATAATCTATTAAATTTATAGTTCAGTGGCATTTTATCTGTACTTCTTAAATTATCCCTTTAATATGAATTATTTATATCCTTACTTACCTAATTTTTTTCTATATATTAGTCGGATGTACTTATATCTTGTAACATATAAATTGCAAGAATTTAAAGAATTATATTTAAAATCATACTTCAAGCTGATTTGAATATATATTTCCGGCATATGTATTTCCTCATTCATACTTCAAGTGAAGCGTGAAGAAGCATCTTGTAGGCTAGCATGACAGCGTCAACTGACAAAACATCAAGGTCTCTTATCCGTTGTCGATGCGATTGGGGCTCATCTTTTCGCTTTTCATCAGGCGACGTGGAATCAATATGCTGAGCTAATTAAAAATAAATGAGGACTATTTATTACATGTAATCCAGGGCCAATTTTACTAATCCTTAATTCGTCTCTGAGAAAGTTGTCCCAGTTTAAATAGAGCTCTCGAGATGTGGCTTACGTTACTGTCACGTCATCCTGGGGTCCTAATGAGTCTCGCCGAGTGCTAGACCGTAGGCAGTACTTTGTGTATAGACTACATTGACTATGTTGACGTTTGAGAGAAGTCCAGTAGTGATATTGCTTTTGTATTATCCGATTTACACGGCCGCGGGTCTATGTTTTCAGTGTTGCATTAGTTTTACAATCTCATTAATGTATCTATTCCTTAGATTACATCTTTCTATATGTCAAACTGCTTTTGGAAAGCTTCGTCACATATTCGCCGCGCAGATGCCCCAGTGCTTGAAGAAGATTCAACCAGTGCGTTCTCTCTGCGATGACTTCTGGTGCAGAGACTTGGACACTGACCATCGGACTGGTTCACAGGATAAAAGTCCCGCAGCGAGCGATGGAGAGGGCTATGCTGGGGGTTTCTCTGCGGGATCGAATCCGGAACGAAAAAATTCGACGGAGAACCAAAGTTGTCGACATAGCCTTCAGAGTTTGTAAGCTCACATCACATCTGCCGAGTAAGTGATTGCAGATGGGGGAGGAAGGTATTAGAGTGGAGGCTGCGCGTAGAACGACGAAGTGTTGGGCTCCCTCCTTCTAGATGGTCCGATGACCTTAAGAAAGCGGCTGGGAGCGGCTGGATGCGTAAGGCGGAGGATCGTATCTGGTGGAAGGGATTGGGGAAGGCTTATACACAGCATGATGATGATATCTCAAACTCTTATAGGTTGCAAGGTTCTAAATATTATAAAAGCCGGTAATCAAATCTATTCTTAAAATAATGTTCTGTATTTATAAGAGGTAACCTTTACCAACTAATCTATCAACGCACAGCTCAAACTACTGGACGGATCTCGTTGAAATTTGATATACACTTAGCTATTATGACATAGGCTTACGTTAAGAAAATATTTTCAAAATGTCTTTACGGGATATTGGCATATGCACTACGAAGTTGTGTGAGTGAGCTAGTCTGCTCACTAGCTATGAGAGTTCAATTTGGTCACTATAATATCTATAAGATTTCATGCTCAAAGGTAAAATAATATTTCTTCGATGACTACTCCGCAAATAGCCGCTGCGAGTGAGAGAGGCCACCAGAAAGAAAGAAAGGAAGGAGTATATGCTGGCAATGAATCGCCGTTCTCTTGGTGTCGCTGATCTGCATGGCCGGTGGAGATTGCTTTCCATCCGGTGACCCACATGCTTGTTTGCCCTCCTCTCATATAAAAAAAAAGTCGGTCAAGTGCGAGTCGGACCCGCGGAACGAGGGTTCCGTCTAAGCAGTTATACAAAAAAACTTGTAGCTACATTCACAAAAAAAAGAAGAAAAAAAAAACAGTTTTCGGATTTTTTCCTTTACTTATGCTAAATGATATTGCTTCTTGCCAAATTTCATGATTCTAAGTCAACGGGAAGTATCCTATAGGTTTTGATTGCCTTTTCAAATGTCAAATATAAATGGAAGATAGACGGCCGTATCCTTTGATTGCGTCGATTTAGAAGCTTGATTTTTTCACTGCTTTAAGAGATTGCAGTCCTGAGTAAGTGATATTAATTTAAATTGGATCCACGCGTTCCTAAGAAAAAGGATCTTGACAGACGGACGGACGGACAACGATGTGAGCCTATAAGGGTTCCAATTTTTTGTCTTTGGAAGTACGGAACCCTAAAAATAGCAAATACGTTGTATACAAAATTTTTTTGTAAATGTTTCCGCGTTTAAATATATTGTGCAAGTTATAATAGCGATTGCACTTACCTAAACTGCTAATTCTCGCGCTGGCTAAGAACTTGGGTCATTTTAGGGACAATTTGTAGTTAAAATAAGTGCACTTTTACAAGCGCAGTGTTGCAACTGGCGGCGATTACAGTGCAGCAACCGTGGTATTTGCTTAGTTTTGTGCTCGTTAACCTACTTTTTGACCTACTCCTCTTTGCTACACTCCTAGTAGTAATAATTGTACTGTCCATAGAACTTTGCAAAGAAAAACAAATAATGCATTACCGGGTGCATTATTTGCGCGTTGTCGACCCTGTTCACATAGTTTTTGAAAAATCCCGTAGTCTCCTGGGAATAAATCGCCAATGGATCTGTTCCTGAAAAATGTTCTTTACCGGTTCTTACCGACTTTATGCGAATATTTTGGTGTAAAGAGATATTATCTAAAGTTTTCTGTTCATTCGTTACGCAATGTTAAAATTTCTCGTTCAATTTTTTTATATATCTGGTATTCGGTCGGATACTGAATACCGGCCGGATATGCCACATACAGGATAGTTGCCGGATATTCGTTTCATCTCTAATAAATACCGTAGCGTACGCAATTTTTTTAAAATAAATCCTTCCTTTTAAAGTGGACTTTCTCAACAAAACTTTGAACGACTATAAAGCAAGCCCAACGTAAAATATTAAAATTAAAAACCGCACGTCCTTCTACTTGTATATTCTACAATATTGTTAAATATTTATACAATTTTAGTATATATATTGTCATGTACCGTATTATAATACAGTCGTAAATTGAGTCGCAAACAACCATAATGGCGGCGGCATTTGGGCACTTCTGGTTGGCCGTAGATTCTGACTGTAATCGGGAGATAATGAATATTAATGAGCGAACTCTCCGCTACCCATGTTGCCCTGGTACCTCGCACCGTCCAATGACTCCAGTGCGAATTCGTAATATATAGCGGATCCAAATAGGTACCATTAATTTTTTTGGGCGCCCACGCGCTCCAACCCATGTACACGTGTAGCCTAGTTCGGAGTTAGGGCTAAATTACTATATATTAGGCTTCTTATTATTGGCTTCGGGGATTATTGGCTCAGGGTTTCTGTATCAGGGTCGAAAGAGTACATACATAAAGGCTCTGTTTTACAATACAGTTGCTGTTCAGAACTGACCGATTCTAATTTCAATTTACCCTTAGAGTACCCGACTGTTTCTGTTGTTGTTGAATATTTTGTTGTCGATCGCAGACGGACGGCTGCCGACGACATATCGACTACTGCCGCCAACGACTGCAGTTGACTCTGCCGTTTGCATCATGCCACTTGTGTGTTTGAACCCTTACCTCTCTTTCGTCACGGCCTCGTTTGTTCATCAAAAGGGTGCACCAATTACAGGTGAGATTGACTTTGGCTCTAGAGATCATTTGGGCATTTTATCTTATATATAAAAATGAATTGCTTTTTGTTAGTCTCGCTAAAACTCGAGAACGGCCAGGCCGATTTAGCTGATTTTGGTTTTGAAATGTTTGTCTTAGCCCAGGGAAGGTTTAAACGGTGAGAAATTTTGGAAAAAATTCAAGATAGTGAAAACAACAATTTTCATTTCCCATACAAAGTGTTCCTACTATAGTCGAATGTCATAACAGCAAAGATGGCGAACCTATCTATCAATAGTATCATTGTCACAAAGAATCGACGTCATATTTGTTGGTTGTCAAATACGACTTTCTCAGAAGTGACATAGAAATGACACAGTACTAATAGACATCAAGAAAGGAGTTGAAATATGTAGTGACTGTTTATGGTAAATCACTCTTTGTACAGTACTTATGAATAAATAATAGAAATTTGTAAATTTCATAAACACTCGGATTGTTGGAAATTACAAAAATGATTGCAAAAAATGTAACCAGTGTCAGCAATGCGAATAAACCAGAAAATGGGGGCTGAACGCAGAACGAGGTTTGTGGATTCACATAGAGTTGTATAACTTTGCATATGGTAAGACCTACATCACATTATATAGGTCTGTCATGTTAACCATGGTGATACCTATTACAAAATAAAACGGATCCTCATTATTTTCTGAAGTACCTAAATCTGTAATTTTAATATAATCATATTTTATCATTTAGTCATAAATTTATTTGGCGAGAACTTTCTTTACTGAAGCCTAAAGGGCTGCCAGGTTTTTATATCGACATCATCCGAGACATGTACCGAAATTCCAAATCCATAGTTTAGAGATCTGTCGGAGAGGAGAGACAAAATTCCCATTAACGTCGGTGTCCTCCAGCGATCAGTCTTAGTCTGTTTTTGTTCATATTAGGCATATTCTTATATATTAGACGAATTGTCAAGTAGTATCATGGATCCACATGGACCAGGGGGCTTACCGCCCCGGTACATGTCTCGGATGATGTCTCTGTTTGTTGGCGATCACTTTCCACTTTAAAATTAATTCGCTTTTATCAATTTATTTTAACATAAAAATAGTGTTCATAAATAGCGTAAGTTTTAAGGGGAAGCAGTGAAGTAATGGGGGTGGGGATGTGTCAAGCTGTTAATTGCACAATGTCTGTCGTGTTTGTGCTAAATACTGGGCCTCCCGGTGCCGTCTGTCTGTTCGGTGTGTGTTGTGGAGAACTGTCCCCATTATACGTGCTGGATAGTCTGACGGTTAGGGATGCCAGGATAGATTTTTTGTTTTCTTTTATATAAAAAAAGGTATACCTCGGCCGATGAGGTTCGTGTCGGCACCTGTTGGCTGTCGCAGAATACCGGCGCTGTGTGTATTACACAGCAGTAATGCCGAGCGATGGCCAATTAACATCATAATTATGTACATGTTTGTTTGAAATGTTTATTGTTATTGTGTGAATTTATTGTTTCATGTTGTGATGTTAATAAACGTATATTATTATTATTATTATTATTACCGCCGAAGCTGAAGCCGATTACCATCGAATATTTTGATTCCAAAAATAGGTCTTACGTTTAAGTTATTGACAAGCATATTCAGCTTAGTCCGTAGAGCTCCAGAGTTACTGTCAGTTAAGCTAAACACAAGTATCATACTTCTAAGTTAAAGTTTGATTTTCGTGATCAGAAACACCGGTGGGGATCGTTTTCAGCTTAGCCGGTAGGTGTCCATGTATGCTGATATAATTGCACTGGCGGATGCGGATAGAGGGCAGTTGGTGCGATGAGTGAATTAATGGAAGAGGTCACTTGCGAACTATGGGCTGAATCCGAATACAGGAAAGATCGAGTACTTGAGCTGCAAAACAACAGATCCCCGAACGACCGTGCACATAAGGATATGGTCGAATGCACGGACAGTTTAAGTACTTGGGTTCTGTTCTTCGATCATCGGATAGCATCGACTGCGAGATTTCAGTAGCTTGGACTAAGTGGCTTAAGGTAACCAGTGTCAGCAAAACGGGGAGTATCGCAAAGCGGGATCCCGCATTCCCGCGGGATCACGATGCTTTAATTAATCTGCGGGATCCCGCACATTCAAAGGGCGGATCCGCGGATCCCGCAAATAAAGAATTTGGCGCTAAAACTAAGTAATTTTTTATTTATTTCCAAAATCCAAAAAAGTACGATGAAGAAACCAAAAATACAGATCGTACATATACATTCGTCATGCCAAGAAAAGTTGCAATACTTACGCCAAGAAATAAATAAAATTATAGAAAAAGTCGTAGTTCAAGACGATGAAATATATGCAGATGTCGTCTTGGAAAATACACCTATAACTAGAACATCTGCTACTGATACAAATCCTACTCTAACGCTAAAAGGAGAATGAGAAAAAATCTTCTACAAGAAAAAAAATATTTAAGAAAAAACCAGACATTGTTGTCTGGCTTTTTCATTCATTTCACATTCGTGGTATTAGACGAATTGTCAAGTAGTACCTATCATGTATCCACATGGACCAGCTCTGTGCGGTGGGTCGACGGGAGTTCTGTATGCTGATATAATTGCACTGGCGAATGCGGATAGAATGCGATGAGTGAATTAATGGAAGAGGTCACTTGAGAACTATGGGCTGAATCCGAATACGGGAACGACTTGGGCTGCAAAACAACAGATCCCACGACCGTGCACTTAAGGATATGATCGAATGCACGGACGGTTTAAGTACTTGGGATCTGTTCTTCGATCATCGGATAGAATCGACTGCGAGATTTCAGTAGCTTGGACTAAGTGGCTTGAGGTAACCAGTGACATCTGTGACTCCGAAATTTCGTCAAGTTGAAAGGACAAATATATAAATCCAAGATTAGACCATTTTTAAGTTAGTAAAAAATCGTCAATACTTGAGCGACACGTACAGGTATTGTCTTTCATGGAGTTGAATATGCTGCGCAGTATGCGCGAAGTTTCGTAGAAGGACCGCGTCAGGAATTCTCGGACATGGCAAGCAAACCGCAAGAGAGTCATTTAAGCTGGTATTGTCAAATTTTATGGAAAACGACAAGTTAGGAAACAAATGTCTTGCAATGGCACATCCTCCAGGTTCGGGCACACAGGGTAGGCACTTCTTAAAGAGACACAGATCTTAGATCGTATATATTTGTTAAGTAGATAGATGTAGGTGAAACAAAGTTCACCGGGTCATCTAGTTTTACAATAAAATATTGTAAAAAATAAACATAAACATACTAAGGTACAGTTCCACAGAGCGACTGTAGAATATGTCGAAAGCATTATGTAATAATTTATGCTCAATAATGTATTTAATTATAATTGTATGTGTATAATAATTAATTTTATCTAATCTCATACCGAAATTTAGAGATTAGAAAACTAAACACAGAATCTTAATGTCAGTCTTTTACACACAAGCCATCAAAATAAATTTAAAATAGTAGTTTATGAAACTGTTGCATAATAAGGGTTATTAAAATACGAGTGTGAGTTTATAACATGAGCCGAAGGCGAATGTTATAAACACGGCGCCGCGCGGCGCGTTCACAGCATACACAGCACAGCGCACCACGCATGCTCTATCTGCAAATGGATTTATAAGTAAGAAATGAAGCTGTTAAATTAACTTCATGGTTTTATTTAAAATAATATTGTCATCTATTTCATGAGATTAGATAAAGTAGTGTATGAAACTGAACATAATTAGGTCTTAAAATACTCGTGTGGTCTATTATCACATTCGTCTTCGGCTCATGTGATAAACTCACACTCGTATTTTAAGAACCCTTAGCAACAGTTTCATAAACTACTATTTTGATAGAGCTCTTTATGGACAACTGTATCGAAAAATAACTTTTTTTTTCCATTTCGATACAGCTTCAGCCCTGGGTTCAGCTATATTAAGCAGGTTGCAATGTAAAGGCATTGCAACTTTGCAAAAATTTTCTACATAATCCGTGAGCGCGGCCTGTGCGGCGCGTCGCGCATGCACACCACTATGCTAGATCTGCAAATGGATTTATAAATGAGAAATAAAGCTGTTAAACTTATAACTTCCTGGTTTAAAATATTATTAACATCTATTTCATGAGATTAGATAAAGTAGTGTATGAAACTGCACATAATTAGGTCTTAAAATATTCGTGTGATGCTATTATCATATTTGCCATCGGCTCGTGTGGTAAATTCACACTCGTATTTCAAGAACCCCTATTAAGCAACAGTTTCATAAACTACTATTATGTAATATTGAATAATATTCATGTATGGGCAATATTTAGCGCATTGAATATGTCTGTAAGGTTCAATATATGTATGTAAAAATATAAATAAATAAATAATTAAAACTTTCATGCTGTTCAAAGGAATGTACCTATATAGATCATCAATGGATTACACAATCATCTGTAGATTTTAATTATTGCCGTCATTTCGCTTCTCATTAAAATATTCTGGAAATTTGTCGACTTCAATCGGCGCGTTTAATATTAAATATGAGCTTACCTATCAAAACACCATTATCCGCTCTTTGAGAGTTGTTCATGAATACTTCCAAATATTTATAAATATACATGCAAATATTTACAACATATGTAAAGAGCAAAAAGAGTAGGACTGAAACAGAATATCGTAATTAAATTCATTAATTAAATATTAAATTACTGGACAAATTACATTTACAAAAAAAAAATGTACTAATCTAGTACTTTAGTACTAGATTAGTACATTTTTTGCATGTATGATATTATATATTTTGTAAGTCATAATGTACTTTCTAATCAGTGTTATTAAAATTTTAAAGTATTCTTTGTATTATATGCATGCATTTACAAAAAAAAATCTAGTACTTTAGTACTAGATTAGTACATTTTTTTTTTGTATTTTTATAGTACACGCTTTGATTAGTTTGGGTGTAAATGGCAGTGTGTAATTTGTCCAGTAATTTAATATTTAATAAATTAATTTAATTACTATATTCAGTTTCAGTCCTACTCTTTTTGCTCTGTACATATGTTGTAAATATTTGCATGTATATTTATAAAAATGTACTAAACTAGTACTTACTACTAGATTAGTACATTTTTTTTTGTAAATGCATGCATATAATACAAAGAATACTTTAAAATTTTAATAACACTGATTAGAAAGTACATTATGACTTACAAAATATATAATATCATACATGCAACTAAACTTAACTAAGTACTGTACAAATTAGGCCCCCGGGGTAATGTACCCATAATGCAGGCGGCGTTCCCGCGCTGGATGGCTAGGCTGAGCCTTTGCGTGAGAAAGCCGCCTGCGCGGGGGTCCCCTGTCGCCTCCCTCAGGCGCTTGCTTAGCTCCTTGAAGAGCCCGTGTGCACCACCTCCCCACGAAATATACAAAGAAAATAACCACACCAAGACAAACAAACATTTGTCTTATGCGGGAACCGAACTCGCGACCTCGGAGTCAAAGTGGCCATTGCTAACCATTCGACCACCGAGCTCGTCAAATCAAATCAAATCATTTATTTCGCGAATATGGGTAATGTACAGTTGGATTATAATATTAACAACATTCAACTGCCACATTCTGCCTTTCGGCGTGCAAATTATAAATTGTTGGTACATACGTATTCGAATATAATTCGTCGTCGCAGTTAACTTAAAAGAATTGTCATTTTTCTTTCTTTTAGTGAAATTTCTATTCCAAGAATGAATACG
Organism: Hypsopygia costalis; assembly: GCA_937001555.2. NCBI lineage: Eukaryota > Metazoa > Arthropoda > Insecta > Lepidoptera > Pyralidae > Hypsopygia > Hypsopygia costalis. Next base: position 19,830,574 of record OW443350.2, on the reverse strand, counting down.
CGAATCACCAGAGCGGCATAAAGAACTAAGAAAGGCGTTGCCTCTAGCTAGCTGTAGATCCCGCCGACGAGGCACCGAATTTACTGGTATTACCCGCGCAATTTCGGAAGTTGCACGTTTATCTTGATTGAGGAAGCATCGGTGTGTTCCCATCTCCGGCGGATTGTACCCGCTCCGTTGAATCTTGCGCGAATATGTTACCCTGGTACTTTCGCAATGTTGAAGACGGTAATTTGGGATTAGTAGATAGAGAACGTCTTCTCAGGTGAAATAAATCTTTGCAGATGCGTGTTCCTATGGTTTTTTATATTTACTACTAAGTAGGTAAGTTCACCTGATGGAAATAGTTACTACTCTTTATTACTCTATACACAAGTAATACGTTTCAGGTATTACTTGTCTATAGAGTCGTAATCAAGTAGTTAGTCGATCGCAAACTTCTACATCCATGCTACACGCATATACACTACGCTAGCAAAGAAGAAGGTAATTCATATTTTTCATTATTCATACAGTCCAATTTGGCCGTGTGGTTTCCGGCAGACTAGAATAGAATCACTCCGTTTCTTCCCGTGGATGTCGTACAATTCGACTAAGGGAAATCCATTATAAAATATCGATCAGGCCTCCAAAACCCGTTTGGCCATCGTGAGGAGTGTAGACCAAATTCTCCTTCCGTCTAGGACGGACGAGAGAGGGTCGTGCTCCTGTAGTGGAGACTAAAATGGACCTGATGATGATGATACAAGCCAATTATCGTCAGCACCGGGGGCGAAGTGCAAAAATAATATTAATAGGTGGCTATGCCTTGAGTAGGGTTTGGGTCCCGGGACGTCTCGGGTCTCGAAGTCCCGGGACTTTTCGTAATTTTAGTTGTCTCGAGTCCCGGGACTTGAGGCTCGAGACTCGAGACGAGACAAGATTATCGAAATTCATTTTTAGGGTTCCGAACCTCAAAAGGAAAAACGGAACCCTTATAAGATCACTTTGTTGTCCGTCTGTCTGTCTGTCTGTCTGTCTGTCTGTCTGTCTGTCTGTCTGTCTGTCTGTCTGTCTGTCTGTCAAACATTTCTATGTCGAGAATGCGTGGAGGTATCAAGCTGAAATTTGAACTGTATACTCAGGTCTACGGTCCCATGAAGTTAAAAAAAAATCAAACTGCTAAGTTTACGTAGAAAAAAGTTACGGCCGTTTATTCAGCAAAAAACGCATATTTCGACACACTCAAAGGAATCAAAACCTATAGGGTACTTCCCGTTGACCTAGAACTATGAAATTTGGCAAGTAACATCGTTATAGACTACAAGTACAGGAATAAATCTCAAAACTATACATTTGTAAATAGATCTAAAAAAATAGGGGGTCTATATTTTTTATAGGGTGTCGAAATTTCAAATTGAAACTACTAGTTCAAATGGGGTATCATATGTATTACTATTCTGTATGTAGGTATCAAAATATTTTTTTAATTTGCTATACCCTACTTTGTATGATATCCTTCCTTTGAATAAAGTTAGTCTGTTGCGAACCCCGAACGTGTTTTAATAGGTTATGGGCATATCCCCAATTTATCAGTTATTTTAAAAGTAAAATAGATAAATTGTGCACGTAAATTCGCAGAAACATGACTACGAACTATATTGCCAGTGTGCCAAAGTTAAAAGGCAGGGAGAACTATGACGAGTGGTGTTTTGCGGCAGAAAACCTATTGGTTTTGGATGGAACGGACAAGTACATCAGGCCACCAGCCGGTTTTGAAATAAAGCCAGCAGAAGATGCAAAAACCAAGGCGAAGCTAGTACTAACAATAGATCCAGTATTGTATGTGCATATAAAGAATACGAAGAGCTCGGCGGAATTATGGACTAAGTTGAAGACCATGTACGATGACTCAGGTTTCTCGAGAAAAATAACCTTGCTTCGACATTTAATATCTATTAGACTAGATAATTGTGAATCGATGGCTACCTACGTGACGCAAATGGTCGAAACAGCTCAAAGGTTAAATGGCACAGGATTTACAATAACAGATGAATGGCTGGGATCATTATTATTAGCAGGTTTATCAGATCGTTATTCCCCTATGATCATGGCAATTGAACATTCAGGTATTCCGATAACTGCTGATGTCATTAAGTCAAAGTTACTTGACATGGAAATTGCCGATTCGGAAGTCAGTGGCGCTGCATTCGCGGCGAGAAATAAAAATTACTCTGGCAACACTAAACCAAGAAAAAATGGCGGTTCGCACTTATCAAATAAGAAGATGGCGAAATTGTCAGAAACAACAAAGGAAATAAATTGTTACAAATGCAAAAGCAGTGGACATTATAGGAATCAGTGTCCGTTATTAAAGAAAAACGCTAGCAAATGCGTATTTAATGTTGTTTTTATAAATGGGAAGTTTAACAAGACCGAGTGGTACGTTGACAGTGGTGCGAGTGCGCACATGACCGTAAACAAAGAATGGATTTTAAACATGAAGTTATCACCGTGTTTACCCGAAATCGTTGTTGCTAACGAATCTAAAGTGAAAGTTGATTGTTCCGGAGATGTAAATATTGTTTCGGATCTAAATTGCCAAATAACTGTGCAGAATGTCCTGTGCGTGCCGAGTTTGACAACCAACTTGTTATCTGTTAGTGAGTTAATCAAGAATGGCAATAATGTCGTATTTCAAGAAAAACATTGTTATATTTATGACAGAAATGAAACATTGGTTGCGACAGCTGATTTAACTGACGGTGTTTACAAGTTGAGGTTGCAGAAGCCAAATTGTTTGTTGGCAGCCCCTGCAGTTACCGGAAAACTATGGCACAGAAGACTAGCTCACATTAACTGTCAAGATATGAATAAAATGAGAAACGGTATGGTAGATGGATTGTCATATGAAGGTGTTTTTGACATCACAAAATCAAACTGTACAACTTGTTGCGAAGGCAAACAAATGCGATTACCCTTTTCTCATATAGGCAAGCGAAGCACAGAGACTTGTCAACGAATACATAGCGATTTATGTGGACCAATGGAAGTTAATTCCCTGAACGGTAGTAGATACTTTATGTTGTTCATCGACGATTACAGTCGAATGACTTTCATTTATTTTCTAAAGCAGAAAAATGAAGCTTTTAGTAGATTTAAAGAATTTAAATCAATGGTTGAGACACAGCAAGATAAGAAAATAAAGATCTTTCACACAGACAACGGATTGGAGTATTGTAATCAAGAATTCGAGAACTATTTAACACAATCTGGCATCATACATCAAAAAACAAATAGTTACACGCCTGAACAGAATGGTGTATGTGAGAGGGCCAATCGTACTGTGGTAGAAAAAGGAAAATGTCTATTATACGATGCAAACTTGGACAAGAAATTTTGGGCCGAAGCGGCGAGTACAGCTGTTTATCTCAAAAACAGATCTATTGTATCGGGAGTACCTAAGACCCCATATGAACTGTGGTATGGATCAAAACCAGATCTAAGCCACATTAGATTGTTTGGAAGCAAAGCAATGGTACATGTCCCCAAGGAGAAGCGCCTGAAGTGGGACAAGAAAGCTACACAGCACATCTTACTTGGATATGGAGAGAATGTCAAAGGTTACAGATTATATAATCCAACGAAGAAAACTATCATTACGAGCAGGGATGTCATTGTGATGGAGGACGAGGCAGGTAACAACGAGACCGGTGAGGAGGCTATCTGGATACCAGATGAGGAAACACCACAAAGCAGTGTGGATACTTCAGAGAAGTGTCAGAAGACTTCACAGGACAGTGAGGAGAAGGAGAGTAATGTTTCAGTGGGGGAATCCAGTACTACAGATGTAGAGGATAATCCGGCCAACTCTTCAGATTCTTCAGTATACACTGATGGTGATGACACACTAATTGAAATTCCAGGACCAGAGGTGACAACTAAGCGCCAGAGAAAACAGCCAGAAAGATACGGTTTCAGCAACATGTGTGTTTCCAGTACTGTTCCAGCATCGGAGGAGATCTCAGTCTCAGAGGCTCTTGCAGGGCCTGAGACGGAGCAGTGGAGGCGTGCCATGGCTGATGAGTTGCAGTCGTTCAAGGACAATGATGCGTGGGAGCTCGTAGAAAATCCAGGTGATGTGTCAATTGTGAAGTGTCGATGGGTGTTTAACAAAAAGTATGATGTGGACAATAATGTGCGGTATAGAGCCCGACTCGTGGCAAAAGGCTTTACGCAGAAGCCTGGTGTAGATTATACAGACACTTTTGCACCTGTGATTCGTCATTCCACTCTTAGATTATTGTTTGCTCTTAGTGTTAAATTAGGAATGAGCATAACACATTTAGATGTGACTACTGCATTTTTAAATGGCATTTTAAAGGAAAATATATACATGACAATACCAGAAGGTTTTGCAAATAAAAGTGGGGGAAAAGTGTTGAGATTAAAACGGGCTATTTATGGTTTAAAGCAGTCGTCTCTAGCGTGGTATGAGAGAGTAAAAGATTGTCTTTGTAAAATAGGTTTTAAAAACAGTCAATATGAACCATGTTTGTTTGCAAAAACTAATGGTAATATTAAAATTATCATTGGATTGTATGTGGATGATTTTTTGATTTATTCAAACAATGAGACTGAAACAGAAAAATTGAAAACTGTATTGAGTTCAGAATTCAAGTTGAAGGACTTAGGTCCTGTAAGACAATATCTTGGTATGAGAATAAATATAAGTAAAGATAACAATGTAATCACTGTAGATCAACAGCAATATATTGAAAGGTTAGTTTCTAAGTTTCAGATGTCTGATTGTAAAATGCAAAGTACTCCTATTGAACCAAAGTTAAATATAGAAAAAGGTACAGAATGTTTACCTAATGTTCCTTATCAAAAACTCATTGGCAGCTTAATGTATTTAGCAGTATTAACAAGGCCAGATATAGCCTATGCTGTAAGTTACCTGAGCCAATTTAATAATTGTTATAGTTTAAATTGTTATAACTATGCAAAAAGAATATTGAGATACTTACAATGTACTAAAAACTATTGTCTTAAGTATTGCAATAATAATATGGAATTACAAGGTTTTGTAGATAGTGATTGGGCGTCTGATACCCTAGATAGGAAATCCTATACTGGATTTTGTTTCATGATGTCAGGATCAGCAGTTTCCTGGCAAAGTAGGAAACAAAAGACAGTCAGTCTGTCTAGTACTGAGTCGGAGTACACTGCTCTGTCTGAAGCTTCAAGAGAGGCTGTATATTTAAGAAATTTAATGCATGAAATTACTGGAAATTTGTATGTAATTGATTTACATTGTGATAATCAAAGTGCATTGAAGTTGGCATCTAGTCACCAGAGTCATAACAGGTCAAAGCACATTGATGTGCGTTATCATTTTATTAGAGATGTTGTCAAAGAAAAGTTGGTAAAAATTAAATACACTCCTACTGAGGAAATGCCTGCTGACTTGCTGACTAAAGGCCTTTGTCATGTGAAACATTACAAGTTTATGAATATGCTAGGTATTGTTACTATGTAATTTAATAATGTTTTGTTTATTTTGATAAGTGGAGGTATTACTATTCTGTATGTAGGTATCAAAATATTTTTTTAATTTGCTATACCCTACTTTGTATGATATCCTTCCTTTGAATAAAGTTAGTCTGTTGCGAACCCCGAACGTGTTTTAATAATATGAAAGGGCTTGATGTACACATTGCAAAATATATTTTATTTATTTTTTTCGACGCAAACAATGAGACTGAAACAGAAAAATTGAAAACTGTATTGAGTTCAGAATTCAAGTTGAAGGACTTAGGTCCTGTAAGACAATATCTTGGTATGAGAATAAATATAAGTAAAGATAACAATGTAATCACTGTAGATCAACAGCAATATATTGAAAGGTTAGTTTCTAAGTTTCAGATGTCTGATTGTAAAATGCAAAGTACTCCTATTGAACCAAAGTTAAATATAGAAAAAGGTACAGAATGTTTACCTAATGTTCCTTATCAAAAACTCATTGGCAGCTTAATGTATTTAGCAGTATTAACAAGGCCAGATATAGCCTATGCTGTAAGTTACCTGAGCCAATTTAATAATTGTTATAGTTTAAATTGTTATAACTATGCAAAAAGAATATTGAGATACTTACAATGTACTAAAAACTATTGTCTTAAGTATTGCAATAATAATATGGAATTACAAGGTTTTGTAGATAGTGATTGGGCGTCTGATACCCTAGATAGGAAATCCTATACTGGATTTTGTTTCATGATGTCAGGATCAGCAGTTTCCTGGCAAAGTAGGAAACAAAAGACAGTCAGTCTGTCTAGTACTGAGTCGGAGTACACTGCTCTGTCTGAAGCTTCAAGAGAGGCTGTATATTTAAGAAATTTAATGCATGAAATTACTGGAAATTTGTATGTAATTGATTTACATTGTGATAATCAAAGTGCATTGAAGTTGGCATCTAGTCACCAGAGTCATAACAGGTCAAAGCACATTGATGTGCGTTATCATTTTATTAGAGATGTTGTCAAAGAAAAGTTGGTAAAAATTAAATACACTCCTACTGAGGAAATGCCTGCTGACTTGCTGACTAAAGGCCTTTGTCATGTGAAACATTACAAGTTTATGAATATGCTAGGTATTGTTACTATGTAATTTAATAATGTTTTGTTTATTTTGATAAGTGGAGGTATTACTATTCTGTATGTAGGTATCAAAATATTTTTTTAATTTGCTATACCCTACTTTGTATGATATCCTTCCTTTGAATAAAGTTAGTCTGTTGCGAACCCCGAACGTGTTTTAATAATATGAAAGGGCTTGATGTACACATTGCAAAATATATTTTATTTATTTTTTTCGACGCATTATTTCTTATTTATAATGAAAAATATCAAATTTAATAATGATACTACGTACCTACGGAACCCTCGGTGGGCGAGTCCGACTCGCACTTGTCCGGTTTTTTTTTATTCTCAAATAATTGTAGGAGCATAGCGCAATCTGTAAATTTATTGAATAACTACGTGGTCTGCTAAGTAACTACCGGTTAACTAATAGGCCTTTTCATCACAATTTTTTTTATGCACATGCGTTAGCATCAGCCATCTTTTTCGTACTGTTTTTAGGGTTCCGAACCTCAAAAGGAAAAACGGAACCCTTATAAGATCACTTTGTTGTCCGTCTGTCTGTCTGTCTGTCTGTCTGTCTGTCTGTCTGTCTGTCTGTCTGTCTGTCTGTCTGTCTGTCTGTCTGTCTGTCTGTCTGTCTGTCTGTCTGTCTGTCTGTCTGTCTGTCTGTCAAGAATTTCTATGTCGAGAATGCGTGGAGGTATCAAGCTGAAATTTGAACTGTATACTCAGGTCTACGGTCCCATGAAGTTAAAAAAAAATCAAACTGCTAAGTTTACGTAGAAAAAAGTTACGGCCGTTTATTCAGCAAAAAACGCATATTTCGACACACTCAAGGGAATCAAAACCTATAGGGTACTTCCCGTTGACCTAGAACTATGAAATTTGGCAAGTAACATCATTATAGACTACAAGTACAGGAATAAATCTCAAAACTATACATTTGTAAATAGATCTTAAAAAATAGGGGGTCTATATTTTTTATAGGGTGTCGAAATTTCAAATTGAAATTACTAGTTCAAATGGGGTATCATATGAAAGGGCTTGATGTACACATTGCAAAATATATTTTATTTATTTTTTTCGATGCATTATTTCTTATTTATAATGAAAAATATCAAATTTAATAATGATACTACGTACCTACGGAACCCTCGGTGGGCGAGTCCGACTCGCACTTGTCCGGTTTTTGTAAACAACCATACTAAAGTACCCGCTACCCGTATCAAAAATTAAAATATTAATTAAAACCGATTTATTTTTTGGAAAAAGTGAAAAAAAAAGGGAATGTTAGGATAATTGACTTTTTGACACTGCAATACATTTGAACTTTCATTGGGTGTGTTTAAGATATTTAGCCATTTCCCCTTGTCAACTGTTTGACCCACTGGCACATTATTCTTAATTGCATTTTTGACTCTGTAAATATCATAAACCTTTTACATATTATCTCATATTAAACATTTCCTTTATGATAAAATGTACTAAACATATTGAATTCAGCATTTATATTTGTCTAATTAATAACCTCAAATATAGAGTATAGCCACAAAATATTAATTACTTAATTTATAAATTATTTACTCCCATAAATAATACTCAAAATATATTTTCAATTCTTACAAATAAATTAATATTATTAATAAGAATAAAATTGTAAATATTAATTTCGTTTATAAGTTTTAAGCTAGTAAACAACTGTTGGTGCCCAACTACTCAAACAGCTCACTTTTAACGGAATTCGTTTAATAACTTTAAGTAAATATTTAATTTTCTGTATAATAAATGTTGATTTTTTTTTATAAAGAATTGGCTTTTTTTAATACGTATAATTTTAAACAAAAAACTAACTTAATTACAATTTTACGAAAGCCCCACTAAACAAAACAAAAAGTCTCGAAGTCCCGGGAATTCCCGGGACTTTGACTGTAGGCTGTCTCGTGTCCCGGGACTTTGAACTTGTCGGGAATTCCCAAACCCTAGCCTTGAGAGAAATGTGATTGATTGACGAACGAAATCAAAGGGTTCGTATTCCTAGAAAGTATGCAGAAACTTTTATATGTAAGTATTTCAGATTTACAACTATTTTAGCATAATAACATTATTTTATATGTAAATAAATAAATATTGTCAGACAAATTATACAGCGCCATCTAGCCCCAAAGTAAGCGAAGCTTGTGTTATGGGTACTAGACAACTGATAAACATACGTAAATACATTTTTTTTTTGTAAAAATATACTTATGATACATAGAAAACACCCAGACCAAGACAAACAGACATGTTAATGTACACAAATGTTTGTCCTATGTAGGAATCGAACCCACGAGCGTTGGTGTCGAAGCCGTGTCATTGACCGCTACGCCACCGAGCTCGTCATTTATGAATAGTAACTTAATCGCTACCACAACTGGGATGGGGTTTACGTGGTCTAACAACCTCACCTGCAGGTGGTGCACCATGCTCCTGACTAAAGAGGCTCTGGCGAGTTAGAGTTGGAGCACAGCGCAATCATGAGCTACCCGACGCATGGGGAAATTGCCTCACGAATAATACCACAGCTGAATAACAATTCCAAGAGACTTACAGAATTGTGCTCTTGTTAGTGAGTGAAGTTACCAGAAAGGAAGGAATTAATGCGATGGCAACGGGAGTGGCAGCGTGCGAGCGATAATTTATGTCGTTAGCTTCTATAGGCTGCTGAACCGCTTCACATCAAGCTGGCCGTATGCTTGTCTGTCACCCGACGACGAAGTTGTAAAACTGGAGAAGGAAGTAACTCGTAAGAGTTACTTTGTAATATTTTACGAAATCATAAAATACCCTTCAGTTGATAGTCTGTAAAATCATAACGGACGATAATTTTACGTGATAACGTCATAAAAAAACATCAGCCGATGGAGTGGAAGAGAGATAGATGTGTCACTTGTTCCGTGCTCTCGCTTGCATACTCGTTTTATTCGGAACGTGACAATGAGTCATGCTTTTTCGTGCGTGTAGCCGGCGTTCATGGATTTATTACGTCAAAAAGTGCTTTGTCAAATTCTTGCATCAAATATGAAAGCCAAATGATCAGTAAATCTAAGTAAATGTTTACAATATAAGATCATTAATAAGACTCTTTGGTCGATATCTAAGCTGAAGACTGAAGACGACTCACTACGAGACAGTTGGCTGAATTAATTCGTTGCCTACGTCAAATCTATATAAATATTGGGGAGTATCATAACTTCATATAAAGAGCTGATTGATGGATAACTAATGTAATTTTACTGACGTTGTTTAAAATAATTATCTTGTTTTTGTATATACAATGTATTAACGTTATTAACGTTATATACGCAAAAAAAAATCGTTTTAAGAAAAAAATCGAATTTTGTTACACCCGTATCTAAATTCTTAAGTTTACAAAAAGGCTAAGTTTAGTAGTTATAAACAGTGATTAGTACGAATATTTACACCAACAACAAATAAATTTTGAATTAATAAACTTCAATCATGAACGAATTAAAGTTGATACTGTTGTTAGCACTTGTACTGTTCCACGTAGGTACGAGTAATCACTACATAGTATAAAACAAAGTCGCTTTCTCTGTCCCTATGTCCCTTTGTATGCTTAAATCTTTGAAACTACGCAACGGATTATGATGCGGTTTTTTTTAATAGATAGAGTGATTCAACTGGAAAGTTTATATGTATAATATATGCATAACATAGTAGAAAAACACTGATAATTTAGAGGTTTCTAATGTGATGTCGTAAATAAACACATTTTTTTGCTCTTTCATTGCAAACGCTGGCTGAACCCAACGAGATAGATCAAAATAATGTAGTACAGTATTGTTCACCTTAAAATGGTCTACAAAAAAGTTCGCGATGGTATATGTCTATCTCTTAGTGGTAACACACAATAACCGTTATTTTATCCTTTGCTTTTTACAAGAAATAATGCCTTATTTACGAAGCGATTTTAAGCAATACAGGATTAATCCTTATCCAATTAAGTACCTTAAAAACATTGCGCATTTAATATAGATCAATATGGCCCTTCACAGCATGTAATTTAAATGAATAGTTTAGAAGATATTACACATTTAAAATGCAGGGACATAACGGCTGTGGCGGTACCGGCCGCGGAGCCGGCGGCGTGTGCCTATAACTGGGGAAGGACTGGATAGGACAAAGCGCAAAGACCTTCTGTAGTACATTTAGTATCAGCATTGCACCCGTGCGTAGCCGGGGCGGGTCGCTAGTTACATATAAAATAAATATAATTACGTGGAACAGTACAAGTGCTTTATTATAACATTATGATGAACGAATTATAAGAAGCTTTTGTTGTAAAATTAATTACAATATTAACATTCAATAAAACCGAATAAACTAAAATAAATCTTGAGTTATATAAGTATCAAAATTGGTCTCCACCAACCGCAGTGCCACAGCGTAGAGGGGTAGATACAATTCTCTTTAACTTTAAGTTTAGATACTGCCTGATTATTATTCGGGTATTTACCTTGTCCCGGGGACCTGTCCCGTCTTCAGATTCCGGGAATTGCGAACCGTTTATCTCGCTTCTCGCACGAACAAACATAAATATTACAAGAGAAGTTCGCTTCGAGGAAAAACGCCGGCGCGTAATTTTAAATTTGTGTTTTATTTAGCGTTTATTTTTTGTTTCGAATAAAGTTTTTAAATGCTATAAAAGATCGCATGTTTGTTCTAAACTTGGAAATTGAATTATTTAATAGGTACCTAATTAAGTATTTTTATGTAATTCAATCATCATTGATCATTGGGGAAGCCTATGTTCAGTAGCGAACGTCCATTGGCATAATGTAATTCATGTAATAATATAGGAGAGTCGCAGAAATGACACAAGCAGCCACGGCACGGCAGTCACACTGACGGTAGTGGGTGTCTGCCGAACGGTAATAATTACTAATTGGTGTCGAAAGCGCGAAGTAGTTTAGATCAAATTGTCTGAAAATGTTATTCAATTATTTTGGTGAAAATAATGAATCAATTTCACATCTCCTTCTCATTTTCTGCTAAATAATTTTCGTTAAAATAGATTTTACTTTTTTAGGAGTTTTTGTGTCTAAGTATTTTTTTAGTATAGTTTTACGGTCCTGTATAAGTAATTGTTCTAGTAGAACCCGACCTTTGCATTTAGTTTCTTCACAGGTAAAACTCTGATTTGATCAAATACGTTTTCTTTTGACGTTGCAGAAAATCTTCATCATTTTATATTTACAAAACAAACGATCTGGAAAAATTATTTCCGTAAAATAAACATTCATTTTATTCGCGTTTATTTAGTGAAGAACAAATCATGTAAGTAATTCAGTTAATTTATATACTCTTTATTGCACATAACAAACAATTATACAACATAGTGATATAGGACATATACAAAGGTGAGCTTATCTCTACAAGAGATCTCTTCCAGCTAACCTAAAGATAGTAATACCAAAGTTATTGGACGGGAGACTAAACAAACTAGTGCAACGAATATTAAATGGTTAATAAATAAAACATAATACTTTGATAATTATAAAAGATATTCTGTAGTGAAACTTAATATATATGTATGTATACACATATACATATATATATTTCATTTTTATAATTCACATATACTTACATAAACTTATTAAAACATAATATACATATATAAATACACAATACATAGTATACATATATATAAACCAGATAAATATACATAATATTATTCCAGTGTATCAGTTAAATAGTACTCTTTTAATCTCTTTTTAAAGGATGTGACGGACGGGCTATCTCTAATCTCCGGTGGCAGTTTATTCCACATTTGCGCTGCACGAACAGTGAAAGAGTTAAAGAAGAATTTAGTATTAGAAGTGGGATAATCCAATGTTTTTATATGACACGTGCGCTGAGATCGGGTTGGAGGTGGTAATAATGGGAAACGGGAAAGGAGGTATTGAGGAGAGTTAGGGTTTTTAAATAATTTGTATAAAAACGATAGCAAGTGCACATTTCTGCGAAGTCGAATAGGGAGCCACTTCAATTGAATCCGAAATTCTGACACATGGTCAAATTTTCTGAGACCAAAAACAAATCTAATAGCAAGATTTTGCAGGCGCTCCAGCTTATTCAATAGCTCCTCTGTCGCATCCAAATAGCAGATGTCAGCGTAATCGAGAATCGGAAGTAAAAGGGTCTGAGCGAGCATAACTTTAGTTTTGAATGGCAAAAAGTTTTGGAGTCGCTTGAGTGAATGAAACGTGTAGTGCATGCGCTTACTAACTTCGTTAATATGAAAAGACCATGACAGTGTTTCATCAATGATGAGACCTAGATTTCTTGTTTTATTTGTGAGGGCGATTTTGACACCATTAAATGAAATATCGGGTAAATCGTTAAAGCTAAACCTATTTTTCAGTTGAGCACTGCCAACCACGATAGCCTGAGATTTGGTTGGATTTACTAATAAACCGTGCTTATCGGCCCACATCTTGATGGCAGACAGATCCCGATTTATGGCACAGAAAACTTCAGATGCCTCAGAGCAGGTGAAATGACTATAAATTTGCAAGTCATCTGCGTATAGGTGGTAGGTTAATTCAGTAGTTCTTCAATAAATATGGTTATCGAAAAAATCTGCAATGACACCAATGGCGTCAGGTGTTTTGCGGAAAAAAGTTGTGAAACCTTTTTGTACAAGTTGTTCGCATTTATTATCATGTGAATGCTCGATAGTTTTCTCCACTCTGAAAATAGAAGACTGCATGTAAACAACACTCGTACCGATTTCCCCAGAGCAAGATTATCGAATGAAGTACCAGGGTAGCATATCTACGCAGAGCTCGTTTGTGTACCGGAGATGGAACGCGTAGATAAATCGGATACGCTGTTTCCGCAATTGACGTAAATATTGTAAACATTCGCAAAAAAATGCCTTAGCATATTGTACGGTAGAAAATTGGTGAACATTGGTTTATGAGATTATATTGTAGATTAGACGAGCAATTTGGGTAAATAAATAATTAGTTAATTGATTCAGGTGTTAATTAGCGGAAGTCAAATTTATAGGCAATTTGATCTACACTACTTTGCGTGCTCCGCCACCAATTCAGGCAAATTACTGCCGACCGGCACCCACCCACTTGACTACCGTTAGTAGATGCATGCGACAGCCGTGGCTGCTTTGGTCGTCTCTGCTAAGCGTCTGCGATCATCTCGGCGAATCTCCAAAATCTCAAACAAAAGAAACATACTGCTGCTGCCGCCCCGACTGCCGTGGCTTATACGTTGTGCCAAATAACGGCCAGCCCTCTGGTCACGTTAAGTATTGACCAAGTGCTTTGCTCTTTCTCTCTATATATGTATACATACAAATATTTGGTAAATAAATAGATGGCGCTATTTGTCCAAGAATATAAGAATATTATCTACACTGCTGCCTTAACAAACCCTTACATACCGTTAAATAAACCCCGAGGTGCCGTCCAGACCTACCCGTGTAATTACACTCGGCTTACAGGGTTTTCAGGATAATTGAGAGAAGCTTACGGTCACCTGCGAAGTTTGATCACCTGACACGCGATATTCACCACCCTCATCCTTTCTGATTTGGCTACGTTCACCCATATTTTAGGTGTAGATTTACAATTCCTATTGGTCGCCCATTAGTCGAAATTCGACCATAAAATATACACCGTAAATAAAGAGTATATATATATATATATATATATATATATATATATATATATATGTATATATATATAAATAAATAAAGAGTATATATATATATATCAAAACATGGTGGTGTGTGTAATATTTTTTTCTATTTGGAACAGGGTTTAATCATCTCAGCGTTTAAGTAGTATTAGACAATAGCATCATTGTTAGCATGATAGCGACGTGCAATTAATAATTGTTAGAAAATTGTGACATAAAAATAGAATATTGTTAACAAAAGGTCCCCCCACCCCGAAACCCCCGAAGTCTGTAATTATTATCAATAAAAAAAAACGTTTCAGCGTAGCCGCCAAAGACTCTGTTTTTTAAAGTCTGCTGAAAATAATAATTCCACCGCTCGACACTAGCGACCTCTGTGACTAGACCACCGTAATCCTCAACCGTCCAACTACGAGATTAGCGAGCATTCGATGTGTAAACTTAAATTGTTGGAACAATCCCTTCGCAAATGTGTCTGGCATATAAAACAAAAGGGACGAAAATAGAACGTGGCAACGAAATTGAGACCGTTTTACTATATGAGTAAGAGTTGTATTTGTGTAAAGCTCCCTGTACAATAGAATGGTATAATGTGAGAACAGGTTATATATATCATACTTTAAAACGTTTGTTAATTAAAAGTTGTGTCTAGTAATATGACAGTTTTATATCTATTTTGGGAGTAAGTGTTGTTGTTTAGGGGTGTAAGTAGCTCGCGACGATTTTTAGAGACAAAGCGAACCTCAACTGCACGTGGTGTAGCCTGCCGACTAGCGTAGGAGGCTCTAGCAAAAGAGAGGTAGTGTACTGCATATTTATCCTAATAAATAGATCAAATAAATATTCCTGGACAAATTTACATGCGGCCATCTAGTCCCAAACTAAGCAAAGCTTGTACTATGGGTACTAGATAACTGATATAATACTTAAATACAGTTATTGTTTGTAAATACATACATAAAATACATAGAAAACACCCAGACCAAGATAAACAGACATGTTCATGCTCACGAATATTTGTCTTGTGCGGGAATCGAAACCACGACCCCGGAGTCAAAGTGGACATGGTTAGCCATTCGACCACCTGGGTCATACAAAGTACTTCATAAATAGAATAAATTTCCACAAACTTAGTAATACCGTAGTACAAGTAATAGTACTACGTACAGCGTGGCCACTCCCTGCCGCTCTCTCCTGACGACATCACCTCCCCTCTGAAAAACCTGGAACGTTAGTATGGCGCCGCACGAACACATGTTCATTCACGCTCTGTACAGACGTCGTTGTTTATGTAGTAGTTCTCGTCGCGACATTTGCATGGAGTGGCCGGGGTGTGGTATTACTCAGTGTCACTTAGAGTTATAAAAAACTAGCGGCCCGGCACGTGCTTCGCTACGTATAAAGTAAAATACTAAAAAAATTTCATTGGAACATCAAATTCATTTATTGAAACAAAAAAATACTTTATTTATTGCTTAAACTTAATCCAAAACTTTTGGATAAACAATATTTTTTGTTGTTCCATTTTGAGCATGAATAAACAAACGGCTGGGGGGGTACCGACTCTGAAACAGGCAACATAAAGTCGAAGCACGTCCAAAATGAAATGACCGCATGAATGACATAACAACATGCTTGTACTGTCAACACTGAAAAAAGTTTCAATTACAAAAAATGTGATAAATGAAGAACCGCTCTACTGATTTTGTGCAAATTTCAGATAAACCATCTACTAAATAGTCCGAACAAAGCCTAAACATTTGGTTTGGATAGGTGAGCCCGTTCTTGAGTTATAAAATTACAACGAAAATTGGCATTGATTTTTATATATATAGATGTAATAAGTTATAAGTGTTGTCACTGAACTGGCAAACTACCACCAAAGAGTTTTAGAAGAGTTAAAGATATCAATACTTCAATATATGTCTGAAGGGCGACAGGACACACTTATTTCAGGACTGTAATATTACACTTTTCATGACCTTCTAGGTTACATATTTTTTATTGCTCGACTGCTGAAGAAGTGAGAGTAATTTGTGTTATGTAAGTGTCTCTTGAGAAAACATCATTCGATGTTTTCCCACGAGACTACAGTGAGGTTCATCAAAAAGGACGTGAAGAGGTTTTTACAGAGGCGGTTTTAGGGTGTATGTGGTTCATCATGATCTTTGAACCAAAGCCAACTTCACCTGCACGCGGTGCACCCTGCTGACTGACAAACGAAGCTCTGGCGAAAAGAGAGGTAGGGAGCGTAATTGTAAGCTACCCGACTGGGGAATGTACCTCCACCTCACAGAAAAACGCAGCCAAATAACTATTCCCTTGAGGGTTGTTGTGTTCCTGCGAGTGAGTGAGGTCACCAGAAAGGAAGGAGTTGCTGCGTTGGCAGCGGGGGTGGCAGCACGCGAGCGATATTTTATGTTGCGAGCGTTAATATGGCTACGGTAACCGCTTCACATCAGGCGGGCCGTATAAGGCGGCCACGCGCATGTAATGCCTCTTGTGTTACAGCCGTCCATAAGGCGTATGCTTGTTTGTCACTTTATGGGTATAAAAGAATCATCATCATTATCAGCCTGTATCTACCCACCGCTGGATGCTGGCCTTCCCCAATGCTTGCCACCTTATACAATCTACTTTCCGTATCCAGCCGCCGTTTTGAGTTCATCCGTTCATCTAGCTAGATGATGGTTTTTTTTATACCACTAAGGTGATAAACAAGCATACGGTCCGCCTGATGGAAAGCAGTTACCGTCACGTGCGCGTTGCCGACCCTGTAAAAACCTTTTTACACCCTTTTTGAAGAACCCCATGCTGTAGTCTCCTGGGAAAACCTCAACAGGCAGTTCATTCCACAGCTTAGTAGGACGTGTGCGTCCAACACTTCGTTGGTGGGGCAACCTCGGCTCATCTTTAGAACCTTTTGCCTCCACATCCTACTACAAATGGCATTCCAGTGTGCTAACTGTGAAAGATATGTCAACAACTTTCGATTTCTCTCATTCCGGATTCGATAACTTTTTCTTGTTTGTGACTCACGCAGTAAAAAATATGAAATGCAAAAATTCGTCACCAACACAAACCTTCCTGGTAGCTCAGTTGGAAGAACACTCTACCGGTCATCGAGAAATCGTGGGTTCAAATCCTACCTAGGGCGGTTAGGTGAATTGTGCCATTTTTAAATTTATAATTTTTCATGTTTATGGTTAGATTTTTTTCATTTCATACTAGTTCACAGAGTACTTGACTTGACTCCAACATACTTGCAAGTCATACAAAAATACAATTTTAATCTTAACCAATATTATTAATAATAAATAAACAAATAACTGTAGACAATTTACACAGCGCCATCTAGTCCCAAATTAATCGCAAAGATTGTACTCGTACTATGGCTACTAGACATCTGATAAGTGTACTTAAATACTTTTTTTTTGTAAATACATACTTATAATATAGAAAACACCCAGGCCCAGACAATCAGACATGTTCATGCACACAAATGTTTGTCTTGTGCGGGGATCGAATAATGTACATACAATTGTTAAAAATATACAGATTTTAAAAATTACTGCCACCCTTCTTCTTTTGCCGCTCTTATTATGGCTCGCAAGATCTATTTTCTTATTTTCGAATTTTATGCTTAAAAAAAATCTTAAGCTGGATGTCGTGCGGCTTGCCTTAAAATCCCCTCTAACAAGAACCCTATTATTTCCAGCGGTCGCCCTTCGCCGAGCGACTCTAATTCTGCCCCGAAAGGAAGCATTGTCACGGCGCCGTCCCAAATCCCAGAATTCATTACAAATGCTACCCTTAGCTTTTTAACGCTCGGTGAGCGGCCGCCTCACATATTGTAATAACTTGAGAGTAATATGTATAGAACACTAGCTCTGCCCCGCGGTTAGACACGCCATTCCGGGTCCTAATGATTCCTCAGGAATTGGATTTTCATAAGCATAAAATATTTTTTGGGTTTAGTGGTTCATCATTTATAATAAATAAATATTTCTGGACAATTTACACAGCGCCATCTAGTCCCAAATTAAGCGCAAAGCTTGTGTTATGGGTACTAGACAACTGATAAATATATTTAAATATATATTTTTTTGTAAATACCTACATACTTATAATACATAGAAAACACGCACAAGACAAACATGTATACAAATGTTTGTCTTGTGCGGGAATCGAACCCGCGTCCTTGGAGTCAAAGTGGTCATTGCTAACCATTCGACCACCGAGCTCGTCAAACAGTTATAGAACACTAGCTCTGCCCCGCGCTTAGACACGCCATTTCGGGCCCTAATGATTGCCTAGAATTGGGTTATTACAAGCATAAAATATTTTTCTAATACACATACATCGTATCTTGGGATGGGTCCAGTGCTGCAGCACATCGGTGGCACGACAACCCTCTTGAATCTTTTGTGTACTCCCTGTCATTATTAACTCTCCCCTGACTGTTAGGAGACATGTTCCATGTACTTCTGTACGCAGCTTATTGAGAAGAGCCAGTAGTCCTTTAGGTCTGGGTACGCCTTTCCGAGGTTTTTCATTCGTTTGCCAACTAGGGCATTACATTGACACATCAGATGCTTCAATGCATACACACACAAACACGAGAGTCAAATACATCAGCAGTAAAAAAATATAGAGAGGGTTTTTTTATATCAGAGGGTGATCAAACAAAGAAATCAGCAACACTAAGGGGTCGCTGATCCGCCGATCTAGCCTTTTCAGGGAGAAATATAGATTCTGTTCTTGAAATTTAAACAGAATTGGCAATTAGCCCCTGGCGTCTATAAATTCTTGCTCGCCACCATTGTTAGTATGGCTACTTCCCTGCCGCTCTCTCGTTTCGACCTCACCTCGCCTGTAAGACAACTCTGGAACAGTTTGTATGGCGCCGCACGCACACACGCTCATTCTCTGTACAGACGTCTTTGTTTAAGTAGTAGTAAACAACGTGACATTTGTAGGAAATGGCCGAGGTGCAATCGTATCTCAGTGCTCAGCAATGATCTGTTTACGTAGATTTGATCCTCTTCACAAACTAATAACGATCCTAAAACTGCCTGTAATGTTATTTTAAGCACTTCGTAACTTAAGTAACTCGCTCTACTTAGAATTTCGTTTCGAGAGCCCTGCGAGGGCTTCCCTGAAATCTCTGAAGGAACTTCGCAGACTCGATCGTTTGAAACTGGGATTTATTACAACACGAGCTTAATTGCAAACGCCAGAACAAAGGCTTGTCGTTGCCCATTTGGTTCACCCTGTATGTTCCAATGATACCTAATTTTTAAAAAGGAATAGCTTTTGTTTTAAACTAAAATTACATATTAATTAACTTGTACAACTTAAAATTAAAGTATTAAATTAAAGAATAGAAATAGGTATTCCAATGATTTAATTATAAATATTGGGCATTGGAATACCGAATACCCACTAGTTTATTGAATTACTTTCTTTTAATAGTGCGTTTTTTTCTAATATTTCTTTTCATTATTTACCTGGCAAGCATGTAATAAAAACACGGTTTTAATTCAAACTGTCTTTAACACCTGAAGGTCAAATCTCGTAAATTATTTTACATCGCCGAATGAAAGTTGACCGAATTGAGATTGAATTGTGATTTGACTGAAATTTATACACTTATTCATAAATGATTATTAATTAGAATTAATAATATTGAATGAATGAAGTCAAGTATACAAATTTCAGTCAAATCACAATTCAATCTCAATTCGGTCAACCTTCATTCGGGGATATAAAACAAATCCTTAGTTTGATTAATTTTCGATCAGTTTTGATATAATCACGCTTTAAATTAAGCTTTGAATACAAATATTTATGATAAGAGAATACTAAATTTGAGATTTGTGAGATCGAGACCAGATCAGAACTGAATTTTGACTACATTTTGGTTACGAGAATTCTCCCTCTGTTTTAAACCAGCTTGTTTTAATCATGCCAACCCCAGTAGCGTAATTATACCATCAGGGGCTCGTGGCAAATTCATCAGATGGGGCTCTCTAATAAGTCATTTGTAACCAACACTGAAGAAGTATTTTGTACATTTTTGGTTAATAAACTATAATTTTATTCTCAAGAAATATGATAATGTACCTACCTATTAAAGTTTTGTACGTCGTATATTTATAGCTTAACTTAAAAAAAGTACTATTTTTGTACTAAGCTCTCGAGCCTGGGGCCCCTTTGGTCCGTGGCATTTTGCCCACTCCGCCACCCTGTAGTTACGCCGCTGGCCAACCCTGACTTCGGCTCTACGTCGATGAGTCAGTAAAAAAAAAACCGGACAAGTGCGAGTCGGACTCGCCCACCGAGGGTTCCGTACGTAGGATCATTATTAAATTTGATATTTTTCATTATAAATAAGAAATAATGCGTCGAAAAAAATAAATAAAATATATTTTGCAATGTGTACATCAAGCCCTTTCATGTGATACCCCATTTGAACTAGTAGCTTCAATTTGAAATTTCGACACCCCATAAAAAATATAGACCCCCTATTTTTTAAGATCTATTTATAAATGTATAGTTTTCAGATTTATTCCTGTACTTGTAGTCTATAACGATGTTACTTGCCAAATTTCATAGTTCTAGGTCAACGGGAAGTACCCTATAGGTTTTGATTCCCTTGAGTGTGTCGAAATATGCGTTTTTTGCTGAATAAACGGCCGTAATTTTTTTCTACGTAAACTTAGCAGTTTGATTTTTTTTTAACTTCATGGGACCGTAGACCTGAGTATACAGTTCAAATTTCAGCTTGATACCTCCACGCATTCTCGACATAGAAATTCTTGACAGACAGACAGACAGACAGACAGACAGACAGACGGACAACAAAGTGATCTTATAAGGGTTCCGTTTTTCCTTTTGAGGTTCGGAACCCTAAAAAGAGAGTCGATTCGAGTTCGATGAGTCAGTGAAAAAGGTAACTGACAATAATAATGTTGATACAAAAATACTTTTGATGAATAAGCTAATTTATTATTGAGTTGATGAATATAATCCCTCAATGGACAAAGACGTCTGGAAGTAATTCACCATAGACATAATGATGTACGAGCATCTATTTTTAGTAGTCGGCATATTAATTTTGTTATTGTATTGACTTGCTATTATTAACAGTAATAGACTAGTTATAGCAATAGAGTTATATTGGAAAGTTTCTCACGTGAATATTTCTTTAAAAGTGATCATTGGGAGGCAATTCTAAAAATACAAATGATTACAAAATCGGGAGATACAGTTTGGTGTTGTAGATACATATCTATCATCTCCATACAAAATTCAATCACACCACTGGATAGATGAAGGACCAAAGAAATTATTACGCTAAGTAAGTAAGTAAGATATTCCATACTCCTTACTTAGCGTAATAATAGGGAGAAGCGCTGCCATTTTGAGATAATTTTAGTGCATATAACGTATTCATGTACAACACACGGCCGTGTCCATGAAACAGCCACAGCTCTTTTTTTTATTAATTTCTTACTTTTAAAGTATTTGTGATGTTTAGGGTTCCGTACTCGATGAGTGAAGAGCTCGATGGTGTCGTTGCATGTATCAGTCTAATCGAACACGCAAGTTAAGCAACGTCAACCGTAACCTGTCCATGGATCGGTTTCATTATCCCGAGCTCTCGGTGCTTCGGACGATAAGTACGTTAAGCCATCGGTCCCAGCTGTTGTCATTTGATAATAGTCGTTAAGCCAAGTCAATGGCCTTTAGGTGGTTTGAAAACACTGGTTTCCGCCCACCCCCAGTTGAGCAGCGTGGTGGATTACGATCTAAACCCCTTCGATTGAGGAGAAACCCGTATCCCAGTAGTGGGATGAATAGGGGTTGACGAGGACTCAAGGGTGCCACAGGAGTTATTACTGAGACTCCGCTGTCTGTCTGTCCATCCGTCCGTCTGTCACAGGGCACTATCTCTTGAACCGTAATAGCTAGACAGTTGATAATTCATTTAATAATACATAATTTGTAATAATACATAATCGTATTATTACAAATGATGTATTATTAAAAATAAAATAAAGTTAAAAATTAAAGGAGGTCGTCATACAAGAAACATTTTTTTTTTATGTGAGAGGGGGGGCAAACGAGCATGTGGGTCACCTGGTGGAAAGCAATCACCACCGCCCATGGAGACCAGCGACACCAAGGGGTCGCCGATCCGTTGCCAGCCTTTTAAGGGAAATGAAAACTCTGTTCTTGAAGGCACCCATGTCGTTGTTGTTCGGAAATTATCATGAACATTGTACGAAGGTACGGAACCCTTCATGTACATGTATTCGACTCGCACTTGACTCGGTTTTTTATTTTAATACCACGATCTTTAGAGCCAAAGTAAACATCAACTGCATGTGGTGCTGCCCTGCCGACTTGCGAAAGAGGCTGTGGCAATAGATAGAGAGGTCGGGTACTGTGTATTTGTAACCTCCTGGGTAGTACGTCCATCTCACAGAATACCGCAGCCAAATAACATTTCCTATGAGGATTGTTGTGTTTCTGCGAGTGAGTGAGGTCACTAGAAAGAAAGGAAGGAGTTGTAGCGTTGGCAGCTGGAGTAGCAGGCCGCGAGCGATATTTTATGTTGCGAGCATTAATTTCGTTACTGTTATTGTAACCGCTTCACATCGTATGCTTGTTGCCACCGGCGTAGTATGAAAAAATACAAAAATGTTAGCACTTTAACTTTATTAGCTAGAGACAGTTTTGTATGTAAATGAATTCACAAAGGCGACGCTGGGGCGGGTCGCTAGTGAAGAGTATGAAAAATCGATATATAAATGAAACCTGTCATTTACATTGACTTTATCTAGATATGTAGATGTATTTATGTTAAATGTACAGTCCATTACAAATTCCCACTATCCACTATTAGTCGAATGCAATCAATGGTGCATACATTACAATCCAGTGTGGAATTACGTGCTTAAAGGCTATAAATATAAGGGTTATATTCCAATAGAGGGAAATGTACCATTGACTTATTACCTGTAAACAAGTTACATTGAAGCGGATAATGAGCGTATCAGTCTATATGCGTTATGTAGTCAATATCCTAATTATGGTATTTATATTACTAATCAATCTTGTATTAGTTTTGTCAACAGCTTTTCATTCAACTGCTAGGAAACGGGTCTTTCTTCATTAGAAGGGGTTTCGAGCGTACTGCAACCACGATGAGATGAGTTGACATGCTTGAGGTTTGTGTGGAAAAAAAATTGAGATCGATCATGTCCTTGAGGAATGATCATCAAATACATTTTCCATTGAAATCAATGGGAAACTTACACTCATCGAATCTACTCGCTCCACTCAATCTCGATTTCGGCCCCGTGGGCTAGAATCCAGCCTAGTATAGCCTTGACAGTTTAACGCACGACATCATTTTAATATTTGTTCGTGACAAGGAACGTATTAAATATGGCGTACTCTCATAGTTGTCAAACATAATTAGCTGTTTAATCCCAAACGCTCGGCATACCGCACGACATTCACATGAAGGGCCGGCTCGTAGGGCGCGCACATAGTTCACAAAGGTATCTCTGAAGAATGGATAAAATTAAAGCTGATAAAGGTACAACCGTGCTCAAAACATGAACATGTCCATGTTGGTTTAGTTAGATGAACCTTTTTTACACAAAGTAAGAGCTGGGGGCCTACCGCCGAAGCTGAAGCCGATTGCCTTCGGATTTTATTTGCTTGCGAAAATCAAAGTTTAACTTGGATTGGCGGTTAATTAGATAGATAGATAACATTGATTGGGTCGCTGTGACATCGGCAGTAGGCATCATCCCATTGTTAGGATACGGGTCTCCCCTCAATCGAAGGGGATTAGAGCATACTCCACCACGCTGCTCAACTGCGGGTTGGCGGAGGCCTGGGTTTTCAAGCTGCCGAAAGGCCACTGACTTGGCCTAACGACTGTTATCCAACAGCCGAAACAGCCGGCTTAACGTGCCCTCCGAAGCACCGAGAAGCTCGAGATAAATAAACCCATCCATGGACAGACTACGGTCTACGTTGCTTAACTTCCGTATTCATTTAGATTGTCACGCGCAACGGCGCCATCGAGCTCCTCCATGATACAATGGAAATTTTTGGTGTAAATGGTTCATCAACATCTTTGAACCAAAGACAACTTCACCTGCACGCGGTACACCCTGCTGACTGACAAACGAAGCTCTGGCGAAAAGAGAGGTAGGGAGCGTAGTTGTAAGCTACCCGACTGGGGAATGTACCTCCACCTCACAGAATACCGTAGCCAAATAACAGTTCCCTTGAGGGTTATTGTGTTCCTGCGAGTGAGTGAGGTCACCAAAAAGGAAGGAGATGCTGTGTTGGCAGCGGGGGTGGCAGCGCGCGAGCGATATTTTATGTTGCGAGCGTTAATATAGGTTTTGTAACCTCATAA
The DNA here is from genome assembly GCA_937001555.2 of Hypsopygia costalis. NCBI lineage: Eukaryota > Metazoa > Arthropoda > Insecta > Lepidoptera > Pyralidae > Hypsopygia > Hypsopygia costalis. The sequence goes on along the minus strand of OW443350.2, from coordinate 19,805,779 downwards.
TATATAATATAATAATCACATCAGGCGAGCCGTATGCTTGTCGGCCACCCGACGCACTATAAAAAAAAAGAAAAAAAAAATACAAGGTGATAAAAAAGTTTCGAAAACACTTTTTTCACCAGGATAGGTTTTGTGACGCAATAAATAATTCACTTCCACAAATGAGTGCCTCGAGTGGCCGCGCCGCGCGCCGCGCCGGGAGCCGGCCGCCGTTTTTGCACAAACGACTAAGGGTATGTAAACAGCAGCAATCAGGACGGCACTTGTGCCCGCTCTACTTCTTTGAATTGGGTCACAGTCACGCGTACCAAATTATTTTATAACATTTCTCGCTTAAGACATTTTTGACGTGACGTACGTACTTCCATAGGGATAGGGGGCAGTTCAAAAAAACGAATGGCAACAAAATCGGGGATACAGTTTGGTGTTGCAGCTACAAATCTATCATCTCCATCCAAAATTCAATCACACCACTGGATAAATGAAGGATCAAAGCATTTATTACGCTAAGTAAGGGGAATTGCTGCCTTTTTGAGATAATTTTAGTGCATATAACGTATTCACGTATAACACACGGCGTGTCCATGAACACACACACCACATTTTTGAACCATGTTGTAATCAGTCATGACGGAATCGAACATGTTGTGATCTGTCGAGCGGTTTAGACTGTAGAGAGGGCCAAAAAAATACCTCCGCCTCACGAAAGACCTCAGCTAAATAACAATTCCTTTGAGGGTTGTTGATGGGTCAAGTCCCAGGAAAGAAGGAGTTGTCGCGTTGGCAGTGGAAGTGGCAGCGTGATAGTTCATATAGCGAGCGATTATATGGGTATGTGGCCATGTTGGCCGTGTGGTTTCCGGCAGACTAGAATAGAATCACTCCGTCTCTTCCCGCGGATGTCGTACAAGGCGACTAAGGGAATTATACATTAACAAAGATCAGGCCTCCTCAACCCGTTTGGCCAACGTGGGAGTGTAGGCCAAATCCTCCTTCTGTCTGGGACGGACGAGAGAGGGTCGTGCTCCTGTAGTGGAGACTAAAATGACCTGATGGTGATGATGATATGGCTATGGTAACAGCTTCACATCAAATACAATACCTGTATTTCAAATGGCTACAGGCTACAGTAACCTCTTAACAGCGTCGTTGTATAAAAAATCCACATTTGATTGAAGAACATATAACTTTATATATTGACCGAATGCATAATAAATGAAAATATATGTAAATCAGAAAGTTAATATCGAATGCAACGCGACACGTTGCCGTGTCACGTGTGACACGCGGACTTTATTAAATTTGTTTCATTTCACGCGGTACCATCGAGCTGTCACATTAGAGGGGCATGTCACAGGCGGGCATGTTCTGTTCATAGCTGATTATGAGACATAAGAACGGGAATTAACGCGATCATGCTTAAGGGTACATACCTTTATTATCGCCTGACTATATATGTTTATAATACAAACAACTTATATCAAGCTCATTAAATATAGAACAAATGACTTAATATTATGTATGTCATACTAAATAAACTAAAATTACATATTAATTAACTTGTACAACTTAATGTTAAAGTAAAACTAATATATAACTAAATTAAAAACTAAAAGTAGGTATAATAAAATACACAGAAGAAATGCCTCGGTTGGCAGGCAAGCATACGGCCAACCTGATGTGAAGCAGTTACCGTAACCAATTCCCGCATACAACACAATGTTTCTCTCGCGCGTATCTCCGCTGCCGCAGTAACTGTTGCCAGCCTTAATATAGCTACAGTAACCGCTTCACATCAGGCGCGCCGTACGCTTGGTGGTCATCCTATATAATATAAAAAAAACTAACAACTAGTATTCCATAAAACAATTACGTCTAAGTAGTAAACTAAGCTATTTTGTTGTTAATTTTTGATTTTTGTTCTATGTATTATAAGTATGGATTTTCAAAAAGAAATGTATTTAAGTACATTTATACGTTGTCTAGTACCCATAACACAAGCTTTGCGTTTAATTTGAGACTAGATGGCGCTGTGCAAATTGTCCAGAAATATATAAATATTTCTTTTATTATACAAAATAACATACGTGTAGATTATGTTATAATATATTCACAAGATAACTTTATGGTATAGTGGGAGAGCGATATCATCTGAATGTTATTGTCGGAGGCAGCCCTGGCAGCCAGGGCCGCACCTGGCGCGGGCCGCACACTTTTATTATTTTTATTGCTTGCCGTATTAAAGTTTAACACACCTGGGAGCCTCGTACGAAATTGGAGCTATCCCATTTTAGATTTACTTTGGTTGCATATCACAAACCAAGAGTTTTTTTGTCATACCAGTACCAGTAAGCATACCCGACTGATGTAAAGTGATCTAGATTTTTTTATAAGACTGCGGTGACAAACAACCGTAAGACCTGCCTAATGGTAAGCAGTCACCGCAGCCTACGGACGTTTGCGACACCAGAGCATTTTAATCCACAGCTTGATAGTACGCGGGAGACAACTTCTCTAGAACCGCACAGTACGCGACCATTTGGATTCCAATGTGTGAGGATGAATTCCCTGTCGTGTGCAGTGAATGACTGTGCGTACCAGATTCCAGTTCCAGATTCGTCCCAGAGGGGGGGGGGGGGGGGGGGGGAAGGGGGGTGAGGTCGATACGAGGGAGCGGCAGGGAGTTGCTGTACTGTACATAGTGCTATTATTTATACGGTGCTAGTACATTATATGATGAGAGACTGGTGCACATACCAGGTTTACCCGAGTTACCGTTCAACGTCAATAAACTCTGTTATTCTTTTAATTTTAAACATTTCATAATTATGTAATTTGGGGTGTAAGTGATCCATCAATATCTTTGAACCAAAGCCAACCCCACCTGCACGTGGTGCACCCTGCTGTCTGACAAACGAGGCTCTGCCGAAGAGAGGTAGTAGATAGGTGGCGAAGGTAGGTACCTCCACTTCACAGAATACCGCAGCCAAATACCAATTCCCTTGAGGGTTATTGTGTTTCTGCAAGTGAGAGAGGTCACCAGAAAGAAGGAATGGAAGCAGTATAATTGGTATAGGCTGGCAACGGATCGGCGACCCTTTGATGTTTCTGATCTCCATGGGCAGTGGTGCTTGCTTTCTATCAGGTGACCCACAGGCTCGCTTGCCACCCTTTCATATATAAAAAAAATCATAATGTCGACTCTTGCGTGAATTTGATTTCCTCAAGTCAATGTAAATATAGGTTAAAATAAACTCCTTCACTTCGCCACTGAATACACCCGAGCCTTGAGCTTTCACAAAAGCCTCTGACGACCGTCATTACCAAGACAAGTAACAGATTGTGTATGTGCCACTTCCGGGGGACGCGGCCGCGGGCGGGGACATTCAATGACTACATATATCAGCTTGTACCTCTTACGATAATGTCTTTTAAGAGGGGCTGTTGTCACGCGCAGCGAATTTATTGTTCTGTAAAATTTGTGTTAATAAGTTTATTTAAATAAATAAATAAAATGCCGTGTGATTCATGGGTCGATGCCGTATACTAAATGCAATTTTTGCTACCCTAGTCGTATGAAGAAAACCTTGAGGCTTTTTTTATATGAGAGGGTAGCAAACGAGCATGTGGGTCACCTGATGGAAAGCAATCACCACCGCCCATGGAGATCAGCAACACCAAGGGGTCGCCGATCCGTTGCCAGCCTATTCTCCTTCCTTTCTTTGTTTCTGGTGACCTCACTAACTCGCAGGAACACAACAACCCTCAAGGGAATTGTTATTTGGCTGCGGTATTCTGTGAGGTGGAGGTACTTCCCCAGTCGGGCAGCTTAAATATACGCTATGCCCTACCTCTCTTTTCGCCAGGGCCTCGTTTGTCTGTCAGCAGGGTACACCGCGTGCAGGTGAGGTTGGCTTTGGTTCAAAGATGTTGATGAACCCCTTACACCCCAAATGCTTTTTCATATTTTATATTCCAGGATAAAATATCATTACAATCCATTAGTTTCCACGTGAAATAATGACCTTCTTGAACAAACAAACATACTTATAATTAGTATGGATAGCGTGTCTCACTAACTCAACTAACTCGACCTCCTAAATATACTTCATAATTTTCCTTCAAGCGAAAAAATATCATTCCGCTGAAATCCATCTCGCAGTCGAGTGTCTCCTGTTACATTTAAATTAGTGATCGTTAGATGAAATTATGAGTGTACGGACACTTGACACCCTCCGGCACTAAAACTGACACTTCTCATTGCCACTCTTTTGAGAACCCTGGCTTATTAATATCTTGGCATTAATGCAAGCAAGGTTGTGAAAGACGATATTTTAAAATAATTTTAAGGCTTGGTTAAGGCATTTGACATGTTGTTTGCCATTTGATGTTTATAAAAGTCCGTCAGGTCAGAAAGAAATGGAGGAGTGTAGGTTGGCAAAGGATTGGCAAGTGTTGCTGATCTCCATGGGCGGTGATTGCTATCCATCAGGTGACCCACATGCTGATTTTCCCTCCTCTCATATATATCGACCGTCGATGACCTGGTTGTTACGCTTTCACGCCTTAGCTACTAAACAAATAATAATTAAATTTTGATATGTATACATTGTTTAATTTCATTCGATTCCATAAATAAAATTTGTTTTATCGATTTAAAGAAACACGGAAAAAAATAATATAATTTATACAATAACTCTTCAGTTAAATTTTCTTAAGGAGACGTTAATTAAATAAATATATGTAGGTAGGTACTTTAGGATTTTTTCCAAACATTATATCCCAACTTCAAAATTATGTTACATCAAGTAAATCCTTATATAAGAAGTTTTAACTCTATCCCACGAGGTCAAAATAACGACTACAAAGTTGTCATTAAGGCTGATAGACGTACTGCAACAGAACATCGTGGATGGTATAATCCTCCTGTTGCAGTATATTACTCTGTATATGGAAACGCAATGCAAATAGCCAGCAACGAAAACTTCTGGTTATGCGAAAGAGTTATTTTAACTCCGCGATTAAGTGGCAGCAATAAATGCTGAAATTTTAAATTGCGTTTCGGGGTATAGTGTAGAGTGTGTTTCCATTAACAGGGTAATGGAAGACGCAGAATCTACGAACTATCCGGTAGAATTTTTAGAATCCCTTAGTGACCCAGGATTGCCGGCTCACAAGATAAATTTAAAAGTCGGGGTACCTACAATGCTGCTTAGAAATCTAAGTCCCCCCGAACTTTGCAATGGTACCGGGTTAAAAGTTAATAATTAGCAGCCGTATGTCATAAAGGCAGAGGCTTTAACGGGATGTGGAGCTGGAGAGAGTGTTTTCATACCTCGAATTCCTTTAATACCCAATAATTGCCCATTTACTTTCAAACGGGTCCAATTTCCAGTAAACCTATGCTATGCCATGACCATTAACAAAGCTCAAGGACAAACGCAGAAAGCTGCGAGTGTGGATTTAATTGTTAGCTGTTTTTCGCACGGTCAGCTTTATGTGGCTATAGCGCGCGTGAGCGATCCCAGAAACTTATATGCTTTGATCATCGACGGTAATATATCTAATGTCGTGTACAGAGAAGCGTTGTTGTAATTTTTATAATAAAATCAAGTATATAATTTTAGTCAATTCACAATTCAATCTCGATTCGGTCAACTTTCAATCTGTGTTCGTAGTAAAAATACGAGAATTGGCCTTCTGGTATATTTATTATTTAATTAGCCTAATAATCATGTAATCGACTTCTCTCGATAGCACGAGACAATTGTGAATGTTGTAATTGTGTGCCGGGTCCCGCGCGACCCCGGGGTCAATTACAACTGCGACGGTTGACCAGATTTATTGGGCCGTTATGGCCGCCATAATACGCGAGTGGCAATAAACCTGTTACTAGTTGCCCGGCCCTCTGAGGGTTGCACTGGAATTAGCAGTAGTAGACATTTTAGTTAAGTTACTGTTCTTTTCAAATAGGCATCAAAAATATACTTTGACTCATAGATGAATAGCCACTTACAATAACATTATTAGTACTAAGTACTCGTACTTAAAATAAATAAAATAAAATAAAAACATTTTAATTCGGATTCGCCATCCATATTATAGTGTTAGTAAAAAAAATATTAGTGTTAGTAATAAATTTTAAAATTGAAAAACATTTAATTCAAATAATACCCGCATGAGTATGTACCCAGTGCCTCCAGCCCCCTTACCACCATCTCTTATTGCGATTCAATAACTGAATAGAATGCTTATTCATACCAATGAATAAGCGACTTTATTTCAAACGGAATAGAGTCGCTTATTCATTGGTATGAATAAGCAATCTATTACAAAGCCCCCTTACCACCTTCTCTTATTGCGATTCAATAATTGAATAGATGCGACTGATGCGGCAGTCGGGTTTATCTCTAACCACTTCCAGGATACTCGTTTATCTCTAACCACTCCGTTGGTACTCGCTCGAACTCTGCACATCAAAGACGCGATTCTTCCGTGTAACACCGCATAAAAATCATTAGGCTAGACTTATGGCTATTGGCATCAACCCATATTCATCCCACAGTTGGGTCTTCACTCCCGGGGTAGGCATTTCTTCTTTGAAGGATGCCGGGAAGTCAGCGTGCCTTGTACAGCTCCGGTACCTGTCAAGGAAATCAGGGAGCCGGCTATCCGGCGCCCCAGTGTGGGTACAGAAAAACTAGGCGCGCTTGTACTTGTACTTGCGCGCCGGGAAGTGAGCGTGCCATACAGCTCCGGTACCCATCATGGAGATTGGGGAATGGTAGTAGGGCCCCGATGCTTGATTCGCCGAGCGTCGGTTCGCCACGAGCTACTCGACTTAAGAGTACGCAAGTAGCCTGCATGCAGGTGAAAGCGGAGTAAGACCTGCTACTGTTCCGCTTGCGTGCTCGGTTGGTTTACTGAGCGCAAAAGCGGAGCAGGTAAAGGTCCTCTCGTCTGGTTGATTTCCTGGACGAGAGATTCGCATCCCGTGATATAACCCACGAAGGAAGATTGGCACACGGGGCGCATTAGCCGTTAGGTATAGGGTACGTTGTTGGGTCTTCACTCAATGGAAGTGCTGCGTGTTGGTGGAGGCCAGTGTTTTCAAGCCGCCTAAAGGCCACTGACTCGCTAAACGACTATCATCTAATAACAACAGCCGGGACCAACGGCTTAACGTAACCTACGACGCACGGAGGAGCTACAGATAATATAAACCCATCCACGGACAGATACGGTCGATGTTGCTTAACTTGCGTGTTCGATTTGACTGACCCGCGCAACGACGCTATCAAGCTCCTCGCCACAAATGTACTGATTTCCCATTTTTCTATGCATATATGCATTAATCTTTAATCAAAAAAGTTTTTTGTTATTTTTATGTTACTTCTAATAAAGATTCTCGAGATGAAAGAAACGAGAACACGAGAGTTTTTATAAAGTTCCAATTTATAGTTGTGCTTTGGTAGTGAAGATTTTCTCGTTGCATCGACACCGGATTGTGGAAACATAAATTTGTATTTACTAAGCAAGCGATGCACCGTAAAACTGCACTCCCTACTACACTTCTATACTCCTAGTAAATAGTAATAAATGTCTGTACTTTGTAGTTTGTCTTAATAAAGATCCGACTGAGGGGAAATTTACGTCATTTAATGCTCTTCAAATTCCGCGCTTCAAGTTGCGATCTAGATTTCACTTCATAAGCAATCTATTCAATTATTGAATCGCAATAAGAGATGGTGGTAAGGGGGCAGAAACTCACAATTGGTATTCTCATATCACAAAATGAACGTTCAAAGTTTAATTTTTATATATTACACAGCGCCATCTAGTCTCAAACTAAGCAAAGCTTGTACTATGGGTACTAGATAACTAAGTCGCTACTCTAAGACTGCTTTCCCACCACGTCAACGTCACGATGAGAGAGATGGGGTGTAAGTGGCTCACCACGATCTTTAGACCCAAAATCTCACCTTTACTTGGTGCACCCTGCCGACTAGCAGCAGAGGCTCTGGCGAAAGAGAGGTAGGGTACAGCGCATTTGTAAGCTTCCCGACTGGAGAAGTATCTCCACCTCACAGAATACCGTAGTCAAATAATAATTTCCTTGAGGATTGCTGTGTTTCTGCGAGTAAGTGATGCAGCGGGTGGCGGCGCGCGAGCGATGTTTCATGTGGCGAACGTTAATATGGCTACGATAACCGCTTCACATCAGGCGGGCCGTATGCTTGTCTGCCACCCGACGTAGTATGAAAAAAAAATTAGCTTATCTCACTGTACCATTTATTAGATAAAATATAGCATGGTGTCTAAGTTACTACACGACCAAAACCAGATGTGGAACTACAAACTTTCCACATTGTGCAATTATCTATCGAATCGAATCGAAGTACCTGCCACTCGACCTAGCATAAAAAAATCGAGGCATGTTTTCGAACAATTTCACCCACCAACAGACCTTTACGCTATCAGTATTTTATTTATCATATTGCATTCTCACATTGCAACTGCGGACGTCCAACAAAGCTGCGAACTAATTGCTGTTCATTAAATTTCCCAGCACAAACATGATACGTCTGTGGATCTCAGGCAGCCGCAGTTTCGCCTCCGGGACTGGGAATTTCACTGTTCAGTGCCACTTTGGTAGTTATAGTCGTTAATCCTAACTAAGCTCCACTACACACTGTACTCTGGCTCGATGGCATCGTTACGCGTGTCAGTGAAATCGATCACGCAAGTTAAGCAGGCGTCGACCGTAGTCTGTGTCTCCTGTGTAGCCAGGATTAACAGCGGCGACCGCCAAGAAAGGCAATGAACAGTGAAGTGCATTGCAGTCCCGGGGAAAAAACTACGGCTGCCTTGGAACTCACAACGAATTTAATCAGAAGAAATTAGTAGGAGTAGGAAGCTTTTGGAATTTGACTTCCCCTCCTAGCAGTGGAAGAGACTACAATATGACGTATAAGGCATCAAAAGTCTAAAGCCAACAGCCGGGACCGATGGCTTAACATGCCTTCCGAAGAGCAGAGAAGCTCAAGAAATATAAATTCATCTTTTGACAGGCTTCGCTCGCTATTGTTTAACTTTCGTGATCGATTAAACTGTCGTACCGACGACGAAGGACGGGCCCGGTGGTCGAATTGTTAGCGATGGCCACTTCGACTCCGAGGTTGAGGGTTCCGTCCCCGCACAGGACCAAAAAATTGTGTGTACGAATATGTCTCTTTGTGTTGGTCTGGCTGGTTTCTCTGTGTTATAAAAAAATGTATTTATGTACATATATCAGTTATCTAATACCCATAGTACAAGCTTTGCTTAGTTTGGTAATAGATGGCGCTGCGTAATATGCTGTCAAAGAATATTTATTTATTTAACGACGCCATCGATCTCATCGAAGCGGACACGCGCATCGGCAGCGAATTTCACAACATAATGGTTCGGATGATTCCAATCATTGGTTTTGTATATACAAAATCACAATGTTTATATGCCTGCTTATCGTTATCAATCATTTTATCCTCTGATAACGCGCTGATATGAACATGTCCGTGTCCTATGTCTAGTAAGTACGTAACATCGTAATTATCATTGTTATTTGGTAAAATATATTTTATTTAACGTCTCTATAACGGCGGTATTTACGTTTAGAATTTAAGTACAAAGTTTCAGGAACGTCCTTTGATAATTTTCAGTCGATCGTCGCGTAGTTAAAAGTTATTTAGTGACTGGTGAAAACATAGTGACTTTATATATTTTTTATGTTTATATATGTGTGTGTGGAATTGGTGTACACAGGAGAGTATTTATTACGAAATCAAATTTTGTGGTAAGTTATCTTTTATTTTTCACCTGCGCGTGGTGCACCCTGCTGACTTACAAACGAGACTCCGGCCAAAAGAGAAGTAGGGTATACCCTATTTTTTAAGCTGCTCCACTGGGGAAGTACCTCCACCTAACAGAATACCGCAGCCAAATAACAATTGCCTTGAGGGTTGTAGTATTCCTGTGAATGAGTGAGATCACTAGAAGGAAAGGAGGGAAGTAGTGTAGGCGGGCAATGGCGACCCTCTTGATGTTGCTGATCTCCGTGGACGATGGTGATTGTTTTCCATCAGGTAACCCACATGCTCGTTTGCCCCTCTCTCATATAAAAAAATCTGCATTTGATGCTGGTACGTAATAAACAACCCATTTTCTAACCTAATCGGTTATTACTTTAGGAAATAGTTCTAAAGTTTAAGTTTTTTAGGGTTCCGAACCTCAAAAGGAAAAACGGAACCCTTATAAGATCACTTTGTTGTCCGTCTGTCTGTCTGTCTGTCTGTCTGTCTGTCTGTCTGTCTGTCTGTCTGTCTGTCTGTCTGTCTGTCTGTCTGTCTGTCAAGAATTTCTATGTCGAGAATGCGTGGAGGTATCAAGCTGAAATTTGAACTGTATACTCAGGTCTACGGTCCCATGAAGTTAAAAAAAAATCAAACTGCTAAGTTTACGTAGAAAAAAGTTACGGGCGTTTATTGAGCAAAAAACGCATATTTCGACACACTCAAGGGAATCAAAACCTATAGGGTACTTCTCGTTGACCTAGAACTATGAAATTTGGCAAGTAACATCGTTATAGACTACAAGTACAGGAATAAATCTCAAAACTATACATTTGTAAATAGATCTTAAAAAATAGGGGGTCTATATTTTTTATAGGGTGTCAAAATTTGAAATTGAAACTACTAGTTCAAATGGGGTATCATATGAAAGGTCTTGATGTACACATTGCAAAATATATTTTATTTATTTTTTTCGACGCATTATTTCTTATTTATAATGAAAAATATCAAATTTAATAACGATACTTACCTATACGATACGTACCTACGGAACCCTCAGTGGGCGAGTCCGACTCGCACTTGTCCAGTTTTTTTTTAATACAAATTCAATATATTAAAACGGTCACTGCGTGTTATCTACTGAAGATAGGTATATGCTCTCACGGACTTTTTTGTAGTACTCGTTATTTTTAACAATTCTTCTGAACATAATTTTCATATATTTCTAACGGTTTAGACTACATAAGCCAAGAAAGCGCCAACAGAGGTATTTTTTCGCTGACTTGCTTGACTAATATCATCACTGCTCACCCCCTACGTTATTTACCGTAATGAAATATAGCCTATAACCATTCCGAAGAAGCAAGCTATCGATTGGTGAAGGTTTCATTAAAATCGGCCTACCGCTGCCTACGTTAGAGAAAGGGAAGCCAGACAGACTGGGCGCCGTTACTTTCGTTTGCGTGACATAACCAAGCGCTCTCTTACCTTTACCCTCCCATAAGAAGTTATCACTTCAAAGGTCACCACGACCAATAGAAGTAGAGCATCAACGAATAATATTGCAAAAACGGGAAAATTCCACACGGGTGAAGCCGGATGGATCGCGCTAGGTTGAATATAAAAACACATTAGTATAGATCAGTTACTTTAGCGAGTAATGGTCTAGAAGTGCTCGCTCGCCACGAATTGAGATATAAAAGCAATAATGGCTTACAAATGACTGCCGTGACAGTACTTCACCGGAGCGGCTTACGGGACGACGGGTTAGGGCACGACTGCACCGTGGCGACGTTATACTCTTACACAAATAATTATTAATATGACACTAGCTGACCTGGCAAACGTTATTTTGCCATAAAACAGGGGTTGATCGTAGAAGGATGAAAATTTGAAGTTATAAAAATAAAAGTAAAAAAAAATATTTAGGGGTGGGTCACCCTGATCATTTAGGGGTATGAAAAATAGATGTTGGTCGATTCTCAGACCTACCCGATATGCACACAAAATTAAATAGAATCGGTCCAACCGTTTCGGAGGAGTTTGGTAACAAAAACCGCGACCAGAAGAATACAGGAAGTGTACAAAGTAGAGCTGATCTCAAATACATATTTATTTATTATGTAATAATTTATTTGCATTAAATAAGATAATATTTAATAGATATGTCAGCTATCGTAAAACAAATCACCAGCCTATTTAGCCATTATAAAATAGCATGCAGATGGAACTTAATTTTAACCACGCCTTTTCACCTTAGTTGTAAAAAAAGGCCTAGAGATTGTGGCAAAAAATTAATGGGTCAAATTGAACTTGAAAGATTTGATGACACACACCGCGGTTAAAATTATATTACGTTAAATAAATAAAAAATATGTATATTTATTTCAGGTGATGACAAAACATGTAGGAATAAATACTAATCATAGTTCCGCGCAGTTCGATCATAGCTTTAACTTTCAGAACTGAATGATATATTATAGCTCTATATGTAATACTGATATACTTTGTATCACTTTTGTAGTATTATATTACAGAAAATACATTTTATTTACAATTCTTCTTTCATAACGATTCTCCTCATTTCAGTAGGTACTTTTATTTGGCAACGAACATTTCTGACAATACGACACGAAAATATCACTTTCGACAGCGGTATATAAAGCCATATATTCTAGCCATATATACACATGTATATAAGGGTGTAAGTAGTTCAAAAATCTTTGAATCAAAGCCAACCTCACCTGAATGTGATGCCCGTTCTGACTCACAAACGAGGCTCTGGTGCAAAGAGAGGTGGTGTATTGCGTATTTTGTAAACTACACGACCCGTTATACGTCTCCGGCATACCTAGAATAACTTACCTTGTTAGGAAGTTTGTTCTGGGTTTGGTTTGGGTCACATTCTCAGAACGACCTACCTACTAAGGTAAGGAGCCTAAATTCCTCCCCCCTATCAAATATAGAACTCATTATCTCATTACTTATTCATGCAAACAATAAAGTATATTCACTGTAAGGTACATATATAAATAGCCACCCGTGTGATCCACGACCTGTGTCTCACACGGCCGCAGTGAGGGCGCGGTAGCTCGCAGCTCGCCAACTTTGTGAAGTGTGACAAAGTTGCCGAGCGCATTGTTTGCGTAAGAAGGCGGAAATTCGCCTCCGTTCAGTACACTCGCGATGCCGTGAGCTTGTTGAATAGATTCAACCAACATATATCTACATATCTACATATATAACTACACTGGCTGTTACCCGCGACTTCACTCGCGTGATCTTTACTTTTTTTCCCTAAAATGATTTTTCCGGTATAATAAGTAGCCTATGCCACTCTCCAGGCCTTAAACAACCCCAAAAGAAAACATGTCTTTCCATTGAACTTGCTTATACTGTGCTATTGGTTCCTTTAAAGACAAACAAACAAAAACACTTTTACATTTATAATATTATTGGTATGTAAATATAGTTCTAAGAGGAGCACGATGGCGTCGTTGTGTACGTCTAATCGATCACACAAGGTAAGCAATATTGACTGTGTCCTGTCCTATGAATGGGTTTATTTATCTCCAGCTTCCCTGTACTTCAGAGGGCACGTTAAACCATCGGTTCTGGCTCTAGTCTTTCGATGATAGCTGTTAAGCCAATACAGTCTTTGGGAGGCTTGAAAACACTGGCCTCTGCCAACCCACAGTGAAGCAGCATGTCGGAGGACGCTCTAACTTCCTTCGATTGAGAGGAAAAAATTGAGTTTTCCGTATATCTGGTTTTATTATTATTATTTTTTATATGAGAGGGGGGCAAACAAGCATGTGGGTCACCTGATGGAAACCACCGCCCATAGAGATCAGCAACACCAAGGGGTCGTCGATCCGTTGCCAGCCTATACTCCTTCCTTCCTTTTTTTCTGGTGACCTCACTCACTTCCCGGAACACAACAACGATCAACAGAATAATTATAAGAAATAATTAAAAGTTATTTTAACCCTCAACATAATTGTTATTTGGCTACGGTATTCTTTGAGGTGGAGGTATTTCCGCAGTCGAGCAGCTTTGAAAATATGCCATGCTGTACCTCTTTTATCGCAGGACGATATTGTCATTGTTGAAGTAATGCATAAAATCCCTCACTTACTCTGTGTTTGTTTAGGCTAATCTATGAGGGATTTGGTATCTAGAAAGGTCATATTTATGAAAATTTTGTGGGAATAAGCTGCCGATATGAAGATATTTATAGACTAGCGTGAAGCCTCATCTCACCATATGCGACTTGCAGATTTGCAAACGAGGTTCTGGTTAATAAGAGATAGAACTAGGACATCGAACTCAACTGGAGATATTCCATTTCACGGAAAGCCGCATACAGATAACAATACCCTTGGTAATTCATGAGTTACTGGTAGTGAATTCCATCACTGGACTTACATGGTGCACCTTGCATTTTATGTGGTGTACCCTGCTGATCTAAGCTCTAAGCTGAGGTAGGGCAGGTAGGAGAGAGAGCTGTCCGACTTGATAATTGCCACTAGACCGCAGAAGAACGTAACTAAATAATAATTCCCTTGAAGATTGTTATGTTCCAGCGAGTCAGTAAGGTCACCAGCCCCCTTACCACCAACTCTTATTGCGATTGAATAACTGAATAGAATGCTTATTCATACCAATGAATAAGCGACTCTATGCAATTTGAAATAGAGTCGCTTATTCATTGAAGAATGGAAGGAGTTCCTGCGTTGACAACGATCTGACGTAGTATAAAAAAGTGTGTATGGATGGCTGTGTCATGGCCACGGCCGTGTTGCACGGGAATACTTTATATGCACTAAAATTATCTCAAAATGGCAGCGCGTCCCCCTCCCTCGCACGCGATGTTCAATAGTCTTGACTTAGCGTAAAAAAATATTTTATCCTTCATCTACCCAGTGGTGTAATTGAATTTTGGATGGAGAAGGTAGTTATGTAGCTGCAACATCAAACTGTATCCCCCGAATTTGTTATCATTTTGAATTGCCTCCCTATGAAAGCGATTTTAAACATGTATTTACGTCAAAAAAAAACTTTCATAATAATAATAACTTTTAAACTTTCGCGTTGCATGATTTATGAAATTTAAGAACGGGAATTAACCTGGTCGAAACGTCAGGCAATAATAAAGGTGTGTAAATACCATATGCATGATCGCGTTAATTCCCGGTCTTAGATTTCATAAATTTCATAATAATGATCTTTTTTTCCACATACCTGACAATTCCTCGAATTCCTGTGATCCTGGTAGGTCAAGCATACCATACCAGCGTAATGCATTGATCCATAATCCAATATTGAATTACGTGCCTTCACGACCAATTAACATGCAGTCAGCTGGACGGTGGATAATTAATAGCCAGCCCTCGCCACCCTCCCCACACCACGCCCTCACTCACCCTGCCTGCAGTCATCATAATTACCACGGCAAATAGTGGATGATTATGACTGAGATTGATTTAGTTGAGTGATTATTGTTATGTTTTGGGGTGTAAGCGGCTGACTGCGATCTTTACCAAAGTCAACCTCACCTGCACGTGGTGCACCCTGCTGACAAGCGAAAGAGGCTTTGGCCACCACCACCACCGTCACCAGAATGGAAGGAATTAGTTAGGTAGAAACACAAATACGATCTGTTTACGGTCGGTCGGTAAAATTAAACATAATAACGTGGAACAGTACAAGTGCTTTATAACATTATGATGGAAAGAGTTGCTGCGTTGGCAGCGGGGGTGGCAGAGCGCGAGTGATACTTTATATCAGGAGCGTATATATGGCTACGGTATACATTTCACATCAGGAGAGCCGTATGTTTGTCTGCCACCTGACGTAGTATAAAAAAAACAATTACAAAAATGGGATATGGCTGTGTTATGGACACGGTGTGTGTTGTACGTGAATACGTTATATGCACTAAAATTATCTCAAAATGGTAGCGTTTCCCCCTCAACCGCACGTGATATTCAATAAATAAATAAATATTTCTTGACAGTTTACACAGCGCCATCTAGTCCCAAATTAAGCGCAAAGCTTGTGTTATGGGTACTAGACAACTGATAAATGTACTTAAATACAGTTTTTTTTGTAAATACATACCTAAATACATAGAAAACACCCAGACCAAGACTAACAGAGATGTTCATGCACACAAATGTTTGTCTTGTACGGGAATCGAACCCGCGACCTCGGAGTCAAAGTGGCCATTGCTAACCATTCGACCACCGAGCTCGTCTATACTTATCTTTATGTAATAGTCTTTACTTAGCGTAATAATTTCTTTGATCCTTCATCTATCCAGTGGTGTGATTGAATTTTGGATGTAGAGCATAGATTCGAAAATAAAACGCGAAACTGTATCCCCCGATTTTGTTATCATTATATTTTGTGCATTGCCCCCGTGTGGTATCAAATTTAAAGACGAATTCATGTCAAAAGAATTAAATATCTGATTCCACACGACAAATATACCCAACTAGCTTTCGCCCGCGGCTTCGCTCGCGTGAAATTCGGGACAAACACGTGTTTACTCATTTATCTATAGAAGTACTCGTGTAAAGTTTCGGATAAAATAGTCCAACTAATCTCGTTTTCCCATACAAACTTTGGAACTCCGTTTCACCACCTTAGGGGATGAATTTTGAAAAATCCTTTCTTATTGTACCCTTAGACGTCATATGGAATCTACGTGCCAAATTTGGAATCTCTAGACCCAGCGGTTTGGCTGTACGTTGATATATCAGTCAGTCAGTCAGGACTTTGAATTTTATATTATGTATATAGATAAAATATCGCTTGTAAACACCTGCTATCTAAATATTCAAATAACACTAATATTTTCACTGGTAAATTTATTAGTATTTACGTCTAGTAACGTTCGTGTTGACTTTGTTTTGGTTAGCTATTACACAAATTACTTCAGCATATATTTAATTTAGTAGAACAATCCGACGTACGTCGCTCACTCTCTGGTGTTAATTAAAATTTAATTAATTTGCTGATACACTCAAGGCAATGGTAGTGGCGCCCCGCTGCGTCAACACA
Organism: Hypsopygia costalis; assembly: GCA_937001555.2. NCBI lineage: Eukaryota > Metazoa > Arthropoda > Insecta > Lepidoptera > Pyralidae > Hypsopygia > Hypsopygia costalis. The sequence continues at coordinate 19,788,881 of OW443350.2, read as the reverse complement.
AACTAACTCATTATTAAATACCTTCAACGATGTTATTAACTAATTGGTCGTACTTATGCATGAACAATCCATCGGTAAAAAATATTTAAGTCCTTTAAGTACAGGAATCCATTGGTAAAAAATAAGTCACTTAAGTACACCAAACTGATACACTTATGTGACTTAAGTCGTTTTTATCAATGGATTATTTTTGCATAACTACGACCAATTAGTTAATAATGTTAGGTACTTGTCTCACCGCCGGCAATGAACGAGAAATGAGTAGAGTTATAAACGAGTTCGCAAGCAGCGAGTAGCAAGTGTATTGCACCGATAGTTTTATCGCTGGGCTACAAGCGAGTGTACGAATTTTGCTGAGAGCAATAAGGCTGCCCCATATAAAGTTGATACTGTTGATTATTGGCACTTGGTGGAACATTATTATCATAATGTTATAATAAAGCACTTGTACTGTTTTGTTACTTTTAGGATCCTTTTTACGTAATTTACGTGCACGTACAATAAATTATAACACTAGCTGCCTGCCCCGGCTTCGCGCGAGTAAATAGCCTAATGTTACTCAGGGTGAATGTATCTTTCCAATGGCGAAATAATTTTTGAAATCGGCACAGTAGTTTTTGAGTTTATTCATTACAAACATTAAAAAGTGGAACGCGTTGCCGGCATATGTATTTCCTCAATCATACAATATGGGATCCTTCAAGCGAAGCGTGAAGAAGCATCATGTAGGCCAGCATGGCAGCGTCAACTGACAGGACATCAAGGTCTCTTGTCCGTTGCCGTTGCGATTGGGGCTCCTCTTTTCGCTTACCATCAGGCGAAGTGGAGCCAATAAGCTGAGCTAATATAAAAAAAAAAAAATTACACACACACTCAAATACAAATCTTTCCTCTTTATAATAGTAGTGTAGATAATGAAGGCTGCCCCTTCTTTCTCAAATCTTTTCAAAGGCAACCTAGGGTAACGAATATGTGCATGTATATTATCTTTGATATCACTAGTCGTTGCGACAAGGCTCATAGTGACAGAGTACCTATCGTCGTCAGTGTGAACAGTAAACGATCAAATCAACTAGTCATATATGCATCTCTGTAATTATTGCACATATGTTAAACGAGAAAATAGTCTATAGTTGGATGTTTTCTTGCCGGCGATGAGACAAGTGCCTTACGTCAATAGTAAATAAAAACAGATATTATTGGGCAGTAGAAAAGGATCCTAAAAGTAAAAAAAAATCCTTTTTATTACTCCCAGATCCAGAAAAGGAAGTAAACACTAATTTAACGTACTAAAAACATACGAGGAGACGTACAATAGTGGCGTTCCCTTGGTCATTTGTCTAAAGTGTCTTTTTGTACTAATTATAGGACGCTTGGTGATTAAGTACTTTTCAAATTTCAATTATGATTAGTCCAATTTTAATTAACATAAAGTAACAATCCGGAATTTATATTTCTACGAAATATAAGCTTTAACTGTAGACGTTGTAAGCTTTGCTATCCCTCGAGAACTAAAGAAAAAATGTATTGCAATCGTATAAATTAGATATTCTATAAAAAATATTTGGAACTATGTTGATACTGCTGATTGTTGGCACTTGGTGGAACGATTTCAACATTTCTATATAATAAAATCACTTGAACTATTCCACATAATTAGATTTAGTTTTTGTAAAAAAGAGAAAACTCTCTTAATACCTTGAAAATGCCGATTGACAAATAAATCTAATTAGGTGAAAAGTACAAGTTTTTTTTATACCACTAAAGTGGGAAACAAGCCTACGGCCTGCCTGATGGAATGCAGTTACCGTAGCCTATGAACACCTGTAACATCAGGTGATTTTATTATATAAACATGTTGAACTATGTTTGTCTGCCTATAAAAAAAATTGATAAGGAAGACACAAAAAAGTAATTAAGTAAGATTTATATAAACAAGTGTATGTTGTCTCAGTACCCAAAATATTAATAAATAGTAGAAATTTATTTTCATTTAAACAATATTCAAAATAACAAAACAAGTAAGTCATAAAAGAAGTGCCCGTCTGCGGCACATAATTTGGGGTGTAAGTGGTTCATCACACATCTTTGAACCAAAGCCAACTTCACCTGCACGTGGTGCACCCTGCTGACTGACAAACGAAGCTCTGGCGAAGAGAGAGGTAGGGAGCGTAATTGTAAGCTGCCCGACTGGGGAATGTGCCTCCACCTCACAAAATACCGCAGCCAAATAACAACTCCTTGAGGGTTGTTGTGTTCCTGCGAGTGAGTGAGGTTCCAGAAAGGAAGGAGATGCTACGTTGGTAGCGGGGGTGGCGGCGCCAGGCGCTAGCGATATTTTGTGTTGCGAGCGTTAATATGGCTGCAGTTACTGCTTCACATCAGGCGGGCCGTATGCTTGTCTGCCACCCGACGTAGTATAAAAAAAAAAAACATAAAAATGTTAAATTAATTAAAAAGTTTAATTTCAGACTATACATTATATAACAAATGGAGATCAAGACCTATCCTCTCAAACTAGGATACCCTGTGCTATGAGAGGGTAGGTTTTCCGCTTACTATAAAAGTTACTTTATTTACTTATTCATTTAAAAGACCTACTGGAATTTGATAGTAGGTGTACCTACTTTTAACTTGAGTCGGTATATCAAACTCCAAAAGCTTCATACTCCTACTAATTTCTAATTCCTACTAATTTCTTCTGATTAAATTCGTTGTGAGTTCCAAGGCAGCCGTAGTTTTTCCCCGCGGGACTGGAATGGATCACTGTTCATTGCCTTTTTGGGCGGTCGCCGCTGTTAATCCTGGCTACACAGGAGACACAGTGGTGGGAATGTGTGGTGGGCCCCCGACCCGTTGAGTAGGTATATTGTCAATTTAGTATCTCAAATTACTTCGAAAGATTTTGCGTATATTTTTGTGATCCCTATTTTTGTGATTTACTTTATATCCTAACGCAGAGTACACCAAAATAATTGATTTATTTCTTACCGAGTAGTGTTTCAAAATAAATGGGTTTAAGAGACGGTGCCAGACATATACAAGTTATTTTTATTAAGTAATCTTGCATAACAAATTGATAAATAGATACCACAGTAATAGTACTACGTACAGTAAGGACTCTCCCTGCCGCTCTCTCGTGTCGACCTCACCTCCCCTCTGAGACGAATCTGGAACAGTTTGTATGGCACTGCACGCACACATGCTCATTTATGGTCTGTGTGTAGATACTTAAATTATCTAACAGACCAAAACCATTAAAAAACACCATTAAAAAATGGAACGCTTTGCCGGTATTTGTATTTCCTCATTCATACAATATGGGATCCTTCAAGCGAAGCGTGAAGAAGCATCTTGTAGGCCAGCATGGCAGCGTCAACTGACAAGACATCAAGGTCTCTTGTCCGTTGCCGATGCGATTGGGGCTCCTCCTTTCGCTTACCATCAGGCGAAGCGGAGCTAATAAGCTGAGCTAATATATATAAAAAAAACAGTCTAAAATAATTGTATAACTTCCGCAGTTGTTTACATCATTAATCTATTAATCTAAATACGGGACCTACCGCGACGGATTTTTAATAAGAAGAAGTGTTTATATTTATTTATATATCATCATCATCATTATCATCAAGTCATTTTAGTCTCCACTATAGGAGCACGACCCTCTCTCCTTCGTCACAGACAGGAGGATTTGGCCTACACTCCCTACGCTTGCAAGACGGGTTGGGGAGGCCTTTCAATGTTTTATAATGTAAGAGACGGAGTGATTCTATTCTAGTCTGCCGGAAACCACACGGCCAAATAATAATACGGCGATTTATAATATAATGATTGACATTATTTTTAGTATAGCCGATATTTTACTTTTTTTTAAATAATTACTTGGTATTTCTACTGCATTAAAATTAATTGATATTTTACATAATATTACTTTACCAGTATGTCGTGAAAGTCTTCCCTTTGATTAAAATATAATTAAGATGACTGCCACTCAAGCGCCCGCCGCGTCACACTTACGCTAAAAGCAGCTTTTTCGAGCGCTTTATTGTATTAGCGGAGTATCTCGGATGTGGCCCTCCTGCCTTCAAAGTAGGGTCGCCATGTGACGTCGGAAAATTGGGACAAGTGGCTAAAAAGGAAACTCGATATGTTTGCGTTTTACTGGTCGGCGTGTGCGTGTTGAAATCCTATCAAAACATTTTTTTTACAAAATTATGTGGTTAGCATTTTGGATTCGTAATATTTATACTTTATTTGTCGGATATTTTTTATCTTTATTTTATCAACTGTTTGTAGAAATGAAATGAAAATCCTCTATTTGCCTCTGGGTAGTCTTACAGTTTTTTTTATATAAAATGTATTCTTATTTTGAGGAGCTTTTAATGGAGTTGTTGTGCGTGTCAGTCTAGTCGACCGTAGCCTGTCTATGGAGGGGTTTATTCATCTCAGGCTCCACCGTGTTTCAGAGGGTACGTAAAGCCGTCAGTCCCGATTATTGTCATTAGATAACAGTCGTTAAGCCAAGTCAAGTGGCCTTTGGGCGTCTTGTTAACACTGGCGCCTACCAACCCGTAGTTAAAAAGCATGGGGTCGTATGTACTAAACTCCTTCGATTGAGAGAAGAATAAGTGTTGACGATGGTGTATAATTTTATGTCTAATCACTACATAGTATAAAACAAAGTCGCTTTCTCTGTCCCTATGTCCCTTTGTATGCTTAAATCTTTGAAACTACGCAACGGATTATGATGCGGTTTTTTTTAATAGATAGAGTGATTCAACTGGAAAGTTTATATGTATAATATATGCATAACATAGTAGAAAAACACTGATAATTTAGAGGTTTCTAATGTGATGTCGTAAATAAACACATTTTTTTGCTCTTTCATTGCAAACGCTGGCTGAACCCAACGAGATAGATCAAAATAATGTAGTACAGTATTGTTAACCTTAAAATGGTCTACAAAAAAGTTCGCGATGGTATATGTCTATCTCTTAGTGGTAACACACAATAACCGTTATTTTATCCTTTGCTTTTTACAAGAAATAATGCCTTATTTACGAAGCGATTTTAAGCAATACAGAATTAATCCTTATCCAATTAAGAACCTAAAATACATTGCGCATTTAATATAGATCAATATGGCCCTTCACAGCATGTAATTTAAATGAATAGTTTAGAAGATATTACACATTTAAAATGCAGGGACATAACGGCTGTGGCGGTACCGGCCGCGGAGCCGGCGGCGTGTGCCTATAACTGGGGAAGGACTGGATAGGACAAAGCGCAAAGACCTTCTGTAGTACATTTAGTATTAGCATTGCACCCGTGCGAAGCCGGGGCGGGTCGCTAGTCTCTTATAATGTGGCTTAAGTAAGAGACACGACAACCTAATGAAAGCATAATACGTAATAAAATTTTTAGTACTTGAAGTATCGAGTACGAACAGTTTTTGTCTTCGTATATTTATTATCGTTATTTATTAGTAACTACGATTATTAGTGGTGACACGTCATAGGAACTACCAGTGACCCCCTACCACCACTTATAAAGGCAAAATATGTAAAACTATTAAGTTGTAATTTTTTTCCCAAAATAAAAGAAATATAATAAAGAATAAAAGAAAGTGTGGTAGCCCTATTCTCCAGGGCTGAAGCATTTTATACAAAAAATGATTTACACGCGGCACAACAAGGCGGAGTTGCCCAAATACCCGATAATCTTACTTTGAGAATACCTCCGCTTAACCTTTTAGAATTTTGCAAGTTTTGAGTTAAGGCTTAGTTGTGTGTGAGATAAAATTGAACTTAGGAATTTGAGTTTCTTTAACTATCTACGCCTGAGTGAAGAGTAATATGAATGGAGTAAAATCAAATTGGAATGTTTTCCTTTATTAGTCCTAATTAAAATATTGCACAATAGGGTATTTGACAATGTTCAAAAATTGTATAAATTATAATAAATAATAAATAAATATTTATGAACAATTTACACAGCGCCATCTAGTCCCAAATTAAGCGCGAAGCTTGTGTTATGGGTACTAGACAACTGATAAATGTACTTAAATACATTTTTTTTTGTAAATACATACTTATAATACATAGAAAACACCCAGACCGAGACAAACAGACATGATCATGCACACAAATGTTTGTCTTGTGCGGGAATCGAACCCGCGACCTCGGAGTCAAAGTTGCCATTGCTAACCATTCGACCACCGAGCTCGTCATTATTTAACAATATCGTAAAATACACAAAACTTTAAAGATCTGCAAACTTTCATTCATCTTCCGTCCAATTTATTTTAGGGTCGATCAAAGTTTGGCGCGAAAGTCCATTTTCAAAGTATGAAATTATAAAAAAAAAAAATATGTCCATTGGAGAAGCAATAAAAAAAAAACTATAACTTTTATTATGATACTAATAACATAATAGTAGTTTATGAAACTGTTGCATAATAAGGGTCCTTAAAATAAGAGTGTGAGTTTATAAAACATACGAGTATTTTACATACATATCAAACCGAAAAATATGTTGGTCAAATAGCCTTTGATAATATTGTAGCCTTTCAAAGATTCACTCATCCACTTTGACTCCGGTCAAGTGGACATTGCTAATTCGCCAATGGCCATAAAGCCATCAGTTTACCATAGTAAAGCCAAACCGGTCGGTAAAAATAAACATAATTACGTGGAACAGTACAAGTACATTATTATAACATTATATTTTCAAAGGGGCCTCTACGCGTTGGATCCATATCCCCGCACTCGTCTAAATGACCGGGCTCAACCCGTGATTAAAAAGAAATTTTAGTAAAAATATCATATTACAAACGAGATGCGAGCAGATGATGTTACAGTTACACATACACAGGTGTACTGTTTACACCCCAAAACCTGGTTTTTAGGGTTTCGTACCCAAAGTGTAAAAACGAACCCTATTACTAAGGCTCTGCTGTCCGTCCGTCCGTCCGTCCGTCCGTCCGTCCGTCCGTCCGTCCGTCCGTCCGTCTGTCACCAGGCTGTATCTCATGAACCGTGATAGTTAAACAGTTGAAATTTTCACAGATGATGTATTTCTGTTGCCGCTATAACAAAAAATACTAAAAAATAGAATTAAATACATATTTAAGGGGGCTCCCATACAACAAACGTGATTATTTTGCTCGTTTTTGCTCACAATTGATAACGGTAATAAGTAGACGCTTGAAATACTCACATAATATTTAGTTATAATATATTCACTTTAAAAATAAATAATGAAATAAAAATAAAACAAATATTCAAGGGGGACTCCCATACATAGGACTCCCATAGGAGGACTCGGTTTTTGCGTGATAATTGTACGGAACCCTTCGTGCGCGAGTTCGACTCGCACTTGGCCGGTTTTTTTTTAAATTTTTATTTTAGTTACAACATTAGTAAGCTTTTCTAGTACTACGTCGGGTGGCAGATAAGCATACGACCCGCCTGATGTGAAGCGGTGACCGTAGAAAATATCGCTCACACGCCGCCACCCCCGCTGCCAACGCAGCATCTCCTTCCTTTCTGGTGACCTCACTCACTCGCATGAACACAAATCCCCAGTCGGATAGCTTACAATTACGCTCCCTACCTCTCGTTTCGCTAGAGCTTCGTTTGTCAGTCAGCAGGGTGCACCGCGTGCAGGTGAAGTTGGCTTTGATTCAAAGATGTTGATGAACACCCCAAAGTTTTCTTTTGACAAATATCAATAAAACAACCGATTCTTAAAATCAATATGCAAAGTATAGTGATTGATTCGTGTCGCGAAATTGATGCTTTGCGGTTTTATTGTAGAGATTTCCAAAGGTAAACTTATTTATAAGGGCTTAGTTATTACCCGCGGCTTCGCCTGCGTGGTCATTATTTTATTATATGAGAGGGGGCAAATAAGCATGTGGGTCACCTGATGGAAAGCAATCACCATGGAGATCAACAACACCAAGCGGTCGCCGATCCGTTGCCAACCTATACTCCTTTCTTTCTTTCTGGTGATCCCACTTACTCGCAGGAAACAAACAACAAATCGAGTGGGCTTAAAGATGGGCAAAATACCGGGAATTTTTGATAAATTTTCATTGAATTCATATTAATTCCTGGTTGTTGCCTAAAAAATGGGTATTTTTAACTTTTACTTTGCATTTATGCGTACTTATTGGAACGGGCGGGCCGGACCCCTTGTTTGACGGCTGAAGTGAGCTGACGTGGGATCAAAACGCGTCGCTCTCCCTGCCCTAGTTCGAAAATTCCAGAGCTGTGCCTCATAAATCGGATAATTTAAAATCCCATTAAAATCACAAAACGGTATAATAAAGCCGATTACATTCAAACATCAAATAAAAATGCCACATTCCTTTGAAGAAATCGGATTACATAAAAATGAGGAAAATCGACTAAATGAGTGCCATTCAAAAACGAATCTAATTTAACCATGATAAAGTTTAAAGTGAGTGAGGGTTTGTAAAAGGGAAAACGGGGAAATGTTATTTTTGTTAGTGTACAGTATAAAGTGTATTGTTTTTGTCATATTATTTAGTATAGCGATGGAGAGAGCTATGCTTGGGATATCTCTAAGAGAACGAATTCGGTACGAAGAATTTTGACGAAGAACCAAAGTGAACATAGCTCTCAGGGTCATTAATCTCAAGTAGCAATGGACCGGCCACATCTGCCGAGTCAACTATGGTAGATAGGGAGGAAAATCCTGGAATGGACATGGTAGATAGGGAGGAAAATCCTGGTGTGAATGAATCGATGAAGCGTGGGACACTTCCTCTCTAGATAAGCCAATGACCTGAAAAGAGCGACTGGAGGTGGAGGCCATGGAAAAACCCAGATCCAGCGATGAATAGATACAGGCTGATGATGATAATGACGATGTTCGGTTTATATTACCCGTAGAACAAGGAAAGTTTATTTCTTATTCTGTCCGATCAATCGATTGTATGGCATAACTTCCTGAGCCTGTTTCTGAGACTCCGCTGTCGTCTGTCATCTGCCTGTTACACGCTTCTATCTCTTGAACCGTAACAGCTAGACACTTGAAATTTTCACCGAATATGTATAGCGGCCACGCTACACGTTGTATAGGTAAAGAGTGTGATAAAGAGTCTGCAAACCGCTCTATCTGATTCTTCCACAAAACAATTGAAGATCTTAATTTTCCTTTTATGTTTAAGTAATATATTTCGGGTAATTTGATCTACAATATTTTGCGTGTTTCCGCCACCAATTAGTTCATGCAAACTATTGTCGGCCGGCACCCAGGTACTACCGTTAGTAGATGCATGCGACTGCCGTGGCTGCTTTTTTCGTCTCTACTCCAACTGCTGCAGTCGTCTCGGCGAATCTCTAACATCTGAAACAGAAGTTCATTCATTCATCGTTCGGCATTCGTACGAATAGCACATACGTCAATCTGTCCCGTACATAGGTATCATCTACCCTCAACCAATATGCATAAGTGTGATAAGTGCAATAAAATTATCTCTAAAAGAGCTCCAGGAGTTGAGTGCAGCAAATGTGAAAAGCATGTGCATGTCGTCATGGAGTGCTCTGGACTTACTACCAAGCAACGTAATGCCCTACGCGCCAATAACAATCTGGACTGGTCTTGCGAAGAATGTCAGGAATTGTCTCCAAAACGCCGCTCAATATTCATCCCAGATGATGATGAGGAAGAAGAAGTCATCCAGAGTAATCCGGGAAGTTCCGCAGGCGACCAAAGGCTGCAGCTTGATACCAAGAAGTTGCTAAATGACATATACGTAGAGATAGAAAAGGCTCTGTCCAAAGAAATGAAACAAATCCATCAATCGCTACAATTTCACACGGATAAAGTGGACGAAATGATAGATAATATGGAAGCTTTCAAGCAGACTATACAAGATCTCCGGAAAAAAAACACTGAGCTGAGCAACAAAAATAACCACCTACAGACTCGTATTGGTACTTTAGAACAACGAGTACATGATTTGGAGCAAAAGGAGTTGAACAGAAATATCGAAATAGCGAATGTACCCCATAATGAAGATGAGTCTTTGATGGAGGTTGTAAAAAAGATAGCTCTTAAGTTGCAGGTGCCTTTTGAGGATGTGGAAGTAGTCAATCGTTCAGCAGGAAAAAAGGACCGACCTTCATTGATACATATCAAGTTTGCAAAAGTGACTACCCAGGAAAATTGGTTAGAAAAAGCAAAATCTAATAAGTTATTTCCCTCAGATATCTTGCCTGATATATCCAAGAACACAGAAGAATTGCCTATATATATACGTGAAGCATTAACCCCACATACCAAATCGTTACTATGGGAAGCGAAGCAGAAACTAAAAGATACCTACAGATACATTTGGTGCAAAAAAGGAATCATCAGAGTACGTAAAGAGGAAAAGGAGAATAGTATAATAATCAGGTCGGAAGGCGATATCAATAAGCTAATAGGGTAATTGCACTCACACATACTTTTTTATAATGTACCTAACAATATTTTCGTAAATAAAAATGGCTACGTTACTCGATACTGATATCATAAATGAACTCACTGATTGTACAAACATAAATGATTTCCTAACATTTATACCTACTAAATTAATTAACCTTTTGTGCATGCATATAAATATCAGATCCATGATAAAAAACTTTTCCGCTCTCGAACATTACATTCACACGAGCAATGTCTGTGTAGATGTTATTGTAATAACTGAAGCTAACATCACCGAGTCGATAAGCTGCTTATATAATATAAATGGCTATCATATGTACACTAAATTACGAAAAAATCAGAAAGGCGGAGGTATAATAATATACATAAATAACAAACATAAAACTTCGCCAATAAATATAACATCACAGCACTTTGAATGTTTAATGCTAAACATTAACACATCTAAAAAGTACTCCGCAACTGTTTGTGGCATATACCGTCCGCCAAGTACTAGTAAGCACCTATTTATCGAGGAACTGAGCAATGTAATTAACAGTAAAATACAAACACAGCATGACTTAACGATACTCGGTGATGTTAACATAGATCTGAAGAAAGAGTCCCCTGTAACACATAAATACCGCAGCATGTTATGTAATTACGGGCTTCTGTGCGGGATCTCGAATTACACTCGTATCGAAACTTGTGACAATAAAATAAGCAAAACTTGTATAGATCACATTTTTACGAGATCACGCACACAAGATCTGTACACAGCCGCGTTAGCTACAGTACTGGCCGACCATCGCGCAGTTGTTCTAGCAAGCATTGGTCCGCCGGTGCATACTATACAGGATGCGATCATTTATAAACATTATGACAATACAAAATTAGGTAAATTGCTTGGTGAAGTGGACTGGCAGAGCGCGTGTAATAATACATGCCCTTTAGAAATATATAAGTATATATCCGATAATGTCAATGACTGTTATAAAAAATCTGAAATAATCAAAAAAACAAATTTAAAAAACGATAAAAATAAATGGATTAATAAAAAAACTATGTACGCGTGCAATTATAGAGATAAATTGTTTAAAGAATGGTTACAAGATACTAGTAATTTAATAATAAAAACAAAATATAATAAAGCAAGAAATTACGCCAACAAATTAATACAGAAAACAAAAAATGAATACATTAAAAATGAAATTATAATCAATAAAAAAGACCCAAGGCACTTGTGGCAGTTATTGAACTCAATCACAGGGAGAATAAAACAGAGTGTAGATAATGTAATTATAAGTTCGTTCAGCAAACCGGGAATATCTAATACTGACATTGCGAATAGATTTGCAAATTCATTTAATAATAATGTGAAACACAGTACACAAAAGTGTCACAGCTGCTTACTAGATTGTAGTAGCTATAGCACCCCAGCTAATGTCACTATGCGGTTCCGGAGCGCAGCGGCCTATAATTTAAATAAAATAATTAAAGAACTTAATCATAAGAAATCACCGGGCGTGGACAAAATAAGGACAATAGAAATTAAATATATATTTGATAGCATTGCTCCACTATTAGCAAAATTTATTAACTTGTGTATAAGTACAGGTAAATACCCAGACGACCTCAAAACTGGAATCGTTAGACCGGTGCATAAAAAAGGCTGTAAAAGTAATCATGAAAATTATAGACCAATTACTATCCTACCAACAATTAATAAAATAGTAGAAAAATATATTACTAGGCAGATACAACATTTCTATAAGGTGAATAATATACTAACCGACTCTCAGTATGGATTCCAACCTGGAAAAAACACTACACAGCTGTTGTCAAAATTTACCGATTCTATATTTCAACACCTTAATAATAAAATGCAGGTACTAGTCATATTTATTGATTACAGCAGAGCATTTGATACACTTTGTCATGATGTATTGCTAGATGGTTTGAACGAATGTGGAGTTCGAGGGAATGTATGGAAATGGTGCCAGGAGTATTTACACCGTAGATCATATCGAGTCAAAGTGGGAGATACTCTGAGTGACCAAATTTTTGTCACTGAAGGTACAGCGCAGGGCTCGGTGATCGGTCCTCTACACTACCTCACCTACGTAAATACTCTTCCAAACGTAATACATCATGGCGAAATTTATCAATTTGCGGATGACACTTGCTTGCTAATAGCAGATAAGGATATAAGTTCAGCAGTGCAACGTCTCCAAGATGACTTTAATAATCTGCTAAAATGGTCGCATGACGCTGGCCTAAAAATCAATACAGATAAAACCAAACTGATGCACTTGAGCTCAAGTCAAAATAGACAATCTAACCAACTTAATCTTATTGCTCATGATCACAAATGCTTTCACGATAATAAAAATGTATGTGACTGCTCCCCCATAGAATTAGTTAGCAAACATACCTATTTAGGCCTAATTATTGATGACAGAATGAAATGGACCGATCACATAAGCCATGTGTGTGCCAAATTAAGGTCAATATTAGCCAATTTTTCTATTATAAAATATAAAATTCCATATTACACTGCCTTATCCTTGTACAAAGCGTTAGGTGAGTCGATCATTTCATATGGGTTGAGTAGTTATTGTCGCACATTCAAATCACATCTGAATAGAATATACGAATTACAATTGAGAATTTTAAAATTGATAGTGCCATTCAAAATAAAACAAAAATTCAAAGATAATAATGAAGGTCTATTTTATCACTGCAATTTAATGCCTATATATGATAAAATTAAGTATACGCTTTTGGTTGAACAGTTTCACAATTTTCCAAAACCAGAACAAAAAAATACTACCAAGAATATAATGACGAGAAACGCCTCAAACCCCAAACTATGCTTACCGCGATTTAATAATTTATATGGCAAAAATATGCTGTCATACAAAGTACCTTTTTTGATTAATCAATTACCGAATAGTCTAAAAAATGTAATTAACGAAAAAAACATTAAATTTAAATTAAAAAACTATTATATAAATAATCTGAATGAATAAATAATGTAAAATGTATAAAAACTAACAACAGACCACAAACCAAACCGACCTACACCTAGTTTGCATTATTAACTACGCAAAATAAAGCAACACTCTGTACATGCAACCGTCATTATGCTTATCAACAGACCCCTCACACGCACACACACCAGTACTCTGTGCCTACCTGTAGTTTTACTCGCCTATGGAGAAAGATGTTTGCCTACCGACTTGATTGTTTGTATTTATATGGTTTACCTACATGTTAATATACTGATGTTACCTCAATTGTTGTATTGACCGGCGATGAAGACCAGTATAGGGAAAAACTTAATTTAAGTTTATATTATACTGGAAAAATGTATTGAGATGTTTATATTATAAAGATTGTAATAAATAAATAAATAAATAAAATAAATAAGAAACGTGCAACTGCTGCCGCCCCGACTGCCGTGGTCGTCTCTGCGACACGTGTTTCGCCTCTGCGCTAGGCATCCTCAGGCGATCTGTAGATGTTGATGATCAGAACAACAACCAGGTTGTTGTCCTAACCATCATCCTCTACAGATCGACTGAGGATGCCTATACTCTATAATTCTACTCAAGTATGTTATATGAATACTACTAATAACTCAAGATTCTATAATCTACAGATTGGTGGCGGAAACACGCAAAGTAGTGTACATCGAATTGCCTGTAAATTTGACTTGCACAAAATTACACCTAAATCAATTAACTATCTAATATTTCGATTTGATTTGATGTGAAAGCTACTTGAGCTTTTGCTATTGGAAACTGTATTATAATATTGAGATTATGAAGTATAGATGCTAGGCGGTAGACCGAGACCGGCTAATCGTTCAATATAACCCAACCGCCAAGTGGGCCAAAGCCCGGGTCTCTAAAACCCGGCCAATTGGCCACGAGCTCGCGGTAACCGCCGGGGACTCTTAACTCGGTAATCGGATTGTGTCCGCCCGTCGATGGTTAATTAATTGTTGTTCTCTTGTTACAGTTACGGCGACGACACTCAGCGCCCGTAGATTATAAGGTAAGTACATTATAATTAAAAAAGAAAATCTGAAGAACTGTTTTCCTTATCCCTTGCTCCCCTTTCCGTCACAAAACGTCACGTGCAGGCTTGCGATATCACAAGTTCACCGTTGAGATCATTCCTTCGCGTACTAAAAAGTTTGGCAACTTCTATCTATGTCGCACTATTAAAAAGTGGAACGCGTTGCCGGCATATGTATTTCGTCAATCATACAAGGGATCCTTGAAGCGAAGCGTGAAGAAGCATCCTGTAGGCCAGCATGGCAGCGTCAACTGACAAGACATCAAGGTCTCTTGTCCGTTGCCGATGCGATTGAGGCTCCTCTTTTCGCTTACCATCAGGCGAAGCGGAGCCAATATGCTGAACAAATATTAAAAAAAAAAGGAAAAGAAAAACAATTAAGTCTACAAGTTTACAGTTTACAACAACAGTTATTAATGTAAATAAAATCTAAAAAAAATAACACAAAAATTGGAGTTGCTGCGTGGGCAGCGGGGGTGGCGGCGCGGGAGCGATATTTCATGTTGCGAGTGTTAATATGGCTACGGTAACCGCTTTCGGGCCGTATGCTTGTCTGTCACTTGACGTAGAATAAAAAAAAAAGTTTTTTGACGTGACAACGTCTTATAAATTGGTTAGCCGGGTGACACTTCAAGAAACGCGCTCACGTTATGCGCTCACAATGAGAGCGAGTGAGAGGCACGCGTCCCTTTCACTCGGGCATGGTTAGCCCGCCTAAGAGCGAGAGAGACAGACATAAAAAGTGAAAGGCATGCGTCCCTTCCACTCGAAAACATTTTACCACTCAAAGTCGTTGTCACGTAAAACTTTCGCCCGTATACCGACTTTACAGGCAACCAATATTTTTTTAAACAAGTTTTCATTCTTGTTCTTAATAAAAAAGATTGAATAAAAAACATTTTTTTAATCAAGCTTTTTTTACTTACTGTATTTCTACTTCCACCTCATAGAAGTCCGCAATCAAATAACCGTACTGATAACGTAATAGTAGAGTTATACCGTAATAGGGCTGTTGTGTTCCTGCGAGTGAATGATGTCATCAGATGTGACGTTTGCAGCGGGGGTGCCAACATACGAGCAATACTCTAAACGAGTATTGCCGCTGTCTTTAGGCTGCGGTAACCGCTTCACATCAGGCGGGCCGTATGCTTGTTTGGTACCTTACGTGGTATAAAAAAATACTCCGAAATTGTTTCGCGAATTTCGTTCCAAACGCACATACATATAATAAGCGAAGTAAGAGTCCACTAATAAACTTTAACGATGTCCGCAAGTACGACAAGGTTCCATCTCCGCTGACCCGTGTGTAAATTGAACCCTTGTCACAGTGACGTGTCAGTGCGGTGAGGTCAATGTGGCACTGATGCTCTATCGACTAGACGTTTATGGCTGGCTTTAGATACCACAGATTTACTATTATGGATTTATAGTCTGATCTAGATAGACTGTGGGATAAATTGTCAACCATAGCACTATCTGAGATATAGAATCCTTTATAGCAGACACATCATAGATTTTAGTTTAGGAGACTACAACATGGATGGGGGGGGGGGGTTCTTCAAAAACGGCGTGAATAGGTTTTTACAGGGTCGGCAACGCGCGCGTGATGCCCCTGGTGTTACTTTCTACTTTAGTAGTATAAAAAAAAAAAATATATACTACGTCCACTCATCGTCCTTATTCATTCCAATACGGGTCTCGCCTTCAATCATCAATTACATTTAAGAAATAAAAACAAACTAGCTGTGCATACTCCATAAAATCTCTAGCTCGTTCCCAGGTTAATGTATACGCTTCTACAATAAACTTCCAAACGACGCGTTTAAATTATCCATTAAGAAATATAATATTAAAACTAGACTATGTCAAAAGGCTTACTATTGTATCTCAGATTACACAAATGATAAAAGCATTTGGAAATGAATTGCTCTTGTTATGTTATGTTAATGATTGTATTTGTATTTAATGTAACGATATTGTTAAAACTTGGCAATTAAAAGAGTCGGCCTTGAGTTTCTTGCCAGTTCTTCTCAAGAAGCCCTGTCGCCGGAACTGGCAGTTAAATTCACTTCCACATTCAAGATAGCGTGATGAAAATGAATCTAAGCTCTGCGGATTTAGAATAGTAATGATTTAGCGACACGTTCTTATATTTAATTTGTATGACGTTTCTAAGTGCTTTATAAAGTCCAAGGAATAAAGATATTTTGATTTGATTTGATTTGATTTGCCTCAATCGAAGGGGTTTAGAGCATACTCCACTACGCTGCTCGAATGCGGGTTGGTGGAGGCCACTGACTTCCATCTTTAGAGCCAAAACCAACCTCACCTGCATGTGGTGCACTCCGTCAACTATCGAAATGGGCTCTGGGAAAAGGAGATAGGGAACATAGACCACGTTTTTTCGGGATAGGAGCCTACCATATATTCCCACCACTGTGTCTCCTGTGTAGCCATGATTAACAGCGGCGACCGCCAAAAAAGGTAATGACCATTGCAGTCTCGGGGGTAAAACTACGGCTCCTTGGAACTCACAACGAATTTTATCAAAAGAAATTAGTACATAGACCACTGTGGAAATAGTTCCACCTTATAGAATACCTCAGGCAAAGGAACAATGTGAAGATTGTTTGTTACAGTGATTGGTTTAAATCAGGTAGGTCGAGGGCTTGTCTGGCTCTGACGTGGTATAAAATAAAAAAAAGGTGTGTGCTGGATCACACGATAGAAGTGAAAACTTCCTCTCGCTCCGTCTCGCTCCCTCAATACCGACTTTATCTGAACGAGCGACACACAGCCCAGCCTGCCGTGTTACATACCCGTGCGTGACGACTTATTCACTAGCCAAAAATAAAGCTCGCCTAAATATTATTTCACTTCAAAAACACGTGGGTAATTAACAATTAAATACATAATAACAATTAAATAATTGTTATTTTGTTGATGATCCCAAACTGACAGACGTTTAACCTTCAAGTCTGAGAAGACATTTTGCGTCCCTTTGTGTGTTCTACCGATTGTACAATGGGGAAACCCCATTCAGATGATTTGTTTGACATGATGCCCACGGCCTGCTTCTACAGTTGCACCGCTCGACAGGGAATTCATCCTCACACATTGAAGCCTAAGTGGTCGCGTACTGTGCGGTTCCAGAGAAGTTTTCTCCCGCGTACTGTCGAGCTGTGGAATGAACTACCTTCGAGGTTTTCTCAGGAGACTACAGCATGGGGTTCTTCAAGAAGGGCGTTTTTTTTTATTTAATCATAAACAAATTTTACATTGTGTTTGATAAGTGAACAGGTTTTTACAGGGTCGGCAATGCGCGTGTGATGCCCCTGGTGTTACAGGCGTTCATAGGCTACGGTAACTGCTTTCCATCAGGCGGGCAGTATGCTTGTTTTTCCACTTTAGTGGTAAAAAAAATAATTGAAACAACAATTCATCTACGAAATAATTTAATTTGCATCTAACCAAAAAATGTTTCTTCGATGCAAGTTTCTTCCAAACATAATGAGCAAGCCGCTATGATCAATGACCTTAACAATCTTTATTTATCTATCTATTAGCTGACATAACTGCCGAAACTTCCCAAGAAAATTCATCTAAAGCACCCAAAATCTAATATTATTTTCCTTACGCCAATCGGTCGTCATAATGGCCCAACAAAATATGGCGGATTAAAACTTACCCGCAGATTACAAGGCGATAAATCTCACAGATCCCAGATCTTATCAAAATATCCCGCCACCTTGACCATTCCCACCAAAACTTGGTCTTCCTTATACGCAATCTCCTTGAGAAATATACTTACGTGAGCGATGTTTAATAACATTATAGGGAGCAATTTAGACTGGTCGAGGTAACAGAATAAATTAAGATCCGGAAATTTGGTAGATCGATCGAATGGACCTTTCCGTGCAGTTTTGGATCTTAAGGGGACCGTAGAAGCAAAGTTTACGTTTACGTAACTGATGTTTTTGTAAAATAATGCAAAAGCTTGTTTTTTATCTGTAGCGTAACATTTGATTTATCTGATCTGTTTTCTTTTTTTTTATACTACGTCGGGTGGCAGACAAGCATACGGCCCGCCTGATGTGAAGCGATTACCGTAGCCGTTGCAACAAGAAATATTGCTCGCGCGCCGCCACCCCCACTGTCAACACAGCTTCTCCTTCCTTTCTGGTGACCTCACTCACTCGCAGGAATACAACAACCCTCAAGGAAATTGTTATTTGGCTGCGGTATTCTGTGAGGTGGAGGTACCTACATTCGGGTAGCTTACAGTCAGCAGGGTGCACCGCGTACAGATGAAGTTGGCTTTGGTTCAAAGATATAGATGAACCACTTGCACCCCAAATATTTCATAAAATTTCTAAAAATAATAGATAAATGAAATCTAATTCGCACCGAAATCCACATATAAAGACACGTGTCATTTGATTTGTATAAATAAATAATATCGCGAAATTTAGTCCGGTCAATTTAGACATTCGAGGGTACATAAATTCCCACCAAGCTGAAAACTAGTGAAATCGTTCAAAATATAATTAAAAATAAAATTTGAAAGTTCCCCATCTTTCCCCTGAATGGAAAAAAGTTTATTCAAGTTCAAAGGTCCAAAAAATGAGTTTTTCGCGATTTTCAGAAAAACGATAAGTTTTATCATAAATATACTTTAGACAAAATTATAGATCATAACATTATCTATAAAAAATGTATCAATACTTTTTTTCCTACGAGCCACAGTTTCTGAGATATAACGATTCATAAATTTGTAAAAGTTGTAATCGTCATAATATGCATGAGTACGCCACGTATGAGTACATCTCTATAGTTGTAATATATGTTAAAATATTTTAATATCGGTCATTGTAACTTACACTTATAATATAAAATATACATAAGTTATAAGAATATCAGGTAAAATGAAACCCAGTCCCTTAATTTTTACGCCATTGTAACCTTGAGACAACATCTGTCCCCTATTCAATTGTGTGCGATGGCTAGGGTCTTATGGGTCCCCGAGACGATCAAGTCCACTTGACAAGTATCATCTGATTGAAGGTTTCACTTGATGGGAGACTTGAGCCCTAAAGGTGCCGTCAAGTCTTGTCAGCCACAGCCTTCCGATCTGTGCTCAAGGAAGTCATGGTCATGATGGCATTCTATTTTTGTCAGAATACCCTTACTTTTGACTTTCCATAGTACAGGAAAATCGCTGTAGAGAGATATTAATAATAGGACAAATTCACGTTTGGTACTACTGTCGGCGCTTCTCGCCAAGGCCACGCCTAGGTCCTGGGGGCCTACCGCCGAAGCTCGAAGTTTTTGATTGCGAAAATCAAACTCCAGCTTAGATTTATGGTACTTATGTTTAGCTTAGCTAATAGATACCCTAGAACTCTACAGAATAAGCTAAAGATGTTTGTCAATAACAAAAACGTAAGACCTATTTAATAAATAATCACTAACGGCATTCGCTTTCTTCTTTCTATGTACGGAGCTCCTAAAAAAACTACCTGCTTAGATAAGTATAGATATGCATGTCTTGTTAAAAATACCAAAAGTAAAAAACAACCAAAAGTATAAAAGTACTATCATTTATGTGGTAAAACACAATATTCATTTATTGCGCTATCGTACTTTCAAAATAAATATTCCTTTTCTATAAAAACTGATGTTGGCGGCTGTAGTCCTCTTAATAAACGTATATTTCTAGATACAGCGGATCGCTGTCAGACCCCGAATGAAATTGTGCAAAGGCGCGACCCTCGTAATGAAATCATGTCCCGGCGGTTTGGATTCGGTTCGAAACTATCGTTGTAATCTAGCTCGTGTTTGGACTTATTGGAAATATCGACCAGTTTAATGGTGAATAATAATGTTAGCTATCATTAAATTTAAAGCATAATTTATAATTATTTTGTATCTATTTATGCGTATGATTGCAACAAAGTCATCATTTCACATTGTTTAAAAGATTTGATTTGACGCCACGCTTGTGATTGGTTGCGCCAGCACCCCACTCACGATGAAGCACGCCAGTTTGAAGAGTGGTGGGAGCGGTGGAGGGGAAGGCGTCAACTTCTTCCAAGCGAGGCGAGCTAGTGACTTTGGCCACGTGGTCTTTTATATAAACTTGCATTCATTTAACCTGTATTTTGTTGTATTTAATAAAATATCATTATTCTTTGTCAAGTAGGTATATATGTAGCAAGAAAATACGGAAACCTGGGATTTGGCGTAATTCCTAGGCATACATAAGATCTCTCATTAACATTCTATATTACGGTATTATACTTGGGTAGCAGTTTTGTTCCATGTAAGAATTAAGTGCTTCTAACTTAATCATAGGTATTGGCATTTTACTGCAACATGTACTTAACCCTATGAACTGAATTACATAGAAGTTATTCTATCTGTCAAGTTGGAGCAGATTAAGTCTAGTTATGTAATTTCGGAGTTAATAGCGAATAGGCAAAGTCACATGAGATTTTTGTTTTTATTTATATATGATTCACGGACGATTGACCTGCCCTCGTCGAGATCCGAGAGACAATGAAGATTGTATTCTTATATCTTGAGACACGTGAACAAATAAACGAGTACAAAAGGCTACGAACAAATACACGAAGGTAATGAAAAGCTGTATAGAAGAATATAATATAGCTATTCGGGAAAACATCGAGGCAGTGAAATCGGATGATTGTTTAAAGGGCTTGTTTCTTAGAGTACGAGTAAATAACAAGTTTAAACAAACAAGATTGAAGCAAGATGTTGTAAGTTGTTAATAAAAAATATAACAAAAAAGTTTACTGCTGTGATTTGCTCATCAAGCCCTTTGATTTTATTTTATTATATTACTTTATTTTTTTATATACGAGAGGATCAGAGGATGCAAAACGAGCGTGTGGGTCACCTGATGGAAAGCAATCACCACCCTCCATGGAGATCAGCAACACCAAGGGGTCGCCGATCTGTCGAAAGAAAGAAGAAAAGAAAGGAAATATGTTTATTAACATCACAACATGAGACAATAAATTGATACAATACACAATAACATTTCAAACAACATGTATATAATTATGATGTTTTGGGGTATAAGTGGTTTATCAATGTCTTTGAACCAAAGTCAACTTCACCTGCACGTGGTGCACCCTGCTGACTGACAAACGAAGCTCTGGCGAAAAGAGAGGTAGGGAGCGTAATTGTAAGCTACCCGACTGGGGAATGTACCTCTACCTCACAGAATACCGCAGCCAATAACAATTCCCTTGAGGGTGGTTGAGTTCCTGCGAGTGAGTGAGGTCACCAGAAAAGAAGGAGATTGGGGTGTAAGTGGTTCATCAACATCTTTGAACCAAAGCCAACTTCACCTGCACGCGGTGCACCCTGCTGACTGACAGACGAAGCTCTGGCGAAAAGAGAGGTAGGGAGCGTAATTGTAAGCTACCCGACTGGGGAATGTACCTCCCACCTCACAGAATACCGCAGCCAAATAACGGTTCCCTTGAGGGCTGTTGTATTCCTGCGAGTGAGTGAGGACACCAGATAGGAAGGAGATGCTGCGATGGCAGCGGGGGTGGCGGCGCGCGAGCGATATTTTATGTTGCGAGCGTTAATATGGCTACGGTAACCGCTTCACATCAGGCGGGCCGTATGCTTGTTTGCCACCCGACGTAGTATAAAAAAAAAAAACTAATGCTGTGTCATGCACACAGGTATTCAGCGACAACCAAATATGTCGCCAGTCTATACACCTTCCTTTCTTTCTTAACTTAGCTTATAAAAGAATCAGTATCTATCAGAAAGTTCATGTTTTTATCTACCATACATATAGTATGACGACATGACACTCACGCGTAACGCGTTACGTACACGTGTTCATATAAAATTCATTCAGTGACCACGACACCGCCTGGATGGATGGATACATGGATTTCGACCTAGTTAACGTTTTGCATGCACATATGTCTAATTCTTAGGCACGACTTTATTTCAATAGTGTATACAGGGCTGTGCACAGAAGGGGTTTTTTTTTAAATATTGTCAGACAAATTACACAGCGCCATCTAGCCCCAAAGTAAGTGAAGCATGTGTTATGGGTACTAGACAACTGATAAACATACGTAAATACATTTTTTTTTGTAAATACATACTTATGATACATAGAAAACACCCAGACCAAGACAAACAGACATGTTCATGCACACAAATGTTTGTCCTATGTGGGAATCGAATCGAACCCACGAGCGTTGGTGTCGAAGCCGCGTCATTGACCGCTACGCCACCGAGCTCGTCAACACAGTGCGATTCCAGTGGGGATTTCTGCCGCGCGCTATGGAATGAACTCCCTGTTAAGGTTTTCCCGATAGGCTGTATAGCACGGGGTTCTTCAAAAAGGGTGTTAAAAGGTTTTTACGGCAGCACGCGAATGATGCCCCCTACACTATACGCCGTATAGTATTGGAAAGCAATTACCGTATGGTATACGGTAATTGCTTTCCAATCCATGGGCCATATACTTGTTTGCCACCTTAGTGATATAAACAAATATATTGTATCCGCGGAAAAACAATCGGAGTATAATAGACAAAAAAAAGTTACAATTTTGCAGTCGGGTTCTTCGTTTCGATGGTGGAGTATGCTCTAAATTCCTTCGATTGACTGAAGACTCTTATCCCAACATTGGGATCATTATGAGGGAAACTTGTGTATAATAAAATAGAAATGTCAATAATATAATTAATTTCTACTAACATAGCTATAAGTATATTTTGTATTACTAACAAACTATGGTTCCATACCGAAATAAGTGTTTATTATTATTATGTATCTCTTTTCAATCACGGGTCAAGCCCGGTCATTTGATAGGCTTGCGCGGGGATATGGATCCAACGCGTAGAGGCCCCTTTGAGAAGTTTGATGTAATGTTGTACGCCCGCCGTGACCCGCTCCAGGATATATCAATGGAACGATATACCCATGAGCAGGCAGGCGTTGAGACTATTGCGAAGTGTGATGGAAAATAAATGGGCTATGGAGATGAGATCTGGGTGAACTTAATACCGGGCTATTACAGAAGAGGGACGGACGCCTGCCATAACTGCTTTTATTGCTAGTTATTTGCGGCAGGCGGTGGCTTGCCACTCACTAGATGGGCCTCCGAAATGCCAGGAAATCGGCCGGAGGCAACACCGGTGTGAGTGACTCAGAATTATTATTATATGTTCATGCCGACAGTTAGGTAGCTTCAGAAAAAAAAAATCTCGAACATAAGTTAACAAATACAAAGGGTACCGTTCCCGTGCTTATAAAAGTTGTTGGCGTTTAACGAGATCCTTAATTTTAACGATAATTATTGTTATTTGCATACAAATGTTACGAGTATTTATAACATTTTTTGTTACTCTGTAAGCAAGAACAAGTAAGGGTCGTTTTTAAATGTTAAGGACTAAAATGCAGAGTTCGTCGATAAATATCAACCGTATATCATATTGGATATAATAATAACCATTGATATTTATTTTCTCAGATAGAAAATTAGCCGCTCTGATGTTATGCTGGCAACATTGGACAAAAAACAAAAAATATTTTTGAAAAAAAAATTGAACCGTCTTCTAAAAATAAATAAGGAACTCACTAAAAAGTAAAAAATAATCAAACTTAGATTTTTAACACAAAAAACGTTTTAAAATAAAATACATACATAATAATCGTTGTAATAACCTAACCTGTTATTGTTATGTTATTTAACATAATATGTTAAATAAGGTTTTTGTTTATTTTTATAGGACATATTATGTCCTACACGTATTTTATATTCTACTACTAGCTGACCCGGCAAACGTTGATTTGCCATAAAAATAGACAAGAACCTATACTCAGACCTACTGAATATACATTTAAAATTTAATCAAAATCAATCAAGCCGTTTCGGAGGAGTATGGTAACTAACACTGTGACATGAGAATTTTATATAATAGAAGATATAAACACAATTTAGCTTTTTACCTACCTAAAACTTATTTATCTACTTATTTACGGTATTAGTTTAACTACTACCAACTGATCAGTTTAAAGTAGATGCCGAGCCAACGGATACATAAAACTGTCGTAGTAGCGGGTTCATGAACATGTATGTTTGTCTAGGTCTAGGTGTTTTCTATATATTGAATGAAACAAAAAAAATGTATTTAAGTATAATATCAGATATCTAGTACGTATAGTGCGAGCTTTGCTTAGTTTGGGACTAGATGACAGTGTGTAATTTGTTCAGAAATATTTATTTATAGTAGGTACCTACTTACATATACCATGGTAGATTTCAGTACATTTCACACAAGGCTAAAGTAGAAATTCCAAATAAAGTTTAAATGTGGTCATGTTACGCGATATTCATAGCGCCACGTCACCGTAAATCAGTGGTAGAGCGCAAATCTGGAACTTGCTATTATTACGTTAGTACTATTACATAAACTGTGCTATTATACTCGCATATTGTGGTAGTATTTTGGGTTTAAGAGGATAATAAACATTTTTAGACGTTCGAGTAATTAATACATTAAAAATTATGAAAAATAAACAATTATAAATAATGGCAAAAAATAAGAATATTATGTATAAAAATGTGTAAGACGTGTCTAAGCTAAGTGTCTACAAGAGCCCAATGACTGAATAAAAAAATTCATTTCATTTCAACCTTCAGTCTCTCCAATTAATGTAGGTTAGCCGTCAGCTATGCATATATTTTTTTTGTCCTCGGTCAAGCGAAAGAGTTCGGCGATACTGTGGCGATACTTATAATTCCTTATTCCTTCTTTAGCTAGCAGAACTAATGGCCGATGGGGCACCAAAGTTTTGCTTGGCACCAAAGAATGGCAATCACAGGACGGTTCTCAACTAGTTGGTCCTATGATTTGATAAAAAACGACACAAAACCTATCATTTTCAGTCTATGGGGGAAGGCGGGGGGGTTGTTACTTTGGCTGAAACGATGATTATGATATGATGATGATGCAATACTAGCGTAATCACGCGCGCGTTGCCTGCCCTATAAAAACTTCTTCACACCCTTTATCCCATGTTAATTTCCCAGGATAACCGACTGACTGGAAGTTCTCTCTACAACTTAATAGTGCACGGGAGGAATATTCTCTGGAATTGCACTGCATGCGCACACTTCGGTTCCAAAGTATGAGGATAAATTTCCTGTCGATGTCGACTGTGCAGTGCAGTGTGTGAATTGTGCTATTGGCAGAAGTACAAGCACAAGTACGTAGTACTATTACTTATATAGATAGATACGTCTATTACGAACTACAGTCACACTCATATACAAAAATGAAAAAAGAAACTTATATCCTAGTTGAAAATAGAACGCAGATAAAAGATGCTACAGCAAACAAATGGCCACAGCTCAGTGTGACTTTTTTGCATATTGTGCAAAAAACACTGATTTTCAGCTGTCGCCTTGTGGTCGCGCGACAGATTAATAATTGAGAAAAAATATATTTATGTAGTGTGAGTGAATGAAGTCAGTGGTTTCCGATATTCCTATATCTAAAATACAAAAATGAATTAAATTAATGTGCTATAAGTATTTCAATTGTTGCCCCTAAAAATGTAAACTTATTTTGGAAACATGCTAATTGAAAATTAGCGTTGCTTTGCTGAATTAGTATCCTTTTTCACTTCTATAGCATTCATTTACATGTTAACTGGTCGGTTTATACATAATGCAGCAGCTTTTTATTCATGTACTGAAGTGTGTGGTTTCGTGAAATGGATATTTTTTCCTTTTCACTTGAAAATGGTAATTATTTGTTTACCAATGGGTCGTTGAGGGCACGTAGATATATTATTCCATCAGACAATATCTTACTAACCATTTTAGGGTTACTCAAAGGATGCCAATAGAACTCTGTTACTGAGATTCCGTTACCTGACCGTCCGTTTGTCAAAGGGCTCTATCTCTTGAACCGTGATAGTTCGGCAATTGAACTTTTCACCTATTTTGTATTACTCGTGTGTCGCTATAATAACAAATACAAAAAATAAAATAAAGTTAAAAAAAGGGTCATCAACTCTACTGGTTCGAATTGAAAAAATATGTTAGTGTTTGATTTACAGCCCAATTATCGAGCAAGGCCTGCTCTTAGAACAAAGTCTATAGATATTAAAAAAAAAACAATTAAAATAATTCCTTGCTCTTTAATTCCAACTATCTTAAAATGACGTTTTATAGTGTCAATATTTATTAATTATACGAGTATATTTTATAGTATGTATGCATTTTCATTTATTTCTTCCATTATTTATCAGTAATAGGTTACACATTTTCGTCTATACATAATAATGATTCTTATAATAAATACTAAACTTCTAATGATCATTGATTTCTATTGATTTGTGAATCCTGCCCACTCCATGCACAAATTCGATACTCTAAGGTTGCCTTGCAAGGTTGCTCTTAGCAATAAGGCCGCCTTGTTGTGTACTTTTTTTTGTGTAGTTGTGTACTGTACTTTAAGTTTGTCTTATGCAATTAAGCCATATTCTATTTACCTATCTGTCTAAATGTTGGCTGGAAGAAATATCTTTTAGACAGAAACCCGCCTTTGTGAATTACCTTGACGAGCTCGGTGGTCTAATGGTTAGCAATGGCCACTTTGACTCCGAGGTCGCGGGTTCGATCCCCGCACATGACAAACATTTGTCTGCATGAACATGTCTGTTTGTCTTGGTCTGGGTATTTTCTATGTATTTTAAGTATGTATTTACAAAAAAAAAAATGTATTTAAGTACATTTATCAGTTGTCTAGTAACCTTAGTACAAGCTTTGCGCTTAGTTTGGGACTAGATGGCGGTGTGTAAAATTGTCCAGAAATATTTATTTATTATTTACCTTTATACACTTATTATATGTAACCTTTAAATTGTTTTGTGCAATGAAGTATATAAATATACGAGAAAAAATATCTAGCTTGACATATAACAAATAGGCAATTCGATTGGAAATGCTATTCAAAGAAAATGTCAGCTCCCCAGAGCCAGAACTGTACAACATTTCGTTTGCTTTTTATACTCTATGGTTTCACTTTGAGCCGTGTTTTCCAGCCGCCATATTGGAATAAGAGCCGCAAGTTTCTTAACACAGTAGATACTGACAGCAGTACACTACAATTTCAATGTCAGAAATAAACGCATACATATTAATAGATTACGCTACTTAGATTTACGCTACACGTTTTTAACCAATTTTAAGCTATGCAGGGAGTTGTAACAGTCGCTCAGAATCATCTAACGGGCGTTTGACTAAAACTTGTCTAAACCAAAATGTTTTTTATTAACGTTAAACAATTTAAGAATGACTGATTTAATAGGTAAAAAACTTTGTCTTATGAAATCCTGAAAAAAACCATTACATGTCATACTGTAATTCAAGTGAAGTAAAATAGTTTTGAGGTTTTAAAATTATAAAATCCGCTCAAAAACAGTCATTTATCTTGGATCTACTAACGATAGACACAGGTTTCTAATAAAACAAGAAGATCTAAAACTCTTTTTTCAGAAGCTTTTATCAGAGTTTCTACGTGGTACAGGGTTATCATACCCTGTTAACCCATTCGCCAGCTCCGGTTATTGTTTTAATAGATTGTGAAAAACGGTGTGATGAATGTTGGATGAATATGACGAAAAAAGTGTGACCTTACTGCCTTATAGCTATAGGACGGCAACGGCTGGGTTTGTGTTAGCGCATCGATTTCGGACGTTTGTATTAAACTCGTGTACTGCTTTATTTGTCTACTTTGTTTAACTGCGCCTCGGGACCCGCTATTGACGATATATTGGAGTTTATGTTTGTTCACTACACATTCCTGCTCTTCATTGTGTGCCAATATAACTTTAAACGTTTGAATATTTAGTTCTTTACATCATAAGGGTGAGCTAAAGCTGATCATATTTACTCATGATGTGCCCTGACGTTTAACAAACAATCAGAGCCGTGATTTCTTTAGTATTACAGTCATCTATAATGATCAGCCTGTATCCGCCCACTGCTGGATATATAGGCTTTCTCCCTGCTTTCTGACAAATACGATCCACCTTTTTCCGTATTCAACCATTTCTAGCCGCGTTTTGAAACTTGTCCGAAAACGGGGTGTAAGTTGTCCATCAACATCTTTGAACCAAAGCCAACTTCACCTGCACGCGGTGCACCCTGCTGACGGACAAACGAAGCTCTGGCGAAAAGAGAGGTAGGTTGTATGTATTAAATCAGATATTTGTACAACGCTCAGCGTAGTGGCTCCGCCTCGTCTAGTGGTAAGCGAAAAAAGGAGCCCGAATTGCAGCGGCAGCTGACAAAGACCGCCATGATGGCCCATGAGCTGCTTCTTCATGTTTCGTTTCAAGGATCCAATGTCGTACTATTTATTTAAATCATCAAAGATAAATAATATATAATGACGACCCCGGAGGTCGAATGGCGCGGGTTCGTACCCCGCACAAGACAAATATTTGTATGCATGAATGGGTCTGTTTCTCTTGATCTAGGTGTTTTCTATGTATGTGTTTACAAAAAAAAATCTGTTTAAGTTTAATGTCACTTGTCTAGTATCCACAGTACAAGCTTTGCTTAGTATGGGACTAGATGGCAGTGTGTAATTCGTCCAAGAATATTTATTCATCATCATCATCATCAGGTCTTTTTAGTCTCCACTACAGGAGCACGACCCTCTCTCTTCCGTCCCAGACAGAAGGAGGATTTGGCCTACACTCCCCACGCTGGCCAGACGGGTTGGGGAGGCCTGATCGATGTTTTATAATGTATTTCCCTTGTACGACATCCATGGGAAGAGACTGAGTGATTCTATTCTAGTCTGCCGGAAACCACACGGCCATTATTATTAAAATATCGTAATGTTTTCTTACGTCAAATCAAACTGTTGCGGACTTTTTCGTGGGCAGCCTCGCAACATGCCGCCGGCAAAGAAATAGTTCTTTGTCGGTGGTAGGACTGTAAAGGACAATCCAAGACGGGACTGCACTAGAGCAACGAGCCTAATATAGACAAATATATTTTATAATTTTAATAAAGCCGTTAAGTTCATTGCGAGTGACATTTTAAATCCTTCACAAACATTAGCAGCGAATATGGAACTATTTCGTAATATTCAAACATAATTTGAGGCCGCAGTTATTGCGAACGTAGTTAAGCTGATTGATATTAGTTGATTGTGTTAGAAGTAATTTTGCAAACACAATTCTCTCAGAATTTCACATTAAATTACGCGAAAACAATAACAATTATTGTGACGTACTTGTTTTAGAGTTAGTTTCTACAATAATATCATCATCATCATCAGCCTGTATCTAGCCGCTGCTGGATATAAGCCTTCCCCAATGCTTTCCACCAAATACGATCCTCCGCCTTCCGCATCCAGCCGCTTTCTTAAGGTCATCAGACCATCTAGAAGGAAGGCGCTCAACACTTCGTCGTCCTACGCGCGGCTTCACTCTAATACCTCCTTTTCCTTTCCTCCCCCATCTGCCATCACTTACTCCTCTACATTTACTTATAATAATGTAAGATTATATAAAGTAAATAGTAGGAGTAAATAATACTAAGCATTATAAATTGTTTTGGGGTGTGAGTGGTTCATCAACATCTTTGAACCAAAGTCAACTTCACCTGCACGCGGTGCACCCTGCTGACTGACAAACGAAGCTCTGGCGAAAAGAGAGGTAGGGAGCGTAATTGTAAGCTACCCGACTGGGGAATGTACCTCCACCTCACAGAATACCGCAGCCAAATAACGGTTCCCTTGAGGGCTGTTGTGTTCCTGCGAGTGAGTGAGGTCACCAGAAAGGATGGAGATGCTGCGATGGCAGCGGGGGTGGCGGCGCGCGAGCGATATTTTATGTTGCGAGCGTTAATATGGCTACGGTAACCGCTTGCATCAGGCGGGCCGTATGCTTGTCTGCCACCCGACATAGTATAAAAAATATAAAAATATAAAAAATATTACCTCACCCCGCCTAGGTGGGATTGACTTGACTTGTTTAGTAGTGTAATACCTACTTAATAGGTAGATGGCCCCACACTGCGACTTGATGGCAGTCAAATATAAAATGCAATAATTTGTCACCATCACAAACCTTCCTGGTAGCCCAGTTGGAAGAGCACTCGACCGGTCATAGAGAAGTCGTGAGTTCAAATCTCACCTCGGGAGGTGAATTTTTCATTTGAAATGTAACACTCATTCTTGAAAAACAACATTGTGTGTTTTTGGGATTAGATCGGAACTGTCGCGAATCGCTCATAAACATTTACTATCGCGCAGATTGGCTTCGACGCGGGGAATAAATTTTTATAACGTGTCATTGTGATGCATGCATAGGTATTTAGAATTATTGAATTATATATACCCGCAGTTGAGCAGCTTGTTGGAGTATGCTCTAAACTCCTTCTATAGAGGGGAGGCAAGTATCCCAGCAGTGGGATACATAAGGGTTGACCACGATAGGTGTTTGCAAAGACATTAGAAATAAAATATTTTAATTATTATTATAAAAACGTGCATGTTAAGTTAATTGGGAGATGTGAGTACGCAACGCAATTGTATCACTTTTTTTTTTTTTTTTTTTTTTTTTTTTTTTGGATTAACAAACAGTGAACACAGGGAGATCATAAATACATGCATTGATAAAACAAAAGCCACCAACACCGTTAATCACAGAATGATAGATGTGTACAAGAGTGGTGGTATTACACTATAACAATAATGCTGCTTACAAAGAATTATGATTTTAAATAATGACTATAGATTACACAATACAAAAGATTCACGGCAAAATTGTTACCTATCAACTAGGTGTGAGCGCATTCCAAGTGCAAGTACCTATACTAAGTTTACAATATTAATGTATACTCCATAAAAGTATGTAACGCAACATAATAGCACAATATATTTTACAAAACATACATACGTATAGCTAATTTTGTGATCTACAAGAGGTTATTTTTTAGCTGTGTTGTTACCAATTGCTTGAATATACCAATGCGCGTAGCCATTATATCTATGGTATTAAAGTTTTTATTGAAAGAGTCAACTAATCGATAGAATGGCGAACGTTTACCAGCATTGGTACGACATGAGGTCGTAGCAAACAATTGATTTACATTGCGACAATGTGTTTGAGCGGGGATTTTTTACCTTTATATACCATATCTTATGCAAATAATAATTTATATATTTATATGTTTTTCCAGATATCGGTGAGTCAATGATTTCGACTTTATTTCACAATTTTTAGTTTAATGGTAATTGAAATATCTCTGGATTCCATAATCAGAATAAAATTTGTATGCGAGCACCGTCCGACGCCGCCAAGCGCTGTCGTTTTCAAAAACATTGGACTTGGAGAAAAAATTCGTCAGCAACACAAACCTTCCTGGTAGCTCAGTTGGAAGAGCACTCGACCGGTCATCGAGAGGTCGTGGGTTCAAATCCCACCTAGGGGGGCAGGTGAATTTTTCCATTTTTCAAAAATATTTATAGGATTCCATTGCCCAATAGTTATAATGATCATATGAACCTTGTTATGCGGAATACATCCAACCGATATTTTGTTACTTTTATGTTATACCTATTTAAAGTTTAATAGGAATAACACGCACTTCAAGTTTTTGGAAGCATCTATCATGTAACTGTTAGAATCTGTTGCGAATATATAAAACTCGATTTGAAGTTTCTCGCTCTGTCATCATCATCAGGTCATATTAGTCTCCACTACAGGAGCACGACCCTCTCTCGTCCGTCCCTGACAAAAGGAGGATTTGGCCTACACTCCCCACGCTGGCCACACGGGTTGGGGAGGCCTGATCGATGTTTTATAATGTATTTCCCTTAGTCGACTTGTACGATATCCACGGGAAGAGACGGAGTGATTCTATTCTAGTCTGCCGGAAACCACACGGACAATGTATATCTCTCAGTTTGGCATTGTTTGTCGGTTGGATCGATCTCCATATGATAATAAATAAATTATATTTCTGGACAATATACACAGCACCATCTAGTCCCAAATTAAGCGCAAAGCTTGTACTATGGGTACTAGACAACTGATAAATACATTTTTCTTGTAAATACATACATGTAATACATAGGAAACATCCAGATCAAGACAGACATGTTCATGCACACAAATATTTGTCTTGTGCGGGAATCGAACCCACGACCACGGAGTCAAAGTGGACATGGTTAGCCATTCGATTATCGGGGTCGTTGGTGTGATAATGCAGTCTTTCCTGGAAAAACCTTACTATGCTCTTTCTAAATATTCAGCCCCTGAAACTTCGTATAAAGAGCTATAAACTTGCGAGCAACGTACGATGTTAGCTAGCAGTAACGTGCAGCTCGTGTGGCGTGTACTTTACTGTTTAATTTCACACTGCTCTCGTGTGGGAAACACATAGGTTCGCTTTACTGCGCTTGTTGACTGTGATTTATTTAAGTTAATTTCAGTAATTTGTTGTTAAGTGAGGAGTTCGTTGGCGTTGCGAGTGTCAGTGTAATCTATCACGGACGTTAAGCTACGTCGTTCATAGCCCGAATGCGGATGGATTTATTATTATTTATATCAAGTTTCTCTAATACATGACTTCAACAGAGCGGCTGAAAGTGGATGGATGCAGAAAGCGAAGGTTCGCATATGGTCACAGTATAAATAATAAATAGTATTACGTACAGTATGGCCAGTCCATGTCGCTCTCTCATGTTAACCTCGTGTCACCTCTGCGACAAATCTGGAACAGTTTGTATGGCATCACACGCACATTTGCTCATTCTCGCTCTGCACAGACGTCATTGTTTATGTTTAGTAAACGATGCGACATTTGTATGGAGTGATTGGGGTGTGATATGGTGGAAAGCGTTAGGGAAGGCCTATATCCGGCAGTGGGTAAATACAGGCTGATAATGATGATGATGATGATGAAGGTTCTCTGTATATTGGAAGCCACGTTAAGCTGTCGGTACCGACTGTTGACATGACAGTCGTTAAATCAAGTCAGTGGCTCCTGAGGGAGTTGAAAACACTGGCTTCCGCTAACCTGTAGTCAGTCTTGCCAACTGTCCCGATATAATAGGGATGTCACAATTTCACGACCCTGTGTCCCGCGTCTCAACGACAGTACTAGCGGGACACAAATTGTGCCAATTTATAAATTGGGTGTAGTTTTACTTTTGGTGAAGCATGAATTTTATGAACAATTTCTTGAAAGTGATTAAAAATGCTTCTTGAATGGTCTCTTTATCTTGCCCGTCCCGATTTTCCCCTCATTATCCCGAAATTCATTGTGAGAGTTGGCAACCCTACCAGTAGTTGCGATGGACGCTCTAAAGTCATTCGACTGATGGGAAGGAATAATTATAGTATGAACTAGCACTCACCCGTGAGTTTTGTGTGCTAAGGGCGTATTATTCTAACCCGGTAACCCGTGGAAATTTTCAAAAATGCTTTCTAAACGCATGCCTATGTCATAATTTTGGGGTTTAAGTGGTTCATCAACATCTTTGAACCAAAGCCAACTTCACCTGCACGCGGTGCACGCTGCTGACTGACAAACGAAGCTTTGGAGAAAAGAGAGGTAGGGAGCGTAATTGTAAGCTACCCGACTGGGGCTGTTGTGTTACTGCGAGTGAGTGAGGTCACCAGAAAGGAAGGAGATGCTGCGATGGCAGCGGGGGTGGCGGCGCGCGAGCGATTTTTAAACGGTTTTATTTAGCTTGACCTGTTTTTTTATGTTACGAGCGTTAATATGGCTACGGTAACCGCTTCACATCAGGCGGGCCGTATGCTTGTCTGCCACCCGATGTAGTATAAAAAAAAAATAAGGCCTCTGCCTCACCGGGACGCCATGGCGACTTCGACGGCCACGTGTCCAAACAGTTTCTATGGAAATGTTTAAAAACGTAATTAACGTCGCCACAACGTCGCCTAGTGAGTTAGACACCATACATTTCAATATTTATACTATTAACTCTGTCTGGTAATTTTGAAATTATATTTATATCTTACCTTCAAATTTTTTGTACTATGACGTATACTGGGAAAGCTTACCATAAGCGGGTCTTAGGCTCTTTTAACTTCTATTACTTCTTAAGAAATACTGTTACTTTTCTTCCTCTAAATTCTTACCTTTCTTTTCTTTGAACTCATGTTTTTAAACATTACAACACTGTTTGGCCGGCGACGTCGCCATGGCGTCTCGGTGAGGCAAAGGCCTAATTGCTACATGCCAAAGCTTGTCCCTTTCCGTGGTTTGAGCTATGCGTTGATAAATCTCTCAGTAACGGTTGTTTGACACATATAGAGAAGAACGAAGAACTGTAAACGTCCCTAATGGTCTATTTCTTATTTGCATCTAGTTATTAATGACTTTGTTATTGCCCTTAGGCGATTCTATCCAGACACGTAGATTACGTTAAGTCGCATAGACTAACACTCGCAGCCATTACAATGGTAGTCTAGACTAATCAAAGTCTGAGACCTATAAATCTGAGTGAATAATTACACGTATAATGAAACGCTTCGGTCAATTATATTCAAACAGTACTACAATTAATATAAATTAGTACACGCTAATAAATGTACCTTAATTTAGAACATACAGTGTGTTCTAGTATGTGTTCGCATGGGTAGTTCAAAGGACCAGGCAGTTATGATCTTAGCTTTATATAAGAATCTATAGTAAGGAGAGGTCAAGCTGCTGGTCATAATTAATCGAACTGAAAATTACTTCTTTTATGCAGGCAACAGGTAGGGTTGCCAACTCTTGAAAGGACCAACCCGGGTGACTTTTATGGGACTTTTAATGGGGGGCTTTTTTTTTCGATTTAGTAAAGAAGCAACCACCGCAAAAGTCCAACCTCGTATGTCGTAAAATTTGTCACTATCAAGTCAATATTGAACCCTAGCAACAGGCAATGATTAAGCAAGACAACCCCGTTGCTGTCCAACTACATGGCTACATACCCACAGAAGTTTTAAAAAAATATTTTCTTCTATCATATTATGGTCTTCCATTATAATAGAAGAAAATATAATAATAATAAGGAGGAGGAGCTTCGATCGGCACCTTAAGAAGCCCTCGCTTGGCACCTGGCTCAAGAGTAAAATTCAGAAGGCCGTCGTACTCGATACAGCTCGTATTGTGCGCCGGTTCCTTACTCTGGAGTCCTAGACGACACAGGAATAGGCTTAGGTGTTACCTGTCTCGATGTTGTATGCCCTTTTTTAAATTGTTATTTTTGACATTGTATTTGTTTATATGGATATATAACTTTAATAATAACAATGTATATAAGTTAGGATAAAATGAATAAAGAGGATAATAATAGTCTTCCATTATATGGTTGAATTCTCCCCCCCCCCCCCCCCCCCCCCTATAGGATGAGTTCGTAGTCCGAACTCGCAAGGGAATCAAATCCCGTTGACCTAGAATCATGAAATTTGGTAACATACAAGGTCTCTCAGTACAAGTAAAGAGAAAGATCAGAAAGTTTATATTTTTCCTATTTATTTAGATAGATAGGTAAACACAGCATTAATTTGATTTTTTTAGACAAATACAAGAAATTGCTAATTGAAATTAAAATAAGCATAAATCATTGGCGTTCACAAGAAAACACATATTGGGCTACCGTAGGAACAAAAGGGACGCAACTCGGTGTATAAAATTCTTCAGATGAGCAAAACAATCGTTTTCTGCTGCATCCAAAGGTCAGTCACAACTGTAATATATACAAAGTTAAATAATTTAAATATTAATATCTCATTACTGAACAAAGACTGTGCATAAATTGAAGGACTTGTGTATAAATTGTACATCAAATGACTATTATCCGTCGAATTGCATTACCAAAAAGGCCAATATATACATCAAGGGTCAAGTTGTTGCGGTTCTAATAAAAATATTTTTAATTTATTTCTGAAGCTTACCTCGCTATTGAGCAATCGCAAAGGCGGAGGTATGTTGTTCCAACATTGCGTGGCTTGATATCGAAAGTTGCCATCAAAAGCGGCGGTTCTATGAGAATAAACGGCTAGCAAAAAACGTTTGTTTGTGTCTTTTTCATACTAAATGTGTGGTGTTAGAGATCAAGTAATATATACAAAGTTTTTTATACCTTCTAATGATATGTAACCCTTAGCGCGCATGTCTGACTCGCACTTAATCGGTTTTTTATAAATATTTAATATGCCAACTTAGCACCGTTTTACGTGATTTATTCTAAATAACTTTCTTTATCTGCCGCCAGCTGAGATATTTTAAAATAACCTGAACGCTAAAATACAGAGTAACCGAACCGAAGTACCAGGGGCGCAGAATTGGCAAAGATCCAGCTAAGGCTGTGTCGGCACTTTGGCATCGGGCCAGCTACATCGATCGCTCATTGAATAGGTCAACGGACGCCCTTCGGCCCGCACCAGAATTGGAACGAGTTTATGAGACGAGACGGCAAACGGCCATGAAATCTATTGGCCGTTCATAGGTGGGCCTGATGGATATGTCATTTGTTACATGGATAAAGAAAAAACTATAGACAAATTAGTAGTTTCCATTCGCATAAGAAAGATAAAAAAAGTTTGCTTACTCGGTTTATTTGAAACCCATATTTAAGAGCTGGATATATGCCGGTGACCTTCCTCGATCGGACGTTACCGGTGAAAAAGCCCCGCGCGGGCCCCGCACCCCCTGACAATATTTACGCGCTGCGCTTAGAAATAATAGTGTACTATAGGCTCAATACACTGAGAACCAGTAGTTTGACTCCGACGTATTTTTGAAATGTATACCTACTGCTCGACGGAGCGTTGGGGTTGGCATCTACAAAAACTAAAGCAAACGTGTCTAGATGTTTATTGTATAAGTGTAGTTTTAGGATTAGAAATAAAACATGTTAATTTAATGATTATTTATTTATTAATTTATAATCAGTAACAGTAAGTAATTTATAATCAGTGGGGTGTAAGAGGCTCACTACCATCTTCGGAGCCAAAGCCAACCTCACCTGCACGTGGTGCACCCTGCCGATAAGCGGACGAGGCTCTGGCGACAGTCGCCAACCCGCCTGGCCCAGCATGGCGACTTAAGGGCATTACTCATCAATGCACACAAACCAAAATATATGGCCCCCAGTACCCGGCAGCCCTGCTATCCCATGCCAACGTGGCGGTATCGGTTCCGGCAGGGCGGGGAGTGCGAATGATCTCCGGTTGGCAGGCTACCACCAACAACTGACTGACCATTGGCACGTTTAATACAAGGACACTGAGGCGTGACGAGGATGTAGGAGAGCTGGAAGTAGAACTGAGGTCAGTCAAATGCCAGATTCTGGGTCTGTCGGAAATCCGACGTGAGGGAGAGGATACCGTGATACTCGAATCTGGCAACCTCTTCTACTACCGTGAAGGAGACCAGCTCTCCCAGGGAGGTGTCGGGTTTCTCGTTCATGAAGCTCTCGTCAATAACGTAGTGGAGGTATCCAGTGTGTCGTCGAGGGTAGCATATCTTGTACTAAAACTGACGAAGAGAAATACTCTTTGAAAGTAGTACAGGTATATGCTCCAACGACGACACACCAGGATGAAGAGGTCGAGGCCATGTATGAAGACATTTCAAAGGCCATACATAATACCACCAAGACCCACTTCACAGTTGTTGTGGGGGACTTCAACGCCAAGGTGGGAGTACAAGAATGCGATGAATCGGTCGTCGGAGGGTTTGGTTTGGGGTCGAGGAACCACAGGGGGCAAATACCTGGTAAATTTCCTCCAAACGGAGGGGCTCTTTTTGATGAACTCGTTCTTGAAAAAGAAGCCCCAGGGAAATGGACCTGGCATAGCCCCAACAAAGTGACTAGGAATGAGATCGACTTTATCATAACGGATAAAAGGCGGATATTTAGGGATGTCTCGGTGGTTAATAGGTTTGATACCGGTAGCGACCACCGACTTGTACGAGGCACCCTAAATATCAGCTATAAACTCGAAAGAGCCCGTATGATAAAGTCGAATCTACGTCCAACTCTTCCTCAAATCACTCAAGCTTCGGAAAAGTTCCAACTGGAACTTCAAAACCGATTCAACTCGTTAAAAACCACTGCGGACATGGACGAGGCAGAAGGCTGATACGGCGTGACTATCGCGTCTTCAATGCCAAACGAGTTGAGGACGTGATAGCGCGCAACAAAGGTCTGAAAGTCTTTTCTCGGCCTTCTGCTGAAAGAGCATATCTGTCGAAGCTCAAATTAGAGGATGGTCGAGTGGTGTCTTCTAAGTCAGAGATCTTCGCAGAGGTGGAGAGATTTTACGGCAAACTCTATGCTGCACATGCACCTGTCCCTACACCAGCTGCTCGTGTAAGGGATCGCCGAGCCCCGCTAAACCGACACGAAACCGAGGATATTCCAGACATCAGCATGGGTGACATTAGGATAGCCCTTGAACAGCTGAAAAATGGTAAGGCTCCCGGTGAGGAAGGAATTACAACAGAATTGTTGAAAGTTGGAGGAACTCCGGTTCTAAAGGAACTACAACGTCTGTTTAATTCCGTCATTCAAATGGGACCGCACCAGTCGCGTGGACCAGGAGTTTGGTCGTCCTGTTCTTCAAAAAAGGTGATAAAACCTTATTGAAGAATTATAGACCGATCTCACTCCTGACCCACGTGTACAAGCTGTTTTCAAGCGTTATCACGAATCGTCTCGCCCGAAGGCTTGATGACTACCAGCCACCGGAACAGGCTGGGTTTCGTAAAGGCTATAGTACCGTGTACCACATATATACATTGCGGCAGTTTGTGCAGAAAACCACAGAGTACAATTTGCCATTCTGTGTGGCTTTTGATTACGAGAAAGTTTTCGACTCCATCGAAACTTAGTCTGTTCTGGGATCCTTACAGCGGTGCCAAGTTGACCACCGCTATATCGAGATGCTGAGATGGTTGTATAGCGCTGCGACAATGACAGTCCGCGTCCAGGACCAGCAGTTTAAACCTATCCTGCTGCAGCGGGGAGTACGTCAAGGGGATGTCATTTCACCGAAACTATTCACCGCTGCTCTGGAAGACGTATTTAAGACGGGGCGTCAGTGTGAATGGCGAGTACATCTCACACCTTCGGTTTGCCGACGACGTGGTCATATTGGCTGAATCGCTGGAGGATCTCGGTCGTATGTTGGTCGATCTCAATGCTGCATCAATGTAAATGACGCTTGGCTGTGTACGTGCGCCGATTTGGGCGCTAGTATGAAGTCAAAGTACTGGTTATAAGTCTATTGTGGTATAGGATAGGTGTACGTTTGTACTGCATAGGATAGATATAATGTATATACTAGTAGCCATAAGTTCGCCTTGACATGCTAAGCAGCAGTCCAAGATAAGTCCTTTCTTTTAATGGTATTTTTAAAATATTTTATTTATGTAATTTAGGGTTCCGTAGTTATTTTACAATTTTCCACTATCTCTATCTACTCGATAAGTTTTCTAGTTTTCCAAGGGCGTACGGACTTGATAGGATAGAGTCAGACGGACAGACATGGACGGGCGGACGGATACATAGAGGGACAAATGGGCGATACCTACCTGTTATACCTAATATCATCCATTTTGTTCCACCTACCAACTAAATTAATTTGATATTGCTGTTTGTCTACTATGTCAGTAAGAAAACAGTAATGACTTTAATATTATTATGTATGTAGGTTCAACCCTATTTACTACACACTAAAAAATAATCATATATTTGCACGCACTAATAAACTCGTCTACTACTAGCAATCAACAAAATATACAATTTCCAAATTGATGATCACTGGCAACGGATAAATAGTGCAGTTTGCGCCGTTTACGGAAAAAAGTGACACAGGTCCGTTAAGCACAACGTCTCGTCCCACACTGGTTAGTTGCCAACGCACGCGATTTGCGAGTATCGATGTCGTAAAATATCCTTTAAAAATGAATAGTAAAGTTATTTGCAAAAATAAGCCGAAGGTTCCCTCGGTGTTCTATTATATAATAGGCTGATGAAATTAGAAAAATCTCACGATTGATAGATTAGGAGAAAAAAGGTAATAACTACGAAAACAGAGGTTACTTTGCATATTTTATTCAGATATAAATTTTTTTTTTTTTTGTATTTTGAACCGAAGAGAATATGCTTTATATGATGTAGATTAAGATAATTTTTTTTCGTTTTTTTTTTCTTTAAAGATTACGAAGAAAAAAGGTTTTAATGAAGCCCAATTCACATATATCCTCGCCTTAATGTGCAAAAATATAAATCTCTATTTTATGGCGGCGGCCATATAGGATTAAAATAGCGGCATTTAGATAATTATATATTGTCAAGAGAAACAAACGAGTGTACAAAATTTCAGTTCAATTGGACTTTGGGAATTGGGTCAAATTTAAATTATAAGATTTGATTACAGACACCGCGGAGGAACTAAATAAAAGCTTCGAAGAATCAATTACTCCATCATCATGTAAGGAAATTGACAGATTGAACTGAATTGAGACGAAATGATTTTTTTTTGTTCGCGACGCCTGCCAGTAATTTCCAAAATAAGCACAAAAAAGTTTTTTTCTAAACTAAGCATTATTTTTACACCACTAAGGTAATAATCAAGCATACGACCCGTGTGTGGAAAGCGGTCACCGCAGCCTATGGTAGCCTGCAAGCACACTCCGACCATTGCCGACCCTGCAAAAATCTTCTTTTTTGAAGAACTCCATACTGAGAAACCTTGACAAGCAATTCATCTATCTCAGATATCTCAGACTATCAAGTTGTGAAAACTTGATAGTCTGAGATAGAACTTAAATTCACTTTCACATTCATGATAGTGTGATGAAATTGAATCTAAGCTCTACGGATTTAGAGTAGTAATGATTTAGATACATGTTCTTATATTTAATTTGTATGACGTTTCTAAGTGCTCTAAAAAGTCCAAGAAATAAAGATATTTTGATTTGATTTGATTTGAGAAACCCTGTCTGAAATCGAACAGTACGCGACCATTTCGGTTCGAATGTGTGAGGATGAACCGCCTGCCGATGGCAAGCGGTGCGTTTGTACATTGTAAGCTGCCATATACTTAACAGTG
Source organism: Hypsopygia costalis (assembly GCA_937001555.2). Taxonomy (NCBI): domain Eukaryota; kingdom Metazoa; phylum Arthropoda; class Insecta; order Lepidoptera; family Pyralidae; genus Hypsopygia; species Hypsopygia costalis. Next base: position 19,747,175 of record OW443350.2, on the reverse strand, counting down.
TTCTGCACTGTTATATGGCAGCGCTACATAAAATTCTTTACATGTGGTCTACTAATCCGGGTTTATAAAACGTAATGTATCTGATTGTTGTGCATTATTGTATATCTATGGTTCGGTTTAGTTTTGGAAGACATTATTAGTATTGATATTGAGCAACTCGACTGGCAGTCATGTTCTGTTTAAGGATAGATTTAAGGGATACTTGTCTATATAAACTTGATTCAATTTAACTATATAGTTTGACGAAAAAATATATATAGACACACATATGTGTGTCTATATATATTTTTTCGTCAAATAATACGGAGGCTACGATATAACTTGAAGAAACTGGTTGTGGTGGGGAAAGTGGAGTTAAGAAGAACTCGTGGACGTTCACCAACACGATGGTCGTCGGACTATCCCATCATTGTCCATCCTATTATGGATGGGGCGGTGATGGTCCGACGAACATCGTGTAGGTGAATGTCCACGAGCGACACCGAACGTCACAAGAGCGATGTGTGAGTCGTCACAGGTAATGTATATAGTAGACATGGGACGTCTGCGTAGCGCGCGTGTCAACAGTAAGCGTCCGAACTTAATATGGATTTCTATCAGTCGCATATGTAATAAATGGCGGTAAATTAATTTTGAGCCGTGGGGTACCGGCAGAGTAGAATAGTACCTCCCTCTATTACCAGGTGTCGTAGGAACCGACTGAGGTACAACGGAACCGACTGATGGCGGTATAACCATCCTAAACAAACGCAGCTCAAATGGCACAGGGCAGGGATGGCAGCAGCATCCCTGTCGCGAAGCTACGTTTCTGCGATCGCCACCACGCCTGCCCAGCGTGGCGATTATGGGCAAATCCCCCCCAATGATTAAGCAAAATAGGACCAGGCCCCCAGTCCCGGCAGCTCCGCTAGTCCTGGCTCCGGTAGCGGCCAGGGAAACGACGGAGCAGGGGGTGCTAAGAATCCCCGGCAGAGACCCGGCTACCACCCCAACAGACGACTGGCTCTGGTAACACACAACGTACGCACGATGAGGACTGACGAGAAGATTGTTGAGTTGGAGGAAGAGTTGATATGGATGCGATGGGATATTGTGGGGTTATCCGAAGTCCGTAGAGAGGGAGAGGACACGATAACCCTACAATCCGGCAATCTCCTCTTCTACCGGGAATGTGACCAACAATCCCAAGGTGGTGTCGGAATTCTCGTCCACAAGGCCCTTATTAACAACATTATTACCATCGAAAGCGTGTCGAGCAGGGTTGTATACCTAATACTCAGAATATCTGAGAGATATTCGATGAAGGTCATTCAGGTATACGCACCGACCTCGTCACGCCCAGATGATGAAGTGGAGTCTATGTATGAGGACGTAAGTCGAGCCATACGTACGACCAAGACCCACTTCACCGTTGTTATGGGGGACTTCAGCGCTAAGTTGGGCAAGAAAAGCGATGATGAGTTGAGAGTGGGGCAATTTGGATATGGACAACGGAACCCTAGGGGACAGAGGCTGGCCGACTTTCTGGAGAAGGAGGGACTCTTCATGATGAACTCTTTCTTCCAGAAGCCGCCTCACAGGAAATGGACCTGGATAAGTCGCGATGGTTTCACGAGAAACGAGATCGATTTCATCATGACCAGCGAGAAACGAATATTCAATGATGTCTCCGTGATCCACAGGGTGAAAACCGGTAGCGATCACAGGATGGTAAGAGGCACATTGAATATTAACGTTAAACTGGAAAGGTCCCGCTTGATGAAGTCCACGCTCCGACCTACTCGTGTCGATATCCAAAACCCTTTGATTCGGTCGAGACATGGGCTGTGCTTGAGTCTCTTCAGCGATGCCGTATTGACTATCGGTACATCGAAGTGTTGAAGTGTTTGTATAATAACGCCACTATGTCGGTCCGAGTACAGGAACAGAGTTCAAAGGCGATCCCTTTGAAAAGAGGCGTAAGACAGGGAGACGTGATATCTCCGAAACTGTTTACGGCCACTTTGGAGAACGCCTTCAAGCTCCTGGAATGGAAAGGATTCGGCATCAATGTGAACGGCGAATACATCACTCACCTTCGGTTTGCCGACGATATCGCAGTCATGGCAAATTCGATGGAAGATCTCAGCACGATGCTCGAAGGCCTCAATCGAGTTTCTCAACAAGTGGGTCTTAAAATGAACATGGACAAGACGAAGGTAATGTGTAATGCCCATGTTGTACCCACTCCAATATCTGTTGAGAGCTCGGTTCTTGAAGTTGTTGACTCGTACGTCTACCTAGGACAAGTAGTCCAGTTAGGTAGGTCCAACTTCAAGAAAGAGGTCAGTCGCCGAATCCAACTCGGCTGGGCAGCGTTCGGAAAATTGCGTGATGTCTTCTCGTCCGACATACCGCAGTGCCTCAAGTCGAAAGTCTTCGACCAGTGTGTGTTACCAGTGATGACTTACGGCACTGAAACGTGGTCCCTCACTATGGGCCTTATAAACAAGCTCAAAGTAGCCCAACGAGCTATGTAGAGGGCTATGCTCGGAGTCTCTCTGCGAGATCGAATCAGAAATGAGGAGATCCGTAGAAGAACCAAGGTTACCGACATAGCCCAGCGGATTAGCAAGTTGAAGTGGCAGTGGGCAGGGCACATAGCACGGAGGACGGATGACCGATGGGGTCGAAAGGGTCTCGAGTGGAGACCACGTACCGGCAAGCGCAGCGTAGGACGTCCACCCACAAGGTGGACAGACGACCTCATTAAGACCGTAGGATCGCTCTGGATGCAAGCCGCTTCCAACCGGTCTTATTGGAGATCTAGAGGGGAGGCCTATGTCCAGCAGTGGACTTCCAATGGCTGAGATGATGATGATGATGAAATTAATTTTATATGCTTAATCTTCTTTATGCTTTTATGAAACAATACTATACAATCCAATTCAACCAATTATAACACGAAGTTATCAGAAGTATGCTCATATTGCTAGTCTCTCATCGCTTGGTTTCGATACAAATCAATTGCCCGCCATTTCCATTTGATTTCATTTCCGTGGCCCGACTAGCTCAAACTTACTCCCTCCCCATTGCCACCACCTCGAGATAATTTTATTGCAAAATCGGGCAGCATGGGAACAGCTGCTAATCTTCATTCCTTCAACAATGAAGTACGCGATGACGAAGATCTTTCGAAGTATAATTATAAGTTTCGTTGACTAGGCATTAATAGATCATTTATTATACATACAGTTTGATACCGCTGCCAGCCTTCTGGGCACGTTGCCATTTACTGGTGACGATAAAGGCTTCTATATTAGTTTGTCTATACATCCGTTTTTACTGGATAGAAGGAGATTTAGATAGATCGTAATATTTTTTTTTATATATATATTTATACTAGCAAACGTTGTTTTGCCATTATCATTTAGGGGTATGAAAAATAGATGTTGGCCGATTCCCAGACCTACCCGATATGCACACTAAATTTCATAAAAATCGGTCCAGCCGTTTCGGTGGAGTTTGGAACAAACACCGCGACTCTAGAATCTTCTAAATATATAAAAGGAGAAACTGACTGACTGACATATCAACGCACAGCCTAAACGGCTAAACGTAGGCACTTGAAATTTGGAAGGGACGTAGCTTAGGTACCGTAGAGGTGCACTAAGAAAGGAATTCCCGAAATTCCCACGGAAACGGGAATTAACGGGAAAATCCTTTTGTATGAAAAATCTAAACCGCTTAAGTTAGACGCTTGAAATTTGGCATGCAGGTACCTTAGTAAACTTAAAGATTAGTTGCAACAGGATATTGCAAAATTCCCACGGGAACGGGAGTTAGCGGTAAAAAACTTTTGTATGTAAAAATCTAAATCACGTAAGATAGATGTTTTCAATCTAGCATGCATGCATACCTTAGTAAATATAAATTTTAGTTATGGCTGTATTTTGAAAAATTCCCATGGGAACGACAGTTTGCGGGAAAAAAATGTTGTATCTATATATATAAAATTCAAAGTCCTGACTGACTGATATATCAACGCACAGCCCAAACCGCTGGGTCTAGAGATTCCAAATTTGGCACGTAGATTCCTTATGACGTCTAGGGGTACACTAAGAACGGATTTTTCAAAATCCATCCCCTAAGGGGGTGAAACGGGAGTCCAAAGTTTGTATGGGGAAACGAGATTAGTTGGACTATTTTATCCGAAACTTTACACGAGTACTTCTATAGATAAATAAGTAAACACGTGTTTCAGGATTTTTCAATATTCAACCTCTAAAGGGGTGAAATGGGGTGAAATAGTCTGCAAATCGTCATGGGTATGGTTTTTATAGTTTATCGGGTCGCTGATTACGAAAATACCAACTATTTTCTAATCAAACATAGCCGACGTGACAAAAGTCGCCCCTGTGGGGGTGCGATGGGGTGGAAATGTCATAATATCAATATGGGTGTTGATTCTATGGTTTTCTGGGACGTCAATTACGAAAATGGCATCGATTTGAAAATATTACATAGTGGACAAGAAATTACTTAAAATAATTTTTCAAATTTTACCCCTAAGAGGGTAAAACGGAGGTCCAAAGTTTGTATGGGGAAACGAGCTTAGTTGGACTATATTATCCTAAATTTTACACGAGTACTAAACACGTGTTTCAGGATTTTTCAAAATTCTACCCCATAAAAGGGTAAAATGGGTCCCAAAAGTCTGAAAAATGTCATGGGTATTGTTATTATGGTTTATCGGGTCGCTGATTACGAAAACAACGACGATTTTAAAATTCAACGTAACTAACGTGACCATCATCTCCTGTTGGGGTGCGTGGGGTTGAAATGTCTAAAATGGGGTCAAAAAGTCTGAAAATCGTCATGGGTATTGTTTTATAGTTTATCGGGTCGCTGATTACGGAAAAAACAACTATGCTATAATCCAACATAGCCGACGTGACATAAAAGATCCCCTGTGTGGGTACGATGGGGTTGAAATGTCATAATATCAATATGGGTCTTGATTCTATGGTTTTCTGGGACGTCAATTACGAAAATAGTATCGATTTTAAATATAATGTAGTGAACACGAAATTACTTAAAAAGATTTTTCAAATTTTACCCCTAAGAGGGTGAAACGGAAGAAGATTAATTGGACTATTTTATCTCAAACTTTACATGAGTACTTCTATAGAAAAATGAGTAAACACGTGTTTGCCCCAAATTTCACGCGAGCAAAGCCGCGGGCGAAAGCTAGTTTTATATATTAGATTACTCTCTTTTTAAAAATTCATATTGTTTTGGTGTAATTTTACTCATTTATCATCATAGTCTCTCTGCAATTAAAAGATAACAAGCTTTTTTTATTAGACCTGGAGACCACCTTAGGCCCGGGCTTGGCATCATAGAATTTTGATGACCTTTAGATGAAGGTAGCGTTATACGGCGGTAAGATATAGGCCACCGATTGAACTTGTGATTGCTTTACATCAGGTGACCCACATGCTCGTTTGTTCCTCTCATATACAAAAAACAAAATTCACAGAATACCTAAGGAAAGTATTAAATTGACCTACAAAAATAACCTGATTTGCACATCAAATTAATCTGATCGCACATCAAATCCTGCATTTGATGTACAATAAATAGCACCCAATACATAATAATATCTAAATTTATTTACGCCCGCAACTTCGTGCACGCGTATACGGTGAAAATTTTCAAAATTTCTTCTTAACTGATCCCTAAGTCACAATAGCTACTTGTATGCTAACTGCCAACCCGATTAGTTAAGATCAAATTTATTAAATGTGTAATTATGATATGTATGTTTTTTTGTTCACGCAAAGCGAAGCCATGGGTAGCAGCTAGTGCTAAATAAAAGTAAATAATTACAGATGCAGATGCAATTATAGATGATGAATAATAAATAAATATTTCTGATCACTGCCATCTAGTCCCAAACTAAGCAAAGTATGTGGTACTAGATTAAATAACTTGTACTATGGGTACTAGAAAAATACTTAAATACATTTTTTTTTTGCAAATACATACACATAATAAATAGAAGTAGGTATGTTCGTGCACACAAATATTTGTGTTGTTCGGGGACCAAACCCGCGACCACAGTAGTCAAAGCTAGTAAAGGAGTAAAAGTAGCGATTGCTAGCCAGCCGACCACCGGGTTCGTCAAAAGTGATTTCCTAAGTTCCTTTTCATTTAGTAATTATTTAGTAGTTCATAAATTTCACTTCAAGTTTCCCCGTATATTCAGTCCGGTTTCTTCAGACTGAAATATGTAACGGAAATAGTTACTGTACATGAAAATCCCTAACATCCGGAGTTTTAGACTACGACTAATTAAAACTTTACATTCAAAAGATAGAAACTATTTCTCGTTCAATGCAAAAGCTCTCGGGCAACTTTGTTAAGTTACGAAAGGGTAGCTTTAACGTACAGCTTTTTGAACTTTTATCATAGTTTGTTTCTAGTACTTCTAATTTCCATATAAAAGAACGTTTAACCAAATTGGGGGCGAATTATTTGAAGAAAATGCTGATGTCGTAGGCAAGATTGAATGAGGAACTCCGGAAACCCAATATTTATCGGGGTTAAGTAGATTTCCACTTTATGATATTTTTCAATGGACATAAAACATTGTTTTAAATAATATAAATGTAGCTATGTGAAAAATAATTTATTTATAGGAAGGTCTTCTGAGTATGCAAGCTAAAATAAAACATTGAAGATAATTTCGTCACTATATTTATTTGAAATTTCTAATTATTGGTTTTTTGTGGAAACATACGGGAAATATCGGTGTTTGACCGGAAATGTTGTATTTTTCGGATTTCGACCAGAGAAGTCCTTGGAACATTATGAATTTTTATTAAAACATTATACAAAATTTGCTTCTTCTATTTCAAGATAATCGCATAGTCACGTCTTCTTCGTGGATTTATTAATTTCTGATGCAAATGTTAAAATTGAAAAAAATGTTCTACTTCGTTTTTATCAGAATTTGACGCAATTAGAGCTTAATGTGGTATAGGTGGGCACTTTAACGAACGGAATAAAAATATTAAAAAATAAAGTGTCAAATGTAGAATTATTGTGTTTAGTACCGGAGCTCCTCAAGTGTGACCACATCTTCCAGTGAAGAACGTACCTGGTGTTTTACTATGATTTTCGAAATTTCGTGTTTAGTAAGAAAATGATAGAGTGACATGACATTTTGCATTATTATGTATAGTTTAATATTACATTTATACAGGTTCTTTTTTTCTCCACAGGTACTATTTCCGAACTGTTTCAAGATTGAAAAGCACTTGAGGTATTAAACAATAATACTATTTTACTTTTTTAAAGTTCTAAGTACTACGACATTAATCCATATATGGATGTGGGATCCATATATCTACATATATATTACATATATATTCCACTGCTGGGATACGGGTCTGTTATTCGATATACTGAAGGGATTCAGTGTGTTTCCTGCCACGTAACTCCAGTGCGCGTACAGGCCGGTGTTTTTAACCCGCCCAAATGTCTTTATGTACTCGTGTCACCGCCGGTAATGGACGAAAAATAGTATATAAAAAACTTGCCGGTGGCATCAGTCAAGTAGTAATATATGTATCTCTTTTATTCACACGCTATCTTGGGCGAATTTTCTGGCGGCAGCGAGACAAGTGCTTTGACTTGCGTTAACGATTGTTATTGCATGTCAACAACGGCCTAACATATATATATATATATATATATATATATATATATATATAAGCATGCGGCCTGATGTGAAGCGGTAACGTAGCCATATTAACGCTCGCAACAAGAAATATCGCTCGGTTGCCAAGGGTGCGCCATCACCCCCGCAGCAAACGTAGCAACTCCTTTACTATCTGGTGACCTCACTCACTCGTTCAAAGGGAATTGTTATTTGGCTGCGCTGCGGTATTTTTTATACAACTAAGTCATCGTAGCCTATGGACGTTCGCAACACCAGAAGTATCATCACGCTTTGCCGACCCTGTAAAAACTCCGTCACGCTCTTCTGGAAGAACTTGGTATTCTATGAGGTGGAGGTACTTTTCCAGTATTTTACACTTCCCCAGTAAAGTATAGACTTAAGTAGTTCCAGAATTACAACTGATACAGTCATAACGTAATACTACTGTAAATTGATTCTGGCAAGCGAGCACCATTACAGCGGAGTATGTGAGCTATGTAGGCGGAAGTGCGAGCCAACTTGTACAAATTAAAAATTAATTTCTGCGTCCGTTTGCCCGGAGGTTTATTGCCTTGCATTTCGCAATATAGTTTGCTGGAAATTTATTTCAGTGTTTACGTCCCAAAAAAGGTATATTACAATAAAAACAAGATATAAGGTTTTATTTAGTTTCACTATTTTTTTTTATATTTTAGAGGGAGGGGCAAACAAGCATGTGGTTCACCTGGTGGAAAGCAATCACCACCGCCCACGGAGATACCAACACCAAAGGGTCGCCGATCCGTTGCCAGCCTTTTAAGGGAAATATAGACTTTGTTCTTGAAGGCTTCCATGTCGTAATTGTTTGGAAATTCTCCTGAGGGAAGCTGATTCCACAGTTTCACCGTTTGTGGTATAAAATGTCTTAGGAAACGTACTGTAGTAGATCGCCACATTATCAAGATGATATGGATGGAATTTATGTCGAGTTGTACGATAGTGGAACTCAGCGGCAGGTATCAAATCAAATCAAATGTATATTCTATGTTGTTGATACTGCTGATTGTAGGTACTTGGTGGAACATTTTTAACATGACCTTGAGAATGCCATAAGGCGAAACCGGTTGGTACAACTAAATTACGTGGAACAGTGCAAGTAACAGTGTATTTTATATATATCGCCGTCAACCCTTACTCATCCCACTGTTAGTATATGGGTCTCCCCTCATTCAAAGGATTTTAGAGCGTACTCCACCACGCTGTTCAACTGCGGTTTGGCGGGAGTCAGTTTTTCAAGCCAACTAAATTTCACTGACTTGACTTAACGACTGTAATCTAATGACAACAGTCAGGACCCACTACTTAACGTACCCTCCGAAGCACGGAAGAACTTGAGATGACTAAACCCATCCATAGACGTTGCTTAACTACCGTGATCGATTATACTGTCACGAAAAACGACGCCATTGAGCTCCTCTAAACAAAAAGTTAAAAAAACGACTACATCCAACATGTTTTTAATATACAACAAAAAATACAGTGTCTTCCAATCACATTGAGAGATTACATTCTACTGTAATACCGTGTAATACCATGTAATACAATACACTATAATTTAATACACTGTAATACGCCGTATTATAGTAGAAAGTAATCTCTCAACACACCTTTTTCACTATGTTTTCATTTCACTTCTTGTCTTTCTTTTTACTTGGTTATTTTTCACTAGCGAAAGATTGCTTCGACTGTACTTCCGGTCTCTAACGGGACACAATCGAAGCTCACGATCGCTGCTAAGCACTTTCTTGTACAAAAGATGAACTTTACAAAAGCTCTAAAGAAATCTGACGCCTGAAACTGAATAGTTATACTTTTCTAGTTCTTATTTGCTACAGAATTTTGTTAAGAGTCGTTTTTAATTATATATCTTTATGTATATATTTGAATATCATATCATACATTCAAACCCAGATTTTAGTATTAAAATTAAAAAATATATGTAGACCCAAACTAAGCAAAGCTATGGCTATTGTTATTATACATAAATATATTAATAATAATTAAATGTATGAATAATAATAAATTAATAATTAAATTATAGCAAAACTGCGTACATTATTTGATGTAAACAGTAAAATGATCAGTAAAGTAAGCATGGTTTAATTTCAAAGAATTATAATTTATTGTACCAAAGATATCCCGAGACAAACGAGCTAGATCGGTTATGCGCGTCTCAAAGTGCTCCGCTTCGCTAATGAGCCAATTTAACGACATATCTTGTGTCAACAATTGAACGTACCTACTCAGTGTTCTTTTACCCTTGTGTTCACAACGTCGTATTGTGGCCAATTAGTATAACATCTTATTCTTTGAATATTGAGGGATTCCGTAAATCATTAAGTACACAAATTAAATGGCAGTAGAATGTTAAATTATATTACCACTACCTATTTTAATGAATTGCCAATTGAATATCAAGCAATGTATGAAAAAAACCGAACAACATAAGGGTAAAAAGAAGCGTTGGCATTTTAACAATGAACGCAAAAATTTTGTAATCTATAAATATAAAATTCAAAGTCCTGACTGACTGATATATCAACGCACAGCCCAAACCGCTGAGTCTAGAGATTCCAAATTTGGCACGTAGGTTCTTTATGAAGTCTAGGGGTACACTAAGAAAGGATTTTTCAAAATTCATCCCCTAAGGGGGTGAAACGGGGGTCCAAAGTTTGTATGGGGAAACGAGATTAGTTGGACTATTTTATCCGAAACTTTACACGAGTACTACTGTAGATAAATGAGTAAACACGTGTTTCAGGATTTCTCAATATTATACCCCTAAAGCGGTAAAACGGGATGAAAAAGTCTGAAAATCGTCATGTGTATTGTTTTATGGTTTATCGGGTCGCTGATTACGAAAATAACAACTATTTTATAATCCAACATAGCCGACATGACATAAAATCACCCCTGTAGGGGTGCGGTGGGGTTAAAATGTCATAATATCAGTATGGGTGTTGATTCTATGGTTTTCTGTGACGTCAATTACAAAAATGGCATTGATTTGAAATCGTCATGGGTATTGTTTTTATGGTTTATCGGGTCGCTGATTACGAAAACAACAACGATTTTAAAATTCAACATGGCTAACGTGACCATCATCCTCTATTGAGGTGCGATGAGGTTGAAATGTCTATATATCAATATGTGTCGTTTTTACGGGTTTCCGGAACGCCAATCCATACTAATATTATAAATGCGACAGAATGTCTGTTACCTCTCCACGCTTAAATCGCTGGACCGATTTAGATGAAATTTGGTTGAGAGATACCTTGAGTCCTGGGAAAGGACATACCTAAGATAGTTTTTATCCCAGCATTGTTATTTATTGTACCCGTAGGGCGGTAACGTGACCATCATCCCATATTGGGGTGCGATGGCGTTGAAATGTCTAAAATGTGGTGAAAAAGTCTGAAAATCATCATAGGTATTGTTTTTATAGTATATTGGGTCGCTGATTACGCAAAAAACAACTATTTAATAATCCAACATAGCCGACGTGACAACTCTGTAGGGGTGCATTGGGGTTGAAATGTCATAATATCTATATGGGTGTTGATTCTATGGTTTTCTGGGACGTTAATTACGACAATGGCATCGATTTGAAAATATGACGTAGTGGACACGAATTACTTAGATAGATTTTTCAAATTTTACCTCTAAGAGGGTGAAACGGAGGTCCAAAGTTTGGTTGGGGAAAACGAGATTAGTTGGACTATTTTATCCAAAATTTTACACGAAAACTTCTATTGATTAATGAGTAAACACGTGTTTGCCCCGAATGTCACGCGAGCGATGCCGCGGGCGAAAGCTAGTTTATTACATAAGCGGAGGCCACGTATGGGGTGACGAATCGTAGGGCGTCCACTCTGGCCCGACGTCCTCAGAGAAGTGTCTGGTAGCGGTCGTATGCGGGAAACGGAGGATCGCATTAGGAAAGGCCTATATTTAGCAGCGGGTAGATACAGCATTATCAGCTGATAAATATACATGTAAAGTGACTTCCCTACGCAGATAATTCCAATGAGGTTCCCGTGTATGGACAAATTGTGTGTAAATGTGTGTCTGCAAAATATGATGAACATTAAATAATAATAATAATAAAGTTTTACACGATTATTTATACCCGTGTGTTTTAATAATACATAAACTTGATTAAATATACCTAGGTACTCTGTCATTTATAGTTTTGAAAGAAAATTGCTAAAAATATTTTAACGTATTTCAGTAGCAACATGGCAACATTACGTTTTTTCTTTTTTTTTGATTTCTGTAGAACATATAATTTGATTTTCATCTTTAATGGCTCATAACTTACTAATCAAATAACAATATATCCAAAATTAATTACAAATTCAATGGCATACATTTACCTGAAAATACCGCACTAAATTAAATTTGTGTTTTCATTAAAATGTAGCAGAATTTGTTGGCATAATTATGTAATTTTACGATGCGCTGATAAAATTTTGTTATCGTGTTTATTTATTCGATATTGTGTGAAACGCATTTTTGTAGGCTGCGTAACAGAAATAATAAAATTCTGGTGTCTGTCCTCACACGTAAAATACGTGCTGGACGGTACAGTGTACATAACGTATCTATCGCTTATATCTTTATATCATTGTTTAAGACAGATTTCAGATGGTGATTTTTTGGGATAAGCCCTCCCGCGCCCCAGGATATAGAGATACGATGTTATTTTTAAATTATCTCGTGTTATTGTTTGCTTTTCATATTGTGACATAAAAGTAACATATATCCATAAATACAATTATATTTTTAGATAAGATTTTCTACGTTGATCTTACAGCATACATAATAATATGCAATATAACGGAGTATCGTCATACACGCTGTTTCAGTACCGGTCGTAGCGTGATGTTAAGTAACTTATATCCTAATATAATAAATATAAATAAATAAATATTTCTGAAATATTTACACAGCGCTATCTAGTCCCAAATTAAAGCAAAGCACCCAAAGCCTGTGTTATGGGTACTAGAAAACTGATAAATGTACTTAAATACATTTTTTTTTGTAAATACATACTTATAATACATAGATATCACCCAGACCAAGACAAACAGACATGTTCATGCACACAAATGTTTGTCTTGTGCGGGAATGGAACCAGCGAGCTCGGAGTCAAAGTGGCCATTGCTAATCATTCGACCACCGAGCTCGTCAATTGTTATATTTAAACAATAAGAGCTTTTATGTTTAGTATTTTCTTTATAGGACTAGGATGACTATAGCATGGGGTTCTTCAAAAAGAGCGTGAAGAGGTTTTTACAGGGTCGGTAACGCGCGTGTGATGCCTCTGGTGTTACAGGCGGTCATGGGCTAAGGTAACTGCTTTCCATTAGGCGGGCCGTATGCTTATTTGCCGCTTTAGTGATATAAAAAAAAGACAAACAATCGTGCATGAACATGTCTATTTGTCTTGGCCTGGGTGTTTTCTATGTACCTATCAATTGTATGCATTTAGAAAAAAAAATGTATTTAAGTATAATATCAGTTATCTAGTACCCGTAATACAAGTTTTGTTTAGTTTGGACTAGATGGCAGTGATGCCAATTTGGATGAGGAAAATGTATTTATTGTAAATACACTTATACTAAATTCATACGTAAGATCGTATGTATAATATTTGAACAGTAATCATCTTTTGAATATGGATTAAACAGGCCCAAGAGGCCTCCTTCCTTCTCATAACAGTCACTCCTGAACCACACCATATATCTGATTACTGATCTCTGAATACAGCACTGTTACTGAATACGAACGCTGGTATAACAATTAACTGCATCTAATCGGAATATCTGAATATCGTGAATTGTTACCAATTCCGTATAAATACTATAACGCTGTTACTTAATATGATATCTGATATTCGTATCAAATGTATCTAATACCATGTTTGTATACCTATACTTACTTCGAAACCTGTACATTGATACCTTGATACGAACGTACCGTAAGTATAAATCATAAATTCGAACTGAATACTAGAAAAGTTTCAGCTTGGTAAATATGATATAATCAATCCCGCTAATCCGCACACGATTACACTATGTACATACATTGGAAGGTTACTGTCGTATTGCTAAGATGATGCTTTATTTATATGAGTGGGTCACAAACGAGCGTGTGCGTTTGTATGTAAAACAATCACCACTGCCCATGGAGATCAGCAACACCGTGGGGTTGCCGATCTGTTGCCAGCCTATTCTGGTGACCTCACTCACTTGCAGGAGCACAACAACCCTTAAGGGAATTGTTATTTGGCTGCGGTATTCTGTGATGTGGAGGTACTTCCCCAGTCAGGCAGCTCAATAAATACGCCATGCCCTACCTCTCTTTTCGCCAGAGCTTCGTTTGTCTGTCAGCAGGGTGTACCACGTACAGGTGAGGTTGGCTTTGGTTCAAAGATGTTGATGAACTACTTACACCCCAGAATAATGTTCACAAAATAAAAAATAACTGAATTGAATGAATTTAATACAAATAATACTTCATTATTCCATAAAACATTCGACAAAATTAGAAACAAAACAAACTGACAGGCTCACGTTTCGAGGACGCACAAAGTTCCTGAAGTGATCGTGAATAAATAACGAAGGGTAAGCATTTTTGCTCGACGCAAATCAGCGAGCGTCAATATTCATGGGGAATGACAGCGGGCGGCAAGTTTTGCTCGCGTTTATATTTCATCACAAAACAACACTCAACCACGAGCTCTGGTAGACGCGTAATAAACGAATGAAATTCCAAGCTAATTAATTCCTTCAGCGTGGTATTTTGTGGAAGTAAAATATACTGACTATGTATTCCTCGAACAGTCCATACAGCTGGGCGGAGTAATTTCAACAAAGAGAATTCCCATGGGATACTGGGATACGCACGTACGAAGTTGAGGGCTCAAGCTAGTCTACATATCTTCAAAAATCTAAACCCTTTATTGGCTCAAAGTTAACATGTTTAAACAGATCAGAGGAACGGATTTTCGCATAAAACCCCGCGGACCGTGAAAATTCCCGTGCAAATATTTTGCTCGCAACTTTCTCCGTAAACACATTCAAATGAGTTTGTTTCTAAAAACAATTGTTTTTCAATGAAACGGGGCTATTTTATGTATACTGTATAATTATGCATTTGGTAGCGTTGTAATGACCACTGTAAATACTTTAATTGTATCGTAATTTCTTTAATTAGTAGGAAATGGAGGATTCCCGTAGTTAAAGAGATGTGAAAGATGAAAAAAGAATATATTCAAGTTCGGCCTAGCATGGAATACTATTTACATCTCTAGGCTGATGCCGGCCAGTTTTGGGGTGTAAGAGGTTCATCAACATCTTTGAACCAAAGCCAACTTCACCTGCACGCGGTGCACCCTGCTGACTGACAAACAAATCTCTGGCGAAAAGAGAGGTAGGGAGCGTAATTGTAAGCTACCCGACTGGGTCACCTCCACCTCACAGAATACCGCAGCCAACAATAACAATTCCATTAAGGACAACCCTCATTGGAATTGTTATGTGTTCCTGCCAGTGAGTGAGGTCACCAGGAAGGAAGGAGATGCTGCGATAGCAGCGGGGGTGGCGGTGTGCGAGCGATATTTTATGTTACGAGCGTTAATATGGCTACGGTGACCGCTTCACATCAGGCGGGCCGTATGCTTGTCTGCCAGCCGACGTAGTATAAAAAAACCTGCTTGCTCCATTTAACCGCATACAACTTAGAGTAAGTTGAACTGTCGGTAACCCAGTGATTTCTGAACAACTAGATTGACTGTCTACATCTACATGTATAATTTGCAAAGCATACAAAGTGAGGAGATATCTCTACAAATATCTCCTCGTTTTGTATACTTTACAAATTATACCTCTAGGAGTGTTCAAATGAGCTGTTCAATCTAATATGACAATATAATACAACCGCTGAGTTCCACTATCGTACCACGCGCAAAAAGTTGACCGCCCATTCCACTTTGATGATTAGCCGTAAGGCTAATCATCAAAGTGGAAGGTAAGGCGTAGCCGTTTTTAAGACATTTTCTATGGAATGGTGGAATTGTGGAATCAAGTTCCCTCAACGGTGTTCCTGAATATGACTTGGGAGTCCTCAAGAATGACGCCTAGATATTTCAAAAATGGCTGGCAACGGATCAGTGATTTTTTGGTGTTACTTTGACCGTTTGAAGTCCGTGGGCAGTGGTGTTTATTTGCCAGCAGGTGACTTACAGGCTCGTTTGACTACCGTGGTATAAAAAAAATATATGTGAATGAAAATAACGAGAGAGAAAGATCGAAAAAATATGTAACAGACATGTTCTTAATATCAGTTTAAGTTAATGAATACAAAAATTGTTTCCGGATAGGGTCTCCTCTGTTATTAGATTACCCACTTCAATCACTGATAGGCGCTTTCCCCAATCTAAGTTCCCCCGCTCCAAGAGGGTCACCCCTTTCAGGCGGGATTCCCTTGCCTCAGGCTGCTCTCCCCCACTTCAGGCGAGTTTTGCTCACTTAAATAGTTTATTGTCGACGTAACTGGATTCCAATTGAATTTACGGCCGCCATTACGATTTTGATTGTAAATAGTTTTGAAGAAAATTGCTTAGATTTATTCAGTGTTATTTGTAAAATTCACGTCAAGTTAAATCAGACTAGCTTGTGCATTCGAGTTTGTACGCGCGTATTTCGGTATCCATTGAGAATTTTCTAAAATCCTTCCTTAGCGAATGTTTATGTCATAATATCTACATGTTTGCCAAATTTCAACCCAATCCGTCCAATAAAAAAAAACACAACGAAACGTATTTAAATATATATTAACCTACATACAATTAATTATAATTATATTAGCATTGCCTACATTATATACACGTATCAAGCAGAGATTCTGACTTTTGATATCATTTAAAAATGATTTTTCCGGTTATGTAACGAGTAATAAGTTGAATAATTATTTGAAATAAACATTCAATTGACACTGTATATAAATATACTGTATATAAAATACTAAAACACCTTGTTTTTACTTATAAGCTTTGATACGTTGAAATAAAATTCAAACCTTGTAAACCTATGTTATTTGTTGCCTGAACAAACACTATCTCTACAATTTTATTATACGTACAATGTATGTATACTATAGATATTTACAACGTATATCGTGTCTCCTAACATTGGCTTTAATAGAATCAAAATATAATATAGAAAGCGTCCTCATATAAACAATCTGTCAAATCACAGCCTACTTATTATGTGAAAATATTTCTACTGAAAATATAAGGGGCAATATTTTAAGGTTTACTGAAAGAAGAATTGAAAAAGAGCCCTTTCAGCCGCCGCGGCGTGTGTGCTAAGTCACATAGGAAATTGGCGGAGTTTATATCCTCGTAAAAATATACTATAACCACAGACTATAAAGTAAACTTAGTATCAGTATTTATACGGTTGTAAATATTGTGTTTGCAAGAGTGATTTCGGTTTGTGTAACTTGGACTGAATTTTTAGTGCCGTGTGTATTCTCTGCGTGATGAAATATATGAGAATGTTTTTGGATAGATAGATAGGTATATAAAACATTTATTTGTTTCTTCCGATACAAAACAAGAGATTGCTAATTTAAACTAGGTACGTACACACGACCACATGGCACACATTGGCCGTGTTGTTTCCGGAAGACTAGAATAGAATCACTCCGTCTTTTCCCGTGGATGCCGTACAAGGCGACTAAGGGATATACATTATAAAACATCCATCAGGCCTCCCCAACCCGTCTGGCCAGCGTGGGGAGAGTAGGCCAAATCCTCCTTCTGTCTAGGATGGACGAGAGAGGGTCGTGCTCCTGTAGTGGAGGCTAAAATGACCTGATGATGATGATGATAACGTACACATGAGGAGTTAGATGGCGTCGTTGCGCGTGGCAGACTGCGAACACGCAAGGTTACGCAACGTCGACCATAGCCTGTACATAGATGGGTTTATTTATCCTTCGTGCTTCGGGGAGCACGTTAAGCCGTCGGGTCCGGTTGCTGATAATAGATGGCAGTTAAGGCAGGTCACTGGCCTCGGGGGGCTTGAAACCATTGGCTCCATTAACCCACAGTTGAGCAGCGTGGTGGAATATATGCTCTATATGTTATTACGAGTATAATAGCAAGTTCTCAATTTTGAGAGGAAAACCGTATCCCAACAGTGGTCTGATGATGATTGTAGGTTGATGCCGACGACCTACACATTATTAACATACCTACATATTTTTTTATACTACGTCGGGTGGCAGACAAGCATACGGCCCGCCTGATGTGAAGCATTACCGTAACCGTATTAACGCTCGCAACATAATATAGCACTTGCGCGCCGCCACCACCGCTGTCGCAGGAACACAACAACCCTCAAGGGAATTGTTATTTGGCTGCGGTATTCTGTGAGGTGGAGGTACATTCCCCAGTTGGTTAGCTTACAATTACGCTCCCTACCTCTCTTTTCGCCAGAGCTTCGTTTGTCAGTCAGCAGGGTGCACCACGTGCAGGTGAAGTTGGCTTTGGTTCAAAGATGTTGATAAACCACTTACACCCCAAAACTTATTAACAGAGTAGTAAATCGTAAACATATGTCATAGATAATTACAGTGTATATGTCTGCAGTAGAAACAATACGAGTATATATATATATATTAGGTTGGGGAAAAAGTCTTTTCGTATTTTATACGAAAATTCAAAACATTTTTTAATAAAGTTTATTTACATTTAACTAAAGTATGTAGGTGCCATTTTGTTCGATAACTTTTTGCCATCTTGTAGGTAGAGACATGATCCCATTACTATAGAAATTTTGGGACTTCTGTTCAAAAAACCACGACAAGTGGTTTTGGCAGTCTTCTCGTGATGTTAACCTGACATTGCCTAAAGAATTCTGAAGAGACCGAAACAGGTAGAAATCAGAAGGTGCAAGGTCAGGACTATACGGCGGATGCATTAACACCTCCCAGTCAAACTCTCTTAATTTTTGCTGAGTGGCTAAAGATGTGTGAGGTCAAGCGTTATCATAATGAAAAATCACACCCCTTCTGTTAATTAATTCCGGCCGCTTTCTCTCAACTTTTTGCTTTAATCTCATCAGTTATTCACAGTAGAGTTCAGAATCGATAGTCCTGCCTGGCGATAACAGCTCATAATGAATAATGCCCTTCCAATCCCACCATACACACAGCATCACCTTGTTGCGGGTTAACCCGGGTTTTGCCAGAGTCTGTGAAGCCTGACCGGCCTTTGACCACGACCTTTTTCGCACGTTCTTGTCGTACGTGATCCACTTTTCATCACCAGTTATAAGCTTCTTCAAAAACGGTTCGCTTTCATTACGTCGTAGTAAAGAATCGCAAATGAGTACACGGTTCATTAGGTTTCTTTCAGTGAGATCGTGAGGCACCCAAATATCGAGCTTTTTAGTGTACCCAGCTTTTATCAAATGCGCCAAAACTGTTTTGT
Source organism: Hypsopygia costalis (assembly GCA_937001555.2). Taxonomy (NCBI): domain Eukaryota; kingdom Metazoa; phylum Arthropoda; class Insecta; order Lepidoptera; family Pyralidae; genus Hypsopygia; species Hypsopygia costalis. The sequence goes on along the minus strand of OW443350.2, from coordinate 19,727,922 downwards.
GGTCAATTCCTAATTCTTCAGCTACGTCGTAACTACTGATATGCCGATCTTGCTCCACTTTTTCAAAAATGGCATCCATTTTATCCGTAACAGGGCGACCAGGGCGACGTGCATCTTTCACATCAAAATTTCCTGATTGAAAACCCTTAAACCAAATTTGTGCTACTCTCACAGACACTGCATTAGGTCCATAAACGTGACAAATTTTTTTCGCAGCTTGCGTTGCATTTTTACCTTTTTTGTAGTAAAATTTTAAAATGAATCGAATTTCTTCATTAGATTCACTCATGTTGCCAGTAAAAAAAACAAATGAAAATCACACATTTACCTAATTTGAATTTGGAATTATCTTTTTTAAAATTTAAACTTTTTAAAGATATCAAAACCCGCCAGATACAAATGGTATAACCAAAGAGATTTTATTACAAGTTCATACATACTATAATGCGAAAAGACTTTTTCCCCTACCTATTATATATATTTAAACAAGCTTTTATTACTTACTAGCTGGCCCGGCGAACTTCGTACCGCCTAATAGTCAGTTAATGTTGTGGAATAAATATTAGCTAAACAAAAATTATGATTTCTTGAAATTTATACAATGAATAATAAAAAATAATAGAGAAGTACGATGGCGTCATTGCGCGTGTCAGTATAATTGTACACGCAAGTTAAGCAACGTCAACCGTAGCCTGTTCATGGGTGAGTTTATATTTATCTGGAGCTCCTCCGTGCTTCGGAAAGCACGTTAAGCTGTCGGTCCGGGTTGTTATCATTAGATTATCTCGAGCTCCTCCGTGCTTCGTAAGGTACGTTAAGCCGTCGGTCCCGGTTGTTATCATTAAATTATCTCGAGCTTCTCCGTGTTTCAGAAGGCACCTTAAGCCGTCGATCCTGGTTGTTATCATTAGATGACAGTCATTAAGTCAAGTTAGCGGCCTTTAGGCGGTTTGAAATCACTGGCCTCCGCCAACCCGCAGTTGAGCAGCGTGGTGGAGCATTCTCTAAACTTCTTCGGTTGAGGGGAGACCCGTAACCCAGCAGTGGGTAAATATTAAGTTCAGTACATTATAATAGGTAGGGGAAAAAGTCTTTTCGCATTTTAGTATGTATGAACTTGTAATAAAATCTCTTTGGTTATACCATTTGTATCTGGCAGGTTTTGATATCTTTAAAAAGTTTAAATTTTAAAAAAGATAATTCCAAATTCAAATTAGGTAAATGTGTGATTTTCATTTGTTTTTTTTACTGTCAAGATGAGTGAATTTAATGAAGAAATTCGATACATTTTAAAATTTTACTACAAAAAAAGTAAAAATGCAACGCAAGCTGCGAAAAAAATTTGTGACGTTTATGGATCTAGTGCAGTGTCTGTGAGAGTAGCACAAATTTGGTTTAAGCGTTTTCAATCCGGAAATTTTGATGTGAAAGATGCACGTCGCTCTGGTCGCCCTGTTACGGATAAAATGGATGCCATTTTTGAAAAAGTGGAGCAAGATCAGCATATCAGTAGTTACGACGTAGCTGAAGAATTAGGAATTGACCACAAAACAGTTTTGGCGCATTTGAAAAAAGCTGGGTACACTAAAAAGCTCGATATTTGGGTGCCTCACGATCTCACTGAAAGAAACTTAATGAACCGTGTACTCATTTGCGATTCTTTACTACGACGTAATGAAAGCGAATCGTTTTTGAAGAAGCTTATAACTGGTGATGAAAAGTGGATCATGTACGACAAGAACGTGCGAAAAAGGTCGTGGTCAAAGGCCGGTCAGGCTTCACAGACTCTGGCAAAACCCGGGTTAACCCGCAATAAGGTGATGCTGTGTGTATGGTGGGATTGGAAGGGCATTATTCATTATGAGCTGTTACCGCCAGGCAGGACTATCGATTCTGAACTCTACTGTGAACAACTGATGAGATTAAAGCAAAAAGTTGAGAGAAAGCGGCCGGAATTAATTAACAGAAGGGGTGTGATTTTTCATCATGATAACGCTGGACCTCACACATCTTTAGCCACTCAGCAAAAATTAAGAGAGTTTGACTGGAAGGTGTTAATGCATCCGCCGTATAGTCCTGACCTTGCACCTTCTGATTTCCACCTGTTTCGGTCTCTTCAGAATTCTTTAGGCAATGTCAGGTTAACATCACGAGAAGACTGCCAAAACCACTTGTCGTGGTTTTTTGAACAGAAGTCCCAAAATTTCTATAGTAATGGGATCATGTCTCTACCTACAAGATGGCAAAAAGTTATCGAACAAAATGGCACCTACATACTTTAGTTAAATGTAAATAAACTTTAGTAAAAAATGTTTTGAATTTTCATATAAAATACGAAAAGACTTTTTCCCCAACCTAATACGTCACAAAAAAAGTACCAACTGACAACCAAAAATATTTCAATCCACAAAACTGTGGATTGAAATATTTTATGTTTTCAAAACAAATTACAGACAACTTTCAAAACGTAAAAACCAATAGAGTTGACCTTTGTTTTTAATCAAAATTTGTTCTATATTAAACATTTCTGAACGCACGCATACATTTGACGTACGCACGTTAACGTCACGTTTGACAGGTCCGACATCCACGAACATTTTGTGTGGAAAAATGATTTTTCTTTTATTTTATTTTTTTCGTAAATTTTCCAATGTTTTTAATAGTTATTCTGCTATTCTGGACGGAGACAAATCCAACAAATCAAAAACCATGGCAATCGGTCCAGCCGTTCTCGAGTTATAAGTGTTGTAACAAACACGACTTTCTTTTATATATATAGATTAATAAAAAAAGGAACTAAAAAATACTTACCATAATTTTTAGAAACCCTTTAGTTAGAAAACCGTATAACAGCGGTTAATGTGGTGTAAGTGGTTCATCAACATCTTTGAACCAAAGTCAACTTCACCTGCACGCGGTGCACCCTGCGGACTGACAAACGAAGCTCTGGCGAAAAGAGAGGCGGGGAGCATAATTGTAAGCTACCCGACAGGGGAACGTACCTCCACCTCACAGAGTACCGCAGCCAAATAATAATTCCCTTGAGAGTTGTTGTGGTCCTGCGAGTGAGTGAGGTCACCAGAAGGGAAGGAGATGCTGCGTTGACAGCGGGGGAGGCGGCGCGAGAGCTATAATTTATGTTGCGAGCGTTAATATGGCTACGGTAACCGCTTCACATCAGGCGGGCCGTATAAGCATACGGCATTTTTTTTATCCTACGTCGGGTGGCAGACAAGCGTCTACCACCCGACGTAGGATAAAAAAAATGTGGATATCATATATTGTCATTTTGTATCGGCCGCCACATTTAGATAATCGTCTATTGTCACTAGGAACAAACGAGTGCATTAATTTTCAGTTCAATCGGCCACTGGGAATGTGGGTCAAATTTAACTTCAGAGCAACACCAAAGGGTCGCCGATCCGTTGTCAGCCCATACTCTTTCCTTCCTTTCTTTCTTTCTGGTGACCTCATTCACTTGTAGGTATAAAACAACCATCAAGGGAATTGTTATTTGGCTGCGGTACTCTGTAAAACATTGCCTATGTATTCTATAGAATGCCGAACACATAACAGACAACGTATTGAAGAAAAAGAATCGGAATATAATTAAAAGTGCATGCATTGGGTTCATTAAAAAAGACGTGAAGAAATTTTTACAGGGTCGGCAATGCAAGTGTGATGAGTTTTGCAGGCGTTCAGGCTCCGGTAACTACTTTCCACTGTTAATCTGCGAAAGTTTGGTTTTCTCGTGTTTCGTAAACGGAAATAGAAGCCCCATTTCAGATGAATGTCAAAGGTTTTTAAATAGTTTTGAAGTTTCTTTTCCGAGTTCCGCCTTTTCATTCTCTGTTATTTACTTTTTATTTTACTGTACGTTATCGAAACATGAAACGTTTTCAGTTATCTAACATCTGTATAAGTTTTCTACAACCAAAGCAAATTTAGATTTAGCTATATTAAGTACGTACAGTCACGTGCACAAAAATGCATAAAAATTTTACGAAAGAAATGGCTTACAACTGTAAAATAGAAATGAAAATTGTTTTAAACCTTACAGTGTTGCATTAGGGTTTATATAACTACTGATATCTTACAATTGTGTGCACTCGATTTTATTTTTTAAGTATCTCCATCCAGATCCATTTAAATTTATAGAGCTTCCAGTGTCAAGAAAATACTACTGCGCGTAGTATTTCAGTAAGGACCTGAAATTCCAAGTTTCATTTTAACGTTTCGAATTCAAGCAGACATTTTTCAGAGCCGGGATTTGAAGATGACTCGAGTTATTCAGTAAGCATAACTTGAATCCAAGTGGTCTATGTCTAGGAAAGTATTTCTAAGTTGTTTTAATATGTTTAAATGTAATAAGTTTGATTAAATTGTGGAATCGGCAGTATTTCCAATCAAATATCGTATTTGTTGAAATGCATGAGCCTTCAAGCACAACCACTTAATTAGTGTATCTGTGCTCGTCGAGTAAAGTTAGTTGAAAGAAAAAAAAAATAACAAGAATAAACAAAAAACTAAAACTAAATTAGTTTTTATTAGTTGTTATTAAAAAAAAAGAACTCAAAAGTTTACTTCCTGTGTTTTCCTAATCAATGCCTATCATTTGATATGTATAATTATCATAAGGCATAAAAAGGGAATTATAAATCACCATTTGGTCATCGTGCAGTGCTATGGGAACCAAACGAGTGTCGTCAATTTCAGCTCAAACGGACACTGTTAACTTACAAGATTTGATTACAGAAACTAAGTAAAAGCTTGTAAATAAAAAATATATAAATTAGTTTATTGACACGAAAACATAGTGACTATGATCTTTTATCGTCATGTGTTCGCGAGTGTTCTAATTGCTTTGCTTTAAAATTATATTTTTATATATTTTAAATATGCCCTGAAATCTGTCTGAAATGCAACGAACTAGACGTCACCCTCAATGTATGCCACTGAAATAGCTTCGTTGAAGCGCAGGACACATTTCAATTTTAAAGCTGTTTTAAAAGCCATATTAAAATGTGGACGCTTTGGACGGATCGCTTTCGCGCCGTCAGCGATCGGGACACTATGTTGCAAGCTGTAAAATTGAAATTGTCTGTACTTTATTGTAGTAATTAATTTTTTTGCTAGACGTCCAACTGCAGTGTTTTTGTGCACTAAAAAGACTAAACGCCCTTTTTAGTGGAACTAAAATACGACATTAAATTATTCTCTTTTATATAAACAACTAAAATGGCAAACAAGCATAAGAACGGCGTGTTGATAAGCAGTTATGGCAGCCTATGCACGCTCGCTCACACCTTTCTTGTAGAACCCCATGCAGTAGTCTTGGTAAACCCTCGGCAGGTAATTAATTCCTTCATTTATAATTCTTAAACATAACCTCCTCTTGATTGTATCTCCACTTCTCCTATGATGGTCTGATGACCTTAACAGAAAGCTGCTGGAAGCGGAACAATGCGGAAGGCGGAGAATCATATTTGGTGAAAAGCATTGCGTAAGGCCTATATCTAGCAATGGCTAGATAAAGGCTAACGATGATGATGATAAATACATTGGAAATACCCAGACAGTCATGTCATGAACTATCTTGGTGTTTTCAATGTATGCACGCACTCATTCACATATTTGTCTTGTGCGATGATCGAACCCGCGACCGAAGGCCTCGTAGTAAACACTGCTAGCTGGACTCTTTTTTTATACTATGTCGGGTGGCAGACAAGCATACGGCCCGCCTGATGTAAAGCGATTACTGTAGCCATATTAACACTCGCAACATAAAATATTGCTCGCGCGCCGCCACCTCCGCTGCCAACGCATCACCTCCTTCCTTCCTTTCTAGTGTCCTCACTCACTCGCAGGAACACAACAACCCTCAAGGGAATTGTTATTTGGCTGCGGTATTCTGTGAAGTGGAGATACATTCCCCAGTCGGGCAGCTTAGAATTACGCTCCCTACCACTCTTTTCGCCAGAGCTTCGTTTGTCAGTCAGCAGGATGCACCGCGTGCAGTAGGCTTTGGTTCAAAGATGTTGATGAACCGCTACACCCCATGGTCTCGTCAAAAAATCTCGACATTCTTGTGTATTTATAACTCATAATATATGTGTCGTGCACCGCTTCTATAGAAGGACTACAGACAGCCCCTCTGTTTGTCGCGGTCGCGTTTATTCGGAAGTGTTCGTAGAGTCGAAAGAGCCGCGGGCACCCTTATCAAGTGTGACAGCCCAAGAGTAATATTATATTACTGTAATATATTATCCTATACTATTCAACGAGAAATTCTTGTATGTTATATGTAAATTATATATGCCACGACGATCTTGCAAATGGCTCTAACAGTTTCGAAGCTAATCTAAAGTTCTAAAGTCTATCTTGTTTCATTCGTTCGATTGCCCTTTTCCGAGTGTTTCGTACTTATATGTTGTTTTGCTAATTATATATAATAATTGAATAAGCATACACTATTAACCTATAATTAGTCGCATGGGGTTCCTTTGACCCCAAGCGAGTTTTTGTCACATTTCGGCAAATATTATACTTACGCGGCTGTGCGTTTTAGTCGCATCCTAGCTCACGCCCCCTCTCCCGCTTAGCTGAACAACAAAATCATAATTCTGAATGAAGAAACAGAAATTCCAATTCTGGCACGGCCCTTGAAAAGACGACTTCTTTGTGATACTGAATCTTCTACTTCTGGAAGCAGTTCCAGTGGTTCCAAAGTCCGCTGTCACCTATGTGCGAGATCAACTGACAGGAAAACAAGAACCAAATGTAACAAATTCATGTGTAATGAACACCTTACAAAAGTTTCTGATTCATGTGCCAAATAATGTAAGATAATTTTGATTACTATTTTAGAAGTTTATATTTTTGTTCTTTTCTAGAAGCCTTACATTGTTTTGTTAATTTAGATGTTGTACTTAAAGTTCTTATTTATAATAAATATTTTCAATTTTTTCTGTTTCATTTTCAAAAGTACATCCTGGGGTCCGACGGACCCCACGCGACTAATAGTGTAAGTATTTAGGTGCTAGCTAAAGGTTAATATAGCATTAGAATAATACATGGATATGACAATATAATCTAATATATACTAACATATAGTATAGGTCGGAAACTAAGTCGCTGATTGGTGTTGAAAATTAAAAGGGTTGGAAATAGAGTCATTCAATTGACTTTTGGTTCCTACAACGCAACCTCGAGTGGACTCATCTGTTCTAAGCACATTTGTGTAGTCATTGTTGTTGAAGTAACAAGTACATCGTGTCTTTTTCTTATCTCGAGCTAGACCCTTGTTGTTCAACATGGACAACGATGCGCTCACGGTCGAGAGGAACCTCTCCCTCTCATGCGACATCTATAATATATAAAATTCTCGTGTCACTGTGTTTGTTACCAAACTCCTCCGAAACGGTTCGACCGATTTTTATGAAATTTTGTGTGCATATCGGGTAGGTTTGAGAATCGGTCGACAACAATTTTTTTTCGTACCTTTAAATATATAAAAATATTTCCTAGAAATAATGTATATGGCAAAACGACGTTTGCTAGTATATATATATAAATATGTGTTTATATAATATATACATGCTGACGCTAGTTAGATAAAGTAAAACCAAAATAAGAAATTACTAATGCTTAACTTAGGTACTGTGCCGTGATGAAACACTGAACCCATTAAATATTCCAGTATTTATTATAGGCAAATATTACCGAGCCGTTTATATCATCAAATCGAAATGCTTTTATTGGAAAGCCTAATTTCTTGCATTTTAAGCAATGATGATGCACATCTTAGTGTTTACATACATGTCTTTGTATAACATACAGATTGACGACCAATCACAAAATAAATAAATAAATAAAATAAATATTTCTGGACAATTTACACAGCGACATCTAGTCCCAAATAAAGCGAAAAGCTTGTGTTATGGGGACAACTGATAAATGTACTTAAATACATTTTTTTTATAATACATAGAAAACACCCAGACCAAGACAAACAGACATGTTCATGCACACAAATATTTGTCTTGTGCGGGAATCGAACCCGCGACCTCGGAGTCAAAGTGGCCATTGCTAACCATTCCACCACCGCGCTCGTCCAGGTCGTTGCAGCCAGTTCAGCAGTTGTTTAATGAAAAAATAATATGTTTAATGAGAAAATTGGGGTGTAAGCGGTTCAGCAACAACGTTGAAACAAAGGCAACCTCACCTGCACGTGGTGCACCCTGCGGACTGATAAACGAGGAACTGGCGAAAATAGAGGTAGGGCATAGCGTATTTTTTAAACTGTCCGAATGGGGAAATACCTCCATCGCACAGAATACCGCAGCCAATTAGCGATTCCCTTGATGGTTGTTGTATTCCTGTGAGTGAGCAAGGTCACCAGAAAGAAAGAAAGGAAGGAGTATCGACTGGCAACAGATCGGCGACCCCTTGGTATTGCCGATCTCCATGGGCGATGGTGATTGCTTTCCATCGGGTGACCCACATTCTCGTTTGCCCCATTCTTATATTAAAAAATGCAATTCTCTAAAATAGCAATAATTTTTCGCCCCCTACGAATTCTCCACTTCAGATAATAACGAAGAAATATCGCCCTGCGTTCGCTGAAGCGAACCAAGAAAAGGAAGTTAGAGTACCGAAGCTTTATGTTATTGTTAACTGTAAGTGATTATTACAATTGTGATTGATGAGTATGAAATGATTTGGATTATTCATTGATACGTTAAATCGTCAGCCATCTCAATAAAAGGTATACTACATTTGATCCAATTTATATAGCTCACAACTTGAAGGGTAGCTGAGTTTGCAAACGCAAAGGTCTCCTAACCCCTAGGGCCCAATAACTCCAGTGAAGGGATCTCTCTTATCACGACGGACCTACGTAAATTTGATTGGTTATTTCTAGACGATTTTGGTTCTACATAGTTAACTCTACATAGTAAACATAAAAAAAACCGCTATTAAACAATTCTTAATAACAATTCCCTCGAGGGTTTTTGTGTTACTGCGAGTGAGTGAGGTAACCATAAACGAAAGAGGTGCTGCTTTGGCAGCGGAGGTGGCGGCGTGCGAGCAATATTTCATATTGCCAGCGTTAATATGCCTACGGTAACGCTTCACATCAGGTGGGCTTGTCTGCCACCCGACGGTAAAAAAAAAACTTTAAGCTGATAATACTGTCATCCAATATAGTAGGAATTGGTATTCCAAGACATACATCCAAGGAAGTAGTATTACGTCAGAAAAGCAGTCACTAGTTCAAAGCAACAGATCACAAAAGGTCCGCCCCCTGAGTGAGATAACTCCTCTGAAAGGGCCCGTAGCTCCTCTACGCCGTAGCGCTACGCAAAGCCAGACTTGTTTATTCATGAATCGAATGCTTTATTTCTGTTATTAAACAATTTTCTGACCTGAAAAATGTTTTAGATATAGAAGAAAAATTGTTTTGCTTTATTTCGAAAAGTAGGTAAGATTTGGTTTTGCGTAATCAGGAGAAAGTTTTTCTCTCCCGGTGTCTATCTCAGGATAAAAGGCATTTATCACAAAACTGTTATACTATATTGAGAATACGAATACAGTTATTTTCTTATACTACATCGTGTGACAATTAAGTATGCGGCCAGCCTGATGTGACGTAAATGTAGCATATAGATTATAGTTCCAAGAGACATAATCTTTCACTCGCTTGCCACCTCTGTTGGAATTTGAGGTATACAGCGACGATCTACGTCTCTAGGAAGTGGTTCTTCTGCTGCGATTTTCTATGAGGTATAGCTAGTTGACTGCTTATAGTAATTATAGAGAGCCCAATAGTAATCAGCAGGGTGGACTAGGTGCACGTGAGATTGACTTTGGCTTAACTACGAAGGAGTGTCATTTACACCCTAAATTTAATACACAATAATTTGTAAGGCTGCAGCCCGATTGCGAAAGTACCTCCACCTCACAGAATCATCATCATCATCAGGTCCATTTTAGTCCCCACTACAGGAGCACGACCCTCTCTTGTCCGGCCTAGACGGAAGGAGGATTTGGTCTCCACGCTGGCCAAACGGGTTGGGGACGCCTGATCGATATTTGATAATATAATGTATTCCTCTTAGTCGCCTTGTACGATATCCACGGGAAGAAACGGAGTGATTCTATTCTAGTCTGCCGGAAACCACACGGCCAGAATACCACCTCAAAGAATACCTCAGGCAAATAACAATTCTCTTGAGTGTTGTTATGTTTCTGCGTGTGAGTGAGTTCATCAGCTATGCCCTACCTCTCTTTACGCCTGAGCCTCATTTGTCAGTCAGCAGGGCACACAGGTGAGGTTGACTTTGGTTCAAAGATAACTAACTAACTAAACCACTTACACCCCTAATATATGTCTCAATAAGTATGACTCAAGCGTTCTAAGGATAACTGCTTCCATATTCGTAGGCTGGATGTTAGTTTGCCGCCTAAGTGGTATAAAATATATTAAAAATAAAGACTGTAATTTATTCACAGTAAGATTTACGTAACCTCTGGGAATTAACTTCATAAGACATCAAAAGATTAATTTGTTAACTCCCAACGGAATTCCGTTTCTATAGAATTATTCCGTCGCTTCCGTGAAATGCGAGAGTTGTACAAGGGCAACACGGAGGTAAGAAGGCTTTAGTAATGGACGTGGCAATAGATGACTTGTTACTAAATACTTCACGCGGTTTAGGCCAAGTTGTTGAAACAAAAAAAAAGGAACATATTTTTCAGTCCATATTTTTATGTAACTGAGATGATCAACAAGCATATGACCCACCTGGTAGTAAGCAGCTATTGCACGGAAATGAGATGAAATGGGAATTATGTGCATTTAGATTTGTATGGCACCAAGCGTACGAAACTCCCTCAACGACAGGCAATCAATATGAGTATACTACTAATAACTTTCTATTGTAATTGATTGAATTTGGTCGTGTAGTATCGTATGATAAAAATCATAAAGCAGATAAAAGCATATAAAATCAATTTACCACGATTTATTATGTATGCGACTAATAGAAATTCATACTAAGTTGACCGTTCTGTTGACACGCGCGCCACGCATACATGATGTTTACTATATACTTCATCTGTGAGTCGGACCATCGTGTAGGCGAAGATCCACCAGTTCTTCTTAAGAACCATATTACATATCGACTGTGATTTTTGCGTAAAATGGCCAATTTTGGCGTTCTTGATCTCGGAAACAAAAATACATTAATAATGTTGACTTATTGAATAGTACAGCATAGCTATTGGCTTAGTACGTAGCGGCCTCGCTTTTTGTAAATTTTGCTTAACTTTTTAATTAAACTCAAAATTGCAGAGAAAGATTTTCATAAAATGCGCATATTCACTTTTTTGAGCTCCTGGATTGTACTACTGTTCCAAACAAATGATATAAAAAAAATTAGAATGTTATTTCTTATATAGTCGTATAGTCCGTAGCGGCTTCAGAATTTTGAAATATCTTTGATTTATTAAAGAAAAAAAACATTCTTTTAACCAAACAAACTTCGAAAATCGCTTTAAGTAAACTGTTAATTTCTCGAATAAACGATAATATTATTGAGCAAAATTTATACGAGAATAATTGTTACTTCATGATGAATAAACTTTGTAGCATGAATTTATTATCCTATATCAATAAAAACAAAGTCAAAGTCAAAGTCAAAGTCAAAATTCTTTATTCTGTGGGCCCTCGCGGGCACTTAGACACGTCTTTTACAATTAGGTATATTTTTTATCTACCAGCATTTCGGAATGACCATTGACGAGAAGAAATGCCGAAAGAAACTCTGTCAATATAGGTCTTTTTTTTTAAATAGCCATACAATATTATCATAATACAATAAAAAGAATGTCAATGTACAATAAAAAATATGGTATGTCAACCAAAATAAGAGAGAAAATAAAAAATAAAAAAAATAAGTAAAATAAAATAGTAAAAAAAATAAAAATATAAAAAATCATAGTATAGATGTATATACATATTGTATAAAGTCTAAATATGTATATCCACAATACTACTTGTAAAGATAAGACGCCTGTGCTTCACATCCTGTGCCGAGAATTTGCCATACATTTTTATCATTAAGGTAATCGTCGGTCCTGTAGTAAGCCTTTTTACATAAGGTGGTCCTAATAAGCTGTTTGAATTTAGTGTCGGGTAAAATCAGGACCGATTCCGGCAACTTATTGTAGTAGCGGATGCAGTTTACGACAAACGAATTATTGACCTTCCCCAGTCTATGTTTTGGAATAACTAATTTGTTTTTGTTCCGCAAGTTGACATTAGTTATATCACATACTTTTGTAAAATTCGAAATATTTTTACGGACGTACATAATATTTACATAAATATATTGAGAAGCGACAGTGAGGATGTTTATCTCCTTAAATAACTCACGGAGTGAATCCCTAGAACCCAAATTGTAAATTGATCTAATGGCTCTCTTTTGTAATACAAAAATTTTATCAATGTCAGCTGCTTTACCCCAAAGCAATATGCCATATGACATAATGCTATGGAAATAACTAAAATAAACGAGCCTAGCAGTTGTCTCGTCCGCTATCTGTCTTATTCTCCTAACCGCATAAGCTGCGGAACTGAGTCTGCGAGCTAGTTTCGTTATATGAGGGCCCCATTGCAACTTTGAATCAATGGTAATACCAAGAAAAACAGTATCATTGTCATAAACTAGGGTGTTATCCTTTATGACTACATCAGCATGGACTTGCCTGACATTGGGTAACGTGAATTTAATACATTTAGTTTTGTATGAGTTAAGAAGGAGATTATTTGTAGTAAACCAGTTCAAAATTGCAGAGAGAGCATTATTAACATCATCATGATAGATGGCGCTGTCAGCCATAGTAACATCGTCTCTGTTTATTTTTGAAGAAATAAATTAACAAAGTAAAACAGTGCATATAACGTTGTATATAAAGTGAACTGCAGTGTGCAAGCTATAAGTGACAGTGTTATTTAACTATAAAAGTGAGTGGAAAATAAGCTAGAACAATAAAACACTCGTAGTACATTTAACAGTCCTTCTATGTGAACAATCTTTAAAAACTATCGTGAAGTTACCTAAAAGTGATTATTAACATTTAGTGTGTATTTATAAGCTAAAAAGAACAAAAAAGACATAAAAGTGTTAATATAAATGTTTATGTAAACAGCTGATCATAATTTAACATGTGGGTGAAAGGCGAAAACCAAAAAACTATTAATACCCGACCATAATAAAAGTTAATCGCCAAATAGATAGCTACCTATATTTCGTCGTAATAATAATAGTGAAATTGGTCTGATGGTTTAGAATTGGGCTTGAGCCTCACTAGTTGAGGATCGATTCTGAATCAATACATTGACTTTTTATTATTTATTTGAACTTTTTACGCATTGGACATTACGGTTTCATCAATTTGCCGTTTGTGACATATGTTTTGAACTTTATAATGATTATTATTATTATTTTTTTCTATTGACATGTGTTTTTTTTTTTTTTTTTTTTACATTACTTTTAAGGTTTGAAGAAGAAGAAGAAGAAGAAGAAGAAACATTTATTGTAACATAAAACAACACTATTACATTAATTACAAGCTGTTTAGGTAAGAGAACAGGAAACAAAAAAACAGTGCTGCATTATGCCACAAATTGGACCCAGCTCAGCATTATGCCGTTGTCTGACTATATCAGACACCAGCGCTGATTTTCAGCTGGGACCAGTTCGTGACACCACGGACGGACAATCAGACGCAACACAGACACAACACAAATAAAAAAACAATTGTAATCTTAATTAAAATATACATCGCCGCTGTCGGGTTGTTCCAAGAAATCCTGGGAATAGTCGGCAAAAAGTACTATCAGAATCTATCAGCTTTGGATACATAAATATTAACAATTATTTGCTACCCGACATAGCGATATCACAGAGACTCAAATCAATACAAAATGTCAGGCTCCAAGAAACACGCATCCAGGGCCCTAATCCATTGATAAAAGAGATTTGAAACAAAGAGCGAGTGAACGAATGACTGCCAGGCGCCAATCAGTTAATGTTCATTCATGTGCTCCGTAAAACAAATTAACTTGTTTTGTTTGTTTGCAACTGACGAAGAAAAAATCTTATACATTTATAATACTCTCAGAAAAAAATAAAAAAGAAACAAGGTTGTTGATATCAAAAAGTGAAGAAAATATCAAATCAGTAAAACTCTCACTTTGTGTCTTGTGTATACAATAATAAAAAAATGTTAGCTTACATCTATTACATATAAAAAGACAAATCAGACTTTGCTTTTCTTAAAAACGAAATCGTGTTATTTAATTATAACTAGTAAACACTACAGGCACGACGGAAAATGGAACTCCAAGTTGAAATTGGTAAGTACAGGAAAAGTCGATTAAAGTAAAATAATTATTCACATCATAAGAGGTTATGTATAACCTCCATAAAACAATCATTATCAAAATAAGTATGGCTTAACTTTATAATCTAGCAATTCGGCATTACTTGAAAACAAGTAGTTACACTATTACAATGCTCAACCATCTGTATAGCTTCATAGAATGTGGCACATGAAATTACTTCGACTGGAATTACTTCTAGTTACAGACAACAGTCACCTCGTAAGCGACATAATTGCCCACGAAGTACTTATCTACATCTACAAAGCAGAAATTGACAGACTGTAATATCAACGCACAGCCCAAATTGCTGGGTTTCATTGACTCCAAATCTGGCACATAGGCTCCTTATGATGAAGGTGCACTAAGAAAGGATTTTTTTTTTTTTTTTTTTTTTTTTTTTTTAATTATTATTATTCCCACGAAACTCGGGGAGGCGTAAGCTAGAGAAACATTCATTTGAATTAAGTGTTAAATGTGTACCCATCATGAATTGTGATTTTTTTTTTGTGTATCTATTAGATGTGCCTTAAGGGCTGTTTTAAATGAATTTATACGTTTTAGGGTCTGAATTGGCGGAGGAATGATATTCCAGCACTTCGTTGCTGCATATTTAAAACTACCACGAAATGCAGCTGACCTGTGGCAAGGGACAGATAATCGAGTTAATAAAGATCGAGTGGAATAGCCACAGTCATTCCGCATCCAGGCCAGCTTAACATAGAGGTATTCTGGTTGCTTGTAATTAATCACACCAAACATGAGACTTGCAAGATGAAGATAGCGGCGTGAAGTCATTTTTAAGATATTAGATCTATTTAGATATGGAGTTACATGATTTCGGGATGGAATATTAAAGCAAAACCGGGCACAGGCGTTTTGGACGCGCTGTAGTAATTTTTCTGTTTTTGCCAGTAGGCATGGGCCATAAACTACATCAGCATAATTTAATTTTGAGAGGATGAGAGAATCACAAAGTCTAATTCTCAGGTCCACGCTAAGATAGGGACGGATCCTGTACAGCAGTTTCAATCTGTAAAAACTATTTTGTACTCCTTTTTGAACATGGTTTTCAAAGTGCAGGTGAGCATCCATAATAAGGCCAAGATTCCGTGCCTCCGCCACTTGTTCAATGGGATGACCAGATAGCATCACGTTAGGGGCCCGTCTCTTTATCTCCGCTACTTGTGTCTTAGTACCAGTTACAATGCACTTAGTTTTAATAGGATTAAGAAGCAAACTATTTTTTTGTGACCAATTATTAATACGACTAAGATCTTCATTTAATTTTATTACAGAAGCGTCAGTATTACAAGGGCGAGTATGAATAAATATCTGAAGATCATCAGCATAAAGGTGGAATTTACAATTTTGAATAACATTAATAACATCTGCGCTGTACAGAATATAAAGCAACGGACCGAGAACGGACCCCTGTGGGACACCCCGGTGGACCGGACTACACCCTGATCTTTTGGATGTACCATCATTTTTCTTAATCTCCACCACCTGAGACCTGCATTTCAGATAGCTAGAGAACCATTGTATAGAAGCCGCATCCAAACCATAGTATGCCAGCTTTGCAAGAAGAAGAGAATGATTGATTGAGTCAAAAGCCCGCGAATAATCAAGCAGCACCAGCAGGGTACCCATACCATTATCCTGAGCAGTCAAAATTTCATCAGTAACATGCAGGAGTGCAGTTGCGGTACTGTGACCCCTACGAAAACCAGATTGAGTACTAGGCAGCAGATCGTTATCCTCAAGGTATTGTGATAATTGAGCGTAGACCACCTTCTCCAACACCTTTGAGATCACAGGCAAAATGCTAATCGGTCTAAGGTCTCCAACATCGGTCACATTGGGTTTCTTCGGAGAAGGCCACACTAGACCAGTTCCCCATGAATCTGGGAAACTAGAAGTGACAATTGATGTGTTGACAATATCTGTGATTACATCAAGTGTATGTTCCAGTGTCAACTTTATCATTTTTAGAGAGATACCGTCTACGCCTTCCGCATTTGATCGCAATGACTTGATTATTTGAGCTACCACTTCCCTGCCCACTGACTGCAATCTGAAAACAGTTGAACCACGCCTTTGCGATTCATAGTGTGAAAGATAAGAAGGCTCAATCTGATCACTACCAGGAACATCAAGAAAATGTGCGTTTATCCTGTCAGGGTCATTCAGAAATTGGGGTAGATCTTTATTAGTTTTAGGGAGTACAGTGGACTTGAGGTTTTGCCATAACCGTTTAGGATCACTCAAGTTCTTATTTATATGTTGTTCAAAATAAGCCTTCTTTTCCTGATGTATAGCCTCAACCACCACAGCCCTCATGTCCTTATAAAATTTTTTATGAGTATCTAGCCCTGACCCTTTGTACCTTTTGTAGCTCCTGTCTCTAATTCGCATCATGTCCTTCACAGTATCAGTTAACCAGGGATGTCCACGGTCTCGTATACATACCTTTTTTAATGGTGCATGTAAATCAAATAGTATGGTGAGATACCTGCTAAAGGTGTCAACCATATCATTCACATTATTTAACGTTGATATATAGTTCCAATCAGTATTGTCAAGGTCTGCATTAAAAACGTCAATCAAAATATCCTTGTAAGGCCTGTATATAATTACTCTAGGTGCTGGACGCTGCTTTTTTAGATCAAGTACCACTGATACCACAGCATGGCCACCGAGATCAGGAATATGTGATACCCCATGATCACGGACCCGTGCATCAGTGCATATCAAATCAATCAATGTCTCACTATGCTCAGTGAAATGTGTCGGTTCAATTACCCACTGTCTGAGATTAGTGTACTGCAGGAAGGTGTTTAGTAATATGGTTTTACTATCCTCAGGGCATAATAGGTTAATATTAAAATCGCCAGCTAATATCACCTGATCATAGTAAGAGAACGCAGCACAAGACTCCGTAAGGGCATCTAAAAACAAGTTCACATCCTGCCATGGTGGCCTATAAGCAGTACCAATAACTAGGTTAACAGAGTTTATTCGCAGGCTTATCCACATCTGCTCGACACACGACACAGGGTGAGGACATACCCGTATATTCAATCCGCGTTTAATGTAAAATCCCACACCCCCTCCTCGGCCCCCGCGTACATCAGCAGGACGCGGACAGTGCCTCAACCTATAGCCAGGAATAGAAGGGGCACGCCCCTCCTCTCCTTCCCGTAACCATGTTTCGTTTATAGCTACAATATCCAACCCCAAAACAGTTATGGCCACCGAAAGTTCCTCATGTTTCGTACCGAGTGAGCCAGCATTGAATAATCCAACTTTTAAATATTTATTAAAGACCATTGTTGAATAATATAAATAAATTATATTTAATAAAAATTACATTAGAGTAAATTAGTACATAAATGTGATGTTTTGTAATTGTTACTGAATGTGTAATTAATAGTGCATAGATTTGTGTATAATTATAATTTGATTGATAGTAGGATATATTAAAAATATTACATATTAGTATATGAGTCTTCATGTAAATATAAAGATTTCTGAGCGCAAATGTCTTTGTAATTATTTTTAGAATGCAGTTATTATGTATGACACAGAACCACCCCTGACATGCAGGAGTCAGGATGAGCGTCACATAGCGATGTGTTAAGCAACAACAAACCAACCGTATACCCGTCGAGCCACTACAATAGTTAATAAAAATTTCATAATGTATACATACTGCTATAGAGAAATGATAAATGTACACCATGAAAGTATACATTATATAGTATGCAAATAGTTGAGTTTCCATTTCCGTAGACTGTGCAAACAAACCAGCAGAACTAGCATATTTAATCGCTGCTAACGACATCAGGGCCAAAAACACGCACCAAATCAGCCTCTGAGTATATCCGATGAGCCACACCACCATCCATTTGGCGCGCGTAAAGTTTGACATTTTCCTGTTTTAATTGTAATATTACGGACTGGACATTTACTCCATTATTTGCTATAATTGGTAACATTCATAATGTCAACAAAAACTACGTCTATAACCGGTCGCCGTAGGAAGACACCACAATTGGTTACATGCCATAAATGTGATACTAAGGTTGACGTCAACAACACAGTTATATGCTCATTGTGCAATAAACACTTTGAATATGATTGTGTCGGATATTCTGAGAAATTGCATCGTTTGAAGGATGTAGATCACAGGAAGAATTGGAAATGCATTGCGTGTAAACAAAAATCAAAGGTGAGAACTGCAAGTACGCCAACTTCCCAAGTTTTGACATTACATAAAAGCTGCTCACCCAAGTCAAGCGGAAATGAAATTATTAATCCTGGTAATACATTATCGAATGCAGCACCACAGTCTACTTCTACTCTAACTACTCAAATACATGATTCAGATATACTCACTGAATATAATAGCCCGAATGATTCCTATGATACTCTAGCACCGGATCGACTACTATCAAGAAGTATGGACCACACTACTACAGACTTAATCACTATACAAGAAATGCAAGAAACCATTAGCCAACTACAATTAGAACTGAGTATCTCACAGAATGAACTTGAAAATACAATATTACACAACAATGATCTAGAGAGACAAGTCGTCAAACTAACGAAAGACAATAATATATTGAAGGTTTTATGTCAGTCTCCATTAAATGAAAGTCTAGTTACCCGCAGCACTACCAAAAAGAAAAAACAGCATAGGCAAATGTCACATTTACACTCAGTCTTTACACCACCGAGAAAATCTCCAGAATGTAAGATAGACCTTAAAATGGACGAAACTTTTAAGACACTGCAACAGAAGATCACTGCACTGGAACAGCAATTAAAGCATGCCGAAGACGAAATACAATGCCTAAACAAACGTATCGAAACCCTAAAAAAACAGAAAACTACTACTGTAGACATACAATCGTCGCACCCAGAAAACACAAATACAAGAATAAAAACATCGTCTGACACACGAAACCCTAGCAACAAAATATTTATCTTCGGGACACAACGATGTGTGGGTCTCGCATCTGCCTTGATACGAACAAGAGAGAATACGTTGCATGAAAAATACGCTGTCACGTCTATTACAAAGCCGTATGCACTAACTACAGACATCATAAAAGGTTGTGAAAACACTGTACTTACATCAAAAGTAGACAAAATAGTCGTATGTGTGGGGGAAAACGATTATGATGTAAATATACTATCATTTCAGCTGAGGAAATTATTACGTATATTTAAGGACAGTGATGTTATTCTTGTTAATGTTTTACAAAATATGTATATAAATGTGTATAAATTAAATAATATCATAAAATCGATTTGCAAGGAATATAAAAACTGTCATATAGTGGATTGTGAATATAGTAATTTAACTAAATTATGCTGTTCAATAAATAATGTAATTGATTATATTGACTATAAGAACAAATATTTAAATGTGAAAGCTTTAAAAAATTTGGTAATGCGTAAGGAGCCAACGTCGATACAATCAAATGACGCATGCACTACAGTCGTAAAAAAATATCTCAAAGGGACAATTCCATACTACTTTGCTTCGCGACAGTCGATAACCACAAATAGCTCCTATACAAATAATTCAAAAACTACACAAAAAAGGAAGATAACAGATTATTTCCCAAACGTTCAAAAAAGTAGTTTTTTTCGTTGATAATACGTGTAAATCAAACAAAGCATTTAAAATATTGCATCAGAATATTGCCGGTATTTTATCGAAACAGGAAATATTGGAACTTACTTTACAAGATTTGCAAGGGACAGGTAATGACCCTGATCTGATATGTCTAACTGAAACTTTTTTAAAAATTGACCGACAGAAATATCTGAACCTCCATAATTATGAACTGGCTACTTCATTCTGTAGAGACAAACAAAGAGGAGGAACCTGTATCTTAGTTAAAAAAAATATGCTGTATAAGGATCTGGCAAAATTAAAGAGCTACGCAACAAAGAATACATTTGAAGCTTGTGGTATTGAGATACCTTTACATAAGCTGATAGTAATTTGCCTGTATAGAATACCCAAATCAGATCCCAATATTTTTTTAGATAAATTAGACCAATTTTTATTTGAGATGTCTCGCCACTGCAAGTCTAACATGAGAATTGTCTTGGTTGGAGACATTAATATTAATACTCTTAAGCAAAATAAAATAACAAAGTATCTACAAGACATATGCTACAATAATAATTTGCAAATTCACATTAAAGTTCCAACTCGTAAAGCATCATGCATTGACCATATTATAAGTAACATTAAAAACGCTACTGCCATCGTATTACCATTATATTTATCCGATCATGACACCGCTCAATTATTATCTTTTCCTGTACTTCATAACAACACAAATGCCAAATCATGTTTTGTTTACAAAAAAGATTATTGCAGTGAAAGTATCTTAAAATTTAAAGAATGCCTAAATTCCTTGTCCTGGTCTGAAATTTACTCGGAACCGGACCTAAATACTGCGTTTGGGAAGTTTCATCATTTACTGTGTCTTTTTTATAATCTTTGTTTCCCAACTATAAAAATAAAAATAAACAATAGCAATAAAGGGAATCACAATTGGATGAGCAAAGGGCTTAAATATAGCTGTAAAATTAAAAGATCATTGCGTCACAATTACTATAAAAATAAAAACACTACAAATAAAATGAAGTATATTAAATATTCCAATATATTGAAAAAATGCATCTCTCAGTCAAAGAAGATCTCTAACATGAAATTTATAAATGAAAGTAAAAATAAGTGCAGAGCAGCATGGTCTCTAATTAAAAATGAGATGGGAATTACAAAATCTAATGACGACGTGAATGAACTGAAAATTAACAATTAATTGATAACAAATCCAATAGATATCGCTAATATATTTAATGACTATTTTATTAATATGACTAATTATAACAATGTGACATCAAATAATACACAACAGACATACTCTGCTACTAACATGACTGTATCTAACTCCATGTTCTTAACTCCTGTCTCCGAAGACGAGGTAAAAAAAGTAATTATGAACCTTAAAAATACCACATCTGAAGGATACGATGGTATTAATACGAAAATAATTAAGAAGTGTGTTTCAGAGTTGGTACCTGTCCTGACTCACCTCATTAACAAATCATTCTTTACTGGATCATTCCCTGACCTATTAAGGCCCTCCATAGTGAAACCTTTGCACAAAAAAGGAGAAAAAGATGATATAAAAAATTACCGTCCAATTACCCTTATACCTATTCTTTCAAAGGTACTGGAAAAATGTATGTACGAAAGGATATTACAATTTTGCAGCAAATATAATATAATAAACAAGGATCAGTACGGTTTCCAAAAACATAAGTCTACGACACTTGCCATGTTCACTCTTCTAGATACAATTTTGACAAATACTAATAATAATCATCTGACTACAGGACTATTCTTTGACCTGTCAAAAGCATTTGACTTTGTTTCCCATAACCGGTTATTGCAAAAGCTCGAGTTGTTAGGAATAAGAGGTCCGGCATTACAATGGATATCATCTTATCTGTCCAACCGACGTCAATGTGTGGTCGTTAATAAAATTGCAAATAATGAACTACTGCCCCATGCCTCCGAATTTAAAGTGAATAGATATGGCGTGCCGCAAGGAAGTGTGCTAGGGCCGATTTTATTTCTTCTCTACATAAATGACATAACTACAGTGACAAATCATAAATGTATTTTATTTGCAGATGACATTTCTATAATTGTGACATCAAATAAAAAAAATAATTCAATAATTGACCATGAAAGTGAAATAAATAAAACAATTGACAGTATAATTAAATGGTTAGAAATTAATAACTTAAAAATTAACCTAGAGAAATCAAGTTATGTGCAATTTAATAAATCAAAACATTCCAAATATAACTTTACTCTTGCTGTTGATAAAATAAAGGAAATGACACACACACAATTCTTAGGCGTAACTTTAGACCACGATTTAAATTGGAAAATACAGGTAGACAATCTAAGTAGACGCATAAATCAATTCATTTATGCTCTCAATAAAGTGAAAAATACAACTAACGTCAAAACTGCTATTACTACCTATCGTGCTTACGTCGAGTCTATCCTACGCTATGGATTAGTCATATGGGGTAATAGCACGGAAGTAAATAGGGCATTCATTGCACAAAAAAAATGCATTCGAGCTATATGTGGTATCCCACCAGATCAATCTTGTGAACCAATATTTAAACGCCTTGGCTTATTACCACTACCTTCATTATACATATACGAAGCTTGTAATTTTGTTTTTAAACATAAAGACCTGTTTATAGAAGCAGGTGATAGAAATGCTAGACTGCAGAGAGATCCTGGTAGATTAGTACTAAAGGATGTAGCTAGATCAGCTAAATATGTCAAAAGCTGCCTAGCGATGTGTGTTTTTATATATAATAAAATTCCGGGCGAGTTCAAAGAATTAAATACTAGTCAATTCAAAAAGAAATTATTTAAATGGCTAAACGACAAAAAATTTTACAGTATTAATGCACTACTTGAGCATAAGTTGTAAATTAAAATTAATATTTGCATGCTAGAATAATTATTGGCAAAACATGAGCGCCCCTACTTAAGCATTTAAGATCGTATTGTAACTATACCATGTTTTACGCAAATAAAGATTTATTATTATTATTATCAATTTTGTCTTTATACCTAGCAACTTTAAAAATAAGTGAGGTATCGTCGGCAAACAGTACTACGTTGGCAATTTTTTCTACCAAATCAGGCAAATCATTGATGTATACCAAGAATAAGAGAGGACCCAAAATTGAACCCTGGGGCACGCCCATTTTTACATCAAATGCATTTGATTTTGTGCCATTTACATCCACCGTTTGAGTTCTATTACTAAGGTATGATTCTAACACACACAATCAAATGCTTTGGAGAGGTCGCAAAACACACCGATAGCGTCCTGAGACGTCTCCCAAGCCTCAAATATGTATTTCACGAGCGCGACTCCTGCGTCTGTAGTGGACATTCCGGCGGTGAACCTGTATTGCTTCTTATGTAGAATGTGGAACTTATTAAGATGTGCGAGCAGCTGATTTGACATGATCTTTTCAAACACTTTACTCAATACTGGCAGAATAGAGATTGGTCTGTAATTCCCAGGCTCACGATTATCTCCTGATTTAAATAAAGGTATAAGTTTGCCAAGTTTCATTAAGTCTGGGAAAATACCACTCTCTATACTTTCATTAAAAACTATAGCCAGGTGAGCAGCAACAGTATCCAAAATAGGAAGAACAATTTGAGTGGACATTCCCCAGAGATCCTCAGATTTCTTAATATTTAAACGTTTGAATGTTCGGATAATGTCATCTGGGGTAATGTGACAAAATTTAAATGCATGCTCACAGGGCTGTACATTATCCTCAAGTAATCTTATGGATTCTGAGGCTGATGAATTGAGAGAGGCAGTCGTATCAATGGGAACATTGGTAAAAAAGTTTCCAAATGCATTAGCAACATCTTGATTTGAAGTTAATATATTATTATTACATTTCAAAGAGTAGTCGTTTTCTTTAACTTTTATTTTGCCAGTCTCTTTGTTGACAATGTTCCAAACAGTTTTACACTTGTTGGTAGAATTTTTAATTTTATTATTTATGTAGTTAGACTTGGCTACCTTACAGACTTTCTTGAAGATTTTGGAATACTGTCTAACGTGTTCTGTAAAATTGCCATCCCGTCTATACGATTTTTGAGCATACAAATCATATAGTGTATTTCGACTTTTATAAATACCTTTGGTAGCCCATTCACAAAATTTAATATTGTTTCTGACTTTAACCACTTTTTGTTCAAATATGTTATTAAATTCTTCAGACATTACATTAAAAAGATCACCATATAGTTTGTTAGGATCATTTTCCGTGTATACTATTAGTGGCAACTTATCCTTCAAAACATTTTTGAATTTTGATATTTTACTACCAGTAATTGGTCTGAACGAAATAAGTTTGGTTTTTTCCACAACTACGTTATTGAATACGACATATTGTCCACAGTGATCTGAAGGTAAGTCATTAATTATACATTTATTTAAGTACTCCGAATTACAGAAGACATTATCCAGACAGGTAGCGGAGGTTGGAGTAATTCGCGTGGGCTCAAGAAATAAGTTATGCAAGTTAAAAGATTTAAATAAATTTAAAAAATTTGATTTAACAGTACTATCAACAAGCAAATCAATGTTGAAATCACCACAAACAATTAGGTTCTTATTACTTTTAAATGCTAACTTTAATACATCCTCCATGACTTCCTCGAATATTTTGTACACACTATTTGGGGGTCTATATACACATATAATTAAATGTTTGTCTAACTCGGCACAAGATATCTCGATAGTAGCAGAAAGCCGAGTAATGTCCACACGCTCTTTGACTAACATGCAATCTTTAACTAAAATTAATGAACCGCCTCTAGTAGTCGACTTCCTGTTGAAACAGCTAGCAACTTTGTAGTTATTAATATGAAAGATCATCTGACTATCGTTTAACCAATGTTCAGTTAAGCACAAAACGTCAACATTTTTCAATTCTAAAAATAATTGTACAAGCAATTCGCTGCCAGGAAAGCTTTGTATGTTTTGATGTACAATTTTTAATTCAGCAAGCTTTCCCTCTGTCCTGTGAAGCAGTTTAAATCTGCAGTCAAGTTGCCTACATTATAATTATTTGGTTTACAGTGTAAACCCGTTATATAATTAATGTTGTAGGCAAGTAAAGAAGAAATCTTATATCTAGATTTTTTAGAAAGATGTAAATGGTCTTTCGTCAAATAAAAATCAGAAATAAAATTATTTATGTCAAAGAATATAATATCATCACTATGACGACATGTCAGTGTATGTAGTAGATTGTTCAAATAGTGTATCCTAGAGTTTGCTTGTGTAGACTGGCAGCTACTGTATGGGAACGCACAGAATATGGTTTTGACTATATTTAACTGTAAGAGTTTGTTTGTACAGTATAGAATGTCTTTTTTCTGAACTTTGTTGCTATCACCAATCATAATAACAATTATAGTGTTCTCATCAATTCCTTGCGTTGCCAACATTTTGTTAATTATTTGCCTGTAGGAGGCATTTGGCATGCAATGGTTTATTATATGTCCTTCTAAATTGTTGAACATAATTGTTCCTAAGTTGCAGCCAATGCCGTCCGAAAAAATCAAAGTTTTACAGTACTTAGCCGGTTTGTTAGCTTCATTTATTTTATTGACATTGACACAGGCACTAGATACCGGCCTGTCCGAAGTATTTAAATTTGAATTCTGTGACCCGCAGTTAGTTGATGAAACATTGACCTGATCACAGGCACAGCGTTTAATTAAGGACTCAAATCTGTCTTCGTTGTACTTACTCACCTCAAGGAGTTCATCCATTGCTAAAAGATATTCTTGAATTTGTTTTTGTGCTAAGTTATATTTAGAATTTAAAACATTAAATGAATTTTCTAATTTCTTTAATTCTAATGTCAAGTGCTGTGTGTCAACATCATATGATTTTTCACTTTCCACCAAACATTTTTTATACTGAATTAATTGTTTATTAAGTTTAACATTATTATTCATACATTTTCTTAAAGACTTATTACAATATTTCTGTTTTAAAGTTTTTTCAATGTTACTGATTGTTCGCTTTAGTTTTAAACATTTCTTTAATTTTTTATGAGACTTGTTAGTTGTAAGGGGAGGCGTACATGCATGTGGCATTAATTCATCATAAAGGCTGTCAATCTCTTTTGATTCCCGCTGTTGAGCTGTGTGTTCATAATTGTTAATTTGCTTATACGCCTCACCCAACTCAACTTCAAGTTCAGCAATACGCCTGAGTGCTTGTTCATGCGTATCTCTGCACTGGTGGAAAGTGTTCACTAAAATCTGTAATTGATCACGTTGATCGAGGATATCATGATAACTAATATCTAGTTCAGTTAGCTGGTTCTTAAGCTCAGTATTTTTTTCTAGTATTTTCATGATTTCCTCCTCACTCTCCTCCCTCTCACGCAGCAATCGCTCATTCAAATCTTTGGAGGCCTTAAGTTCTTGCAAGGCTTTCTTCAATTTGATATCCGCTTGGCGGTTAGTAACAGTGCGAGTTGAGGATGACATGATGTTATTTAGTAAAGAGTAAGTGAGCGACAGCCGACAAGAAAAGAGAGAAAAATAACAATATACAATCACAAAAAAATGCCTTAACTACTATATAAACAAGTACCAAGGTACTTTAGTCAGAGAGTTTCCTCAGTCAAATTGAGATAATAATAAATATAATATAAAAATACAATAAAATTATACTTTATAGAATAATGACTTTAATTGATAATATATATGAGCAAACCCTAGTGGTAATATGAGTATGCACTAATGCAATAACTGTGCATGTGTCCAATAAAAAAAGAAACAAAAAAAAAAAGAGTAGTTGTGATTAAATAACTAAAATTGTATGTAACTACTGTGTATAGAAGTCAAAAGTAACAATCTATATTCCAAAGAAACAACAAGTTATCAAGTAAAGGTGAAGATAAGCATGAACGGGACGCAGTTAGGAATTGAGATTGACAGTATTTAATTATAAAATCAAGTAGGAATGCGGTGAAAAAAAACAGTACCTTGTTAATAATTTTCAAATCAGCTGACAGCCGGTAACCAAACTTGCAACGTCACTCTCAAACACAATTATCTTCACAAATACCAATTGACAACATGCACAAAACACCAGTACATAACAAACGTACAATAATGATCACCAAATACACTATTTAAACAACATAAAATAGTTAAAATAATTAATTTAATAATTATAAAATACGGAGCAACGATTTGACAGCTGTATCCCAGTGTTGCCCCTGCTGTTTTTGAAAACGATAAATATAACTTCAAAATTACTACAAAAAACGATGCACATGCAAATGTAATAGGGCTCTTAACTCCACTTTCCCCGCCACGACCAGTTTCTCCAAGTTATATGGTTCCCTCTGTACTCATTGACGAAAATATGTATATATACACACATACGTGCGCTTACTGTTGTCACGGGCGCCATACATCCCATGTCTACTATATTAATTGGTCCGTAAGCTATCGTAGCTAACAGACGTTAGCAACACCAGAGGCTTCACTTACATTTTGCCAACCTTCTGAAAACATCTTCACGCCTTTCTTGAAAATCAAATGATATAATTTCGTTCAAGAAAAACTGTCTGAAACAGCTCTTTAGGCGACTATTTTGGCTTCAAAATTTGGCGTAAAGATGAATCATCAGTCTATGGCGATTGGTGTCATTATAGGAGGCCATGGACACATCAAACAACTCCTCTGAACACAACCCATTGTGTAAACATCTACCGACCCCTAAATATTTCCACCATAAGTACTCCTATTAAAATTCCCCATCCCTTTGCCATCTGGGGGATGACCTGGGGGATGACTGGGAGACCCCATCAAAATTGGATTAATTGTTCCGATGATTATCCTTGATAAACAATTATTATCGCTATTTTGAATTTGTTGTACGAATATTCGTACAACAAATTCAAAATAGCGATAATAATTGTTTTACAAATTATATTATTGGTATATACCAATAATATAATTTGTAAAAATAATGTGAATACAAATATACATATATAACACACAGAATACAAATATAATGTTATATCATTATAATAGGGAATTAGGGACATGATCGAAATTGTTTAGTGTATATTTCACACATAGTTATAATTTCAGATACAATGTAAATTGTTTTGAATAAATACTTAAACTTACTTATATATATAATACTTAAACTACTAAACGTTATTAAGTTTAAAAAAACCTGTACAATAAAAACCATGTCACAAGGTTTCCTTATTAGCCTACTAAACTCCAAAAACCTATAAGCAGGTACATATTTCTCTTTGCAGGCGCGTTTAGTTCAAAGGGACATTACTCGTAATAGGTTACAACGTGCAAATTATTTATGTGCGCGGCGTACGTGTAAGGTAGATTTATGACCCGCGTATTTAGGAATATGAGCCACGCACCGGTATCGCTTTTTATTTAACGAAAATATGCCACTTTTGCTCCGTTTATGTTATTAACGTTGAATATTGATATTTATTTTCGTCATATATAATGACGAGTTTGGTGGTCGAATGGTTTTTTTTTTTTTTTATTGATTTATATCACAATCTACAGACCCGGGGTCCGTACCTTTTATTAACAATGTTCTATTTTTTTATCTTACAATATTCTTACAATATAAATTGCACGTCGCTATTATGCTAATAATTATATTATTGTCTATTACTACTATAATATATGTTATTGTCTATTGCTCCTATTGTTTACCTTGCAACCATGACAGCCAGGGCAGACCAGTCCCCTCTGGCAGCACCCGTTCACGAGTTGATGCATGGGGCAGCCATCACCGCATTCAACCATTTTATTGGGAATGCGGCGACCCGCCACACGACACCACCACCAGTTTGAACACTTTAGTGAGCATGACTACCTGGGCTGTCAGGGCTGCACAGTAAAACCTCTATTTATTTCCCTATGGTCTTTCTCCTTCTCTCCCTCTCACCCACCAGATACTTACGTTCTTTGACCCAGCATATTCCGTCTGTCATTGTCACTGATATTGCATGGGCGACCATCTCGTTTCTGTGTCATCAGTTCCGTACGGAACTGAGTAGTCGCGTTCCTATTTTTTGTTTTCTTTCCTATTGCTTTGCCAATTCTTTCACGACGGGTGTATCCCGACTCCAGATCGCCATTTGCAAATTGTAGTCCCGAATTGCTTCCGTGGTAGCAGTTTCCGCACGTTTTATGAATTTTGCAGTTGCGTCGAATAGTTCGCTGCAGTCTGTGTAATATATACAGCTACAGGTATGTCTCGAAACTGCCACCACTGCATGGGGGACACTACTATGCAGTTGAAGGTTTTTCATCGATGTCCTGATGATTACCACTGACTCGTATGTCAGTCCCTGTGCTTCATGAATGGTCAAAGTACGAGACCCTGCGCCACTGCCGTAACCTTGACCGATCAGTAGCTCTTTCTCGGCCTGAGTATGTACCAGGTACAAGGTGTTGGCTGCGCTTGTGGGTATTTGCGACTCTCTGTACCTCATCAGCTTCAGGGACCGTGTCCGAGTGTTGGACGAGTATATGCCACTGTATACTTGTCTGAGGGCATACGCAACGTCTAGTGGATTCCTTCTTGTGCACAGCATTTCACGGCTGATGTTCGCCGCTGGGCTTGGGCGATGGTATTTAAGTCGGAAAAGGTTGGATCTGTCGATGAATGGCAGTTGATTTATATCGCCAAAGAGCAGGACCTTCTTGGCACCGGTAATTCGCAATGCCATCACTATGGCCCCGAAATGGTTCATCAGCGCTTCGTCGATCATAAGTCTTTCGTAGGTGTCTGTCGCTGGGATCCCATTTGCAAGTACTGAGGCCATTGTACGTGCTTTAGCTCTTGTTTTTGTACCGATGCGTTTAGTTATTTTCTCTTTCAGGTCGCGAGTGGATTCAGTCGTGGTTGCAATGACCAAATCTTTGCCTGGATTATAATTCTCGGAAATCCATTTTGATTTTCCACATCCGGGTACTCCGTTGACCCAAGTTATTTCTGGTACCTCCCAGTATTCGAAGGCTCTGCCGATGCCAGTCTCTGATGATAGAGCTTCCGCTTTTTCTAGGAATCTGTCATCTAGCATTACCTTCGTACACTTGGCTGTGACTACAATTGGGTCTTCCGGAGGAGTCTCAAACACCAGCCTTCCAGTCCGCTCTGTCTCTACCTCGTTTAGAGCCACAAAACCATCTGTCGCGTTATATGCAGCCATGTATGTTCCTGACACCTTTCCCTTTACGGTTTCGGCTGTGTCATTATTATACACAGCTGCATCTGCTTCCACTAGTTTTACGCTGAGCTGTCCCTCATTACCTTGCAGATAATTCTGCATGATAGATGAGCAAATTTGCAGGTTGACTTTCTGAGTCGCTTTTGTAATAGCTTTAAACTCGAGGAAAGCGTTGACTATGTGGTCCTTAGGCTCCTTCACAACTCTGAGTTCAGGCTGGTTGACTTGTCCCATTTCGGCTTTTGTCCGGACTTTTTTCTGCCCTTCGCTTTGACCTGTTGGAGATTGCTTAAAAAAGGTCTGCACTGCAAGTGCCTGTTTTTCTGCTACCTTATGCGATGTTATTTTGGATTTATTTGGGCTTACAATGCTGCAGATTGCCTTGGATAGAGTTCCAGTTATAGTGGATAACAACTTTTTTGTTGGACTAGGTTGCTTCTTAAGCGCTTCGCCCCTTTCCTGGATCGTCTTCTGTTGTAAGCGTTCAGATCCACTGTATCCTTCTGGATTAACTATGGGATAGCCCCAGCTATCAACGGGGTGTAAAGAGGCATCAGGTCTGACATTTCGTGGCTTCAAGAAATGGAGGTTTTGTCCTCTATCCTCGTACGCCACAACCTCGTGTTTTGATGAGGCTTCAATGATGCCTAGATAATTCCTGGTATCGCCTTCCTCATGTGCTAGCACCATAGCATCTACGCTTATTATCCTGGGCTTTCCTCCTCCTACGTCATCATCTCTACCAAAACTGGTAAGCACCGAACATGCCTGATCAAAACCTGACCTCTCGTCGCCTTTCTCGAATAATGCAATAGTCTTGCCTTTCGTTCGGACTATTTTACAGCGTTGATTTTTGACCTCCACTACAGCCAGTGCGTCAAATTTTTTACGCTTTATAGAGGTCTTGAAGGTGCTCCCCTTTAAGATCTTGGCTAATCCGGGAGAGATGACAACCCTGTTGGAGATTTTTGCGTTGCAGAAGCATATACCTAATTTCTCTTCGTTGCTATCCATGAACGTCGCTACTCCTTTTGTCCTTATCCGCGGTTTCCCAAATTCGCCGTTTTCAAGAAGACAATAGTCCTCTATCACAGCTCGGTAGATCTTTTTTTGGCTGTCCGTATTCGTGGTGCACTCGTTTGGTGGTGGCTGTGCCTCTGTTGGTGTGGAGGATGGTGTTTGTGGTATCGTCAATGTGCTGTTCCTTTTCAGAACAGAGCGCATGATGTTGTGGGCGTATTTCAAGAAGTGCGGTCGTTTGTCGGTGTCTGCCAGGATTTCGTGCAGATTCGTCTTTTCCAGTTTTTTGTTAATTCTGGTTGTGGTCGAATGGTTAGCAATGGCCACTTTGACTAGACGCGGGTTCGATCCTCGCACGAGATTAATATTTTTCATTGCATCGTTGGTTTTGTTGGCCGTTGGCGAAGAAAAATTGATATCCTTGTTCTATCTATAAAAGGCAACCATTACTGTTTGACCTCAAACCTCTGAACGGATTGGGTTGAAGTTTGGCATACAGCTAGCTAAGTAGACATAACTACGAAAAAAAAAATATTAGACGACAAAAACAAAAAAAAAAAACTTGTTACAATTTTCAATTTCCTAATAGAACATTTTCGTGTAATATAATATGCCAAACGTTTTCCCACGAAACAGAGGCACTCTAATATTCCGTTCGATATCCAACGACGTTAGTTGCGGCTGTCTCCTCCAGCAATCCCTGCGTAGCCCAATCATATTTTATTCAACGGAATGGTATAACCGGTGAGCTGTTTCCAATATTTTCGGGGAATAATAGAAAATAGTTTGTTTTTGTCAGTATTAATCGTGAATGTGAGTGGAGGGCAGGGATTAAATAAATATTTTATTTAATTTATATATAGATGGGGTATAAGGGGTTTATCAACATCTTTGAACCACACACCTTGACTTGACTTGATTGGTGCACCTTGATGACCTACAAACGAAGCTCTAGAGAAAAGAGAGGTAGGGAGCGTAATTGTAAGCTACCCGACTGGGGAATGTACCTCCACCTCACAGAATACCGCAGTCAAATAAGAATTCCCTTGAGGGTTGTTGAGTTCCTGCAAGTGAGTGAGGTCACCAGAAAGGATGGAGATGATGCGTTGCCAGCGAGGGTGGTGGCGCGCGAGCGATATTTTACGTTGCGAGCGTTAATATGGCGACGGTAACCGCTTCACATCCGGGTCGTACTGCCACCCACGTAGTATATATATATATATACTACGTGAAACTCACAACGAATTTAATCGCCCTTGTCAGTTACTCGTAGGTCTGGGTTGATAAATCCGCGAAGCGTTAATGCCTGCAGCATGAAATATCACTCGCGCACCGCCACCCTCATTGCAAATGCATCAACTCCTTCCTTTTCGGTGACCTCACTCATCACAGGAACACAACAACCCTCAAGGGAATTGTTTTTTGCCTGCGGTATTCCGTGAGATGGAAGTACTTCCCCGGTCGGGCAGCTTACAAATTCGCTATACCTTTGTTTTGTCATAGCCTCTTTAGCTAGTCAGCTGATTACACAATATGCTTGTTGGCTTTGGGTCGAAAGATCATGGTGACTCATTATGTTGTCTAAATGAATACCGCCAGTCTACAACTCGATATATTCAATTTGTAGTTTTTAAAAAGTAATCGGTGTAACATTCCTCGCAACTCGGTAACTTCATCTGAACTATATAAATGTTCGCCGTCGCGGCGCCTCCGGTGTCTGAATTGATCTAATTTCCGTGGCCCCAATATTAAATAATACTCTTGAATCTGGCTATGAAGAACATATACGATATATGTTGGTTATGAAGCTATAAAGTTTTGTTTAGTGTTAACTGAATTAATATGTGCAATTTTAGAATGTGTTCTACTATATTAGGAGATACTTATCTCCTTTAACTTTCCTCACCTTCATTTTTAGAGCTAAAGCCAAACTCACCTGCACGTTGTCCATGTAGATACTCTATCGATCCATATAGACGTGTGCAACACAAGTAGTATTATCCGCGCGCTGACACCCTCGCTACTAACTCAGCGTGTTCTGACGTGGTAGGCTCACTCCAGGAACAAAATACTCAAGGACATGGTTACTGTTGAGGTATTTTTCTTGTCAGGCTCAATATGCACTACGTTTCTATCGCTAGAACCAACAATATCAACTGTATAAATATACAGACAATACTAAGAAAACTATACTAACACTCAGAAAGTAAGTAAAATAAAATGCTAAAAAATAAAGTGCTAAAATTTTTCGACAGGGACGGATTAGGGCGACTAACAGGGACTCCTACGGACGAAGTCGCGTGCGACTACTAGTCCATTACAAAAATGAAATAAAAATAATTTTACTTACTAGACAAAGTAACAAGATAAACTATATTGGACTATCACTTGACTGCTTTGTAGTTTTTAAATATAATATCCGAGTAGCATTTCTCATGTTTCTTAGTAAGGTCTGGATTGATGTAATTTCTGTTGCATAATAAACGATGTCTTTATTAATCTTTATAACGTGGCAGCTCTCTTAGTACACGGATCATGACTATCACAGTTTAATTGGTTGTTAGTTTGTATACGTACGTAAATTTTATTACATTTTTATAATGGGCTGGTAACCGCGCGCTATCTCGTCCGTGGGAGTTTCCGTTAGTGACCTTAACCCATCCCTGTTGAAAATTTTTATCAGCACATTTATTTATTTTATTTATAATATCTGTCTGTTGATTTTGGTCTCAGTATTTTTTATTATCTTATGTATTGAAATATGTTTGTTGCGTGCATTCAAAATATGTTTATCGGTGTTCGCTTTAATACAACTAAATGTTTCAAATAATTTTTACCCGTGATACAGGTTCTTCGGATACCTAGTACGCGCGCCAGTTCTTCACAACAAAGCTATTTCAAAATGATTTGCCATAGACTTGCTAACAATTTTTGTTATTGTAGTAACGAGAAGAATTTTATGTGATTACGAATTTGTCACGTTACTGCATGACACGATGATAGTATTATGGTAACTATTGTTTTTTTGTAATTGCATCATTGCTGTATTTATTTTATTGTGGAGAAAAATAATTATTATCTCTCTTAATTCACGGGTCAAGCCCGGTCATTTGATAGGCGTGCGCGGGGATATGGATCCAACACGTAGAGGCCCCTTTGAGAAGTTTGATGTAATGTTGTACGTCCGCCGTGACCCACTCCAAGATATGTCAATGGAACGACATACCCATGAGCAGGTCTCGGCAGGCGTTGAGACTATTGCGAATTGTGCTGGAAAATAAATCGGCTATGGAGATGAGATCTGGGTGAACTTAATACCGGGCTATTACAGAAGAGGGACGGACGCTTGCCATAACTGCTTTTATTGCTAGTAATTTGCGGCAGGCGGTGGCTTGCCACTCACTAGATAAGCCCCCGAAATGCCAGGAAATCGGCCGGGGGCAACACCGGTGTGAGTGACTCAGGGATGTCGAGAGGTGTGCTGCGCTTTCTCCGAAGTTACTCGCGGCGTGATGCCCTTTAACACTTCCACCCCTGGAGCATATAGCTCTAGCGGCTCCTCTCTGGACGGCCAATGAAGGCAAGCCAGAGCTGAGAGTCCTGCGGGCCTTCTTGTGTTTACACTCCGACGGATGAAGACACGTCGGAATTATTATTATTAATCTTGACATTTACAAACTTGTACTGTTCTTTTGCCATACGTAATAGAAGTTACAATCGCATTATGACAGTGCATGTGCACTTAATTGTACAAGTTTTACTTACTCTCCGACTAGACGATGGTGCTGTTCTTGAATATATTTTTTTATACTACGTCGGGTGGTAGCCAAGCTTACGGCTCGTTTGAAGTAAACGTAAGTAAGAGTAAGTAGTAGTAAAAGTAGACGTAAGTAGTGTTCACAAAATGTTTATTTTTATTTTTTATTGTTACGTAAGTAAACGAATGCGTATTTTATGAATAAGGTTGAAACATTTTTTTTCAATACAAGAAAACATTTTGGGTCACCAGTCAAAAAGAAAGCATTCTAACAGATTTGTGATTCGTTTCGGGACATATAGACAGACAGACAGCAGAGTGGCAGTAAAAGGATCCACATTTTTCCCTTTGTATATTAATTTTTCGATTGTGCCTCTGACATCCGACTGCCCCCATACACCGAAGCAAAGTAAGCAAAAGAAACAATTTTTCGTGCGCGATAATTGCCGGTGCCCGCTGGACTGTTTCGTTCGTCATACGATATTTGATTGCAACACTGCGCTGAGAATTTACAATATCCACGATTGCCCCAGTTTTATTCCGATAGGTATTTGTGTTGTAGAGCTTTGGAATATTCTTGTGATTGTAACAAAAATGCTTTTACGAAGCAGGTATTGTAGTATACGGCCATCAAAATTGGTTCATTCCTCTGGGGAGGTATTATTTCGTCTATGCATTCGATCAATAATGGTAGAACTAGATGTACTATCAACACCAATGATCCTCACCAAAACAGTTTTGGTAAATGACGATCTGGAGCTTTGGACTTTTACTTAGACATATTCGAACGCTTCGATATTTGATATTATTTTTAAGTGAAGGATTGTCTTTGTATTAACCTTGTTTTACATAAATTACACAAGAAATAGAGCGTAAGGGGGATATAGTTTCTGTTTGATGATTAAATGGTTGGTAGCAGTAATTACTACTGAATGGATTTATTGAGATTGATAGACTGATACATGCGAGGTCGCGCGCGCGTTGTATGTGAGTAGATTTTAATGTAAAAGCTGTTGAATAAGTAAAGTACCTCGTAATTGCTGATGCTAATAAAGTTGACAGCCCGTGGCTCACCAACTTTACCTGCACGTGACCTGACCCTGCCGATTCGCAAATGAGGCAGTTAAAGAAAGAATTAAATAGGGCACGTAGAATTTGACTAGGCAAGCACCTCACTGAAGACCGACGCCAGATAAACAATACCCTTCGAGATTTTTGTATTGTATGAATAAGTGATATTTGGTTTAATGTAAGGTAGTGCTGCATGCAACGGGGATACTAGTACGCTGGCAATAGTATTGCATCTGTAGGCGGGCTGTATACTTGGTTCACTCCAGTATGGTCAGTAAAAAACATAAAGTACTCATATAAAAATAAATAATAGTAAAAATAATAATAAATCTATTTAAATAAACATGAATCGACGAACTGTATGTATCCACTTCCGAACGACTGCATCCATGGACTTAGATTTTTTTGCTACGCTATGGATAATTCTTTATTGTTTTGTATTTGTTATTGCCAGGACAAGTTTTGTATAAAAGGAAACTTAAAAACATCGAATAGTTTTTTTAAGTTTCTTTTATACAAATTGAAAAGATTTTTTTTATGTGATATGTGGCGGAACAAAGTGCGCCGAGTCAGCTAGTTTATAATATTTACAGTTCTGCTTTATTTGAAACAATTCCCAATGCACTCTGAGCTTGCAATTCAATTCCCTTGCATTCTTATTGAGCGCAGCTCTCGCATTGATGTCGAAACAGTAATGTATTGTGCGCAAAGTCTCGATGTTTAAATTATTTCTTAGTCTGCAGATGGTACAGACGCTAGCAATTTTGGAGTACTTTTGTTTTTTTATCGATAAACTTACACAATCTTCTAACGATTAAATTTGTCGGGTGGCAGACAAGCATACGACCCGCCTGATGTGAACCGATTACCATAGCCATATTAAGGCTAGTAACATGAAATATCGCTAGCGTGCCTCTACCTCCGTTGCCAACGCAGCAACTTCTTCCTTTCTGCCTATATGGGAAACTTAAAGAAATTTCTCTCTACCGTCGGTATGCCTGTAAAGCAATTCTCCGTTTAAAATGGGTTACTTTGAGATTTTCGTTTCTTTTATAAAAGTTAACAATTTGTTTAACGATAACAGTCAAAATGAAGCTAATTCCATGATGTATCATGAAATTAAAATTACAGCCGTATGTTTTGTAATTGCTGAAAATAATCTAGATTTCGGCGGCGTTGTCTTTAATAAGTTCTCAATTTCTGTGATCGATCTAATGACTCTATAAAAAATGTAATTCTTTGCACCGTTTAAAAAAAAAATTGTATGTATTTTAGATGGGTTACGAAAGTCTACGTGTCGTAGATATTCTACGCAAGTCTACGTATCGTAGATGTTTTACGCATGTCACGTATCGTAGATGTTCTATGCAAGTCCACGTATTGTAGATGTTCTACGCAAATCCACGTATCGTAGATGTTCTACGCAAGTCTACGTATCGTAGATGTTCTACGCAAATACACGTATCGTAGATGTTTCACGTGAGTCCACGTATCGTAGATGTTTTACGCAACTCCACGTATCGTAGATGTACTACGCAAGTCCACGTGTCGGAGATGTTCTACGCAAATCCACTTATCGTAGATGTTCTACGCAAGTCTGCGTATCGTAGATGTTCTACGCACATATACCACTAGCTACAAAGTAGAGTTTTGACAAATAATTTGCTTCTTTCTACTGTTTCGGGTCATAAGATCTGCATTATTGAAAAAGTATTTTAATGTATGTTTATTAAAAATAATCAAAACGTTTGTGTATCATTATATTGATAAAACGTTTTTTGTCATTTGTCAATCATAAATTGTATATACGAGTATGTCGCCAACAGTATGTAAGTGCAATAATAAAGTAATGCAATTTAGAATAGTATAGTACTTCTTACCGAGCCTAGTTTAATGCTCAGGCAGATGGAGATCCAAATATCAGCCTCCTTAAGAAAAGTTATAATCTTAGACTCAAGATCTTTGAAGGGCTGTATCGCGAGGGCTTTAAACCCAAATGGATATGA
Source organism: Hypsopygia costalis (assembly GCA_937001555.2). Taxonomy (NCBI): domain Eukaryota; kingdom Metazoa; phylum Arthropoda; class Insecta; order Lepidoptera; family Pyralidae; genus Hypsopygia; species Hypsopygia costalis. Next base: position 19,689,698 of record OW443350.2, on the reverse strand, counting down.
TTGAGCTTTCTTCCGCAATTTCATATGTAAATTGATAATACAGTCTGTAAATTTGCCTGTTTTATTCACTCTAATATATTTTTGTACCACTAAGGTGGTAAACAAGTATGGTGCCCGCCTAATGAAAAACATTTATCGTAGTTTATGGACGCGTGCAATACCAGAGGAATCATTCGGGCGTAGCCGACTACTGTAAAATTCTCTTCACGTGCTTTTCGAACCCCATGCTCTTAGAAGTAACCATGATAACGAGTTCATTCCACAACTTAGTAGTCGTCGTTGTCAACCCTTACTCATCCCACTGCTGGGATACGGGCCTGCCCTAAATGGAAGGGGTTTAGAGTATACTCCACTACGCTGATCAACTGCAGGTTGGCCGGGGCCAGTGTTTTCAAGCCGCCTAAAGGCCACTGATTTGGCTTGACGACTGTCATCTAATAACAACAGCCGGGGCCGTGGGCTTAGTGTGTGCTCCGAAGTACGGAACTTAATAGTGCCTGGGAGAAATCCCCTCTGGAATGGCACTGACGAGCTCGGTGGCGTAGCGGTCAATGACGCGGCTTCGACACCAACGCTCGTGGGTTCGATTCCCACACGAGACAAACATTTGTGTGCATGAACATGTCTGTTTGTCTTGGTCTGGGTGTTTTCTATGTATCATAAGTATGTATTTACAAAAAAAAGTGTATTTACGTATGTTTATCAGTTGTCTAGTACCCGTAACACAAGCTTCGCTTACTTTGGGGCTAGATGGCGCTATGTAATTTGTGTGACAATATTTACTGTACACAAATATATCAGTAAATTATCAATATATTGCAGGTCTATTAAAAATATATAAATAAAACATATGAATTGCATATTTTTAGCTAATGGACTTTTTCCGCTATTTTTTATTCATTGCAATCGTTTTATAATATCAGAGAATTTCAATCGGGTCAGTTTTTTAATGTGAGGTATTTTAATTAAAATGTTTCATTCGCTTTATACAAACTTTGCATCGGAATGCTAATAATTTATCGGTTTATTGAGTCTACATCGAATAAAAATGTAGAGCTTTTTGACTGATTAATTAAAACTATCTACTGTAATTAGTATAAATTTTTTTAATGACTGAGAATGAATGAATGATGAAGCATACATGAAACCTACATTAAACCTTACAGTAAGGCACTGTAAGGTTTAATGGTTTAATGTAGGTTTCATGTATGCTTCAAATGTTTTTTTACCACAGTCGTATTTATGACAGTCAAACTTCAAACATATTAATATGCTTACAGCAATAAACATCAAGCCATGTTCATCCCACTGCTGGGACATGGGTCGCCCCTGAATCGGTCTGCTCAACTGCTGGTTGGCAGAGGCCAGTCTTTTTATGCCGCCCAAAGGCTACTGACTTGGCTTAACGACTGTCATCTAATATCAACAGCCCCCATACCACCAACTCTTATTGCGATTCAATAACTGAATAGAATGCTTATTCATACCAATGAATAAGCGACTCTATTCCAAATTGCATAGAGTCCCTTATTCATTGGTATGAATAAGTATTCTATTCAGTTATTGAATCGCTATAAGAGATGGTAGTGAGGGGGCAGGACCGACGGCTTAACGTGCCCTGCGGCTTCGGTTTAACGTGACGCCGTAACGATCTCTTTACGACAAATCAAATAATGTGTCTATTCACAATAACCGAATACGTGCACGTTTTCGTAGAAATCAGTGGAGCAATGCGACGGACGATGACCTGCCGCTATTGCTTACCCGCCGAAGTGTTTTAAATTCAACACAGTTACTACCTTCGTTACGTCTACATCGTAGAATACTTCTATTAATGTCGTGCATACGGTGTACCTATATAAATAGTGACGGAATAATACAGCATTGATAAGCCAGCCCTGACAGCGGCAGACGTATCTGATATTGGTTGTACAATTCCATTGTTACCAATTCACAGTCGTGTGTTGTATATACTCTATCTAGTACCCACTGTCTACTCTACGCTACAGAATGCGAATTCATTCACGCTGTTAGTTTTCTATAACTACACAGTCATACTAGAGGCATGAGAACAATGAGTCGAAATGTTACTATATAACATTGTTGAACTATGTGAGAGTCCGTGGTCGTCCACAAAATTAGCACGCTTCCCCCTCACCCGCACGAGATGTTCCGGAATCTTATTTAGCGTAATAAATTATTTGTTCCTTCATCTATTCAGTGGAGTGATTGAATTTTGGATATGGATGATAGATATGTAGCTGCAGCATTCAACATCATTCAATGCAACGTTAGTTTTTTTGAATTGCCTTCCTATAGAAACAATTCTAAACACGTATTCACTTTAACAATGGAGAATAATAACTTGTGTACGTTAAACTAACTTTGCATTGTTCAAATAAAGCATATTCTATTCATCTATAATTCTAACTAAGGATTTGATTCAACGCGGAATAACTTACACTGCGTTTTTACAATAATAATAAATAAATATTGTCAGACAAATTACACAGCGCCATCTAGCCCCAAAGTAAGCGAATCTTGTGTTATGGGTACTAGACAACTGATAAACATACGTAAATACATTTTTTTTTTGTAAATACATACTTATCATACATAGAAAACACCCAGACTAAGACAAACAGACATGTTCATGCACACATATGTTTGTCCTATGTGAGAATGGAACCCACGAGCGTTGGTGTCGAGGCCGCGTCATTGACCGCTACGCCACCGAGCTCGTCAAAGTTGTTTTCTTGTCCGTGATCGCCAATCCAGAACCTTCCTGTTCCATAGGTCATCAGGTCTGCGTGCTACGTGGCCTGCCTGCTCCCATTTCAGCTTCCCAATCCGTAAAACTATGTCGGTATTTGCACGCCATTGTCGATGGCAGAATAATATGGAACCTAATGACAAAACGACAACTGTAAAAAAACCTTATTCTTTCAAATAAATATTCATTCATTCATTCAAGTTTCAAGATTTTTAACTAGATTTATTTCGATTTTTAACATGAACTCTTATTACGAATACATTCATATTTCTGATCTCCAACGCAGTAACAATAAAGAGATTATTACAACAAAGCAAACGAGGTCTCGTTTTACGGCGAGCGAAATATCATCATCATCATTATCAGCCTGTATCTACCAACTGCTGGATATAGAGCTTTTCGCATTCAACCCCTACCAGTTTACCACTTACCACTTTTTTGATGTCGTCGGTCCATCTAGAGAGGGGGCGCCCGACAGATATGAGGAGCCCTCTGCCACTTCAACTCGCTGACTCTGAGAGCTATGTCGACACTTTGGTTCTCCGCCGAATTTATTCGTTCCGGATTCAATCCATTATAGACACAGGAAATATTATCTATGCATAAAATACTTTCAAAATAAATTAATTTTATGTTGTGTCAAATCACCTCCTGGACCACGGAAAGAGAGGGGGTTGCAACCCTCGATTTTTTCCCCTTGTCGCATGATTTTTGTACGGCGTTGCGGAATAATGGATTAGAAGCTGTATTGAAACAGTATTAAACTGATGCCGTACAAAATCAAATGGCCAAATTTACCCTGGAAATTGTCGGAAAATCAAAAAAAAAATCCGACTTTGTGGCGCACCATTTTTTTATGGCACTGCGCGTTTTCTTATTATTTTTCATGGATCTATCGATGGTAAGAATGCCGTACAAAAATATATGACCAAAATGTACTCACTCTACCTGTACTTTTGAATTCTCACCTGCACTCAGTTGGACAGCTTACAAGTGACGGCATAGTGCTGAATCTTATTATTTTATGCTCTTATATCGTTCTAGATAGGTCATCTGGTGGTTCAAATGACCCACAATTTTTTGTACACGGGCCTGTAGTCTATTAGAGAAACTCCAAGCATTGCCCTCTCCATCGCTCGCTGTGTGACTTTTTGTCTGTGAATCAGCCTAACGGTCAGTGTCCAAGTCTCTGCTCCGTATGTCATAGCGGGGAGAGTTCAGAGCGAAATATACTACTATAAATATATTAGTACGTTCAACATATTACGTGTATTGATTTCCCATACAATGCGATCGGCGCACAGATACCTGTGTTATTGTCAGGTGCCAGCCTTATCATCATATTATAATCTTATCTCAACAAGTAACTTGTGGAACTGTTGGAATATTATACAACGTAGCGTTGTTCTGACATGTTATTAATTACGTCATCAAGCGGGCTCTGTGATTGGTTGAAACCTTGATTATCATAATAAAACTTATTAACTCATGTAAAATGAGTTTTTACAATATCTTTTTTATATTACGCCGGGTCGCAGACAAGCATACGCCCCATCTGATGTAAAGAGAAATGACATCAAGAATTAGCTCCGGATTTAGGCATTATTTTATTATTAAATATTCCTGGACAAATTACACACTGCCATTTAGTCCCAAACTAAGCAAAGCTTGTACTATGGATACTAGCTAACTCATATTATACTTAAATATATTTTTTGTAAATACATACAATATATAATACATAGAAAATACCGACACCAAGAGAAATCGACATGTTCATGCACATAAATATTTGTCTTGTGCGGGGATAGAACCCGCAACCTTGGAGTCAAAGTGGTCATTGCTACCATTCGGCTACCGAGCTCGTCACTTTCTTCAACGCACGCAGATTATATTATTTTACTGCACAGGCACGAAATTTTTTTATGGACATTTTAACATAATATCTGATTTAAAGCTACATATACAGAATAAACGTGACATAGTTCCCTCACTCAAATTTGGTTCTTAACAAGAGTTAAGCTTGTCTTTAAAAATAGTTTACTACTGTAATACCCAATACTTTATTTCCATGTATACACATGGAAATCTTTATGCGTATATATGTTTCCTTTATTTCTAAAGTTACGAATATTGAAACAGTTCTATTAATATCGCAGCTGAGCTCAACAGCTCAGACTTTAATTAAACATGGTAGGCTAGGCCACTTCTTACCCTAAATTTAGCATAGCCTGGCCGGTAGGAATTGAATACAAAATGAGTTCTACAGCTTATAACGGCCCACGTTTAACGTTTCGTCGCAATCGATGATTTTGCTGCTCTGCTCTCTCACATACACCGATCGCAGTGATTCAGTTGCTCAACACATCAACTGGACGCTACACCACGCACACCTTTGAATGCCGGCCGAAGCTACTTTTAGATGATACTGCGACCGACCGCAGCAAGTTGCCTAAACGCGATGCAGCAACGATACAACAGCAAAAACATGAATTGCGATTGCGATTCTAAAAGTTGCATCACTGTAATGACCTTTAGTAGTAATAGCGAGTGATTTTTTTAAAGCAGCGTACGATCGTTTTTTTCGGCGGTAGGCGTATAAAAAAGTAACAGTGCATTTCTGTATCTAAATTTTATTTTAAATAATTTATAGTACTTACATGAGTTTTTATATGTTAATTAGTGAGAATTCAGTCCAAATATCACTCATAAGTGTTAGTATCACTATACATATGCACTAAATAGTGTTTACAACTGCACTGTCCTGTCGGCCGTTTTCACACATAATATACACAACATCTACTTGTAATAGACAACCACAATGTCTAATTTTGATGATGTTCTGAAGACGCAGCATGCTGTGGAGGCTACACTATTGCAAAAGATTGCAGAATTCGAGTCTAGGCTGGGTGCTGCCATACCACCGACAAACATCACAGTGAACAGAGTACACGAAGAATTCTGTGAATTTAAGTCCCAAGTGTGCTCAATCTTGTCTTTACTGCGACAGCAAATATCTGCATTATCCAAATCATTTGATGCATTGGAAATGAGGCACAGGAGGAAGTACCTGCTAGTTGGTGGCATTCCGGAGAGTAACAATGACAATCTCTCTGAATTTACATGTGGTCTCTTCCGTAGCAGACTGGGGCTGGATATTTCTTCAGAGAACATAACTGCGTGTCATCGTTTGGGTGGCCCCTCAGAGGGTAAGTGCAGGCCGGTGTTGGTGCGCTTTGCCGACATGCAGCTTAGATCTGCTGTGTGGGGTAAGAAGACTGCCTTTAAAGGATCACCTCATACTATTTTCGAATTCCTCACTCGCCAGAGGCAGTCTGTGTTTCAACAGGCTCGTAAGAGATTTGGTATGCGGCGTTGCTGGACGATGGAGGGCAACGTTATTGTCAAATTGAAGGATGGCACAAGACAACGGCTGTACACAGAAAGCGACCTCTCTGCGCTCGCTGACTCGGAGGATGAGCCCCAGACGATTGCACCGAGTACGTCATCACCAGCGGCATCTTCAGCGTCTCAGGAATCACGAAATAGGCCACTTCGGGCAGCCAGGGTAAAGAAATGAGTAGTTTTACCGATTATATAACATTATTGGATACACTGTTTATTAGCAGGTAGTAAAAACATTTACTTTTAGTAATCTACCTTGTATTGATTTAGAATTATTTTGTTTTGTTTATATTTCTCTATTTTCTCTGTCGAATCTCATTTACGTTGATGTGCTGTCAATGTCTTGTTCCCCTTCTTTGTTTTTCTTTGGCAACCACTTTGGACATTGTCTTACATTTTGTTTTTTTTATTTTTTTATTTCTATTCTTGCCCTGGCTTCCTATTTTTTTTGTGGTAGACGTTTTTGTTATATTATTACTTTGCTTGTCAACCGGCAGGACATGCAGGTATTATAATTTATATATATATATATTTTTTTTGTTATAAATATTTTAAATTCTTTATTTATTTATTTATATATATTTTTTTGTATTTGTATTATTGTTATGTCTGATAATGATGATTCTTTTCATTCCGCCTTGGATCTCAGTGTTTCCTCAAACACTAGTATGGACTCATTAGCTGCACCGGAGACCCTAGGCACTCTATTAAATGAAGCAGTCGTTGGCGCACCTCACTCTTTTAATGTTTGTCATCTTAACGCTCAAAGCATACCCTCACACTATTCCGAACTTCTTGATACGTTCTCCACCACTACTTTTCAATCTATACTCATTTCGGAAAGCTGGCTTAAGCCATGTCTCTCCTCCTTATCTTATACACTTCCTGGGTATGTTTTGATACGTAACGATCGTATTGGTAAGGGTGGCGGTGGTGTAGCCATCTACTTACGTAGTGATATACCCTATGTGCATTTATGCTCGTCTCCTTCTTCGTATACTGGATCTGCTGAGTATCTCTTAATTGAAATCTCTGTTCGGGGTTCAAAAGCTGTTCTCGGAGTCATCTATTGTCCACCAACTATAGATTATTTCTCCCAACTTGAATCAATTCTGGAACCGCTCTGCGCTGATTACAGGCATCTCATAATCATGGGCGACTTCAACACCGATCTCTTGAGTAATACTACTCGTTCTCAAAAACTTCAGAACATAGTCAAGTCAGTCAATTTATCAATTTTGCCTTTGGAGCCGACGCACCATAACTCCACTTCCTGCGACACGTGGCTTGACTTAATAATAACTTCTCCGGAACATGTTACAAACTATGGTCAATTACTTGCCCCAGGCTTCTCGAAACATGACCTTATTTTCCTTCAATATAAATTGAGGCCTCCCAAGGCTAAACCTACGACAATTTGGATGCGTAACTTTGCACGTGTTGACCAAACTAAATTAAAGAACGATGCTGCCGACATAGACTTTTCTTCAGTATTTGCGGCGTCAACAGTTGATGAGAAAGTCTCTCACTTCAATCAGTTATTACTCGAACTGTTTGATGCACATGCACCGTTAAAAGCCATAAAAGTAAAACGGCCACCTGCTCCTTGGATCGGCAGGGATGTTCGGATGGCCATGACACGACGCGATAGAGCCTTTCGTAATTTCAAACGGGATAGGACGGATGCCAACTGGAATCTTTACAAGATCGCGCGAAATCGCTGTAACCAAGTGGTAAGAGCAGCTAAGCGGCAACATTTTCATAACAATATTGCAAATGCGTCGTCAGCCAATGTATGGAAGTTTCTCCATTCTCTCGGTGTGGGCAAGTGTCCCACTCAACCTCTTAGTTCCCCCTTTTCTCTAAATGACTTTAACAATCACTTCTCTATCACTCCATCCATTGATCCGTCGATCAAATCTAAAACCATCTTAAAAATTTCTTCCAAGGCTCAATCTCACACTACTAGTCCCTTCTTATTTTCCCCAGTGTCCATGGATGAGATACGCAAGATTATCCTATCTATCAAATCCAAAGCAGTCGGTTGTGATGACGTGAGTAGACAAATGGTTATATATATTTTAGAACAAATCCTTCCTGTCATTGCCCACATCATAAACTTTTCCTTCTTGACAGGTAATTTTCCAACTCCTTGGGGCAAAGCTTACGTTTTTCCTCTTCCTAAAATTCCTGTCCCTCTTCAATTGAATAATTTCAGACCCATTTCTATTTTACCTTTCCTTTCCAAAATCTTAGAGGCTGCTGCACATAAGCAATTATCTTCTTTTGTTCACTCGAACTCTCTTCTCACTCCATTTCAATCTGGCTTTCGTCCTGGACACAGTACAACTACTGCCCTTCTTAAAGTCACCGAGGATATCAGAATGGGCATGGATAACAGGCTGGTCACCATTATTGTGCTTATTGATTTTTCCAACGCGTTTAACATGGTTGATCACGACATTCTCCTTGCTATCCTCGAGTCGCTGAATTTCTCATCCCTCACTCTGGACTGGTTTACCTCTTATCTTCGTGGTCGTCAGCAGGCTGTGCGTGTCGGTCGTGACCTATCTGACTGGAATGATCTCACTGCTGGCGTACCCCAGGGTGGGATTTTGTCACCCTTATTATTTTCGATATTTATAAATTTCTTGTCTTTCTTGCTTAGTTGCTCTTACCATTTGTACGCTGATGATTTACAAATTTACGTTCAAACACCTGTAGAGCAAGTAAATACGGCGATTGCACAGCTGAATACTGACTTGAATATCATTAGCTCTTGGTCTAAAGATTTTGGGGTACCAGTAAATCCTGTAAAATGTCAGGCTATCTTAGTGGGTAGTTCTAAGCAGGTTGCTAACATTGATACTGATAATTTATCGCCTATCTTGTTTGATAATTCAGTCATTCCGTTAAGTCTTAGTGTCAAAAACCTTGGTCTCCACATTGACTCTACGTTGAGCTGGACAACACAAATTGCGGAAGTTAGCCGTGCAGTTACTTCTACGTTACGATTTCTTAATCGGTTTAGGAATTTTCTACCTATCTATACTAAGGTCACACTGGTCATATCTCTTATTTTTCCGCTCATTGATTATGCTGATGTCTGTTATCCTGATTTGAATGAAGACCTTCTCAATAAGTTGGACCGGCTTATCAATAATGCTATCCGCTTCATCTTTTGCCTTCGAAAATTTGATCATATATCGCAGTATCGATCCCAACTTAGATGGCTTCCTATCCGCCAGCGTAGACAACAGAGGTTACTCTGCACTCTTTTCTCCATTCTTTTTAACCCTCTTTCTCCTGAATACTTAAAATGTAAGTTTCAGTATCTCCGAGACACCCATGATCGCGAACTCCGTTCTAACAACTCTCTTGTGCTCTATACTCCACTTTTTCGTTCTGGCTTCATGTCTGACTCCTTTACTTTACAATCATCGCGTTTATGGAATACGTTACCTGATTCCATTAGAGAATCTTCCAGTAAGTTCACTTTCAAAAAGAATGTTCAAGCTTATTTACTTGAGAATTTATCCAAGCATTAATCATCATTGTCCTAGTTACTGCTTTTCTTTCTATGCGTTTCCGTGTATAATCATGTAAATGTGTATGATTATGTATATGTGTATGATTATGTATATGTGTATGATTACGTATATGTGTATAGTTGTGTATATGTGTATGATTGTGTATATGTGTATGATTGTGTATATGTGTATGATTGTGTATATGTGTATAATTAGTATATGTCTATGTATCATATATAATTTTATGTTTTCATAGGTATTTATTCTGTGTATGTTGTTACTATTATATTGTGAACCGCATTCGAGTTTTATCTGCTTTGCCCAAAGGTTGACTGGTAGAGAATGCTCTTAGCATTAAGTCCGCCTTTTGTACCCTTATTCTATGGTCAATAAAGTTTTAAATAATAAATAATAATAATCTCTCTGAGTTAAAGTTTTCATTCTACCCCACATACGCTTAGTACATACAAGTAATATTTCTCGCTCGCTGCCACCCTCTCTACAAGCACAGCAGAAACACTATACTTCTCAATGGTATTGTTAATAGTCTACGGTCTTCAGTGAGGTGAGAGTACTTTCCAAATCTAGATGCATTACTTCACTTTCACGAGAGCCTCGTTTGTAATCCTCAGAGTGCACCAAATGCAGCTATGGTTGACTTAGCTTCTAGAGATTGTGGAAAGACCCTTACATCCCAAAACATTATGGTGTTAATAGTTGTAGCCTTGTTTTAATGGGGTGTTTAGGAACTTTAGCGTAAAAAGCTCATTATCTTTTTCTTATGGGGAGGTTAGGACCATATAATTCGATAGTTTGTGTACCGATGGGCATGCTGGGGTGTAGTGTGGCTCACATTTTCGTATTAGTTCGCTTTAGCAGTCACTCAAATAAATACAATTTCCTAATTGAGAACATCGTCTAAACTGTGATTATGCCATTAAATAAGGCTAAATAGGTTAAGCTACATTTGAACACCATGAACATTAATATGTAATGTTTCTAACCTACGTATATAATGTGCAAATAAAAAATTACTTTACCATAATGGCGGCGAAATAAATTATTAAATAAATATTTTTGTTAAAAAAAGTAGAAAAAATAAGCCTTCGCAGGATATCTTTCCATGAATCTCTGAGTCCCAGAATCCCTAAGTGACAAGGGAGATCGTTGAACCGAGAGGGAAGAGAGTCGCAGCACATGGCGATGCATTGACACATTATTAGCTGGCGCATTTGATGTTTTACATCAGAAATAGAATGTCAACATTCAGACTTTATTTTCATTTATAAAATAAACACAGTTTATAAGTTTTAAATTTTGAGTCAGTATTACGCACTTGCTAATAGCTATTTCCAAAATTAAAATTAAATTGCAAAGATATACGAGAGATAGCTAAGGTTAACCCACATTTCCTTATCCTGCAGGAAATATTTCATTATAACAAAAAAGTATACTGTACAGTTGAGATTATCCCCTTTTGAAGTATATTAAAAAAAGCTTATAAATTATACATTCTAACCTCATCATCGCCGGTTATTTACGTCTCCGGGCCGGCAAGGGTGAGGCTCAAAGGTCAACGGGAGGGGGAGATGCTGACAGACAAGCTGACCTAAGCACGTGTATAATTACCTGCGAAGCCTTTGCATCTGGGTCGCCGTTCTGTAAGCGCTCGATAGAGCTTAAAGATGAAAATAGTCTACGGTCTGGTGGGTTTCGCTTGTTCAAATAAAGTTGTTTTAGTTTATTTTTGGTTAGCATTCGCGTGAACGTCGTATTAAACAATTATCTATGCACTAGCTGGCCAGAAAGACGTTGTTCTGTCTTCTTAACAATGAATATGAAATTGCTTTCGCGCAATCTGTCAATGAAAAGCTAATACGATCGTTCAGTTTTTGTAAATTTTCTAATTTTCCGCGCAAGTTAATTTTTCGTCGAAATTACATTTGATTGAACTGTTTATTTTTTCTCTTTATTAATAATCACATGTTGTAATTACTTGTCAAGTGACAATTTCTCTTACTGCCTATAGAGTCGGCTGGAAGAGATCTCTTGTAGAGATAACCTCAACTTTGTACATTTTTGATGTAACTATGTTATAGTAATTTATGTCCAATAATATAAATAACAAATACAACATAAAAAGAAATAGCGAAATCAGTCCAGCCGTTCACGCGTGATGTTTGATTATGGGATATAGGAATTTATTTTTTTATACGTAGGTATATAAATCACAAGTGTACAAGTACATCACAATATTTTTTTGTTTCAGGTAAATTTCTGCATTATTGTGACATCAAAGGTAATCATAGACTATATTCATTAGTGTTACTATCTATCTGCTATAAGTTTACATGTTAAGAGTCTTGGATACAAATAGGGTAAAATTGGTAGAGTAAGGCTACATTGACCACTGGTTTCATTGCTATTAATCTTAGCTTGCTGGTCGCTCCGCAATGTACGACTACCTACCCGATTCTCTATCCGAACTCTACCCGTGTCCAAGACACATAACCAAGAACAAGTAGGCTAATATTTTGATAAGCCATGTAGTTCAAATGAAAATCCAACCCATTGCAATTTACTTAATGGTGTCTAAATTATTTAATATCTTATTTAGAGCCAACGTCATCGTCACATGCACAAGGTACAATTTTAATATATCTCGTGATTTTTTCACAATAAAGATAAATCTATCAACATATCATTCATCATAATCGGTTCAGCTGCTTAGCAGTTACAAAGACACATACGTAAACATAACCTCATTTTTTGCCGCGCTTTAATTGCAAAAGCTGTCACTGGATGAAGTCATTAAATTTTCAATGGTGCACTGTTCATGTAACTGGAAAGTTAGCTGACGGGCACAGAAGTCGAAAGCCATTCCAACCGGCAATTAGCTTGGCACTAACGAGCATACTAATTACTGACTAGACCCATAACCTGTATCCTTATCAATTTGGTTCAAAATTTTAAAGAATAATTAGTCATTTAAAGAGTCGACGCAAATGTCTTTATGATTCGTTATTTGTGTGAAGTTCTGATTATGTTATCAAACATAAAAAATAATGACATGCTTTATTTAATCTATATTCGATAACCTATACTTGTTTTTTTTTTGTTGTATAAAGATCTTTCAATGCGATTACTTGCATTTCGAATGAATAAAAAAATACAGTTTGCCAGCGAATCTGAGGGATTGAATTCGGAACGAAGGAATACGACGGAGAACCAAAGTTGTCGACATAGCCTTTAGAGTTTGCAAGCTCAAGTGGCAATGGGCCGGTCACATCTGCCGAGTAAGATGGCAGATGGGGAGGAAGGTATTAGAGTTGAGGCCGTGCGTAGGATGACAAAGCGCTAGACTATGTTCTTCTAGATGATCCGATGACCTTAAGAATATGGCTGGAAGCGGCTGGATGTGGAAGGCGGTGGATCGTGGTAGATACAGGCTGATGATGTTATGTAGACAACTTTGGGTCTCCGTCGAATTCTTCGTCCAGGATTATTGGTATCGTACTTTATAGCTATGGTGACTGTAGAGAATCAGGCTGACCGTACGCGTGTTTGCCAATCGGCGTGGTGTAAGTTCCATGTAAATTTAGTTAAAAATCCTCTTATACTTTAAGAAAGATACATAATAATACATAAACTAACACTACGTCATCTTGAAACCTCCTATTTTGTAGACTCTACAAATCTACCTATCGAATCGATCTATCATCTACAGTAGACGATACATACAGTAAACGAATCTATCACCTACAGTAAATGATGGAAAATAACACATTGGGTCTACGCCGTAGCTATACTTCGTAGACCATCTACGGATCGTAGCATTTGCAATCATACAGTCAGTACAAAACGAATTTGAACAATCACAAATGAAATGAAATTTTTTAACCAAGTCGGGAGGCAAACTAGCATACAACCCGCCTCATATGAAGCGGTTACCGCAGCCATATAAACGATCGCAGCATGTAATATCGATCGCGCCCTGCGACCCTCGCTGCCAACGCAGCAACTGCTTCCTTCCTGGTGACCTCAGTCACCCGCAGGAATACAACATCCCTCAATGGAATTGTTATTTCGCTGCGGTATTCTGTAGGGTGAACGTACTTCCCTAGATGGGCAGCCTACGCAATACGATATGTCCTAACTGTCTTTTCTACAGAGTCAGCAGGTGCAGGTGAGGTTGCATTTGGTTCAAAGATGTTGCAGAATCACTTACTCCACAAAACTTTCACATTTCTAATATTCATCGTTTAATTCAACTAATTTGCAAGATTTTTTCAAAATATTTAAATAAAAATGTTAAATTTTATACCGAAGCTCTATTATACTCCTTTTAAAAGGCAAATCTGATAGCCGCGCCTCATCACTCACGGTCACCACTTTATCTAAGAAAGGCTGCCGTCGGCTCAGCACTCTTTAATTCCACGCAGACACGCCAACTAACTTTAAATATGGGGTACTTAATAAAAAGTCTTACAAATAAGTTGCCTAGGAAATATGTATAATAATGCCCTGATGAAAAGCAGCTAAAGTATACTTGCATTTTAAAACAAATTCGGATGTAAATGATTCATCAACATCTTTGAACCAAAGGCAACCTAACCTGTACGTTTTTTTTTTTTTTTATACAACGACGGTTGCCAGACTAGCATACGACCCACCTGATGTGAAGTGGTTACCGTAGCCATATTAACGATCGCAATATCGCTCGCGCGCCGCCACCCCCGCTGCCAACGCAGCATCTCCTTCCTTTCTGGTGACCTCACTCACTCGCAGGAACACCACAACCCTCAAAAGAATTGTTATTTGGCTGCGGTATTCTGTGAGGTGGAGGTACATTCCCCAGTCGGGTAGCTCACAATTACGCTCCTTACCTCTCTTTTCGCCAGAGCTTCGTTTGTCAGACAGCAGGGTGCACCGCGTGCAGGTGAAGTTGGCTTTGGTTCAAAGATGTTGATGAACCACTTACACCCCAACGTGGTGCACCCTGCTGACTGACAAAAGAGGTTCTGGCTAAAAGAGATGTAGGACATAGCATATTTTTTAAGCTGCCCGACTGGGGAAGTACCACCTCACAGAATACCGCAGCCAAATAGCTAGCTTGAGGGTTGTTTTGTTCCTGCGAGAGTGAGGTCACCAGAAAGAAAGTTCGTTTGCCCCTCTAATTAAAAAAAAAACCAAGATACTTGGTGACACTGTAAAATAATTTTTGGAATCAAATCTTCTTTACGCTCGCTGTGAACAAATTTTGTGGCTAGTGACTGAGCCGTCACACTCGAGTATGTAACGCGTCACTCTTGGGTCTGTAACACTTATTTGGATAAAGTCGGCAGGGAGGGAGCAAGACGGTGCGAGAGATGATGTGATTAAGCACACATCGTTTTTTTAATGTTACATCGATGGCAAATCACCATACAACCCGCTTGATCTAAAGTGGCTACAATAGCTTATAGACGTTTGCAATATAAGGACTTAAGGGACTTCCCCATCGGGCAGTTTATAATTTCTCTGTCCCTACCTCCCTTTTGCCAGAGACTCATTACGTAGTCGGCAGGGTGCATCACGTACATGTGATGTTTATTTATGCCCTTAGGATGGTGCAGAGCTGCTTACATCTCATCCATTCACAAACTGGACAGTACGCGACCATTTTAATTCTAAAGTGTGAGGATGAATACCAGTCGATTGTCGAACAGTGCGATTGTAAAAAGAAACCTTGCGTTGGCATCATTTCAAATAACTCCTTTGAACACAGTTCATTGTACAATCGATACAATATATAAAGGGAGAGAAAATACTTCCCCATTTAATATGGGTTCTGTACTGTAGCATCGGAGGCATCTTCCTCGCCTCTGCGAATACGCAGTCGAGCAGTGGTGGATTATGCTCTAAACTAGAGATGTGCCGATTATGACTTTGGCCGACTAGGCGACTAGTCGATTAGTCGGTTGTGCAGAGGCCGACTAGTCGGTCTAGCCGATCACGGTTTTGTGGATTTCCGTAAGGCTTCGTATACAGCTGATTCGCGCAAAAGTCGCAAATGCCGGCGCGGCGCCGCCTGCGAGCATGTCGAAAACTGTTTTTTACTTCGCATTGTTTCTTGAGTTTTTCTTTTGTAATGATCAGAGTCAGAGCGGTGTTCTTGTGTAAAAAAATTGTCTACATACTTATTAAGTAATAAGAAATGCGTACAAAGTAAGAAGCCGGATAGTCGGCGCTCTTTGCCGAATAGTCGCAGACTAGTCTGCACATTTCTACTGTAAACCAATTCTTTAGATTCGATTGTAGGGAGGCCCGTATCCCAACTACTGCTACTGATGTTCAAATAAAAACAATATTACTTTTTAATAAACCGATATGTATTATTGATTTTATAAATGAATTTTATACATTTATTGAATACCGAGTTATATGTTGTATTAACCGTGTGGGTTCCGGCAGACTAGAATATAATTACTCCGTCTCTTCCCGTGGATGTCGTACAAGGCGACTAAGGGAAATACATTATAAAACATCGATCAGGCCCCCCCCAACCCGTCGGCCAGCGTGGGGAGTGTAGGCCAAATCCACCTTCTGTCTGAGACGGACGAGAGAGGGTCGTGCTCCTGTAGTGGAGACTAAAATGACCTGATGATGATGATATTGTATACCCTCCGAAGACGCGCGAAGAATCTTCTATTTTTTTTATAGTTCTTGTAAGATAGTCAAACAGGGAACTACTCGTATGTAAGGTAATGGCCAGTCCGCGCGCTCGGTATAAACCTTTCACAGGACTGTACGCTTGTTAAGGACTGCTGAATAGCCGTCCTATATCTTATATACTGACCACTGAAACTTCTGTGTACTTTGGTGTATCGATTACGTAAGCCAGCATTGTTAGCACGCGAGTTATAAAGGGTGCGGGCAAACTGATGCAACCAGGAGAACAATAGTTATGTAACTTTTGAGTAGATAATACAATAAAGCAAATTATTTGTTTATTAAATGTATTATACGAGGGCCATTAAATCATGATTTGTTACATAATAGTATCGCATGCATCCTAATACCTAATTATGGCAGTTCATGCTACTTTATCTACCTTTAGAACATAAATATAGACTAATATTATACAACTGAAGAGTTTGTTTGTTCAGTTAAACGCGTTCATTTCAAGAACGATTCGAATTTAAAAATTGCTTTAGTGCTGGAAAGCCCATTTATCAAGAAAAGCTATAAGCTATATAAACTAAGATATTTTCAACAGGAAATTTAAAAGAGTATTAAATATATATTTTGTTTAACCGACCTTAAGTATTATTTTCATTATAGTCTTATATTAAGGCCATGAAATTATAATAACTTTGAATAATAATAATTAATAATGATTTCACATCGTCCAATAATTTTAAATCTATTCTCTGTATTTTAAATTTATTCATGTATCGTTTTAGACCAAGGAAAAGTGAAACGTCCTTAAGTGTTTTAAAAATGATTCGAATGCCGATAACCAGACAATGTAAACTCGCATCAGTTTGATCACACCTCAGACCGGGGTATAAAATTAGCCTTTGTCCGGGCCGGATAGCGCTCCCTTTTATGACCTTCTTCAGGCATAAAGTTAGCGTTATAGCCTGCCTGATAACATGGAGCCGGTAGAGCTGTGTAGAGTTCCGGTTATATGTTTTGTAGATTACATCCGGGCGTGAGTTCGGAGTGTAGAGATGATTTTGAAATATTTGGTCTACATCTGCCGTGTAAGTGATGGCAGATGGGGGTGGAAGGTATTCGAGTGGAGGTCACGCGTAGGACGGTGAAGTGTTGGGAGCTCTCCTTGTAGATGGTCCGATGACCTTAAGAAAGCGGCTGGATGCGTGAGGCGGAGGATCGCACCTGGTGGAAAGCAGTGGGTAGATACAGGCTGATAATGATGATGATGATGGTTTTCAGAGTAACTGTTTTATTGGTTACAAGCTTCTATTTAGTTCGATGCAATCTAAATAATTTTTGGCAAGTTAAATTTACCCCACGTGCTAGTGTTCCATTGAGCTAATATTTAGCAAACTTGTTTCGTTCTCGGGACAATAAACTATTAGTTAGTTATAAAAGGAAATATATTTTTCCATTTATAATTTATTATGGCGGCCGCCACAAAATGTTAGTTTAAAATACCACTTTAGCCCTTATGATATGACTATTAAATTAAAGTGCGAAACACAGTAACTAAACTTTTTTCTTCAATCTATTCCATTCCTTACATCATGGCGTTAGTTGCTTTTTTTCAGTGTAAATACGAAAAAAACTATTGTCTATAGCTTTCCCTGTCTATGAACGCTAACAACATTGCATGTTTACCAAACTTACAGAAAATCTTTATTGGGTTGCCAACATACTAAACAATATTTCAGCTGCCAGGAAAAACTTTAGCCTACATTCACACTTTGCGATTTACCTAAACGTTTTTCGTATACGATTTGCAAAGTATTCATGCTATACGGCAAAATCGAATGCGGTAAGTATCGTTTATTTTTGCAGCCGCGTTTTGTCACCGAAATCGGGGAGCCACGTACGACAAAAAAATCGAAACGGTCACAGTGGCTATTGCCAATATATATTTAGTAGTATAGTATTAAACAATTCAAATAGTATGGTTTTTTAGCATAGCATAGCACGAGCGCATGGGTTGCAACGTTGACGTCCTTTGTTTTTTTATCAAACTGATGACGAAGAGTTACGTTTTTCGAGCGTGTCTATGTATATTTATTCGGCACTCTCTACAGCTTAAACCGTTTGACGTATTTCAACATTATGGGGTGTCATTTGAGTCGTCTCAGCTAAGTGAGAGACATAGCGTATATTATTTAAATTACACAAAAACATGTTACAATTTTCAGTCGGGTTTTTTTATTTCAATTAATAATTGCTTGTTACAACAAACTGACCATAAAACTGTATGCTCACCGGGGAATTCTACCATATAAGAAAAACATAAACACCGAATACTGTTTTACTGTTTTTGGTAAAATCGTAAAGAATACCGAATAACAAAAACCGTATAATCTGAAATTGCCGTAACAAAGCCTAAGTGTGACCGCACATGGAGTACAGTAGTTAGTTTTGGGTGGGTGCACCCGCATAGCTTGCACCTTTACACAAAGATCCTAAACTAACATGGAAAATCACTGAATATTGTGGTTCAAACTTAACTCTACATTGAAGTTTGAATGTACGGACAAAATTATTTACCGTTCCAATAGGGTGTATGTAGTTCACCGTAATTGTTTAAGCCAAAGCCAATTTCAGTTGCACTAGGTTGCACTTACGAGAATTTGACGCAAGGGATTTAAAGTCAAGCCCGACAGAGGAAATATATCCAATTCACAGAATACCGTAGCCAAATATCAATACCCTTGAGGATTATTGTGTTTCTGGGAGTGAATGAGGTCACCAGATGCGAGGAGATGTTACATTAGAAGCGGAAGTGCCAACACGCGAACAAGCGAATCTCAGTGTATTGTGAGCTTCTACATGACTACGGTAACCGCTTTACATTAGACGGAGCATACAGTTAGTTGGCAAATAGCGTCGTATAAAAAATATAGTTTTTGGGATGAATTCAATGATACTATTCGTTGGACTTAACTAGGCCATGCATTCGTCATTCCTAGTACATATTTATAGTACAGAACCTTAAACTCGTAATTTGACTGCGTTTTCTGTATCTATAATAAACAACTGTCATCGACTGCCAACGCACAGCTCAAATCACTTCAGGCAATTTGATCTACACTACTTTGCGTGCTTCCTCCACCAATTAGTTCATGCAAACTACTGCCGGCCGGCACCCACCCGCCTACAAATGACAAGGCCGGCAATGCGATGGACTTGTCATTTGTAGATTGTTGTTCTAACCATCAACATCTACAGATCCCGTGAGGATGCTTCGCGTAGAGGCGAAACACGTGTCACAGAGACGACCACGGCAGTCGGGGCAGCAGCGGTCGCATGTATCTTCTGTTTCAGGTGTTGGAGATTCGCCGAGACGACCACAGCAGCTGGAGCAGAGATGACCAAAGCAGCCACGGCAGTCGCTTGCAACTACTAACGGTAGTGGGTGGGTGCCGGCGGGCAGTAGTTTGCATGAACTAATTAGTGGTAGTAATTTCAGTATGAGATTAGATAAATATATTTATCTAATCTCATACTGAAATTTACACATTAAAAAACTAAACACAGTATCTTAATGACAGTCTTTACGCACAAGCTATCAAAATAAATTTAAAAAGTTATTTTTCGATACAGCTCTTGTATGGACAACTGTATCGTAAAATAACTTTTTTACCATTTCGATACAGCTTCAGCCCTGGATACAGGTATTTTAAACAGGTTGCAATGAAAATACATTGCAACTATGCAAAATTTTTCTACATAATCTGTGAACGCGGCGCCGCGCGGCGCGTCGCGCATGCGCACTACGCATGCTCGATCTGCAAATGGATTTATAAGTAAGAATTATAGCTGTTAAATTAACTTCATGGTTGTATTTAAAATATTATTATCATATATTTCATGAGATTAGATAAAGTAGTGTATGAAACTGCACATAATTAGGTATTAAAATACTCGTGTGGTCTATTATAACATTCGCCTTCGGCTCATGTTATAAACTCACACTCGTATTTTAATAACCCTTATTATGCAACAGTTTCATAAACTACTATTAACAAACATACCTAGACATACCTGAATTTAGCGATGATGATAGTGATGATTTATTGCTTAGATAAAACGTATAAAATAATTGCATGGGTTTCCTTTTTGAAACTGAACTTGTTGGAAATTGTCCTAACAGACGCAGGGATACCTACATATAAAATCGCAATCACAAGCTCGTTTTTTTTTTATAAAATAGGTATATGGAATTCTGACTATCGTCACGGTTCGCTGTCCCAGCGGTGAGGCAATAATTTAATTCTCGCCGAAGTGCACGTCACGCTTCACCAGCGCAGCGGCGAGCGTTCATTGAGCATTAACAAAGTGACAGGCGATAAACGAAATTTATTAACAAAAATCTATATTAAAATTATGAAGTTGAAAAGTTTGTTTGCTTGCTAGTTTGGTTAAACGCGCTAATCTCAGCAAGAAGTTGCTGACTAAATAAATGACTGAGAGACTAAACGAATTGATGTTTTTAATTCAGTAGTATAATCAATAGTAATTCAGGAGCAGTTTGGAATCCGCGTATGCGGTGTAATGAAACTTAACTAACATAAATTATATATGTTAACAATAGCAGAGTAGGTATATAGTATCGATCGATTTGCAGCCCGTAGATGGACTCCAAAAGGGAACGGCCGAAAGTGACTGAATGCGAAAATCGGAGGTCGCATATGGTGAAAGGCATTAAGGAAAGTCTATATCCAGTAGTAGATAGATGCAGGCTGATGATGATGATACATACTTTTAAGAAATTCCTGATTTTAAATAATAGATCATGTTTTGCTGGTTAAAGCCCCAATTTACTTAGCAGAGGAACAACTCACCACTTGCACAGCGATGTATATTTAAGCGAAACATACATTAAAAGTTGGTTGCACTTAATTTTACGGTCATACTGGCATCCATGATAAGTTTTAAGAGCTCTCAGCAAAACGAGCGCTGCCAAACAAAATAGTTTCAGCAAATGACTTTTAGAGTAAGCGCTTAAATCGTTTTGCGGTCAACGCATTTAGTTTTGATTTGATGCATGCTGTATCTAGGTCATCGGTCGGGCATACGGCCTAGTTCTAGAGTTACTTTGGGTCAAAGGTAGGCTGTACGGCCTAGATTCTGTTAGTTAAGTAACTTGGGTGGTTGCTCACAAATAATTCATTCAACGTCCGTTTTTTAGGGTTCCGTACCCAAAGGGTAAAAAGGAACCCTATTACTAAGGCTCCGCTGTCCGTCCGTCCGTCCGTCCGTCTATCACCAGGCTGTATCTCATGAACCGTAATAGTTAGACAGTTGAAATTTTCACATATGATGTATTTCTGTTGCCGCTATAACAACAAATGCTAAAAAATAGAATACAATAAATATTTCAGGGGCACCCATACAACAAAGGTTATTTTTTTGCTAGCAATTGATAACGGTAATAGGTAGATGCTTCAAATAATCACATAATATTTAGTTATATATTCACTTTAAAAATAAATAATAAAATAAAAATAAAACAATTATTTAAGGGGGGCTCCCATACAACAAACTTGATTTTTTTGCCGTTTTTATAGATAATTGTACGGAACCCTTCGTGCGCGAGTCCGACTCGCACTTGGCCGGTTTTATTTTATACTACGTCGAGTGGCAGAGAAGCATGAGAAGATGTGAAATGGCTACTGTAGTGCACCGCGTGCAGATGAAGTAGGATTTGGTTCATCCAAAGCCAAATTCACCTGCACGCCCTGATGTTGATGAACCTCTTACACCCCAAAATATTCCGGTAGAAGTGCTAATAGGCCAGTCTTTTCAAGCCCTCCTAACGCCACTTACACTAACTCGGCTTAACGATTGATAACATCTAATGACAACAATCGGGACGGCGACTTAACGCGTATTTTTTTATACTACGTCGGATGGCAGACAAGCATACGGCCCGCCTGATGGGAAGCGGTTACCGTAGCCATATTAACGCTCGCAACATAAAATATCGCTCGTGCGCCGCCACCCCCGCTGCCAACGCAGCATCTCCTTCCATTCTGGTGACCTCACTCACTCGCAGGAACACAACAACTCTCAAGGGAATTGTTATTTGGCTGCGGTATTCTGTGAGGTAGAGGTACATTCCCCAGTCGGGTAGCTTACAATTACCGTACCTCTCTTTTCGCCAGAGCTTGTCAGTCAGCAGGGTGCACCGCGTGCAGGTGAAGTTGGCTTTGGTCCAAGGACATTGATGAACCACTTACACCCCAAAAAGTGTCTTCCGAAGCATGGAGACACTCGAGATAAATAAAGCCATCCTTCGACAGGCAATGGTCGATGTTGCTTAACTTCCGTGATCGATTAGACTGAGATACGAAACGACGCTGTCCAGCTCCTCATTTCTGCTCATATTCCTAAATTATAATAAAGTATAAATTGTACATAAAAATTACATTAAAAACAGCGGCCCTAGAAGAATTGGAGAGCAAATTTAGGTCCATTACAATTAAGGTATTAATTGTACGATGTTGTAAAAATCGTGTGCTCTCAGGGTTCTGTACAAAATTAAATTTAAAAAAATTGAATTACTAACCTTATCAATACGAGATGCAACCTCAGTAAACGGGGCTTTGGTGAAAGAGAGGGCATACCGTGTCCGACTGATGGAGTCAGTTCCACCCCACAGAAAATGGCACTAAAATAGCAATAATAGCCCTTAAGGATTCTTGTGTTCCTGCGAGTGAGATGTAACTTCGCTGCTAACGTCGGATGCCAGTGCCTGAGTATTAATCCTTCTATTCTTAGCATTTATTGGGTATGGCAACTGCTTTGTATCAGGCCGTTGGGGTTACAGGCCCCTCTCTCGTTATGACCATTTTCCCATAAGGGCCACTTTCCCACAAGGACAACTTTCCCACAACGACCGACTTCTTTTCAAAAAAGTTACAAATGTAATTGGCTCATCATCAATTTTGAGCCAAGGCCAACCCTGCCTGCACGTGGTACATCCTGTTAAGTAACAATCAAAGCTTTGTAAACGACAGGATAGACACAACTTATAAGCATGCCGGTACTCCAACTCACAACTTTCTATAGGCTTAGAGGGTTGTTGTGTTCCTGCGAGTGAGTGAGGACACCAGAAAAGAAGACTTGCTGCGTGGCAGACAACGATTCCAATTTTGATACCGTTTTCATTCCTGAAGAAAATGTGTTCCGGAAGGTTTATGTATATTATCACCGCTATCCATCCAGCAGACCTTCAAAGTGAGACTTATCCCAGATAAACTACAGAAGAACCGTCTGCGGTGGTACGGAGACGTTATGAGGTGGCCATCCGACCACATGACGAGAAAAGTGCTAGATATCGAAACTAAACCCCGAGGACGAGGAAGACCCCGAATCACATGGATGTCCATAGTAGATAAGAACCTCAAAGAAACCCAAGTCAACAAAGATACGACTCAGAACCGAGCTGCCTGGAGACGCATGATACGGAAGGCCGAACCCAAATAATGGGAAAGGGCATGGCAATGAGAGAGATCCATCCTGCGGACCGTATTTTTGTTTGCCTGGGTAATTAAACTGAGTGCCAGTTTGATATAAAAAAAAAAAACTCTGACTGTAGAGTTACTACGGAACCTTACTACGAGTCAAGGACTCCAACTACGAATGGTTAAAACAAAAAGTGTAATTATTCGTACACTAAAGTTTTAGCGCTCCCTGAAATATATTTCATGTTTTTGCTGACACTTTTTTGCGTCCGGGCTAATATTTTTTGTTCTTTTTTTCTTGGCGAAAATTTCGACGCTGTTTTCCCTTTTGTAAGTAATTATGGTTATCAACTCTTTTTGCAGTATATGACATTATTTCCTGGCAAATTTTAAGAGTTAAATTTGAAATTGGACGACTGCCCTGCTGTATTATAAAGGATAATCGAGGTAAAGAGATTATCTCGACAGACTGACGATATCATAAGAGTGAGTGGTAGCGGTTGGATGCGGAAAACGGGGGATCGCATATGGTGGAAAGCATTGGGAAAGGCCTAAATCCAGCAGTGGCTGATGATGATGATCTCGATGGCGTCGCTCAACGATGCCACATCAGTCCAACACGTAATCGAGCACGCAAGTAAACGTCGATCTTAACCTGTACATGAATAGGTTTCTTTATCTTTAACTCCTTTGTCTTGGGGCACGGTAAGCCTTCGGTTGTCTCCTCCTCCACCAACCAGCAGTTGAGTAGCGTGGTGAAATAAGTTAAACCCCTTCTAAGATTGAGAGGAGACCAGCCCCCTTACCACCATCTCTTATTGCGACTCAATAACTGAATAGATTGCTTATTCATACCAATTAATAAGCGACTCTATTTCAAATGAATAGAGTCGCTTATTCATTGGTATTAATAAGCAATCTACTCAATTATTGAATCGCAATAAGAGATGGTGGTAAGGGGGCTATATCCCAACAGTGGGATGAATTTGTGCTGACGATGATAAAAAGAGATTAAAGATGTCATCGGGACAGTTACGATGCCCCGACAGCAAGAGTTGTTTAGAAAAATGAAAGATTACGGAGAAACAAGATTTGGTCACCGCGTACGCCGTGCCGCGTCGCGCGTTGCCATGTATTGTTAGCCGCTACCTATTATTGTTACACCTTTATACAAATTGAATTGACAGTGGACCACATTATAACAACTGTAGGGCGAGACTCCTAACCTTGCATGTAAGTAATATAACCATGCTTTCGATACAGACTACTATTTTGATGTAAAGAAAAACAGTGAAGAAAGATGTATTACTTTTAATTTCTATTACAATTACAACCTTCCAATTCAACAGTCCAACGAAGAATGTTAAAAAAGCCGCTTTCGCTCGCACTTTCGTCTGATTGTCGTGGTAAAAATCAAGTATTCTGATTGGTAATTATTCATCAATCAGAAATGACCAAATGCTAGCCTCTGATCGTTCAGCCAATCACCGACCAGCGTAGTCAACAGCCCGAAAGATGTGTTGCCAGTGCAACTAATATAAATTTATTAAACATTACAAGATGATACCGAAACTAATAAACCCTAACACAACAGTGTTCCGACAAGAGTGTTCACTGTTCAAGTATACATTGTTGATCTATTAATTGGAAACGGTTGTTAAAATAAATTTATTACAAGCAGCTCTTATTATACCATACCATATTTGACTCAATAGCGGCGATATGCTTTTATTTATTTTAAGTTTTTTTTTTTTTTAATTTATGAGAGGGGGAAAACGAGCATGTGGGTCACGTGATAGAAAGCAATCACCACCGCCGGTGGAGATCAACAACACCCAGCGGTTGCCGATTCGTTTGCCAGCCTATACTACTTCCTTTCTTTCTTTCTGGTCAAGGTCAGGTAAAGGTAGGTGTTTTCAATTCCCACAACGACTGTCATATAAGAAAAACAACCGCGACCGAGACGACTATACGTTCCCTCCGAAGCACTAAAAGCATTAGACTTTAATACGTTAGAAAATGTCTTCAAATGCCTGTCTAAATTGAACCAATCTTCTTGAATGGTAACATTGAGGACTTAAAAAAACGATAATCAGTTGTCGGCGAGCGGTGGCGGCTGATTGATCGCCGGCATTGACGCTCGAAGTGGAACCACGCCCCATTGCCAGTTTACGTAAACGGGGATTGATTGAAATTTGAACTACGATAGATTGAAACTGTCAAAAGTAAAATATAGTATTTGTTTGGAAAACTTTATTGTACAAATACGTAAAACTTCAAGTACAGATTAACATACACAATGGCGGATTTATCCCAGAAGGGATCTCTTCCAGTTAACCTTGCTTGCAAGTGAAATTTTTAGGTCAGGGTTAGGTACATTACGTACAGTAGATAAAAAGCAGTTCTTACAAACACACATATAGAAAAATGTCGACAAATACACACAGTAATACACACAACTGCAAGCAATAAGACACTTCATCATCATCATCAGGTCATTTTAGTCTCCGCTACAGGAGCACGACCCTCTCTCTTCCGTCCTTGACAGAAGGAGGATTTGGACTACACTCCCCACGCTGGCCAGACAGGTTGGGGAGGCCTGATCGATGTTTCATAATGTATTTCCCTTAGTCGCCTTGTACGACATCCACGGGAAGAGACAGAGTGATTCTATTCTAGTCTGCCGGAAACCACACGGCCAATAAGACACTTAGATATAGTGAATTCAAACGTCGGGAACATAAGTGAAGTGCGATCTTAGCTGGCTCTTAAAAGAACTAATAGATTAAGCCATCATCACATTATTAGTAATGTAATAACGAAGTGCATCACTGTTATAGTACAATAAAGCTTTTACAAACAAATGAAGCGTTGGACTCCCTCCTTCTAGACGGTCCCTTTCTATGGTCGTCCATTGGGAAAGGCTTATATCTAGCAGTGGGTAGACACAGGCTGATGACGAATATCACCTGCACGTAGTGCACCCTGCTGACTGAAAAATAAGGCTCTGGTACAGGGTATTTATAAGCTGCCCGGTTAAGGAAGCACCTCCACAAAACAGAATACCGCAAAAAAAAAACAATTTCCTTGAGAGTTGTTGTGTTCATTAAATTCTTACCTGACCTTACTTATTTGCCCGACTGTTTCTTAAAGAAAGAGAAAGAGTTTTCGTAAAGAAAGCAGTTTCTGCGTTAACGGCGGTGTTGGCGGCGTACGAGTGTTTTTTCTGGTTGAGTATAATCGCTTCACATCAAGCCATGTGGTGGTTTGCCTCCTCACATAATGTAAAAAAATCTCCACACCTCTTCTTTCGCCCTCAGTGGAACGCCACCCTACAAAGGCGTGGTCCCACTGCGGCAGTAAGTATTGACAATCAATCCCCCTGCCCCCGTAATGAGCATCGTTTAGCGAGAAGTGATCGTAGAATTATTATCTCTATAAGACCTCGGAATACGAGGTACTTTGGAAGAAATTGACTCAATTCACTGAGGAATATATGAATATTATAGTTAAGTAAATGAACGGACAAAGATCGCACAATACGGGGTGAATGTGGCTGAACATCTTCTGCACTTGTGTCTGCGCTACTTTACGTTCATAAGTAACACGGTATGCTTGCTACTGGTGTAGTATACATATAAGGAATAATCAGAATGTTTGCTGTATATGGACATTGCGGTGAAACGACGTTTCATCCTCCGCGTCACGCGTAAAAAAACAACGATAGTTACTTGTTATACAAGAGTGCAAAGTTGCTTTTTAACCGCAAAAGTGCTCTATTTTAATGACCGAGCAAGCGAAGGATTCTAAAATTGAATCACGAGCGCAGCGAGCGATTCAAAAATTAGAATTCTGAGCGTGAGAATCAAAAGAGCACGAGAATCTTTGCACTCGAGTGCAACACGTAACTTTTCATCCCACCTCAGCGAGGAAATGACTAAATGCAAAAAAAACATTTACAATCCGAAGATACTTTTCAGTTAGTTTAGGTATTAACTACTATATTATGAAATCACTCATTTTAAATTTTTCACTTGTTTATAGTTTCTGGTTTTTAACCTAAGGTTTTAACAATATAACGCGAAAAGAAAACCGCGCAAAGAAAATTAAAAAAAAAGTACACCAAGGAGGTTCCGAGTTTGAGTTTTTATCAAATTAGAAACAGTTGTTTTATAAATTCGGCAGCATGGAGGTAGAAGTAAATAGGTTTAATGATGTTTTCAATTCACAAACTTAATACACACGATGTTCTAAATTCAAATTTACTTTATCCTCTAGCGGATAAAAACCACTTCTGCACACTTTTTTTATAAGAGCAAAAATACTCTTTCGGTAATGGGGGGATGAAAAAATGTTTATTTATCTCGACAAATTAGACAATGATATAAATTATTTTTGTGAAAGATCTGGAACCTAAACTATGTCAATAAAGTTAGCCCATGTCTTCGTATTTTGTTTATCCTTAAACAATCGAGTGGTGTAATTAATTTGTATGTACATTTGTATGTAGATGATAGTTATGCAGCTGTAATACCTTGCAATTTTATTACTTTTCTGAATTGCTTCCCATTATAGAAGAAAAAAAGACGTGTTCATTCAGGTCAAATGCCTTTATATCACTTGGTATTATGAGAATACTAGCATCCTTGCGCGGCTTCGCTTGCGGTTACTTTTTAAATAGAAAGTATCCCATGCCCTTTCTAATTAATACCTTTGAGAATGTACGAAGTTTCACTATGATCGATTGAGTAATTTTGGCGTGAAAGCGTAACAAACAAACTCACATTTACATTTATAATTTTATATAGTAGTGATACACAGACTTGACAATATACTACAAACATCAGTTCAAATATAAACAAATATAGAAAAGATATAGAAGCAAGCTCTTCCAATAACAGGTTACTTAATTTTTTGTG
Organism: Hypsopygia costalis; assembly: GCA_937001555.2. Lineage (NCBI taxonomy): Eukaryota > Metazoa > Arthropoda > Insecta > Lepidoptera > Pyralidae > Hypsopygia > Hypsopygia costalis. The sequence goes on along the minus strand of OW443350.2, from coordinate 19,660,912 downwards.
GTATCTCTGGAGAACGTCAGTCAATATTGATTGTTAAATTTTAAAATACAAATAATATAGTATTAAAATCAGATGTTTCTATAATGATTCCGTACATGGGTTTAGTTTTAAATGCTAGTTTGTGGTTAGCAAAGCGTGTTCTATGCAATAACGCCTTCAGAATGCTATGCCACAACGGGGCATCATCGGGATGTCGACTGAGACGTGTATGGACGAATGTTACGCTATAGTACACATATATATTGTGTGTGTCTATATATATATTATATTGTATCCACGCTGTAGTTCCTATTCTGTGGCTTTAGCTACTTTGTTATAGTGCCTAGAAACATAGCATTACTACTGCATATAGTTCGTGATAGTAGTAACAACATCCTGTATAGGCTCCCTGGCTAGATCGATTGCCCCACTCACGTCAGAGTATTGCACTTGGGTAGCATTCGTCATAGTCAAGTGAAATAAAATAAAAGTTGATTTTAAAAAAAAATTGAAACCGACTTGAGTTGGTGAGCGCAGCTTATTGGTGGAATACCTCGGCAGACGCTGCTGCTCGTCTTCCGGGAGAAAAGTTATTGCGTGACACAAGATTCCTTAGTCGCCTTGTACGACATCCAGCGCAGAGCATTGGAGTGGCGCAATTCTATTTTGCCGGCAACCACAGGGCAAATTTAAGGGTTTCCCTCGATTTTTCTGGGATCCCATCATCAGAACCTAACTTAGTGAATATGGGACCACCTCGCAATTACCCTTTAAAATAAAAAAATAAATTTGACCATACGTGCTTATAAAATTTAAGGGTTTCCCTTGATTTCTCTGACATTGCATCATCAGATCCTGACTTGGTGAATATGGGACCACCTTGCAATCATACCCTTTCAAATAAAAATAGAATTATGAAAATCGGTTCACAATTCGCGAAGATAACGAATAACATACATACAAAAAAAAACCGGACAAGTGCGAGTCGGACTCGCCTACCGAGGGTTCCGTAGGTACGTAGTATCATTATTAAATTTGATATTTTTCATTATAAATAAGAAATAATGCGTCGAAAAAAATAAAGAAAATATATTTTGCAATGTGTACATCAAGCCCTTTCATATGATACCCCATTTGAACTAGTAGTTTCAATTTGAAATTTCGACACCCTATAAAATTAATTTAAGACCCCCTATTTTTTAAGATCTATTTACAAATGTATAGTTTTGAGATTTATTCCTGTACTTGTAGTCTATAACGATGTTACTTGCCAAATTTCATAGTTCTAGGTCAACGGGAAGTACCCTATAGGTTTTGATTCCCTTGAGTGTGTCGAAATATGCGTTTTTTGCTGAATAAACGGCCGTAACTTTTTTCTACGTAAACTTAGCAGTTTGATTTTTTTTTAACTTCATGGGACCGTAGACCTGAGTATACAGTTCAAATTTCAGCTTGATACCTCCACGCATTCTCGACATAGAAATTCTTAACAGACAGACAGACAGACAGACAGACAGACAGACAGACAGACAGACAGACGGACAACAAAGTGATCTTATAAGGGTTCCGTTTTTCCTTTTGAGGTTCGAAACCCTAAAAATATTCAGTCGAATTGATAACCTCCTCCTTTTTTGAAGTCGGTAAAAAAGATATCTTCACTTTGGTCGTGGATTCTTGAAAAAAAGAACCATATTAAATAAACTAAAAATAAAATTTAGTTCGAAAAAGTTAATTAATTTCCCGCGTTCCGCTCTACGATATTTTTTATTTTTCTTTATTTATTTTACAAATGTATTTATGTCCCTGGATGCTAGTACTTTAGAGCCCGATTTTTGTACTTTATCATCACAGTTTATAGACATTACGTTAATTAACAGAAAATAGTACTCCTTACCTAAATTTGTATGTACCTATATACTTAACAAACCATGTCAATAGTAATTTGGCACCGCCACGTGCTCCGTGTGCGTGATACAGTCCACGCTATTAGGGCTATACGTGCACGCTAATAATGGAATTAGCGTTCGTTACTGCCTATTGTGTGCATAAGAGATACAGGCTTTGATCACGTGTGCAGGCTTGTTGTTTATCGTATATTTATATTACTGATGAGTACAAAAAGCGATAAACAAATGATTCACCTGACGAGCTCGATGGATTCGTTGCGCCAGTGTTAATCGATCACGCAAGTTAAGCATCGACAGGAGGCTGTTCATAAATAAGATTATTTATCACGATTTTCTGCGTACTCAGAGTGCTTCAGAGTTAATGCATCGGTCGCAGCTGTTGTCATTAGATGACATTCATTAAGCCAATGATGTGGCCTTTAAGCAGCTTGTCAGCAGTGACCTCCGGCAACCCGCAGTTGAGCCGCGTAATGGAATATGCTCTAACCTCCTTATATATGTAGTTGCAACACAAAACTGTATCCTCCCATTTTGTTACCATTCGTTTTTTTTTAGAATTGCCTCTCTATGGAAGCAATTTTAAAGACTCATTCACGTCAAAGTTATTTGCCATAGGACCCTTGCGGGCACTTAAATACGTCGTACATTATTATCTTTCCAGATATTGATTTCTCATGTGACTTAAGGTCTTGTATCCTTAAGTTAAGGCAGAGAGCGTAGGGAGGCACACTGTGGAAGCTCATCATCATCATGTGTGGTGGTTCATCAATATCTTTGAACAAAAAACTTCAACAAAGCCAACTTCACCTGCACGCGGTGAACCCTGCTGACTGATAATCGAAGCTCTGGCGAAAAGAGCTGTAAGGAGCGTATTTGTAAGCTACCCGACTGGCGAATGTACGTACATTCCCATCTCGCAGCGCATCATCTCCTATTCTGTGAGGTAGAGGTCCACCTCACAGAATAGGAGATGCTGCGTCGGAAGCGGGGGCGGCGGCGCGAGCCTTATTTTATGTTGCGAGCGTTATTATTGCTATGGTAACCGCTTCACATCAGGCGGGCCGTATGCTTGTTTGACATCCCGTCATAGTATAAAAAAAAACGTATTCACGTCGAAACGAATAGTAAAGATGTTTTAAAAATATCCCGTAGCCACGTGATCAACATGAGAACTAATCCCATTAATCTACGTACGGTGAGGGTGTGTTTGTCCGCGCATTCGGAGCACGTGCCGCGGCAAATTAGTGCGCCAATATTGACACATATTGTTCGGCGGGAAGCTCGCAGCGGGATCAATCGCTTAAATACTTGATGAAGACGTGGAATATCGATACAAAACCATATCTCTTTGAAGTTAAAATGAGATATCTGAGTAGGTATATGTGTAGCAGCCATTTCGTAGAATCCGTCGCATTACATTACGGCTAGCTGTTTAAAAAAAATGCGTAACCAAAATTTATAACAGCTCTCTTATGATATTATCCATAATGAATTGTCATCAGATAGCGCATCACTAAGTTTGTGGAGCCTAGCTTCGCGAGGCTTCTATTTCTAACTGACCACAACGCAAACCTAACCTAATTGAAGGATAATTTCAAGAAAAAATAATGTATATAAGTAACTAGCGGCCCGACCACGCTTCGCTGTGGCTCAGTCTTTTCGTTTCCATCCATTTCCTTAGAGATGGCGCTGTATGTGAAAAATAGATTATCCCGCTTTTCTTTTCAAATTTTTCCAGAATTTTCTTTGCTATAAACCTCACGGAGCCCGAGACCTTTCCAACGAATGCAAAACCGTGGAAATCGGTTCGTGCGTTCTGGAGTTATAGCGTCAGGAAGGAAAACCCGACTTATTTTTATATAGTAGATTATATCAGTTACCAGCTGACCCGACAGGCCTCCTCCTGTCTTCCTAGCTATGAATATTGAATTCGAATTGCTTTCGCGCACGCTGTCAAATGACTAACTGTTCTGTCAAACGAGAAGTTAGTGTAGTGGTTGAGTTTTCTTAAATTTTATAATTTTCCACTTTACAATTTTCTTATTTTTTTTTTCATAAGAACCTTCTCCTGACAATAATAAATGCAACAAAAAAAGAAATAGCAAAATCGGTTTAGCCGTTCACGCGTGATGCGATGATATATATATTATAAAAATGAATGTCTATTTCCCTAAATAATTATTTCTCTAAAGTCTAAAGTTACCCTATATGTAATGCGGTGGTTCTACAATATGGATGCAAGATTGTATGAAATAATAAGTTGTGAGTTTCAAGGCAGCCGCAGACGCACTCTGAGAGTTCTGTGAAAGCAATAATGCTTTTTCCTTAACGTTCCTTGCCCACAATCCTGGGTACGTGACGGTGGTGGGAATGTGTAGCGGGCCTGTTCGCATCCCTCCCAATATCCATGTACAAATCTCTTCGTCATTGTTAAATTAATGAAGGTGCATTTCATTCCATGCATGCTCGACACGTGCCATCGAATTAGCCGCAATCAATACTCCACGTTCGTGCAACGTTGGGCGGATTATTTAGTTTGTGGCCATTTTACGACACCGCAGAACGTGAGCTGCGAACTTGTGACTTTTCATTTTAAATTCAACATTCGTTTTATGTTTTTGTTAGCATTTATTGGTCCGGACTCCAATCTAGCGAATTTTAAATCTTTTCCCGATTTTCTTTTTTTATTCTGATGCCGACGTAATATTGTAGTCATTCTGTCTGGTGTAGCCCTTCTCCAATTCTTTCCATTATATGCATTCTCCAGCCGCTTTCGGTCGCTTCTTTAAGATTATCATATTATTATATTTATTAGAACCTTTAGGTATGAGAAGAGAAATTTTGTGTCCTACAGATTACATAATGGGATGTGTTCAGAGAAGATGTTTGATACCCATAGCTCCCTTCCATCGGCAGGGATGTCATCCTACTGAGATGCTCGCTTGAAAAGAAAAGAAAGAAAGAAAATGTGTTTCCAGAAGCGTTTTTTCTCATGTATTATTAAATGCCCGTCTAGGTTTTCCTAGGATACTACAGAAGTACCTCCACCTCACAGAAGATCACAGTCAAATAACTTTTCCTCTTATGGTTGTTGGGTTTCTGAGTCAGTTGGGGCGCAGAGGACAACCATCGCAATGCTGGGAAAGTACTGTTTTTTTCACACAAATGCCTATGAGTGGATTTAGAATATCTCACAATGACAATTTCTGTATGTCGAATCTAATTCGTAGAAACTGCCTGATTACAGAATGACTAGCTGTTTTAAAAAATGGCGGAGTTGTTATTTTAAACCGCTCTTTTATCACATTATCATCGGAGTGAATTGTCTCTTAATACTACGTCAACAAATCGGTGCCTCACTTCGCGAAGATCATATTTCTAATTAATCACAAAACAAACCTAACCTCAAGATAATTTAAAGACGATACGCCTTAAGTTACCCGTTATGTAATGCGGCGGTTCTACATTTTAGTTGCGGCATATACACTACTATCAAAAATGTTTATTTCAGAAAAATTAAAAACCAAACTATTCAAAAGTAAAATTAAAAGTCAGAAGGAGCCGCTCTTCCTTATCGTCAAAGAAAATATACTTACTTAATCACTAGTTTTATATTTAAATAATAGAAAATAATAGTATTTATATTTATGCAGGTATATGAAATAATAATAAATATGAAATACTGTTTAGCAGACGATAATATTATATTAATTATTGAATATACAAAGATTAAGGACTTCCTTTTATAAAATAAGACAAAAGTTTAAGTTAATGGTTTCCGAAACAGCGTCTGTGTTCGCTAAACAAGAATCTGTGCTCATTTGTCGCTGTCAGTCGCCGACGCAGTCGATTTCGCTCGGCAGTCTCATCACGATCACAGCGCCTTACGTTCCTCCTCATTGTTTGCTTTAAGACAATATTTACTCCAACACGCAAAGTGGAACTGAAAATTAAATATCTTTGTTTTATTATACTCATCAATAGTTTGTATTTACCCACTGCCGACTATAGGCTACTGCTTTAATCAAATGCGATCCACCACATGTTTAACCACTTCCAGGCGCTTTATTGAGCTCATCTGTCCATTTTGGGGTGTAAGTGGTTTATAAACATCTTTGAACCAAAGCCAACTTCACCTGCTCGTGGTGCACCCTGCTGACTGACTGTGGAATGTACCTCCACCTCACAGAATACCGCAGACAAATAACAATTCCTTTGAGGGTTGTAGTGTTCCTGCGAGTGAGTGAGGTCACCAGAAAAGAAGGAGATGCTGCGTTGACAGCGGGGGTGGCGGCGCGCAAGTGATATATTATGTTGCGAGCGTTAATACGGTTACGGTAACCGCTTCACATCAGGCGGGCCGTATGCTTGTCTGCCACCCGAAGTAGTATAAAAAATAAAAAAAAATAAAAAATAAACGGGGGACGTTTTCGTCGTCTCACAAAAATCCGCACTTTCAGTAGACACTTTGTATCACTTTAAGTTTCCACGCGTGTATCCCGCTATCGCGTGGGAATTTTCAATAACCTTTCTTAGCGGGTTGCATTATTTATGCTGTCCCGATGTTTCGTGGGAATTTTCAAAAATCCTGTTTTGGCGAACACCTATGTAATAGCTACTTGTTTGCCAAATTTCGACCCGATCCGTGTTGTGGTTTGAGTTGTACATGGTGATAGATCCGTAAGTGCAGATTAAAGATACCGCTCATGTTCACGGAAATTGCGGAAACTAATCGAATATTTAATAACTTTTAAACTTTCGCGATGCATGATTGAAAATTATAATAAACACGGGAATTAACGCGATCAGGCATGTAAGGTAGTTTTACATACCTTTATTATTGCCTGACGTTTCGACCAGGTTGCACCGGCCGTGGTCACAGGCTGACTGTCTCAGCGGTGTCACTCTGTCTCCGTTGTCGAGGTCGATGAATCTTCATCTACCCCCGTGTTGTTGTCAACAATACGGGGGTAGATGAAGATTCGCGTTAATTTTTAATCGAATATTTTTTTCAATTTACGCGGTGCGGTGCGGAACTGGTATAAATTATGTTCGGTTGTTTTTTTGTATATAGTTGAGAAATAGCCTGCATGTATTAATCTGGTGAAAGAGGTTAGCGACTATCACATTTATGTTTAGTTCAACTTTTCCTCAAGGCGATCTTGTGTGTTCACGCCACATTTTATAGTTTAACAAGGAAAGATTTACTTGACGCATCACTTCCTTCCATTACCACATTTGCCGGGCTGTCAGACGACAGTGTCAGTGCAACGGACACTACTCGGCTTCTTTCTCTGTCTCTGTTTGTTGGCGATCACTTTCCACTTTGAAATTAATTCGCTTTTATCAATTTATTTTAACATAAAAATAGTGTTCATAAATAGCGTAAGTTTTAAAGGGAAGCAGTGAAGTAATGGGGGTGGGGATGTGTCAAGCTGTTAATTGCACAATGTTTGTCGTGTTTGTGCTAAATACTGGGCCTCCCGGTGCCGTCTGTCTGTTCGGTGTGTGTTGTGGAGAACTGACCCCATTATACGTGCTGGATAGTCTGACGGTTAGGGATGCCAGGATTGATTTTTTGTTTTTCTTTTATATAAAAAAAGGTATACCTCGGCCGATGAGGTTCGTGTCGGCACCTGTTGGCTGTCGCAGAATACCGGCGCTGTGTGTATTACACAGCAGTAATGCCGAGCGATGGCCAATTAACATCATAATTATGTACATGTTTGTTTGAAATGTTTATTGTTATTGTGTATTGTGTGAATTTATTGTTTCATGTTGTGATGTTAATAAACGTATTTTATTATTTATTTTATTTATTATAATATTTTTTTTTCTTGATGGCGACATTATCATTATAGTAAGTAGGTATCGATATCAAGTAACTCCTTTGAACGCGAAAACAATCGGCAGAACACACAAATGGAGTCTCTCCCCAGACTTAATAGTTCTATACCGTGTGTAAGCAGCCCTATTCACGGGTTGTTCCCCATTCGCACTAAGTCCATTGTTCTCTAAGCCTAGCTCAATATCAGACGTACCTTTATATTTATGTAGCCCTGGTAGAGATAGTAGTTAAATGGTATTGTTTGTTGGAGTTTACAAATCATTATTTGTTCTCAGTTCTTTGTTGAATTTTACTTCTCCTAACTAATTCTATATTAGCTTAGATCTGAATTGAGTGTTTTTAGAAATATTTTTTCCAATACATTTGCTGAATAAAAATACTTATGCGATCAGTCAATTTGTATTGAAAGTTAAGTTACTTTTGACGTGACAACGTCATATAAATTGGTTAGCCGGGTGACACTTCAAGAAACGCGCTCACGTTATGCGCTCACAATGAGAGCGAGTGAGAGGCACGCGTCCCTTCTAAGAGCGAGAGAGACAGACATAAAAAGTGAAAGGCATGCGTCCCTTCCACTCGAAAACATTTTACCACTCAAAGTCGTTGTCACGTAGAACTTTCGCCCGTATACCGACTTTACAGGCAACCAATTTTTTTTGTTTACACTTACTTTTGCTGAGTGATGGTCATGGTTGGTTCACATAACTATGGTACAAAAATACAATAATTTTTACATATTTATATTATATGTTATATACATTACGTCCAATACGACACAATATAATTTGAAGAGGTCGTTGGTTGAATGGCTGGCAATGGCCACCTTGACTCCGAGGTCGCGGGTTCGATCCCCGCACAAGACAAAATATTTGTGTGCACGAACATGTCTGTTTGTCTTGGTATGGGTGTTTAATGTATTGCATGTGTTTACAAAAAAATTACTACTTAATTTTCATATGTATGTATTAAAAAAAAATGTACTAAAGTATAATATCAGTTATCTAGTACCCATAGTACAAGTTGTGCTTAGATTGGGACTAGATGGTCGTGTGTAAGTGTCCAGAAATATTTATTCATTATTTATTTAAAACAAACCGCCCATTATATATTTCAGTTATTATATAATATAAAATAAATATTTTTGGCAAAGGGGCTTTCAAGTTTATGTTCACATATGTTGAGCCCTAACGTAAACGTACCCTAACTAACTTACCTCACTGCGAAGTACTGAGGCAGTTATTCATGCCGTGCAGGATAGTAAGCACAAATCCAGTAATTTGTAGCGAGCTGCCAGTAAATCCAGGCGCGCGTGACTCGACTGAACACGTGTTTCAGGCACTTTCAGGACGCTACGAGTATAGTTTAGACAAATGCATATTATTCTAGCTTCCAATTCCAAGTCCGCTCAAGGAATTCATAGTAACAAAACTTGGCACATACATTTTCTCCATGAAAAATTACTTGTGCATCTTTTATCTTCCTCCTAAAGTCGATCCCTCATTGATGAGGATCGTGACTACGATGAAAGCGTTGCAGCAAATTCCTCCAATTACTGCGGTCTTCTGCCTGATGGAGAGCGTGAGACACAACTCCTCAGGCACCTGGAGCTCGACCGCCTCCGTTGAAGCCCATTTCCATCGAATATTGTGATTCGAGAAAGAGATCTTACGTTTAAGTTATTGACAAACATCTTGAGCTTCGTCGGTCGGTAGAGCTCAAGAGTTTCTAGCAGCTAAGTTAACCACAAGTACCATAAATCTAAGTTGAAATTTGATTTTCGCAATCAAAAAATCCGCTGACAATCGGCTTCAGCTTAGCCGGTAGGTCTCCTGGTCTGACCATCTTCAAGGACTTCGTCCTTTCGGTCGCTTGTCATCCACATAGCCAGTTATTATAAGTTTCTCCAGGTTATCTATACCCCGGCGCGCTATGTGTTTGCGTAACTTTCATAGTGATCGGTTAAATGATGTCGGGATTTATTACCGTTATCATTATGTGGACGTATGATAAATTACACAGCTATAAGCTCGAAATGGAAAAGATGTACCTATATGATAAATGAAGTCTTGATCGAGCGGCAGTTCAAACATTGGAAATGGATTTGGATCAGCCACGCGCTACGCAGGGATCCTCGTCACATCCCGAGACCAAGCCTTGGACTACAATCCTCAAAAAAAGTGTAAACGTAGCGGGCCTAAGCAAAACTGGTGATGGACTATTATTACAGAGACGAAGACAATTTCAAAATCCTGGCGTGAAGTGAAACGAGAAGCCCAAGATTGGTATGGAGAAGTACGGTGGACGCAACTCTGTTCCAACTTGGGGATACAGGACCTTAAGACACATGATAAATCAATATCTGAAAAGATAATAATGTACGACGTATTTAAGTGCCTGCAATGGTCTAATGGCAAATAAAGAAATTTAGATTTTTTTAACAGTATTATTATGTAAAGATTGTACGTACTGGTTATCATTAGATGAATATGTTCCAATTTATTCTGCCATGAATAATACATTCGCGTCTGGGCTGCTATGCTTTGTTTAGTAGATAGGTAGATGGCGCCACACTGCGACTTCACAGCAGTAAGATATAAAATGCAAAAATTCGCCACCATCACAAACCTTTCTGGTAGCTCAGTTGGAAGAGTACTCGACCGGTAATCGAGAGGTCGTGGGTTCAAATCCCACCGGCGCACCACCATAGGCGCGGGAATCGAATTTTTTATTTTTTTTAATATTCCACTATTTAAATTATAATTAAAACATAAGCTGTCTTAATCCGCTTACACTTACACCTATCTACAATATTTAAAAAAAAATACGCCATTTAAAATATATAATTTTAGTTCAAAATCATTGTCCCAAACTATTAAAACTATTAATTTAAGCGGCAACAACCCTCGTTAGAGCACCCAACCCCCAACCCCCAAGCCCCGAAGTTTCACGATAAGCTGATACTGCTAACGAAGGTGACTTGGCTTTTTTAGCTTTAAGCTTGTAGTTAAATTGTATTTAACTTAAATTTCATGTGTAACGTAGGACAGGTTGTTTTTGAGTGTAAGGCCATGACCATTAGAGTCAAAGCCAGCCTCACCTGTACGTGGTGCACCCTGTCGACAAGCGAATAAGGGTCTGGCAAAAGAGATGTAGGATGCACACTAGTGACTAGGGAAGTACCTCCACCTCACAGAATACCTCAGCCAAATAACAATTTCCTCGAGGGTTATTTAGTAAATGAGCAAGGCCACCAAGCAGGAAGGAGTTGCTGCGTTGGCAGCGGGGATGGTGGCGCGCATGCAATATTTCTTGTTGCAGGCTAGCTAGCTATATAGCTGCGGTGACCGCATCATATCAGGCGGCGGGTTCGTTTGCTACTTGACGTAGTATAAAATAATATCTATTCGTCTGGATGATGACCTCTCACACTCGCAGGAACACAATAACTCAGCCAATAATTAACTTAGCATGATTCTTTACGTTCAGCTAAACGTTTGTTTGATTGTACTGTCTTTATTGTTCAAATTTGGTTTGTTCAAGTTTTGTATTTTTGGGGTGTAAGTGGTTCATCAACATCTTTGAACCAAAGCCAACTTCACCTGCTCGCGGTGCACCCTGCTGACTGACAAACGAAGCTCTGGCGAAAAGAGAGGTAGGGAGCGTAATTTGTAAGCTACCCGACTGGGGAATGTACCTCCACCTCACAGAATACCGCAGCCAAATAACAATTCCCTTGAGAGTTGTTGTCTTCCTGTGAGTGAGTGAGGTCACCAGAAAGGAAGGAGATGCTGAGTTGGCAGCGGGGATAGCGGCGCGCGAGCGATATTTTATGTTGCGAGCGTTAATATGGCTACGGCAACCGCTTCAAATCAGGCGGGCCGTATGCTTGTCTACCATCCAACGGAGTAAAAAAAAAATTAGGAAAAATAAATAAAATACACTAATATATAAAACGTATTAAATTTAAAAAGTCAGTTACACATACAAAATATGAAGTACTTTGTGTTATTTCATTACAGGTAAGCAGGCAGTAATTTACACGAACACTCCCTACGGTTTTTACTTGGTAAGTTCTAACCTCGACCTACGCCGTACGTAATATACATAAGTTAACATATGTTTAACATAATTTCAGCTTTGTTACGTAAATGCTTTTGTAAATGTTACCGCTACATTAAAATACTACAACTGTTATGCTAACGCTATCTGAAATATTTTACGTCGGGAAAAATGGTTTTTAGACTAATTATTGCTAAAAAATGGCACAAAAAATTTAGACGTGAAACGTTTTTAAATTCAATCCAATACATACCAGCCCCCCTAGCCAAGTATAATTCGTAGCGTAACGAACGTTAGATAGATCACGTGACATTTGTCAATTCGAACATTTTAGTATGAGCTCCACTGTTCAAATTAGCGATCGCTACGCTTTTCTACTTCGCAAACTGCCATTTGGCTAGCCCCCCGGGGGCCCTACCGCCGAAGTTGAAGCCCAATGGATGGCTGAATTCCCAAAGGTTTTTTTATTGCGAATATCAAACTTCATCTTAGGTTTATGGTACCTGTGGTCAGCTCAGCTGTTAGATACCCTGGAGCTCTACCGACTAAGCTGAAGAGAATTGTCAATAACTAAAACATGAGACCTATTTCTCGAGTCAAAGTATTCGATGGTATTCAGCTTCAGCTTCGGCGGTTGGGCCTCAGCCCCCTCCTCAAACCTTAACTTATTTCAAATAGAATATATAGATTCGCTTTTTCATTGGTATGAATAAGCATTTTATTCAGTTATTGAGTCGCAATAAGAGTTGGTGGTATGGGGGCAGGTCAGAAAACTTGACTGATGGTTGAATTGGTCTATATCATCCTTAATAACTACAAAACTATATTCATCATTGAAACATGAAACATGAATCGTATGTCATTATTTAGCGTATATAGTCAGCTCGCATTGGGACCGGGCAGGGCGGCGGGGGAGGGGCATTGCGTAGAATGTATTTTTATATATATTTCTGGATAATTTACACAGAGCCATCTAGTCCCAAGTTAAGCGCAAAGCTTGTGTTATGGGTTTTAGACAACTGACAAATGTACTCAAATACATTTTTTTTTGTAAATACATACTTATAATACATAGAAAACACCCAGACCAAGGCAAACAGACATGTTCATGCACACAAATGTTTGTCTTGTGCGGGGATCGAATCGCGACCTCTGAGTCAAAGTGGCCATTACTCGACCATCAAGCTCGTCGAGGATAACTGAAACCGGCGCTCAAGCTTGTTTTGTATTCAGTATAATTATACTGAATTCACGACTCACACGTGATAGCGCGGTGATCGCTGATATAGACGTTTCACGTTAACCAACAGCCGAGTGCACCGACGCAGCCCCACCAGATATTTTTAATAAAATGTTATTGTTGTTCAATATATTGTCTTGCATGGAATGCAATGTTGGACTGTGAAAAGGAAAGATGAAAGAAGGGGAGTGTAGGCCAAGTCTTCCTGTCTGTGACGGACGAGAGAGGGTCGTGCTCCTGCAGTGGAGACTAAAATGACCTGATGATGATGATGATGACAAATGATATGGGTAAGAAAGGGGTTACTGTAGATATGTCGGCTGATAGGGGTGAATGGGAGAAAAGGACATACTGCGCCGATCACAAATAATGGGTGAAAGATAAGACAATGATGATGTTGTTGCTGTTCAACGAGGAAGTTGAATGAACTCCCTGCCAGGGCTTTCAGGGTCTCACGATCTTTACAGTTAAAGCCAACCTCAGCTGCACGTGTTGCACCCGTCTGACTAGCGAAAGAGGCTCTAGCGAATGAGAGGCAGGGTATAGCGTATTTTTTTTTTTTTTTAATATTTATTTACGAATCCAATCGCAATATGCGCACACTCAGCGTTGTAAAGTGCCGCTGAGTGACTGATTAATATAATATAATTTTTAACGTTATGTAGCAATAGCTTAATTATTTAAATTTGTGTGCAGTAATTATTTAAATTTGTCACTATATCCATAATTAAATTAAACACTTTGTATCTACTCTTATGGACGCCGACGAATTTGAGGTGATGGCTTGGTCAAACTTATATAGGGTATAGCGTATTTGTAAGCTGCCTGACTGGGGAAGTACCTCCACTTGAAGGTTGTTGTATTCCTGCGAATAAGTGCGATCATCAGATAAAAAGGAAATTAAGAAATTTGAGCGGGGTCGGTATATTTCATGTTGCGAGCGTTAATATTGCTACGGTAACCGCTTGACATCAGGCGGGCCATATGCCACCTGACGTTGTATAAAAAAATACACTTATGCTGTGCTTACGGCTCAGTCTGAAGAAGTTTTCACTAATATATAATAAGGCTCATATCACATTTGCTTTGCGTCAAATAGCTCTTCTACTAACTTTAGAAACTGCTTCTATTATCTTTTGTTACAAAGGACGTCGAATTTCCATGGAAATAGGTCTCTGGAGGACGCATATTTGCATGTAGACTATATTTGGAAATACTGTGACCTCAATCGACCTCGTGCCGAGCTAGAGCTGGAACGCTCGTGTTGGTCTAGCTCCAAGCTCGCTTTTATTTTTTTTTTAACTAACCCACTTTGGGTTAGTTTTTCACCTATCGGACGATGGAATTTTTATTTAGGGGTTAGAGAGGCAAATTGGATTAAAAATGAAAAAGTATTTATTTTATTTATTTATTGTCGTCGTCAACCCTAATTCATCCCACTGTTGGGATATAGGTCTCCCCTCAATCGAAGGGGTTTAGAAGATATTCCACCATGCTGCTCAACTGCGATTTGGCGGAGTTTTTATTCATTTTATAAACTTTACTGCACATAATACAATATTTTTATACAAAAGGCGAACTTAATGTAATAGGATTGTCAAACAGTGTACTACGTACGTACGATTTCCGGCAGACTAGAATAGAATTACTCCGTCTCTACCCGTGGATGTCGCACAAGGCGAGTAAGGGAAATACATTAACAAATATCGATCAGGCCTCCGCAACCCGTCTGGCCAGCGTGGAGCCAGCTCCTCCCGTCTGGGACGGACGAGAGAGGGTCGTGCTCCTGTAGTGGAGACTAAAATGGACTGATGATGATGTACTACTTAGATAAATTTTAAGGATGCAATATATTGAAATATTACTTTAACGTGTATCTTTAGCAAATTTGGACCATTATAAAAAAAACTATGTACGGACATAATACGTGTGTATTATGTAGTTTTTTTTATCTCACTTTTTGGATGTTTGTTTTTGACGCTTAGTGGCATATCAGTGTTGCGTTCATATATATCACTAAGCGTCAAAAACGAACACCCAAAAAGTGAGGTGTGGTGCATGTTAGTCAAAGAGCGTGTGGACATTACTCGGCTTTCTGTTGAATGTACTATCGAGATATCTTGTGCCGAGTCTGTCTGGATAATGTCTTCTGTAATTCGGAGTACTTAAATAAATGTATAATTAATGACTTACCTTCAGATCACTGTGGACAGTTAGTCGTATTCAATAACGTAGTTGTGGAAAAAACCAAACTTATTTCGTTCAGACCAATTACTGGTAGTAAAATATCAAAATTCAAAAGTGTTTTGAAGGATAAGTTGCCACAAATAGTATACACGGAAAATGATCCTAACAAGTTATATGGTGATCTTTTTAATGTAATGTCTGAAGAATTTAATAACATATTTGAACAAAAAGTGGTTAAAGTCAGAAACAATATTAAATTTTGTGAATGGGCTACCAAAGGTATTTATAAAAGTCGAAATACACTATATGATTTGTATGCTCAAAAATCGTATAGACGGGATGGCAATTTTACAGAACACGTTAGACAGTATTCCAAAATCTTCAAGAAAGTCTGTAAGGTAGCCAAGTCTAACTACATAAATAATAAAATTAAAAATTCTACCAACAAGTGTAAACTTTGTTGACAATGTACCAAAACT
This sequence comes from Hypsopygia costalis, assembly GCA_937001555.2. Lineage (NCBI taxonomy): Eukaryota > Metazoa > Arthropoda > Insecta > Lepidoptera > Pyralidae > Hypsopygia > Hypsopygia costalis. Next base: position 19,645,213 of record OW443350.2, on the reverse strand, counting down.
GTTTGGAACATTGTCAACAAAGAGACTGGCAAAATAAAAGTTAAAGAAAACGACTACTCTTTGAAATGTAATAATAATATATTAACTTCAAATCAAGATGTTGCTAATGCATTTGGAAACTTTTTTACCAATGTTCCCATTGATACGACTGCCTCTCTCAATTCATCAGCCTCAGAATCCATAAGATTACTTGAGGATAATGTACAGCCCTGTGAGCATGCATTTAAATTCTGTCACATTACCCCAGATGACATTATTCGAACATTCAAACATTTAAATATTAAGAAATCTGAGGATCTCTGGGGAATGTCCACTCAAATTGTTCTTCCTATTTTGGATACTGTTGCTGCTCATCTGGCTATAGTTTTTAATGAAAGTATAGAGAGTGGTATTTTCCCAGACTTAATGAAACTTGGCAAACTTATACCTTTATTTAAATCAGGAGATAATCGTGAGCCTGGGAATTACAGACCAATCTCTATTCTGCCTGTTCAAACTCATAGAAATAATAGTTCTAGTTTGGGATAAGAGATGGCGCTGTTTATTTTTATTGACTTTCTGACGCGCTATGGTTTGGTTTGCATAGTTACATAATATCAGAGCGTGAGTAATTAAATACCCCCTTAGCAACCTAGCATAAACCTGTGTGGCAAATGTGTGGTGACTAATGTATATACTTTAATACACGGTTCGTCTGGAGTCTCTGGAATTTTTATTTCGAGTCGGCGAGTCCCTGTAGTTTTTGAATGAAGTACGGTCGTCGTACATTTGGCCTTCTAAGCTGGATAGTTTGGATGGGCTAATAACGACTCGGACCTCTCGTTCGCACCCACGGGCAACAGATTGTTGTCAAGGGCGGACACCATTGCTCGCATTGCAATACACGTTCAGTACCTATGAGCGTAGTCGGGACCAGGATGGGTGGTGCAGTACAACCGACTACACCCTAGAAAGAGTGAATACAGTGCATCGGAGTGTGACGTCACATGCAGCGGACGAAGGCCGGAGTCAAATCAATGGATACACCTATGGATATGTGAGTGAGTCAATACTGGACATACAACTGTGAGTACTTTCTTTCATCAATTAATAGTAATCAGTGCTAATCAATATTGAGCCTTAAATACAAGAAGAAATTAACTTTCGATTTTGAAGCAATAGTTTGAAGAATTTGTAGGAAACTCGTAGACTTAGAATAATTTTAAGAAAAGTGCAACTACGGGGAATCCATGCCGGTTTTCGGAGCGATATAAAGCGTGTTTTCAAACACTTGTAAAATTTTCGAGTGCGATTTTGGACTTAGAAAATTTATTACAATATCTTATGTACTGTATTGTGACTTTGGAATTTTTGTACCTTGTGTTAAACGCATTATATTACTGTTTTACTTTATTGAAATTGTTTGGTTTGAGTCATCCATTACTTTATGGTTACAATAATATAATTAGTACTCAATATAGTTCTTGATTATTTTATTTACAAAATTATTTACAATGGATTCTTTAATTAAAATTCAAATGAACTCAAACAAAGCAATTGCAAATGCTAGAACTAACTTTAAAAAATCACCTAGAGAACGTTTAACTCCATCTTATATTGAAACAAGGCTTGAAGCCTTGGAATCTCAGTGGTCTTTATTTGTGCATAAACATAATTTACTTATTGGTGATTATGATGAAAAAGATTTGATAAAAACTAAGTATTTTGAAAATGATATTTACCAAGTTACAGAAGAATTGTATTTCGATTATAAGTCCGAATTAAAGGAAAAACTATCTCAAATTACGCCAATTGTTTCAACTGCTTATAATGTAACAAATTCTTCGAATAATAATTCAAGTGATCATTCACATCATAGCGTAAAGTTACCTACCATAACGATACCAAATTTTTCTGGAAATTACATTGAATGGGCTAGTTTTAGGGATCTGTTTACTTCTCTTATACATACTAACAACTCACTTGATAACGTACAAAAGTTACACTACCTAAAATCACATCTATCAGGAGAAGCGGAACAACTTCTACGTCATGTTCCTATAACGGGTGATAATTATACTATTTGCTGGAATCAACTTGAGTCTAGGTATAATAATAAACGCTATATTGCAAACTCAGTACTAAAAAGATTCATGAGTCAAAGAAATATTACAACTGAGTCATCTAGTGCAATCAAGGAGTTATTGGATACCAGCAACGAGTGTATTAACTCTTTAAAAAATTTAGGTCTGCAAACAGACACTTGGGACATGATCGTTATTTATATTTTATGTTTAAAATTAGATCCAGAGTCCAGAAAAATGTGGGAAGCAAAATTAAGTGATCTTCAGGAAACTTTGCCTACTTATAAACTATTTACCGATTTTTTATGTCAACGATTTAGATCACTCGAATTTCTTGATAAGAAGTATTCTAAAGATATTGTGAAAGCTAAGACACTCCATATCGCTGAAACAAATAAAATTAAATGTCCATTTTGTTCAGATACTCACAAGTTAGGGAATTGTAAGAAATTTGTAAAAGAGGAGCCAAACACACGTCGTGATTTCGTGCAGTCTAGGAGATTGTGCTTTAATTGTTTTGGCTCAAACCATTCGGTGTATTCATGTCGTGTACCATCCAAGTGTAGAATCTGTCATAGGAAGCACCATTCGTTGCTTCACATTCAAACTACGTCGACTTCAACTAGTAATGATTCGAAGGTGTTACCAGTTGTCAGTAATGTTAGTTCTTTATTATCAAATATCAATGATAAAGAAAACGAACCGATTAAACACATTACCACATGCCACATTAATTCCCAAAGCCAAGTTTTGCTTGCAACGGCTTTGGTAGGAGTAATATCTAAATCAGGCACATGCATAACTCTCAGGTCTCTTGTAGACCAAGGATCGCAAGCTTCGTTTATGACGGAGTCAGCAGCTCAATTACTGGGACTGCAGAAGAAACTATGCAAGAGTTATGTGTCCGGATTAGGAAGTGATCGGGATTCCGTAGTGATCTCTAAATATATGGTCAGTTTTAAATTACAATCACTCTCCAATCCTAGTTTTGTAATACAGGTTAGGGCTCATGTAATAAAAAATATTACCACATTGCTGCCAGATAAAGAAATTGTTGTGCAGATGTGGTCAAACATGCCGGAAATTAGGTTAGCAGATCCAACATTCAACACACCTAATAAGGTTGATATACTTCTGGGGGCAGAGGTATACAGCCAAATTATTGAAGAAGGATTAATTAGGTGTGGTCCAGATATGCCAGTGGCCCAGAATACGAAGCTGGGATGGATTTTATCTGGAAAGGTGCTTTCCGGTAGTAAAGATATTAAAAACTATGATAACTCTGTCGTCATATGCATGTATGCAATGGAAGATAATAAACTATTGCAAAAATTTTGGGAATTAGAAGATGAACCAAAATTGGAGAAAGGAAAAAGATGGACAGAGGAAGAAGAGAAATGTGAAAAACTATTTACAAGCACGACAACTAGAGATAATGAAGGTAGGTATGTTGTCAAGCTCCCTTTTCGAGATTCAGATCCACAATGCCTATATGGTAATTCCTTAGGCATTGCCAAGAAAAGGTTAGAATATTTAGAAAAGCGATTGTTAAAAATGCCAGAATTAAAGATTCAGTATGCAGATGTGATCAACGAATATATCACATTAGGTCACATGAAAATAGTTCCTGAAAACGAAATGCAGTCATCAGCCGTTTACCTACCTCATCACGCTGTGGTGAGAGAGGATAAAACTACAACTAAGCTTAGGGTCGTCTTTGATGCCTCTTGTTCTGGAACTAACGGAGTGTCTCTTAATAATGACTTGATGGTAGGGCCAAAACTTCAACCTGACTTGCGTCATATTATAATGTGTTGGCGTGTTTATCCAATCAGCCTCAGCTCTGACATTATCAAAATGTACAGGCAAATTAAGGTGTCAGACAAAGACGCTGATTTTCAGCGCATAGTATGGCGTGAAAAATCTGACAAGGACCCTAAACATTTACGCATATTGAGAGTCACGTTCGGCACTGCATCGGCTCCTTATTTAGCAGTCAGAGTTCTTCAACAAACAGCTATTGATGGAGCGGCGGATTTTCCTGAAACGTCACAAAAGGTATTGAAGGATTTTTATATAGACGATTTGCTGTCAGGCTGCGAAAACGTAGAAGAAGGAAAGAAACTTTATACAGAACTAAAGGAACTATTGAAGAGAGGTGGTTTTGAACTCCAGAAATGGACAAGTAGTAGCAAGGCTTTAATGGAAGCAATTAATGAAAATCAAACAGATCAAACTCTAAATCTAAAAATTGATAATATAATTAAAATACTCGGACTCAAATGGAATCAGGATACGGACGTTTTCGAATATTCGGTACATCTTTCTCCTATTGATGAACCTATTACTAAACGCAAAGTTATATCTGACATTGCTAAATTGTTCGATCCGCTTGGTTGGTTGGCGCCAGCGATTATAGTTGCCAAGATATTCATCCAGAAGTTGTGGATATCGGGAATAAGCTGGGATGATGTGTTACCTGAAAATCTATTGATAGAGTGGACCACTTACCGCAATGAGCTGATGAAACTACAGGATGTTACCATACCTAGATGGATAAATACTTACCGAACTGATGCTAGAAGAGAACTCCACGGATTTGCTGATGCGTCCAATGATGCGTATGCTGCTGTTGTCTATTTAAAAGTTGTAAATGATGACGAAAATGTTTCTGTCCATTTAATAACAGCAAAAACAAAGGTGTCATCAATCAAGCAGGTAAGCATTCCTCGTCTCGAGCTATGTGCAGCTGTACTTCTGTCTAAATTATTGCAAGAGGTAGCAGAAGTTCTAGAAATCAAAAGGGAGTACATCTGCGCGTACACAGATTCCACGGTGGTGCTTGCTTGGTTGAGTTGTCATCCTGTAAAATGGAAAACGTTTATAGCTAACAGGGTTTCCGAAATCTTGACAGCAATGGACAGGGACCAATGGTCTCACGTTAAATCACAAGACAATCCAGCAGACGTAGCATCTCGTGGTGGCAATCCATCTGAAATGAAGAACGCTAGTTTATGGTTCACTGGTCCAGGGTGGCTGAAAGAAAAAGAAATTAAATTAGACAAGGGTAAAACATTCGAGACACAAATAGAAAAAAGAACATGTCATGTAGGAGTAAGCAATGAAAATGAAAAACAAGATGAAGAGAATAATATTATAACTAAATTTTCAACATTACGCAAATTAGTGCGAGTTATAGCTTACTGCAAAAGATTTATGAAGGGAAAGAAATCAAAATACACAACGTATTTAACAAGTCAAGAAATAAGAAATGCATTAGATACATGCATAAAGGAAGTACAGAATTGTAAATTTAAGGAAGATATAAAAAGCATACGAAAAACAGGAAATGTAAACAAAAGGAGTAAACTTACCCCGCTTAACCCATTTCTTGATGACGCTGGAATATTGAGGGTCGGCGGACGCTTAGAAAGAGCGCTTATTCATCAATCCATTAAGCATCCTATAATTTTACCGAACAAGTCACATTTTACAACATTGGTTATAGCTGATGCCCATGAAAAAACTCTACATGGAGGCTCTCAGCTCACCCTTAATTACTTAAGGTCACGATATTGGGTGATTAATGGAAAAAATGAAATCAAGCATTTCATACGAAGGTGTACGACTTGCGTTCGATATACCGCAAACACTAGAGAACAACTAATGGGGCAGCTGCCTAGTTCAAGAGTGCAGCCCAGCAGACCTTTTCATCAGACTGGAACAGACTACGCCGGGCTAATAAATATTCGGATGTCCAAAGGAAGAGGAAACAAGTCCTATAAAGGCTACATATGCCTTTTTGTGTGCATGGCGACGCGAGCTGTGCATCTGGAGGCAGTAAGCGACTTGAGTACCAACGGATTTTTAGCTGCCTTTAGACGCTTTGTAGCTAGACGCGGCCATTGTGCAGATCTTTATAGTGACAATGGCTCGAATTTTGTAGGCGCAGCCAGAGAACTCAAGTCTTTGTTGGCTGACGAAAGGTCTAGCATTGCTACTGAAGTAGCTAACGCTCTAGCGTTAGAAGGTACAAGCTGGCACTTTATCCCTCCTCATGCCCCCAATTTTGGTGGTATTTGGGAGGCAGGGATAAAGTCGACCAAGTACCACTTAAAAAGAGTCGTCGGCAACTCGACACTCACGTTTGAGGAGTTGAGCACAGTGCTTACTCAAATAGAAGCCTGTCTAAACTCTAGGCCAATTTCACAGTTGAGTAGTAACCCGCATGATCCTACGCCCCTGACACCTGGTCACTTCCTTATCGGGGAACCACTTGTGCTTGTGCCTGATACGAATTTTGAGCAGTCTAATGTCAGTAATCTTAGAAGATGGCAACTGACACAACGGATGGTACAGGACTTTTGGCGCAGATGGTCACAAGAATACCTAGCACAATTTTTAAATCGTTATAGGTGGGCCTATCAAAATCCAGAACCGAACACTGGAGACGTAGTTTTAATAAAAGAAGACGGTCTACCACCAGGCAAGTGGCTTTTAGGTGTAATTGTCGAAAAGTTTCCTGGAGTGGATGAAATCACGCGTGTGGTTAGCATTAGATGTAAAGGCTCAATCGTAAAGAGACCTGTCACAAAACTGTGTATATTGCCTATTAGTAAGTAAGAAGTGTAAGAACGTTATTGTTTTTGTTTTTATACGAGAAGTTGTTATTTTAAGATTTTATTTACACTCATGCTCTGTTATTTTAGTTTATGAAGTTATGTTTGGTTTTTGTTTTAGATTTTATTATTATTATACACTCACCATGAATTTTGAGATAATTTATATACAGTCCACTAAGTTTTGTTTTTATTATTGTGAGATGTCATGGTGGGCGGAGTAATGGACATTCTGTCCATGGTGGGCGGGATGTTCAAACTCATAGAAATAATAGTTCTAGTTTGGGATAAGAGATGGCGCTGTTTATTTTTATTGACTTTCTGAAACGCGCTATGGTTTGGTTTGCATAGTTACATAATATCAGAGCGTGAGTAATTAAATACCCCCTTAGCAACCTAGCATAAACCTGTGTGGCAAATGTGTGGTGACTAATGTATATACTTTAATACACGGTTCGTCTGGAGTCTCTGGAATTTTTATTTCGAGTCGGCGAGTCCCTGTAGTTTTTGAATGAAGTACGGTCGTCGTACACTGCCAGTATTGAGTAAAGTGTTTGAAAAGATCATGTCAAATCAGCTGCTCGCACATCTTAATAAGTTCCACATTCTACATAAGAAGCAATACGGGTTCACCGCCGGAATGTCCACTACAGACGCAGGAATCGCGCTCGTGAAATACATATTTGAGGCTTGGGAGACGTCTCAGGTCGCTATCGGTGTGTTTTGCGACCTCTCCAAAGCATTTGATTGTGTTGATCATCAGACACTGCTGCTCAAATTAAATCATTATGGTATTAAAGAGAAGGCTTTGCAAATGGTAGAATCATACCTTAGTAATAGAACTCAAACGGTGGATGTAAATGGCACAAAATCAAATGCATTTGAGGTAAAAATGGGTGTTGTGTTATTAATAAATATAAAAATTAAATGAAACCACCATTACGATTGCTAGACATGAAGTGTCATATATTTTAATTATAAATCGATACCATAGTCAAACTATGAAAAGTATATAATACTACATGTCCCTTCTTAACAAAACAAATAAATTAATTTCGAATATATTCTCATAGCATTACAAAATTAAAAATTAACTTCTAATGCTTAGCTCTAATTACTGACAACAAAACCGATTAGGAGGATGTACTACTCTACCAGATGAGGTGACAAGGCATCCTTCTGCATTTCGATGCAGAACTGACTCGTCCCTAGCTTGGTTAGGTGAGGAAAGTTGCGAAGCAAAAGGAGGAGAAGGACGTGAAAGTGGAACCGCATCAGGAATGTAAAATGGAACTAAAGATATCGGTTTTACAAGAAATCTATTACGCGTAAACATTCTACCATTAGAATCAATTTTATATGTTCTCTGGTCTAATCTTAGCTAAACTTCTCCTTTTCTCCATTGCTTCCCAATTTTGAACAAAACTTTTTCACCTAAATCTAAAGGTCTCATATCCCTCTTATTTCTATCATAATTGCTTTTAGTCTTGAGCTGAATGTGCTTAAAATTTTCTCTCAAACGGTTAATTCTAGGATTAGATTGTCTGTTATATATCTCTGGTAATATTCCTCTTAGTCTCCTATTGTAAAAATTTTCAGCAGGTGATGGAATTTCGGGAGATATTGGCGTATTTCTAAATTCTAACATGGCCAAATAAGGATCTCGTTTTTCATGTATGGCTTTTTTCAGTAATTTTTTAATTGTTTGAACAGTCCTTTCTATCATACCATTTGATTGTGGATATTCAGGACTAGAAAATTTGTGGTCGAAATTCCACTCTTTAGAAAATGACGAAAACTTATCGCTTGTAAATTGTGGACCGCCATCACTCACAAAGATACACGGAATACCATTTCTGCTGAAAATTCGCTTTAAATTATTAATAATGCACTCACTAGTTATACTTGACAATAAGGCTAATTCCGGAAACTTTGATAAATAGTCAATTACAAGTAAATATGATTTCCCTTCTAATTCGAACAAGTCAGCTGCAATTTTTTGCCAAACATGAGTAGGAATTTAATTAAAAATTAAACGTGCCCCAGGGTTCAATTTTGGGTCCTCTCTTATTCTTGGTATACATCAATGATTTGCCTGATTTGGTAGAAAAATTTGCCAACGTAGTACTGTTTGCCGACGATACCTCACTTATTTTTAAAGTTGCTAGGTATAAAGACAAAATTGAAGATGTTAATAATGCTCTTTCTGCAATTCTGAACTGGTTTACTACAAATAATCTCCTTCTTAACTCATACAAAACTAAATGTATTAAATTCACGTTACCCAATGTCAGGCAAGTTCATGCTGATGTAGTCATAAAGGACACCACCCTAGTTTATGACAATGATACTGTTTTTCTTGGTATTACCATTGATTCAAAGTTGCAATGGGGCCCTCATATAACGAAACTAGCTCGCAGACTCAGTTCCGCAGCTTATGCGGTTAGGAGAATAAGACAGAAAGCGGACGAGACAACTGCTAGGCTCGTTTATTTTAGTTATTTCCATAGCATTATGTCATATGGCATATTGCTTTGGGGTAAAGCAGCTGACATTGATAAAATTTTGGTATTACAAAAGAGAGCCATTAGATCAATTTACAATTTGGATTCTAGGGATTCACTCCGTGAGTTATTTAAGGAGATAAACATCCTCACTGTCGCTTCTCAATATATTTATGTAAATATTATGTACGTCCGTAAAAATTTTTCGAATTTTACAAAAGTATGTGATATAACTAATGTCAACTTGCGGAACAAAAACAAATTGGTTATTCCAAAACATAAACTGGGGAAGGTCAATAATTCGTTTGTCGTAAATTGCATCCGCTACTACAATAAGTAGCCGGAGTCGGTCCTGATTTTACCCAACACTAAATTCAAACAGCTTATTAAGACCACCTTATGCAAAAAGGCTTACTACAGGACCGACGATTACCTTAATGATAAAAATGTATGGCAAATTCTCGGCACAGGATGTGAAGCACAGGCGTCTTATCTTTACAAGTAGTATTGTGGATATACATATTTAGACTTTTATACAATATGTATATACACTCTATACTATGATTTTTTATATTTTAATTTTTTTACTATTTTATTTTACTTTAATTTTTTTTTTCTCTTATTTTGGTTGAATACCATTTTTTTTATTGTATTATGTATAATGATAATATTGTATGGCTATTTAAAAAAGACCTATATTGACAGAGTTTCTTTCGGCATTTCTTCTCGTCAATGGTCATTCCGAAATGCTGGTAGATAAAAAAATATACCTAATTGTAAAAGACGTGTCTAAGTGCCCGCGAGGGCCCACAGAATAAAGAATTTTGACTTTGACTTTGAGGTAATTGTCTCACCATGCAATTAGTTCTCACAAGCAAGGCAGTGAATCAGACGAATATGATGATTGATTGAAATAGATAAAAATACCGTCTTCTGTAATAAGTAAATGTACTATTTACGTTGTTAAAGTAAATAAAGCTGCGGAACTAGCAAGTAAGAAATAAAACGAAACACTAAATACGTACTACACTTATTACAGTAAATAAATACCGCGCCATTTATCCTGTTCTTTCAATTTTCCTCTAACTTAATGTCGTCTGGAGGAGATCACTTGGCAATAAGGCCGCTTTTGTACTTTTTCTTACTGTTTTATTAACATTAATGTATTTTTTGTTATTTTTTTTGTATCTACTACGTTGGGTGGCAGACAATATGCCTGATGTCAATACCGAAATGTTGGTAGATAAAAAAATGACAAAAAATAAGAATTTTATTTATAAGTCGTACCCATAAGGGCTTGAATAAATAATTTCGTTTCGTTTCACCCCCGCGCCACCTACGCAGCTACTCCTTCCGTTTTGATAACTTCACTCACTCGCAGGAACACAACTATCCGCAGGGAAATTGTTGCCGTTTTCTGTGAGGTGGAGGTACACTACAGGTGGAGGTGGAGCAACAGCCGAGCGACATTGCAGTGGGTGATATACTTATGTGGAGACTTTTGAACTCATTTTTAGGGTTCCGTACCCAAAGGGTACAACCGATCTGTTGCCAGCCTTTTAAGGAAAATAAAGACTCTGTTTTTGAAGGCTCCCATGTCGTAATTGTTCGGAAATATCGCTGACGTCTGTTGAGTCCACAGTTTCACAGTTCGTGGTATAAAATGTCTCAGGAAACGTACTGTAATAGATCGCCAATTGTTAAGATGATACGGATGGAATATTAATTTATGGCGAGTTGTACGATAGTGGAGCTCAACGGCAGCTAACAGCTACTTGGTCATTATGATGTTATTTTTTTATAGATGACAGAGGGCAAGCAAGCTTGTGGGTCACCTGATGGAAAGTACCACCGTCCATAGGAATCAGCAACACCAAGGGGTCGACAAACCGTTGCCAGCCTTTTAAGGGCAAAATTTATTTTGTAAGGCTCCCTTGTCTTGAGAATACTGCATGAATATGCGTAAGTTTTTATATCCTTCGGCTCCACAAACTGTATTATGCCCCATTTAAAATTAACGACAAATGTTTGGAGTCGAGTTGAAGCATAAATATCGTTTGGATGTAGCCCACAAATTGCACTACGTGTTTTGGTAACTCGTAATGTATACTTCATTACTTAAGCCATGTTCAAGAACAATAAAACCTTCGGGCGGTCGTAAAATTGATGGTGTTTACGAATTTTCCCTCCTACAATAAATCTTACATGTCCGAAAGGTAAACTGGTAGACAATGCTTTAGCATTAAGTTCGCCTTTTGTATATAATCATGTAATGGATTGTGTGCAATAAAGAATAAATAAATAATAAAAAAAAAATTTTGTTACTTTTATGCACGACTAAATAGAAGAGGAGTGGTTAGGTAGGAGTTTGTTAGAGTTGGGGTGTAAGTGGTTCATCAACATCTTTGAAATTTAAACTTAATCGGACACTGGGTCAAATCTAACTTGCAAGATTTGATTACAGACATCACTGTGAAACGAAACAAAACTTGTAATAGACCAAAGAAGTTCGTGAGAAATAGTCGTTAAGTCTTGTAGAAAAAATGTCAATAAGTAAAACTCATGCTAATTGCAAAAATAATATACAATAATTGCTTTTAGTGATGTGTATACTTTGTAGCAGACACACAATGTATAATCATTTGCAATTGTCTATAATTTGTAGAATTAGCGTGCGCTATCGAGTAGTAATGGGAATTTGTATTTTAAACCTTACGACAGTGTGTTAAAGTTTATATTATTATTGTTAGTCTCATAAAGCCGTGATTTTAGCTTCATTCATCATCATCAGCCTGTATCTACCCACTGCTGGATATAGGTCTTCCCCAATGCTTTCCACCATATGCGATCTTCCGCTTTTCGCATCTAATCGCATCACGCAAATATTCGCCTTGTGAACCTGCCGTGTCTTATCTGTGCATCACCGTAAGGTCGACTGGTAGAGAATGCTTGTATAGCATTAAGTCGGCCTTTGTACATTGTTTTTATGTGCATGAAGATTAAATAAATAATGAGTAGTAAAAAACGAGCATCTAAAATTTTGAAACTATTCTATAATAATATTCTAAAATAATATAGTACCTATGGTACTGACTTGGCGACTAAAGTTGATATAAAACATACCGAACCTAACCTAACCTTGTATCTCTGTGGCTCATTTATTATGTGTTGTGGTATTTTTTGTGGCTCATTTTATTATTTTCCATAAATAAATAACAGATGAAAAGTTCAAATACTTAATTACTTTTTTTTTCAAATACTTGTTTGCCATCTCAAGTTTAAAACCCCATCAAAAATATTTAAAATGCACAGTGTGTTGAAATTTATTCAAAATAAATTAAACCTTTTTGAAATTAAAATATTGGAGCTCCATCGGGCGCGTTAAAGCGGGCGCGACGCCGCCCGGCGTCAATTTTCAACCCTAATTTTCAATTTATCCCTCGACACTCAGCTGTACTCAGAGGAAATTTAATATTTCAATCCACTATATAAATAGCGGCTTAAGTAACATTTTCCCTTTCCTTTGTCTTTATTTTTAGATATTTAATACTCTGTGCAAGGGTAGCATAATTAAAAGTCAAAACATTATTGATAAAGTTTTTTTTTTTTATAATACAGGCGGGTAAACGTTTTTGGGGTACCTGCACGTGGTGCAATCTGCTGACTAGTGAAAGACGCTCTTGCGAAAGCAAGGTAGGGAACAGTATATTTTTAAGCTATCCGAGTGGGGAAGTACCTACACTGCACCGCCAATTTTCTTTGCTGGCGTAAATACTTCCCATATACGACCACAGAGTATACGAATCAGCATTTTCAACTACAAAGTCACAAAAATTGCCGCTGTAAATGGTCGCCTATGCAACACGTGTTTTTGTAGAGCCCGGTGGTAGTTATTTTGACTCCGAGGTCGCGGGTTCGATCCTCGCACAAGACAAACGATTGTGTGTATGCACATATCTGTTTGTCTTGATCTAGATGTTTTCAATGTATTATACATATGTATTTTCAAAACAAAGCTTTGCTTAGTTTGGGGTATGCTTATGTTGCTCAGGAATATTTTTACTTATGTGCCTTTCCGCTTGGCATCTGACGATTACACCGTTAAAACCATATGCTACCTACTTATTATTATTTTAAATAGTTGTTTCGGCCAACTTGCCAGAATATTATAAATATTAAAAAAAATGGAAACATTCACCTCCCCGCCTAGGTAGGATTTGAACCCACGACTCACGCAGTAAAATATAAAATGCAAAAAATCGTCACCAACACTAACCTTACTGGCAGCTCAGTTGAGAGAGCACTCGACCATTCATCGAGAGGTCGTGGGTTCAAATTCCACCTAGGCGGGGAGGTGAATTGTTTCATTTTCAAACAATTTATAATAATTAAGCTACTTGTAAATTAAGTGATGACAGAAGGATTATAATAATAATAAATACTTAATAAATATTGTCAGACAAATTATACAGCGCCATCTAGCCCCAAAGTAAGCGAAGCTTGTGTTATGGGTACTTGACAACTGATAAACATACGCAAATACATTTTTTTTTTGTAAATACATACTTATGATACATAGAAAACATCCAGACTAAGACAAACAGACAGGTTCATTCACACAAATGTTTGTCCTATGTGGGAATCGAACCCACGAGCGTTGGTAAACAGTTGGCGTCGAAGCCGCGTCATTGACCGCTACGCCACCGAGCTCGTCTATTCAAAGTAGTCTAAATCAAATTGCCCGACTTGATTTGAACACAACATTTACTCTAGCAGTAGATGAATGTCACGTAACAGATAAGTATTATAATTATATGTCATACAATATGTTTTTTCCAAAGGTCTCAAAGGAAATTCTTGTTTGATAATATGTTGGTTTGATACAACATTATGAGATAACGAATAAGGATGTTTGGGGAAATAAACATACAAAGGAAGGTTGTTCATTTATTATCATTACTATTTATTTATTTGTATTGTCATATAGAATACTAGGTTGGTAAGCATTTAATTATATTTTTCTATATATTGTAGTATACTGGCGATCGCATGCGACTTTGTCTGTTTGGACTTTCATACAATTAGGTAGATAACCTAACTATCGCTACCTAATTCATATCCTGAAGGAGAAATTAGGAAAAACTTAGCATTAGGAATTAAGTTTTTTGTTTAATTAACACATGAAGCTCACCTTTATCTTTTATTTGGGGGTGTAGGAGGATTACCATGATCTTTAGAGACAAAGCCAATTTCGCTTGCATGTGGTGCACCCTACGGACTAGCGATAGAGGCAGTAGCGAAAGAGAGTTAGGGTACAGTATATTTTTAAGCTATCCGAGTGAGGAAGTACAGCGTATGTGAAAGTTGCCCGACTGGGGGAAATACAGCGTATATTTTTTTTTATACTACGTCGGGTAGCAGACAAGCATACGGCCCGCCTGATCTGAAGCGGTTACCGTAGCCATATTAACGCTCGCAACATAAAATATCGCTCGCGCGCCTCCACCCCCGTTGCCATCGCAGCATCTCCTTCCTTTCTGGTGACCTCACTCACTCGCAGGAACACAACAGCCCTCAAGGGAACCGTTATTTGGCTGCGGTATTCTGTGAGGTGGAGGTACGTTCCCCAGTCGGGTAGCTTACAGTTACGCTCCCTACCTCTCTTTTCGCCAGAGCTTCGTTTGTCAGTCAGCAGGGTGCACCGCGTTCAGGTGAAGTTGGCTTTGGTTCAAAGATCTTGATGAACCACTTACACCCCAAAATGTGTGTGTGTATGTGAGGCGGAAGTACTACCTCCGCCTCACAGAACTCTGCAACCAAATAACAATTCCCTTGAGAGTTTTTGTATTCCTACGAGTGAGTTAGGTCACCAGAAAGGATGGGTTTTTGTTGTTGTCAGCGGGGGTAGCGACGCGCGAGCGATATTTAACATTGCGCGCTTTAATATGGCTACGGTAACCGCTTTACATCAGGCGAGCCGTATGCTTGTCTGCCTCTAGACGTGTTATAAGAAAAATATGTTGTCTGTAAAGTCGGTTTACGGACGATAATTTTACGTGATAACGTCATAAGAAAACATCGACCGATGGAGTGGAATCGCATGCACTCCGCGCTCTCGCATGCACGCTCGGCTCAAGCGGAACGTGACAATGAATCATGATTTTTCATGCGTGCAGCCGGCGTGCATTGATGTATAAGACGTTATGCCGTCAAACACACGAATGGTTCCACTGTGCGCCTTTTTGTCGAGATGACTTCGTCCAAATGCCGCGTTGTAGTACCCCAGTAGCCCGGTGCGTGGGTATAAATCAAGATAATTCTATTCCTAGTTCGATCGAGTTTCGAGCCCATTTCCATGATAATGAGCATCTGCGGACGAACCATTCGAATTGAATGAAAATTCACCAACCGTTTTATTTGATTTGGAATTTATGTGGATTACAAATTTGTTGTATAGATTTACAATTTGGTTTTTGTGTGTTGGTCTGGGTGTTTTCTATGTATTATATGTATTTAATCAAACTCAAAATCAAACAAATGTATTTATGTACATATATCATTTATTACATTAAATTACACAGCGCCATCTAGTCTAAAATTAAGCAATGCTTGTACTTTCTTTGCTTAAATTGAGACTAGATGGCGCTGTGTAATTTGTCAAGGGATATTTATTATGTTTTGTCTAGTTTTCTGAATGAGATTTTATAGAAAATATCAGATAATATTAAGAAAAATTAAAATCTATATAACATTATCTAACACTCACTTACAATACATACCCACATGTTGAATTGCATATGTGATGATGAATCAATTGTCACAAACGTCAGGTTTGTGACCTATAAGAGGGCTTGAAAACACTGGCCTCCGCCAACCCGCAGTTGAGCAGCGCGGTGGAGTATGCTCTAAACCCCTTTGATTGAGGGGAGACCCGTCTCCCAGCAGTGGGATGAATGTTTGACGATGACGACGACAAAATTATTTAAAAGTTTCAACTTCATTTTGCGTACATGCTTCTACTCTATGCATGTACCTACGCAAAATCTTTTTCTGTAATTCCAGTTCTACATAATACCACAATAATACTGAAACACAGCGTTCGTGTAATATGTGACTGACACGCTCAATGACTCCATCGAGCACCTCTGTGTCGATGTGTATGAACTAGCTAATAAATTGTCTATAATTAGAAGTAACTTTTTCACAGGGCGCTAGGTGAAATAACCATCAAGTTACAAATACGTACCGACGAGTTGGTCCAAACGAACTGCGTTCCTTTAACGCGTACAAAGAAATTAGCTTAGTTAATTGATTCAGGTGTTACGGTTAGAACAACAACCTACCTACCTACTAAGTAGGTTGTTGTTTTAACCGTCAACATCTACAGATCGCCTGAGGATGCCTCGCGTAGAGGCGAAACACGTGTCGCAGAGACGACCACGGCAGTCAGGGCAGCGGCGGTCGCATGTATCTTCTGTTTCAGATGTTGGAGATTCGCCGAGACGACCACAGCAGCTGGAGCAGAGACGACCAAAGCAACCACGGCAGTCGCATGCAACTACTAACGGTAGTGGGTGGGTGCCGGCCGGCAGTGGTTTGCATGAAATAATTGGAAGCAGGCAAAGTACTGTAGATTAAATTGCCTGTAAATTAGCTTAGTTGCTGCTACTTATTATTGTGCCGCTAACCTTTGAAATCTGTAAACATCCTCTAACATTTCTCGCTAGGAACAAGTGACGTAGATTATTGAATGACAAACATTCCCTTTGCTGAATGGAATCTGCAATATAACTGACGTGGTCAAAATAAATGAATAACGTCAGTATTTCTCATTTCTCTGCAGAATACAATATTTTTCACAAAAGTTCCTGCTTTGTCCACGACGTGTGAGTAATTCGCCCACTGTGCAGCGTGTCTCCAACGAGTTACAGGTAAATTCACGCCGCACCGGAACTTGTTTCGCTTGCAATTGTGTGCATGCATGTTTTTACTGCGAAATGTGAAATAAAGCCGGGAATAAATAATATTTTAGTGGGAAAAAAGATTATTATAGGAGTATTCTATCTATAGCATGTCAGAGAGTATGTTGCATAACATACTCTCTGACATGCTATAGATAGATAAAAGTAGGTTTGTATAAACTATTTTAAGATAGACCGACGCATATACCTGAATAAAAATGTTTTTTTTTTTTTATACCACTAGGATAATAAATTTCATTTATAGAACAAACTGCCAGACGGTTCAGAACCTTTAAGTCTGAGAAGAGATTTTGCGTCTCTTTGAGTGTTCCACCGATTGTACATTGGGGTGTGTTCAGAGGAGTTGTTTGATATGATGCCAACGGCCTCCTTCTACAGTTACACCGCTCGCCGTTGACAGGAATTCATCCTCACACATTGGAGCCTAAGTAGTCGTATACTGTGCGGTTCCAGAGAAGTTTTTTCTGCGTACTGTCAAGTTGTGGAATGAACTGCATGTGGAGGTTTTATCAGGATACTACTGCATGGGGTTCTTTAAAAAGAGCGGGAAGAGGCTTTTACAGGGTCGGCAACGCGCGGGTGACGCCCCTGGTGTTGCAGGCGTCAATAGGCTACGGTAGTTACCGCTTTCCATCAGGCGGGCTATATGCTTGTTTCCCGCTTTAGTAGTATAAAAAAACGCTGTACCCTACCTCTATTTTGTCAGAGCCTCTTTCGCATATCGGTAGGGTGCACCACCTGCAGGTGAGGTTGGCTTTGCCTCTAAAGATCTTGGTGAGCCATTTACATCCGTTATGTAGTATAAAAAACGGTCTGTGCTTGACCATACGATAGAATTGAAAAAAATCATCCCTTACTCCATTTCGCTCTTACACCCCTGTAATTTTCTTGTAGAAATACTTTTTGACATGTATACCTCTTTAAAATTGCTTACAAAGGGAGTAAATGAAAAAAAAAACCGGCCAAGTGCGTGTTGGACTAACGCACGAAGAGTTCAGTACCATTATCTATAAAAACGGCAAAAAAATCACGTTTGTTGTAAGGGAGTCCCCCTTATATATTTGTTTTATTTTTATTTAATTATTTATTTTTAAAGCGAATATATAACTAAATATTATGTGTGAAATACTCAAACTTCGATCAACAATAAGATTTCAAACGTCTACCTATTGCCGTTAACAATTGCGAGCAAAAACAAGCAAAAAAATCACGTTTGTTGTATGAGAGCCCCCTTAAATATTTATTTTATTCTATTTTTTAGTATTTGTTGTTATAGCGGCAACAGAAATACATCATCTGTGTAAATTTCAACTGTCTAACTATCACGGTTCATGAGATACAGCCTGGTGACAGATGGACGGACGGACGGACGGACGGACAGCGGAGCCTTAGTAATAGGTTTTCATTTTACCCTTTGGGTACGGAACCCTAAAAATGATAACAAAATCGGGAGATACAGTTTGTTGTTGCAGCTACAAATCTATCATCTCCATCCAAAAGTCTATCATACCAGTGGATAGATGAAGGATCAAAGAATTTATTACGCTAAGTAATGACTACGGAACATCGCGTGCGGGGGAGGGGGAAGCGCTGCCATTTTGAGATAATTTTAGTGCATATAACGTATTCACGTACAACACACGGCCGTGTCCACGACACAGCCACATCCCATTTTTTGTAATTTCTAGGATATTTAGTATATAAAGTTATAAACCTCTTCGGCATTAGGATGCCATAAGTTTTCTGACCACGTACGACGGATACGACTCGTATATGGTTTAGTGCTTGTAACGTAAGTGCTGTAATTGAGCTTTGAAGCTCTGCACACTATAAGCTTACGACCAGAGCTTTTAGTGAGACGATCGTAATTCTCTCCGGTCAGTTTACCTCTGAGATTATGGTTATAATACTTAAGTTACTTGGAAATACTCTAATAAGATCAGTATATTTGCTTCGTTGAGGACTTTGGGAGCTAGCTGGCGCCGCCACTGTATTAGAATTCAGAGTTCGCAAGAGGTAGGGTATTTTTGAAGTTGCCCGACTGGGGAAGTACCTCCACGTCACAGAATCATCATCAGGTCCATTTTAGTGTCCACTACAGGTGCACGACCCTCTCTCATCCGTCCTGGACGGAAGGAGGATTTGGCCTACACTCCCCACGCTGGGTTGGGGACCACATAATACCGCAGCCAAATAACAATTCCTTTGAGGGTTGTTGTTTTCCTGCGAGTCGTGAAGTCACCAAAACGAAGGAAAGAAAGGAGTATAGGCTGGCAACGGATCGACGACCCCTTGGTGTTGCTGATCTCCATGGGCGGTGGTGGTTACCTTCTATCGGGTGACCCACATGCTCGTTTGCCCCCCCTCCCCCCTCTCGTATATAAAAAAAACATTATTATTTTCACAAAGACCAGTTAATTCCAATAATAGAAGTATTTTTTTATCACGTTCCCAACATTTAAAATGCTTTTTTATAAGATTAAGGTGACAAACAAGCATACGACCTGCTTGATGGAAAGCAGTAGCCGCAGAGACTATGGACGCATGTAAGACCAGGGGCATATACGCGCGTTGCCGACCCAGTAATGACCTCTTCACGCCCTTTTTGAAGAACTCCATGTAGTCTCCTGAGAAAACCTCGACCGGCAGTTTATTCCAAAGTCTTGTACTTGAAAGAGATTAGAGCATCCTCCACCACGCGGCTCAACTGCGGGTTGGCGGAGACCAGTGTTTTCAAACCGCCCAAAGGTTAACGACTGTCGTCTAACGACAACGACCGTGACCGACGGCTTAACGTGCCCGCCGAAGCACAGAGGAGCTCGAGATAAATAAACACATCGACAGGCTGCGGTGGACGTTGCTCAACTTCTGTAATCGATTAGATTGACACGCGAAATCCATCCATCGCCATCGAGCTTAGGTTGAATGATCAATTATTATAATCATCAGCACGTCATCAATCTACCATCAACGAGGTATTCATATATCTTGTAGCATTGGCGACAACACACTGCCTTGTGGGATGCCAATATTTATGTCCATATCTATATATATAAAAGAAAGTCGTGTTTGTTACAACACTTATAACTCGAGAACGGCTGGACCGATTGCCATGGTTTTTGATTTGTTGGATTTGTCTCCGTCCAGAATAGCAGAATAACTATTTTAAACATTGGAAAATTTACGAAAAAAATAAAATCAAAGAAAAATCATTTTTCCATACAAAATGTTCGTGGATGTCGGACCTGTCAAACGTGACGTTAACGTGCGTACGTCAAATGTATGCGTGCGTTCAGAAATGTGGGTATAGGATAATAAGTATTAAAACATTGACAAAATTGTCGAAAAATTAAATTTGAAAACGGATTGGGATATTTATTGATTTTCAATTAAATGTCAAATCGATTGGTCTAACTTTTACGTCGCGAAAGTTGTCCGTTGTTGTTTTGAAAATTGTTTATGAATGAATGCTTGAAAATGAATATTAATTGGTTGTCAAGTGTCATGGTACCTACTTTATTTTGTGACAGTAAAATACTGAACTTAATATTTACCCACTGCTGGGTAATATTTACCCACTGCTGGGTAATATTAAATACGGGTCTTCCTTCAACTGAATATGTTTCGAGCATACTCCACCACGCTGCTCAACTGCGAGTTGGCGGACGCCAGTAATTTCAAGCTGCCTAAAGGCCACTTGGCTTAACGACTGCCATCTAATGATAACAACCAGGACCGACTGCTTAACGTGCCTTCCGAAGCACGGAGGAGCTCGAGATAATCTAATGATAACAACCGGGACCGACGGCTTACGTGCCTTCCGAAGCACAGAGGAGCTCGAGATAATCTAATGATAACAACCGGGACCGACATCTTACGTGCCTTCCGAAGCACGGAGGAGCTCGAGATAATCTAATGATAACAACCGGGACCGACGGATTAACGTGCCCTCCGAAGCACGGAGGACCTCGAGTTAATCTAATGATTACAACCGGGACCGACGGATTAACGTACCTTCCGAAGCACGGAGGAGCTCGAGATAATATAAACTCATCCATGGACAGGCTACGGTTGACGTTGCTTAACTTGCGTGTACAATTAGACTGACACGCGCAATGACGCCATCGTGCTTCTCTATTATTTTCTATTATTCATTATATTAATTTCAAGACATCATAAATTTTGTTCAACTAATATGTATACCACGACATTCATTGACAATTAGGCGGTACGAAGTTCGCCGGGCCAGCTAGTTATTTATATATTATTGATAGCTACAATGGCGTTTACCTTGCTTCCTTCTTACCAGAATTTAGGCAGGTAAAACACAAATATAGGTAAAAACATCTTAAAAGTATCCTATTTAACTGCCACCTATCTAACTGTATAAGAAACTATGGTTACATCCAGGCACCTAACTACCATTAAAACTTATCAGAGTGTCCATAAAACTCCACAGTGCTCGGCTGTTAAAATATTCAATAAAAAAACCGTAAAGTTCTTTCTTGCGGGCATTACCTACGTCACGTATAGCGTGCGATAACGTAACTATGAATTTATATATCTATTTCTTTTATATAATAGATCAGAATTGCCAATAGGGAAGTCAAATTTAATCAGACGAAATTAGTTGGAGTAGGAAGCTACTCCAACTAATTTCTTCTGATTAAATTCGTTGTGAGTTCCAAGGCAGCCGTAGTTTTACCACCGGGACTGCAGTGGATTTCATTGTTCATTGCCTTTTTTGGTAGTCGCCGCTGTTAATCCCGGCTACACTGGAGAGACAGTGGTAGACCCCCGTCCCGAAAAAAAAATAGCTCAGCATAATAGCTCCACCTCGCCTGATGTTAAGCGAGAAGAGGAGCCTAAATCGTATCGGCAAGGGACAAGAGACTTCAGGTCAGTGCTAGATGCTTCTTCACATGTACATCATTATAGAGGAGCTCGGTGTCATCGTTGCTAGTGTCAGTCTAATCGACAACGAAGGTTAAGCACCTTCGGCCGTAGCCTGTCTATAGATGGGTTTATTTATCTCGAGTTCCTTAATCCTTCGGAGGGCACGACTGTCATCTGCAAATGACAACAGCTGTCGGTCTCAGCTATAGCCTACGCGGACGACGTGACGGTCATCATCGAGTCTGACTCTAGAGCGGCCATAGAAAGAACCGCTAGCGCGGTGTTGAGCCAAGTTTGCGCCTGGGGTGCCCGAAATAGGCTGAGCTTTTCCTCGAACAAGTCGCAAACTATGACAGTAAAGGGAAAGTTTCAGCGGCCCCCAGTGATTAAGTTAGGCCAGGACTCGGTGAAGAGCGTCACGTCGGCAAAGATCCTTGGCGTGGAATTGGATCCGGGCCTGTTGTTTGTCCAGCACGCCATTAAGATAGGCGAACGTGCAGTGGCGTGTTTCGGTAAAATGTCGAGGGTCTCAGCTTCGTCTTGGGGATTAAGTATCCGGCGTTGAAGATCTTGTATAGGGGTACATACGTAGCAACATTGACTTACGGCGCCGCGATCTGGTGCCATAGAGTACGTACGTATGTTTGTCGTAGTAATTTACTCCGGAGTCAGAGACAGGCACTCATCCTGCTTACGAAAGCGTCCTATCCTCGGTATAGGGATATTCGGGACGTGATGATAGGTGGGGTTCGGCGCACCGGGGCGGAACACGGGCCGGTGTATCACACCAATCTGGTTGCCTCGGCGGCGAACTTCGCGGCCTTGCGCGGG
The DNA here is from genome assembly GCA_937001555.2 of Hypsopygia costalis. Classification (NCBI taxonomy): domain Eukaryota; kingdom Metazoa; phylum Arthropoda; class Insecta; order Lepidoptera; family Pyralidae; genus Hypsopygia; species Hypsopygia costalis. The sequence goes on along the minus strand of OW443350.2, from coordinate 19,622,318 downwards.
TTTGCACATGCGTGGCACGCGAGGAGGAGCGCTGAGGAGAGAGCCGAGAAGGTCGGTTCGGAGCTCGAAGAAGAGGAGGAATAAGGAGGATTTCGGATCACTCTACGGTCGGCAAAGCAGCTGTATCCGTAGATGTCGCTGCCCCAGAAAGGGGAGAACGCGAAATAGGGACAAAGGACAGGAGAGAAATAACTTGTTAAGAATTGCTCGCGGCACAAACAGACCGTAAAGCAGTGCTGCGCGCATCTCCCGCGATTCGGCTCATATGACCGTGTGGTCGGCGGAGCCATGGGAAGGTGGTGGGTTTGTCGGTTTCAGCTGTTGTCATTAGATGACCGTCAAGTAGTTAACCTTTTGGTGCATTGAAAAACACTGTTCCGCCAACAAACTTTTTTACAAATCGAGAAAAAAATATGGTACAATGAGGCAGGCCGTAGGGTTTTTTTGTCACCTTAGTTGCATAAACAAAGTGAGACCAACGATTTAGGATTTGACTTTACTATTAAATTACCTCCTGAAATTATGCTCATGTTCCACTGAAAATAATGTTAATTTGCAACAGTATACCGTATTTAGAACAATTCGTATTTTGATTTCGATTTAGAAAAAAATGTTATCGACAAACACCATAAAGTAACTCGCAAACTCGTTATTCTTCTCTGGCATAAAAAAGAATAATAATATTACGTGTAGGTACTTTTCCGAACAAACTTTTCAACAGCCGCCCCCGAGAGTCGAACTTTGGACAATATTGCTCAGTTTTTTCTCAATGGTGTGTGTGTTGCCAAATGTTGCCAGTTTTTCAACATTTTTCTTTTTTAATATAAAAAGTGTTGACATTTATGTCGATTCTAGTAATATTTAAGATACGAAAGTTTGTGAGAATAAACATATGAATGCTTGGATAGGTTGTTGTATGTTATTCTTTCACGCGTATATCGGTAAACGACACAAAATCATACAGACGAGGTGCTGAAATCTTCAACATCCTTAGGCCGCCGGGCCTAAGGATGTTGAAGATTTCAGCACGATAGGTGAGAACAGTACTCCATATGAGGCCGAACTTGCGACTTGTACAACAGAAGTCTTTGTGCGACACCTTTCTTGGACGCTAGCCTGACCTTCTCCTCCAAGTGACTTTGGAACTGATCGTCAGAGATCTCGACGTTAGGAATTCTAAGGGTGCGTTCGCATAGACCGGCTCGGAGAGGAGAGCAGATTTTGGTGGCGTTTAAAACAGAGTTCTAGGTCATTGGTCTATTTATATAAAAATATACAAAATTATGTCAGTTTATGATACCAAAATTTTGTCACTTAATAATTCAATATAATATGTCAGTTATTTATACATCATTAAATCTGACACATTATCATTTTTCTAATATTATTATTTATATTTTGTCGTTCATAAATTGTGTGATAGAATAATAACATTTCTCTGTTAATGTTTTCTTTAATCTCGACTTAAATATGTTAATAGGAAGTTCTTTCAAGGACTTTGGTAACTTGTTATAAATTTTTGGCCCCATACAAAATATACTATCATACATTAATTTAGTGTTAGATTTCTTGATACATAATTTGCTATTGTCCTATTTCGCTGATTGATATCAGAGAGCCGCAGATACTGCTTTTGGTTGATTCTAATAAAAAGGCTTACCTCATATATATATATAACGAGTGAACAGTCAGTAAACTATTATTTTTGATTTTAATAGCAATGAATGTTATCAATAAGGTATCATTGATATGCAGCAGAAACAGCGTCGGGGACAGAGCCCTGCGTGACGCCAGCATCAATGTCTATGCTATCGGAGCAACTACAGTTAACCACAGCCTTTATGCTTCTGTTGAACAAAAAACAAGCAACCCATTTGCACAAACGTCTAGACAGACAGTACGCTGGCAACTTCGACAGAAGACTGCGGTGCCAGACCCGATCGAATGCCTTCGCTATGTCTAGGCTTACAGTCAATGTCTCACCTTGACTCTCCATTGCTGGAACAAAGAAAGGAAGGAGAATAGGCTGGCAATGGATCGGCGACCCCTTGGTGTTGCTGATCTCCATGGGCAGTGTTGATTGCTTTCCATCAGGTGAGCCACATGCTAGTTTGCTACCCAATCATATATAAAAAAAAGTGCGTGAGAACACCAGAAGATCACCAGTAGAACGACTGTGGCGAAAACCGTATTGACGATCCCTGATTAAGTCGTGCTCTTCTAGGTACCTAGCTCCAAACTAAGTAAAGCTTATGCTATGGGTACTGGACTGATATAATACTTAAATTCGTTTTTTTTGTATGGTTGCCCATAATACATAGAACTACACTTAGCCAAACATAAAGAAAAAGAAAGAGAAAACACATATGTTCATGCATAAAATTTGTCTTGTGCGAGGATTGTATCTGCGACCTCGGAGTCAAATTGGTCATTGCTGGCAAATCTACGTCCGAGTTAGGGTTACTAGAACATTGTCAAATAGCATATTGTAAGCACTTATACCAGTCGAATTACCCAATATAAGCTATATAACTTGGGTAATCAGTCCGGGACACGGGGCGGGTTAATGTCGAGGGTCAGTCGCACTGGATTTCCCCGGGGCACCGCGGCCCTGCGACGGGCGGACGGCTATTAGAGTTATTATGAAATTTACTAGTTGGAATGTCCTTATTCATTTTCATATAATTGGTTTTGTTTTGTGATTTTAACTGATATCAATATTGGATGGCGACATTATTGATTTCCGATAATATAAAGCCCTTAGATAGACCGACGACTTTAAAAAAATGCGAGAAGTGATGGGTCGTATATGGTGGAAAGCATTAGGAAAGGCCTCTATCCGGTAGATCAGGGTGTAAGGGGTTTATCAACATCTTTGTACCAAAGCCAACCTCACCTGCACGTGGTGCACCATTACACACTGCCATATAGTCCCAAACTTAGCAAAACTTATACTATGGATATTATACATAAATGTATATATTTTTTGCAAATACTTACATATAATACATAGAAAAAACCCAGACCAAGACAAGCAGACATGTTCATGCACACAAATATTTGTCTTATGCGGGAATCGAACCCGCGATCTCGGAGTCAAGATGGCCATTGCTAACCATTCGACCACCGAGCTCGGCATTTATATTTATGATATAAATGCCGATTTATGATATAATATATAAATTGTTTACAAAAACTGCGCTGTGCTGCACTGTGTCGCGTGCACGGCATGCTGAATTTTCATAGACTATTAAAATTTCATATTATGAATACACCACAGCGAGAATGCAATAAATTTGCCATCCGACGAGTTTGAAACTCTGCGAGCTTGGAATCCGGCGACTTTGATGTTCAGCGGGCGGACACAGCCTCTCGGATCATTAACGTTTCCTTCAAAATTTAATAAAAAGCAGTTATTTTGCTCGGAGCAAAAGGTATTTTACACAAATACGATCCTGATCTCCGTCCTTAATGAGTATTTGATGACTTTAGCGCCATGTGTAAGGAAAAAAATATGTTTTTAAACTTCTTGAGGAAACCTATACTGTATGACGAGCTCGGTGGCGTAGCGGTCAATGACACGGCTTCGACACCAACACTCGTGGGTTCGATTCCCACACATTTGTGTGCATGAACATGTCTGTTTGTCTTGGTCTGGGTGTTTTCTATATATCATAAGTATGTATTTACAAAAAAAAAATTTTTACGTATGTTTATCAGTTGTCTAGTACCCATAACACAAGCTTCGCTTACTTTGGGGCTAGATGGCGCTGTGTAATTTGTCTGACAATATTTATATTTATTATTTATATCTGGCGAATTCGACGAATTGACGAGCTCGGCGGTCGAATGGTTAGCAATGGCCACTTTGACTCCGACGTTGCGGGTTCCATTCCCGCACAAGACGAACATTTGTGTATATAAACATGTCTGTTTGTCTTGGTCTGGGTGTTTTCTACGTATTTATTATAAGTATTTACAAAAATAAATGTATTTAAGTATATTCATCAATTGTCTACTACCCTAACAAAAGCTTTGCGATTTTTTGGGACGAAATGGCGCTGGGTAAATTGTCTAGAACATTTATAAAAAAAAATATTTAGAACTTTTGGGGTGTAAGTGGGTAACCTGATCTTTAGAGCCTAAGCCAACGTCATCTGCACGTTATCCAAAGGCTCTGGTAAAAGAGAGGTAGTGTACAGCGTATTTGTCAGCTGCCCGACTGGAAAGTACACACTAAGTCACATAATACTGCAGCCAGTAATTCCCTTGAGGGTTGTTGTATTTCTGCGAGTGATTGAGGTCACGAGTATGAAAGGAGTGCCGGATGGCGGCGTGCGAGCGAAAATATAAAAAATAATAATTAAAAAGTCACTATCACAGCTGAGACCACACCCCGGCCACTCAATACAAATGTCGCGTCGGTACCTACTACATAGACAATGACGTCTGTGCAGAGCGTGAATAAGCTTGTATGCGTGCGGCGCCATATAAACTGTTCCAGATTTGTCTCAGGGGGGAGGTGAGGTCGATACGAGAGAGCGGCAGGGAATGTCCATACTGTATATAGTACTATTACTTATACTGTGCTGAGACTAATCGAATCACACGTGTTTTTTTTTTTTTTTTTTTTTTTTTATACTACGTCGGGTGGCAGACAAGCACACGGCCCGCCTGATGTGGAGCGGTTACCGTAGCCATATTAACGCTTGCAACATAAAATATTGCTCGCGCGCCGCCACCCCCGCTGCCAACGCAGCATCTCCTTCCTTTCTTTCTGGTGACCTCACTTACTCGCAGGAACACAACAACCCTCAAGGGAATTGTTATTTGGCTGCGGTATTCTATGAGGTGGAGGTACATTCCCCAGTCGGGTAGCTTACAATTACGCTCCCTACCTCTCTTTTCGCCAGAGCTTCGTTTGTCAGTCAGCAGGGTGCACCACGTGCAGGTGAAGTTGACGTTGACAAAGATCTTGATGAACCACTTACACCCCAAATGTTATATGAAATCCGTCAAGCGGCTTAAGCGCGCCAAAGAATAGCCTATTTGATCAAAGCCACACGTGAAAGAATTACTTTGATAGCACAAAAATCTCTTGAGATATGTTAATTTGAAAATTACAATTTTGGACTTTCCCGAATACGCTCCATACAACAGGCTACTAGGTTATGACGTCACAGTTTGTATCATGTATGGATTAAATCAGAAATTTGTACAACAGTTATGTTAAATATTACGTTTATGTAATTAATATCATAATAAAAGTTATAGTATTTTTATAGCTTTTCCAATGGAAATATTATTTTTTAATAATTTCATACCTTTAAATTGGACTTTCCCGCCAAACTTCGATTGACCCTCAAATAAGTCGGATGGAAGATATTACAATGAAAGTTTGCAGATCTTTATAGTCTTGTGTATTGTACGAAATTGTCAAATAATTTATACAATTTTTAACATTATCAAATAGCCTATTATACATCATACACTCGATATATATAACACTCCCTTCTTCGTCAATCGGGTAAAAAAACGAATTTGCCAGTTGGACACACATAAAAAATAATAAAGAATCTCATAGTTAATTTACGAGTCCAACCTTCTTATCCAGATCTCCATTAAAGTTGGTAAGTTCTTAAACTTCGTTACTTATCCAGAAATGAGTTCCGACCATCTGCAGCGGTAGTTTTTGAAGATTGCATCTGAGATAAACGCCACAGCTCGAAGTGGGCCAACTGTGAAATTAATTTAAGTGCCAGCATCCGAGGTCGGCGCCTCTGCGCTACTTTACTCTGTGGTTAGTGTTAAGTGGAGTTTTGAGTATTGTGGAATTGTCGCTGATTGCGAGTAGATGTAATTTGAGATTGAGCGTGGAAATCGTAAATTTAATATTATAATAATAACGTCACACTGCAAATGTCTCACAGTTAGAGATGGGCAAAATGCCCGCCATTAACAATAAGTGCCCAGTAAGTACCTGTAAATGCCCAATAAATGCCTAGTTTTGGGCATAAATAGGGAATTTATAAGTACTTTTTGGGCAATGCGCTTTGTATGGTAAGCAGACGCTTGCCATACAAAGCTCACACAGACGTGTGACTACGGTAATCCTACACGGGCCGTATGTTAGTTTGGCACATGTCGTTTTATAAAAAAAAAAGTGTCACCTTACCCTTACGAGTATAACCTTACGTCGAGTTTTTGTTTCAAATAAAGCACATTCATCTATCTGTCTATCTAAACATCAGTTAAACAATACATAATATATACAATCGATATACAAATAGACTATAAAACGTTGTCTGAAAGAGATTGTTTACAGCGATAACGCCGCCCATTGTATTGCTTCCAGTTTAGTTTTGAACGAGTCTTTTATTGACGCTATAAAGAGTTATATTATCGAATCGTACGAATAAAATGGATATGTGTACTTACATCTTCGATCAATACATGGTGTAACATACACGTTATTTCTAGTTGTACGATAACTAATAATTAAATTGATCTACACTACTTTGCGTGCTTCCGCCACCAATTAGTTCATGCAAACTACTGCCGGCCGGCACCCACCCACTACCGTTAGTTAGTAGTTTGCTCCAGCTGCTGTGGTCGCCTCGGCGAATCTCCAACATCTGAAACAGAAAATACATGCGACCGCGATGTTGGAGATTCGCCGAGACGACCACAGCAGCTGGAGCAGAGACGACCAAAGCAGCCACGGCAGTCGCATGCAACTACTAACGGTAGTGGGTGGGTGCCGGCCGGCAGTAGTTTGCATGAACTAATTGGTGGCGGAAGCACGCAAAGTAGTGTAGATCAAATTGCCTGTAAATTTGACTTCCGCAAAATAACACCAGAATCAATTAACTAATAATTAAATGTTTTCCTACAACATGAAACTACAACGTCTGTAGATTGGAAGGAGTTTCGTCACCGCTACTTACTTTGTACTTAATTTTAATATCGATGGTCAATTCTACTTGTGATGGCTATAGAATTTAAATATTATTGAGGGCGTATTCTTTTAATAAATTTCAACATATTTCAATAGATAGATACGTTTATAACTACAGTTACACCCATACCAAAATTAAATTAAAACATCGGACGCGCAGCATGCGCCACCATAGCGCAATTTTTTTTTTTTTTCGAAATCCCGAATTGATATCGGAAAACCAAGGTCACTTTTCATTACTACTTTGTGATGCTCTACACGAATCCGTAGTCAGAATTTCGAAATTTTGAGTTTCATGCCAACAGACGGACAGACAGAACGACTTTTTTTTCGAAATCCCGGATTGATATCAAAATACCAAGGTCATTTTACATTACTACTTTTTGATTCTCTACACGAATCCGAAGTCAAAATTTCTAAATTTTGAGTTTCATGGCAATGGACAGACAGAACGACCTTTCATAAGCTCAATGAATTTCGCTGTAAATAACAATGAGAAAAATTTTACATTATGAAACAGAACGCGGTATAAAAGATGCATATGCGTGCTGCAGCAAGCAAATGGCCACAGCTCAGTATGACTTTTTAGCTCATTGTGCAAAAAACACTGACATCTCTACGTGTAGAAGAGTGACTCCAGTCAATCAGAGATCATTGAGTCACCGACGATTCGAACTGCTGTTCGTTTCGTAGGCGGCCAAATGTGCAAGTAAGTACTGGGGCTAAATAAATTTAAAAAAAGGTACATAAAAATACAATTTTATTAATAGATTTATCCTAAAGCTGTATCGTTAATTAACTTTTTAATTAATAATAACATTCTTATATCCAGGGGCAATGAATGTTTCTGTTGTTTTTAAATAAAAACATGTTAACCATAAACAAATGAACATGAATGCGTGGGTGAACCAATTTTAGCTCCAATAGCTAAATATATTTTATGATTAACTTTAGCGAACCGCTCTGGTTTTGCCCATGTTGAATAATAAATAAAATAAATAAATATTTCTGGACAATTTACACAGCGCCATCTAGTCCCAAATAAAGAGAAAAGCTTGTGTTATGGGTACTAGACAACGGATAAATGTACTTAAATATATATATATTTTAAATACATAGTTATAATACATAGAAAACACCCAGACCAAGACAAACAGACATGTTCATGCACACAAATGTTTGTCTTGTGCCGGGATCGAACCCGCGACCTCGGAGTCAAAGTGGCCATTGCTAACCATTCGATCACGGAGCTCGTCAAATAATATAAATGTAATAGCTGACCCGACACACGTTATCCTATTTTCGAGTCGAGAATCAAAATATTGGATGGTAATCGGCTTCAGCTTCGGCGGTATCTGTCAAATGGTCCAGGTAAGGGCACATTAACCTTGATTCTTCGACTATCGTTATTATGCCGTACGTAATAAGTGTTACAATCCATTGTGACTGTCAAACATCAAATGGTTGCCTTGTATACATACACAAGACAATTATCGACCAGCTCGGTGCTCGAATTTTTAGCAATGGCCATTTCCGCTCTGTGGTTGTAGGTTCGATCCCCGCACAAGACAAGTATTTGTGTGCATGAACATGTCTGTTTGTCTTGGTCTGAGTGTTTACTATGATCTATTTTATGTGTTTTATATGATCGTATTTAAGTATAATAATATCAGTTATCTAGTACCCATAGTACGAGCTTTGCTTAGTTTGGGACTAGATGGCAGTGTGTAACTTGTCCAGGAATATTTATTATTATTATTACTATTTATTTATCCTACGCAGGCAGAGCCGGTTCACATTATTAGTAACATTTATTTATTTGTACTTTGTATTAAATGTACTGATGAATAGAATGTATGTAACGTTCCCAGAATGTTTAATTTCAGTGATAGTTTCAGTGTTATTTGCGAATAGAATTTATGCAGTAATAATTAATCAGTGCGTTCGAACCGCACGCTGCGGTTTCATCGATATACAAACGTCGAATATTTGAGTGAGCCTCGAATTCGAGCCGTGCTGCGGTCGCCCGGGACAGTATTTCACTTCTGTATTTATTGAATATGATAGTCGAATTGAAATAGAAATTGTGTATGTGATATTTGTTGATTTGCTTTTAAATAATTCTTTTCGATAAAATTTTACTAAAGCTTTTTGTGTTTCGGGATGGATAGGTAGATATGTAGAAAAAAATATTTTTTTGTATCACTAATAACTCGCCTGATTAAAAGTAGATCTGCAAACCGCAGTTCATAGGCTCGTGCGAAACAAATCACTTCACACCCTTTATGAAGGAATCCTATGCTGTAGCATCTGGGTAAAACCTTAATAGTTCATTCCATAACTTGATAGTCCGCGGGAGAAAGTTGTTGCGTTGGCAGCGGGCGTGGCAGCGCGCGAGCTGTATTGAAATATATTGAGAGCGTTAATGTGGCTACCGTAACCGCTTCGTAGCAGTGGGCTGGCCATATTTGCAACACCAGCAACGCCAAATGTGAGAGGAAAGTCATGGTGTGGAGGCCACGTGTGGGAAGACGAAGAGTAGGGTGCCCACCCTAGATGGACCGCCGACCTCAAAAAAGTGGCTGATAGCGGTTGGATGCGGAAAATAGAGGATCGCATATGGTGAAAAGCATTGGGGAAGGCTTATATCCAGCAGTGGGTAGATACAGGCTGATAGTGATGATGATGATAAACCGCTTTACATCAGGCGTGCCGTAAAAGCTGGGCAGACAAGTAGTTTACGACCCGACGTAGTGTAAAAAATAATACAATTACGGGTTATGTAAAAAACGACCACAATTTTGGATAATTCTAAGATTAGATTTCCTAAAAAAATGTTCTTCCGATATCTTTCCCTAAACTCATATAAAAATTCGCACGACTTAACAGTCAAAACTTTATTTGCCCTCTTCGTACTACAAAAATATTGTAAAGCAAAAATGCGGAAAAAATGTACAAGCAATGCATACCCGAGGCAAGTACGAAATCACACCCTTCAAGCGGGGAAATAAACAAGATACATGTTTTTTCTTCTATCCCAATTCCTCCCCTAATCTTGAGACACCGCGTAGCTGAGCTGAATTCAAATTTACTCTATTGACTGAAAGAAGTAACACTTTTTCAGTCCCAATTTTGTTTAATTAGAAAAGTTTCAGATTTAAGTTGTTCGGTTACGGTTTAGGGTGGGGTGCGACTGTCAGCGTGGAGTTTGTAAATTAGTTAAATTTTATTCAAGATTTTGAGGAACAAAAAGAAAAAAGCTTTTGTTATTAATAAAGGCGAGATATTTTTTTACTTCATAATGTTTAACTCCACGGATATTTACAGTTTGTGATAATATTCAAATATTCTTAATTGTCATGTTTTTGAACTCTTTACTAGTGATTACTTGGGGTGTAAGTGGTCCCTTCAACATATTTCAATCAAGGCCCATAAAAATCACGTGCACGTGATGAAAAAAGAGGTAGAGCACAGCGTATTTTGGAAGCCGTCCGTCTGGTGGAGTACCTCACAGAATACCGCAGCCAAATAAATTGCCTTCAGCGTTGTTGTGTTTCTGTGAGTGCGTAAGGTCACTATGAATGATAGAATTGCTGCGTTTGCAGCGGGGCTGGAAGCCAGCCATATAAACACATGGCTACGGGAACCGCGTCAGATACTACTTTATGTACATTACTTTTGTCAACTTCTATTACTTTATTTAATCTACCAGCATTACGAAACTTAATTCTAGATGGCCGTCCTCAAATCTTGCAAGTTTGACCCTATTCTTAGTGTCCGATTGTGCTGAAATTTGACACGTTAGTTTGGTTCTCAAGACGCCATTTTTATCCAGTATGGTGGTCACCACAAAATGACAATTTATATTTCTTGAATACACACTCATTATATGTGTATCAAAAGTACCTAAGTACTTGATGGGTGAAACGCAATATGTAATTTTTTTGGTATTATTTAAAAACTATTGTTTATTTTTCTTATACCTGTTATGTGATAGTTCCATAAAGTACTTTAACTCTCAATCGCTTACAATAGAGCCTCAAACTCACATCCATGTATAACAACGGAGTTACAGTAATCTGTTTCGGGTGTCCAGTAATCCTGTTTTATACCTCCCGAACACGATGTAAATATCGTTAATCTGCCAACCCTATCCGTCTCTCGTAGGGCTGTCAAATCAGTGGTTTTGTTACATACTAAGTCGGTAATTAACCCATAGTCCTTCCGCTGTTGAGTGACTGTGTGGTTTCGCTTTATTTAAAAGTTTTAGTCTGAGAGCTTGCTTCATAATGTGGGTTTATGCCAGTGGTTTCAAAGCCACTGACTTAACTGACAAAGTCAATTTCGTCTTTTATTCATTATTTTTTTCGAAAATAGCTTTTATTAGTTGTAAAAAATAATAATGATAAATTTAACTTACTTTATTTCTGTTATGAAGGATATTCATTTGAGACCTATGTTATAGGGGTTATTATATATAAGTGGAAATTTATAAATTGCAGTATTATGTCGGCCGCCATATTATATTACTTAGTATATTGTTAGGAGAACTAAACTACTTGTATAATGTTCGTAAACTTTATTATAGCTTTAAATGGGGCTTACAAACATCAAAACGTTTTACATTAGTTAACGAGCGAGCGCGGGTCAGTTTCGCGTGGTCAAAAAAGCTTAGCGCGCGGCGATGTCCCATATGTCACTGGTGGCGAGCGTCGACGGGCCGCGGGGCGAGCCAGACGAGTGGCGGGCGGGGTATTCAGGTACTCGCCGTTCGTTCCGAGATCGAGAAGTTTTGGGTCCACGCGTTACAGCCTCCCCCTCTAACCCAGACGTTGCGCCCCCGAAGTCGGGTTAGCCTTACGAGGTCTCCCCCTCTTACGTTTCTCCTGTACAGGAGCCTGGACGCGCCCAACAAAAGGAGTCAAAACCGAAACGTGGTATCTACCTAACAAAGTACCATCGCTAATGCGCTCCAAGGCATAAGTCGAAGCACCAACTACCTCCTGCACACGATACGGCCCATCACGGCGAGGTATGAACTTTGGTGTCTGTCCTCTGCTCGTGTCGTTAGAGCCTTGAGTCTTGAGCAATACGAGATCCCCTACCTTGTAATCCGGCGCCGGGCGGCGATTCTCGTCGGCGTACTTCTTTCGAACTGCCTGGGCCTTTTCGTGCACGTCTCGAGCATCGATCAACACTGCAGGCAAAGACTTGAGGAACGGCGTGATAGAGAGAACGACATTCTCATTTTCGACTATAGTTCTCATATCAGAGTATATATCAGCAGGCGCGCGCATCTCGCGCCCGAAATTTAAATAAGCAGGCGACTGGTTTGTGCTTGCAGTAACCGCAGAGTTCATGGCAAAACGAATCGCCGCAAGATGGACATCCCAAGTGTTGTGATCATTACCTACCAAAATAGCCAGTTGAGGTTTGAGGTCGCGGTTCTTGCGCTCGACGGGATTAGCCTCAGGGTGGTAATATGACGTTAGAGCCTGTTTGATCCCCATGACGTGGCAGGTTTGCTGCATCACCTCGGACACGAATTGAACGCCGTTGTCACTTATGAGCCTTCTCGGGACACCGTAGCGCAAAAACACCTCGTTCACTAACACCTTAGCACACTCTTCACTAGTGGCGGATGAGAGACTGAACAATTCTACCCACCTAGTACAAGTATCCTCCACTATGAGGATCCATTTGTTACCAGAGGGCGTCTCCGGCAACGGACCAAACAGGTCCACTGCGAGGACTTCGAATCGGCGTGATGTAGCGGGCACTTGAAGCAACCCAGCAGGCTTCCGGGTATCTGCCTTATACCGCTGGCACGCCACGCAGTTTTTAATGTATTGAGCAACGTAAGCTCTCATACCAGGCCAATAATACTTACCGACGATGCGCTGTAACGTTCTCTCTACGCCGAAATGTCCAGCGGTAGGGGCGTCGTGGTACTCAGCCAACACGTCCTTGCGCTCGTGTTCCGGTACCACCAAACAAGCGTCATCATCGTCTTCGTTCTCGGGACCATAACGATATAACACACCGTCAGCTACAACATACCCTTTGTCAGACCAAGTCCTCCCCCTAAACGGATCGTCGGACTCCAATGCTTCGATGATCTTATGTACCTCGGTGTCCTTCGCTTGGCTCTCTCGAACATCTTTGGGGCAGCGCGACGGCAGATCCACAACGGCAAGGCACAGGTCACAGTCTGCGTCTGCAGCGCACGCGGGACGCGACAGCGTGTCCGCGACCACATTTGACTTACCAGGTGTGTACTCTATCTTTAGGTTGTACTCCTGAAGACTGAGCGCCCATCTAGCGAGACGACCACTGGGCGATTTCAGACTCATGAGCCACCTTAGCGGCTGATGATCGGACTTGATTGTTACCTCTGAACCGTCAATGTATCCACGGAACTTAGATACAGCCCACACGACGGCGAGGGCCTCTCGCTCCGTCGTGTTGTAATTTCTCTCTGCTGTCGTGAGGAGACGACTAGCGTACTCGACAGGTCGTTCGTCGGTCCCCTCCCCCTGGAAAAGAGCCGCCCCAAGAGCATAGCTGCTGCTGTCAGTCCTGAGGACGAATGGTTTCGTCTCGTCAGCCTGACGAAGAATAGGAGCCGAAACCAGGAGAGACTTAATCTTCTCGAAGGCGTTTTGCTGCTCAGGGCCCCACTCCCAGGTGCTTGCCTTTTTTAGCAAACGAGTCAACGGCGCACTGGTTTCGGCGTAATTTGGCACGAAGCGTCTGAACCAGCTTGAGGTTTGCAGAAAACACTTCAGGTGCTTCACGTTCTGAGGAGGAGACATGTTGGCTATAGCGGAAGTTTTGTCCGGGTCTACATGAATACCACCTGGTACGATGACATGGCCCAGGAACTTGACGCTCTCCCTCGCGAAGTGGCTCTTTTCGCGATTCACCCGCAGATTAAACATAGCGAGGCGATTAAACACCGCTTCCAGATCTGCGAGGTGCCTTTCAAAGGACTCCTCAGACAGCACTAGCAAATCATCCAAATACGCGACCAGAGTGATACCAGGTAGGTTGGACTTGAACCGGTCAATGAGCCTCTGGAAAGTGGCCCCAGAATTGCGAAGCCCCATCGGCATGCGCTTGAACCTAAAGGTACCCAATGGCGTAGTGAAGGAAGTGAGGTCCCTATGGTCGGGATCTACGCTCACCTGGAAGTAGCCAGACCTGAGGTCCAGCGTAGTCATAAACTTGGAGGTCTTCGCAGCGTGGAGCACGTCTTCAATCCTGGGGAGTGGGTAGCGATCAGGCTCAGTCACTGCGTTAAGCTTACGGTAGTCGACGCACAGCCTGTAGCTCCCATCCTTCTTCTTCACCAAGACGACGTTGGAAGCCCACGGGGATTCGCACTCCTCGATGACATCCGCATTGAGCAACTTTTGCAGCTCCCTCTCCAAAGCTTCCTTCTTCGACGGGGACAACCTATAAGGAGGTGAAGCGATGGGTTCCTGATTTTCACCTACCTTAATCTTGTGGGTGGCGAAATCTGTAGGAGGTCCCTCGGCAGCAAACTGGTCTGCTCTGCTATGCAGAAACGCATTGAGCGCATCTCTGTGCTCTGGTGGAAGCTTCGTTCCTTCGTCGTCGCGCAGCGAAATGTTGGAGATATCGGCTCGCATCAGCTCTGTGCTATTTAAAATAAAAGATTGCACGAAAGGAAATACCTGGTCGGGGTTGTCAGAAAAGTACCACGACTCCTGGGCCAAGTCCAATACGACACCAGCCTTAGCGATAAAATCGCGGCCTAACAATGTACGAGTATCTTCCCCCGGGAACGTCACGAACTCCGTAATTACTTGCTTACCCTCTAAAACAACCGGTACCGCGGCGGTTAATACCACTTTAGTACGTCGTGATCCGTCCGCAAGCCCTATGGTGCGTTCCGTCTCACGAAACTGTACCCCGTCCGATTGTAAGATAGAATGCAATAATGGGCTAGCCACACTGCATGTAGCCCCCGTGTCTACTATCGCGACCCCCACCCTATTCGCAACGGCAATAGATATAGTAGGGTGCGATGGCAACGTCACCCCCGGTGCACGTACAGCACTGCTGTCACTGAGGATGTTGAAGTCTGAAGACTGCGCAGGTACGCTCTTACCCCGACAGTTCTCACATTTCGACCTAACCACCCCCGGCTGACCGCATCCATAACAACGTATATTATTAGTCCCCATATTAACATTGTTACTATTAGGAACCGCATCATTTGATTTGACGCCCTTATTTTGCAAATTGCGACAATCCGTAACAACATGACCGTAGAACTTGCAAAACGAACAACGAACGCGCTTATCACGTTTCACTGTCTCGTTCGAGTTAGGCGCGAGTTTCGCACCAGTAGTACCGCGCGGACCCATAGTAACGCTACGTTCGGGATCGCGTCGCTCGCGCAGCCGTAGCTCGCATGTTCGAGAATCGTCGGGACTCGTCGCGGATATTGCGGCGCTCGGGCTCGCTACCGTGAATGCAAATGAATTTTTTGGGACTTGATTTTCCGCAATTGCATCTTCAATGACCCTCGCTCTCTCTACAAACGAATCTAAACTAATACCGACTTCATTTCTCGGTAACCGTTTTCTAACACGACGGTGTAACAACCCGTAAATTATGTCGATTTGCATACATATAGGTACTACGTACGGCAACTTCACTAATAACGATCGTACTTTACATATAAACACTTCTGCTCTTTCCGCGTCCTTTTGTTCAGCTCCGAATATCTCGCGTAGGACCTTGTACGCCGGTCGTTGGACCCCGTACATAGCACGAAGTCGCGCCACAGCGTCGGACCAGGTCGCGACGCCGGCGCGGGCTCCGCGCCACCACACGGCCGCGTCGCCCTCCAGCAGCATGGGGAGGCCGCGCAGCGCGTGTTCGTCACTCACGGCCGCGCACTCCTTGAACACCTCCGTCGCATCGATGAACGCCTCTAACACTTCAGCGTCGCGTGAACTCCCGTCGAACCTGGCGGTGCACTTGGAGAAGTTACCTCCGGTGCTGACGGTGGGCGCAGGCGTGTTTGGCGTTGACGTCGGACTCGACGGGCACCGCGGCCCACTGTAAGGGAGTGACATCAGCGTTTCCACTAGGGTTCTGTTCGTTTCCGCTTGCATTCTGGCGAATGACTCCATGACGCCTGCCAGGAATCTCTCGGCGTCCACGCCTGTGGATGCGCTAGCGCCAACGGGCGCGGGTGCGGGGGCCGCGGCGGCGCCCCGGCCTGGGGCGTTTGACTTCGCCGTTGGATCATAGTTCTCCGGTTCGCTCGCGTCGTCGCTTGTAACCTCGTTACCGACTGGTTGCCGCTGGTCGCCAGTGGCTCGTGTAGATCGCGTAGCTTTCGGCATGCTCACGATGTCACACACTTTTTTATCACGTAGGCAATAGATATGGCCGTTGCGTGTGTTCGCAACGCGGGAATTACACAGATTCTCACTCAAGTAGGGTTCGAAGCCGCAAGTTGGGCACCACTATAATGTTCGTAAACTTTATTATAGCTTTAAATGGGGCTTACAAACATCAAAACGTTTTACATTAGTTAACGAGCGAGCGCGGGTCAGTTTCGCGTGGTCAAAAAAGCTTAGCGCGCGGCGATGTCCCATATGTCACTGGTGGCGAGCGTCGACGGGCCGCGGGGCGAGCCAGACGAGTGGCGGGCGGGGTATTCAGGTACTCGCCGTTCGTTCCGAGATCGAGAAGTTTTGGGTCCACGCGTTACACTTGCTAAATTTCAGTTCAATCGGACACTGACAATTGGGTCAAATTTAATTTGCAAGACTTTAATAGACACCGCGGCGAAACTAAATAAAAGCTTATAGAAACACAGCCCACAGGTTTAGTACTAGTATTTAAATATTACTTTAATATTACAAAGAATCGGAGCCCTAATTTCGACAATTACCCCGCGAAGCGTCCGTATGTAAATTTTTAACTCTCCATAAACCCCACAATGGAACTAAAAATATCTTCACAAAAATCTCCGGCGTGCTCAAATGAGTAGATGAATAAGGCAGAGGCTGCATAAAGGCCTAATTTAAGGCCCAGTTGAATATTTGACGTCGGTATCTCGGAGTATAAAATTTTATTCCCTGCATTTTCGCTTTGAGCTGTTGTACTATGTTGTGATTACTTGCGATACGCTCTCGAGTCCCGACGTCGCGCGGTGTTTTTATTACGATTATACTTAGAATCAAATATAAAAAAATGTTCATATAATATGTTAATTTATATGCTTACTGACGAGCTCCGCGTTCTTGCTAACGAGTACTGTTAGTGTTTTCATTTCGCTGTTAACAACGTTAGTAGGAGAGCTGGTACCAATTTTTGGGTAGGTACTTGAGGCAAGTTGAAACTTGTCACATACCTCTCCTATTATACCCCAACACGGAACTTCAGACCTGGCTGGTGAGTAGCGGGGCTAAATCAACCCAACCAAAATTTTTAATAATGAAACTTTTATGTACAAGGCCGACTCGCACTTAACAAGTTTTTTTTTATTTTCTTATAGCTTTATTTCATGTATTTATATATTGATAAGATCTAATTGCATTGTTGTATCTAGATTGCTGGTGCTAATTGGATAGTATAAAAAAATATCTAGAAAAAGCTTCGATGAATAGGAAAGTTGTTAACAAAAATGAAACAAAATCAGTTTCGTAATTTTTTGCAACAAAAAAGTTTAATTGGCTTGCACCAGCGCCATAACTTGTTTTTAATTTAAACTTTAAGTAAAGGACAGTTGTAATAAAAACTAAAAAGCAAATAATAGTTTCAGTCAAGTCGCGGTGAAGCTGACATGCTCTGAATTTCAATGTTTGTGATTTCAATGAATTTGTTTATTTAAAAATGATAAATTATATTTATTAGACATGTAAATGGTTCACCGTGTTCTATGAGCCTAAGCCCACAAGAAAGACACAAGGTAAGCTCTTCCCATATGTTGTCAAGACTACGTCACGAATTTAGTTAATTTCTATGTCTTCTTTCATTCTTAACCGACTCCAAAAAAGGAGGAGGTTCTCAATTCGGCTGTATTTTTCTTTTTTAATGTTTGTTATTAAATTAATCCATGATTTATAAACCGATTTGAAAAAAACTTTTTTATTTGAAAGAGTATTCTTCCAGATTGGTTCCATATATTTATCATCATCATCAGTAGCGTGTACATACATACATATAGAGTAATGTTTGACGTGACCGTGACACGTGACCAGATTTGTCGCTAAAGAATATACCATGTATCGTTGTAACATACCTAAGCTAACCTCAGGCGGTATGTTTATTTGTCACTCGATGTAGTATAAAATGTGACATTTTGTTTTATCCGACTGACGAAGAATGGAGGGTAATGTTTTTCGAGCACATGTGACCTGCCTGATGTCAAGCTGTTACCGCATAACCATCGCTACCAATGCAGTAGCTACTTCCTTCCTAGTGACCTCACTCACTCGCAAGAACACAACATCCCTCAAGAGAATTGTTATTTGACTGCGGTATTCTGTGAGATGGAGGTACTTGCCCAGTCGCGCAGCTTACAAAATATGCTATGCCCTAACTCTTTCTTCAGCATCATTTGTGAGTCAGCAGGGTGCACCATATGCAAGAGACTTTAGTTCAAAGTTGTTGATGAATCACTTACACCCCAAGGTGTGACAAGAGAGCCTATACCCCCGTCTCTTACAGTGTCTCGTTCTAAATAATTTCGCATTTGCTACTTATTATACTTATCCATACATATAATAAAATTCTAACAGATTCTGGAAAATGTCTATATATAGGCATATGAGGGGTCTACATAGAAGCAAAAGAAGCCAAATGTTTGCTTAAAAAAAATTGGTTATCTGTAAAGTCGGTTTACGGACGATAATTTTACGTGATAACGTCATAAGAAAACATCGGCCGATGGAGTGGAAGAGAGATAGATACGGCACAAGCCGCGCTCTCGCTTGCATGCTCGGCTCAGGCGGAATGTGACAATAAGTCATGCTTTTTCGTGCGTGCAGCCTGCGTTCATCGATTTATAAAACGTTATGACGTTTAAAAAAATCTATAGCAGTGTCCCGTGTCTAAACATAACGTATATGCTGAATCTATGAATTCATTTACTGTACTTTTACCTCCAAAAAGCTTTTTGCACGACATACTTTCATTAAAATCGCAAATTGATAATTTATTCCCGCAATAATGGAATTCACAAAACAACGCTATAAAAGCCTTCAATTGCTAACGATTACTTTGGAAGTCAATTATAACGAATTAGCAGACGCCATTGAAATTCAGAACGTCCCGACTTCAGCACGACTTGGCTAACAACCCTTATTTGTTTTTTTATTTCGCTGAAAACTGAACTTAACTGTGTTTCTTTAAAGCTTAAATTTGATTGTGGACTTCAGTACTAACTATTCGTAGTGTTGTTAAGCTTTTAGGTAATTCAATTTTTTTCTCAGCGCAATTTACTCATGGACAATGATTTTTAAATCCAATATACTACAGCTAAATAACTAATTTCGCGTTGATGTGTTCCTGCGAGTGAGTGGGGTCACCAAGAAGGAATGTGTTGTTGCATTGGTAGGAAGGGCGGCGGACAGCGAGCGATATTTCATATAGCGAAAGAAGCTCTGAGTAAAGAAAGGCAGTGTATTTATAAGGTGAGCAATTGGGGAAGTACCTCCACTTCACAGAATACTGCAGCCCAATGACAATTTTCTTGAGTGTTGATGTGTTCCTGCTAGTTAGTGAATTTTAAGCAACTCAAGGATTTTGTTATTTAGCTGCTATTTTCTGCAAGGTTAAGGTTCTTTAGTTAGATTGTACCTATTAGATTCCTTATGTATGCTTCTCCAATGTGAAACAATTTTTGAATACCTATTGATTGTATTATGAATGTAAATTTACATAAAGATCTCTTTAGCTTGAAACACAGGAACATTCCTAGTAGTGGTGGGTACCGACGCCGACGATTTTACAGTCGACGCAACTAGACCGTTTACCGTCGACGATGAACTAATTTAAAAAATAGTCTAATTTTCGACTAGTTTACGTCGTCGTCGATAAGACTTATATCTTCACATAAGCGATTGGTAAACGTAAACGAACGAAAATTTCATTTGTCAAGTCACTAGACGAAACGAGATGACCGCGACGCGACGCAACAGACTCATCAACCAGTCGAAGAATAAACTAGTTTATCTGTGAACTGTATTAGTTTTAGTTTAATCGTTCACACACAAAAAACAATTTAAAAAAACGGTTCGTTCATTCAACGTCCATCTCTAATTCCTAGTTCAGGCACATGTTTATTATCAATTACGTTTTAAACAATAAAGATTATTATTATTTAAACTTTTTAACAAAAAAATTTAACCGCCGAAAAAAATGAAAAGCAAAAAATAATAAACTTTGTTTTCACTGACCTTAATAACTAAGTTCTTAAACTAATTTAAGTGCACCTAAGCAATTTTGAGTCGGCGCATCGGCGTCCAAAAAATACGCATTTTTTGGAATATTTTTGTTTATCGTTGGAGATTTCACGTTGCATTGTTAATTTGATTTGGTTATTTTTATTTTTTTTAATTTGAGGTAATTTTGTGATCTTTGTTCGTTGATTGTTTGGAGCCGACTCAAAATTACTTAGGTGTACTTAAATTAGTTTAAGAACTTAGATATTAAGGTCAATAAAAACTAAGTTTATTATTTTTTGCTTTTCATTTTTTTCGGCGGTTTAATTTTTTTGTTAATAAGTTTTTATTTTATATTTTTTTGTGGCTATAATGTACTAATTATACAGGCTTATTTTTTAATTACTTTTAAAATAGCTGCCCTGAAGCTCATTCTTGGTGAGTTTTTTTTTATACTACGTCGGGTGGCAGACAAGCATACGGCCCGCCTGATGTGAAGCAGTTACCATAGCCATATTAACGCTCACAACATAACATATTGCTCGTGCGCCGCCACCCTCGCTGCCACCGCAGCAACTAAATCCTTTCTGGTGACCTCACTCACTCGAAATTCGGCCACAATAATTATAATATTATTATTTTAAATTATTTTTTTAACAATAAACGAAATAGTATATGTATATGCGTGTATGTGTCAAATACATGGTAGTATGTGTAATGTTTTTTTTTATTGATTTAATGTATTTTAAGGCATAATTAAAAAAATATGTTAGCATTTTGAACTCCTTCTCTATAATAAACTATAAGTGTGAGAACTTCCATACTCCTCCATCCGCGCAATTTTCGTAAAAAGAGATACTGATACATAGAGATACTGAAAGATATCTTGCAGTCTAGAAAAATACCCTAATGCAATTAAACTTCATAAAATTACAGTCGTATTCGTTTACAGCGAGCTTGTATTTCTTTGACGAAGGCTGTGAGCTCTACTTTAAATTTAATTAAATTTATTTTTTACTCTGTTCCAGGTACCGGAAATAAACTTAGCGATTGAAATACTCAGGTACAGTAATTGCTTTCAGCGAGTTTCAGTTGGTAGTTTACGGATACAGAGTTGTTGACTTTTTATGTTTAGTTTTCTTTTTCAATCAACATGCTACAATTTCTTGCCAATTGACAAGTTGAGTCGTGGTTGAGTTGGATATTTTTTTTTTTATATATGAGGTGGATAAACGAGTATGTGGGTCACCTGATGAAAAGCAATCACCACTGCCCATGGAGATCAGCAACACCAAAGGGTCGCCGATCCGTTGCCAGCCTATGCTCCTTCTATCTTATATTAACCCAACAACCCTCAAATGAATTGCTATTTGGCTGCGGTCTTCTGTGAGGCGGAGGTCCCAGTCGGACAGCTTACAATTACGCTACCCATACCTCTATTTCGCCAGAGCCTCGTTTGTCACTTAACAAGGAGCAACACGTGCAGGTGAGGTTGGCTTTGCTCAAAGATAATCACTTACACCCCAGTTTTCTTTTTCGATCAACATGTTACAATTTCATGGCAATTGACAAATTGAGTCGGGGTTGAGTTGGATATTGTAATAAACGGTAGCTTATGGGTTGATGCCTACTGGGAGGTCGGCATCAACCCATAATCATCCCACTGTTGGGATACGGGTCTTCTCTCAATCGAAAGCGTTTAATTAAAGCATACTCCGACCACGCTGCTCAACTGCGGGTTGGCGGACGCCAGTGTTTTCAAGCCGCCCAAAGGCCACTGACTTCTTAACAACTGTCATCTTATGAGAACAGCAGAACCGACGGCTTAACATACCCTCCAAAGCACGTTATATCCCCGCGTGGCTTCTGTATAATTACTACTCTTTTGTTTCTCCTCCAGTGTATCATTACACTAAAAGTGTACCCAGAGAGCATTATCGTTTCGATTATTTTGCATTTTGTCCCATCCATTGCTTTCTACCCGCTTTGTTCCCGCGGCCCACAAAGATACGCTCTAATGTATTCCATTACGGAGCCCGCACTCGTTTGTGCACGAATATCTTTTTCATTTAAATAACTTGATTTATTTGAATGGTTGTGTCCTGTTTTGGTGTATAATTATATATATTTTTGGTGTATGCGAATTCGTAAAATGATTTTACGTGGATACTGGTCGCTGGAACACAAAGAGCCATCTTTGTGTTGTAGATATTTTGTCATTAATTAAATCTGTTTTATATGTGCTCGAAGACGTCATTGCGCATGTCAATTGACGAGCTCGGTGGTCGAATGGTTAACAATGGCCCTTTAACTCTGAAATTGCGAGTTTGATCCATGCACAAGACAAAAATTTATGTGCATGAACATGTCTGTTTGTCTTGGTCTGGGTGTTTTGTAATATATGTAATATATGTAGGTATATATTTAAAAAAAAAATGTATATATATCAGTTATCTAGTACCCATAGTACAAACTTTGCTTAGTTTGGGACTAGATGGCAGTGTCTAATTCGTCCAAGAGTATTTATTTATCACGTAGAGGCTCTCCGAGTAGGCATAGCTCTTTACATCACACGCTGTGTAAATATTTATTATTATTGCGATGTAAAGAGCTTGACATCGCCTTCAAAAACAGAGCCTATCATACCTACCTGTGTCCAAAGGCATCACTTAGAGTTGGATTTGGCTCTAAACATATGTGAGTCACATTCACTTCTAAAACCTTGGTCGCTACCAACAAGCTCATACAAATGAAAACGAATAGTAAAATTCTTCATATAACATTAGTTACACAACATACGCACAATGAGTCTGCAACATTCGCGAGCAAACAAAATTAATTAACGACAGCACAATGCGAACCAAACCGTTGTTAGTGGCGGCCAGAATCGACAAGTCATGCACTGTGGTTTAGTATATGTATTTTTCCCTTTTTTTTTAATTCATTACTTACTTTTTATTACAAAATGTAATTCATGTTGAATTTATTTTTTGTTTGAGGAGGTGAGGGGAAGAAGGGTTTACTATCGTGTGTTTTTATTGGGAGCGTATGTCAGATCGAACGTTATTTGATTCTGAATAACGAAAGATAAATGATATATGAAAATATAAAAACATATGAATAAACAATTGGTATACTTTACCTAGACTAGCTAGCTTAACGTTTTTATTCTATGATCACAACGGACTCTGTTGTACGTATGAGTCGATGCTTTATTTGCAGAATACCAACAGAAACTCAAATTACATAATATATACTTACAAAACGTGAATTGCAGTAAGGCGGCCTTAAGAATGATTTTAAACAATCTGTTCAAGTCAACCTTAAGGTAACGGATTTATGTATGACTAGCTGTTACCCGTGGCTTCGCCCGCGTGGTCCAGGGGCGCTGCCAACATGGACAAATGATATGAATAAACTTTCTTTTTTTCCGTGGGAATAAGATGTTTTTCCGGGATAAAAAGTAGCCTATGTCACTCTCCAGGCCATAAACTATGTCCAAAAAAAAATCATGTCAATCCGTTTGTTACTTTCGACGTGAAAGAAGGACAAACAAACAAACAAACACACCTTCACATTTATAATATTAGTATGGATAGTATGGAAGTATGGATATCGGTAGCTTTCCTATAGACAAAGGTCTGTCCATGCTAGAAAAAGGTTTAGGTATTACTCTTCGTTTGGCGCTTTTTTATGCCGTCTCAGCGATTCAGTGATTTTTCTAAAGGTGGGAGTTGATAATCATTGCTTTGCATCTAGAGGCAATAATTACCACTGAACCTCTAACCCATTGGTGTCGCTGGAACACATGCACGCTTTCTAAGGGCCGAAACACAACCGCGTTGCGGCACCGCACCGCCAAAATCAGCAGTGCCGCCGGCCGCTACGCAGAATTTAGCGGTGCACTGCGCCGCACATAGTGTACAAAAAGTAACATAAAGTAAGCGATTAATCAAACTTTAACGTTAAGGAAATGTAACATGTTTGATTATTTTTATTACATACATTCAACAACATTAAAAAACACAAAGAAATAGTTGCCATGTATGGCAACGCTTTATTTCGCGGCGCCGCAATGCAACGCTCGGTTGAGTGTTGCGTTGCGGCGCGTCGCCGCGACGCGGTTATGTGTTTCGCCCCCAAACATGTTCCTAATCTGTCAATATTTGTTTGCATTTTAAGTATTTGATTAAGTAAAACGTGTGACAATGACCCATTAAATTTTCTATCTATAAAAAACGTCACGTATGTTCTTCCCGTGACAGATATAGTGTATTGCCAAGACAACGTTATGAAATTGGCTGTCATACAAAATACAGCTGACGGCATAGACAAGTTCTAAACTATGGGCGGGAGTGCATAGGTACCAGCTTGCATCTTGTGATTCGATTCAAAAGCATGCTGTGAGAATTCTTAACGATCAAAAACTGACAGACGGTTTAGTCTGAAAAGAGATTTCGCGTCTCTTATTGTGTTCTACCGATTGTACAATGGGGTATGTTCAGAGAAGTTGTTTGACATGATGCCCACGGCCTCCTCTACAGCCGCACCGCTCGCCATCGACAGGGAATTCATATTCACATATTTGAGACTAAGTGATCGCGTACTGTGAGGTACCAGAGATTTTTTTCCCGCGTACTGTCAAGCTGTAGAATGTCTGTAGAGGTTTTCTCAGAAGTTCTTCAAAAAGGGCGTGAAGAGACTTTTTCATGTGAAGTGAAGATTGTCGGCGTGAAGAGGTAACGCGCATTATGATACCTCTGGTGTTACTGGCATTCACATGCTACGGTAACTGCTCTCCATGAGGCGGGCCGTATACTTGTTTTCCACCTTAGTGGTATAAAATAAATCACGTGGCGGCATTTTTCAGTAAAGAACTCGCCTGATATTTTTCTGCCCTGGCTCTGTCAGGCATCTTCCAGTCCTCTTAACAAACTCGACCCGCTCCCTCCTACAACTCAGTTCCTCATTCCGCGTCGGTTTCAATTTGCCCCTGAGATTATATCTACTTGTATAATTTAATCAAAAGTTTCCCGTTCCGCACTTCGGCAATTATCGATTCCATGGCCGATCTGTTGGAGTATTTGTATTATCGAAGCATAAACATACTTTGGCGTCCAACTCTTGCTAAAGATTCATCTATAGAGTCCATCTATGAATTACTATTACAAAAAGTAACAAACGAAGATATTGTCCAGCAACCGCGAGGATGTGGTTGCACGTTAACACGGCAAGGTGGGCCTGACACTCGCAACGACGCCCTCGAGCTCGTCCAGAAGTGATCGAGATCTGGTGGCTCCTTATATATAAATCCTTAATCCTCCATATATAGTGAATATTAAATCATCATCATCTCATATGATAACTGCACGGTGTAAGTAGCACATGCAAGTGCTAATTATTTTTCTTTCCCATATTTTTTTTTACTTTTATTTATTACTTTTTTTTTGTTATTTATATCCTTACCAACATTAAATATTAATTAACATATCCTGTTAAGCATTGCTGATTTAAGATAAGTGTAAACAATATTCTATGCAATATCTAGAAGATATCATATTACGCTCCACATATAATACGAGTATTATACTTTAATAATAATGTGACCCACTGTATTGGGTTCACAATAATATATAATCATTCATTATTACTATTAAATAAGTCGAGATTATGAACCTGTTTGAGGTCCAAATTAATTAATAAAAAAAAATAAAAAAATTGTGACCATTTGCAGGAACATAACAACTCTCAAGGAAATTGTAATTTCGCTGCGTTAATGGGTTGTTGCTGTATTCTGTGATGTAGAGGTACTTCCCCGAGCAGCTTACAAATACGCTGTGCTCTACTTGTCTTTTGCCGTTCTGGCAATCATTCGCTAGTCGGCGCGGTACGCCACGTGCAGCAGACGTCGACTTTGACTCTAAAGATAGTGATGAGTGACTTAAACCCCAAAATATACCTATACAAGTTGATGATAAAATATATATTATGTATGAAGGTATGAACTATAGTGAGTCGTATAGATTCGTTTTATTGCGAACGTTTCAGCGGAGCGGAGGCTTTCGCTCTGAATTTACGACCGGAACCAGTGGCCATTTCTGAAAACGTTTCAAATCCGCTGTTTACTGTAATAAACTGAATAGTATCGAAACTATACTGAATGGAGTTGACGAAAATTGGCTTTAGGCCGACTTCAAAAAAAGAATTATGTTTTTAACCGACATTAAAGTAGGAATTCTCAGGTCTACTGTATTTTTGGGTGCAAAACACACAGCGGGGCCGGGCCGGGCCGGTCAAATTGAACGCGAACGATAGTGCAAAGGGTATCCTATATTTTAGGGGTGTAAGTGGTTTATCAACATCTTTGAACCACAGCCAACTTCACCTGCACGTGGTGCACCCTGATAACTGACAAACGAAGCTCTGGCGAAAAGAAAGGTAGGGAGCGTAATTGTAAGCTACCCGACTGGGGAATGTACCTCCAGCTCACAGAATACCGCAGCCAAATAACAATTCCCTTCAGGGTTGTTGTGTTCCTGCGAGTGAGTGAGGTCACCAGAAAAGGAGGAGATGCTACGTTGGCAGCGGGAGTGGCGGCGCGCGAGCAATACTTTATGTTGCTAGCGTCAATATGGCTATGGTAACCGTTGCATATGCTTGTCTGCCACCTGCCGTAGTATAAAAAAAAAGTCAATGTAAGAATTCTCAAGTCTACTGTATTTTTGTGTGCGAAACACACGGCGGGGCCGGGCCCGGCCGGTCAAATTGACCGCGAACGATAGTGCAAAGGGTATCCTATACTACCATCGCACAGGGTGGGCAAAAAGACCGCGCTGCCAGTCGGTGACCGGATACTGACGGCGCGGCATATCATATCGGAGGAGAGCAAAGGGCATCGACGGTTAGATGGTCTTTATTGCTTAGCGGTCAAAAAGACTGCCCCGCCCCACCGTGTTTTTCGCGCCTTAATGTCTAATTGATTTTCAAAGTTCTTCTTGTCTTGGCTCACCACGATCTCTAGAGTCAAAGCCGACATCTTCTGCACATGGGGTAACGCGCCGACTAGCGAGAGATTCTGGCAAAGGACAGGATAGGGCCCAGTGTATGTATAAGCTGCCCCTCTGGAGAAGTGCCTCCATCTCAGAATACCGAAACCAAATAATGAAATCACCACGAAGGACGGAGTTGCTGCGTTGGCAAAGTGGGTGGCGGCACGCGACCGATATTTTATGTTGCGTGCATATATATGGCTAAGGAAACTGCTTCTCATCAGGCGGACCGTAAGCTTGTGTACCGAACGTAGTATAAAAAAAAAACCGGACAAGTGCGAGTCGGACTCGCCCACCGAGGGTTCCGTAGGTACGTAGTATCATTATTAAATTTGATATTTTTCATTATAAATAAGAAATAATGCGTCGAAAAAAATAAATAAAATATATTTTGCAATGTGTACATCAAGCCCTTTCATATGATACCCCATTTGAACTAGTAGTTTCAATTTGAAATTTCGACACCCTATAAAAAATATAGACCCCCTATTTTTTTAGATCTAGTTACAAATGTATAGTTTTGAGATTTATTCCTGTACTTGTAGTCTATAACGATGTTACTTGCCAAATTTCATAGTTCTAGGTCAACGGGAAGTACCCTATAGGTTTTGATTCCTTTGAGTGTGTCGAAATATGCGTTTTTTGCTGAATAAACGGCCGTAACTTTTTTCTACGTAAACTTAGCAGTTTGATTTTTTTTTAACTTCATGGGACCGTAGACCTGTGTATACAGTTCAAATTTCAGCTTGATACCTCCACGCATTCTCGACATAGAAATGTTTGACAGACAGACAGACAGACAGACAGACAGACAGACAGACAGACAGACAGACAGACAGACGGACAACAAAGTGATCTTATAAGGGTTCCGTTTTTCCTTTTGAGGTTCGGAACCCTAAAAAGGAATATGTTCAATATTTCTTACGAAAGATATTATTATTGTTTGCGTTAATTAAAACACCAATGTTTCAGCCATACATCCATCACAGCGAACATGGCCCTCGGCAGTCCATGTACAAGCAGATGTTACGAGCATTAATTAAAATATTCACAGTTCATATGTCCGCCATTTATAAATAAAGCCTTTGCCCGAAGCCTCGGCGATCCAGAAATTAATTACAGCTTTTTGGAAACAAATATTTTCTATAAATGGAACCACGGAAAGTCTGAACTAAAGTAATATTGCATACTGTACCTTTCATCATCTTTTTTTTATATATACTACGTCGGGTGGCAGACAAGCATAGGGCGCGCTTGATGTGAAGCGGTTACCGTAGCCATATTAACGCTCACAACATAAAATATCGCTCGTGCGCCACCACCCCCGCTGCCAACGCAGCATCTCCTTCCTTTCTGGTGACCTCACTCACTCGCAGGAACACAACAACCCTCAAGAGAATTGTTATTTGGCTGCGGTATTCCGTGAGGTGGAGGTACATTCCCCAGTCGGGTAGCTTACAATTACGCTCCCTGCCTCTCTTTTCGCCAGAGCTTCGTTTGTCAGTTAGCATGCATCGCGTGCAGGTGAAGTTGGCTTTGGTTCAAAGATGTTGATGAACCACTTACACTCCAAACCAACCAGTACCATAAATTTAAGCTGACGTTTGATCAAATAATACGATGGTAGTCGGCTTCAGCTTCGGCGGTAGGGACCCTGCTCCCTTACCACCATCTCTTATTGCGATTCAATAATTGAATATATTGTGTATTCATACCAATGAATAAGCGACTTTATTTCAACTCAAATAGAGTCGCTTATTCATTGGTATGAATAAGCAATCTATTCAGTTATTGAATCGCAATAAGAGATGGTGGTAAGGGGCTGATCCGTCCAATGATATGAGCTGTGCGTTGATAGACCAGTCAGTAACGGCGGCCTGTTATAGACACAGATAAGATACGCGTAGCTTCAAGTTCCTCTTTTATTAAAGCCGGTTAAAAGAAAGCTTCCATTGAAAATAATAAAACTTCAGCGAACACTCACAATAATGAACATCTCGACGGGATAGCGGGCAAAAATGTAATTATCTCCCGGAGGGCCGTAAAGAGGGATACATTAAGACAACGGTAAACTCGCGATTTGAATGGACGTGGATAATTGCAGCTGTAATAATTACTGAATTTCATTTTCATTTTGATATTACCAACTTCATTGGATAAATGGGTTATATACTAGGATGATTCAACCTACATATGCGATTTTATTTTATTTAAAACTTTATTGGCCACAAATTATATATATGGCGCAAAGCACACGGCGGGCGGGCGCAGTCTTTTTGACCGCATATCAATAAAGACCGCGTCTGACCGCCGATGCCCGCGGCTGCCCTCTGATCAAAAATTTATTGAAAAGTTATAGATAAAATGCCCTCTGGTATGTTTCGACAATGGACTGATATAAGAGATATAAGAGGTATAGTTTGAGTAAGTGCTTTGTCGCTACTTTTTAGTACTGTGATATTCGTCTATGACCCGTCTATATATAAAATGTCATAGGTTATGAAAATGTACACCATGAACTGTTTTGCGTACTAAAAAAATTTATGGGTATCAATAAACATTCTAAATAAATAGAAATCCGTCATCTAATACCAAACTAATCAAAGCTTATGTACTAGATCAGGGATTCCCAATTAGTGGTACGCGTATCCCCAGAGGTACGCGAGATTGCATCAAGGGGTATGCACAGCAATCACTTAACTAAATCCTTAAAAAACAATAATACAATAACAATTGCCAAAAAATATTCAATTTAATTAAACGATCTGTAGGTAAGTCAAAATGTATGCATCGAGCGCTTTAGTGTGTCATTAGAATGTCTTTTGGTGATAATAAATATAAAATACACATGATTTCATTTTTTATTTATCGTTCACGCAATAAGGGGTACGCAAGTTTGAGGTCTTTCTTTAAGTGGTACGTAGACTAATTGGGAACCGCTGTAGATAATTGATAATTGATAAATATACTTCATATATTTTTTTTTTAAATACATAAATATAATCACATCAGGCGGGCCGTATTGTCTGCTATTCAGTGTTCCGCAAACTTTTTGTGTTTAAGGTACATCTAGGAAAACGAAAATTTTTGGAGGACATAAGCGAAAAATCAGTTTTTATTCGTGTAAATTGTTTTTTCTTTTCGTCTATTTAGTTTCATGAGATAACCTTATTTTTCCGAGGCACACCAACTAATGACCACGGTACACCAGTGTGCCGTGGCTCACACTTAGCGGAACACCGCTATTTGACGCAGTATATATAAAAAAAAAACTTGCAATAAAATGTTTTTAACCCTACGTCGATTTAGAGACTTCGCTCGCTCAATAAAAATGAAAATGTATTTATTCGCTGTTTTCCGGACGGCCGAGCTGGATTCCAGATGGCTTGGCCGCCATTTCGTTTAATTTAATTAATTTGCCCATTATATGGCACGGAACAATTGTGTTCCGAATTGTACGCTCACCGCAGCCGCTGATCGGACACGGCCTGATGTTCGATTGCAGGATTATGCGGCTCGTTAAAATATAATGATTTGTTTCATATGTTTTTGTTATTTTTCTTCGCGTGCCGCGGTCCCATGGTGGGTACATCATCATCATCAGGTATTTTAGTCTCTACTGCAGGAGCACGACCCTCTCTCGTCCGTCCGAGACAGAAGGAGGATTTGGCCTACACTCCCCACGCTGGCCAGACGGGTTGGGTAGGCCTGATCGATGTTTTATAATATTCCTTTAGTCGCCTTGTACGACATCCTCGGGAAGAGACGGAGTGATTCTATTCTAGTCTGCTGGAAACCACACGGCCAGTGGTGGGTACATCGTTGGTACAGAATTTGGTTTGTACAGAAAACAGAAGGTCGCGGCACGTGAGGGGTTAAAATTGCTTCCAGGCAGTACCAGGCAGTAGCAGGAAAATTGTCCAGAAATATTTATTATTGTCAGTCTAATCGAACACGCAAGTTAAGCAACGTCGACCGTAGCCTGTCTATGGATGGGTTTATTTCTCCGTGCCGCGGAGAGGTCGTGAAGCCGTCGGACCCGGCTGTTGTCGTTAGATGACAGTAGTTAAGCCAAGTCAGTGGTGGAGTATGCTCTAAAAGCCTTCGATCGAGGGAAGACCGGTACCCCAGCAGTGGGATGAATAAATAAAGGTTTTCGAAGAGAAGAAATAAGTCCCATACTACAATATGTTCCAAAAACCGAACTGTCCTTCAACTGTCGGGTAAATACGTGATATTTATAGTGATACATAGTTCATGAGTCAGTAATAGTATACCGGCATCCGTTGAGAGCGGTGCAGTAATGGGGTATCACGTTACAGAACTGGTATCGCGTATCGTATAAAATATTCTATTAACTTTTTATTGAGGTTGTGCTTCTCCCAAATCGAATGGAAAACAAGTTCTCGATAGCTGAAACATATAGATATAAGCAAGGGCGTCACCAAGGGGGGGGTAGGGAAGGGCAGCTCCCCCCTTCCCTCCAGAGACTCGTACTACATGTGAAAAGCTTCATGAGCTCTCGACTTTTTACCTACACCAGCTTGCCCCCCCCCCCCTCCCCCATCGGCTGGCGACGACTTTGGCTATATGTAGATCGTGCCCTATATATCAATACTCCTAGAGCTATATATCAATACTCCTATAGCTATATTTCATTCAGAATGGTGTGAGATGAAATGTACGCAAAAAACAGTGATTGGCACTAAATAAGTAAATATTTCGGAATAAATTACACAACGCCATCTAGTTCCAAACTAACTTTTGGGGTGTAAGCGGCTCACCACGATCCTTAGAGTTTGGCTCTGTGACCGTGACCATTGCCACTTCAGCTTGCAAACTCTGAACGCTATGTCGACAACTTTGGTTCTCCGTCGAATTCCTTCGTTCCGGATTCGAACTCTCAGGGAAACCCCGAGCTTGCCTTCTCCATCGCTCGCTGCGCGACCTTAAGCCTATGGACCAGTCTGATGATCAGTGTCGAAGTCTTCTGCACCATATGTCATTGCACAGAGGACACACTGGTTGAAGACTTTAGTCTTCAAGCATTAGGGTATCTGTGAAGCTAAGATGTGCCGAAGCTTGCCAAAAACTGCCCAGCCAAATGCTTGCGCTAACAAGCATTTTCGGCAAGATTAGTCTTGCTAATTTATAAATCAAACAAACACAAAATCTTTAAATTTAGAAACTTACACATATTCATTTTGTATAACTTTTGTTGCGTAAAATATCCACATAGACACTCGTTTAGAACAATATAGACTATATGCACATAATAACTCTACTGATTTAAATGTACATTCGTTCCTCGTCAATTTAACAACAAAAACGACCTCCATTATTCAAATTTATGCTAATCTCTCCTTGAGATTTCAGTACACCATGTATGTAAATGCACAGTACTTTGATAACACCCTGTATACGGACGTGACCCTCGTCCTTTGTACAAAGGAATTTGCTGGATTAAACGGTTAGTGGAAGTGAGTGATAACCCTGCATGTGATGTATTAAAGTGGAATAGGGTTGACGCTGACTGGTTTTAATTATTTTAGTAATCATGACTGGATTGGATTATTATAGTATTTGTTAACAGAGAGAGCTAAGCAAGTGAGGTCTCTATATCGAATTGAGAATAAAACATTTTTTGTATGTTTGTGTCACGATAGCTTTCGAACTGATACTCAATATTGATCAAAGGTAAGATAATAAAGAAAATAAAATAAATATTTCCGGACAAATTACACACGGCCATCTAGTACCAAACTAAGCAAAACTTGTACTATGGATACTAGATAACTGATATTATACTTATATACATTTTTTTTGTAAATTCATACATATATTACATAGAAAACACTCAGACCAAGCCAAACATACATGTTTATGCACACTAATATTTGTCTTGTGCGGGAATCGAACCTGCAACTTCAGAGTCAAAGTGGCCATTGCTAACCATTCAACCACCGAGCTCGTCGATAATGCAAACATACTTTGGATTCAAATTCACTTGTCCCTAATACATAAAACACTTATTGGCTCAGCCATTGTTACTAACATAGTTATAAGATTTCAGTGTTACTAACCCCTCCATGGATGTTTTTACGTCCGACCAGCAAGGAAGGAGATGCGATGGCAGCAGGGGTGGCGGCGCGCGAGCGATATTTTATGTTGCGATCGTTAATATGGCTACGGTAAGCGCTTCACATCAGGCGGGCCGTATGCTTGTCTGCCACCCGACATAGTATAAAAAAAAATAGTTATTTACAATACAATACAATATTTCACCAAAACTGTATTGCACCAAAAGAAAATAAAAAATATACAGTGAAAAACATTAAGTACTAGCACACCCCGGCCACTATAGATAAATATCGCCGTCTTGTGCGGGGTCGAACCCGCGAACTCGGAGTCAAAGTGGCCATTGCTAACCATTCGACCACCGAGCTCATCATGAACGTCGTCAATATGTTGCCCAACGGGCATAAGCAACATACTTTTACAAATTTGCTGGGCAAAAGAATTGATTTAAAAATTTTCTACATATTCGCTGAAACACTAAGTAGGTCTTAAGATATAATTTTTATATTCATGAAACATTTTAATTGATTTTGACATATCGAAATAGATCTGGAAAAAAAAACAGCTCGTGAATCTGTGCCTCAATCTGCACCGATTTTGTAAAAAAAAATGCTGAACTTTTTCCCTTCGTTATCATGAAATTATCCATACTACGCTGTATTTGAGTTTATATTATGGAAGATCATCCAATTCGGATGAAAAAAATGAATTATATTGTTTATTTAATACATTAACTTGGAAAAATCCACCTCAATTTAACAACTGTTTTCTCGAATTGAACAGGGGTCAAACAATGGCCTCTATAGATATTGTTAAGGAAGTACTTGGAATAAAAAAATAACAGACATTGTTTAAAAATATTTTTTGAAAATTGGAAAAATTCACCTGCCTACCTAGGTGGGATTTGAACCCACGACCTCTCGATGACCGGTCGAGTGCTCTTCCAACTGAGCTACCAGGAAGGTTTGTGTTGCTGACGAATTTTTGCATCTTATATTTCTACTGTGTGAGTCACAGTGTGACGTCATCAACCTATTAAGTAATTATACTACTAAAGTAAGCAGAGCAGTTCATCGTTGCAGATGAAATTCAGCTATTTTTTGATAAAACCAAACTAATTAAATTATATAATAATTATATATAATAAAAAAATATTTATCTGGCAAGTTGCCAAACTAATTAAATTATTATTATTTAAATAGTTGTCTTGGCCAACTTGCCAGATAAATATTTTTTTATTATATATTATATAATTGTTGGCGACTGGCTGGATAGAATCTTTTTATAAATAATATTATTTTGTATTTGACATATTTTTTAAATTGTTTTACTTAGTTACGGTTTCCATATTTCATTGTGTCTGCTCCATTTGTGCTAGCAAGTAATATTAATTTATTAAACTCGTTCTCTTACTGTACAATCTACGTGTTTCCATTCATTAATCATACAGTCCTCTACTCCTTAATATTTGGTCCATTCTTGCCGTAAGTAACAAAAAACCATTTCCTTCTCGAAAAATTTTCAAAATTTTTCACGTCATACATTTTCATTTTATTTCACGCATTCATATTTTCGTCCATAATGGAGACACGTAGTAAGAGCAAATCGGTTGCTAACCTGGCGACAGTTATGCAAGTCGAGCAGATACAGCGCGATCTATACGAAAGATCACCGCGTGGTGTCCGGTCGGCTGCAGCCGCAGTAACGGATGGTGTTTTAGCATTGCCTGCTAGTTCTGTCACACAGCCTGTGGACGCCACCCTCTCCTCCGGGGCACATCCTCGCTCCGGCAAACGTCCAAGTGGCAGTACTAGTCAACATCACGATCGCAATGTCCAAACACCATCTCGGAGTGAACGTAGTATTTGCAGTATGCAGTCCGCAAGCGAGCATTCACATGCTTCACATTCTTCCGCGACTATTCGTGCCAAGAAGCTATCTATCGAGGCGGAGGCTCTGCGGCATCGATTGCAGCGGGAACGGGAACTCGCTCATCAGCAGGCGGAGCGTGAGCGCGAACTCGCTCAACAGCAGTCGGAGCGTGAGCGCGAACTCGCTCAACAGCAGGCGGAGCGTGAGCGCGAACTGGCTCATTTGGAGTCTGAGGCAGAGCAAAGGGATCTGGAAGCCAAGCTTGCTGCATTGGAAGCATCAGATAAGTCATCTCGGTCTAGTTCTTACCATTCCAAGCGGCAACGCGTCACGACCTGGGTTTCCGAACAAAATGTGGCCATGGCGACACATGCAAAAAACATACCTGGCGAGACACCGGCTGACATCTTGAACAACACACAAGAAGTATGTTCAAAGCAGTCTATCCCCGCCAACGCGGTACCATTTTACAATGCACGAAATGTCAACCATGGCAACCAGTCGAAACCCGCAAACGTAAATGTCGGCTTAAACAAACATGAGCGACAACAGGCTAACCTTCCCTCTTTAGACCCAATAACTTAGTTGGCCCAAGCCATTAATACCCTATCTGACCGCCCAAAGAAACAAGAGCTTTTATCTTTTTCAGGAGACATAAATCAATGGATGGCATTTAAAACTAGCTACGACAAAACTAAAATTTATTTTTCCGCAGCAGAGAACTTATCACGCCTTAACAATGCTGTTCGTGGTTTGGCGTACGAGTCTGTGGCTTCGCTATTCTGGACTTCCTGCGATCCCCAAGACGTGATGAACGCCTTGGAACAAACCTACGCCCGACCAGAAGTACTTGTAACGCGCGAGGTTGCTACTCTGCGCGCCATAACAAAGTTAAGCTCTCCTGAAGATTTAAACTTCCTGGCCAATAAATTACGGAATTTTGTAAGTACATTAAAATTATTAAATCAAAGTGAATTCCTTTACTCACCAGAGCTCTTTCGCACTATTTTAATTAAGTTAAGCGAACACACTAGAGCTCGTTTTACCGACTTTGCAGCTACTTACATACCTGTGCAACAGAATGTTGCAAAATTAGAGCTGTTATCGCGGTTTCTACTGATCGAAGCCGACAAGCAACTAAGGTATAACTTCATATCCGATTGTACGTCTAAACCGCAACACCCGACACACTTCTTAAAATCGTTTAGTAAGAAAGAGATTAATGTACATGCGACTACCTCAAGTGACAAAACGCCTCAGTGTTCATATTGTAAGCAAGGGCCTCATAATATTAAAATGTGTAAAGCATTTTTGTCTCTTGCAATAGACGATAGATGGCGTTGGGTTCGAGATAGTAAAATATGCTACCGCTGTCTCAAATCAAATCCACATACTTGGAACAATTGTCGAGCTAAGTATTGCGGTGTTAAAGGGTGTACTAGACGACATAATTCACTACTTCACGGCACGGCAACTGCTGATACAGGAGTAACTCCGACGCCTGTTACACAATGTAATACGAGTATAACCCAAATACCTTAAAATGTGTCAACTATTACTAGTGATGAAAGCGGTGGTGCGAACAACATTGAACCAACCGTTAAAGTTACGAACACTTCTGACATTTTAATTAATGTGACAGGGTCGCAGTCGTATTCACGTCCACTTGGTCTACTGAAAACAGTGCCCATCGTGCTGGAGGGCCCTAATGGCAATTTTGAAACGACGGCGTTGCTTGACGAGGGCAGTACGGCGACGCTGATCGACGGCGAGGTAGCAGCGCGTATTGGAGCTACCACCACTTCTCAAGAACGGCTTCGTATTGAAGGCGTAGGTGGTATGACAAAAGACGTTGACGTAAGTTACGTAAAATTTTTCATTCGTGGGCGTAATTTACCCGACCGATATTTGGTAGAGCATGCGCGTGCTATTCAACCTCTGGGTCTACGTGTTCAAAATCCACATATAGTCAATTTTATGGATTTTACACACTTGTCTGATCTAGCTGACGAACTTTCGTATACTAACGTAACTCCTACTGTCCTTATCGGCGCCCCCGATTGGCATTTATCGTTGAGCCGCGAAGTACGTTGTGGCAATAGGAATGAACCTGTCGCCTCGAAAACTTTATTAGGTTGGGTGCTTCACGGCGCTCTATCAGTTTCGTCCAAACCGCTCGAATTTATAAATAACGTATGTGAAAATCTAGATGCTCTAATAAAAAGTCAATACGAAATTGATTCATTAGGTATTACAAAGAGCACACCCCGACCCAACGAAGATGATAAGCGGGCTGTAGACATTGTTGATCACTCAGCTCGTCAACTCGATGACGGTCGGTTCGAGGTTTGTCTACCTTGGAAAAGAGATTTGCCTATCATACCGGACAGTTACCCACAAACATTGTCACGTTTCAAATCCCTTGAGCGACAAATGTCAAAAGACCCATCATTCGCTACAGCGTACCAAAATTTTATTAACGATATTGTCAAGAAAGGTTACGCAAAAGAGTGTAATCCACAGACTTATTATAAACGGATGCCACCAAATGTCTCTTGCGTTAACCCAGACGGCACTATTCGATGGTACCTACCCACATTTGGCGTCTTCCACCCTCAAAAAAGTAAACTAAGAGTTGTACATGATGCAGCCGCAGCTACCAAAGGCATTAGTCTTAATAGCTTGCTTTTGCAAGGTCCTGACCTATTGTGTTCTCTTTTAAGTATCCTCTTTCGTTTCAGGGAAGGTGTCGTAGCTCTGAATGCAGACATCAGGGAAATGTTTCCTCAAGTGAAAGTAGCACCGAGAGACAGAGATGCACTCTTGTCCCTAAAGAACTCAGAAGCAATGCGAGTTCAGACGTTTGTCTACCACATAATAGTGAGGTTGGAGTACTAGGAATCAAATGGAATCCATCCGAAGACTCCTTGCGATTCCGTCCAGGACCCGATATATCCTCCAGTATGATAACTAAACGAAGTTTATTATCGAGTGTGATGAAAGTGTATGACCCACTAGGTCTACTAATGCCCGTAATTATTTGGGGAAGAATTTTAATTCAGAAATTATGGCGGGCGGGTATTGACTGGGATACACCAATACCACATAACTTTCTTATTGAATGTAATGAATGGTTTACTCAATTACAGAATGCCGCCAATATTAAAATTCCGCGTTGCTACTTAAGCAAGTCCGATCCCGCGGATATTCAACTACATTTAATAGCTGACGGTGGTGAGCAAGCGTATGCCTGTGTAGCATATTGGCGTTTTAGCTACGATAATGGCTTTGTATCCACATCTCTTATAGGAAGTAAAGCACGAGTTGCTCCACTGAAGCCTCTATCTATTCCCCGCTTGGAGCTACAAGCGGCACTTATTGCTTCGCGGTTCGCACAAACTATTTTACTTGCTCATCGTCTTAAGCCCTCCGCAACCACTTTTTGGACGGACTCAACCACCGTACTAAAGTGGATACGGAGTGATGCGCGGAAATTTAAACCTTTTGTAGCTCATAGGTTGGGAGAGATATTGGAGACCACTAATCCGTCCAATTGGAGGTGGCTCCCTACCTCTCTCAACGTTGCTGATGATGCAACAAAACCTAAAAAACTGCATTTGACTCCGTCTCATAGATGGGTTTGTGGACCACCGTTTCTGTTAGAGGTACCAAATCCGACGCGATTTAGTTCATGGTTGCGTTTGCTACGCACAGCCGCCCAGATTCTCCGGGGTGCGCGAATCTTTCGATTTAAATTATCTCGGCCTATAACACAAAATTCTAAATTGTATACAGATGGCGCCACATCCTCCTCGCAGCTTCGTGCGTCAGACGTGATACAAGCCGAAACGATGCTTCTACAACAAGCTCAGATGGACAGCTTTCCTGAAGAACTGAAAGCCCTTCGAGTTACGCAGCCCGTGCCCAATAAAAGTCGTATAGCAGCACTTGCACCAGTACTCGACAACAACAATTTGCTTCGCCTAGATACACGAATTAAATCTGCTCCAGGAGTCACTGAAAACGCCAAATCATCTATAATTTTGGATGGACACCACCATATAACACGTTTGTTGATCCTTCATCACCATGTTCAAGCAGCCCACTGTTTCAACGAGCTTGTCCTAAACGAATTGCGACAAAAATTTTGGATAATAAAAGCAAGAAGCGCAATCCGCAGCGTAGCGAGGGCTTGCACTAGGTGCCGAAGATGGAAAGGCCAAACAATTACGCCACAGACCGGCGATTTACCTCTGGAAAGATTAGACCACCACAAAAGACCGTTTACTCACGTAGGCTTAGATTACTTTGGCCCAATAATAATCTCCGTGCTTAGACGCCACGAGAAACGCTACGTTGCTCTTTATACGTGTTTGGTCACGAGAGCCCTTCATCTAGAAATAGTCACATCTCTGTCATCTGACGCCGCTATAATGTCTTTAAGACGTTTCATTGCACGCCGAGGTTCTCCATCTACCATATTCTCAGACAATGGCACTAATTTCGTCGGCGCATCGCGTGAACTTCGATCTTTACATGACGAGTCAGTCGAAGAATTCGCAACAAATCACAAAATTGAATGGCGCTTCATTCCACCTGCATCCCCTTTCATGGGAGGAGCCTGGGAGAGACTTGTGCGATGTGTAAAAAAAGCATTAAGATCATGTCTTCATGAAAAATTAAAGGAAGATGTACTAATGACGTTTTTGATAGAGGCCGAAGCAATAGTCAATTCACGACCACTCACGTACATACCATCTTCAGCAGATGTACCTGAAGCATTGACGCCATTTCACTTCATTCTAGGGACTTCATCAGTAGCACCGTGGACATGCTCGCTAACAGATGCAGATTTAACACGTAGATGTAACTGGAGGAGAGTATTACGCCTCGCCGATCATTTTTGGGCACGATGGCTACACGAATACCTACCAACGCTCCGACCAAGAGGCTATTCACGAAACGTGTCGACATTAAGCGAGGGTGATGTGGTGCTTATCGCTGACCCTACTCTGCCTCGCGGTTTATGGCCGTTAGGGAGAGTAGTTAAGACTTACAGAGGTCCTGACGGAGCGGTTCGCGTAGTGGACGTCCGCACTAGAAGCGGCACGCTGCGCCGACCGCTCCGGAAGCTTATTTTAATTGAGGCTGATGC
This sequence comes from Hypsopygia costalis, assembly GCA_937001555.2. Lineage (NCBI taxonomy): Eukaryota > Metazoa > Arthropoda > Insecta > Lepidoptera > Pyralidae > Hypsopygia > Hypsopygia costalis. The sequence continues at coordinate 19,581,770 of OW443350.2, read as the reverse complement.
TGAGCCCCCGCCAGTCGCCACCAACAGCTAGTGTGACACACAGGGGTCCAGGATGTTGGCGACTGGCTGGATAGAATCTTTTTATAAATAATATTATTTTGTATTTGACATATTTTTTAAATTGTTTTACTTAGTTACGGTTTCCATATTTCATTGTGTCTGCTCCATTTGTGCTAGCAAGTAATATTAATTTATTAAACTCGTTCTCTTACTGTACAATCTACGTGTTTCCATTCCTTAATCATACAGTCCTCTACTCCTTAATAATTATTATTATATAATTTAATTAGTTTGGTTTTATCAAAAAATAGCTGAATTTCATCTGCAACGATGAACTGCTATGCTTACTTTAGTAGTGTAATTATTTAATAGGTTGATGACGTCACACTGTGACTCACACAGTAGAAATATAAGATGCAAAAATTCGTCAGCAACACAAACCTTCCTGGTAGCTCAGTTGGAAGAGCACTCGACCGGTCATCGAGAGGTCGTGGGTTCAAATCCCACCTAGGTAGGCAGGTGAATTTTTCCATTTTTCAAAAAATATTTATCTGGCAAGTTGGCCAAGACAACTATTTAAATAATAATAATTGTTTAAAAAGTCTTTAAGTGAATAAATTAGTAAGTTTATATTCATTTTATATAGGTAGCTAACTTAACAAAAAACTAAAATCTGTAAAAATATTTAAGTACGAAATTGCTGTTAATTTGCAAGTACCTATGGATGTTACTTTTTTATACTAATTGAGGACACGGAAAACGCGTTAGGGACGGTCGAAGTTGATGATGATAACGATGATATTCGTTTATAGGTACATATTAGAAAAACAAAGAGCATTTCAATATATCTAAATGTCAATAAAGAAATGTGTACCGGGTAGAATTCGTATGATCTCTTAATAAATGACTTTGATATGCGGTTTGCATACATCCATGTCACATTTACCGCAACCCACGTCAATCTGTTTACTGTCTTGGCAGACTTAAATAAGATTGCGTAAAAAAAGTATTTTTATACTAAAATAAAATAGGCTTTGATCCTTACAAAACGCTGTCTTTTCAAATATTGAAAGCATCAACAATAGCTGTTTATCTCCCGGTTTGACGAACTCGAGGCGGGGAGAAGTAATGTTCATTTTTAACGCTGTTTCCATCGTGGCAGCCCTGGTGAAATATTAACGTGTTCGGGTTAGGGTTGTCGCTGTTTTTAGAATTTAGAGAGGATATAACTTGAAACTGTCTGTATAACCTTCACTTTTATCTATATTATTTATTATTCATTGTACTTGACCTTTCCATTTATTTAGCTTTATTTTGCGTATTCAAATAATTGTAGGTAATGCCTTTTTCACAAAAAATAATCACGGTATACTTCATTGTAGTTCGGTTTTAATAGTAATACTGGCTTGTCTTGGTTTTGTAGCCATTGAGATCAGAAAAAACTCGCACAATATTGTCAATAGATAAATAATATTGGACTTTTGCAATTCTTTTTGGTTTGTAATTAAATTAAAACTTTATTTTCAAAGCGAAAAATTATTTAATTTTAAAAATATATAATCTTACCTAAACAAAAATATTTATTTTATTCCCATTACAGTCCAAGAAACGTTTTTATTGAACGAAATAAATAAGAATTTCAGAAGACGACAATGTGCGATGCCGCAAATGGAGTCAGTGTAGCATAGAAAAATACATTTACGGGTAATATAAAAAAGGTGGGAAGAATATTTTACTTCATATAGCTTCACGCCTGAGTTACTACACGTATAGCTTTATGTCTCGTGCTATACGTAGAATATTTTTTTCGTGTACAAAGAACCTATCTTTATTTGTCTATTGTTTTTTGGGTTTTGTTCGTCCGAATGAAGAAACGAACGGTTCTTGAAGGATCACTTGCTTTTTTATCTAGCTACTGAACCGATTAATAAAAACTGATGGCCGATGAGAAAGAAAGCGTCTGAAATAACGACCGCGGTCTAGAAATCTCAGCGTAGAACTCCTCTGAACTATACACGGGCCTATATAAACCATCCTACAATATTTATAGTAAGATGGCCACCTACTATAATGATAAAGATCGCAGGCTGTCGATGGATGAAAACGACATAAAACCGATCACTGTTAAAGTTTTAGGGATATGCCTATGTCCAGCAGTGGCCGTCCTTTGGCTGGAATGATGATTGTAATGACAGCCCTAGTGAATTTCTTATATTCTATCCTTTTGATCTATGAGAGAAAGCGGGATACGTCTTGGAGTGAACGGACACTTATCTAAACCGAACGCGTCGATCGAACTAAATTAATCTAATTTTAGAATTCTTTATATGAAATCTTATGAAACCTTCACCTATCAGCTCTTCCTAATTTGGACGATTCGAAGCGGATAGGTGTCATCCGATGTTGTAAGAATTCTAAAATTCGTTTCGTTCGGTTCCTTCGACGCTTTCGACTCAGATAAATGTGCGTTAACCTTTAACAGTATTAAATTAATTGTCGTTTTGCTTTATTGAACATATAAAGACACCTTAAATGGACAGCGCTAAGCCTTTTACTATTTATATCCAAATTTTCACGAAGGTCCTCAGTAATCCAGTGGCCCAGTTACATAAATTGTGTCACCCCTATGAAAGGAGGGCTGTCGAAAGTGACAGGCACGTTCGGACAATAGTGGGGACCTGCCATAAACTCACTCTTTTTCACATTGTATTCGAACCCGTGAGCCACCGCGTGGAAGTTACGAATACATATGCACTATAATTTAAGCAACGTTCATATATTGACAGCTTCAGCAACATGGCGTCAATATTTAACTGAAGTAATTGAAGCACGCTCTATTTATGTGTCACTGGCCAACGCTCGCGACGCCTTGTATTGTTTCTGTCCTATGATAGATAGATTTTGGGGTGTAGTGGCTAAGCATGATCTTTAGAGCCAAAGACAACCTCAACTGTACGTTCTGCTCCCTGCCGACCAGCAAAAGAGGCTCTGGCAAAAGTGAGGTAGGGTGCGTCGTATTTGTTGTGATGCCCGACTGGGGAAGTACTTCCATCTCACAGAATACCGCAGCCAAATATAAATTCCGTTGAGAGTTGTTGCGTTCTTGCGAATGAGTGAGGTCATCAGAAAGAAAAGAAGGAGTTGCTGCGCTGGCAGCGGGCATAGTTGGGCGCGAGCATTATTTCATGTTGCGAGCGTATGTATGGCTACAGTAACCGCTTCACGTCCAGCGGGCCGTATGCTTGTCTGTCACCCGACGTAGTATAAAAAGAAGTTAAGGCATAGAATACCCGGACAGCAATCTTCACGTAGCTGAAAGGCTCAAACATGATGACCTCTGAGTTTCCTAAAAAAGTGGATGCAAGACGTTATAATTAATCCAAAGTATCAAGTACGTACAAGTCAGAAACCTATTATTTAAGGCTAAGTCCCAAACAAAGTATTTCTGGATAATGTAGATACATAAATACTTTACTACCAACCTGCAAATCGTGCAGAGTGGTGAAGTACGCACTAAATCACTTCGATTGATGGTAGACTCGTATCCCAGCAATGTGATGAATATGAGTTGATAGAGATGCATATACAATACAATATAATACATAAATACTTAAAATATACTTAATTACCAAAAGAATATTCACATATAATACATGTAAAATACCTTATAAAAATAAAACGTTCACATAAATACCTTTTGCGAGAATTGATCTCGAGTTAAGAGAGATTGAGAGTAAGTATTTGAAAAGTGTCGAATTTAAAATTAAAGTGCCAACCCTGACGATGAAATATTAACGCGCCCGAGTCAGGGTTACTATTTATAGTGCGGATCGATTTTGCACGCGCCGCGGAAATGGGGCGATTCTGAGACGTTCGTAAGTCAGGCGAGGGGCGTAAAGGTTGGTGTGACCTCACTTTTGAATTTGAATACGACGTGGACGTGGGCAAGTGTTGAGAACTACTGTTTGAATTGAAACTGCATAAGATTTATTTAAATTTATATTTCGCTAGCTGTAACCCGCGGGTTGCCCGCGTGGTCATAATTTTAATTTAACTTTATTTCCGTCGAAATCCTTTTCGGAGATAAAAAGTCTCCTATGTCACTCTCTGTCTGTCGATCCATAGGTTTTTTCGAAAGTAAGACAAACAAACAAACACACTGTCACATTTATAATATTACTATTAGTATTTTTTTGGTTGAGACTGTTGATTGTTGGCACTTGGTGGAACATTATTATCATAATGTTATAATAAAACACCTGTACTATTCCACTCAATTATATTTAATTTTACCGACCGGTTTCCGATGAAAACACCATCTGTTTACCTTGATAATGCCTTAGCGGCGAAACCGGTCGGTAAAATTAAATATAGTTAAGTGGAACAGTACATGTGTTTTTATTATAACATTATTTTTTTGGTTGATGATTCCTACGAATCATCACCAAAGCCAAATAACGTCCACTGCTGGACATCCGCCTCCACCTTATGCGACGTACTGCGTATGTCATTTAAAGTGAACACGAAGCAACCTGCCCCCTTACCACCATCTCTTATTGCGACTCAATAATTGAGTAGATTGCTTATTCATACCAATGAATAAGCGACTCTATTCCATTTGAAATAGAGTCGCTTATTCATTGGTATGAATAAGCAATCTATTCAGTTATTGAGTCGCAATAAGAGATGGTGGTAAGGGGGCTGATTACGTGACATGACATTTCAAAGCGACGCGAGCGCGACGCGGCAGCTTTGTCCCATCCTTGTCAATGCGCGCGAATTTACCCGCGCCACTACCGAGTAACGCAGACAATTCGCGCGCAAAAAAAAATACAAGCAAACTGATCCCCTGTGATTTATAATGAGAAACCAACCTAGGCAGCACTTTCTGGTCCTTGGTTGTCAGTACCATTCTGTCCCATCAGCCTTCAGTTCTGCGGGATATTATGTGGCTTGCCCACCGGCCACTTCAACTTGCTGATACCAAAAGTTTTGTCAGCAACTCTAGTTCTAGTATTATATTCTCATATAGCATATATTCTCATTGCTGGGCTATCACGTAGAGATACTCCAAGCATAGCTCCGACCATAGCATGCTGTGTATTGCGATTTTACAATTTAACGTATAAATAATTAAATTATAATTAGCTCAATAGGAACAAAAATAAATTAGAATAGTTGAAAAGTTACTGAACATTGTTAATTGCATATATGCATATTATGTATATTTGTTTACTTATCTACCAAATTTCTTTAAAATTGGATAATCCGTTAGAGAATTATAGCAATACAAAGGTGCATAGGAAAAAAATAGTTTTTTGCTTCAAGTTGATTTGGAGACAACAAAATTTTTATGACACCATTAATTATTTTGTAAAAAAAAGACGGGTTATTGACACAAAGAGACAGGGCAAGTGCTTTAAGGAGAATCGTATCACAGAATAAAACAATAATTACATGATCTTACCTTGAAATCCCCATTACAGGTGATATTTTATTTATAAACATCTATCGAATAATTTACCGAGTTACGTATATTGTTTGTAACTTTTCTAAGGGGAATGCTCAAATAAAAAAATACCAATAACGAAGATATTACTCTCCAACTTCCGTACAAAATTTTATGAAAAATGCCATACATTTTTCATGTTCATTTTACTGAAAACAAAAGTTAACTGAGTTAAGCTTTCGGTGCGAAACTTTGTATATTTTTCAGACGTTATGCATCAAATCAATTTTGTGCAGTAAAAAATTTATACCGAAATGCAATAAAATTGGTTGTAAAAAATTGTTACTGAATAAAGTTTTGATGAAAAAAATATTTCATTAAGCTGAAACTGTTTTGATACATCCCTACAACAGGAAATTGGACCTGTAACTGATTTGTTTTATTTTTCGCGATTCATTTATTAGACTAGCTGATAACCGTGGTTTCGCCCGGATGGTCAATATTTTAATAAATTATTATTTTCCGTGGAATTAAGATGTTTAAGACGTGAAGCCATAAGCCTTTCAATAGCTAGAGCCCAAAAAGGATTAACGACAAACAAAAGACAAATTAACTTTATAAAAGGAGGCTCAACTTCAAACTCCAAGAACAAGCCTTACTCAATCCTCAGTGCAGCACCTGACTGGACTATTTTAATGGACACGTATGAAAAGCACTATAAAATCCCAGAAGATGTGGTTGTTTCGACATCCAGACCGGACATTTTCCTTTTCTCCAGAGCTACAAAACGTATAGTACTTGTAGAGCTTACCGTACCGTGGGAAACTAACATACCCAAAGACCACGCGATAAAACAAAACAAATATTATGACCTCCTAAACGAATTAACAAAAAGCGGCTATGTAGTTAATCTATACGCTGTAGAAGTAGGAGCGAGAGGTATACCAGCAAAATCTCTCTATAACCTGCTGAAAGACCTTGGCTTGTCCAGAAGTGCAGTAAGTTCTATACTAGAACGAGTATCTAAAGCTGCATTAGCAGGTTCATACCAGATTTGGCAGGGCAGGGAGAGAAACACAAGTAGTGAAGGTGAGTGTTGATGTACGTCGGAAAGGGGCCCCTTAAACCTACACCCGTGTCACAAGTCTCGGGATCTGCTTGGGTTTCTCTCTCTGCCACACGATGGACCCGGCACCCGCACGGTGAATCCATGGAAGCTAAGAAGTTCGTCTCTTTACTTGATATTGTAAGCGTTAATATAGCTACGGTAATCGCTTCACATCTGGCGGGCTGTACACTCCCTCCACCCCTCCCCCCACGTAGTATAAAAAAAATTGTGCCTTTCAACAGCCAGACAATATGTGCGCAAATAATTCTTCACAGTGCAGAAAAAACATACGGTTCTTCTGATGGAAAACAGTTTCCGCAGACTATTGATCCGTGTAATACTAGGGAAATCACTCTCGTGTTGTCGACCTTGTGAAAACCTTTTAACACCCTTTTAGAATGAACCCCAGTATTTTATGTATTTATTTTGAACATTCACAAATTTCGTAATATGAGATTTGTACCTCCATTTAGGCATATATAGAAAAAAACCATATATTCAAAATCATAAAACTTGAAATTGCCCATTTTTATACTTTGACGTTTATAGTGTATTTTTACTGTTGGACATTAGTCGTGCGAAGGAAAAAAGTGACAATGTGTGCCTCGCAACACTGTCTTTTGTCTTTGCACCGTAATAAGTTGTGACATTTCATGTACAGACAAGTTATTAGTTTTAATATCGAAACGCCTGTTAAGTCGCACTGGCTTGTACCGTTGCCTTAATTAATTAAATTCAAAATATTTAATTACTGCCCGCCAACTTAACTTATTACGTAGCTCAATCGTCTACAAAGAGAGTAGCTTCAAATACTTGGAAATAAAATACGGAATATTCAATATAAGACGTAAACAAATAAGTAATCAACACTTTGGTGTGTGGTCTAATTCATAAGAATAATGTTTTATTTAACAGGTACCTATGTACTTTAACCTAACTGCCTAAAATGGGTGTAATGTTTGTATATAAATATTTCTGTGTATTTCTTTACTCTGTTGTAACTTCGTTAAGACGTGATTTCTGCTTAAAACGGAGGCAGTCTAACTGGAGAAGCAACTTAAATTTCAGAAATTTCAAAAGAGTGCTACTTTGGACAATTTATTGTACTAATTGTATTATTTTTTTGTTCACAGGTAATTCCTTCAGACTATATTTTATAGGTAAGTTTAATATTTAAATTTATAAATGCTGCTGATGCTGTTTACTAAGCTCCTTGACTTACTTATATTCAAGTCATCATCATCAGTCTGTATACCCACCGCTGGATAGGTCTTCCCAACACTTTCCACCAAATACGATCCTCCGCCTTCCGCATCTAGCCGTTTCCAGCCGCTTTCTTAAAGTCATTGGACCATCTAGAAGTAGGGCGTCCAACTGAAAATTGAAGTACCCTAATATAATTAAATAAAAATCGTAGAATATGTTGAAACCTTAGAGTTTCTTACAAATCTTTCTTTATAAATCTAAGTAATTGATTGTTATAACAGTAGTTTCCACAATAAAACATAAAACTCCCTAGATGTTAACTTGTAAGAAAAACAAATAACTCATAATCATGTAAAATTTATTTAAATCAAAATTATAAAATATAGACATAGGCTACAATGAGTATCCGCGGATCGCATGCTTGTTTACCACCTTAATGTTATATAATTGATTAGTTTATTTTTCTCATTTTACCATTTGCAGTTAGCTCCCTAAATACTGAAAAATAAATAAATATCGTACAAACTGACTAATGCAGGTAAGTGCCATACACAACTCCACTATTGTAGTCCAGGCTTCACGGAAATCGCTTGTAATCTTGACTAATCAATATCCCGCTGCGTTTATATCTTGGACCATTCGCAAACTCGTCGATCTTAATAACGTAAACAAATAGGCCGTTTTGTAGCTCCACCTTTGATCAATCTCTCGCTCCGATCATGTCTTGTACCATACACAAACTCGTCGATCTCAATAAGACGACAAACAGGCGTGGCGTCGCGACGGCGCGGCGTCGCGCCCCGAGACTGTGGCATATTAAAATGTATGCAGTTTTTAGGTCACCAGTGGTTTTCCATGTTATCTAGAAAATAGTAATAGTAAACTATACTAACCCGGTAGTATAAGGACTAATGGCTACTTTGACACAGTGCGGGGCACAAGACAAACATTTTTATGCATGAACGTGTCTCTTCAAAGTGCATAATAATGCACACATTCCGAGCTATCCTCCTGACTATTCGAGGTACATTTTTCTGAATAGTACAGTGTAATTTCTGATGTATTCATACTGAAGACCCTAGCTAGGCTTTTCGTCTAAAAATAGCAGATATCATAAGCCTAAGCAAAGTAATTAGTGTAGGGCGGAAGCTTTATGTACTTTGTCTTAAGGCTCTATATTTAGTTTGGCGGACAAACGATAGATTTGCTGTGTAATATATTTATCGCAAGAAAGAATACATCCAACATATATATGTGTGTGTATATATATATCTATATATATAAAAGAAAGTCGTGTTTGTTACAACACTTATAACTCGAGAACGGCTGGACCGATTGCCATGGTTTTTGATTTGTTGGATTTGTTTCCGTCCCGAATAGCAGAATAACTCTTAAAAACATTGGAAAATTCTCGAAAAAATAAAATAAAAGAGAAAACATTTTCCCATACAAAATGTTCGTGGTTGTCGTAGCTGTCAAATGTGACGTTGTCGTACGTGCGTACGCCAAATGTATGCGTGCGTTCAGAAATGTATATTAAGCTCATTATAGAACAAATGTCATAGATTAAAAACAAATGTTAACTCTATTGGTCTCATTTTTACGTCTTGAAAGTTGGCTGTGATTTGTTTTGAAAACAGTTTTGTGGATTTAAATATTTATTGCAAAGAGAATGTAACCACTACGTTTTAAGAGACGGATGTGCCATACAAATAGCGTAATTCTAATATGTATGAAATGGAAGCGAAAACAATCAGAATTTGTACCAAATTCGCTTCCGATTCATAGAGTCGTTTTTTTACTTTGAGTTGCGTCAGGCTGATTTATTGGTTCTAAAATATTTATGCGTGCGTTCAGAAATTTAAATCAAGCTCCATAAATCTATATAATATATAAAATAATGTCGTGTCTTGGTCGGGAAAGTATTAAAAACATTGAAAAATTGACGAAAGAATTAAATAAAAGAAAAAACGTTTTCCCATACAAATAGTGCCAGTTAAAAAGGATTGGAATATTTATTGATTGTTATGTAAATGTCAAATCGATTGGTCTCACTTTTACGTCGCGAATGTTGTCTGTGATTTGTTTTGTGGATTGAAATATTTATTGTTGTCAATTGGTACTTTTTTTGTGACTTTGTAAAGTACTGAACTTATTTTTACCCACTGCTGGGATACGGGTCTTCCCTCAACCGAAGATGTTTAGAGCATACTCCAACACGCTGCTCAACTACGGATTGGGCCACTAACTTGGCTTAAGGACTGCCATCTAATGATAAACACCAGGACCGACGGCTTAACGTGCCTTCCGAAGCACGGACGAGCTCGAGATAACATAAACTCATCCATGAACAGGCTACGTTGACGTTGCTTAACTTGCGTGTACAATTAGACAGACACGTGCCTCACGCCATCGTGCTTCTCTATTATTTTCTATTATTCATTGTATTAATTTCAAGAAATCATAAATTTTGTTCATATATATATATGTACATCACCAAACACTTATAACTCGAGAACCGTAGGACCGATTTTCATGGTTTATGATTTATTGGATTTCTCTCCGTCCCGAATAGCAGAATGACCATGAAAAACATTAGAAGATTGACGAAAGAATAAAATAAAAGGAAAAACATTTTCCCATACAAATGAAAGTGTCAGTTGAAAAAGGATTGCGATATTTATTGCCTTATTGGTTGTCAAATATCAAAATGTCAAATCAATTGGTGTCACTTTTATGTCGCGAAAGTTGTCTATTTGATTTGTTTTGAAAATTGAAAAATGTCAAATCGATTGGGGTGAAAACGCTTGGCCCATGGAGTTCGAACGCAAGAATCAAATCAGAGTAAACATCAAAAGAAATGACAATTACAAATCACCAAAACGATTAAACCGATTTCAAAACTAAAAAATAAAACAAAACTATTTTTTTTAATTTTTTGATTAAACAATAATCTTTATTTTTATGAAATCTTCAGTTTTTATGGATACGGGTCTTCCCTCAACCGAAGAGGAATAGAGCATACTCCAACACGCTGCTCAACTGCGGGTTGGCGGAGGCCAGTGTTTTCGAGCCGCCTAAAGGCCACTAACTTGGGTTAACGACTGTCATCTAATGATAACAACCGGGACCGACCGTTAACGTGCCTTCCGAAGCACGGAGGAGCGCAAGATAATATAATGATAACAACCGGGACCGACGGCTTAACGTGTCTTTCGAAGCACGGAGGAGCTCGAGGTAATATAAACCCATCCGTGTACAGGATTCGATCGACGTTGCTTTACTTGCGTGTCCGATTAGACTGACATGCGCAATTATGCCATCGAGCTTCTCTATTATTTTCTATTATTCATTGTTTTAATTCCATAAAATCATAAATTTAGTTCAGCCAATTTGTACCACGACATTCATTGAATGTTAGGCGGTACGAAGTTCGCCGGGGCAGCTAGTATATATATACATATATATATGTTGGAGTACCTTCAAGAACGGAGTCTGTAATTTACGGACAGTAAAAGGCTGGCAACGAATCGGCGACTCCTTGGTGTTGCTGATTACTGTAGGCGGCGATTATTGCTTTCCATCAGGTAACACATGCTTGTTTAGCTCCCTCTCTTATATAAAATGGGGTGAGGCTGTGCGTTGTACGTGTGCTGCTGTGTGTTATATGCACTAAAATTATCTCAAAATAGCAGCGCTTCCCCCTCCCCTGCACGCGATGTTCCATAGTCCTTACTAAAAAAATATTTTATCCTTCATCTATCCAGTGGTGTGATTGAATTTTGGATTAAGATAATAGATATGTAGCTGCAACTCCAAACTGTATCTCCCGATTTTGTTATCATTAGTTTTTTGAATCCCTATGAAAGCTCCCTCCCTACGAAAGCAAATTTAAAGATGTAGTTATTATTACATAGGACAGTTTTTTGGACGTGAATCGTACGTATATACCTACGTAAGTACGTATATATGTACGAGGGCAATCAGGAGCTATTATAAAGTAATAAACTAAACAAAAAAACTTAATATTAATTAACTAAAACTATTTACATGTAAATCAACAATAACTGAATACTTAACTACATTGCATTATGATGAAACGGAGAAGCTTATAAACTAATTAAATAAATTAAACGGGTCACTCACGTCTTTTTGTCGGGAAAGCCGACTAGTTTCGATCTCAAAAAGAGACCTTCATCAAGGCGAATGTCCAGACACGTCCACCCTTTGCTTAAAACAATAATAGCTTAATAAAGCTTATAAATGACTAAGAACCGACTTTTATAATATGAATCATAACCAACGACCCTACGCACACACAAAAACTCATTGTAGTCTAATAACTGCTCGCTTCAGTGAAAAAATAAAGTTTAAAAAACAAAAACCCGACTACTAAAAACACCCTCTAAAAAGTACGAAACAAGAAAATAGTCTCCGCTGAAATTATTATGTACATACTATTTTACATAATAATTTCAATTACCGCCTTTTAAATAAACAACTTACTTACACGTAGTATATTTTAACGTAGTTTTTATACATCATACTGAGAGAGACATGTTTAAAGGAGAGCCGTGGTCGTATGTCACCTACTTCAATCAAAACTAGTAGACTCCGATCTCAAGATATATCGTAGGGCTGAGGACACACTGACAACACATTTTCTTTCTCATACTCTCACATAATTTAATTCCCTTGCAATCTTGCTTCTTCACCCCCCCCCCCCACACACACACACAGACGTACACACACATACACACACCACTCAACTAAACACAGCTCATATCATTGGATGGATCAGCCCCTTACCACCATCTTTTATTGCGATTCAATTATTGAATAGATTGCTTATTCATACTAATGAATAAGCGACTCTATTCTATTTGAAATAGAGTCGCTTATTCATTGGTATGAATAAGCATTCTGTTCAATAATTGAATCGCAATAAGAGATGGTGGTAAGGGGGCTGTACTAGGTTGATGAGCTATATTTATAATCCATAGTTTAGCCTTAATATGTACTTACTAAGAAATTTAGGAGGAAGAAGAGCGGGATCCCCTGCTACAGACTTCGATAAGTCTATTAGGTGGGTCTCAGTAACATGTATATTTAGCACAGTAAGGCTGATAAATAAAAAAAAATTGATTTTTTTTTTTTAATTTTATTACCTTCAATCAGTACGTACTACATGTAATTAGCCATTTGACCACTTTCAAACATTTGATCAATAGCAGCTAACAAGCGACATAAAGGGCTTTATATACCAACTTGTTTAAGATCAAATGTAAATTAGCCTCCAGTCCGGTTAAGATGTCCCGTGGGGCAACTTGACCCCGCTTGTCTGTTGACGGGGCGACTTGGGACACTTAGCAATTTAGTATATTTGATTAGCGAGTTAGCAAGTTTGGGCCAATTTAGGATTTTAAGTGTAATATTTGTTTTGATGTATTCGTTAACTTGTTTAATTGTTTTGTTTTTGGTAATTTGTTTAAAGTAATATAATTGTTATAAGTGAAACGGGTGGTAATATTTTTTGAAATATTTACCTGCTCTGTTTTTGGTAAGGAAAACAGTAAGGTACTTGTCCCACCGCCGGCGAACTATTGACTATTATCTCAGGAAACGTACGTAAAGAAAATGTAGATACAGATCGCTACATCGTACAATAAAGTACTTTTTAACCAACTCCAAAAAAGGAGGAGGTTCTCAATTCGGCTGTATTTTTTTTTAATGTTTGTTCTTGATTACTCCGTGATTTATAAACCGATTTGATAAAAAAAAAATATTTGAAATACTTCCAGATTGGTCCCATATTTTTTTATCATCATCATCATCATCAGCCTGTATCTAGCCACTGTTAGGTTTGTTACTTAATTACTCTGTCATTTATATACCGATTTGAAAAAATGTTTTTTTTATTTGAAAGAGTCTACTTCCAAATTAGTCTCATATCTTTTCATCATCATCATCAGCCGATATCTGCATACATAAATGTAGAGTCATGTTTGGAGTCGGTTTTTTTTTTGTTAAAATTATGAAAACTAAACTTGGTATGATTTGAAAGTATTGAGATACAGCTAGCCTAGTATGGTCATTTTGGTCATAAAGGATTAATTTTGGCACTTTTTCAGTGTTTTGAAAAAATCTACTCAGGAAGCGTTTTCAAACCATCCATAATACTGACCGATACCAATACGTTTCATGATAATAATGTCAGTTTAATTAAGCTATGGATCTATTAGGCCTATTAATTAAAGCCTTAATTGGCTATAACCATGCTAACACAACGCTAATGGACAGCGATGGAGATCGCTTGATGTTATTGAATGATAACCCTGGCCCACGGATGTGTGAAAGTGTATGAGAAGGCATACTCCTTGAATAAGTGACTTTTTTATACTACGTCGAGTGGCAGACAAGCATACGGCCTGCCTGATGTGAAGCGGCTACCCCCGCTGCCAACGCAGCATCTCCTTCTTTTCTGGTGATCTCACTCACTCGTATTAACACAACAACCCTCAAGGGAATTGTTACTTGGCTGCGTTCAAAAATTTTGATGAACCACTTACACACCAAAGTCATAGAGTGGACCAGTCTAAGTAGTTTTATTTGTTTAAAATAAAAGTTTAAAATCTTTGAGTGGTTACACTCAAAGATTTTAAACTTTTATTTTAACTTTTATTTTAACTTTAATTTTCTGTTCTTGTATTTTTGTAAAAATGTTCCAACCACACGCCCAGTATTTTTGTAAAAATGTTCCAACCAATCGCCCAGGTATTTTTGCTACTAAGTTTAAAACGAACACTTTCTTCTCACTGTCGTATTTCCACGTAATCCAATATCATTCACTCCGCGGTGTTCGGTATAAAAACCGCGTCTTGATGCAGACAGCCCCAGCTGTGAAGCTGCGAATGTCTCCGCTAAACCCCTAGTTCTAAGGCGGAAATACATTGATGAGAGGTAGCGGGCGAGATGGATTGACTTTATTATGATAACTTTTTATTATATTTCAGACTAGAATTATTAAATTGAGATTAAAAAATCTTCTAACATTTTTTTACTACATGTTTAAAAAATGTTTCACTATACAGTAATACACAATATTAAACCAGAATGACGGTAGGAGATATCCAAGAAATGCACATCTTCTACAAATTCTCGCTATATTGCAAAAAGGCAAAATAGCGAATGCAATATTTTGGTGCAAAAAATACCTTTCGAAGGTTATGTTACTGTTTATGTGACTGAGTGAGTACATCAAACGAGTATTCTGCATCAACAATTATGCTGCGTTGTCAGCGGCGGTGACAATGTTGCTTATATTGCTACGGTAACTACTTCAACATTAAAAGGGCTATTATGCTAATAAAAGTATAATGGATTTATATTGATTTATACTTCCCTACTAATATTACATACTAATGTGAATGTGAGTTTGTTTGTTACGCTTTCACGCCGGTATGATCATGAAACTTTCTATACATATTCTCAAAGATTTTTTATATTAGTTTTGATTCTTTAGAATCGCATTTGTGATTTTTTGCTTGTCCCGAAGGCTACTATTATTAAGGTTATTAGTGCCGTCGCCCTTATGCGAATGTTCTACTGCTAATTATGAATTTGATCAAACAGCACACCATGTTCTCTGAGAGTGTGATCTTTGGCGGCGGGAGCGGGATGACATGTTGAATTCATTGCAAGTTGCATCCGGGGTAGCATACTATTCAGATTTGGTAGCAACAAGGGAGAATTACCAAGCGTTCAGACGATTTTGCAATTCATATTATTGGAATCGATGTGTTAGATAACAACTCAATGTTTAGGTCCCCAATAGTGTTAGAAACTTAAAATCCGTGGTGCACGGCAGTTGAGCTTCACTTGACTAGCCATCTCTTTAGGCTTTTAATGCCTTATTTGCAATATTGCTGTTTCTCACATTGCTAAGAGGGGAAGTCAAATTCCAAAAGCTTCCTACTCCTACTAATTTCTTCTGATTAAATTCGTTGTGAGTTCCAAGGCAGTTTTTTTTAAGTATCATATTATGATACTTAAAAAAAAGTAAACGCGGGCGAAACCGCGGGTGGAAGCTATTATAATTATATTTAGAAAGTATTATTTTATTAAACGCTCATATTACATAATATATCTAACCTGCTTATCGCTCAGTTCACTACTAAAACCGCAACCTTACAATTTTATTGGCTGATGCGGTATTTCTGGAGCTCGGCGAGCGGCGATAATTCTCGTTGTCGAGGAAGCTGTGGTAAGCGCATTGTCCTGCGTCCGACGGCAGGATTGCGGAGAGATTCAAGAAATCCGCATCATCCGCAAATTCTCGTTGCATTCGCTGCATTGGCGGATGACAGTTTTAGTCAAGTAACTCATAGTAGGGGTTTTCTTTGTTTTAGCAACATGTGATTTATGTGTAGTACGCACTGGAGCCGAAATGATCATGTACTGGGCGGAGCCAGAGCAGTTTTCTACCTGGAGCTCTCAAGTTGCTACCAGGAGACTACTATGTTAGGGGGTTTTTTTATACTACGTCGGGTGGCAGACATACGGCCCGCCCGTTGTGGAGCGGCTACCGTAGCCATATTAGCGCTCGCAACATAAAATATCGCCCGCGCGTCGCCACCCCCGCTGCCAACGCAGCATAATCTTCCATTTCTTCTTCTTCAAGAAAGGCGTAAAGGGTTTTTATTTTACAGGGTCGGCAACGCGTGAGTGCCGGTGTCGCAAGCGTCCATACCACTATTACATAGTCCATGCTACTAACTATGACTAATTGGCAAAGATGATAAAAATTCTAAAGGAAATTATGCATTAATTTTCGGCAAGTAAACACTACCTAATAAAATGTAACTCGGCTAAATAAAATACAAATATTTCACTAAACTGTTCAAACGCGCCACGTGTTATGTTAATTTGGCCAAGTTATTCGGTAAATGGTAATGAGCCACGGTGTTGATTCTACGATAGAACAACGCTAAAACTTTGGATGTAAAATAAATTAATTAACGCTTTCCGGTAATTGTATGAAGGTTAAGGGTAAATTTAGTCGCTCAATATTTAATTTACCAAAGATTATATTACACGTAGGTATATCTTTTAATTGTCCCTTCGAGACGACGACTTTAGATTGACGAGCTCGGTGGTCGAATGGTTAGCAATGGCCACTTTGACTCCGAGGCCGCGGGTTCGATTCCCGTACAAGACAAACATTTGTGTGCATGAACATGTCTGTTTGTGTTGCTCTGGGTATTTTCTATGTATTATACAAAAAAATGTATTTAAATACATTTATCAGTTGTCTAGTACCCATAACACAAGCTTTGCGCTTAATTTGGGACTAGATGACGCTGTGTAAATTGTCCAGAAATATTTATTTATTTATTATTTACTTTATTTCCGGCTTCGCATGGGTAGAACAAAATTATTAGTTTACGCGGCATACTATTTATTTTGAGCCCTGGATTAATGGATCCGTTGGCTAAAATGAATGATGACTCAAATGTGAAATGTTTATAGACTTGTTACATAATAACAGATCTTTTTTTTATTTAATTACTATACCAGTCTATTTTTTTCAAATACTGCTTCTAAATTAATTCATAATATCAACAAATAAGACACAAATAGTTACCACAAAATAACAGCAAAGAGCAAAAGAAATAATTGAAAAAAATAAATGTAAGGTTTTATATATTTTTTTATTTTCCTTTATATAATCTCTCCAGCTTACTATAATTCACTTTCAATGCACATTTTGTCTATGTTTGGCGTAAATTGTGACACCCCGGAAAGGATTAAATCTACAACATTTTTTTAAACCAATAAAGTGTTTAAAGATCGAATACTGCCAGTCAATTTCATTGTATCTACATCTGTAAAACATGTCTCTTCCTTAGACTTCTCCAACAGTTGGCTTCATGCCGCTTGTTTTCGTCTGCTGACACCATCTTTCGGCTGAAACCAATAACCATGATGTATAAAGTGCATAATAATAATAATATTAGATATAGTAAATATATGTACTATATTTAAATATAATACCATAGTCCTCCGTCCGTCCACGTAAAAAGGGGTACAAAGTTTTTGCTTCACGTATGTATCTATCTATACGTATATAAATGTTTATAATAGTAAATATAGGTAATATTGCCATTTTGCGCCCAAATACGATCTGCCCTATTTCCCGAACCGTAAACTTGCATTCGCGTCCGGTAGAGCGCGGAACATTTCCGATTCCTGTCAAACTGAACGCTCGCTGTTTGGGTAGTTAACATTTATGTAGGTCAACTATTTGTGCTCGCGTCTTCATCTATCACATCTATGTTGACAAGTTTTTACTTATATTTTTTTATAAATACATACATATAATACATAGAAAACACCCAGACCAATACAAACAGACAAGTACATGCACACAAATGTTTGTCTTGTGCGGGGATCGAACCCGCGACCTCGGAGTCAAAGTGGGCATTGATAACCATTCGACTACCGACCTCGTCATCTTTTGAACATATTTCACCACCCCTCGGAAATAATCTAGAAAAAATCTTCCATATCATAAAACTTTATGAATTTCAGTTTTCTATTTTCAGCTTCGACTAGACGATGATATATGAGTGGATTTAGCTTTTATACAGAAACATGAAACACATTTCAGCACCCATTACACTTGATATACGCCCCAAGCTCAAGTATAAAGCTATGAAATTTCACAATTTTCTTACAAGAGCGTTGATTCTGAAAAATGTATACAATCTTATTAACTTGTTTTCTTTCTGAAGAGAGTAAACATTATTACCATATGTACGGGAAGTAAAGTCATTACCCGGCCGTGAGAGTAGGCCCTTATTTTCAAAGAGCGATCCTGCTGTGAAGCGCGTTTTGAAACGGCCGGGTTGTATTATGATAATGATGAGGTGAAAGAATAAAGTGAATTAAGGTTTATGTTGTAGGAAATGTAGCGGGAAATTCTTATGGGAAATGTCAGGGAGGTGAACTTTGAATGGGATTTGTTTTTCTTGTATAACTAGCTGTTAAACGCGACTTCGTCGGCGTAGTTTGCTGAACTTTAGCAGTTTATAGGATTATCACTTCTGGGTATAAAATAAAGGTTTGAAACTAACATCGCTGTCAACCCTCACTTGTCCCACTGTTGGGTTACGGGTCTCCCCTGCTGCTCAATTGCGGGTTGCGAGGCCAGTATTTTCGAACCGCCTAAAGGCCACTGACTTGGCTTAACAACTGTCATATAATGGCAACCGTCGGGACTGACAGTTTAATGTGCGCTTTGCAGCACGGAGAAGCTCGAGATAATATCAACCCATCCATGGATAGGCTACAGTCGAAGTTGCTTAACTTGCGTGTTCGATTAGATTGACACGCGCAACGACGCCATCGAGCTCCTTATATATAAAAACAAATTAATCGTCAGATGTCTGTACTTAGAGATATTTAAGAAAAAATTGCATGAGGGATCAAAACAATCTGGGGGCACGGCAGTGCCCTCGCCAACTCGAGCTTATTTTTAGAATTTGAGGCTGTGTATATGTTTTACGCGTATGGAGCAAAAATATTATACGATATTGGACGTTGTTATCACAGTAGACTGTTGAAGACACGCCGGTGACGAAGGCCGTGACCGACTCTCTGGAGATTCGATATTTATACTTACTTGGCTTATTTATACTTACACCTTTGACGTTACTATTTATTTACTTATGAATGCGATACAATGAACTACACATTACAAATATTAAAAAACATGGAAAAATTTACATCCGCCGCCTAGGTGTGATTTGAACCCACGACCTCTCGATGACCGGTCGAGTGCTCTTCCAACTGAGCTACCAGGAAGACGAATTTTTGCATTTTATATTTTACTGCGTGAGTCACAGTGTGGCGCCATCTACCTATTAAGTAATTACACTACTAAACAACTCACGCAGTAAAATATAAAATACAAAAATTCGTCACCAACACAAACCAGTTGGAAAAGGACTCGACCGCTCATCGAGAGGTCGAGGGTTCAAATCCCACCAAAGCTGGGAGGTGATTTTTTCCATTTTTAAAAATATTTATAATATTCTGGCAAGTTGGCCGAACAACCACAGAATACTTTGTAATATACGAATAACTATATAAATAATAATAATCAGCTACACACACGTGCATGAAATATCACTTGTCGATATACCCACATGACTGAGTTCCCAAAGTGCCCTCCAGTGAGCTAATTATGTATCAAAGGTTCGATTCCGCCGATCCAATTACACGCGTCCCATCGCGAACACTCCGCTGCACTCGTGCGTTACACTTGAATTAATTTGAGGGTATGGTTTACGATCCGTTTGGTAACGTAGCATTAAAAGAATAAAATCTTTTGGAGTCTGACGAGCTCGGTGGTCGAATGGGTAGCAATAGCCACTTTGACTGCAAGGTCGCGAGTTCGATTCCCGCATAAGACAAACATTTGTGTGCATGAACATGTCTGTTTGTCTTGGTCTGGGTGTTTTCTATATATATTAAAAAGTAGAACGTGTTGCCAGCATATGTATTTCCTCATTCATACAATATGGGATCCTTCAAGCGAAGCGTGAAGAAGCATCTTGTAGGCCTGCATGGCAGCGTCAACTGACAAGACATCAATATCTCTTGTCCGTTGCCAATACGATTGGGGCTCCTCTTTTCGCTTACCATCAGGCGAAGCGGTGCTAATATGCTGAGTTAATATAAAAAAAGTATTATAAGTATGTATTTACAAAAAAAATGTATTTAAGTACATTCGTTATCAGTTGTCTAGGTACCCATAGTACAAGCTTTGCGCTGAATTTGGGACTAGGTGGCGCTGTGTAAATTGGCCAGAAACATTCATTTATTTATTTATTTTGGAGTGTAAGGGGTTCACTGCGATTTATTATTGCCAAAGGCAACTTGCATGTTATTCACCCTGCCGACTAGCGGAACAGGCTCTGGTATAAGAGAGTTTGGGCACAACGTATTGCTGCCGAACTGGAGAAGTACAGTAAGGAAATATCGCTCGCGCGCCGGCACTTCCCTTGCCAAGACGGCACCTCCTTCCTTTCTGGTGACCTCACTCACTCACAAGATCACAACAACCCTCAAGGAAATTTTATTCTGCTGCGGTATTCCGTGAGGTGGAGGTTCTTCCCCAATCGGGCAGCTTAAAAAATACGCTATGTCCTACCTCTCGCCTCGTTTGTCAGTCAGCAGAGTGTACGTACAGGTGACGTTGGCTTTGGTTCAAAGTTGTTGATGAACCACTTACACCCAAAGTGAACTTAATTATCTACAGTTTGTGTGGCTATTGATGTTTATAACTCGTATTATAAATTATAAATATAAGTATTATTTGCAGTCAAATTTGTATATATTACGACTAAAATAAATGATGTCAAGCCCATTAAATTTAACAAGGACGTTTCGATTATGCGCATAATTGGAACGCCATTACGGCGCGCGACATACGAGACCATAGCAATTATCATGTAATTATGACATAAAATACTTGTGAAAATACATAATAGGAGACTTACTTTTAGGAAATTTGATCCGTATATCGGCCAGCTTGTTAGGAATATGTAAAATAAGAAGAAACTGAAAAAAGAACGGTTTGTGAATGACCATGCTGAGAAGTGAAAACTTGTATGTATGTAATCTATAATAACAATACAAATAAAAGTAGACAAATAAATTAAACAGTATAAAGGCGGGCTTATCTCTGAAAGAGATCTCTTCCAGCCAACCGTAGAGTGCTTGAAAGGATTCATCATAGGCGTGGTTAAAACAAATAGATTAATAATGTAAAGAAGAAATATATATTTATGATTTGATTATATTAAATAAATACCCAGTGAACAGGAGAGAAAAAAATAATAATAATTAAATAATAGCAATATCAGTAGTAATAATAAATTAAAGAGGAATAAATTTATATATATATTAAAATGAATAACAGAAGTATGAATATCATCACATCCAAAATGACAAGATAAATTCCAAACTAATCAATTAAATATAATATATTAATATTTTTAGCTCTCAAGCAGTTTCGTAAGCCGATGCTTAAATGAGTCTACGGAGGGGGCCCCTCTCACATCCAAAGGTAGTGTGTTCCAAAGTTTAGCTGCCATCACCGTGAATGATCCCGCATACATTGCAGAGCTGTGCGGCGGTATGTTGAGTGTAGGATTACCATAGAGCGCAAACGACTATCGAAATCCCGTAATTTTACTCTATCTCTGAGGTATTTAGGAGCCGTTGGATTACAGAGTACTTTATACAGCAGAGATAGGATATGCACATTTCTACGATCTCTAATTGGGAGTCACTTGAGTCGCTTGCGAAATTCAGAAACGTAATCAAATTTACGTAACCCAAAATGAATCGAATACAAAGATTTTGCAGACGTTCCAGTTTATCAAGTAGCTCCTCTGTGAGATCCAAATATGCGACATTCAATCTCGATAGTCAAGCAGCGGCAGCAGGAGAGTACGCCAGCATCAGTCTTGGTCGCTAGTGAAAGAAAATATTGTAAGTGTTTTAATGAATGGAGCGAAACAAAAATTTTGCGACTAACTTCATAAACTTCATATCACGCTCCATCTTGCTCTCTCCCTGCAGATTTTTCCCAAACTAGCATTACAGAGCCAAACGTGACGGATTAGTCACATTATTTGAACACAGCGCGCCTGATAGTTTTCCAAATTGTCACGCTTTTATTCTTTGTAAATAAAAAAATAACTAAAAAGTTTACTCAGTGTATTTCGCTCTTCATGCCCTTTGATTTGAAACCATTATTATAAAGGTTAAGGTGGAATTTATAAATCTTCATTATGTGGTATATAGGATAAAAAATATTGTAAATACTACTAGACTACAAGCCCATGGAAAAAAATACCTGTGAAATGAACCATCGTGAATAACGCTTAGAAGGCTGTTACTATATCAGAAAATAACTCTGAGCACTATGCCGTCATTTCTGAGCGGTACAGGTGAGTACATGAGTAAATGGAATTTCCCAGGTACAAGAGAGGAATTACGATTAATTATTAATGTACGGCTTTTTATAGTATAATGATGATTAAAAATAAATGTCAAAAAACCTAGTGCCGTACTAAAGCGGTGGTGCAGGAAGTTAGTGCAAATTTTTCATTTTAAGAAGCAATAAATATTCTGGTCATTTATTACTGTACGGCATTTGTGTAATTCCTTGTGTATACATATACAGATACTTTACCCATGAACGCCATACATATTTCCAGCGCTGGGGTCGAAAGCCAAGGATCGCAACCCTTTCTCTACACCCATATGATATAAGGTCATTGTAAAATGTACGGCATCTTGTTCAAAATATTATTTAACACAGACAATAATGTTTAATAAATATGCCATCCAAAAATTATTGTTAATATTTGTGTAACTACATAATTATCAAAATTTTTGGATTTACCGAGTTATTACTGCTGTAAGATCATAAATTAATGTACGGCAACTTTTTTTTATATATAATGTTACTAAATATTATCGTTGTACCTTATAGCCGTTAATTATAAATGGTAACAAATAAAAATATTACGTACAGTAATAAATGTCCGGAATATTGCTTCTACAATTATCGGCGAATTAAAAATTTGCACTGACTTCCTGCACCACCGCTTTAGTACAGCACTAGGTTTTTTGACATTTATTTTTAATCATCTATAAACTATAAAAAAGCCGTACATTAATAATTAATCGTAATTCCTCACTTGTACCAGGGAAATTCCATTTACTCATGTACTCACCTGTACCGCTCAGAAATGACGGCATAGTGCTCAGAGCTATTTTCTGATATAGTAACAGCCTTCTAAGCGTTATTCACGATGGTTCATTTCACAGGAAATTTTATTCCATGGGCTTGTAGTCTATACCCGAGAATGTCAAATTTCAGATCAATTGAAACTGATAATTCAGATCAATTTGAATTCAGAAGGCAAATTCGAGTAAATTTTCTACGAACGCAGATTGAAAGTTGACCGAATCGAGATTGAATTGTGAATTGACTAAATTTATATACTTGATTTCATTAATTAATTATTATCAATTCTTCTTGTTGGCTAAGTAACATTCTTAGTTTGTTTAATTTTAACTCATATTTCGATATAATCCCGCTTAAATTTAATTTTGAAGTTACATATTGTGTTACGAGAATACCAAATGTGACATTTGTGAGATCGAGACTGGATAGAAACTGAATTTTGACTATATTTTAATTACGAGAATTGCCCCTCAGATCAGTTGAAATTCAATTGAAAGAAATAAGTGGACTAAATTTTACTTTGCATGTTGTAACACACCGCGGTAAAACTAAAAAAAAAAGAAATTGGTTAGATCAAAACTGACTTTTATATCTAAACTCAATAAAACGATGATTTCTGGAAGTCAGTTTTAACATTAATTTATAAGATTAAAGAGTACCTACTAAAAAGCAGATCGCATAAAGAGCGGGACATGTTATTGCAGTGGTTGTTTGTCACATATCTCCATGCAAAATCCCCTAAAGCACCGCTCGAATACGTCGGGCGACATGGTATCTAATATTATTCATACCAAAGATACTGATATAGCTCAAGCGTTATGCAAACTGGACTGACCACGTAGCTCGTAGAACCGACAATCGCTGGGGAATCAAAGTTCTCGAGTTGCGTCCTCGTACTGGCGGATGCACTGAAGGACGACTTTTCCGCTCAGCGAGCAAGGAACGCCAAACACAAGAAAGTTGTAGAAAGTCGATGGATGCAGGTCTCTCAAGATCAGGACATATGGCTCTCCAGGGAGTGGTCTAACATTTCAACAATGGAAGAACGGACTGATGATGATAGTTGCCTTCTGCCATGGTGTTAATTACCTAAAAAGCCTAGTTGTTAATCGGCAAGGTGTTCAAGTTAAAGCTGAAGTTGAATTTGGCTATAAAGGTGATAGTGGACCTCTTACACACCGAAATAGATTAGATAAAGACACAATATATACATATACACACAAAATAAAATAGTAGCTAATACTATACATTTATAATATTCCGGCAAATTGTCCGAAATTAACTATTTAAATAATAATTAGTTAATAAGTTTGGTGTTATCAAAAAATAGCCGACTTTCATCTGGAGCGATGGACTGCTATGCTTTGTTAATTAGTATAAAACTTAGTTGGTAAAATATACAGCGCAAAAATTCGTCAGCATTACAAACATAACTGGTAGCTCAGTTGTAAAAGCTCTCGACCAATTCGAATTGATAGGAAATATTGCGAGGTGAATTTTCCATTGTTAAAATATTTATAGTAGGTACTACTGTAGTACAAGTAATAGTATTTATGTACTCTAGAAGAGTAAACAGTGTTGCTCGCTCGAGCACGCTCTGCTGCGGTGAGCGGCACCACAGCGCTACGTGTCATAATTATATGAAAACGTGGTAACTGGTTTTATATGCAGACTCAGAGGATTAATGCAGAGTAGTAATATTTGTTACTTTAACATTATAAGTGTAACGTTTGAACCACTGCTCAAAACGGAATGTCGTTTATTTGCTCCCGCTCTGAAGCAGTGAGACACACCACCGCCGTGTTGCATTTATGCGGTGCATCCACATGGCAGTTAACTTGGAGCAACACCACGGAAATGACTTGGTATGTGAGCAACACGGAGCAACACGGTAAAATTGGGTAACAATCTGTAACTTTTGTGGCTACTTGTTACTATATTTTTACTGTTACCCATCACGCCATACTACAAAGATATATTGTATATTCTCTAGCGACACATGTAATTACGTGAGTTGACTTGCCCACGTCGTCGGCTGTATTTTGTATGGAAAATTACAGATTTTGATAACCAAATTCGTGGAATAATCTTGGCAACATACGGGAAGAACATACCTTGAGTTATATTTTTTATTCTCACTGAATATTGACATTTGTATTTAATTTCTATATATTGAAGTTCTAATGTATTAATTTTCAAATATATTGTTATCTATTGATCATGTAGTTATCAGAAATAAATGAATTTTTTTATTTTTATTTATGATTTATATATCTACCATGATCACATCCATACCGCCAATAACATAAATTAATAAAACATAACGAAGAGTAACTTTCAGCCACACACGAGTTGCACGGCTTATGTTGTCCAACTTCTGTCATCTAACAAACCCGCGGTCAACCTTGCGTTAACAAATTTTTTTTGGTGCATCTACACCGCATTTTTAATAATTTTCTTAATTATACTGTTATGCACTTGTTTTGTATATTTTTATTTATAACACATGAAAAGGAATTCCGATTCTCAAGATACGGATCAGACTTAGTTTGAGAATCGGGACCCGTTTAAATAAACTAAAAATGTAATATCAGTGTAGTTAACTTTTTTATCTACACTCAAATTGAAAAATTCTAATTACGAATTCAAAGACGGTTCTATACAGACGCAGTTTATAAACGCATATACATAAAATTAAAAATAAAACTCATTATAGTACCGCCAACTGTATCATAAAACTCATTATAGTACCGCTATCTTTTTTTTAATTTTATTAATTCATTAAACTGGTCTATGGTTTTAAGCTGAATATGAAAAAAAAGGCGCACTCATGCGCAGTTCGAACAGTGAAAAAAATTGGCGCATTTTTAGTGTTTGTAGAGTAGTTTGAACTTAATTTCCCGCGATTCCCATACAATTTTTGCCGATCGTGTTTTTGTATTCGGGATTCCAAAAAAGTTTACTAAAATCCTGTAAGTGATTAAAATATGATTGGAGAAGAAAGTAGTGACGGCGAGATTTTCACTCCGCCAGATATTCTAGACGCGGCATCGGCGTTAACTGAAAGTCTCCTGCCAGAAAAGAAACTACCTACTTTGTTTAATTTCAATTTTTCCTATGAGTGAAGATAAAGTAGTGTATGAAACTGCATATAACTTAGGTATTAAAACACTCGAGTCAACCTATTATCGCATTCGGCTTCGCCTCATGCGATAAACAGACTCTCGTGTTTTAATACCTCTTCTTATATGACAGTTGCATAAACTACTATTATAGTAACACTGTACAACACAAAAATATTAGGTAACAATCTGTTACTTTTGTATCTACTTTTGTGTCTACTATTTATTTAATGTTACTAAACGCCTTCATACCGCTAATAATATTAATTAACAAAATATAACACCGACTATGTTTCAGCGACAAGCGTGTTGTACGGCATGTGTTTTTTTTATACTACGTCGGGTGGTAGACAAGCATACGGCCCGCATGATGTGAAGCGGTCACCGTAGCCGTATTAACTCCTGCTGCCAACGCAGCATCTCCTTCTTTTCTGGTGACCTCACTCATTTGCAGGAACACAACAACTCTCAAGGGAAATGTTATTTGGCGGCGGTATTCTGTGAGGTGGAGGTACATTCCCCAGTCGGGCAGCAAAAAAAGATACGTAATGCTCTACTTTCTCTCTTTTTGCCAGAGCCATAGTTTGTCAGTCAGCAGGGTGCACCACTTGCAGGTGAAGTTGGCTATGGTTCAAAGATGTCAATGAACCACTTACACTCCAAACTCTAACGATGTTATCGCTTGTTACAGAATGTTGACTTTTTTTTTATACTACGTCGGGTGGCAGACAAGCATACGGCCCGCCTGATGTGAAGCGGTTACCGTAGCCATATTAACGCTCACAACATAAAATATCGCTCGCACGCCGCCACCCCCGCTGCCAACGCAGCATCTCCTTCCTTTCTGGTGACCTCACTCACTCGCAGAAACACAACAACCCTCAAGGGAATTGTTATTTGGCTGCGGTATTCTGTGAGGTGGAGGTACATTCCCCAGTCGGGTAGCTTACAATTACGCTTCCTACCTCTCTTTTCGCCAGAGCTTCGTTTGTTAGTCAGCAGGGTGCACCGCGTGCAGGTGAAGTTGACTTTGGTTCAAAGATGTTGATGAACCACTTACACCCCAAAACTGACTGTTGTCAAAAGTCAGGTTCGTCTCTTAACATAATACTAACACTCGACGTAACTGCGGTGTGGATATACCACAGACCCCGTTTACCCTTTGTGTCTGGAATTCTAATGAGAATTTAGCTTTACATGTGAATTTCGTTGTTAGACTAAATTTAGCATTGAGAAGTTCCCGGAATTCCTTAAAATCCCATAAATGAAATTAATAAAAGGAAACCATAGACCTAGAAGAAACATTATCGTAATCGCTTTTATACAATGCCTAGTGTAAAAGCATACGGCCCGCCAATGTAAATTGTTTTTATGCACCTTTTTATACTACGTCGGGTGGCAGACAAGCATACGGCCCGCCTGATGTGAAGCGGTTATCATAGCCATATCAACGATCGCAACATAAAATATCTCTCGCGTGCCGTCACCCCCGCTGCCAGCATCTACTTTACTTTCTGGTAACCTCACTCACTCGCAGGAACACAAAAACCCTCAAGGGAATTGTTATTTGACTGCGGTATTCTGTGAGGTGGTGGTACATTTACCATTCGAGTAGCTTACAATTACGCTCCCTATCTCTTTTTTCGCCAGAGCTTCGTTTATCAGTCAGCAGGGTGCACCGCATGCAGGTGAAGTTGGCTTTGTTTCAATGATATTGATGAACCACTTACACCCCAATGGTTACCGCACTCGTGCGATGTCTCTACTGGTGCTAACGCAGTATCGCCTTACATTTGGTAACCTCATTCACTCTCAGGAATACAATATTTCTCAAATTTGAATTATTATTTAGCTGCAGTATTCGGTAAGGCGGTGGTACTTCCCCATTTGGAATAAGCTCTATCTCTCTTTCGCTACTTGTCACCTTTCGCCGGCTTTGTTTGACAGACATCTATATATATAAAAGAAAGTCGTGTTTGTTACAACACTTATAACTCGAGAACGGCTGGACCGATTGCCATGGTTTTTGATTTGTTGGATTTGTTTCCGTCCCGAATAGCAGAATAACTCTTAAAAACATTGGAAAATTCTCGAAAAAATAAAATAAAAGAAAAAACATTTTCCCATACAAAATGTTCGTGGTTGTCGTCAGCCTGGCGCAACTCAAGGTAAAAAAACGACTCTATGAATCGGAAGCGAATTTGGTACAAATTCTGATTGTTTTCGCTCCCATTTCATACATTTAGAATTTACGCTATTTGTATGGCACATCCGTCTCTTAAAACGTAGTGGTTACATTCTCTTTGGTTGTCGTAGCTGTCAAATGTGACGTTGTCGTACGTACGTACGCCAAATGTATGCGTGCGTTCAGAAATGTATATTAAGCTCATTATAGAACAAATGTCATAGATTAAAAACAAATGTTAACTCTATTGGTCTCATTTTTACGTCTTGAAAGTTGGCTGTGATTTGTTTTGAAAACAGTTTTGTGGATTTAAATATTTATTGGTTCTAAAATATTTATGCGTGCGTTCAGAAATTTAAATCAAGCTCCATAAATCTATATCTATATATATAAAAGAAAGTCGTGTTTGTTACAACACTTATAACTCGAGAACGGCTGGACCGATTGCCATGGTTTTTGATTTGTTGGATTTGTTTCCGTCCCGAATAGCAGAATAACTCTTAAAAACATTGGAAAATTCTCGAAAAAATAAAATAAAAGAAAAAACATTTTCCCATACAAATGAAAGTGTCAGTTGAAAAAGGGATTACGATATTTATTGGTTGTCAAATATCAAAACGTCAAATCGATTGGTGTCACTTTTATGTCGCGAAAGTTGTCTGTGATTTGTTATGAAAATTTAAAAATGTCAAATCGATAGGGGTGAAAACGCTTTTCCCGTGGGGTTCGAGCGCAAGAATCAAATCGGAGTAAACATCAAAAGAAATGACAATTACAAATCACCAAAATGATAAAACCTATTTCAAAACTAAAAAAAATAAAACAAAGCGTTTTTTTTTTAATTTAACAATATCTTTATTTTTATGAAATCTTCAGTTTTTATGGATACGGGTCTTCCCTCAACCGAAGGGGTTTAGAGCGTACTCCAACACGCTGCTCAACTGCGGGTTGGCGGAGGCCAGTGTTTTCGAACCGCCTAAAAGCCACTGACTTAACTTAACGACTGTCATTAAATGATAACAACCGGGACCGACAGCTTAACGTGCCTTCCGAAGCACGGAGGAGCTCAAGATGAGCTAATGATAACAACCGGGACCGACGGCTTAACGTGTCTTTCGAATCACGGAGGAGCTCGATGTAATATAAACCCATCCGTGTACAGGCAACGGTCGACGTTACTTAACTTGCGTGTTCAATTAGACTGACACGCGCAATGACGCCATCGAGCTTCTCTATTATTTTCTACTTCATTGTTTTAATTCCATAAAATCATAAATTTAGTTCAACTAATATGTACCACGACATTCATTGATTGTTAGGCGGTACGAAGTTCGCCGGGACAGCTAGTAGTATATTAAAAGTAGTATAAAATTGGGACACGTTACATGAGGCCATCAAAGAATATCCCAGTAAGTTTATTTTCAAAAAGAATGTTCAAGCTTATCTACTTGAGAATTTGTCCAAGCAATAATCATCATTGTCGTATTGCTTTTCCTTTGCGTTTCCGAATTTTTATTTTTTATTATACTACGTCGGGTGGCAGACAAGCATACGGCCCGCCTGATATGAAGCGGTTACCGTAGCCATATCAACGCTCGCAACATAAAATATCTCTCACGTGCCGTCACCTCCGCTGCCAGCATCTCCTTCCTTTCTGGTAACCTCACTCACTCACAGGAACACAACAACCCTCAAGCGAATTGTTATTTGGCTGCGGTATTCTGTGAGGTGGAGGTACATTCCCCAGTCGGGTAGCTTACAATTACGCTCCCTACCTCTCTTAAAATTATGAATACGTGTATAATTCTTATATTTGTGTATGAATAAACATATGTGTATATTTAGTATAATGTATCATATGTAATTTTATGTTTCATATGTATTTATTGTGTGTGTGTGTTCATTACTGTTATTTTATGAACTGCATTCGAGTTTTATCTGCTTTTCCCAAAGGTTGACTGGTAGAGTCTTAACGTTAAGTAAGTTAACGGTCTTAGCATAAAGTCTGCCTTTTGTACCCTTATTCTATGGTCAATAAGATTTAAATAAATAAATAAAAAACCGGCCAAGTGCGAGTCGGATTCGCGCACGAAGGGTTCCGTACCATTATCACAAAAAACACTATCTAAAAAAGTCGTAAGGTTCAATAGCGAACGGCTTGTTTCGCTATGAGCGCCATCTAGGTAGCTATCTATCTAGGGGTAGGTGCAGAAAAAAAAATCATCCCCATTTTACGTGTAGGGGAGGTACCCCGAAAAAAAATATTTTTCAAAATTTTATTCTACCTCTTTGTCAGCGTAGTTCATATGTGTCTACATGCTAAACTACAGCTTTCTAGTATCAAGCGTCTCTGAGCTAGGCCGCGGACGGACGGACGGACGGACAGACGGACATGGCGAAACTATAAGGGTTCCTTGTTTACTACGGAATCCTAAAAACCCAAACCTGCTCAATTCGGTTGAAATCGAATTAAAAGTTATCTTATGATTAAATTTATCAAGCTATCCGTTTTTCATTTCAAACCGTTATAAAAATCAATACTTTCAAGTATCGTTTGAAATACAGCATTATAATGAGTACACTGTCTAAACATATATGAATACCGCGACAGCATTAATGTATGCTTAGATAAATAAGGCATAACTATGTGAATGCCGGGTGCCTTGCTTTCTTTTTGCCCCAATAGAACGCATCTATAAGTAAAAATGTCATAAAGTTGAACCCAGAGATTGAACAGCTCACGTTTTAGAAAAGCCGTTTAAAATAATCGAACTCTTTGAAGGGTACCAAAGGGTTATTAATTCCTAAAGCGATCGGGGCCTTTCAGTTTAAATCGAGTATTTAATTAAAGTGTGTAGTAGAAACCGGACGAGCCCGTACATTGTGGTCATTGTGGGTCGGATGCGAGCAATTCGGCCCTATTATATAGTAAAGGAATTCAGTAATGCTTTCTAAATAATTGTTTTGTGTATTTAAAGTGAACGAAGCATCTACTCTCATCATCTCGTAACAACTTCATATAAATGCAATGAGATCAACGGTCACCTAGTGCACGGGGGCTATAATAGGCTTGTGAACCATTTTTTTTTTCGATTTATTATTTAAAGATGTCACAATAATATAACTATAGGTGAAAGAATTACTTCGTTAGCATAAAAACGTCTCGAGATATGATAACTATTTTGGGCTATCCCGAAAACGCTCCATACAAAAGGCTACAATGTTATGACGTCACACCACGCTATTTTATATGCATTCAATCAGAAATTTGTACGACAGCTATGTTAAATATTTCGTTTATATAGCTAGTGCCGTAACAAAAGTTATAGTATTTTTTATTGTTTCTACAATGATAATTTTTATTTTTTTATAATTTCATACTTTTAAAATGGATTTTTCCACCAAACTTTGATCGACCATAAAACACTTCAGTAAAAGTTATTAAAATTTTAAAATCCTAGATCGTTCTAAGTTTTATGTATTTTACGTTACTGATAGAGAGTTTTTATAATTTTAGAACTTTGTTCACATGCCTATGGTCTTCGTGTATAAGGGACTCCTTCCTTCCATGTAACCTCACTCATTCGCAGGAACACTACAATCCTCAAGAGGATTATTATTCGGCTGCGGTCTCCTGTGAAGTGGAGGTACTTCCTGATCCGGGTAGCTTACAATTACGCTCTCAAATTACAAATACCCTACCTCTCTTTCATTTCATAAAGTTATCGTTATGTATATCTACTGATCTGTCTTTTTTGTGTGCTGTATCGTCGTATCGTCGTTTTTTTTTTTACATTAAAAAAATCATCAAAAGTAGATATACTTTTGATATTTTTTTTAATGAAAAAAAAATATTGTAGTAATAATTTAAAATACATAAAATTGGTAAACCCTGGTCCACACACTAGGATTTCCTGAGGACTTCAGGGTCCTTCCTAGATTTAAGGAAACATATTAATGAACATTATATTATTATACACATACGCATGCTGCGCCTACTATAACCAGATAGCCAGGTACCTACTTGTGTTATATGTCAATGCGAAGATATATTATATTCTGCGTCAGTTTCTTTTGCGAAATAGATGATGTCATGCGTCATTTTAAATTATAGCCGCAAATTTCAAACAAGCGCAAAACGTACTATACGTTTACTTACTGATGTTCATGCGAATGAAGCTGCTGGCTAAGCAGAGCAGAGTATTATTGTTCTACAACTAAAGTGGTCAACAATCCTACGGGCCGCTTGATGGAACGCAGTTACCGTAGTATATGAACGCCTATAACACTAGGGGCATCACAAGTGCGTTGCCGACCCTGTTAAAACCTCGTTACGTACTTTTTGAAGATCCCTATGCTGTAGTCTCATAAGAAAACCTCGACGGGCAGTTCATTCCATAGCTAGACAGTACGCGGGAGAAAACTTCTCTGGAACCGCACAGTACGCGACCATTTAGGCTTCATGTGTGAGGACGAATTCCCTGTTCATGGGGACTATAGTAAAAAGTGCCTACGACAATCATTTAAATAATTTTACATACCACAGTAGGTACAGTCATACTTTGTGTGGAACACTGTACTTAAAATTCCACTGAGATGAAATTACTTACAATAATTATTATTTTAGGGTTGAGATTAATTTTCCTTGTTGGAACATTTTCATAAATTAAAACATTTTTTTCTTATCCAATCAGCAAACTTAATTTTGCTGAGTTTTTCTCAAAGCCTCGGGGTTTTTAACAAGGATACGCTTTTATAGTAATGAAATCGCTCTCACGACACTTCTACAGCGACACAGTGTTTTTAAGCCTTCATTTTTTATTATTTATAGTTTTACTCCATATATTTTCTAGTAAAACGAGAACTCACGTAAGTACAGATCTAGCATAACAAACAGACACAACTAAAGTTATGTTAAAAATCCTGAATTAATAAAAGAATGAGTTACATGATTATTAAAATAAAAATAATAATAGAATATTATAAACTTTGCCCCAACACCAACCCAAAACATTAATTTAGTCCAAATTTATAACCAAAAGATACTTACAATTGTCAATGATATGAAATGATAATGAAGAATGTTACTAGGTAGGCCAAATCGCTTGAAATGTTGTCTCAGTAAAGCCTGTATGCATACAAACACACTAGTTTTTGTTGTAGTCAAAAATACCTAGTAGTTTTGATTTTATAGGCATTCAAAGTTTCGAAAAATATCGAGTCCCGCTAACAGTCACGTGACCGCTTGTGACGTCATTTCACAACGCGTCGCGCGGGCCACGGCTACGGCTCGCTTAGTATTAGGGATGTGACATTCTAATTATAGTATTTAATTAATTATTATAATAATTAAAATTTAAAATTAATTTATAATAAAATTAATTTAAATAAAATTTATAATAAATGTAATTAATTATTATTAATATAGTATTTAATTAATTATTTAATTGTAATTATAGTATTTATATAATACTATAATTATAATATAATTTCACCGGCACGGGCGCGCGACCGCGAGCGGACTGAGTGAGCCAGACTGAGCGTGTTGTGCGATGACGCCACACCGCCCGCGTCGTACGGTTACAACTTGTTTTACTTCTAAATCAGAAACTAATTGACATATCGAAGTAATTCTTTCACTAGTATTTTTTATTTTTGACAGAGAATTAACATTCTTCATTAATGTACTATCACTGCATGTACTCATATAGGTACGAGTACATATATTAAGATTTTGTAGCGAATTTAACGTCATTTGATGTTAAAAAATTCTACCCTATCCGATTCTAGGTAGAAACTATTTTTAATACTGTCTTACTCTATGGATCTAAAAATTCTGCACTGACCATCACACAAAGTATAACATCACAGCTTATTACAGTTTTAAACTTTGTAAACTTCTTTTCTTTTGCATGTTTAAACAGCATACAGAGTTAGCAAAGTTGAACGCATCCGCGTCGGCGTAAACTAATAATTATAGCAGCACAAACTTCTTGTAAGAAACAAGACAGTATAATCAAGCAAAAGTCTAATCACAGTGAATACATACCAGTAACTCAAATGCGAGCAAAATTACGAACGAAGGCTTTAGTATTAAATTAGTGACGAGTAACATTCCTTACAGCTTGGTCGGGATAATTTCAACAAAGATATCGATAGACGCATTCGATTGGGCTGGGCAGTTTTAGACAAGTTTCGGCACATCTTCGCCGCACAGACACCCTAATGCTTGAAGACTAAGTCTTGCACGTCCTTCCTGCAATGACCTACGACGACGAAGCGTTGGACG
The DNA here is from genome assembly GCA_937001555.2 of Hypsopygia costalis. Lineage (NCBI taxonomy): Eukaryota > Metazoa > Arthropoda > Insecta > Lepidoptera > Pyralidae > Hypsopygia > Hypsopygia costalis. Next base: position 19,546,582 of record OW443350.2, on the reverse strand, counting down.
CCCTCCTTTTGGATGGTTCGATGACCTTAAGAAAGTGGCTTAAGATTTGGTGGAAAGCACTGGGAAAGGCCTGTATCCAGCAATGGGTAGCCGATAAATAGCCATACAATATGCTTGTGAATACAATAGTAATATTAAATTGTACATCATTTATTTTAAAACTGTCGCAACATATATTGGCACACATAGATTAAATCGAATACATTAAATACTCTACGTTATTATACGCATATTATGATAGTATAAATGATACCGCAGCATATTATTTCACTACATAGTATATGTTTAAAAAAATTAAATTACGGCACTCTTAAGGTACCACATAAAAGTGTAGACAACAAAGGATGCGGCGGTACTTTTTTTTTTGCAAAAATTGATTATATATGTATAAGCGCTTCTGTACAGAATAAAGTACAATTAAATAAAGGTTGTTTGGTTTCTTTTTCAAATAGAAATCTCATTATTTGTATGACGAGTATCCGGAAGTTCGATTCGACTCATATATTACTTTAATTGCTGATTTATTGTTTCTTAACCGCTCAACATACGCTTACATTTATTATATTTCCTAACATAACCACATATTTGTTGCTCGTGTTTCAAAATATATTATTTATTGAGAGATCACAAAATAAATTTTCGTCCACTTATTTATGTTTATGTCGAGATGGCTCTTGAATGGGACTAATTTGTATTATTACTGATTTGACTATAAAATCGAGTATTCAGTTTTCAAATTATCCTGGTTTTTATTCAACGACTTATCTGAATTTTACTACAATTTATCAATCCCCACAGGCTATATCTTATGCAAGCAAAATAGTTATTTGTTATACATCATCATCATCATCAGCCTGTATCTACCCACTGCTGGATATAAGCCTTCCCCAATGCTTTCCACCAGATACGATCCTCCGCCTTCCGCATCCAGCCGCTTCCAGCCGCTCTCTTTAGGTCATCGGACCATCTAGAGGGAGGGCGCCCAACACTTCGTCGTCCTACGCGCGGCCTCCACTCTAATACCTTCCTCCCCCATCTGCCATCACTTACTCGGCAGATGTGACCCGCCCATTGCCACTTCAGCTTGCAAACTCTGAAGGCTATGTCGACAACTTTAGTTCTCCGTCGAATTTCTTCGTTCCGGATTCGATCCCGCAGAGAAACCCCGAGCATAGCCCTCATTTGTTATACAAGAGTGCAAAATTGCTTTTTAACCGCGTGCTCAATTTTGATGACCGATCAAGCGAAGGATTTCAATAGAATCCTGAACGTTAGCGTGGAATCAAAAGGGCACGAGGTGAAAAATCTATGCACACGAGTGCAACACGTAACTTTTCATCCCACCTCAGCGAGGAAATAACTAAATAAAAAAAATATATTTACAGTCACTAGATTGGTACTTTTATTTCAGTTTAGGTATTATTAACAGTTTCAGTCAATTCTGTTGGCGTCAAATAAATTTCTTCGTCGCTAGAATCACTCATTTTAAGTTTTTTACTTGTTTTGTTTTTCAAGTTTCTTGTTTTTAACCTAAGGTTTTAACAATATAACGTAAAAAGAAAATTGCGCTAGCAAAGCCAATTAAAAAAAGTTGTATGATGAATTCGGCACCATGGAGGTAAAAGTAAATAGGTTTAATGTTGTTTTGAATTCATAAACTTAGTGCACACGATGTTCTAAATTCAAATTTACTTTATCCTCTAGTGGATAAAAACGACTTTTGCACTCAGATATCGAAGAGCAAAAATACTCTTTCCGAGAAGGGTGGATGAAAAGTAAATTTGCACCTCCTTCATTTTCAAGTCGTATAAAAAGGACGTACAACATATGAATCACCCTTTTATAACGAATATATGTACTGTCTTTTTACACCGAAGTTGTTCCATTGCTCCCGGCTAGTGGGTTGCAATGAATAATTCACACTTCTCCCGACTTGGGCGACTACCTGCTACATGACAGTTTTAATTACCGCCGCGTTTTAGCGCTCTTTAGACGTTGAAAGATTTATTTCTTAAGGGACGATGGTAGTTTTCTTTAGAAGTAAGGGATGTAAGTTAAGGTTGTTGATATATTCAAAAGAGATAGAGCACAGCGTAATTTTAAGCTGGCTAGCCTACCGTGGAAATACCTCCACCTCATAGAATATATATATATATAGATCTAGATAGAGAATCTATGTTATATATAAATATCATTCTAAGAGGTGAAGTACCACATTCCAAAAGCTTCTTATTCCTACATTTTTTTCTGATTAAATTCGTTGTGAGTTCCAAGACGGACATAGTCTTACCTCCGGAACTGTAACGGACTTCACTGTTCATTGCCTTTTTTGATGGACACAGAGAAGACATAATAGTAGGAATGTGTGGTGGGCCCTCGTCCCGGTAAGAAAAATCATTGCCGCAAGGTAAGCAATCATTGCAGCCTATGGACGCACACGATACTAGATACATCACCCACGCGTTACCGACTTTTACACCTTTCTTAAAGAACCCCATACTTTAGCCTCCTGAGAAAAACTTAGCAGGGAGTTCAATTTTCAACTTAAGATATATGATAAGATAAGATGGATTCACGATGAAATCTTCGAATATTTTTTTTTGTTTTTTTTTTACTACGTCGAGTGGCAGACAAGCATACGACCCGCCTGATGTGAAGCGGTTACCGTAGCCATATTGACGCTCGCAACATAAAATATTGCTTATGCCCGCTGCCAACACAGGATCTCCTTCCTTTCTGCTGACCTCACTCACCGCAGGAACACAACAACCCTCAAGGGAATTGTTATTTGGCTGCGGTATTCTGTGAGGTGGAGGTGTAATTGTAAAAGTAAGACTGGGGAAGTATCCCCAGTCTTACCTTTACAGCTTACAATTACGCTCCCTACCTCTCGAGCAAGTGAGGCTGGCTTTCGTTCAAAGATGTTGATGAACACCTTACACCCCAAAATAATACACAATTTTCGAGCACTTCTGACTTCTTTTATACAAGACAATGGGCATAATTTTAAATACTATTTTTTGATCTCTTTAAAGTTCCAAATATAGTACTAGAAACAATAAAATATTAAATATCTTAGGTCCACTGTCGAAAACCCAAAGTTCTGAAAGCCGAAGGCGTTCTGCTAAAATAAGAGATTTTCGGTCGTATAATAAAACCATTAGCTTAATCTCTTTATGCCACAAAATCTGCTGAAAATTCTATATAAAATTATCTTTTATATCCGTTCCTGTATCTTTGAACCTTTTATAGAATTCCCTTTAGTCTTTATTCGTTGGATTTATTGTTTTATATTTAAATAATGTTATTTACGATAATTTAGTTTGGACTAGATGACGTTGTGTAATAATTTGTAATGGACTATTTCGATACCTCCAATGAACACTACGCCAACTCAAAACATACACATCCAGATACACACCGCTAATATGAGTTAAACACTTACTTAGCGGTTTGTTTTTTTTTTATTTTGTTGTGTCTGTGTGTCTTATATAAATAGAATTCAGGTAGCATAATGTTACTGAGGTAATGAATCGATTTAGATAAAAAAAGAAAACTATCGAAATTTTAGTTGGCGTAGTGTTCCTTGGATGTATCGATTTATTAAAAAATAAGTATTTTCTTAGAATACAAAGTATTTTATTTAATTAAACTTAAGCTGTAAGTGGTTCACCATAACCATTCACAATTCCTAGGGCCAAAGGCAACCTCTCCTACACGTAGCGCATTCTACTATCGGGACACACCCACCACACTTCCCCATCGCTGTGTCTCCTGTATCACATCAGGCGGGCTATATGCTTGTCTGTCATCGTAGTATAAAAAAAATGTAAAAATATGTATCCAAGAAAATTACAGTGAAAGACTTACTTCAAACGGCAGGTGTGTGTTGCAGGTACTTTCCTGCATCTTAGCACAGATCTTGAGAACAGTATATTACAGGTGCAGTAGTGCACTAAAACAGGTCGCAGCGCACTTAGCACTTGTTTGGTAATTATAGCCTGCACGCCTTTATGTGCCTACTTGACATATTTAACTTTAGCGTGGAATTCTTCAAAGAAACTTAAAATAGAGGTAAAGAAGCCTAACTAGCATGCCGTTAAAGAAATCTTATATAGATTTTGATGTAATAAATTTACGCGTACTATTCCGTTTAATTAAGGCTCTGGCGAAAAGAGATGTAGGGCGTATTTTTAAGCTGCCCGACTGGTGATGTACCTCCACCTCACAGAATGCCGCAGACAAATAACAATTCCTTTGAGTATTGCTATGTTCTTGCGAGTGAGTGAGGCCACCAGAAATAAAGAAAGGAAGGAGTATAGGCTGGCAATTGATCGGCGACCCCTTAGTGTCGCTGACACCTCCATGAGCGGTGGTGATTGCTTTCCATCCGGTGACCGACATGCTCGTTTGCACCCCTCTCATATAAGTAATAATTATAATTAAATATATTTATTATATGTGATAATTATTTATATATGTGATTTTTTTTTTTACAAAAAAATATTTAAGAAAAAAAGATGAAAGCTCAATACTAGCAGAAATATCATAGGAGGATGAACATCTAGAGCTTACTGGTTATTATTTAGCAAATTAACAAGATTATCTATGAAAAAATGTAGTTTATATTAACAAGCGGCTTCTAATATTATTATTTTTTTATTAAAATTAAAACTGGCGTTGACTTGACCACTGATTGTGTTATTTGGTGTACAAAATAAATTTCCCTAAAAATAATATTTATCGTATTTCTAAGTTATATTTTCTTTACTTTATTTGTTAGAAAATATTTGTATGTTATATTTTACATTATTTGCAATATTGCTAAGAGGGGAAGTCAAATTCCAAAAGCTTCTTACTCCTCCTAATTAAATTCGTTGTGAGTTCCAAGGCAGCCGTAGTTTTACCCCCGGGACTGGACTTCACTGTTCATTGCCTTTTTTGTTGGTCGCCGCAGTTAGTCCTGGCTACACAGGAGACACAGCGGTGAGAATGTATGTTGGGTTACATTTTACATAATTCCGAATAGTTATGCTAGCTAGGTGGCGCTACTCTGTTCCACATAGCGAATACTCTAACTCCCCGTACATTAAGTAAGTGCACTTGTGTTAAGAAAGTAACTTTTACACGTCTACTTAATATTTAAGTGTTTGTTTTGAAGAACAAGTAGCTAACTCAAGAGACGAGTGCACGCAAAATTTACTTCAATCACGCTAGCGGAGCGTGATCAATAGAAATATTGTTTCACGGTGCGTTTCAACTTGTTTTAAATGTAATATTGGAAGTAATTGGCTATAAATTAAGTTGACCACCATCGTTCGTTCATTCACCACGATCTTAAGAGCCAAAACCAATCTAACCTGCACTTCTTGCATCCTTGCAGGGGTTGCGTATTTGCCGCACTAGTCAGCAGTAGCGCGACAAATACGCTCCCCCTCTTTTGCCAAACTGCCAGACTGGGGAAGTACCTCCACTTCACAGAAGACTCCAGTTCCTGCGATTGAGTGAGGTCACTAGCTTTCTAGAAGGAGTTGCTGTGTGGATAACGGGGGTGGCGACGCGCGAACGATATTTCATGTTGCGTTGATATAGCTACGGTAACAGCGTCACATCAGACGGGCTTGTCTGCCATCCGACGTAGTATAAAATAAAACACTTACTTAAAACATATTAATTAACATTTGTTTGAAGCTTCAATTTCCTAACTTATGTATATTACTAGTAAAGTAGAATGGCTTTTGTTTAGTCGTAAAACCGTTACTAACCCACTCACACCTCAATGTGAAGTAAAATATTTATAGCTCGAGATACGTTCCGTAAACACAGGGGTAGTAAAACTCCGCGACGAGCGAAACTGCGCAATGCTACGTTTTATCGGCCCGGTTTCGCACTGATATGGTAATAACATGGTTTTATTAAAAAAAAAAGAAATACTATTGCGAAAAATTGAATTTTTAAAGTGAAAACTTATTTAGGCGCGCTGGGCATTTTTTGAGATGGGAAAAAGCCATTGAACTCGCGACTCTGTTACCGTAACCGGCACCGGTCTGTTTCGTGCGGTGTGAGGTAGGGGGTTGCAAACCGCATGCTGCCTGTGCGCTATTGGTTCGTCAGTCGACCTTTGCTCTCCGCGTTGGGTCCACGTTACTCTCGTTCCCGAAATAGACGTACGAGAGTTACAAAAGGAAATGCTTTTAGACTAGTAGTGCAGAATATTTCCTGACGATTCAAAAAATATACACGTAATTGTACAAGTTTTCACTTCTGTCGGCACTCCCGGAATGCCACAGTTTTTTTTTGTACTACATTGAGTGGCAGACAAGCATACGGATGTTTTGTGGCTACCGTCGCCTGTAAAGTCTTGCAACATAAAGTTGCTCACGTGCCGCCACCTGTCATTGCTTTTTTATACAATTAAAATGGTAAACAAGCATACGACCTTCCTAAAGCAGATAAGCAGTCATCGTAGCCTATGGGCGCTCGCTACGTCACAGGCATCACTCTTGCGTTGCCGATCGTAAAAATTCCCTAATTGCTTCAAAAGACGAGCCTGTGGTCGAATGGCTAGCAATGTTCACTTTGACCGGAGTCAAGGTCGCGGGTTCGATCCTCGTACAAGACAAATATGTGCTTGCATGAACATATCGGTTTGTCTTGGTGTTGGTGTTTTCTATGTAATATTTACAAGCAAAAAAATTATTTAAGTATTATCTCAGTAATCTTGTAACCGTAGTACAAGCTTTTCTTATTTTGGTACTATGGCAGTGTGTAATTTGTTCAAGAATATTTATTTATTTCACATAGCTAATACAAATATCATATTCAGTAACAACATTATGATATCAGTATACGGAATCGATAACAATTCACAATATTCAGATATGCCTATTATGCAGTTAATTATAATATCACTGATATAGTGATATTATAATTAACTGCATAATAGTGATCGTATTCAGTAGCAGTACTGTATTCAGATATCTGTAATTAAATATATGGAATGGTTTTGGAGTCGCTATAAGGGGAGGTAGAAGGCCATTTGGGACTATTTAATCCATATTCAGATGACGATCACTACTCTATATAGTTACTGCATGAACGAATATAAATATGTTGAATAACATTAGAATCTCAGATCACTAAGCGTCCAATACGCTGTGGTTTAGTATTTGACGACAGACGGTTTAGAACCTTTAAGTCTAAGAAGAGATATTGCGTTCCTTTGTGTGGCCTACCGATTGTTCAATGGGGTGTGTTCAGAGGAGTTGTTTGACATGATGCCCACGACCTCCTTTTACAGACGTACTACACGTTATGACAGGGAATTCATCACTAGTCAGTTACTGTGCGGTTCCAGAAGGTTTTTTCCCACGTATCAAGCTGTGGAAGAAACCGTCTGTCGAGGTTTTCCTAGGACTTCACCATGGGGTTCTTCAAAAAATGCGTGAAGCGGTTTTTACATGGCCGGCAATGCGCATGTTATACCCATACAAAAAAAAGTTTGCCTGTGTACAATTTTTATTCTGCATAAAATTTTAATTAAAAAAATGTAGCTAATTTTAATTAAAGTTTCTGCATCTTTCAGCACAGAAGCCCTGCAGTAAAATTCAGAAAATTTTATAAAATAGCAAAATAAAAATGCAGAAACATAAAATTGTAGTAATTATGTTGGTCCTTATACCGTTTAGTCATAACTTTAAGTTTAGCGATGCGGGTGCAGCGTTGGAGTTATTAGGTTTTCTTGCGTGTGTAATGAAATATGGAATACTTAATACTTTTTTTTTATTATAACTCAGTCGACTGTCGAAGATAATGTAAAATATATAAGCAATATGCGCCTTACCCGATTGATGACCTAATGTCCAGTCTGAAGTATACGTGCAAACATCATGGTATTACATAACTTTACATTAGTTTCAGGGATTTGTAACTCACAAACAATACCTAGTTTAGCTACAAAAGTATTTTCACAATATCCTCATGTTTTGTTTATCTGTGCTCGACTTTCTGTGTTTGTGTACAGCTATTCAGATCGCCATATTCTTTTTTGTCCAGCTTATCTCTTTGCAGGTCCGCCATGTTTTAGTTCAACGAAAACTGTGCTGTGCAGTTATGAATTTATGCGATAAGTTTATATTTTACAATGGTGTTGGAAATATGAATTGGATTACACAAGTTTTTTGATATATTGCTATATTGTTCTCAAATGAAGTCATTCTAGAGCGTTGCTTTGTTGAAGTTGTGCTAGTGTCGAGAAGTAAACCGAGATAAGTTAATATCACGGTAGCATCAGGTGTATGGCCAGCACTGCATGAGTCCGATTTCAAAAAAAAAGTTGAGATGTGGTTTAGTTTTTCTTCTGTAGTTTCTATTGGTTCTTTTACGCCATATTATGCAAACGTTGATTAATATAATATATTTTATACGAAAAATGAATCGACATGTCATTGTTCTAGCCAATTTTAACGTATCGACAACGCGATTCGCGTATCAAGTCGATTCGATTAGAGATATGAAAATAAAACAATACCTCGGAAACCGTACATTTTTCCTAGTAAAAATTAGCCTATGTACTCCATAATATAATAAAATAATATTCCAAATTACAATCTATATCTACCGTTCAGCTGTTCTGGCATGTTCGAGTCACAAACATCCATCCATCCAAACTGTCACATTTATAATGTTATATATGCGTAACTTTACCCTTCAAATTTTAACATGAAAATTCGCGTATAATATAAAATGAACGAGTGGCCACGCAATCGTCTAGCGGTACGTTGTGTAATAATTCGAAAATTAAAAGTAAGATATGTATATCATAAATGACAGAAAATAAAAATAAACATGCAACTTAACTTTCTCAGAAGCCGCTTCCATTCAGAATTGCATTGTTCAGCTCAGTTAAATCCCGCGTTGTCGAACACATGTATTCGTGACTCAGTGCCCGGCTGATGGATGTCTCGTTATATGGAATTTTGGAGAAAATACAAATGTCAGATCGTAAAATATTGAAGTCTGTACTGAATTTATAAGGACCCGCGAATTAGTTATAATTAAAGATACAAGTAGTACTGGATTACCCGGGTAATCTTATTAAGATCTGTGGGATCCCCCCTCTTAATGGGATGATTAGTTCTCTATAAAAATAATTATACATAAAGAACCAATCGTACCACCCTGTGCCTCTCTTCGGAATTTTAAAGCGTAAAATTCCTAAGATACAGACCCATATCACAGAATTTTCGACTCTAATAATCTACTTGACAACAAAGTCATCAAGGATGACAGGTCAGTTCAAAGCAAACGCGGGTCCTATTATTGGGAAAACAAAAAATATTGTTCACTCCAAATATATTTACTTCTTTGTCTAAGAAATATTAATCTTTAATTATGAAACAGTTTCCTACTATTTAATAACTATAAAAAATAACTAAGTAATTGTAATTGTGTATAATATTTTCTGTAAAGTCACTTTAGGTACATAACGAGCATTCTATTGCAAAAGTACGGGACCATTACTGTTCTAATTCTTTTTTTATATCAGGTAGTGGTTTGTAGATCGTGAACAGTAGTGGAAACCGTTTCATCAAAATAGGCTTTATATGTGAAATTGAGCCACAAACTCCCTCGGTGCTTGTCGGTTTAGAGCCACGACACGACTATCTCTTAAACATAGCCCAGTTGGTGCCCAATTAACACATATAAAAGCCTTTATACCAGGAAAAATCTTTAAATTTTAAATGCTCAAAGTCGTGTGCCATTTCGGACTCGGTTCTGTAAGTGTTGAAATAGTATTTTTCTATAAGATATACATTTCCTTGGCTGTGACAGGTGTGATTATGTCAAGTGTCCTTAAAGATCTACATTCAACTTTTATAACATGCAAGCCTTATATTTATAAACAATAGAAAAATGTTTCATAGAAATAAAAAATACATAGAAGTAATAAGGAAATATTTGTGATTTACTCATAAATATTTCACTAAACTTCAAAGAAATGATAAAATATTTAATTTCAGAGAAAAAGGTAAACTTATCTATTCATTTTGTATTAATAAAATTTCTCCATCTCATAAAACAAAAGTCATGCAGAAAACCATTTAAACAAGATAAATAAAGAGATTATACAACCGTAGTCGTTGACAATTTATGTAGACCCATGATGGCTCTGCTACATCTCCTCTTCCACGTTCATTAAGTAAATATTAAAATAATTAATTTCAATTTTTGGTCAGTTGAATTACGTAGTTATCTGTTAACTTTTAGGCACCTTTAATTAAATTTGTTTGTATTTAATTTACCGTTTTATTCAAAATATATACGTTTGTTGCTTTATTAATTAACCAACAAATATTTATTCAAACGACAAACATTTTTAATTTTATTTGATTTTAATTTTACCTTTTTTTTTTTTTTTTATTATTTTTTTTTTTATTTATCTTTTATTTATTATTTTTTTGATATTTCCTTTTATTATAAAATTGTATTATTTAATTATTTAAATTATTTTTTGACTCCGTTTTCCGATTTCAGAACGTACACCGGTTCACTTCTTCTATCCTAATTAATTTTCTAATTCACTCGCGAACACTCATAACGCGCGACTATTCCCTTGGAAAGGGGTAGTACAGCCGAAGCTGTCCCACCCCTCCCGGGACTAAAACACTCTATCGTTCCTCACATCTCCCGATAAATTTTAAAAATCCTCCTCCATAATCATACAAAAAAATGTCTTTGTTCAACAATGCTCATGTAAGTGGCTAACGAAAAATATTCAGGAAAATACTGAAACGACTTTTAACATAATAGAAGTCTGTTACAGATCGCCCCTTGAATTTTATAATATTTTTCATTCGGAAAATATTGGAAAATTCACAATAGGAATATACATTTATATTCTTATTTAAGAATCAAACCTATGAATTTCTCTCGTTGAAGTAAATAGTATAAGCCATTTAGTTTATTGAAATTATAGTGGCATTATTTATAATATTGAAGTAAATTGCTCTCCTTTTCTGTTACCTACATGCATTTGAGATGAACTCACTCAAAACTTCTTTTAGATTGAAACATTATAACTTATTTTTTTTTTTTAAATTGAATTTTGTGAAAATCAACTACTCTGAAACTGTCATTAATGGAACAAATAATTAGTTAAAACTGTTAACCTATTTAACATCTAATAGTATAAATTACTACAGTTATGAATAACTGTAACACTAACATGGTATAATCAAACTTATACGCCCCTACATCCTTAACACTTCATATATTTATAAATAGCTCTGTACGCCTCTAATCCTTCAATACTTTAATATAAATGACTCTTTAACAAATTTTGGAATTGTTAAATGTCATAACTTCTATCAATATTACTAAATATTTATCGTTTAAACGCAACTCACTCTTCCCGAAACGTTTATTATTTTAAAACATTGGTATCATTTAAATTTTCTGTAAATCGGAATAATGATTCAGTAATTGAATTTAATTATCATTACTTATTTTTCTAAAGACCATTTATCACACAGATTATCTCCCTAAATAATGCTATTTTCACATCTGTACATGACGAGCAGTTTAACTTTTCGCGTATATCTAACCTTTTTTTTATTTATGTTGAGCACTGCTTGCGTATGACATTCGAAAATTATATTAATTGAAATCATCTATAGTTGTTGATCCGCTCCACCTAAATAGTGTTCACAAATAATCACTTTAGGAAATTTTCGAAATTCTAAAGAAAGTCGCACCTGCGCTGGGGTTTGAACTCGGGGCCTTACACAGGGTCTGTGAGTCAAAATTAACGTATTATTCGTTCAAGCCAATATTCAGTTATTGAATTCGACGAAATATTCTACCTCTTCATAATTAAAGTTCATAATATTGATGAGACCCGTTTGAGCACAGTTGAATCAAAACATTTGATACACCGCTATAACTGTTAACTCTTTAATAGTCACCGTATATTTTATTTTACAATGTATTATATATTTTAATTCTTTAATTTCACTTTATTCAATGCAAACTTTTAATTATTTTTCGTTTACTGTTAATTAATTTTAATTGTTTTGCTTGAAAAAAAAATCACTGCTATATATTAATTTGAATTTGTATTGTCGCACTTCTTATTTTCGTTTGTTTAATTTTTAGTTCACTTTTTGTCCAGTTCTATTTATTAATTACACTTTCACTTGTTTATTGACGTATTTATTTATTTATCTAGTATAATCTTATATGAATTAGGTTGTAATGTATATATTTTATGTCATTTATAATTTAATATAATAATATGAACAACATCTAAAAAATAATACTATTAATCAATTCTGTTAGCTTTGAGTTCAACCGTACCGATATCAATTCTCAGATTGTATTGAAAAACTAGCGATCCCTAGTGTGATTTTAAAGGAACTGCAGTAAAGATACTATTTTCTCTCTTAACGCACCCTATCGGAACTTCACGCAACTATAAAAAATAACAACACAAAGCAGGAGCGTATGCTTTTATGTCTAGAATCGTGTGCTTCCTCTCACTAAACTTTTCTGTTTCCCAAACTTTGTAATAGATGGCGCTGATGGCAACAGAGTGTTCAAATTTTTAACGAGTAGTTTAAATAAGTTATAAATTTAATTTAACTAACATCGTTAAACCATTTAACATTCACATTTAATGAATTATGAATATAAAAAAAAAAACTAAATGTGAGGTGGGAATCAAAATTTTACAAATTTCTCACTGAGGACAGCATTTGCGGAAAAAGCTCATATTTCTCGCGAACGAACGCAATCCATGTATTCCTATGTGTATTTTTTTTTTTTTTTTTATATATATAAAATGTGTTTGAACACATCAATAAGCCATATACCATTTACAGTACAATCCATTATAAATCAGAAACCAAACATCAATAAAAATATAATTTGTCGGGATAGTTAATTAAATATAACTTTTGTAATAAAAATTTCATGTGATTTTATAATTACATGAGGTAAGTTCTATTGATTTTATGACCAATCTAATTGCTTATGGTATTATCATATTTACCAAGTTGAATAACCAGAAAACCCACGTTTGCTTATGTAATATTACACTTCGTCGCATGCGCAGTCCAAAATTATTACTTAAAGCGCTGCAGCGCTGACTGCCCTGTTTACCCGCTTGTTAATGATGAATACATTTGAGCAAAGTATAGCAAATACAATTCTATAAACTAAAGTACTGCGCACTGTAATGAGATAATTAATGTATGATTATATAAACAAAATGTAGTCTATGTATCTCAATGATTCTTTGCAATTAATCTTTGCTTTGTACAGAATTGTAAACATCAGTCCGCCTCTACACATATTGTATTGACTTTTTTCTATCATGTGTCCGAAGTAATGCTTTTGTAATAGTTACAATTACTCTTACTTGTGAAACTGCGGGTGAAATTCGTATATAGATTTAGAACAATAAGTGTCTAACTAAGGACATGTTTATAAAAGATTTTTTTATTTTTATTAAGGAAAGACTTACTTTGATAGCATATGGAAAACTAAAATTTTTGACCTTCTCGAAAACGCTCCATACAAAAGCTTATTTAATTAATTATGCTATTAATTACGACGTCACAGTCCTATATCTAGCATGCATCAAATCCGAATTCTGCACGCCAACTACGTAAAATATCACGATTATGTAATTACGATCGAACAAAAGATACTAGAATGAAAGTTTGCAAATCTGTATAGTCCTGCGTATTTCACGATATTGTTAAATAACTTATTCAACTCCTGTACTTTGTAGAATAGCCTAGTAAACATAAAAATAAAATTACCGAACATCCCACCCATTTTACCATTCGACCGAATTAGACAATATGTGAACATTCGAGCATAGTCACACGAACCAAATGAAAAACCCCGGAAAACGTGACAAGATTTAGTGATAAACATTTACATTTCCTTTACAAAAAATTTGAGTGCATATGTGTTTGAAACTTGACACACAAGTATCTATAGTTAATTTTGACATTAATAAACAAACACGATGTTTACATGATAAAAATAATAATAATTTAACGAATCTATGTTTAATTTTCATTTGAATAACTAGGCAAAATCTAAATTAAAATATAAATTCCTTTAGACATAAATGATTCTAAAAGTAAGCTACAGATGACCATGACACATTTTTTTTTTTCATTACTCATAGTTTTTTCTGCCTCTAACCGACTTTCAACAAAAATTTCTAACATCTGCGTAGATTTAAACTGACCACGTGCGGTAATAAAACTGAGTAACAGCTCTCTTGACAAAAATATAGGTTTGAATGCTTGTTCATTGTTTGCGTACATTCCTCAAACATTAACTTAAGATGAATGCTATTTGAAAATATTTAAATCAATAACAATTATGTTAATTAAAAATTAACTTAACTGAATATCATTTTTAAACAAATATATGATTTCTTTTTATGTTCCATTTGAATCAAGAGGTATTTAAAAGTTGTTATACGATAACCACATAAATTAATGTGTATATTAATAGGACATGGTTTATGTTATTCTTAATTTTAAATTAGCTTAATTTTAAAAATATTTGCAATCTATAAAGATGTAATATCTTTATGTTCGATTTTACAATAAAACTGTTAACTATCTATTTATTTTCTTTAATTTAAGTTTATAATTTTTATTATTTTTCTCTATGATAATGGTTTTAGTAAAATATAATTTAATGTCTATTTCCCTTCCGACTAATATAAGACAACGTATCATATATTTATAGTGTTGATTATTTAACATAGCTGAATAAAGCATATTTTACGTATTAATTAATCTTAATTAATTTTCAGGTAAACTAAATTCACTAAAATTCTCACAATTATCTAGACTTTCAAACATTATAGCGCGTTCGCGTGTCAACTCAAGTTTAATATACTAAAAATTATTTCCATCCAAATCAAAAAAATCCAAAAACAGAAATATAAAGCCGTACACACATTCAACATATTTCTAAATATGCAACAGGCAATCATAGGCTGATAATATTGATGATGATGATGATGTCATCCGAAGTAAGTTAAAAATAACTTTCATAAATACAAATTAATTTCAAGGGCATACTTTCTGCTATGTGTTTTTATAACTAAGTCATTATAAAAAAATATTCTCAACAAAATTCCTCTTGACTTAAAAATTATGACCCACTAGTATAATATTCTCTAAGTGTTCCCACACTTTCAGTTTGCATTCGCGTGGGATAAAATTAACCACTTGAATATTTCAAATCCAACACTTAGAAACTTTTAGCTAGTACAAATATTTCTTTTAACACTTAACTTTTAACGATAAAGAAATTTAAATGGTTTTAAAAAATTATAATCTCGAGAAGTTAGTAAGATTGATTATAATTACCGCCTGAAATTCTTGAAAAGTATTATTTATAAGTAAAACTACTTAACTTTTAAGCCTGTAGAAATTTGCATATCCGCCTGTACTCGCCCGTTCAACATCCATGCGTATTGGCCGACCGCATTTTATTTGCACCCGTAACCTGAAATTTATTTATAGGAATTTCTGTAGTTAATTAAATTCCTGTACAATGTAATAGTTTAACGAAGTATTTTTCCAAATGAATTATAACACGTCATCTTCACAGAATTTTGTCAATTTTGACGAGACAATTTACACAGCGACAAAAAATTCGTAACATCTGTCTCTACCTGACCCATCCAAAAAAAAATCTTGTTACTTCTAACAACACAAAAAAAAACTAATGACCTGATACAATAGCAATGGTTCTTTACGCCTTACTCGGAAGATATGATATTTTTGTCAAAATGCGTCACCCTTTGAGCAGATTTTTAAAATTATATTTGTACTATCAGTAATTACGCTAACAGAATGTTGGCTATATCACTCGTGGTATTTGTCAAATAAGCCCAAATTATACTGAATTATTTTCAAAACAATAAATGTCATTATTTAACACACATATGTAACAATATACATACATTAATGATAATATTGACGAGTTCGCTGGTCGAATGGTTAGCAATAACCATTTTGACTCCGAGGTTGCAGGTTCAATTCTCGCACAAAATAAACATTTGTGCGCGTGAACATGTCTGTTTGACTTGGTTTGGTTGGTCTTGTGTTTTCTATGTATTATAAGTATGTATTTACAACAAAATATATATATTTAAATACATTTATCAGTAGTCTAGTACGCGCAGCACAAGTTTTACGCTTAGTTTGGGACTAGATGGCTCTGTGTAAATTTTCTAGAAATTTTAAGTAATTTATTAATTAAATAGTTTCAATTCAATAAACAAAGCTAACTTTTGAAAATTACTCCTAACCTGTATGAGAATCAATTCATTAATTATTATACCTATAGGAATACCTCTTTAACCTAATAAATCCGTTATCAATAACATCATCATCATCATATCCCACTATCAACCTTCATTCATTCCTGTATTTACAAAACCCATTATGTTACTGAGATAAATACATCTATCAATGTTTCATTTCATTGCATATTTTAGTTTTAGATTTCACAAACTCTGCGAAATCTACCTAAAAACCACGTGCAGAAGTACACTTTACTCTGAACTACCGCGGTCACTAGTCCCCGCTACCTGACTCCTTTAAATGCGTCATCTGGCCCAATGGTTAAGAATAGGCTCTTTGTTCTTGAAAATCGCAGTTACAACCCTCGCGTACAAAATATTTTTGTAAACATTTAACACGTTTGTCCGTTTTGATCTGGTGCACCATGTGCATGTCTTGTGTTTTTTTATGTATTTTACGAATTAAATTATGTAAGTAATAAGTCATCTAGCATTCAAAATACAAGCCTTGTCCAATTTAGAATCAGATGGCGATGTGCAATAAGGCTCTGAAATATTTAGTTATTTTAATATTATTCATTAAAATTAACTCACGCCCCTATGAACTAATATTGTTGAATGCTCTAACACATTTGAACCTTCAAACCAATCTCCAATGCATTACTCTATGCAATTCCTCCGCGCTCCGGATGACACACTATCACTACACTTTGTATATGGATATCATTCGTTTATTTCTTAAATACTATTACGCTGCAACTTAGAGAAAACTATAATGTTTGTTTGTCCACAAGACATTCATTTAATAATTTTATTTGTTATTATGCAGCACTTATAAATTTTGCATGCCAGTGTCTGGTAAAATGTGTGAAACTAGTTGTTACTTTTTTAACATCGATATTATGTACCACATTTTTAGCAAAATAAAGATATTGTATTGTATTGTATTATATTGTATTCACCTGATTAATTTATAAGAATATTGTCGAACCGAAAAAAAAAATATATCGCCTTGAAGCATTTATTCTCACAGTATAAATATTAAATGTATTTATGGTTTAAAATAAACAATTACTTCATTGATAAATTATAAAATGCACAGATTCTTACATATTTGCATTTATTATAAATAAATAAAATGTATTCTTGTAACTAAGAATTAGTTAAACAAAGAAATGTTCCCAAAAATTGTAAGTTAACTAGAAAATAAGCTTTATGGCAGTAGGAATAAGGAACATAATAGGGTATGCTAAATTAAAACTTGTAAAAATACTTTGAAAGTACATATTTTGGCTTGATGGGATAGACCTCGCGCACATGGAGACCCTTACGAAGCAGGTACCTCTACCAACTCGGCAAGCTATGCGAAACTAAGATAGATGAATGAAGTAATATATCGCTCTCGTTCGTTCTATTGCTATGTGCAACTTAACCAAATCTCATCCTTATCGTAACAATTTACGAGCTGATACGTCTATTTTACCATGAAGTAAGGAAATACTTGCAAGTGTTACAAAACCTGGTTATTCAGCGTTGGTATTTACTCGACTACGTACCGAGTATACCTGGTACTGAGTTTTACAAGTATGACCCAGTCTAGTAAAGATGGACATTATAACGATAACGCATAATATAATGCAATATATATATATATATAAATATAATGAATAACGCATCACTGAGCAATGTGCTATTATGTCGTCATTGTAATCTGTTGTCGATATGGACAATGCGCGTCGCCAAAGCGCTGTTGCTGAGAACGTTGACTGCCGTTGGCGTTGTTGCAATAGTGCGCAATATAAGTATATTTTACGTGATTTTTGATACCTGCCTTGAAGAGTGACTAATAGCTTGTAGTATCATCGACCGGTCGCACGTGCAAGCAATCACAAAGTAAATTATAATTAGTTAGCGCGAAAAACGCTCATTAAATGAATCTAATAGATTTGACTAAACAACCATATTTATACAATTTAAATGACGAATATATTGTCATTTTAATGTTAATTTTCTGCTCCTAAAATTTTAGTTATAAATAATTTTTTCACAATTTAATGACAACTATATACGTTTTAGTTAAATTTAAAACATGTTGTCGATTACTATATAAGTAATAGTATTTTTTTGTATTCCCACTCCTAAAACATTAATTTTAAATATAGCCGCTTGTATAACATTATTTATAAATAAAATTAAATAGATATTTTCTTTGCAAACAAAAGAATATTTTTAAACATTTCACGACTTTAAACTGGTTATTATTGAATACAGGCGCCCCTACGATTTTATTTATAAATATTTTTCTTTGACAATTAAAACATTATGCGCTATTAAACGATTTAGTACTATTTGCAATTGAAACGACATAAACATTAAACATTTCACGGTACTATACTTTTATTTATTACCAATTTATTTTTCAGTTTTGTATTCCCACTCCTAAAACATTAATTTTAATAAAATTAAATAGATATTTTCTTTGTATTGCGTTTTTGAATTTAAATTATTATTTATTACCAATTTATTTTTCAGTATATTAACGAAAACCGTAGTACAATTTATTTTTCAGTATAGTAACGAAATCCGTAGTAACTTCAGGTTCTTTGTATTGCGTTTTTGAATTTAAATAAGTTCAAAATTTTCTGACGCAAATCCTGGCCACCGGCACCAAACTGTAACTTTACCCTTCAAATTTTAACATGAAAATTCGCGTATAATATAAAATGAACGAGTGGCCACGCAATCGTCTAGCGGTACGTTGTGTAATAATTCGAAAATTAAAAGTAAGATATGTATATCATAAATGACAGAAAATAAAAATAAACATGCAACTTAACTTTCTCAGAAGCCGCTTCCATTCAGAATTGCATTGTTCAGCTCAGTTAAATCCCGCGTTGTCGAACACATGTATTCGTGACTCAGTGCCCGGCTGATGGATGTCTCGTTATATGGAATTTTGGAGAAAATACAAATGTCAGATCGTAAAATATTGAAGTCTGTACTGAATTTATAAGGACCCGCGAATTAGTTATAATTAAAGATACAAGTAGTACTGGATTACCCGGGTAATCTTATTAAGATCTGTGGGATCCCCCCTCTTAATGGGATGATTAGTTCTCTATAAAAATAATTATACATAAAGAACCAATCGTACCACCCTGTGCCTCTCTTCGGAATTTTAAAGCGTAAAATTCCTAAGATACAGACCCATATCACAGAATTTTCGACTCTAATAATCTACTTGACAACAAAGTCATCAAGGATGACAGGTCAGTTCAAAGCAAACGCGGGTCCTATTATTGGGAAAACAAAAAATATTGTTCACTCCAAATATATTTACTTCTTTGTCTAAGAAATATTAATCTTTAATTATGAAACAGTTTCCTACTATTTAATAACTATAAAAAATAACTAAGTAATTGTAATTGTGTATAATATTTTCTGTAAAGTCACTTTAGGTACATAACGAGCATTCTATTGCAAAAGTACGGGACCATTACTGTTCTAATTCTTTTTTTATATCAGGTAGTGGTTTGTAGATCGTGAACAGTAGTGGAAACCGTTTCATCAAAATAGGCTTTATATGTGAAATTGAGCCACAAACTCCCTCGGTGCTTGTCGGTTTAGAGCCACGACACGACTATCTCTTAAACATAGCCCAGTTGGTGCCCAATTAACACATATAAATCAAATCAAATCAAAATCAAATCATCTTTATTTGCAGAATACAGTAATAGAAGTTGTTACTCGGGTATATACAGTCAGGTACAGTGTATTCAGCCCGCAAGCAGGCGTGCAAAATATTTATGTCAACTACTATTTACTAATACAACTTATTATTATTAATTAAATTATTACAATTAATGCAGCATAAACATGCCATATATAATATTAGTCTACCATTTAAATGTCATGAATTCTGAGACACTGTAAAAGCAGTGTCCCAGAATCCAATCAGTCAGTCGTGTTTTAAAACTATTTTCTTTCAAGATTTTAATGTCATCAGGCAAGTGATTGTACAATTTCGTACACATATGCGAAACGTTTTTCTCGTAAATGTACTTATGGCAAGAGGGTTGATATAATTTGTTCATAATCTTTGTTCTTGTTTGTCTAATGAAAATTTCACTCCTTTTCTTCCAATTGCTAGTATAAAAGCCTTTATACCAGGAAAAATCTTTAAATTTTAAATGCTCAAAGTCGTGTGCCATTTCGGACTCGGTTCTGTAAGTGTTGAAATAGTATTTTTCTATAAGATATACATTTCCTTGGCTGTGACAGGTGTGATTATGTCAAGTGTCCTTAAAGATCTACATTCAACTTTTATAACATGCAAGCCTTATATTTATAAACAATAGAAAAATGTTTCATAGAAATAAAAAATACATAGAAGTAATAAGGAAATATTTGTGATTTACTCATAAATATTTCACTCTAAACTTCAAAGAAATGATAAAATATTTAATTTCAGAGAAAAAGGTAAACTTATCTATTCATTTTGTATTAATAAAATTTCTCCATCTCATAAAACAAAAGTCATGCAGAAAACCATTTAAACAAGATAAATAAAGAGATTATACAACCGTAGTCGTTGACAATTTATGTAGACCCATGATGGCTCTGCTACATCTCCTCTTCCACGTTCATTAAGTAAATATTAAAATAATTAATTTCAATTTTTGGTCAGTTGAATTACGTAGTTATCTGTTAACTTTTAGGCACCTTTAATTAAATTTGTTTGTATTTAATTTACCGTTTTATTCAAAATATATACGTTTGTTGCTTTATTAATTAACCAACAAATATTTATTCAAACGACAAACATTTTTAATTTTATTTGATTTTAATTTTACCTCTTTTTTTTTTTTATTATTTTTTTTTTTATTTATCTTTTATTTATTATTTTTTTTATATTTCCTTTTATTATAAAATTGTATTATTTAATTATTTAAATTATTTTTTGACTCCGTTTTCCGATTTCAGAACGTACACCGGTTCACTTCTTCTATCCTAATTAATTTTCTAATTCACTCGCGAACACTCATAACGCGCGACTATTCCCTTGGAAAGGGGTAGTACAGCCGAAGCTGTCCCACCCCTCCCGGGACTAAAACACTCTATCGTTCCTCACATCTCCCGATAAATTTTAAAAATCCTCCTCCATAATCATACAAAAAAATGTCTTTGTTCAACAATGCTCATGTAAGTGGCTAACGAAAAATATTCAGGAAAATACTGAAACGACTTTTAACATAATAGAAGTCTGTTACAATACACTTGAGTTTAAAGATTTCTTCAAAATAATATGTATATTTAAAAATAGGTGAAGTTAAAATTCTTTAATAAACTAATAACGTCCAATTTAATGTGTATAAAAATGCTGCCTAATGTATTATTCAATTTGTAATTTACTACGGCGTAGCTAATTCTACGACGTAGCAACTGCTACGTATCACAATACGTAGCTTCACAAAGCTACGACGTAGTACATTTAATTAATTATTATTCTATTGTAAATAGTTTTCATGATAATGTTATTTTTATTTTCTGTTTTTGCTCGTAAATATTTTCGTAAACAGTGCGTAGCATTTCTACGAATTGTAATAATAGAGAAATTGTAAACTATTTGTGTTGTTCCTTTAATTCGTTCAATGTTTTGAATGGTGTATTTCTTTTTTGCAGGTAAACAACAATATACTTCACATGCAGCATTTTTCAGGTAAACATTTTTTGTACCACTAGTAATTTCTAATTTCTTGACAAAAATGACGATTTTGAGGTCACATTTTTTCTACAAAACGGCGAACTTATAAAGCGAGGCGGCCAATAAAATGTATTAATACATTGTTATTAATACATTGTTACCAAACTATTATCATACCATAGAGTGCAATAGTGTGCAGTGATCATAACACTGAAATCAATTTAAAATGGCTTATATATACCTCCAGAGTAACTTAAGCGATCCCGTATGTCGAGCTTTGGCGAAGTTCGAGCCATTCGGGCATATGACATACGTACACGGAACCGAGTGCCCTTAATGTCGTAAGCGAGCCCAAAGGGAGAGCTGCGTAGCGAGGCCGTAACTGCGTAGGTCGAGGCCTTCAGTAAACCTTTTATTATTATATTTGAAATACAAGTTGCCAAGCATCATATCAATAAACAACACAATGAAAACTCGAGAGCTTCCCCAGCCACCTAAGCGTATATAAATAAAGTGAATTCGATGAAATTCTCAATAAATTAATATTTCTGGACAAATTACACACGGCTATCTAGCCCCAAACTAAGCAAAGCCTGTACTATGGATACTAGATAACTGATATAATACTTAAATAATATTTTGATTACTTAATATTTTGTGTTTTTGTAAATACATACATATAATACACAGAAACCACCCAGACCAAAACAAATAGACATGTTCATGCACACAAATATTTTTCTTGTGCGGGGATTGAAACCGCGACCTCGTAGTCAAAGTGGCCTTTGCTAACCATTTGACCACCGAGCTCGTCAATTCTCAATAGGTTAAAGGGAGGTTTACTGGGGAGAAAAATTTATCTAGCTAGGTCTCATTGTAGCAAACATCAAACAGTGGGATAAATAAATAATTCGCTCGAATAACTCGCTGTCGTTGTCGGGTTAACGGGAAGCTATAAGCTCCTGTGCTTTAACCAAGTGGAGAACCTAGATGACATTCTGTTTTTTTTATAATACGTCGGGTGGCAGATAAGCATACGGCCCGCCTCTTGTGAAGCGTTTACCGTAGCCATATTAACGCTCGCACGCCGTAGCCATATCAACATAAAATATCGCTAGCGTGCTAACGCAACATCTTCTTCTTTTCTGGTGACCTCAATCACTTGCAGGAACACGACAACCTACAAGGGATTTGTTGTTTGGCTGCGGTATTCTGTGAGGTGGAGGTATATTCCCCAGTTGGGTAGCTTACAATTACGCTCCCTACCTCTCTTTTCGTCAGAGGTTCGTTTGTCAGTCAGCAGGGTGTACCGCATGCAGGTGAAGTAGGCTTTGGTTCAAAGATATTGATGATGCACTTACACCCCAAAACATATACATATTATGTGACATACGGGTCAGGATTCACAATACAAGCATATATATATATTTATAGAATTAGATCATACATATATATCTAGATAGTCGTACGTAGTTATAGAATTAGATCTCTCAACTCTCGACCTCGGCTGCTCTAAGTTATTCGAGCGAATTATTCTCAATATTGTTGCCAAAGTTGGTCCACACATCGTGTGACAAAGCGAACTTGCCATAAACTATTTAGCGCACAAGTGTGAGGAACTATTTGGTTTGAAACTTCGTGTCAAAAGTTTTTAACACTAACTTCACCTTCACCGCGTTACTGAACTAAAGAATTTGAAGCTATCTGTCTCACTTTCAACTTACGTATTTTTTATACTTCGTAGGGTAGCAATCAAGCGTACGGCCTGCGTGATGTGAAACAGTTACCGTAGCCACAGAAAATGAAGCACAGACATGACTATTGCGTACATAGCAACTACTTCCTTCCTGGTGACCTCACTCTCTCGGAGTAACACAACAACTCTCACATTAATTGTTTTTTTTTTTTAATACTTCGTCGGGTGGCTTACAAGCATACGGCCCGCCTGATGTGAAGCAGTTACCGTAACCGTATTAACGCTCGCAACATAATTGATGATTGAATGATTGGTGGACTTTTTTCTTGGAGGGTAGGTGTAAAAGTCAATACCACATTTTGTGCGCTCTTAATATTTTTAATTAAATAAAATATATACAGCAATATTTTATAGTAATTCGGATATATTTAGTTGTGGATAGCAGGTATATACTGGATTCAATAATTTATATGCAGTTGTACAATTAAATTACACCAACCTGCCGGCATAAACAATTGTCACCACACTTATTGATAAAAATGTCACAAGGCAATCTACAGCAGGTGCAGAACATCCAAAGAACAGTGGAAGACTGCTTATTGCAGAGAATGGCAGAGTTTGAGACACGTTTGGCGGCTTGTTCCAATCCAGTACCGGAACTGACACTGGCATCACTACACAAAGATTTCCAAGATTATAAGGAGCTTGTACACAATATCCTCGTACTATGTCAGCAACAGATCGCTGAGCTCACTAAGAGAGTGGATTTTCTGGAGATGCAACACAGGCGGAACGTCCTTCTGATTGGTGGTATTCGTGAGGATGAAGGTGAAGATCTGAGTGCTACACTTGTAGAATTATTTAATGACAAGTTAGCAATACCATCTTTCGGTGCTGGAGATATTCAAGCCTGCCATCGGTTAGGGGAGCCAAAGAGTGGGCACACACGGCCGGTCTTGGTTCGTTGCAAGGTGGATTCGGTGAAGAGACTCATATGGCAGAAGAAATCTCTTTTCAAAGGTACGCCATTCACTATCAGTGAGTTCTTAACACGGTCACGACAGTCTGTGTTTGCTGCGGCTCGGCTTCACTTTGATATGAGAAATTGCTGGACGATGGATGGGGTCATCAACATCAAGCTGCCGGCTGGAAACAGGGTCAAAATCACAACTAAATCGGAGTTGGATGGCCTGGTGAGTCAGTTCCCGATCGGTGTTTCGACTTCATCAGTTGTTGGTCCACAGCAGCAGCTGCAGACTGACGACATAACTGAAGGCTCTCCGTTGCCGACAACCGTGGCACACAAGAAGAATATAACCAGAAAGCAGGCTCAGGCTCTTTTGAAGAATAAGTAGTTTATTTAATTTACTTTGTTTCCTTTTGTTATGTGTTCCTTTTGTTGTGCATGTTGTTGCGAATTACGTTGGTAGGATTTTGCCTATAAGCAGGTACTTACTATATTCAACTATTTCTCATATCATAGAAATTATTTACCCTCATAAAATAATTATTTGTAATTACTCGTATTCTATATCAATGTTTTTGTTTACAATGTAGACTTCAACTTACTAAAATAACTGTCAATTGTCACTTTGTTTGACATAACATACCTTCGGTCATTCGGTCAATCAATCCTTCTTCTTTTTTTGTTTGTTCCACTTTGGCAATCACTTTTATGTTGAAAAGAAACTTTAATTAAAAATTAAGTATTATTAATGACCGATTTTCCACGAAGTGTTAATATTTATTTCTCTGTTATTTTGTATTACTGATTTAGTTTTATTTTATTTAGTGTTATACTACCAGGTTTATTTGCCGGCAGGACAAGAATATATCCATATTCTTCCTATTTTTTTTTTTTTGATAGCGATATTTTATTAACAATCCTATTATTTATTTTGTATCATATTGTTAAGTATTATATATATTTGTTTTAGTTATACGAATGCAGCATGGTGATGAGTCTAGTGGGGAGGAGTCGTTTGTTTCAGCATCAGACCTGTCTAATTCCAGTTTTGATTCGTGCACTTCCATGGGTCCGCAACCGACACTGGGTGCACTTGTAAACAACATATTCGAAGACAACAAATGCAATCTAAATATTTGTCATATTAACGCTCAGAGCATACCCAGTCATTATACACAGTTACTTGAGGCATTCTCTAGTGATTCAGTTAGTATTATTTTAGTGTCGGAGAGCTGGCTAAAACCGAGTCTTCTGTCTACAAATTATGCACTCCCTGGCTTCGTACTGATACGAAATGATCGTATTGGTAAGGGTGCTGGTGGGGTTGCAATTTACTTACGTAGTTCAATACCATACAAGATAATTTCTCAATCGCCGTCACTATACACGGCCTCCCCTGAACACTTATTTTTAGAAATCTCATTAAACGGTACCAAGGTTCTTGTAGGCGTAGTCTACTGTCCACCTAGCATTGACTATTTCATGAAGTTTGAAACGCTTCTCGAGTCTGTTAGGACAGAATATTCACATCAGCTAATTATGGGCGACTTCAACACGTGTTTACTGAAGGGTGACACTAGATCTTCCAAACTTCTTAATATCATCAAGTCAGTTAATCTTTCAACTCTTCCACTGGCTCCTACTCACCATAGCAACAATAGTGATTCATTACTGGACTTGATGATCACTTCATCGGAAAGCCGCATAGCTAGCTTTGGTCAACTTCCTGCTCCTGGGTTTTCTCACCATGACCTTATTTACTTATCATACAAATTAAAGGCACCTAAAGTTAAACCCAAAATATTGGAACTGCGTTGTTTTGCGCGTATGGACATACAGGCATTGCAGAAGGATGCTTCCCAAATAGACTGGGAGCCGGTATATAGCGCATCAGAAGTGGATGATAAGGTCTCTCTTTTTAATAAATGTATTACATCGCTTTATGATGCGCATGCACCGGTGCGCAAAGTTAAGGTGAGGCGTCCCCCTGCTCCTTGGATAACGGAAAGCGTACGTAATGCTATGAGTAAACGCGACAGAGCATATAAAAAATTTAAAAGACATAGGTCACCGGAACTCTGGGTTAGTTATAAGGCTGCAAGGAATCAGTGTAATCAAATGTGTAGAAATGCAAAACGCCAATATTTCATAGACAATTTAGAAAACTCATCTTCATCTAATATTTGGAAATTCCTAAATTCTATGGGTATAGGTAAAGTGCAGAATACACTCCACAACAGTCCTTTTACTCCTGACGAGTTGAACGAGCATTTCACTATGGCTGGTACCATTAATGACTACGACAAGTCTGAAACCATTGATTCTATTGCTGCCTTACCTCCACTTAATACTGACTCATTTGTTTTTGCCCCAGTCACTGAAGACTACATCAAAAAAGTTATATTGTCCATACATTCAAATGCTGTAGGTTCTGATGAAATAAGCTGAATAATGATCATTTACATATTAAAATATGTACTAACAGTAATAACTCACATAATTAATGCAAGTTTAAGCCAGCATATTTTTCCTTCTCATTGGCGTAATGCTTTTGTACATCTTATTCCTAAAATATCACAACCTAAATTCCTAAACGATATACGTCCTATTTCCATTTTGCCATTTCTGTCCAAAATATTAGAAGCTTCAGTTCAAAAACAACTTTCCGATTATATGCAACAATTTAATCTTTTCGATCCATTTCAATCTGGCTTTAGACAAGGACACAGCACAACAACGACCTTACTAAAGGTAACTGAGGATATACGACTTGGTATGGAAAACACAATGGTAACAATTTTAGTTCTTATAGATTTTTCCAACGCATTTAACACGATTGATCCAGATATCTTGCTAGCCATTCTGTCATACTATAATGTGTCGTCTTCAGTGACTGATTGGTTCTCATCGTATCTTCGTGGGCGTCGACAGCGTGTGCGTGTCGATCAGACCAGCTCAGAATGGAGAAATGTAGCTGTCGGCGTGCCACAGGGCGGCGTACTCTCTCCTATTTTATTTTCCATATTTATTAGTACTCTTTCTAGAATTCTTTCATGTTCGTACCATTTTTATGCTGATGACTTGCAGCTTTATATACAGACAAATGTTTCTGAAATAAATGAAGCTATTACAAAACTTAATTTCAATCTCAAATCTATTAGTAAATGGTCTATCAGTTATGGCGTAACAGTAAATCCAAACAAATGTAAAGCAGTCATTGTGGGTAGTACACGACTTGTAAGACAATTAAATTTTGGCTCATTAAAATCTTTAACCTATAATGGAAATGTAATCCCCATCTCTAACAATGCCAGAAATCTTGGCCTACACATTGACTCTAATCTTAATTGGGACACTCAAGTTGCTGAGGTCAGCCGAAAGGTCTATGGCTCTTTGCATTACCTAAACCAACTAAAAAATTTTCTTCCCATGAAAACAAAAATAATGCTGGCTCAAAGTCTCATTCTACCTGTCATTGATTATGCTGATGTGTGTTATCTGGACCTAACAGAGGATCATCTGAATAAATTGGACAGACTTTTAAACAGCTGTCTTAGGTTTATATTTTGTCTGCGCAAATATGACCACATTTCCAAATATCGTTCTCAGCTTAAATGGCTAAATATCAGGCAGCGCAGAAACCTACATGTCCTTTGTTTGCTTTATACTATTTTAAATAGTCCAACTGCTCCCCCTTATCTTAAGTCCCAATTTCAACTATTATGTTCTAGTCACGATAGGAATCTGCGCTCTTCCAATAGCTTAGTTCTCTCCTTCCCTTCTCACCGTACTGGGTTCTATTCAAATTCTTTTGCCGTCACGGCCGTACGACTCTGGAACACCCTCCCCGACAACATTAGACGTGCACAGTCTCGCGTATCATTTAAAAATCTGGTACATTTGCATTACCTGGATATGTCATGAACAATGGCTACCTCCTCGCTATCTGCACTATTTGATATGTATATGTATGTATATGTGTATATATGTGTGTAAGTATATGTATGTGTATGTATGTATATGCGTATGTTGTTTATGTTATTTAAAATAAGGCACCCCTCCTACAATAAATCTTACATGTCCGAAAGGTAAACTGGTAGACAATGCTTTAGCATTAAGTTCGCCTTTTGTATATAATCATGTAATGGATTGTGTGCAATAAAGAATAAATAAATAAAAATAAAAATAATATATCACTTGCGCTCCACCACCCCCGCTGCCAACGCAGCATCTCCTTCTTTTCTGGTGACCTCACTCACTCGCAGGAACACAACAAGGGATTAGTTATTTGGCTTCGGTATTCTGTGAGGTGGAGGTAAATTCCCCAGTCGGGTAGCTTACAATTACGCTCCCTACCTCTTTTCGCCAGAGCTTCGTTTGTCAGTCAACAGGGTGCACCACGAGCAGGTGAAGTTGGTTTTGGTTCAAAGATGTTGATAAACCACTTACACCCCAAAATTTGGCATCAGTATTCTGTAAGGTGGAGGTATTTCCCCAGTCGGGCAGCTTATACATACGCTGTGCCTTTGCTGTCTCTCACATTGCTAAGAGGGGAAGTCAAATTCCAAAAGCTTCGTTACTCCTACTAATTACTTCTGATTAAATTCGATGTGAGTTCCAAGGCAGCCATACCACCGGGACTGCAATGGACTTTACTGTTCATTGCCTTTTTTGGCGGTCGCCGCTGTTAATCCTAGCTACTCAGAGATACAATGGTAGGAATATGTGGTGGGTCCGTCCGGATACGCTGTCCCATACCTCTCTTTTTCCAGAGCCTGGGCTACCGCCGAAGCTGAAGCCGATTATCATCGGATATTTTCATCGCGAAAGCTTAGTCGGTAGAGCTCTGTGGTTTCTACTAGCTAAGTTAAACACAAATGCCACCAATGCTACATGGGGCACACTAAAAGCTTTGCACTTCTAGCTAATCGGTACTATTTTAATTTCGAATATTATATTTTTTGAAACGAGTTGCAACCTTCTATGTAATAAAAAAAAATTGGCGGGAAATCATTTGTCAATTGTTTTTATCACACATCAAAGTACGCAACGAAAATGGAACTAAGTCGAAAAGAAGAAAAGTCAGCGAAGCAGAAGCGGGCTCGCGTGGAATGGTGCTCACAGATGCTACTGAAGTACGACCACGGACATTCTAATGCTGTTTATGACATTGTCACAAGAGACGAAACGTGGATTTATTGTTTTGAACCCGAAAAAAAAACAGCAATCTTGTGAATGGGTGTTTGAAAATGAGAACAGGCCAACAAAAGTGAGGCAGTGGAGAAACGTTGGTAAAAAAATGATCGCGTTTTTTTTCTCAACTACGGGTCGCATCTGCACAATTCCTTGATGATCAAAAGAGTGTCAATGCCGAGTGTTATTCTACCATTTGTTTACCCAGGGTGTTAGAAAAAGTTCGCGAAAGCCGACCAAAAAGCCGCGTTCTCCTACATCATGACAACGCTTCTTCACACACGACCAACAAACAAAGTCATTTTTAGCTTTCGAAAAAGTACAACTCGTCACCCATCCTGCACATAGCCCCGACCTAGCACCCTGTGATTTCTGTATTTTCCCCAAAATCAAAGATTTGATGAGAGGTTTCACTTTTACCAACTCCGAAGAGGCAGTGATAGCGTTCAATCAGCACGTAGAAAACATGCCTGCAGATCTGTGGTCCTCCTGCTTTAAAAAAAAGGTTCGATTGCATGAAAAAATGTTCAAAATGTAAAGGAGAGTATTTTGAAGAGCAATAAACATTGTATTTTGGTTATAACATGTTGTTTATTTAAGTGTGACCTACGTATAAGCTAATGTTAGATTTTCGCAATCAAAAAATCCGATGGCAATCGATTTCAGCTTCGGCGGTAGGGGCCCTGGTTTGGTAGTCAGAGGTCACTATGTATAAACAAGGTTGAGTTTGACTCTAAAGAAGGAAGCTACTTACTCCCCATAATATATAAATTTCGAATAATCATAGAAAATAGAAACAATACAGCAGAATGTAATCGAAGGTATTGAAATCGACTCTACCAACAACAAACTAGGAATATTGAGAAAATGATCGATAATCTTATTAGGTACGTACGTATATACCTAGTGTACGTTAAGACTGCGTTACTACGCAGTCTTAACGTACACTAGGTTTGTTGAAGCCAATTAGTGCAGATGAGATAGGCAAATACATACTATCATTAAAATCTAATGCTTCAATATACATATCGCTTCCAACAGGGAAGCGATGACATTCGTAGAGAAATGATCCTCACAATTCGTCATATGTTGGATTATATTACTGCTATAGTAAATACGTCCATTACCACTGGAAGTGTACCTATTGGCTGGAAGTGTGGACTTGTTACCACACTTCCAGCCAGTTGTTGCTGGATAAGTAAAAAGCAAGGTAATTGCCCGACATTCACTCAGTCCAACCTCATTTACCGTTGCCGCAATACGTTAGAGCTAATGAAATAAAATGTCTTCCTGTATGTAGCTAATGAAATAAAATCTTTTCCTTTCTTTACATACTGCATATATAACTTATAGATATCTATACTAATATTATAAAGCTGAAGAGTTTGTTTGGTTGAATGCGCTTATCTCAGGAACTACTCATTCGAATTGAAAAATTATTTTAGTGTTAGATAGCCTATATATCAAGGAAGGCTATAAGGCTATCACGCTCCACCATCACGCTACCACCAATAGGAGCGGAGCACTAATGAAAAATGTTGCACCAATGAAAAATGGGAAAAAAATATTCCTTTTGAGGGCTTCTATTCACGCAGAAGTCGCGGGCAATGCCAAGTATTATAATATAGATATCGAACAAGCTCTTTGTAGGTAGTTTTTAATGCCGTGATGTTCGCCAATGATCCGTCTTTATATAAAATTTCATAGATTGTAATAGTTTGTGTTCTCGGCTTTTAGTAATTATTCATAACTCGACTATCCTCAATTGAAACCTAGAATATCCCTCTGAGATATGAGAGTGGAAATTAATAAAACGCCGCCTCTGTTCTCATAAAAAACTTTTGTCTGAGTTGTTTGAGTGTGGTGCAGTTATGCAATTTTCTACTTCGTACACGCCTCCACTTGTTTTATTCGTTTGTTCTTTGTTTTTAATTGCATGTATGTGGAAGTTGTATTGTTTCATGAATATCTAGTATCTAACTCTGCCGACTGCACCGCTGTCATATTCGTTTGAATACACTAGTTTGCGGCTATCTCCCAGGCGACGTAACTAGTTATCTATCATCATCATCAGCCTGTATCTACCCACTGCTGGATATTAGCCTTCCCAAAATACGTGTTCACGGGCCAGCGTTTATCGTATGATTAATAATGACAAAGTAATGCATATTGCCTTGTAGTATTATCCACCATGCTACAATTTAAATATAATTATAAATAAATATTTTATCAGGACAATTTACACAGCGCCATCTAGTCCCAAATTAAGATCAAAGCATGTGTTATGGGTACTAGAGAACTGTACTTAATAAATGTACTTAAATACTTTTTTTTTGTAAATATATACTTATAATACATAGAAAACATCCAGACCAAGACAATCAGACATGTTCATGCACACAAATGTTTGTCTTGTGCGGGAATCGAACCCGCCACCTCGGAGTCAAAGTGGCCATTGCTAACCATTCGACTACCAAGCTCGTCAATTTTGTCAAAGCGCGTCAATTTTGTACTCAACTCTTATCTAAAATTTCATACGCGAACTGTTCCTCATCATCATCAGCCTGTATCTATCCACTGCTGGATATAGGCCTTCCCCAATACTTTCCACCAAATACGATGCTTCACCTTCCGCATCCAGCCGCTTTCTTAAGGTCATCGGGTCATATAGAAGGGAGTGCGTCCATCTATTCGTCGCCCTTCGCGCAACCTTCCTCCCCTATTGGCCATGACATACTGGGCTGATGTGACCAGCACATTGCCACTTCAGCTTGTAAACTTTAAAGACTATGTCGGAAACTTTGGTTCTCAGTCGAATAACTTCATTCTGGATTCGATCCCTCAAAAATATCCCAAGCATGGCCCTCTCCCTCATTCACTGCGCGATTTATAAAGAGTACTGGTATTGCATACAACTTGCAAGCTCGTATGCTTCGATAGAAATGACAAGATTATTATCTGCATAAACCCATATTCATCCCACTATTGCAGCACGGGTACGTACTCAAGCGGTGGGGTTTAGAATATACTTCACCACGCTGCGGGTCAACTGCGGGTTGGCGGTGGCCAGTATTTTCAAGCCGCCGACAAAACTCTTGTATTTAATGTAAACCTCCGAGTAGTGACCAAAAATCATCAAATTCATCTCTAGTAGTAACGCAGCTTTATCAGTATTAAAGGGATTTATCCTCATTTCTCACATTACGTGTTTCTTGGCAAAAGATGAAAATAACCTCGTGAAAGTCGGTCAGCTCGCATTAATATTTTACGTCTCAAATCTAAAATGAATTTCTTTAAGATAAAAGAACAAATCACATTAATTATTCGGCGCCAGCCCTTGTCTTCCGTTTCCGGCCGCTGTTCACGAATAAAGGCCGCCTTGTAGCTGTCAGCTGCATAAAGAATAACAATTAGGGAGTTTGTTTGCGAGATTTAACTGTATGTCAACGGTGGTAGCTACAAAGTACATTTACTGTTCGTGCGGCGCAGTTTTGGAACAAACTGTTCGTGCATTTTAGAGACAGCTGTGCTGTGGCTACTTTTAAAGATAAGTTAAGGACGAGCCCGGTGGTCGAATGGCTAGTAATGGCCACTTTGACTCCGAGGTCGCGGGTTCGATCCCCGCACAAGAAAACATTTGTGTGCATGAACATGTCTGTTTGTCTTGGCCTGGGTATTTTTTATGTATTATAAGTATGTATTTACAAAAAAAAATGTATTTAAGTAAATTCATCAGGTGTGTACTGGGTACTAGTACTATGGGTATAGTACAAGCATTGCGCTTAATTTAGGACTAGATGGCGCTGTGTAGATCGTCCAGAAATATTTATTTATCTAAGTTAAAGGAACACTGCCTTACCCTTAAAAGAGTAATCTATTATAATATGGGATACGAGTCTCTCGTTAATCGAAGGGGTTTAGAGCTTACTCCACTACACTGCTCAACTGCAAGTTGGCGAAAGTCAGTGTTTTCAATCCGCCTAAAAGCCACTGACTTGGCATAACGACTATCATCTAATGACAACAGCCGGGACCGACGGCTTAACGTGCCCTTCGAAGCTCAAAGGAACTCGACATAAATAAACCCATCCATGGACAGGCTACGGTAGACCTTGCTTAACTTGCATGTTCGATTAGACAGACGCCATCGAGCTTCTTACCTACCTTATCGAAATACAATAGGTAAGGTTGAAATAACACTGCTTTATGAGATTCTGGCCCCCGGGTAATGATGATGAGGAGCCATTCACGACGAGCTCGGTGGTCGAATGGTTAGCAATGACCACTTTGACTCCGAGGTCGCGGTTTCGATTCCCGCACAAGACAAACATTTGTATGCATGAACATACCTATTTGAGTTGGTCTGGGTGTTTTCTATATATTATACGTATGCATTAAAAAAAAAATATATTTAAGTATATTTTATCCAGCTATCTAGTACCCGTAGTACAAGATTTGCTTAGTTTAGTACTAGATGGCACTATGTAAAATGTCCAGGAATATTTATTTATTTATTCTTTTCGTGTTTTATACCAAGTAACATATTTTGATATAAAAATAATACTGCTTGCTGTCATAAGTTAGTAGATACGTACTATGTACATATGTAAAGTTGAAATAACACTGCTTTAAGAGATTCTGGCCCCCTGGTGATGAGGATGAGGAGTCAAATCCACCAAACCAACATCAAATTGCTATCAAATGAAGTCAGAAACTAAAACGGCAGTCATTTAGAGCCATCTAATTAGAGTTGGCTCGTTCGACCTTTGTTATTGATTTACCTAAACTCGCTCCAACTATTTCGCGAACCGTTGCCTGTTTTTCCTCCTTCCTAATTAGTTAAGTTTAGTTTAGCTACGTTGATTAGTTAGGAATATTAGATAACAATCACTGACTTATTCGGGGTGTGAGTGGTTCGTCAACATCTTTGAAGCAAAGCAAACCTGCCCGTGGTACACCCCGTTGGCTCACAAATGAGGCTCTAGCTAAAAAAGAGAGGTAGAGCATAGCATATTTTTTAAGCTGACTGGGGAAGTACCTCCTTAGAGTATACCGCAGCCAAATAACAATTCCCTTGAGGGAAAGAATAATATTATAATGATCTTATGAAAGTGTTCATGACGTGTCTAAGTGCCCTCAAGGGCTTAGAGGCAAATAAAAAAAAATCATTTAAATTACTTTAATTTGCTCGATTTTATGTATTCCTTACGTTCTCTCAATACTAATTCTATGAACTTCTGTCTACCTTTCTAGTCCTTCTATTCATTCACTTTTCCTTTATGTCTAAATTTCGTAAGTTTACTAGTTCTAGTTTTCCGCTATTTCCACCCGATATTCTCCCGCTATTTTATGGAATTTCGTCTTTTTGACCCTACCACAGTATAAGTAATAACCCTACTAAATGACGCGATCCCCTGTTTAGAAACGATGGGTTACGGTAAACGTTCTAGACTAGGCGAATTGTTTACTTCTTTGGCGCCCAAAGGGGTATAAAATCTTAATATATACTTCGATCAATAATACTAGAATACGACCCACCTGATATGAAGCGGATATCGTCGCCTATAGACACTTGCAACACAACCACTGACGTCACGCCACTAAACCTACCCTTGCATCTTTTTTTATTTACAAAATAATCTTTGGTTATTTAATTATCAAGAATAAAATAATTAAGAAAGGAAAAGATTAAAAAAATATATGACAAATATTAAGACCAGATTGATGCTTGACAGAAAAAGATCCATCTCAGCATAATGTATCATTATGACTGCAGTGTTGTCATTCAAATGGATCCTATAAAGCTACAATGTCACAGATGTTTAATGATCGAACAATACATAATATAAAATCACAAATATATTATATTCTACTATTAATCATCGAAGAATATGCTGCATTCCTAGTTGAGCTATTGCCGGATATATACCCAGTGTACTATAATCTAAGCATTTAATCAAGGCGTCCAGAATGCGGGTCCCCGTACAAAGGATATTGCCATTCCAGACATCTCAGTCCCTTGGCCGAATCTCTGGACGAGACTACACTGCATAATATTGTAGGTAGCGTCCAAAATTCATTTAAATATTGAGAATCTCGATGGCTTGTTCGAATATGCAAGTCACGGAATGACTGTATCCTGTCTGTGGGTGGGTTTATCTCTGTGTTTCTGAGGATATGATAACTCTGTGCATGTCTGGTTAGTCTTAGAGACCCACAAATTAACAGAGTCGTTCTTTTTTTTATTTAAAAGGCGTGTGCACAAATCAGATTTAACTACCATAATACTAAAACTAATAAAATAGTATTTATAATTGCTGCAGAAAAAATAATAAACATACATAGCATAATTATATATTTAATAAACATACATAGAAATACATAAATTCAGCGACGATGATGAGGATAATGATGATGATTCAGCGCTTAGATAAACCGTCTAAAAGAATTGCATGGGTTTTCTTCTTGAAATTGAATTTGAAATATCACGCAGTATAAGTTTTGGGAAGCATATATCATCAAACTGCTACACTCTGTAGCGAATATTGAAATTTCTCGCTATGTATATCAATTTGGCATAGTTTGTGGGTTGGATCTATTCTGCATTTGTGATCCATTTTTCATGATAAAACTAAACGGTAACCAATATATATATTTGTGATTCAATTATAAGCAAATTGTCAACGAATCCTAGGAGGGATACACTGCTAGGATTTGTTGTTAGAATTTGTTAGTTGGTTGGTAGGTTCGTTGGTTATTGGATGTTAGGATTCGATTCGGGACCCAGGTCTCTCACTGGTCGAATGTTCCATTAAGCACAACTAAATACATATTTGTCAATTAATATTCGTTCCAAGATTCGCAATGAAGATCGACCATAAAAAGTCAGACTTAAGATATTAAAATGAAAGGTCATCATAGATCATTCTAATTTTGTGTATTTTACGGATTTTACGGTAGTAATAAATATTTTTTTATAATTTTAGAGCATTGTTAAGTAGCAATAGGCTATTTGAGTAACATTTTTTTCGGTTTGATATGTAAAGACGTCTCCATAATATAACCATAGGTGAAAGAATTACTTCGATAGCACAAAAATCTCTCGAGATATGTTAATTTGAAAATCACAATTTTTAGACTGCCCCAAAACGCTCCATACAAATGACTACCGAATTATGACGTCACAGGTTTGTATTTTGTATGCATCAAATCAGAAATTTGTACGATAGCTATGTTAAATATTATGTTTATGTGATTAGTATCATAATAAAAGTTATAGCCTTTTTTATTGCTTCTCCAATGGAAATATTATTTTTTAATAATTACTTTTAAAATGGACTTTCCCGCCAAACTTTGATCGACGCTAAAAAAAGTCTGACTAAAGATATTAGAACGAAAGTTTGCAGATCCTTATAGTTTTGTGTATTTTACGATATTGTTAAATAATTTATACAATTTTTAAACATTGGAAAATAGCCTATTGTGCGTAGTTGGATCAATATAAACATAATATGATGACTAGCTGTGCATATGTAGTTGATAGATAATGAACGCCCGATCTGGGGTCCTACCGGCTAACCTGCGATTCCCATCGGATTTCTTGATTGCGAAAATCTAACTTTAACTTAGATTTATGGTACTTGTGTTTAGCTTAGGTGCTAATAACTCTAGCTCTTCCCAGTAAGCTGAAGCAGTTTGTTAATGACTTAAACGTAAAGCCTATTTTACGATTCAAAATGAATATTTTAGATTCGAATGATCGAAATCGGTTACAGCTTAGGCGGTAGGGGTTCTGGGCTAACATCTTATGAACTGACGGCCAATTCTCGTAATTATTTTACGATCGCAGAATGAAAGTTGACCGAATCGAGATTGAATTGTGAATTGACTAAAAAATATATAATTGATTTCATTCATTAATTATTATCAATTCTTATTGGTGTTAACAACACGTTCTTAGTTTGTTCAGTTCTCGGTTCTCGGTCATATTTCGATAAAATCCCACTTCAAATAAATTTTGAAGTTTCATACTGTGATACGAGAATACCAAATGTGACATTTGTGAGATCAAAACTTGATCGGAACTGAATTTTGCCCCTCTGGTACGACGAATTTTTATTATGTTTTATCTATTTCCTTTATTAATCCGTCCTTTCATGTATATTTTCTTGCGATTATTAATACTAAACATATTTTTTAATTTTATTAATACAAATTATTAAATTAATACAAAATATTTTCGATGTTTCACATCTGTCAGACGTACCGAGGTGGCTCATTTTTTTAATATCATAAAACCTGACACTCTCAATGACAAATGAGACGATGTGGCCTGAATAACAAACGTGACGCAAACATCGTCTCCTGAGATTCCCTTTGTTAGATTTGTAGAAACGAGTTTTGTGAGAATGTGGATGTTTGTTGCGCTGTTGTACCCACGAGAACTTCGATGTAATTTTAGAAAATCTGGTGAAAATGTGAAAAACTAAATACTTTAATCTCGGTCAAAATCTGCTCATTTGTAAACCATTCTATCATACATATTCTATATTTATTTAAACTTTTTTGACGACAAAATTACATAAGGATACAAAAGACGGACTTAACGTTAAGCATTTTTGCCTGTCAACCTTTGGGAATAGAAATTCGTGAATTCAGTTTTAAAACAAATGTAAATAAGAAAGAGGAAATAGAATATAATATGTATAAATAAATATACATTGAATAAATAAATAAATATTCTTGTTATATATTTGACGTTTTTTAATCAGTTTTTGAATAGGTATTTACGTATAAGTTTTTCAGATTAACCGATTTAATCTCGTCGTCGACGTCGACAACCCTTGTTCATCCCACTGCTGGGATATGGGTCTCCCCTCAATCGAAGGGATTTAGAGCATACTCCACCACGCTGCTCAAGTATGGGTTGGCGTGGGCCAGTGTTTTCAAGCCGCCCAAGAGCTACTGACTTAGCTTAACGACTTTCATCTAATAACAACAGCCGGGACCGACGGCTTAACGTATCCTCCGAAGCATGGACGAGCTTGACATAATATAAACCTATCTATGGACAGGCTACGGTCGACGTTGTTTAACTTGCGTGTTCGATTATATTAGACTGACACGCGAAACGACAACATCGAGTTCCTCAAACTAAACTAATAAAGTAATAAAATTGCGTAAAATAAACAAACCCCGTTTATTTTCTATATAATAATAACAAAACTTTCTGTTTTGGGATCGACGTTTGTTTCAATCGTGTCGTACTCGTACCGTATCAAACGAATCGCAGCCTACAAACAAAGTGCAACCGAAACAAACCGATATAAACTGG
Organism: Hypsopygia costalis; assembly: GCA_937001555.2. Lineage (NCBI taxonomy): Eukaryota > Metazoa > Arthropoda > Insecta > Lepidoptera > Pyralidae > Hypsopygia > Hypsopygia costalis. The sequence goes on along the minus strand of OW443350.2, from coordinate 19,507,340 downwards.
TATTTTTAAATCGATTTCAAGCATTTCCTTTTACATAAATCCGCAGGGACAAACACAATCTGCCAATCACTGTTTTTTTTTTCTATACGACAGGGTGAGAAGCGTAGGATCTGCTTCTGAATCTGTAAACAGTCATATCAGCTTGTGGATGATAAGGCTTGCCACACTGGAGGCATCACTCAGTGTTGCCGACCCATTAAAAACCCCTTTACATCTTTCTTGAAAAACCTAATACTGTAATCTACTGAGAAAACCTTGGCAGAATGCACGTGGTGCTCCTTGCTTACTGACAAACGAGGCTCTGGTGAAAAGAGAGGGCATAGCGTATTTTTTAAGCGGCCCGACTGGGGAAGTACTTCCACTTCGCAGAATACCGCTGCCAAATAACAATTCCCTAGAAGGTCGTTGTGTTCCTGCGATTAAATGAGGTCACCAGAAAGAAAGAAAAGAGTACAGGCTGGCAAGGGATCGGCGACCCCTTGGTGTTGCTGATCTCCATGAACGATGGTGATTGCTTTCCATCAGGTGACCTGCATGTTCGTTTGCCCCCTCTCATATAAAAAAATGTTATATTTTTACGTAGTTTCTTTTTTTTTTTTTTTTTTTTTTTTTTTTTTATACTACGTCGGGTGGCAGACAAGCATACGGCCCGCCTGATGTGAAGCGGTTACCGTAGCCATATTAACGCTCGCAACATAAAAATATCGCTCGCGCGCCCCCACCCCCGCTGCCACCGCAGCATCTCCTTCCTTTCTGGTGACCTCACTCACTCGCAGGAGCACAACAGCCCTCAAGGGAACCGTTATTTGGCTGCGGTATTCTGTGAGGTGGAGGTACATTCCCCAGTCGGGTAGCTTACAATTACGCTCCCTACCTCTCTTTTCGCCAGAGCTTCGTTTGTCAGTCAGCAGGGTGCACCTCGTGCAGGTGAAGTTGGCTTTGGTTCAAAGATGTTGATGAACCACTTACACCCCAAAATTTCTGTTCCTTTTCTTTACTTGTATTGGGAATGATATGTATTTCTCAGTATGAAGTAACAAATTTATGTTATTAATCTAAAAACATGGAAAAGTTCAAAGAGAGTCTATCGAAACGCTAAATAATCTTGATAAGTATAATCTAAAAGTTTCCCCAACTTTCTTAATTTACGCGAACTTCGTTAACTGTTTGTGATTTATGTTTATTACACGTTGTGATGTTACAGTATCGTTATTGTATTCGTTATGTTGGTATTTCATATGACGTGTTTGTGTAACTGTACAACACAATAAAATAAACTTATTCATGTGCAGCAAAATTGTGTTTTCAGGATTTGTCGCAAATATTAAATAGATTTGTAGCCATATTAACGCTCGCAACATAAAATATAGCTCACGCGCCGCCACCTCCGCTGCCAACGCAGCATCTCCTTCCTTTCTGGTGCCCTCTCTCACTAGTCTCACTCTCAAGAACACAACAACCCTCAAGGGAATTGTTATTTGGTTGCGGTATTCTGTGAGGTGGAGGTACATTCCCCAGTCGGGTAGCTTACAATTACGCTCCCTACCTCTCTATTCGCCAGAGCTTTGTTTTTCAGTCAGCAGGGTGCACCGCAAGCAGGTGAAGTTGGCTTTAGTCCAAAGATGATGAAAAATGAACCATTTACACCCCAAACACTGTGTTTTCACCAAATACTGAATATCGTTAATAAACATGACTATAAGCATAAAAAAGCATCACACATGATTAAACCTGCCATATTCTATATACAGACAGCTTTGAATATGACATGTGACAAGAAAAGCTTCTGGACGAGAACACAGATGCACCGAGAGATAAACCAATCAGAATTGATTTCACGTCTCGCCGCTTCTAATCGCCGTGACACGCGGCGTCACGTCGGACACGTGACAGACGGGAAACGGGATGGCGTTATAGTTGTGGAATGATGGAGGATTCCATCGCATTGTGGCTTGAGGTCTTTTGTGTAGCTGGATAATGTAGGCTTGGAAAACAGGAGCGTTTCTAAGAATGTTGTTATTATTATATACGTTGGTAATATAGACTTGTAATATATTTCACAAAGTCATTATTTTTTCAGCGTTTTTTTGTTAGGAAATTTGGGTGTAACAGCCTCTCCAACAACTTTAGAGCGTAGTATTCAAACACACCAATATACAAGATATACTAGTATATAAGATAACTAATATACAAAGCAAGATATATGTTATGATCTGTTATGTCAAATATTTAATATTTTTTATAACAATCACTAATATATTCTATACTACATATCTTCCACCGGCGGCGTTGCCCGCGTTTACTTTTTTTAATAAAAAGTATCCTATGTCTTTCCTAATACCATTGAAAATATGAGAACAAAGTTACATGATGATCGTTTGAGTAGTTTCGACGTGAAAGCGGAACAGACAAATTTAAATTCACATTTATAATATTAAGTAGGGATTAGTAGGGATTAGATACTAAACTGGAGGTATATAATATACCTAGTTAAATACGTTAAATAATAAGAGAGATATTATTAGCCAAATTCATCAATAAGGAAAAAGAAACACAAAGTACGTAGATGACAAACCAAAGCGTACTTATACATGTTATTCAGCTTTCAATAAGACTCTGTTTCTTTTGTATGTTCTACTGATTATACAATGGATTGTGTCGTTATGAGATGTACGATCTGATGCCCACGGCCTAATGAGGCGCCCTCTTATATAAATAAATAAATATTCATGGACGAATTACACACTGCCATCTGGTCCCAAACTAAGCAAAGCTTGTACTATGGGTACCTACTAGATAACTGATATGATACTTAAATACATTTTTTTAATAGGTACATAGAAAACAGCCAGACCAAAACAAACATATGTTCATGCACACAAATATTTGTCTTGTGCGGGGATCGAACCCGCGACCTCTGAGTCAAAGTGGCCATTGCTAACCAATCGACCACCGAGCTTGTATTTATAGTCGCATGGCTCGTCTTCGGCCGAGCATTTGAGACAAAATACCGAAATCACTGGATGGCCGACAAGCGTACGGCTCGCCTGATTTGAAGCGGTTACTGTAGCCCACGCTACGGTATATTAACGCTTGCAACAAGTAATATCGCTCGCGCGCAACTACCCCGGCTGTCAACGCAGCAGCTCCGTCGTTTCTGGCGACATCACTCATTTGCAGGAACACAACAAGCCTCAAGGGAAAGAAGCCTTATTTGTCTGCGGTATTCTGTGAGGTGGAGGTACATTCCCCAGTCGGATAGCTTACAATTACGCTCCCAACCTCTGTTTTCGCCAGAGCTTCGTTTGTTAATCATCAAAATCTATAAACAAAAGATTTATTCCAAAATGTATGCATTCTGAAACTGTAGCGTCGCGTTCTAACTGAATTGTCATCCTCGTAAATGACGCCTGAAAGCTTGAAACATTCCGTTATCAGACAATGCCGCATACTGTCGCGCTCGAAATTCAGCTTCGAACTCCTGAAAATCTGCTCTGAACACGGAATTTATTGTTGGGAATATCTGTTACAAGATACTGGAATATTTTAGATGTTTCTGTAGTGTTGATGAGCTTGGTGGTCGAATGGCTAGCAAAGACTGCTTTGACTCCGAGGACGCGGGTTCGATCCCCGCACAAGACAAACATTTGTTTGCATGAACATTTCTGTTTGTTTTGGCCTGAGTGTTTTATATGTATTATATTATGTATGTATTTAAAAAAAAAACTTAAATATTTTATTAATTATCTTGTACCTACCAATAGTACGAGCATTGCTTAGTTTGAAACTAGATGGCGGTGTGTAAATTGTACAGGAATATATATTTTTTTATATACGACTGTTAGCTGTAGGTACGGCCTGGAGCGGTGACAGTAGTATAGATCGCTAGCAATACAAGAATGGCTTCCATCCTTCTGATTCACTGATCCACCCATCCATCGAGCTCCTCAAACAACAATAAGAACATAAAAACATTTTTTTTTTTGCTGCATTCGTAAATCTCAAAAGTGTCTTGCTCCTTGTCTGCGGTGACCCTCTTTGAGAAGTGTCAAAGACACCGCGTGTTATTTCGACGCAATTAACTAAGTTTCTCTCAAACTGGGCTTGTCTTTGTTAAGTTTCCAAGTTCCATGGTATGTGGTTTAGGGTTGTGATACTTGGTGAGTTTATTTGTGATATGTGTGGATCTTTGTTGTACCTATATTACATATAGATATATCATGATCATATTCATCATCATTATCTACCCACTGCTGGATATAGGCCTTTTGATTTCCACCATATGCGATCCTCCGCTTTCTGCATCCAACCGTTACAGACACTTTTGAGATCGTCGGTCCATCTTGAGTTTAGGTTTAGAATATACTCCACCACGCAGCTCAACTACAAGTTGGCGGAGGCCAGGTCAAATTGTATATTGCGTAAGAAAATTTACTTAATTTCGTACAAATTTGTTGGATTTGCGTTTTCCAGTTCAGTTTGTTAAGCCCAAAAAGGAAAAATTTTGTTGTTTCTGTATCATTAATTTTCTTACCTAAATAATTTATATTACCTTTGTTTGAATTTGCAGATGTGTTTGGGCTGAATTTCATTAATTTCGTTTTTTCTAAGTTTATTTTCAAATTGTTATTTGTTCAACCAATTGATTATTAGTATTAAAGATTCGTTTATATCATTTTCAATGTTAGGAGTTTTGTCATTTGTAAATAAAATTGTACTATCATCGGCAAATAATGTCATAATGTTGTTTTGTTGCATAAGGCAAATCATTAATGTATATTAAAAATATGTATTTAAAAAATCATTAATGTATATTTTCAAGCCGCCCAAAGGCCACTGACTTGGCTTAACGACTGTCATCTAATTATAACAGCCGGGACTGACGGCTTAACATGCTCGCCACAAGCTGCCCTGCGGGCAATAGGCTAGACGATATATTTTTTTCAATTTGTTATGTAACGACGTCATTATAATATAACTTTTATTAAGAATTACTTCGATAGCACAAGAACTTCTCGAGATACTTATTAATCACAATAGGCTTGTGAACTATTTTTTTTTTCGATTTGTTATTTAAAAACGTCACAATATAACTATAGGTGACAGAATAACTTCGATAGCATAAGAACTTCTCGAAATATGGTAAGTTGATATCACAATTTTGAACTATCCCGAAAACGCTCCATACAAAAGGCTACCATGTTATGACGTCACACCACGCTATTTTATATGCATTATATCAGAAATTTGTACGACAGCTATGTCAAATATTGCGTTTGTGTAGCTAGTGCCGTAAAAAGTTATAGTATTTTTTATTGTTTCTACAATGGTAATATTTATTTTTTATAATTTCGTACACTGCACGTAAACTGCACGCGGTGCACCCTGCTGACCGACAAACGAAGCTCTGGCGAAAAGAGTGGTAGGGAGCGTAATTGTAAGCTACCCGACTGGGGAATGTACCTCCACCTCACAGAATACCGCAGCCAAATAACAATTCCCTTGAGGATTGTTGTGTTCCTGCAAGTGAGTGAGGTCACCAGAAAGGAAGGAGATGCTGCGATGGCGGCGGGGGTGGCGACGCGTGAGCAATATTTTATATTGCGAGCGTTAATATGGCTACGGTAACCGCTTCACATCAGGCGTGCCGTATGCTTGTCTGCCACCCAAAGTAGTATAAAAAATATAAAAAAATAAGATCGCAGATCGTTCTAGTTTTATGTATTTTACGTTGTGATAGAGAGTTTTTATAATTTTAGAACATTGCTCCCATGCTTATTTATTATGTAATAATACCCATATATGAATAACAGTATTTAATTAAATTCTACATACAACATTTCATATTAATTATATTTGCATGCATTAAGATTATAATAATTATATTAGCATAGTTCGCTGCATTTCTATTTAGATAATATCAATACACAATAATTATGCTGAAAAGCATTACAACCAAAATTAATTTGCAACAATAACACATTTTAATTAATTTCTATTATGAAAATTCGAACGTGCTTATCTCGTTCGTTTGTTGATTCTAAGCCTATTATAGAGAGGAATAAAGAGCAATTTGTTATAATTTAATTAAGTAAATAATTTCGTGTAAATATTTTGATTCGTGTTTGGAATATCATTAAGATAATATTTGTTTCATTGTAATAATATTTTTGATAAAGTATATTATTTTTTATTTGGCAAATTATAAGAGGGGCTCGATGGCGTCGTTGCGCGTGTCCGTCTAATCGATCACGCAAGTTAAGCAACGTCGACCGTCGCCTGTTCATGGATATGTTTATTTACCTGGATCTCCTCCGTGCTTCGGAGGGCACGTTAAGCCGTCGGCCCCGGCTGCTATCATTAGATGACAGTCGTTAAGCGAAGTCAGTGGATTTAAAAGGCTTGAAAACACTGGTCTCTGCCGATCCACAGTAGAGCGGTGTGATGGAGTATGCTTTAAACCTTCTTCGAATTGAGGGGAGACCCGTATCCCAGCGGAATATTTTTAATTAAATAAATAAATATTGCTGGATAAATACCACGCCGCCATCTAGACTCTGTATAAGCCAAGCTTGTACTGTGGATCCTAGATAACTTATAAATATATTTAAATACATTTTTTATGTAAATACACACATGTAATCATACACATAAAATTTTGTGTCGTGTGTGGATCGAATCCGCAACCTCGGAGTCAAACTTCCCATTGATTCAACCACCGAGTTCATTTAAAATATCATTTGTGCCTAACAAAATGTAATTTACCCCATTGCAGAGTTTGAGGTTACAAAACATAATTCCGATCCGATACCGAGATAATTATGAATAACATGGCAGCCATTGTGCGCAGATAATATCGCTTATAGGCTCGCATTGAATCTGCATCGATTCTATTCAACTGACTCTGGAATAGATTCTTTAATAATAGACATGCGATGTGGAATCTGTGCTCCAGTTGAGTCGAACTTTTGTCTTTTGTGCGAATGAGCTCAGAGCGAACTGAAGCGAGATGAAAACTTGTTTGTTACGGACGTTCAATCTATTTTGTATCTTTGCTCTATTTCGTGTGATTTGTATGAGGATTTCGTTGAAGTGAGACTTCGTAAATTATCTCTTTTTGATATCCAGTCCATCTCAAGGGAGTAATTAGATATAGACAATTTGATCTACTCTACCTTGCGTGCTTCCGCCACTAATTAGTTCATGCAAACTACTGCCGGCCGGTACCCACCCACTACCGTTAGTAGTTGCATGCAACTGTCGTGGCTGCTTTGGTCAACCAACAAAACCAAACCAAAACCAAAGCCAACCTCACTTGCACGTAGTGCCCCCTGCTGACTGACAAACGAGGCTCTGGCGAAAAGAGAAGTAGGAAGCGTAATTGTAAGCTACCCGACTGGTGAACGTACCTCCACCTCACAGAATACCGCAGCCAAATAACAATTCCCTCGTTGTTGTTTGTTATGTTCCTGCGAGTGAGTGAGGTCACTGGAAAGATAGATCGGAAGGAGTATAGGCTGGCAACGGATCGGTGACCCCCTGGTGATGCTGATTTTCATAGGCAGTGCGTGATTGCTTTCCATCAGATGACCCACATGCTCGTTTGCCCCATCTCACATAAAAAAAAAATTAAACTTCTTATCTTATTCTTTAGACATTGCTCAGCTGCAATATTTATGTACTTGTTATTACAATAAAATACCCTTCAGCTTCAAAAAAAGCAGCCTTCAGCAACAAAAGTTTTACTTTTCAATTACGCTCACGTCCGTCGTGACGGAAGTGGAACGATTTATTTTATTCTCCGGGAAAAATAAAAAGGGGTTCTGAAAAGAACCTTTTGTATGGAATTCCTTAAGCGATACGATGCGATGTGAACAGTTACCTAGGACCTCTGTTTGGGAGAGGAATGGATAATTTAATTCCGTGCATGTTTTGACCTCATACTTGTTTGCGACTAACCTCGTAAAGGCATTTCACATGTAAACCATTTTGTTTTACCATTTTATTTGGCGTTAAAACAAAGGTCAGAGCTATTAACTGGTTTTAAAATTTAAAGAAGGTAGGCCCCTTGATAATTTGTATTTTTTTTAAATAAATGGAGTAATTCATCATCATCATCAGGTCATTTTTGTCTCCACTACAGGAGCACGACGCTCTCTCGTCTGACCCAGACAGAAGGAGGATTTGGCCTACACTCCCCACGCTGGCCAAACGGGTTGGGGAGGTCTGATCGACGTTTTATAATGTATTTCCCCTTAGTCGCCTTATACGACATCCACGGGAAGAGACGGAATGTTTCTATTCTAGTCTGCCGGAAACCACACGGCCAATGCCAAACAATGGTGTGATTATTATTTATAAGCCAGCTGACTCGTACAACTCCGTCTCTGTGTGAGAGAGAGATAGAGACAAGGCTGAGAGTGATGCGTATGATTTCTATTATAACGGGTCGGGGGCCCAAAACACATTCACACTACTGTGTCTCCTGTGTAGCCAGCAGTAACAGCGGCGACCAATGATATTATATATACAAAACCGTCCATTGCAGTCCCGGGAGTAAACCTACGGCTGCCTTGGAACTCACGACGAATTTAATTAGAAGAAATTAATAGGAGTAAGAAGCTTTTGCAATTTGACTTCTCCTCTTAGCAATAAGAGAGACAGCAATATGGCAAATAATACAAAATATAACATACAAATACTTTCCACCACAACCACCAAGACCACAAATTTTATTTTTAAGAAAATTTATGTACTGTATGGTTAATATTAAAAAGGTTATAGTGAAGTAACCTTATAAGATAGACATAATATGTCTATCTTTTAACTTTAAAAGGTGGTTCCAATATAACCTTTTTATTTAAGCATATTATGCTATTCCGGACTTTCTTCAATAAAAAATATCATATGTTGTTCCTCTTCCTGTACAAAGTTTCATGGTGATCTGTTTAGTAGTTTCGGCGTGAAAGCGTAACAAACAAACTCACTTTCACATTTATAATATTACTAGGGATTAATGGGGATATTGTCTCTACAATACATTACTGTCACTAGCAATTATTTCCCATTATTTCCTCAATCGTATATTACTTCTACAAATATCAGTAGTCGAAAATAGGACAAAAGGACGACACCACCGATGATTTATATAGATACGGTAATCTCATGAGAGCCGGAAGCGCCGGAAGCCGCGAATTATGCTCTATCTCACGCTCACAGATAACTCCGCAGACTTTTTATGATCCTCGGGAAACCACCCTATCTTGCACGCTTTATTATTTTCTTATCTATGCCACTGTTGTGTAAGAAAAAGTTAAGGATATGCAAAACGTTCTTTGCGTTACCGAGCACGCTTTTTTCTTTCGTGTCAAATAAGCATACGGTTTGCTTTATTAGAAGCAGCTACCGTAGCCTATAAACGCTTGAAACATAAATTCTTCAGAGGAGCCTTAATATATAAATTTATTAGTGTAGTATTGTCAGCTAAAATTACAAGAAAATAGTAAGTACATTATAGCTAAAAGCTCCTTGCACTACGATCATGCTTAATGTCCCTCTTTGAAATAACTTTATTGCTATTTGAAATGACATCGATATAAACTCAAAATAGTTGCCAACTCACAAATCTTAAAATTAAAAATGTCTCATAAAATAGATTGATAGGACAATAAACTTCACCGTTCTTTTATTATGACCTGAAACATTTTTCAGTTTCAAATGCCACGCTGCTGAGTTCGCAATCCTCTTTCCTATATTGATTCATGTCTGAGTCTGTGCAAACAAAAATGACCGTTAAAAGCCTTTCCAGCTATGTTGAAAATCCTTTATGACCAAACTGAAAGATGCTCTTCATCTGAGCTGACATGAAACTTTTTGCTGTTCGAATTTAAACCCCATTCCTTACGAGCTAGGTTGAAATTTAAGTGCAGAATTGGATTTCAGACTGGATGCAAATAGAATTATTGGTACGGAACCGTCTTTTTATTCGTTGGCGTGGTTTTCTAGTATTGTTTGTATCCAAGGTTTTAAGTTAAACATTGGGGTTGAATTTTTAACTTTGACTTTTAGAGTATTCTTTGTGAGATTCTTCTTTATTCTACGAGCTATGCTATTCAGCAAGAATTAACTTGGAATATTTATGTAGGATTGCATTTATGTTTATTTAGAGGGTGTAAGTGGATCATCAACATCTTTGAACCAAAGCCAACCTCACATGCACGCGGTGCACCCTGCTGACTGACAAAAGATAACAAATATCCTGTTTATTTTTATAAACACTAAAAATATATATTTTTAGTGTTTATAATGTTTAATAAAAATTATGAAAAAAAAACATTTTTAATTTAAACGGTTTTATTGAAAGTAATGTACTAAAAGCTAAAAAATAATTCGGTAGGTCCGAGGTTTCAGTCATCATACCCCTCTCCCTCATCAGTCTAAGGCATTGATCAGACAAAATAATAAAATCGTTGGGCGTAGCGTAAACTGAGTTGATTTGTAGAAACACGGGCCACCATTTTGTAGCGGCGGCCATCTTGGATTTTCATTTTTTTTCATGTGAACTGTGTTCTACTAGTCAAGCCCTTTCATTTGATACCCATATTGAGGTAGTCGTGACAAAATTTGTAAACCGCCATTTTATAGCGGCGGCCATCTTGGATTTTAATTTTTTTTTTCATGTGAACTGTGTTCTACTAGTTAAGCCCTTTCATTTGATACCCATATTGACGTAATCGTGACAAAATTTGTAAACCGCCATTTTGTAGTGGCGGCCATCTTGGATTTACAATGAAACAGAATTTATTTAATTGTATTGTCACCAGAATTAGAGGTGTGTACCAAATTTCAGATCAATCTGTCAACAGGAAGGGGGTCAAATTTCAAATACTAGATTTGACCCAAAAATATAAACAAATATACAAACAAACAGGTCAAGCTAAATAAAACCGTTTAAAAATATAACAAATATGAAAATAATGAAATGTCGTAATAATAATAAAAAATAGTTACTTTTGGTGCAGCAACCATCTGTATACTTATTTGACATTTTAACTATCGTCGTCGTCGATCCTTATTCATCCTTCTGCTGGGATACCGGTCCCCCCTTAATCGAAGGGGTTTAGAGCATACTCCACCACGCTGCTCAACTGCGGCTTTGCGGAGATCAATGTTTTCAAGCCGCCTAAAGGCTACTGATTTGGCTTAACGATTGTCTTCTGACGATAACAGGCGGTACCGAGTGCTTACCGTGCCCTCAGAAGGAGGAGCTCAAGATAAATAAACTCATCCATAGGCAGGCTATGGTCAACGTTGCTTAACTTGCGTGTACAATTCGACTGACTCGCAGAACGGTGTAAGTGGTTCATCAACATCTTTGAATCAAAGCCAACTTCACCTGCACGCGTTGCACCCTGCTGACTGACAAACGAAGCTCTGACGAAAAGAGAGGTAGGGAGCGTAATTGTAAGCTACCCGACTGGGGAATGTACCTCCACCTCACAGAATACCGCAGCCAAGTAACAATTCCCTTGAGAGTTATTGTGTTCCTACGAGTGAGTGAGGTCACCAGAAAGGAAGGAGATGCTGCGTTGGCAGCGGGGGTGGCGGCGAGCGATATTTATGTTGCGAGCGTTAATATGGCTGCGGTAACCGCTTTACATGAGGCGGTCCGTATGCTTGCCATTGCCATTCGTCGTAGTATAAAAAAAAAGAACGACGCCATTGAGCTTCACACTTTAACTATAACAGAAGCTAACTTCATAATCAGGTCATTTTAGTCTCCACTACAGGAGCACGACCCTCTCTCGTCCGTCCCAGACAGAAGGAGGATTTGGCCTACACTCCCCACGCTGGCCAGACGGGTTGGGGAGGCTAAAGATCAATTATACGTTTCCATAGCGTAACTCGACACTAACGTATGTCACACGTTATTGTCGGATTAGATTACTCAAAGACATTAGCATTGCAATTCAAGATTTACGACGTTCTGTTCGTTTGTATTACATATTTTGACGAGCTCGGTGGTCGAATGGCCACTTTGACTCCGAGGTCGCGGGTTCGATCCCCGCACAAGACAAATATTTGTGTGCACGTACATGTCTGTTTGTCTTGGTCTGGGTGTTTACTATGTAATATATGTATTTACAAAAAAAATGTATTTAAGTATTATATCGATTATCTAGTACCCTTTGCTTAGTTTGGGACTAGATGGCTGTGTGTTATTTCATCATCATCAGCCTGTATCTACCCACTGCTGAATATAAGCCTTCCCCTATGCTTTCCACCAGATACGATCCTCCGCCTTCCGCATCCAGCCGCTCCCAGCCGCTCTCTTTAGGTTATCGAAGCATCTAGAGGGAGGGCGCCCAACACTTCTTCGTCCTACGCGCGGCCTTCACTCTAATACCTTCCTCCCCCTCTGCCATCACTCGGCAGACGTGACCCGCCCATTGCTACTTCAGCTTGCAAAGTCTGAAGGCTATGTCGACAATGTGTGTTATTTGGCCAGGAATATTTATTTATTTAATTATATATGACGAGCTCGGTGGCGTAGTGGTCAATGACGCGGCTTCGACACTAACGCTCGTGGGTTCGATTCCCACACAGTACAAACATTTGTGTGCATGAACATGTCTGTTTGTCTTGGTCTGGGTGTTTTCTATGTATCATAAGTATGTATTTACAAAAAAAAAATGTATTTACGTATGTTTATCAGTTGTCTAGTACCCATAACACAAGCTTCGCTTACTTTGGGGCTAGATGGCGCTGTGTAATTTGTCTGACAATATTTATTTATTTATTTATTATTATTATATAGTGCCTGGATGACATTCAAATCCTATTCTAATTTTCCAGAATCATCTAAGTGCCATGTAACACTATCTATTGTGAGATAGTTAGTAATTTATTAAGCGGAGCGAGCGAAACGCTTCATACGCCGAAAAGTCATTCTTGGAAATGAATAGGTTCCAAACCACTGAAGCGATTTTGATGAAACTTGTCACAATTAAAGACATGCGTGAGATTTGTGTTGAAAAAAAAATGAGATCGATCATGTCCTTGAAGAACGATCATCAAATACATTTTCCATTGAAATCAATGGAAAACATACACTCAGCGAAACTACGCTCAATTCTATCTATTTCGGCCCCGTGGGCTAAAATAGGGCCTAGTATGTTACAGTCGTCATCGTTGTTGTCAACCCTTATTCATCCCACTGCTGGGATCCCCTCAATCGAAGGGGTTTAGAGCGTACTCCACCACGCTGCTCAACTGCGGGTTGCGGAGGTCAGTGTTTTCAAACCGCATAAAGCCCACTGACTTGGCTTAACGACTGTCATACGCAATAGCCTACCTCCCTTTTAGCCAGAGTCTCATTTGTCAGTTAGCAGGGTGCACCATGTGCACGTGAGGTTGGCTTGGGTACAAAGATGTTGATGAACCACTTACACCCTAAATGATATATCTTGCTTGTTGAATTGTTTATTTATTACCAAAAGCTTGTCGCCAAAACCTTTTTCAGCTTTAAAAGTTCCACCAAACCACCCTAGCGGCCATTAAAACTAAAACTACCCGTCTTCATACGTAACCGGAACTATCCAAGTAATTAATCTTAACCGGACGTTTGGAATCCGACTTGGAAAGTTACGGCATATAACACGACCATTTTGCAATGACCTCTGATTATATTGCCAGTGGTCTATTGAGTAGACTTCCGTATTCGGTCGGGATAACCAGTTTGCAAGTAGGGCGAATCTTTAGGGGTTTTATGTGATTGTGGGGAATTTTAAGATTACATAAATTGGTTGTAGTAAGTAGCTCACCGCCGTCTTTGAGTCAAAGCCAATCTCACCTGCACGTGGTGCACCCTGCTGGTATACAAGAAAGAGCGAAAAAGAGATAGGGCGGCTCAGCATATTTATAGGCTGCCCGATTTGGGAAGTACCTGTACATCACAGAATACCGCAGCCAAATAAAAATTCCCTTGAAGGGTTTTTATAATCTTACGAGTGACAGTCAAATTCCAAAAGCTTCCTACTCCTACTAATTTCTTCTGATTAAATTCATTGTGAGCTCCAAGGCAGCCGTAGTTTTTACCTCTGGGACTGCAATGGACTTCATTGTTCATTGCCTTTTTGGCGGTCGCCGCTGTTAATCCTGGCTACACAGGAGATACAGTGGTGGGAATGTGTGGTGGGCCCCCGTCCCTTAATCTTACGAGTGAATTGATAAATGTAGGTACATAAATCCATTTATGAAATAAAATAAATTAGCCTTTATTAATTCTACACATGCATTAAATAGTTGACGAGCTCGGTGGTTACCAATGGCCACTTTGACTCCGAGGTCGCGGGTTCCATTCCCGCACAAGACAAACATTTGTGTGCAGGACATGTCTGTTTGTCTTGGTCTGGTTGTTTTCTATGTATTATAAGAATATATTTCAAAAAAAAAAATGTATTTATGTACCTACATTTATCAGTTCTCTGGTAACACAAGATTTGTGCTTAATTTGGGACTAGATGGCGCTGTGTAAATTGTCCAGAAATATTTATATATTTATTTATATTTGATAAATTAATCAGACCAAGACAAACAGTGCACACAAATGTTTGTTTTGTGCGGGGAGCGAACCCGCAGCCCCGGACCGCGACCCCGGAGTTAAAGTAGCCATTCGGCCACCAAACTCGTCTATCAGTCAAATAATTAAATGGTAATCACCTTCAGCTTAGCCCTAGAGCCTTATTAGCCAACCAGCAGGGTGCACCACCAACAATACAAACATTATTTCTATTTCCGGATAATTTTTCACAGCGCCATCTAGTCCCAAATTAAGTGTAAAGCTTGTACTACGGGTACTATAAAACTGATAAATATACTTAAATACATTTTTATTTGTAAATAGGAACATCTATATCTATATATATATAAAAGAAAGTCGTGTTTGTTACAACACTTATAACTCGAGAACGGCTGGACCGATTGCCATGGTTTTTGATTTGTTGGATTTGTTTCCGTCCCGAATAGCAGAATAACTCTTAAAAACATTGGAAAATTCTCGAAAAAATAAAATAAAAGAAAAAACATTTTCCCATACAAATGACAGTGTCAGTTGAAAAAGGGATTACGATATTTATTGGTTGTCAAATATCAAAACGTCAAATCGATTGGTGTCACTTTTATGTCGCGAAAGTTGTCTGTGATTTGTTATGAAAATTTAAAAATGTCAAATCGATAGGGGTGAAAACGCTTTTCCCATGGGGTTCGAGCGCAAGAATCAAATCAGAGTAAACATCAAAAGAAATGACAATTACAAATCACCAAAATGATAAAACCTATTTCAAAACTAAAAAAAATAAAACAAAACGTTTTTTTAAAAAAAAATTAACATGGAAATCTTTATTCTTATGAAATCTTCAGTTTTTATGGATACGGGTCTTCCCTCAACCGAAGGGGTTTAGAGCGTACTCCAACACGCTGCTCAACTGCGGGTTGGCGGAGGCCAGTGTTTTCGAACCGCCTAAAGGCCACTGACTTAACTTAACGACTGTCATTAAATGATAACAACCGGGACCGACAGCTTAACGTGCCTTCCGAAGCACGGAGGAGCTCAAGATGAGCTAATGATAACAACCGGGACCGACGGCTTAACGTGCCTTCCGAAGCACGGAGGAGCTCAAGATGAGCTAATGATAACAACCGGGACCGACGGCTTAACGTGCCTTCCGAAGCACGGAGGAGCTCAAGATGAGCAAATGATAACAACCGGGACCGATGGCTTAACGTGCCTTCCGAAGCACGGAGGAGCTCAAGATGAACTAATGATAACAACCGGGACCGACGGCTTAACGTGTCTTTCGAATCACGGAGGAGTTCGAGGTAATATAAACCCATCCGTGTACAGGCTACGGTCGACGTTGCTTAACTTGCGTGTTCAATTAGACTGACACGCGCAATGACGCCATCGAGCTTCTCTATTATTTTCTACTATTCATTGTTTTAATTCCATAAAATCATAAATTTAGTTCAGCTAATATGTACCACGACATTCATTGATTGTTAGGCGGTACGAAGTTCGCCGGGACAGCTAGTAGTTATAATACATAGAAAAGACCCAGACCAAGACAAACAGACATGTTCATGCCCACAAATGTTTGTCTTGTGCGGGGATCGAACCCGCGACCTCGGAGTCTAAGTGGCCATTGCTAACCATTAGACCACCGAGCTCGTCGATTATGGACATTTTCTTTAACTTTTGCACAAATAATGTGACGGACAAAGTAGCCCAGATATCTATTTCACACTTCTAAAACTGTTCAATCCTTTGACAACCTTCCCCACACAATTCAATCTATCAATATTGAATCAGATGCCAGTCAAATTTGCACCCTGCAGCGATCGACATAAGATTGAATCTTTTATTCAATTTTCCTAGAGGATTGATCGACGTCGAATTTCCACCATATTTGAATGATGATTTGTGTTGGCAATCACACTGCACTCACCTTTTTTTTATATATTATATGAGAGAAGGTAAATGAGCTTGTGGTTCACCTGATGGAAAGCAATCACCACCGCTCATGAAGATTAGCAACACCAAGGGGTCGCTGATCCGTTTTAGCCTGTACTGCTTCCTTTCTTTCTGGTGACCTCATTCACTCGCAGGAACACAACAACCCTCAAGGGAATAGTTATTTGGCTGCGGAAATCGGAATTTGACTTATCTTGGCAAGTGAGAGACAGCAATGTGGCAAATAAGGCATTGAAAGCTAATATCTAAATAACGAGTCAAGTGAAGCTCAGCTGGCGTGCACCACGGATTTTAAATATCTAACACTATTATTGGGGACATTATAACAGTACAGCGAGTAGTGAAATAAATAAACAATTATTCTTGTACTAATTACGCACTGCCATCTAGTCTTAAACTAAGCAAAGTTTGCACTATGGGTATTATATAACAGATTTTATACTTAAATACATTTTTTTTAATACATACATATGATACATAAAATACATAGAAAACACCCAGACCAAGACAAACATACATCTTCATGCGCACAAATATTTGTCTTGGGCGGGGATCGAACACGCGACCCCGGAGTCGGTTATGATTAGCCATTGGGCTACCGGGGTCGTTCTGATGAAATGAATGAAAACAGCTCATCTCCGCTCCGCTCCGTTCCGTTCCGCTAAGTGGAAACGTCTAAGACTTCAATTTTAATAAAATCCATTGCCAGACCGAGATATTGGAGCGAGCTGTCTCGAAGCAAATTGATTTCCATTTATATTACACTGCGATAAAAATTTAATTATCGTCCCTGAGTGCAACCATTATGCCCGAACAGCTGTTTCTATGCAATTCAATTCATTCGTAGTCGTCGACAATCCTTATCATCTCACTGTGGGATATGCCGCTTCCCTTAGGCTATTTGACCAACATTTTTTCGGTTTGATATGTAGAGACGTCGCAATAATATAACCATAGGTGAAAGAATTACTTCGATAGCACAAAAATCTCTCGAGATATGTTCATTTGAAAATCACAATTTTGGACTTACCCGAAAACGCTCCATACAAAAGGCTACTGAGTTATGATGTCACAGGTTTGTATTATGTATGGATTAAATCAGAAATTTGTACGACAGCTATGTTAAATATTACGTTTATGTAATTAGTTAGTATCCTTTGGGTTCATATGGTCTAAAGTATTATAAATGTCCATATTATCAAAATGTCTATTTATTAATAATGACCAGTTCAAAACGTCCGTGTATCCAAAATGACCATAGTATTAAAACGTCTATTTATTGAAAAATACCAAAATGTAATTGATTTTTTTTATTTAAAAAGACACAAAACATAAAAATATGTGATACTTATAACTAAAATTGCTTCTATTAACAAATTATTCTTGCTGTTAACAAAAATAACAAAATTACTATTTCAAGAAATAATAAAGAAATGTTGTACTCTGCCGCTACGCCCCCTGAGCTTTAGATATATATTTTTTCTTAAAAAAGACATAGAAGACAAATTTCCAATTTTTTTTTTTTTTTTTCCTATATCTTGTCGAAATGCTTCTAGCTTCATTTTGAAGTCCTAATGCCGTGATTCCAACAAACATTGAATGAAATAAAATATATTTGGGGTGTAAGTGGAAACATGTTTGAACTAAAGCCAACTTCACCTGCACGCGGTACACCCTGCTGACTGACAAACGAAGCTCTGGCGAAAAAAGAGGTAGGGACCGTAATTGTAAGCTACCCGACTGGGGAATGTACCTCCACCTTACAGAATACCGCAGCCAAATAACAACTCCCTTGAGGGTTGTTGTGTTCCTGCGAGTGAGTGAGGTAACCAGAGTGGAAGGAGATGCTGCGTTGGCAGCGGGGGTGGCGATAATTTATGTTGCGAGCATTAATATGGCTACGGTAACCGTTTCACATCAGGCGGGACGTATGCTTGTCTGCCAAACCGACATAGTATAAAAAAAATAGACATTTTGATACTTTAGACCAAATAAATAAATATACTTTTTGATACTATGGACTTTAGACCATATGAACCCAAAGGATTAGTATATCATAATAAAAGTTACAGTATTTTCTATTGCTTCTTTTTAATAATTTCTTACTTTTAAATTTCCCGCCAAACTTTGATCGACCCTAAAATAAGTCGGATGGAAGATATTAGAATGAAAGTTTGCAGATCTTTATAGTTTTGTGTATTTTACGATATTGTTAAATAATTTATACAATTTTTGAACATTGAGGGGTTTAGTTAGCTCTGGACTTGGCTTAACAACTGTCATACATAATGACAACAGCCAGGACCCACGGCTAACCGTGCCCTACGAAGCACGGAGGACCTCGAGAAAAATAAACCCATCCATGGACAGGCTACGGTCGACGTTGCTTAACTTGCGTGTTCTATTAGACTGTCACACGCAACGACGCCACCGAGCTCCTCATTCATTTGATTCGATTTAATCATGAGTTACCTGATAAAACAATCGAGGAGATAGCATCGTCGCGCCTATCAGTTTAATCGACCAACCAGTCTATGGGCGGGTTTATTTATCTTGAGCTTCTCCATGCTTCGAAGGGTACGTTAAGTGGTCAATCTTGGCTGTTGTGATTAGTGACAGTCGTTAAGCGAAGTCAGCCAGACAGATACTGTTGAGTGACACTAAAGGTGATCGCCTATATTTTATTCATTACAAATGAAGTACATAGTATCTTTAGCAACAAATGCGATCATGTGATTTGTACTCGCCTACGTCATCAGCTGTATTTTGTATGGAAAATGACAGATTTTGAAAACGGAATTTGTGACGTAGTCTTGACAATATACGAGAAGAACATACCCAGTGTCTTTCTACAATGGTACAGATAAAAACGAATAGGAAACAAACAAGTATTCGTATGCCGCACGCCATCAGAGTGCTGAGTGCGAGTTTTTTATTCGCGTTCGATCATATCAACGTAAACAAACCGACCAAATAGAGAAGTACTCTCATGTTGTGAATTTACCAGACGCGTATCAGTCCAATTTAGCCGGGTTGCTCACTTCGTAATGTGAGCGGGTAAGCTATATAATTTTGATATGTAACACGCGTCATATAAATTCACAACATGAGAGTACTTATCTATTTGGTCGGTTTGATGACATATAGTACGTGAATAAAAAACTCGCACTCAGCACTCTGACAACAGCTGAAAATCAGTGGTTTTACAATACTTGGTCTGTTTATGCAAAAATGTACACTGCGCTATTTGCTTGCTGCATCGCACACACGTATCTTTTAGCTGTGATTGTTTGCTATTGTATAAGGTAGCTCGTAATAAACGAATCTATCTATCTTTACATAAAAACAATAATTGATACGAATGCGACCACTCAGCGGATACTGTGGCACATGTGGACAAATGAAAAAATCATTAACATGAACCAAAACCAACCTCACTTGCACGTTGTACAGTGCACACCCTGCTAACTGACAAACGAGGCTCTGGCGAAAAAAGAGATAGGGCGTATTTATTTATTTTATTTATTTAAAACTTTATTGACCACAGTGTTGACCACGGTACAAAATGCGGAATTAATACTATTGCATTCTCTACCAGTCAACCTTTGGGAGTGCGTGCAGAGCAACGCGATTGCATAGATTGGCATAGCGTATTCTTTAGGCTGCCCGACTGGGGACGTATCTCCAACTCACTACTGTGAGTAGCAAGGGGGGGCAGGAAGGGGCAGCTGCCCCCTCCCCCCCTAGAGACTATTTATTTATAAGTTTTATTTATTGTACAGTCAAGAACTCGTGAAGCTTTACACGTTAGACTCTGTACTGTTATTATTACATTCACTGTAGATGTAAGGCTCATATCACAAGTGTAAAACTGCGAGTAGTAGTAGTGCGGTATACGTACCGCAGCCATATAACAACTCCCTTGAGGGTTGTTGTGATCCTACGAGTGAGTGAAGTTACCAGAAAGAAAGAAAGGAAGGAGTATGGGCTGGAAACGGATCGGCGACCTGTTGGTGTTGCTGGTCTCCATGGGCGGTGGTGGTTGCTGTCCATCAGGTGACCCACATGCACGTTTACCCCCCTCTCATATAAAAAAAATATCATTAGGTTCGTGTGTTCGATAGCGTAAACTAACTTACAGTATCCCTCAAACTTATGAGGTAGGGAGCGTAATTGTAAGCTACCCGACTGGGGAATGTACCTCCACCTTACAGAATACCGCAGCTAAATAACAATTGCCTTGAGGGTTGTTGTGTTCCTGCGAGTGAGTGAGGTCACCAGAAAGGAAGGAGATGCTGCATTGGCAGCGGGGGTGGCGGCGCGCGAGCGATATTTTATGTTGCGAGCGTTAATATGGCTACGGCAACCGCTTCACATCAGGCGGGCCGTATGCTCGTCTGCCACCCGACGTAGTATAAAAAAAAAAAAAACTTTAAACTAAACCCACCATTAAAACCATTGTGTACAGTGGAGTCAAAACAAATGAAGCAACAATAACCCGTTTTAATTAGAAAACACGGCGAAATTCAGCGCATTGCTGAAACCAGCTGAAACGAACAAAGCTTTGATGCCGCCCCCAATTATGCGGAGCATTCAAGATGTTTCTTTGTATTCGTCGGGAGTTAGTTACAATGGTATGTTACATTCCAAGACTTGCCCTTTGAGAGTTGATGCTGAAATTGTATCTGTTTTAATAATTGTTGGAATTTGTGTTTATTTAAATAAATTAATTTAAATTACTTTAATATTTTGATGGGAAATGTTTAAGTACGAAGATAAGTAAGAGGATATGGCAACGCGTCGCCATGTCGACAGCCCGACATGGCGACGCGTTGCCATGTCCTCTTTACTCTGAAACTCCACCAATAACCTGAAGGTAATTAGTCTACGATCGCAGAATGAAAGTTGATAGAATCGAGATAGAATTGTGAATTGACTAAAAATTATATACTTATTTTAATTATATAATTAATTATTATCAATTCTTGTTGTTGACGTAATACCATTCGTTGTTTATTTGATTCTCGGTCATATTTCGATATAATCCCACTTAAATTACACTTTGAAGTTTCATATTGTGATACGAGAATATCAATTTTGACATTTGTTAGATCTAGACTGGATCCTAACTGAATTTTGACTACATTTTAATTAAGAGAATTGCCTCTCTTATGTTTGACCATATAATTAAGTAGCCGTGCGTAGCTGTTCATATCGTTAAACGTTGATTTATTCATTGATCTGTCCAGGCCTTATCATATAAATTAAATTATTTAACTTCTTCTCCTTCGCTTCGCTCCTAACGGAGCGGTCGTGGTCGTCATGAGGGAGGTATGGTGGCTGTCGAAAATATAGCATGGATACTGGTATTGGTAGTGGGTAGATATAGGCTGATGATGATTGTAAAAAAACACTTAACAAAGTTTTAGTTATTTTATTTCGGTACTAAATATAAAATAATATTTTATATAATCATATATCCTGATCTACTACTTCTACTGAGAAGAAAGGGTTATCTTAATTTTCCATTCGAAGTAAATTGACACAGCGTAATTATAAGCTTCCCGACTAAAGAAGTACCTCCACCTCACAGAAGACCGCTTCCAAATATCAATTTTCTATGGATCTAGAGAGTCGTTCTGTTCCTGCTAGTGAGTGAGATTACCAATAAGGAAGGAGTTAATGCATGCGAACTATATTTTTGCAAGAGTTTATAGTGATTACTGCTTCACATCAGATAGGCGGTAAACTTGACTGTCACTTCTGAAATCAACTTAAGAGTCCCCAAGTAGCCTGCTTGCAGGTGAAAAGGGAGTCAGACCTGGTACCAATCTTCTTCAGTGCTTGGTTGATTTCCCGGGATGGCGGTGCGGGTAAAGATCCTCTCGCCTGGTTGGTTTACTGGGCGAGAGGCTCGAAATCCTGTGATATAACCGGAAGGTTGGTGCACAGGGGCGCATTATCCCTTGAAAAACTTACTGAATAAAAACCTACATAAGTTTATCATAACTTCAAACAGTTCAGTTAAAATTAAGCAGGCAGTAATTCCCTCTTAAAATCACTTCTAAAACATGGTTGTGTCATCAACTTTTGTTGCTGACCATAACTAATTACAATATTGAAAGTCTTACTTTTGGATTGAACGTTGTATTTAAGTTTTGATTTTGGATTGAAACTTCTGCTAAATGTTCGAAAGTTATAATTGAGTTAATTAATTGGGGGAATTGTAGACATAGTTGTAGTCAGGTTGGCCTGTAACATAAAACGGAAATACGAAAATAATTAAGAATAATAATGTTCAAGTAAGAAAGGAAGGAGTACAGGAGTACAGGCTGGCAACGGATCAGCGACCCCCTTGGTGCTGCTGATCTCAATGGGCGGTGGTGATATATATTTTTTTTTTATATTAGCTCAGCATATTGGCTCCACTTCGCCTGATGGTAAGCGAAAAGAGGAGCCCCAATCGCAACGGCAACGGACAAGAGACCTTGATGTCTTGTCAGTTGACGCTGCCATGCTGGCCCACAAGATGCTTCTTCACGCTTCGCTTGATAGCTTTCCATCAGATGACTTAAATGCTCGTTTCCCCCCCCCCCCCCCCCCCCCTTTCCCATTTTAAGCCATCTGTCTCGTATGTTGTCACTAGATGACAGTCGTTAAGCCAAGTCTGTGGCTTTTGTGCGGTTTGAAAACTCGCAGTTGAGCAGCGTGGTGGAGTATACTCTAAACCCCTACGATCAAGAGGGGACCCGTATCCCACCAGTGGGATGATTATGGGTTGATGACGTATGCCGTATACATTATTATGTATACGATAAGACGTTACAGTGAGGGGTTACCCAAACCATTAAATGAATGCTAAAAGAGAATTTTTATAACTTTTTTTATACTACTAAGGTAGCAAAGAAGTATATATAAGTATACCCGCTCGATGAATATAGTTACTATAGCCTACGGTTATTTGTAACACCAAAGGCATCATACACACGTTATGGAACCTTGCGTTTCGTTTTGAGCCATCATCATTTCACCCAAAGGACGCCCAATGTAGGTTAACATAAGCCTAGTCCTTACGGCCTAAGACCTATTTTATTTAAGTTCGGCATAGTATGAGTTTTTGAAGGAAAAGACATACTATGCGGATGAGGATGAATGTAAGCATTCATCTGTCATACCGGTACCCCTTTCTTAAAGATAAAATATTTTTAAACATTGTCAGACAAATTACACAGCACCATCTAGCCCCAAAGTAAGCGAAGCTTGTGTTATGGGTACTAGACAACTGATAAACATACGGAAATACATTTTTTTTTGTAATAACATACTTATGATGCATAGAAAATACCCAGACCAAGACAAATAGACATGTTATACACAAAAATGTTTGTCCTTTGTGGGAATCGAACCCACGAGCGTTGGCGTCGAAGCCGCGTCATTGACCGCTACGCCACCGAGCTCGTCAATAATTAATTAAAAGAGATAATAAATTAATATAAATAATTAATAATAAATATATATTAATAAATAAATCCTTGTACATACCTGGTACTCCGCTCATATGAATCTGCATAGACTTTACTGGGGGTCGATTTCTCGTGGTCTGCACAGAACTTGAGACTGACACCCCGACCCCCGACACCAACGTGAAACATATCATTAAAACGCATATTAGCATATACATACTCGTAGCTAGACGGGACTGTTTGTTAAATTTACCACAATCATCGAGTGTACATAGTGTAATGTAGAGTGTTGTTATGCTTTCGAAGATTTTTCAATCACAGTTTTTCACGGATTTTACGGTTAAGGTGAAGTTATAGTCCCACCGCTCGCCATCGATAGGG
This sequence comes from Hypsopygia costalis, assembly GCA_937001555.2. NCBI lineage: Eukaryota > Metazoa > Arthropoda > Insecta > Lepidoptera > Pyralidae > Hypsopygia > Hypsopygia costalis. The sequence goes on along the minus strand of OW443350.2, from coordinate 19,482,965 downwards.
AATTGATTGAATGACGAGCTCGGTGGTCGAATGGTTAGCAATGGCCACTTTGACTCCGAGGTCGTGGGTGTCATTCCCGCACAAGACAAACATTTGTGTGCATGATCATATCTGTTTGTCTTGGTCTGGGTTTTTGTATGTATTATAAGTACCTATGTATTTACAAAATAAAATGTATTTAAGTACATTTACCAGTTGTCTAGTACCCATAACACAAGCTTTACGCTTAATTTGGGACTAGATGGCGCTGTGTAAATTGTCTTTAAAAAAATGTATTCATCCTCACTTAATAGAGCGTTGCCGACCCTGTAAAAACCTATTCACGCCCTTTTTGAAGAACCCCATGCTGTAGTCTCCTGAGAAAACCTCGACAGGCAGTTCATTCCACAGCTTGACCGTACGCGGGAGAAGACTTCTCTGGAACCATACACTATACGACTAGTCAGGCTGAATTTATACCACTAGGAATGGAATGGGCGCGTCAATTTCGCATCATGGAGAAGTTGCGTGAATTCGCTGGAATGCTCGAATATTCTCGCGCATGGCTCTGCTGTGACCGACCCGACTCACTCTCCGTTCGCGCCACTTCTCGCGTATTCCACAGACGGTACCGACAGACAGAAGACTTTTTTTCGGAAAACCAAGGTCACTTTACATTACTACTTTTTGATGCTCTACACGAATCCGGAGTCAGAATTTCTAAATTTTGAGTTTCATGGCAACGGACAGACAGAACGACCGGACGATTTCATAAGCTCAATGAATTTCGCTGAAAATAACATCTTTTTAGTTGTTAATAAACAAATACTAAACGGTTTACTTCCTATGTTTCGTTTGTATTTGTGCCGATATTGAGAGGCTGCTTCTTAATAATTTAAATTATTTCCATCGTGTTATCGCTTGAATGTCAAGAAGCGTGAACGATTACATTCTTTGAATTTCTCGGTAAATAATTTAATGAGGTATTACGGAAAATGGATTGTTATCGAATATTTTTTAAATAATAAATAAATGTAATAAATAAATAAATGTTGTCAGACAAATTACACAGCGCCATCTAGCCCCAAAGTAAGCGAAGCTTGTGTTATGGGTACTAGACTAACTGATAGACATACGTAAATACATTGTTTTTGTAAATACATACTTATGATGCTTAGAAAACACCCAGACCAAGACAAACAGACATGTTCATGCACTCAAATTGTCTTATGTCAGAATCGAACCCACGAGCGTTGGTGTCGAAGCCGCGTCATTGACCGCTACGCCACCGAGCTCGTCAATACACGAACACTAACATCAACTGTACTCATGCACTGCTGAGAATTTAGTATACACTATATTCAGAAGATCAATTAACGTACTTTTTTTTTACCCCGCAGATTGCAAATTCACGGAATAGAGATTGAATTAAATATTGACTGAAAATTGTATACCGACTTGGTTTCATTCACTACTTGATGTCAATATGAAATATCGCCTGCGAGTCAACACCCCCGCAGCCAACGCAGTAACTTCTTTTCTGGTAACACAACAACCCTCAAAGGAATTGTTATTTGACTGCAGTATTCTGTGAGGTATTTCCAAATACGCAATGCTTGCCTGTCTTTTCGGTCGAACCTCATTTGTCAGTCTGCAGGGTGCACCACGTGCAAATGAGGTTGACTTTAGTTCAAAGATATTGGTGAACCACTAAGACCCAAAACCCATCTGTGGTTTTGTGTGTAAGTGGTTAAACCTTCTTCACCTAAAGGTGGTGATTTGGCCCGTTTGTGGAAGCACCTTCTCCTCACAGACGACCGCAGCCAAATAACAATATGCTGCGTTCCTGTGAGAGAATGAGGTCACCAGACGTGATGAAATGCTGCGTTTGTAACAAGGGTTCCAGCATACGTTACTCGTATGCTGGCACCCTTGTGTACTCGTGTATTGCCAGTATCTATAGGCTACGGTAACTGCATTACATTAGGCGGGTCGTATATTTGTTTGGCACCCGGCGTAGTTTAAAAAAAGGTACTTGTTTTATTGATTGTACTACTACCTATAAATAAATAAATGTCCCTGAACTAATTAACACACCTAAACTAAGCAAAGCTTGTACTATGGGTACTAGATAACTGATAGAATTCTTAAATACATTTTATTGTAAATTACATACATATAATATATAGAAAACAGCCAGATCAAGGCAAACAAACATGTTCATGCACACAAATGTTTGACTTGTGCGGGAATCGAACCGACGGCCACGGAGACAAAGTATCAACATTTTGTTCAACTTTTCTTTTATTAATAGTATGTTATTGTACTTGTTACAGGTAAGCAATGGCTGCATTTGCGAAGTAACGGTTCGTAGAGAAATAACGAATATATCAACCAAATGTGAAGGTACATCTATATAATGCCTTAGACCCCTCGACTTCCCCCCTGGTGACCTCACTCACTCGCAGGAACACAACAACTTTCAAGGGAATTATTATTTGGCTGCGGTATTCTGTTAGGTGGAGGTACATTCCCCAGTCGGGTAGCTTACAATTACGCTCCCTACCTCTCTTTTCGCCAGAGCTTCGTTTGTCAGTCAGCAGGGTCACGCGTACCGGTGAAATTGGCTTTGGTTCAAAGATGTTGATGAACCACTTACACCTCAAAAATCAAGTATAAAAAAACAGTGTAACAGTTGAGGTTGTGACTTGTTGAGAACAAACGATCGCACGTTTTTGGTAGAAAGCAATGGGGAAGATATATATCCAGCAGTGGGTAAATACTGGCCGATCATGATGGTGACATATGTTCGTAAAGCCCACTAGATGGACGAACGGGCAATCAATAGTGTCGATGGATATCCATTGTAAAGCGGTGGCTCGCAGTGGATCAGTTATTTGGCCGCGGGCCAACAGCCATCGATACAGAATTAATTTAAAACATATTTGGGCATCTGTCAATGATGTCGATGGATTTAGGTCAGAAAAAACTGAAGTGTGGCTGTATAAACGGCCGTGTGTTGTACGTGAATACGTTATATGCACTAAAATTATCTCAAAATGGCAGCGCTTCCTCCTCCACCGCACGCAATGTTCCATAGTCCTTTCCGTAATAAATTTTCCCCAGGATCTGAAGTGCAACTGCGAAGTACTACTGGTAGAACAAATGATACAACCTTGTGTCTCTAGTACTACTACCAAAAATACAAGCAAATTCTACTGGTAATACTAATGATTTTTTGATCCTTCATCTATCCAGTCGTGTGATTGAATTTTGGATGGAGATGATAGATTTGTAGCTGCAACACCAAACTGTATGACCCGATTTTGTTATCAATCGTTTTTTGAATTGCCTCAAAAGCAAATTTCACAACATTATGGTTCGGCAGAGAAATGAGTTGCCGAACTTTTTACACAAAAATACAAAATACATAAATATTCCTGGACAAATTACACAGTTCGAAACTAATAGATTGTACTATGAGTAATAGATAACTGATATTATACTTAAATACATTTTTTTCTGTAAATACATCCTTAATAGATAGAAAACACCAAGACATATTCATGCACACAAATATTTCTCTTGTGCGGGGATTGGACCCGCAACCTCGAAGTCAAAGTGACCATTACTTACCATTCGACCACCGAGCTCGTCAACTGCATCCTTTTTTTAAAAACCAGGTAAAAATTAACACAAACAGTCCTGTACCACAGTATAAGTAATAGTACTACGTACCTGTACATAGAACTTCATAGCAAAATAATCGGCGATGTTGTCCAATATAGATTAACTATCTCAGCCAGGATAATATGTTATCTGTGGCCAACCTGACCCCTGATAGGTAATTAATCAACGATATACAGCCTGTCAGGACCATACCACGCCCCGACGATAAGCGTGCATGTGTGGGACAGGTCATGTGGGATACGTTAGTAGACTAAAGTTTTTAATATTGATATTTGATATGAAATTAATTTCAAATTGGATTCACGAGCCTGGTGGTCGAATCGCTAGCAATGGCTACTTCGACTCCGAGGTCGTGGGTTCGATCCCCGCACTAGATAAAAATTTGTGTGCATGAACATGTCTGTTTGTTTTGGTCGGGGTGTTTTCTATGTATTATATGTATTTACAAAAAAAAATATGTATTTATGTACATTTATGAGTTGTCCATAGTAAAAGCTTTGCGCTTAATTTGGGACTAGATGGCGTTGTGTAAATTGTCCAGAAATATTTATTTATTTATTTTATACGTTATTATTACATATTATGTTATACTTATTATTTATAAATTATTATATATTATCACAGTTCACATAGTTTCATACTGAAGCCTTGAGGTGTCTTTCCACTGGGCCGCTTCGAGCTGTGTTTTCATACACGTGTCGTAAACGGAGAACAGCTAATATTATGTATGAAAACACAGCTGGTCTCCGCTTCAGTGGAAACGTACCCTCACTCAGCTACCCTTACGTACACACAGCGTGAACATCACCTTAATGAACTGTCAAATACATAAACGAATAAATTAAAGTGAATCCCTGCATGCAAGCCGCCTGTAGGTTTGTTGAAGGTCTTTCCCATCTCTAATGGTCCTGTAAATCATCCCTAGACGGTGGTAAGCCCCACCACCCTCGACAGCTCATTACAACCCTGTGATATATTGGTATCTGTTGGATTTAACTTTTTTCAGCATTAATTAAAGGAAAATGTTGTTTACCTTTTTTTTTTGCAAGATTTTAAATACATTAATAATCATGAAATAAGGGCACAAAAAGAAATCAGTCAGTTAAACATTTATTAGCTAATTAGGACTAAATGCTATAAGTATTCTTTGCCAGTGTACCTTTGGAAAAAGCAAACATGATGTATATAAGATACAACCCCCTAAAAAAGACAAAAAAGGAATTAAATAATAATACGAAGAACTTACAAAAAGATATATGTCATGACATTTTATCTACAGATAGGCCATAGACGAACATTTGGGGTGTAAGTGGTTCATCAACATCTTTGAACCAAAGCCAACTTCACCTGCACGCGGTGCACCCTGCTGACTGACAACGAAGCTCTGGCAAAAAGAGAGGTAGGTTAGCCATCTATCGTCGGTGTTAGTAATGAGGAGAGAACGTTGAGTACCGCATATGACGGGGCGAATCTTCGACCAAAGAAGAAAATTAATTTTATAGAGAGGTAGGGAGCGTAATCGTTAGCTGCCCGACGGGGGAATGTACTTCCACCTCACAGAATACCGCAGCCAAATAACAATTCCCTTGAGGGTTGTTGTGTTCCTGCGAGTGAGTGAGGTCACACGAAAGTAAGGAGATGCTGCGTTGGCAGCGGGGGTGGCGGCGCGCGAGCGATATTTTATGTTGCGAGCGTTAATATGGCTACGGTAACCGCTTCACATCAGGCGGGCCGTATGCTTGTCTGCCACCCGATGTAGTATAAAAAAAAAAACATTACGGCACTAAAAATTTGCTGCAAAGCGCTTATTCAATACCTACACATTGATACATACAGTACGTTTTTTATGTGAGAGAGTGGCAAACAAGCATGACGGTCACGTGGAAAACAGTCACGACTGCCCATGGAGATCAGTAACACCCAGTGGTCGCCTTAATTAAGTCGCCTTTAATCAACGTAAAGAATGGAAAAATAACGTGAACTTTTCAATTACCGCTAAACGCTAAACGACGCGTGACTGTGTGAATACCGGACAATTAAGTTGCTTTCTTCTTGTTACAATAAAGGTAGGTAGAACGCATCTGTAAAAAAATCGGTTGTCTGTAAAGTCGGTTTACTGACGATAGTTGAACGTGACAACGTCATAAGAAAATACTGATGGAATGTTTGCGTTTTTCAAAAGAAAATTTTAATGGAGCGCCTCAGAGCGAGGTAACCATGAGGCCGCATGAGTCATGTTTTTTCGTGCGTACAGCCAAAGTAAAAAATTGCTTTGTCTTCGAATTCAATTTTGATATGCAAATGACTCAGTACCTAATTAATATAATATCTTGAATGATGATTAGATTCAAATGTTTATGTTCATATGCCAATAAGGCGAATCATGGTTGTTCCTACTGTTTTATTCATATTTAACACCAATGTATTATTACCCTTGTTTATGAACTAATAAATGAATTATGAATTATGAGAAATGTCTTAGGTATCAGCAACCACCATAGACTTAATTTTAGTTAAATAGCAGTTTATGTTTTAGTGCATGTAATTTATTTGTTAAAATTAGGAAAAAAATAAATACAGCTATAACCCTTATTGACGTATTACAAATCGATGAACGCCGGTTGCACGCACGAAAAAGCTTGACTCATTGTCATGTACCGCCTGAGCCGAGCGCGGAATAAGCGATAGAGAGGCACGATCGGCCTAAGCGTTGTGACGCATCTATCTCTCTTCTACTCCATCAGCCGATGTTTTCATATGACGTCATCACGTAAATTATAGTCCGTAAACCGACTTTACAGACAACCATTAAATTTCTATCTTGTCTAAACTTATTCGTGTCCATCCTAATTTAACATGTAACATTTTTTATTTAGTAGCAAGTATCAAAATTTTTGTTTAATTTGTCACCAAGAAAGATCAAGATGAGATCAGTTGCGTCTCCGTTTATCTTGGCAACTAAATAGCTAGTTACATAATCTGACAGCCATCTCCTTGGGACCACGTCGACGCTAAAAGCTGTTTAAGTCAATAAATTATGCCAAGAGCTATTTGTGCCGGGTATTTCGAGTTCAGCTGACAAACATCTGAATCTTTTAACAGTTCGATCGGTAGACTTGGCTCTTGTTTTCAAAACTCGTTTTAAAAAACTATAAAGAATGATTTAGACAAGAAAATAATGATCTTTTTGTTGGAGAACACATCGACGGTATTAAAATTAAAGATCTTTTCATACACCGGGTGCAAAATAGGCGTACAGCTCGCCTGATGTACTAAAGATAGCTTGGGACTAGATATAATATTTATTAGCGTATAGCAGTATTTTTATGTGAAATATGACTAAAGCGAAATTTGCGATATACAATCTATTTTCAAAAGTTTCCGTGATTTGTATCTCTCTGCACGATCTCTTGCGTATACAGGTAATGTCGGATGAATAGGAGTACAAGTACAATGCGAACACTTAACTAAAGTCTTAATTTACCGACGGCCGATGGCTTGACTTGCCCTCCGAAGCACTAATAAACTCGATATAAATTAACCCATCCATGAACAGGCTACAGTCGATATTGCTTAAACTGCGTGCTCGATTAGACTGGCATGCGCAACGACGCCATCACGCTCCTCTAGTTGTTTATTAGTTGAGTATTTTCACTTTATTTTTATATTTACGGCTGTTTACAAGGCACCATATTTTATGGCGCGGAAACGAATGGCCACGGTGGGTGCTTAATGGAAAAAGACAATACTTTTTGTTGAGATTAATGTTTGTTTCATTCGTTCGTTACGGTTTAGAGGAACCAAATGGTCTGGTTGCGTACGTCATTCAAAGAGGTCAATATATCAACGAATATAGTCGATAACTATCATATTTACAGCCTAAGTCAATGGCACCTTTTTATATCACTAAAGTAGAAAACAAGCATACGGCCTGATGGAAAGCAGTAACCGTAGCCTATGGACGCCTGTAACACCAGAGGCATCACATGCGTGTTGCTGATCCTGTAAAAACCTCTTTACGCCATTTTTAAAGAATTTCATGATGTCTTCAGGAAAATCCTGGACAGACAGTTAATTCCAATGTGTGAGCCTGGATTGCCTGTCACTGGCGACCGGGTCACCTATAGGTGGTACAGTCGATCGACTAGCATTTGATTCCTAATTAGGAACAACCAGACTGGAAAGGCGTAGGACGACGAAGCGTTGGACGCCCTCCTTCTAGATGGTCCGATGACCTTAAGAAAGCGGCTGGAAGCGGCTGGATGCGGAAGGCGGAGGATCGTATTTGGTGGAAAGCATTGAAGAACCAGCAGTGGATAGATACAGGCTGATGATGATGATGATGAGACTGGAAAAGTGCCTCCACCTTGATGAAAGCCGTTACCAAATAATATTTTAGAAGGTCGTTGTATTCTTGAGAATGAGTAAAGTCACCTGCTTCTTAGGTCTGATGATGTCTTGATGATGCTGTCGACATACATAGCTCTCAAAATCAACAAGTTGAAGTAGCTATCATTACGTTAGCCACATATTGAGTATGAGTAGTAATTGTAAGCTACCCGACTGGGGAATGTACCTCCACCTCACAGAATACCGCAGCCAAATAACAATTCCCTTGAGGGTTGTTGTGTTCCTGCGAGTGAGTGAGGTCACCAGAAAGGAAGGAGATGCTGCATTGGTAGTGGGGGTGGCGGCGCGCAAGCGATATTTTTAATGTTGCGAGCGTTAATATGGCTTCTAACCGCTTCACATCAGGTACCCCCGACGTAGTATAAAAAAAACAACTCCTCTCTATACGACCGATGATGACTCTAAAGAGATTTAACATGTGTATTGAATACCTTTGTTGACTCCAAAAAAGTGAGAAACGGCTGAATGCAGAAAGCGTAAGGTGGAAAGTATTGAGGATGGCTTGCTTATGTTGGTTGTATAGATGGGTAGATACAAGCTGACGACAATGAATATTATTTTTCTGTTTGACCGTGAAAGATTTGTTATATCATAAACGGTTCAATGTACTTTCTAAAAATAAAATGCTCAAAACTAGACTAGATCCACAGCACGATGCACTCCCCGCGAGTCCCCGGTGTAAACTCGCAGTCTAACTGTCAACATAACAATTTAATATTTGATTTGTGCGCGAACTTGGCCGTCGCGCTTCCCGCACGTTCCGTTTGTTTGAAAACTATTATTATTTATAGTGTCCTACGACACTAATTTAATTTGCTTTGTTGTTGTTTTGACAGATATATTTACTTTAGTGGTAAAGTCAACCACAACTGCACGTAGTGCATCGTGCGGGCATACAAACATTTCAAACATTAACCATAATTAGCAAACATAATGTATCCCTTTTGTTATTGTATTATTATGTAGCTCTCTTAACTCACGGGTCAGGCCCGGTCATTTGATAGGCATGCGCGGGGATATGGATCCAACGCGTAGAGGCCCGTTTGAGAAGTTTGATGTGATGTTGTACGCCCGCCGTGACCCGCTCCAGGATATGTCAATGGAACGATATACCCATGAGCAGGTCTCGGCAGGCGTTGAGACTATTGCGAAGTGTGATGGAAAATAAATGGGCTATGGAGATGAGATCTGGGTGAACTTAATACCGGGCTATTACAGAAGAGGGACGGACGCCTGCCATAACTGCTTTTATTGCTAGTTATCAACATTGCTTAACTTGCGTGTTCGAACACGCAAGTTAAGCAATGTTCGAACACGCAAGTTAAGCAATGTTGATCGCTGCCTGTCCATGGATTGGTTTATTTGTATCAAGCTTCTAATAGGGCCGTCGGCCCGGTCTGTTGTCATTAGATGGTTTTAACGAAAGAAAACCGACTCCAAACATTACTTTACATTTATGTATGTAGATACAGGCTGATGATGATGAAAAAAATATGGGAGCAATCTGGAAGTATACTCTTTCAAACAAAAAAGTTTTTTTCAAATCGGTTTATAAATCACGGAGTCATTAAGTAACAAACATTAAAAAAAATGCAGAACTGATAACCTCCTCCTTTTTTGGGGTCGGTTAGAAACAGTAGTCTTTGAGGGGCTTGACAACACCGTCCTCCGCCAACCCGCAGTTGAGCAGCGTGGTGGAGTATGCTCTAAACCCCTCCGATTGAAGGGAGACCCATATTCCAGCAATGAGATGAATAAGGGTAGACGGCGGATGTTTATTTCACACCCGAGATGGCCTATTAAACTATGTAATTTCACGTTATTACAAATTTTCAACATACTTTTTATCACTTGCAAAGGAACCAAAATGGCGTCGTTCCAGCTTTATTAAATCGTTGAAGTGTTGACGCAGAAAATTGGATCGCCGGTTTAAATTAGACTGTGTCACGTCTGTTTTACCGTGTAGCCTTTTATCAGGCTTTTATGGTCGTTAAAGAATTTGTTCGGTTTGACAGTAAAAAAATATCTCGATTTTTATTTAATGGCGGTCGGGGACCAAACCAACCAAGATAACCTCACAAAATTGAGGCTTTATTACTTATACCATAAGATAAGATATACCATAGATAATTACCTTCACACGATCAAAGTCCAAAGTAAAAATTTCCAACTAGAGTGATGTCCATTTAGAACAATATCCAACACCCAGAATAAAAAAACAAACAATGATTTTAATTTCTCTGTTATATCTCTTTATCCCTCCCTGCCGACTACTTGAACGAGCATTTCAGAACCGAGTGGGACAGCTGTCTCATTCACTAATCACAATATTGTGCAAAAAATCCTAGATTAAAGAAATCCTAGGCTAAAGAAAAAAACCATCTACATTAGTCTTGTTCATTGTCACAGGAGCTATTCAGCTGTCCGACCACAGGCGGGCCGAGGTCAACTATTTTATTTTAGTACACTGCTCGTTTCGTGGTCTTACAATTCCTGTCTCGCTTTATACCTGGATTTGTTTTCGAAATTGAATTGAATCGAAGTTTCTTTGTCTGTGGATAGGCAGATAAGTCCAATATTTTGTTATCACGCCGTATGCCTAAGAAACATATGATGGTACACCTGATGGTGAGTAATCACCATCGCTTATAGAAATCAGCAACACCAAGGGGTCGCCGATCCAGCCTTTTATGGGAAAAATTTACTCTGTTCATGTAGGCTCCCATGTATTTATAAAAAGTATTTATTTGATATAATATAATATATAAGTATTTATTTGATATAATATAATATATATTTTTTTATACTACGTCGGGTGGCAGACAAGCATACGGCCCGCCTGATGTGAAGCGGTTACCATAGCCATATTAACGCTTGCAACATAAAACATTGCTCGCGCGCCGCCACCCCCGCTGCCAACGCAGCATCTCCTTCCTTTCTGGTGACCTCACTCACTCGCAGGAACACAACAGCCCTCAAGGGAACCGTTATTTGGCTGCGGTATTCTGTGAGGTGGAGGTACATTCCCCAGTCGGGTAGCTTACAATTACACTCTCTACCTCTCTTTTCGCCAGAGCTTCGTTTGTCAGTCAGCAGGGTGCACCGCGTGCAGGTGAAGTTGGCTTTGGTTCAAAGATGTTGATGAACCACTTACACCCCAGAATGATATACGTACATGTAGACACGTAGTGATTTGCTTCTAGTTTGTATAGACTTTGGTATCCTTTAATCAGAACGTTCTTAGTTCTGAAACGATCACAACCCTTCGGTCGGGTAACTTTTTTCAGCCCACTGAATTTCAGGGTCGTTTACGTGTATCGGAGCCGTGCTTACAGACAATACATCTTCAAATAAATGGCGTAGAATTAAACTTGTACCCAGACAACTATGAAATGAGTTTCGATAATTTATTGCTACCTATTTCTGTTCTTTACCCGGCCGCCGAAAACGGGAGAGTAATATTTTTCGAGAGTATGATGTTCAGTACTTCAAAACAAATAATGGGTATGTTTGGTATACTATCATCATCATCAGGTCATTTTAGTCTCCACTGCACGAGCACGACCCTCTCTCGTCTGTCCCAGACTTATGGAGGATTTGGCCTACACTCCCCACGCTGACCAAACGGATTGGGGAGGCCTGATCGATGTTTGATAATGTATTTCCCTTAGTCGCCTTGTACGACATCCACGGGAAGAGATGGAGTGATTCTATTCTAGTCTGCCGGAAACCACACGGCTGTTAAACTAAGTCAGGGGGGAAAAAAGCATACGGCCCACCTGATGTAAAGCAGTATAGAATACCGTAGCCAATTAACAATAGGCTTCAAAATTGTTGTGTTCCTGAGAGTGAGGTCACCAGACATAGTGTAGTAGTGTAAAGGGTGATAATATATATAATAATATATATAATCTAATATATAAAATGTAAAATATAAAATTCTCATTTCACGGTGTTTGTTACCTAACACCTCCGAAACGGCTGGACCGATTTTTATGAAATTTTGTGTGCATATCGGGTAAGTCTGAGAATCGGCCAACATCTATTTTTCATACCCCTAGGGTGACCCACCCCTAAATATTTTTATTTTATTTTATTGACATTTTTTATTTTATTTTATTATGATTTATCATTGAAAAATACATACAACTTCAAATTGTCACCCTTCTACCATCAACCCCTGAATTTATTTGGCACAACAACGTTTGCCGGGGCAGCTAGTAGTAATATGTAAAAGTTAATGAATAATGTACAGAAAAATCTTGAGACCTTATTATAATGATCTATCACTTGACATAAATAATAACTGCATTAGTAAATATAATAATAATAAATATTCCTGGACAAATTACACGCTGCCACCTAGCCCCAAACTAAGCAAAGCTTGTACTATAGGTACTAGGTAACTGGTATAACACTTAAGTATATTCTTTTTTGTAAATACATACATATAATACATAGAAAACACCCAGACGAAGACAAACATACATGTTCATGCACACAAATATTTGTCTTATGCGCAATCGAACCCGCGACCTCGATGGGGGAGTAAAAGACAGATACTGCAGGTAAAACCTTTCCATTTAACAGGTCGGCCTGGGTTATCTTGTTAACGGAGTTATAAACGACTCTACTGCAGTGTACTGCGTAGTCCAGCTGTTTGTAAGGTTCAAGTGCTTTCTGTATATTTATTTTTTAATGTACTATACACTAATATCTAATCTAAATCAGATATACACCAACGCTTGAAGACCAAAGTGTTCAATTGGTGCGTCCTCGTCGCTGTAACCTTCGGTGCAGAGAATTTTTTTTTATACAACTAAAGTGGCAAACAAGCATACGGCCCGCCTGATGGAAAGCAGTTACCGTAGCCTATGTACGCCTGTAACACCAGGGGCATCACACGCGCGTTGCCGACCCTGTAAAAACCTCTTCACGCCCTTTTTGAAGAACCCCATGCTGTAGTCTCCTTTGGGGTGTAAGTGGTTCATCAAGATCTTTGAACCAAAGCCAACTTCACCTGCACGTGGTGCACCCTGCTAACTGACAAACGAAGCTCTGGCGAAAAGAGAGGTAGGGAGCGTAATTGTAAGCTACCCGACTGGAGAATGTACCTCCACCTCACAGAATACCGCAGCCAAATAACAATTCCCTTGAGGGTTGTTGTGTTCCAGCGTACGGTCTACCTGAGGGTTTATGCGAATGGGTCGCTAGCTTTTTGTCCTGCAGAAGCATTAGAGCCGTTGTGGATGGCAGTCGTTCCGGTAGCATGGACATTAATGCTGGCGTCCCGCAAGGCTCGGTATTGTACCCGACGCTGTTTTTGCTGCATATCAATGATATGCAGCAAAGAAAGGAAGAAACCAGAAAGAAAGGAAGGAGATGCTGCGTTGGCAGCGGGGATGGCGGCGCGCGAGCAATATTTTATGTTGCGAGCGTTAATATGGCTACGGTAACCGCTTCACATCGAGCGGGCCGTATGCTTGTCTGCCACCCGTCGTAGTATAAAAAAAAAAAAAGAAAACCTCGACAGAACACACCCCATTATACAATCGGTAGAACACACAAAGAGACGCGAAATCTCTTCTCAGACTTAAAGGTTCTAAACCGTCTGTCAGTTTGGAATCATCAACAATCCTCACAGCACGCCTTTGAATCGGGTCACAAGGTGCAAGCTGGTATCTAGGCGCTCCCGCCCATAGATGGCAACTGTACTCCATATGCGGCCGTACTTGCGCTTTATAAAGCAGAAGTCGTTGCCGCGGGTTGAAGTACTACTTCGCCATGTTGAGCACACCTAGTTTCTTCGACGCCAGCTTGACCTTCTCCTCCAGGTGACATCGAAACTGGACGTCGCTGGAGATTTCAATTCCGAGAATCCCAATATTTTTGGCGATGGTAAGGGGTGTGTTCTGGAATTGGGGAGCCACAGCAAAAGGGGTTTTCTTAGCGGTGAACGCGCAAACTTGTGTCTTAGTGGGATTGAACTGAACTAGGTTCTTTCGCCCCCAATCGGAGACATAATTCAATGTGCTCTCGATCTCTGACACAAGTTGTTCTCGACTCTCCTCCACCAGAGAACGGGGTATATTAGCGCGGCCCGTGTAATAAGCGTCCCCAGTGCTGTCGTCAGCATAGCAATGAATGCTGTCAATTGACAACATATCATTGATATGCAGCAAAAACAGCGTCGGGGACAATACCGAGCCTTGCGGGACGCCAGCATTAATGTCCATGCTACCGGAGCGACTGCCATCCACAACGGCTCTAATGCTTCTGCAGGACAAAAAGCTAGCGACCCATTCGCATAAACCCTCAGGTAGACCGTACCCAGGCAACTTCGAAAGAAGACTACGGTGCCAGACCCGATCGAACGCCTTCGCCATATCAAGACTAACAGCTAATGCCTCACCTTGACTCTCCACGGCTGAAGCCCAGCGATGTGTAAGATACACTAGAAGATCACCAGTCGAACGACCATGACGAAACCCGTATTGATGGTCGCTGATCAGGTCGTGATCTTCTAAGTATTTCAGGAGCCGGTTATTAATCAGTCAACGCACGGTAGCCGCGCGCGCGCACGTGCAAAAATGATCCGCTCACCGCTCCGAGCGGGCACTGCGAGTAATCATACTTCGACAAGTAACAATAATTCTGTTAAATGTGCTAACTGTCATGTGATTATTAACGAGATGCTGACGTACATAGTGGACAAGGTGGACACCCTACCAGAGGTCGCAATCATCCAAATTTGCTTAAGTGCATTTACATTTGAAGAGATAGAAAATGGACGACATATTGCTATGTCACTGCTAGCTCCTACCAGGAAACTGACAAGGAGAAAGGAAGGCTCTGAGCAGAAAAGTATACAGGAAATTATTAAATTAATTAAGGAATTTGAACCAGACAACCTGCCTACTTTCGTAGCAAAACGGTTGTCGAAACTACCTCCCGTGACCTTTGACCATGTCGATATAAACGGATTCCTTAAGGAAATGGCATCGCTGAAGCGAGAACTAGGTGGGCTGCAGGCTACTGTAAACCAAATAACATCGGCATCAACTTTTGTGACTGATTTCACTGAATTGAAATCTGAATTAAGTGAAATGAAGAAACTGTTACATGACGTTCAAAATAAGAGCTCCATGCAGTTGACTACAGATAAGCAAAACGATACCTTGACGATACATAATAATTGTAATAATAAAAAATCTGGACGCAGGCAAACGACTCCTAAGAAGATACGTAAAGTAACAAACACGCAACATGCGAGTGAAGCGGGTACATTGCAACCGTGCGCCCGTGCCTCAGTACCGGACCCTATACATGTACCATCATATAGTGACATTGTGCAAATCAACGAGCCAGTAGATAGAACAGCTGACGGCTTCACAGTTGTGGAGCGTAAAAAACAAAGAAAATTTTCCAAAAATAATATGTGTGGGCTACGTTCGTCGAAAATATCGGTGTTGGACCCTCCGATGATAGTTTACGTGTCACGACTATCAAAATCTACTAGTGTGGAATAGATATGTGAATATATCAAAGATATGGGCGAACAAGCGATAGACATCCAATTACTTGAACAAAAATACGAAACGGATTTTAATTCCTTCAAAATAACCGTTTCGAAACAGAAGTTAACGACATTTCTGAAAAATGATTTTTGGCCTGAGGGGGTCAAATACAGAATATATCGAGAACGTTCGAAGTACAGAAACGAATATAATAATAAATAAAGATGGATAGTACACAAACAAACAATGTAACACTGATGTCCTATAACTGTAAGTCAATAAAACGATCGGCCGCATATATTAGAGAGTTATGCGACAAAGCAGACATAGTAGCTCTGCAGGAGACATGGCTACTGCCTCACGACCTGGACTTCGTGCACAGCATCGACTCGAGGTTTACTTGCACGGCTACGTCATCTGTGGACACGGCTGCGGGCGTTCTGCGTGGGCGACCGTACGGTGGTTTGGCAATTATGTGGAAAAAAGCGTGTTTTTCTAACGTGACTGTGATTGACTGTGCTTGTGATAGACTTACAGCAATACAAATAAAACTGCAGTGTTGTGACATAATGGTAATGAACGTACGAGTATATATGCCAACTGACGATCTCGACAATCTCGTCGAGTTTACCAACTGTCTGGCCCGGGTGCCATTATAGACGAAAGTGACGTGCAAGCGGTCTACGTGTTGGGAGACTTTAACGCGCACCCGCAAGCTAATTTCGGTAAGGAACTTTTGAACTTTTGTAACGAGCATAATTTATATTGTGTTGACATAGAACTACTGGGACGGAACTCTGACACTTTTACATATATAAGTGAAGCGCACGGCTCACATCGGTGGCTCGATCATTGCATGGTCACTGCGTCGGCGCGTGCGTCGGTTTTGTCTGTCGACGTGATTTATGATGTCTCATGGTCAGATCACCTGCCTCTGCGGATAGTGTGTAGTTTAGAGGGAGTGATGCAGAGTCGAACTATCGAATGTAAACAAACGCGTGCCGGCGCCTATTGGAGTGTCAGGAGTGAGAGTGAAATATGTGCGTACAATGAATATTGTAGGGCGAACTTATTAAATATAAACGATTATTTACATTGTGTTGACTGTGATAACTCTAGTTGTATAAGAATTAATGACCACTGTAATTTTATATGTAATTTATATTGTCAAATTATTTCAGTATTGCAACAGGGTGCAAGTCTGAAAGCTTGTTCTCGCCCTGGTAACAATGATAGGGTTAAACCAGTCCCCGGCTGGAACTACCACGTTAAAGAGGCGCATGGATTGTACAGACTGTATTTTAACTACTGGATTGCGGCAGGAAAACCCCGTGAGGGGCCGATATACGCCGAAATGTGTTCGCGGCGTAGAGTATTCAAAAATAAGTTAAAGTGGTGTCAAAAAAATGAAGATAATATAAAATTAAATATTTTAGCTGTAAGTGCAAAGGAGAAGAACTTTGTAAAATTTTGGAAGAATGTTAAAAAACATAATAAGCGACAAAGAGTACCTACGGCCGTGAACGGCTTACAGGAGCCGTCACAAATTGCGGATTTATTTAGACACAAATTTAAAATTGACCCATTACCACTACCGAACACTGCTGTCGAATTCCAATCCACAGCCCAAAAAAATAATATTGTTCAATTTTCGATAGAAGACGTTGCATTAGCGATTCGTAATATTAAGCGTGGTAAATCACCTGGCCACGACCACCTAAGCATCGAGCATTTTATGTACGCTGGTGATATTTTATATAAAAAGTTATGCAGTCTGTACAACCTATGCATGCGGTATTCGTATCTCCCGCCCGATTTGATGAAAACTCTAGTCGTACCTATAGCAAAAAATAAGACAGGTAATTTGGCTTCTCCCGATAACTATCGCCCAATTTCTCTTGGTACAATAGCTGGAAAGGTTCTTGAACGTTTGGTACAGCCTCAGTTACTGAAATGTTTGAAAATTGATGACGCACAGTTTGGTTTCCGTCCTAGTGTATCTACGGACTCCGCTATACTAAGCTTAAAACACACTGTCAATTATTACCGATCGCGAAGAACATCTGTGTATGCATGTTTCTTGGACCTGAGTCGTGCCTTTGACCTTGTGAATTATGATATTCTCTGGGGCAAACTGCTAGGCTCAGGAGTACCGAATAGTGTAATAGATATACTAAGGCACTGGTACGGTAACCAAACTAACTATGTGAAATGGGGCGACGCGACATCTAATCAATATAAGTTAGAATGCGGCGTTCGTCAGGGTGGGTTAACGTCTCCGGATCTTTTCAACCTCTATATTAATAACTTGATCGAGGAGCTCAGGAGCACGGGCATTGGTTGTCACCTGGGTGGCATCTGTGTGAATAGCATAAGCTATGCCGATGATATGGTGCTCCTCAGCCCCTCCATCAAAGGCTTAAGGAAGCTGCTTTCGGTATGTGAGAATTATGCTATTTCTCATGGCCTGAAATATAATGTAGCAAAGACCAAAGCAATGATTTTTAGATTTGGGAAGGGTCCGGAGAACGTACCCGAGTTAAAATTGTATGGTTCGGTGATTGAGGTTGTGCCGGACTTTAAATATCTGGGACATATCTTAACAGGAGACTTAAGTGACGATAGGGACATCGAAAGGGAGCGTCGGGCTCTCTCGGTTCGGTGTAACATGATCGCGCGCAGATTTGGTAGGTGTGAAAGTGGAGTAAAAAAGGCGTTATTCAATGCGTACTGCTTATGCTTCTACACCTGCCAACTCTGGGTAAATTTTAAGCGTAAGTCATGGAATGCTTTGAGAGTACAGTACAATAATGCCTTTCGTGTCCTCATGCGCCTGCCACGATACTGCAGTGCCTCGGGCATGTTTGCCGAGGCGAGAGTGCCCGATTTCTTTGCTATTATTAGGACTCGAATTGCTTCATTCTGGGAAAAGATTCGTCATTCCCAGAATGCGATACTGAGTGCGGTATATAGGGATCTAGATAGCCCCATATACAGACACTGGCTTTCTATCCACCAGGGCGAAAACAAAAAATGAAAATGCTATGTTATTTCGATTGCATTGTGTTATATTATATTATATTTTATTTTATAATTCAACATTATTTAATTTAATGTAGTTTTAATGACATTGCTTATGCATATTTGACTTATGACATTGTAATCTTTAATTTTTATTTTATTTTATAAGATATAAATCTGTTTTTAATTATTTAATTATTTATTTATTAATTTGTATTCCATATATAAATTTAATTTAATGTAATTCAAATTCAAATTTATTTCTTTGTACGATTTTTTGTTAATATGGGTGTATGCCTGAAAATAAAGACATATTATTATTATTATCTCATTTATTTATTTTAAGTCTTATTCAATACATTTTTTAATATAAAATATAAAAGAATACATTAAAAAATATATAAAACAGAATCCCCCCGATAGCGGGAACAAAATCCAAACTATCGGTGGTAAAGGTCACAAAGACAGAAACCTCCTCACAATACGTGCCGTGCATAGGAGGACAGCTTTCTGTATCTGGCCCCTGATCCAGCTCCCCAACGTGAGCTTCTTCAGATATTGGTCGAAGCTCTTGGCGATTAAGCCATTGACCGTCACAACTATTGGGACAATCACTGCTGAATCGACGTCCCACATGGCGGTAATCTCATGAGCTAAATCAAGATACTTAGATAATTTATCTTTTTCAGCTTTCACAAGATTAACGTCATGTGGGATAGCGACGTCAACAATGACTGCTTGGCGCGTTAATCGATCTATTATCACGATGTCAGGTTTATTGGCTACAATAGTCCTGTCAGTGATAATAGATCGATCCCAGTATAATGTGACATGGTCATTTTCGAGAACTGCTTCCGGCATATACCTGTAATACGGTACCTCGGTGACTACAAGACCATATCTCAAGGCAAGCTGCTGATGGATAATCCTGGCTACTTGATTATGTCTGTGCAAATACTCGCCGTTAGCAAGATGAGAACAACCGGAAATTACATGTCTGAGGGATTCCCCGGGTAGATGACACGCCCGACAGATATCAAGCGTGCCATCCTTCATGATATATTTCCGGTAGTTATTCGTCTTGATAACTTCGTCCATAATTCCACAGACAAAACCTTCGGTTTCCCCAAAGAGGTCCCCGAAACGTAGCCAGGCTACGGATGCAACGGGATCTACATCAGGTCCATGTAGAGCCTGGTAGAACCGTCCATGCAGTTCTTTGCCTTGCCATATGGTTCTGCGATCATCAATACTTAATACTACAGGTTGACGCCAGTTCTCGTTAGCTAAAGACAAAGGGGTTAATCCACGATCGATACCAACCACATCCCTATGCATTTCCACGTCAGCATGTAGGAAATATTCCCTGAGGTTGCATATCTCCCGATTATGTAGAGTCTTAGCATTTAAAAAGCCTCGACCGCCACATTTCCGAGGGATATACAACCTCATTACTGATGATCGTGGATGATGCATACGGTAAGTGGTTAATATCGTTCGGACTTTCCGGTCAACGGCGTCAAGTTCAGTTTGAGTCCACTTGAGTATGCCAAAGGAATATATCAAGACGCCGGCATGACCCAACCATTGTAAGCACGCACTTTATTGCCCCCTGATAAAAGACTATTAAGTACTTTTTTCAGGCGGCCAAAGAAACGTTCTTTCAGTGATTGCCTCATCTCGGCCTCAGTAATTCCCAAATTTTCAGACATACCCAAGTACCTGTAGGTCTCAGTTTCCGAAAGGGATTTCAAGTGTATAGTATCTGAGAGTTCAAGTCCCTCAGATACTAATATCCTTCCCTTCTTCACATGTATGACCGCACATTTGTCTGTACCAAATTCCATTTTAATAGATTTACTAAAGTTTTCAGTGACCTTTAGTAAAGCCATTAATTGGACTTTGCTACATGCAAAGAGTTTCAAGTCATCCATGTATAGAAGATGAGATATAGCCTGACCTCCCCTTCGCAATCTGTAGCCTAGTTTTGAATCCTCTAATAATGTGCTTAAAGGATTCAAAGCTAAACAAAACCACAAGGGACTCAAACTGTCACCTTGGAATATACCCCTTTTAATCTTAATTGGTTCGTCGTCCCCACTGATAAACCGGGATCCTGGATAGAGAAGGACTGTTCTCCATTGTCCCATACATGACTTTAGGAAAGTGCATAGAGATGTATCAATTTTGTACATCTCTAAGACCTTTATAAGCCATGTATGAGGCACCGAATCATAGGCCTTCTTGTAATCTATCCAGCATGCCGATAGATCTTTGTGGTTTCGACGTACCTGCTGATTAATGGCCATGTCAATAAGGAGCAACTCCTTGGTACCACGAGACCCTTTCTTACATCCATTCTGAGCAGCACACATAACGTTATTTGTATCTATATGATGCGCAATTTTGCTTCTCAGAATGGATGTAAGTAGCTTATAGATGGTTGGTAAGCAAGTAATCGGTCTGTAGTTTTTGGGGTCCGTGGTACTTCCGGATTTATAAAGAAGGTGAGTGATACCAGTGGTCATAAAATTGGGGAGAGAACCGGTATCTAACGCATGTTGGAATTGATACGCCAAACAAGCATGTGAACTTGGTAGCCATTTTAGCCAATAGTTTTGCAATTTGTCCGGTCCTGGCGATTTCCAGTTAGCCAAGGACCGAACAGCATTGACTATATCCTCTTTAGTGATGGCTACAGTCGCCATAGGTCTTATCGATTCACATGCTTGTTCAATCGTTTCAATCCATACATCGTCAGTGTGACTGACAGGCATCGACCAGATGTTTCGCCAGAATAAATTCACAGCTTCTACATCAGGCAGATGCATATCAGTCACACTTTGTCCGGGTCGCTCCCAAATTCTATACACCTTCTTCTGGTTGTTTTGAAACATGCGATTTTGCATATAACGATCCACACGCTTTCGATATCTACGTATGCGGTTTGCCCATGCATAGACTTTTTGTTTATATAAGTCTATACGTTCTGTGACCCGAGACAAATATTCCTGTGGTACAATATTAGTACCAATAAATGCTCGGGTCACAAAACGCATAACCCTAGGGCGGGTGTTACCCTCCCTGAAACTAATAAGTTTACCAATGAGTTATTATTATTATTATTATTATTATTAATAACGCGCTCCATTACCTTGGAGAGAAGGGAGGTAACAGCGATAGGCCTGTAATTCGATGGGTCTGATCTGTCACCCTTCTTGGCTACAGGGTGTACGTTCGCAGTCTTCCACGATGACGGAACCTGCCTGGTGGAATAAGAGAGCGCGAAAAGGCGCGTCAGTACAGATAGAGATAGAGATATAGATAGAGAGTATAGATAGAGATTTGGACGCTGACCGTTGGGCTGGTTCACAGACTAAAAGTCGCACAACGATCGATGGACAGAGCAATGCTTGGAGTTTCTCCAACGAAGGAACGAAGACGTTCGACGGAGAATTAAAGTGATCGATTTAGCTCTCAGAGTTAGCAAGTTGAAGTGGCAGTGAGACGGCCATATCTGCTGAATCAGTAATGGCAGACGGGGGAGGAAAGTCCCAGAGTGGAGGCCACGTATGGGGTCACAAAGTGTAGAGCGCCCCTTCTCTAGATTGACAGACGACCTCAAAAAGTAGCTGGTAGCGGTTGGATGCGGAAAGTGAAGGATCGCATGTGGTGGAAAGCATTGGGAAAAGCCTATATCCAGCAGTGAGGAGATACAGATGTTAATCATGATGATTTTTTTTATGTAATTGATAAAGTGAAAAATTACTGAACCGCTTAAAAACAACAATTAAAATATTTTTTTTATTAGCAACTAATAAATGAACAAGCTTTTATTAGATCTAAATGAAAAAAGTGAATCTCTAATTTGATACCCGTGTCATAGGGGTTAATGTTGAAATTATAAATCGCCATTTTGCGGTGGCTGCCATATTGGATAACAAATGGAGGCATTTAGGTAACCGTGCATTCTTATGAGTACCAAACGAGTGTGCCAAATTATAGTTCAACTGGAAACTTTGTAGTGTATCAAATTTACCTCGCAAAATTTGATGACAGACACGACACTGCAGTGAAACTAAAGAAAAGCTTATAAAATTCCTTTGCATATAGAGAGCTACATTATTAGCGAGTAACATAGGGTATTTTATATTGTACCCGTGCAAAGCCAGGCCGGTAGTTATAAAATAAAGTCGTCCGCTACGTCTATTTTGTCTATCTGAAGAAACTTAACAAGTTCTAAACCGATTTTTATACGATTTTCACCAAGCATAGAATGCTGTGATTATCACATCACTCTCGCGTTGTCGACCACACATGTACACTTTCACGTCTTATTGCTTCACCATATTATACTCGTTTAAATGTCGATGCCCACAAAATAACCATTCAATTGCACCTCTTTCATTGAACGCCATTCGATTATACCTAGTTTTATAGTAGAATTAATGATTATATATATATATTAAATATGTCTGCTGACTAAGCGACCACTGTATCACTGTGGCGCTAGTTTCGTTTTGTTTACAATATAGTGTCGACCACTAGTGTTTTTTTATTGTTTACTTTATTTTTGTATAGTTGTTTTATTGCGAAAAAAAAAACAAATTAAGGAACTTAATTCGCCGTCCAAAAATAATGGACTCTGGTCAAATCATAATAAGATCAATAAATTGTTAATATAAATGATATAAACTATTTACTTCGTATTTTAATAACCATTTCGTTGACAGATTTTCGCTGACAGTACACAAGAAAACCTAACTTAACCGGAATCACTCATCTCTCACTCATCAACTCACATACATAATGATTCATGTAGCAAATCGGCGTTTAATCAGTTAGCTGGTCGTCCTCCAGCCTGCACTGTTGAACGTTGTGTTCAGCCACTCGCCTAAACTATGATTAGACGTGTGATTGAATGGCATTGTTCAGTGAAAGAGCTAGGCCGTAATTAAATGGCTATTATAACCAGTTGGTTTTTTTATATGAGAGGGGGTCGAGCATGTGCGTCACCTGATGGAAAGCAATCAACACCGCCCATGGAGATCAACAACCCCAAGGGGTCTCCAATTCGTTGCCAGCCTATACTCCTTCCTCTCTTTCTTTCTTGTGACCTCACTCACTCGCCGGAAAACAACAACCCTCAAGGGAATTGTTAATTACTGCGGTATTCTGTGAGGTGGAGGTACTCCCCCTTTTGGGCAGCTTAAAAATACTCTATACCTCTCTTTTCGCCAGAGCCTCGTTTGTCAGTTAGCATGTTTCACCACGTGCAGGTAAGGTTGGCTACGATATAGATACCATAAGGCCCAATTACCTGAAGGTAGCTTATAGCTGCAACCACTTGTCGCGTTTACCACTACTTCTTCTTTAATAAAAGTAGGTCGTTGTTAAATTAAACCGCCTCTTTTCTTAAAAACACTACTCAGTGTAACTTCCAGTGTTCTTTTTATTGGGAAACTCTCGATTTTCCGGCGACCTCCGAGGAGGGACACCGATTAATGGACCGGAGGTACATTTAATTAATTGCTGTTTGAAAGAAATGCTCTCTACTAAAGTTTGCGAAAATTTGTTTTCATGAAATTACGGAAATGTCATCTTAAATATTAAATGAGGTGTTAACGACCGTAAGTAATATTTAAGTATTATAGCTACATTCATTATTCATCATCATCATTATCAGCCTGTATCTACCCGCTGCTGGTGGGGCTTAGACCATAGGGGCCCCTCCGTTTTCCGTTTCCAGCTTCTTTTTTTATTTTGCCGGTCCATCTACAGCGGGTGCGCCCAGTTTGTTGCTGAAGGCGTTGTTCATAAAAAAATATATAAAAGAATTAAATCTGAATGCTCCTCATCTAGCATGCGCATCCATGCAGACATGAAGTATAATCACGATTTTCAGCGAAATTCATTGAGCTTATGAAATCGTCCGGTCGTTCTGTCTGTCCGTTGCCATGAAACTCAAAATTTCGAAAATCTGACTTTGGATTCGTGTAAAGCATCAAAAAGTAGTACTGTAAAGTGACCTTGGTTTTCCGAAATCAACTCGGGATTTCGAAAAAAAAATCGCTATGGTGGCGCATGCTGCGTGTCCGATGTTTAAAGTTATAATATTCACTGTCTTCGTGTAACCACAAACATTCATTTATAATGTCAGGAAATTATTGGAAAATCAGAGCTAGAAAAACTCATTTCCGGATCTGGTAACCCTTTTTCATGAGAGGGGCGCAATTGAGCATGTAGGTCACGTGATGGAAAGCATTTACCACCGCCCATTGAAATCAGCAACACCAAGGAGTGACCGTTCCGTTGCCAGCCTTTTAAAGGAAATACAGACTCTGTTCTTGAAGGCTCCCATGTCGTAATTGTTCGGAAATACTGCTGAGGGAAGTTGCTTCCACAATTTGACAATTCATGGTATAAAATGTCTTAGAAACGTACTGTAGTAGATGGCCAATTATCAAGATGATATTGCTGAAATTTTAACTTACAGCGAGTTGTATGATAGTGGAACTCAGCGGCAGGTATCAAATCAAACAGCTCATTCGAGCACTCGCCGTGATATATTTGACATAGAACGCAAGGAGACGCTAAATCTCTACGTGTAGAGACAGAATCCAATCGACTAATCCTACTTGCAACTCAACACTCGCGATTTGCCGGTCCTGTAAAAAAACTCTTCATATCCTTTTTGGAAAACCCTATGCTGCAATTTCATAGTAAACCCTTGACGGGGAACCATTCCAGAACTTAATAGTACGATAGAGATGAAGCCTTTCTCAAATCGCACTGTACGTGATCATTTCTCCCAACTCGAACATTTCTATAAATTTGTGTCCGATGTTGTCCTTGCAACAAATAAAAAAAAAACAGCTATCCTTAAGTTCATTGCCTGCCATCGCTTTCACAAAACCAAAAGAAAATTAGCCCACCTTAATCCATTCAAATATAAACTCAAAGCGAAAAGAAATACAATACAAATTAGGTTAACAACTACCTAACAGAGATATCCGAAAGAATCCCTCCGGGTACTTCATTAGCGGATTCTTTGAGGGCGGTGTGACGTCATCCACCAACAATGGCCGCCGCCCCATTGTTGAGGTAAGAAATTGCCGCCCAAGGATTGGGACGTTTTGTCAAATTTCACGTCCTATTTTTCAGGTAGAGATAATCTTGATGAAAAGATGGGCTTTGAGATTTTTAGGTTTTTAGTGTGGAAATTGCTTAGTTTACTGTTTGCTGCATGCTGTACGAGAAGGCCGTTAAGTCTGGAGGTCATGATACGCGTGGCTATCATCATACCATCTTCCCTGTTCCTATTTTCGACTACTAATGTGTCAATATATGACTACTAATGTTTAAATTACTGCCGTGGAAGGACGTGGGTACCCACCACGAGTATCTTCTCCCAAGAAAACCTCATGAACTCAAAGTTACAGACAGATAATGGCTCGTTGGCCGATCCGACTAACACTCGGCGCCATCCAGTTGCCGTGCTGGTTGATGTGAAATTGGCGACCGAAGCTTCCAACAAGTGTTACGTCAGGCCTTGGGAGGAAGTCCTGTGACAACGAAGCAAAGGCTCATCAGATCACCAGACTCGGTATTAGCGAGACTCATATGTGGGGACAGGGACATTTCAAGACAACATCAAGAAGCACTCTTTTTTTTTTTTTTTTTTTTTTTTTATACTACTTCCGGTGGCAGACAAGCATACGGCCCGCCTGATATGAAGCGGTTACCGTAACCGTATTAACGCTCGCAACATAATATATCACTTACGCTCCGCCACCCCCGCTGCCAACGCAGCATCTCCTTCTTTTCTGGTGACCTCACTCACTCGCAGGAACACAACAACCCTCAAGGGAATTGTTATTTGGCTGCGGTATTCTGTGAGGTGGAGGTACATTCCCCAGTGGGGTAGCTTACAATTACGCTCCCTACCTCTCTTTTCGCCAGAGCTTCGTTTGTCAGTCAGCAGGGTGCACCACGTGCAGGTGAAGTTGGCTTTGGTTTAAAGATGTTGATAAACCACTTACACCCCAAAGTTTACTTTTCAGGTAATGAGCACTATAGCAGGGAAAGCGTTGCTTTACTGCTTCCGGCAGGCATGACCAAATATGTCCTGGGGTACAATCCTGTCTCAGACAGAAGACGCCGCAGTCTGGACGGCTCTTGAATAAATCTAAGATATAATCCGCGATGGAATATGTTTAACTTTTAAAATTGGCTCACTATAACCTTTTTAATTGTAACGCTACACTTCACTGTCAATCCTCTCTGTCTCTCATGCAGACGAAGTTGCATGGGTTAGCTAGTAGTAATATAAAGTAATATCTCCGTCAGATGGTCAAACTGCGTGCAGCCTAATCGTTATCACCGTATACCTATTATAAACAGATATATAGGCGAACACGGATGTTTGCGAGGAATTCCAAATACCCACTTATTGGTCGTATTTTACGAGCCACGCGTGACGTTGGGATCCTATCGCTTCTAATGAAGAAATAACGCATTCACGGCGATCCTACTGCTTATTTATAGGATCATATACATTATATACTAACAATTTGGCCTGGTTTCGCCTCATTCGCGATTTTGACGAGAATACCGTCTTTGAAATTCTTCCATAGAGAGGCAATTCAAAAAAAAAAAACCGGACAAGTGCGAGTCGGACTCGCCCATCGAGGGTTCCGTAGGTACGTAATATCATTATTAAATTTGATATTTTTCATTATAAATAAGAAATAATGCGTCAAAAAAATATATATTTTTTTTTTTTTTTTTATACTACGTCGGGTAGCAGACAAGCATACGGCCCGCCCGATGTGAAGCGGTTACCGTAGCCATATTAACGCTTGCAACATAAAATATTGCTCGCGCGCCGCCACCCCCGCTGCCAACGCAGCATCATCTTCCTTTCTTTCTGGTGACCTCACTCACTCGCAGGAACACAACAACCCTCAAGGGAATTGTTATTTGGCTGCGGTATTCTGTGAGGTGGAGGTACATTCCCCAGTCGGGTAGCTTACAATTACGCTCCCTACCTCTCTTTTCGCCAGAGCTTCGTTTGTCAGTCAGCAGGGTGCACCACGTGCAGGTGAAGTTGGCTTTGGTTCAAAGATCTTGATGAACCACTTACACCCCAAAATATATTTTGCAATGAGTACATCAAGCCCCTTCATATGATACCCCATTTGAACTAGTAGTTTCAATTTGAAATTTCGACACCCTATAAAAAATATAGACCCCCTATTTTTTAAGATCTATTTACAAATGTATAGTTTTGAGATTTATTCCTGTACTTGTAGTCTATAACGATGTTACTTGCCAAATTTCATAGTTCTAGGTCAACGGGAAGTACCCTATAGGTTTTGATTCCCTTGAGTGTGTCGAAATATTCGTTTTTTGATGAAGAAACGGCCGTAACTTTTTTCTACGTAAACTTAGCAGTTTGATTTTTTTTTAACTTCATGGGACCATAGACCTGAGTAAACAGTTCAAATTTTAGCTTGATACCTCCACGCATTCTCGACATAGAAATTCTTGACAGACAGACAGACAGACAGACGGACAACAAAGTGATCTTATAAGGGTTCCGTTTTTCCTTTTGAGGTTCGGAACCCTAAAAACGAATGATAACAAAATCGGATGATACAGTTTGGTGTTGCAGCTACATATCTATCATCTCCATCCAAAATTCAATCACACCGCTGGATAGATGAAGGATCAAATAATTTGTTACGCTAAGTAAGGAATATGGAACATCGCGTGCGGGAGAGAGGGAAGCGCTGCCATTTTGAGATAATTTTAGTTCTTAAAACATATTCATATAGAACACACATATCCATGAGACAGGCACAACCAACGAAGTCTCATCAAGAAGTAACGAGCCGTGAATTAATCTTATTTCTTGATTGTACTTCAGTTCTCGATATTTCAATCATGGCAAGTCTCGATATTAGCGGTGGCTCAATCGAGTCGTCGAATGTCTCCGGGGACTTCCAGCAAATTGGTGAATAAATGGAACTGTGATTGAATTTATAGTACAAACCTTATGAAATGGAACTTGACTCGGGATACTAAAGAACTTTCAGAGAAATATGACTGAAAAAGTGTTAGTGATTGTAAAATCTATAGTAAGCTGAAAGTTACTTTGTATAATTGACTATAGAATAAAGAAAATGAAAAATAGAATAAATATTTTAAAAATGAAAAATTTTACCTCCCCCGCCTAGGATTTGAATCCACGATCCTCTCGATTACCGGTCGAGTGCTCTTCTAACTGAACTGCCAGGATGGTTTGTGATGGTGGTGAAGTTTTGCATTTTATATTTTACTGTTTTTAGTCGCAGTGTGGCGCCATCTACCTATTAAGTATTAAACTATTAATCAAAAAGCACTATGTATTATTGTGCATAACAATCATAACTGAGATTTTGAAAATTATTGTGCTATGTAACTAGTTACCCGTTAAGAAAATAGAAGAATATTTAAAATGTACCGAGTTATGTCCTCCGCCAACCCGCAGTTGAGCCGTGTGGTGGAATATGCTCTATATCCCTTCGATTGAAGGGAGGCCCGTATCCCAGCAATGAATAAGGGCTGACGACAATGCCGACGAGTCATGCCCCCGTATTTTTTAAATGTCATGTTCATTTCTGTTGAAATAAAATTCTTCCATCTTGTTTCTGGCTTTAAAAGGACAGCTAAGATTAGAAATATTATTTCATCCTACTTACTACACGTAGACGTAGTCGAGAGTGACATAAATAAATATTCCTGGACAAATTACAGGGACTAGATGGCCGTATCTAGTCCCAAACTAAGCAAAGCTTGTACTATGGATACTAGATAACTGATATTGTACTCAGACATTTTTTTTTTTTGTAAATACATACACAGTTAACACTCACTCAGACAAACAGACATATTCATGAACATAAATATTTGTCTTGTGCGGGGATCGAACCCGCAACCTTGGAGTCAAAGTGGCCATTACTAACCATTCCACTACCGATCTCGTCATTGACATCGACATGTTATGCTTCTTTTTAACCGACTTCAAAAAAAGAGGAGGTTCTCAATTCGACTGAATTTTTTTTTTATGTATGTTCTTCGATATCTTCGAGAATTGTGAACCGATTTTCAAAATTATTTTTCTAGTGTATACTTTTTTACAGAGAACGAGTTAAAATTTCTGGTAAATGACAGCGCCATCTAGTTCCAAATAAAACAAAGTTTGAAAAGATGGTACTAGATCAGCGGTTTCCAACCTTTATTTGTTCGGGGACCACTTCCAGGTCCCAATTGTCCTATAAATTTACTACACTGTATCCCGAGAAAACAATGTTTAGATCAATATTGCTCAATCTTTTACATTATACGAGTAATTTTGTACCACGGACCTTGATTTGGATTTGGCCCACTGGTTGGAAACCCCTCTACTAGATACTCGTTAGACCTTCACGGGTTCCAATTCCGCATAATGTCTCAAATCCATATCTTTACATATTATATTTATCTTTTAAATTACGCCTTGTCTGTTTCCAGTATCTACATAAAATTCTCGATACAAATTGCAGATTCCCTCAAAATAATTCATGTAGCTCCCAACTCGGGTTATAACTCGATTCGTCTTGCTCGACTCGGATAATCTGTTTGACAAATCGGTCTATTTGTTACTCTCGGCGGCGAGACATTTGTCGGAACTCGCCTTATCTAGGTGTATTCAAAATATTTTAGAAAAATTTAAACTTGATACGGTCTCGTGTCCATATTGCTATGCTACACTCTGGAGCCCAGAGGATTGTCAAGTCATTATTTCCCCATTTCCGTAGAACTATAATTGTCTTGTGCCCGGCCTCAGGGACATGCTAAAAATACCGCCAGGAATCGTCTTGTTCCTCCATCACTTGTAATAAGTCAACAGTAAAAACGATAGTGCAATTGTTCTGTTGTTTTGCACGACTTCTTGGAATGACTCGACAGCACCGATTCAAACACTTTTAAGCAAAGATTGTACTAATTTTATGCACTCAAATCATTACTTTTCTTTACTTTCAGTGCGGTGTAATATGTTGGCCCGAAGCTTTGCACGTTGCAGTACAGAGGTAAAAATAACCTTATTTAAAGCTTACTGTCAAACGCTATATACGTGCAATCTTTGGGTTAACTATACACGGCGGGCTTTCAATGCTCTCCGAGTACAATATAACAACGCATTCAGGGTGATGTTGGGGCTTCCGCGATACTGCAGTGCCTCAACTATGTTCGCTATAGCGCACACCAACGATTTTTATGCGGTGTTGCGCGGAAGAATAGCATCGTTGATGCGCAGAGTTCGCGGGAGCGCCAATAGCATCCTGGAAGTTGTTAGAGACAAACCTGACTGTCACATCTGGAGGCACTGGATACAGACTCATGTTGTTGTACCTAGTGCCTCCAGGGGACGTGGCGGGTATTATTTAAATTAGGATTATTTAAAATATTTATATTTGAAATAATCCTAATATAAATGGATTTATAATGATCTGTATTTTAAATAAAACTAATGTAGCTTGTAAGTTTCTTTTACTAACAAAATATGGACCACAAAGTCTGCAATAAAGTGTTTTTTTTTTTTTTTTTTTTTTTTTTTTATTATTTTTTATTACTTGCACCACAATACACTATCTCTATTGTCAATGAATATCATTATAGATTAAATTATGTAATTTTATGTTGTTTAGAAGCATAACCGCACTCATTAAGTTGGTGCAAAAAAGTCCAGTAGGTTCCTTATGACGTCTTGGGGAGCACTATGAAAGTTTTTTTTTTAATTTCCACGGGATACCGGGATACAAAGTTGCTGGCGCTACCATACAGTAATTTACAGTGTCGATAAAATTAATGTCGCCTTCGTGTGATATGGCTATGTGGCTTAAGGACGCTGGACACTGGTTAATCCGGACAATTTCGTTCGTGGCCGCCCTTTAGGGGAATCACAGAAACTATATACCATGAAGTCAAAGTCAAAATATCTTTATTCCTTGGACTTTATAAAGCACTTAGAAACGTCATACAAATTAAATATAAGACATGTATCTAAATCATTACTACTCTAAATCCGCAGAGCTTAGATGCACTTTCATCATACTATCTGTGAAAGTGAATTTAAGTGCCAGTTCCGGCGACGGGGCTTCTTGAGAAGAACTGGCAAGAAACTCAAGGCCGACTCTTTTAATTGCCAATATCGTTACATTAGACACAAATACAATCATTAACATAATAAGAGCAATTCATTTCCAAATACTTTTATCATTTAAGTAATCTGAGATACAATAGTAAGCCTTTTGACATAGTCTAGTTTTGATAAATCTTTTAAATTTACCCATGGATAATTTAAACGCGTCATTTGGAAGTTTATTGTAGAAGCGTATACATTGACCTGGGAACGAGTTAGAGATTTTATGGAGCCTAGTAATATGCACAGCGAGTTTGTTTTTATTTCTTAAATTTAATTGATGGAGATCACTGTTTTTCCTAAATTTAGTTTGATTTTTATGAACGTAAATAAGATTTTCATAAATATATTGAGAATGTAATGTCATAATATTTATCATATATCCTGGGACTCATCATTTAAATAGCACGGATAGCTCGCTTCTGGAGCACAAAAATTGAGTCTACATCCGCAGCACTACCCCAAAGCAATAAACCATATGACATAATGCTGTGAAAATAGCTAAAATAAACTAAACGCGCAGTGTCAACATCAGTCAGTTGACGTATTTTCCTTACGGCGTAAGCTGCTGAGCTGAGTCTACCTGATAACATTTCTATATGTGGGCCCCATTGTAATTTAGAGTCTAATGTTATACCAAGGAAGACAACCTTATTGACCAATTCCAATCTCTCATTGTCCATCACCACACTGGTTTTTACTTGATTCACATTTTTTTGTAAAAAATCTAACATATTTGGTTTTACTACCATTTAAAAGTAGGTTATTAGCACAAAACCAGTTTACATCGTCAATTTCTGATTGTTGTCTATTTACCTTAAAAATTAAAGAAGTGTCATCTGCAAACAATACTATTTCGTGATTATTCTTTACAAGATGAGGTAGATCATTAATGTACACGAGAAACAGGAAAGGGCCCAAAATAGAGCCTTGAGCACCCCCATCGCTACAGTTGATCCATGTGATCGCTTTCCATTAACATCTACTTTCTGAACCCTATCACCCAGATAAGAAGTAAGAAGATCAAGAGCGATGCCTCTTATACCATAGTGGTGTAATTTTCTGACTAGAGTTTCATGCTGCACACAATCAAAAGCCTTAGATAAGTCACAAAACACCCCATAAGCGTCCCGTGACTCCTCCCAAGCTTCATATATACATTCTAGTAATTTTACCCCTACATCACATGTTGACCGTCCATGAGTGAAACCGAATTGTTTAGTGTGCAGCAGATTATTTTCATTAAAGTAATTAAGTAACTGAGCGAGAATTAGTTTTTCAAAAATCTTACTAAATGTAGGTAGTATTGATATTGGTCTGAAGTTTGTGGGGTCTAATGTACTACCTGATTTAAACAAAGGAATAATTTTGCTTAATTTCATCAAGTCAGGAAACACACCACAATCAATACATCTATTAAATATCACAATTAAGGCGGGAGCAACAATGTCAAATAAAGATTTTATAATATGTACGGAAATGCCCCATAGATCAGCCGTTTTCTTAATATTAAGTGATTTAAATGCAACTTTAAAATCAGACCCATTAACATGACGGAAATGAAAATCGTTATAAAATTCAGGCACATTATCTTTAATTAATGACTCTGCAACGGAGGTGGAAGAGCCCAAGGCACTAGTTAAAGTGACAGGGAAAGCAGAAAAAAATCTTTCAAAAGCATTGGCAACTTCTAAATCTGACTTGGTAACATGACCATCGATACTTAATTTAAACTCTGAATCCTTTGTCCTACCCTTCCCAGTCTCTTCATTGATAACCGTCCAAGTGGCTTTAATTTTATTACTACTATGTCTAATTTTTGATTTAATAAATAAAGATTTTGCTACTTGACAAACGCGTTTGAAAATTTTCGAATATGATTTTACATGTTCTTTAAATTCTTCACTATTATTGAATTATCTTTCATAGTATAACATGTACAAAGTATGCCTACTCTTATAAAATTTATAAGAGTTATAATATAAATACCTACGGTTGCCCAGTCACCAAAGACAAGGCTATTGGTAAAAGTAATTTCCTTGGAAGTAAATATTGATTTAAATTCGTGAAGAAATTCATTAAAAAATGAATTATACATCAAGTTAGGTTCCAAGTCATTATCTAAAAACGGTAAGTAACTAGTTAGGTTTACTCTCATACGTTCTAAGCGACTCACTGTTACTGGCACAAAAGTAATTTTTGTCTTGACAACATTTTTATTATTTATTTTAATACTTATCATTTGCCCAGAATGATCAGAATCCAATTTATTAATAATACTTTTTTGGGTTGGACTAATATCTGTATATATATTATCTAAGCAGGTAGCCGTGGTGGCACTTATTCTAGTAGGCTCCATAAATAAGTTAACTAAATTATGGGATTTAAAAAGATGCACTTATTGACTATATAATAATAAATCATCATCATCATCATCATCTCAGCCATTGAACACTGCTGGACACAGGCCTCCCCTCTAGATCTCCAATAAGACCGGTTGGAAGCGGCTTGCATCCAGCGCGATCCTACGGTCTTAATGAGGTTGTCTGTCCACCTTGTGGGTGGACGTCCTACGCTGCGCTTGCCGGTACGTGGTCTCCACTCGAGAACCTTTCGACCCCATCGGTCATCCGTCCTCCGTGCTATGTGCCCTGCCCACTGCCACTTCAACTTGCTAATCCGCTGGGCTATGTCGGTAACCTTGGTTCTTCTACGGATCTCCTCATTTCTGATTCGATCTCGCAGAGAAACTCCGAGCATAGCCCTCTCCATAGCTCGTTGGGCTACTTTGAGCTTGTTTATAAGGCCCATAGTGAGCGACCATGTTTCAGTGCCGTAAGTCATCACTGGTAACACACACTGGTCACTTGAGGCACTGCGGTATGTCGGACGAGAAGACATCACGCAATTTTCCGAACGCTGCCCAGCCGAGTTGGATTCGGCGACTGACCTCTTTCTTGAAGTTGGACCTACCTAACTGGACTACTTGTCCTAGGTAGACGTACGAGTCAAGAACTTCAAAAACCGAGCTCTCAACAGATATTGGAGTGGGTACAACATGAGCATTACACATTACCTTCGTCTTGTCCATGTTCATTTTAAGACCCACTTGTTGAGAAACTTGATTGAGGTCTTCGAGCATCGTGCTGAGATCTTCCATCGAATTTGCCATGACTACGATATCGTCGGCAAACCGAAGGTGAGTGATGTATTCGCCGTTAACATTGATGCCGAATCCTTTATCCAGTGGTTTGATTGAATTTTAGATGGAGATAATAGATTTGTAGCTGCAACACAAAACTGTATTCCCCGATTTTTTATCATTAATTTTTTTAATTAATGATAAAAAGCAATTTTAAAGACGCATTCACGTCAAAAATATGCAACCTACCTATGAACTGGCATTTCTCATCCGTTACCGACTCTGCAAAAACCTCTTTTCACCCTTTTTGAACAACCCCATGCTGTAGTCTCCCGGGAAATTAAAAAAAAAGAACAAATCTCGACGTATCATTAGTAGAATTCGTAAAATTTCCAAAAATTACCAAAGCGCGCTGAAATCGCCGGCGTGGACCCGAAACTTGGGCGATAAGGGCGTCATGTTTATGACTATGCTAATTAGGATAATTTATATCTTCCGGTACATGTACCTCGCGATACCGGAGAGCTGTAAAAGTCCGCTTTATGATGGGGAGTGGGGCAGATCGCAGCTGATACGCGGAGAAAAATTGTTCAAAAAAACGTAACTTTTTTTTAGTTTAGACCGCTTACATAGCGAATGCGGCATTATTGATAAAAAAAAATCGCAAATTATGCAAATGGCGGAATAATTGTAATTTATGAAGATATCCACTGAATTCACTTAAAAAAATATATTTTTGGACTTTTGGATAAACCGTGGATGAAATTATGTGTTTACTCTCTTTCTTTGACGCTACTTGCGTTTTTTTTATACCACGGTCGGATGGCATACAAGCAGTACTACCAAGCTGTGGAATAAACTGCCTGTTGAGGTTTACCCAGGAAACTACAGCATGGGGTTCATCAAAAAGGGCGTAAAGAGGTTTTTACAGGATCGGTAACGCGCGTGTGATATGCATCTGGTGTTACAGGCGTCCATAAGCTACGGTAACTGCTTTCCATCAGGTGGACCGTATGATTGTTTGTCACCTTAGTGGTATAAAAAAACAGCCCGCCTGATGTGATGTGGTTACCGTAGCCATATTAACCGCTCGGCATAAACCCATAATCATCCCACTGTTGGAATACGGGTCTCTCCTCAATCGAAGGGGTTTAGAGCATACTCTACCACGCGCAATGTATCCAAACGAAATGCTATATATTCCCGAATGAACAGACTGTATCTTGAGTTATAATGTATTGGATTTAAATTGTACAAGACAGTTGAGGTCCCTGCATCTCACAAACAAGATGTAGTGGTCCCCAAACAGGAAAAGGTTGGGAAACACAGCTCTCAAGTAATATACGTCCATTATCCTCTGTGTGACAGGGGACGCCGAAACTCAATTATGGCGTAAACTGTTCGGCCAGTTCTGTACTTTTTGATTTGTTTTATATATGTTTTTGTTTGTTTCAGGTAAGTTTCAGGAAGTTTGCAGTGAATTCGGAAACATTTTTGTAAGTATAGTGGGAAAGGTAAGCCTCCGGGGTAACTTCGGGGAAACAAAACCGCTAGCTTGATTGACGGCTAAGGTATTCCAAAGTACATTGATTGCTTTATGTTTTCTCAATGTAACATTATATTTCATATTCTTCAACTAAGGAATAGATTCTGATGAAAGAAACGTACGGCATAGTCTATTCATAATCTGCCCGGGGAAATACCACACTGAGGTTGTTGAAGTACGTCCAGAGTCCGCCTCACAGAATACGGTCAAATATCAATTCCCTTGAAGGTTTATTGTCTTCCTGCATGTGAGAGTTGCTGCGTTGGCAGCGCGTGCATATTTCTAATTACCCGACTGCGACAGAAGGAGGGTTATTACCCCACTGCGACAGAAGGATATGTATAATTTTTTGGCACGCGCTGCAGCCTGAACGGCTGGATGGATTTTAGCTTGAGAGGTGTCGTTAGATTCGTATTTGCTGTAAGAGTGACACTGGGTACGTCAAAATTAAAAAAATCTAAACGGCGGATTTTTGGCGCCAAGTTCAAATGCAAATGTGCGCCGCAGTCTGGACGGTTCGATGGATTGGATGGATTTAGCTTGAGGGGTGTCATTAGATATGTATTTACTGTGAGAGCGAAATTGCATAAACAAAATAAATAAAACTAAAAAACGTAAAATAAAAACGGTAATTTAAAAAACTAAAAAATCCGACTGCTTTTCTGTGTAATTTGTTACATGTGCTCTAAATTCACTAAGCCTCCATTTCTAGAATGGGTCCCGACTGCTACATGTTTTCTTGTTTTAGGGGTTTCTCATTTCCAAATTACACCGAAAAGTCGGGTTTTTTAGTTTTTTAAATGACCGTTTTTATTGTATACAAGAATTGCTTGTTTAATAGTATTCTTCTTTTTTGTTACGCTCTTGACACGGCGGTCGTGGTCGTTATGATGGAGGTATGGGGGCTGTCGTCGCTCATCTCACGATCTCTTGCTATCTCGTCCGAATCGAGGCACTCCTGGTACACTCATGCAATGGACCACCCACAGCAGACTTTATCTGGTCGGTCCATCACATGGGTGATCTGCCCCGAGGTCTTGTACTAATAATTGTGGTGTTTAATAGGATGATATATCAGGGGTTTTTACAGGAACGGCAATGCGTGAGTGATGCTTCTGGTGTCGCAAACCTCCATAGTCTGCGATGACTGCTTACCATCAGGCAGGTCGTACGCTTGTTTGTCACCCTAGTCGTATAAAAGAAATAAATATAAAGTATAAATATTCCTGGACAAATTATGCAAATCTTGTAATATGGGTACTAGATAACTAATGTACATATATATACAAAATGTATTTATGTATATATATACATACATTGTATTTATATATACATTTTGTAAATACATACATGTAATACGTAGAAAAAACTCAGACCAAGACAAACAGACATGTTCATGCACACAATTTTTTGTCTTGAGCGGATATCGAACCCGCAACATCGGAGTCAAAGTGGCCACTGTTAACCATTCGACCACCGAGCTCGTCATATAAAAGTAATGATATATTATTAAGGGCGATTTTCCCCTGACGCTTTGCAGTTATTGTCAACATAGTAACGAGGACATTGGGCATGGCCAGGAGTTATTGGAAGGTGAAATTGCCAATATAATTTCACACAATAGCCGATTATTGGTCTTATGACAACAGTAACAGCCAATCGGAGCCATTTTGCATGTATTTGCATACCGTTAGCTATCGGTAATTACACCGGTTCTGTATCGTTGTGGGAAATTCATGACATAGGCGGTACTATCGAGGATGGCATTATGCCATAAGCATATATCATTTAAATAAATAAATATTCCTGGACAAATTACCGCAATCTAGTCCCAAACTAAGCAAAGCTTGTACTATGGGTACTAGATAACTGATACTATACATAAATACATTTTTTTTAAATACATCCATGTATTTCCAAACACCCAGACAAAGACAAACACACATGTTCATGCACACAAATGTTTTTTTTTTTGTGTGAGGATTGAACCCGCGACCTCGGAGTCAAAGTGGCCATTACTAACTATTCGATCACCAGACTCTTCATTTATTGTTTTTCGGGTAGCTAAATTCGGTGTTGCGGCATAAAAAATACAAAATATCTTATTTAAATAAATGGAAAATTATGCTACGTTACGGTTACTTACCTAAATATAATTTAAGAGATCTTCTAAACCAACGTAGCCTCTGATTTATCAGTGGTCCCACACTAGGCAGAAATGCCTGTCCTGTGGTGTCCTTGATTCCTTTAACATAGCTATCAAAATTAAAAACATCGGACGCGCAGCATGCGCCACCATAGCGAAATATATATATTTTTTTTCGAAATCCCGAATTGATATCGGAAAACCAAGGTCACTTTACATTACTACTTTTTGATGCTCTACACGAATCCGAAGTCAGAATTTCTAAATTTTGAGTTTCATGACAACGGACGGACAGACAGAAGGACCGGACGATTTTATAAGCTCAATAAATTTCGCTGAATGTATTCAAGATTATAAAAAATAAATTTATGTTCAATAAAAGAGTTAGCCGTATAATTGAACGACATTATAGAAATAAGTATTTACACATAAATATAAAATACCTAACAATATATTTGTACAAAACTCATAAAAATATTAAAAAAAAAAACATAAATAAACTGTCGCCTTAAATGGTTACCCACAAATAGCGTTCCGAGAAGGCTGCCAACATTACCCCACTGGATAGTAACACTGTAAATCTGCATGGCGCATAAAATTTATAATAACAGTTTCCTTCTTCCATTTCCCTTTTTTTAATGAGGCATTAACCCATTCCGTGTGGTCTCCGGCAGACTAGAATATAATCACTCCGTCTCTTCCCGTGGATGTCGTACAAGACGACTAAGGGAAATACGAGTACATTATAAAACATCGATCAGGCCTCCCCAACCCGTCTGGCCAGCGTGGGGAGTGTAGGCCAAATCCTCCTGTCTGTGACGGACGAGAGGGTCGTGCTCCTGTAGTGGAGACTTAAATGACCTGATGATGATGATGATGATTAACCCATTCTGAACTGCGACTTTTCAAGCCGCCTAAAGGCCACTGACTTGGCTTAACGACTGTCATCTAATGACAACAGCCGAGACCTACGACTTAACGTACCCTACGAAACATGGAGAAGCGCGAGATAAAAAAACCCACCCATGGAGAGGCTACGGTCGACGTTAACTTGCATAATGTCACTTTCGCACAATGTGACTATCGTAGTTACAATGTCTCCCTACTCTCTTGTTCATTTTTGGACTATCTAAGTTGCCAAATGCTCGTTGAAATAACACTAATCGAGTTCTGGACGAGTGGCCTTTCACATCTCTTTTTAGGATTTGAAACAAAGATGAGTTTTTTTTTAGGAATGTCGATCTGTTTTCCTCATTGAAAAAACCTCGGCTTGCGGTATTTATGCTCGCCCAACCGGAAGACGCAAACTTATCTCGACCGAGTTGTGCTGTTAGAAATTAGACATTCGCAGCCTTTGTATCGTACATGGCCGCAACGCTCGTTATAGTCGACCATTAATTCAAGCCGGCCGCACTGCACCAACTCACAAATCATTCTGCGTACGTTTCTGACAGCGTGCCGTAATACAGTTTAAGCTATTCGATGGAAGAAAAAATCTCTTTAGTCCACGGACCTAGTATGTCTACAGGTTTGTTTGTTTGTTTGTTTGTAAATCTTTATTGCCATAACAATTAGTTCACAAGGCGGGCTTATACCTTTAAGGCAGTTTTAAAGGGAAGTGTCCGCCCTTGTACACATTTTAACAGCAGTTTAAGGGATGTATTTCAATGAACCTGTGAGTGCCTGAAAGGAATCTGTGATTGACAGTGAAGAAAGGGAGCAATAAAAAAAATAGAAAAGCTTACGCGGGTGTCAGTTTGCTATAGATAAACCAAAAAACCAGACAAGTGTGAGTCGCGCACCGAGGGTTCCGTACGTAGGATCATTATAAATAACATAAATAGTTTAGGAATCTAACCCCTATTTAAAAAAATAATTATAAATGTATAGTTTTGAGATTTATTCTTGTACTTGTAGTTTAAAATGATGTTACTTGCCAAATTTCAGAATTCTAGGTTAACGGGAAGGGAAGGTTACCCTATGGGTTTTGATTCCCTTGAGAATGTATCGAAATATGCGTTTTTTGCTGAATAAACAGCCGTATCTTTTTTTTACGTAAATATAGCAGTTTGATTTTTTTTACAACTTCATGGGACCATAGACCTGAGTATATAGTTCAAATTTCAGCTTGATATCTCTACGCATTCTCGACTTAGAGGGTCTTGACAGACAGACAGACTGACTACAAAGTGATCTTATAAGGGTTCCGTTTTTCCTTTTGAGGTACGGAACCTTAAAAATGAAATAGAAACCATATAAAAACAGAAGAACGACCAGGGGGCCCTACCGCCGATTTTGACGTGACAACGTCTTATAAATTGGTTAGCCGGGTGACACTTCAAGAAACTGGCTCACGTTATGCGCTTACAATGAGAGCGAGTGAAAGGCACGCGTCCCTTCTAAGAGCGAGAGAGACAGACATAAAAAGTGAAAGGCATGCGTCCCTTCCACTCGAAAACATTTTACCACTCAAAGTCGTTGTCACGTAAAACTTTCGCCCGTATACCGACTTTACAGGCAACCAATTTTTTTTGGTTGCGAAGATCAAAGTTTAGCTTAGATTGGCGGTAATTTAGAAACCATAGAGCTCTACCAAATAAGCTGAAGATGTTTATTATTAACTTATACCTAAGATCTATTTTGGCGATCAAAAAATACGAGTACGATAGTAATCCGCTTCAGCTTCGGCAGTAGGGCTCCAGGTTTGCCAGATTGGGCTACTTGATGCCCTTCAGCGACTACAACAATATCCAATTGGCGACTTGTCGCCTATGGGCTACTTCAAATTCCGGTTGGGCGAGCATAAATACCGAAAGCCGAGGTTTATTCGATGACAAAAACCAATCGACATTCCCAAAAAGATTTGGTTGTCTGTAAAGTCGGTTAATGGACGAAAATTTCACATGATAACGTCATAAGAAAACATCGGCCGATGGAATGGAAGAGAGATAGATGCGTCACAAGCCGAACACTTAGGCCGATCGTGTCTCTCTACCGCTAGTTCCGCGCTCTCGCTTGTATGCTCGGCTCAGTCGGAACGTGACAATGAGTCATGCTTTTTTGTGCATGCAGCTGGCGTTCATCGATGTCAAAACTCATCTTCGTTTCAAATCCTAAAAAGCTTACATTAAATCGTTTAAATAAAACTCGATTTGTGTTATTTCAAAGAGCATTTGGCAACCCTGAACATGCTGCGATGATGTGTTGCATGCTGCGATGATTTGTCGATTCGTTGCCGCTGTCAATTTGTCGGACGTCGGCGACGTCGCGTGACACATTGCTAGTGCACCAACAATAGGTGATATTGAGGTGTTATTTTAGAGTGGATTATTACCAACTAACTTGTGCCTGTGGCTTTACCCGGCGTAAACACAGTACCGCATTATGAAGTATTCTATGTTGAGATGATACTTTTATACGTCTAGTGCCAATCAAGTATAAGTTCCGCCGGATGTGAATCGGCTACCGTAGCCACATAAACGCTCATGATATGTCACTCGCGTACCGCCACCCCCGCTGGCAACTCTAGGGAATCGTTGCCGCTGTCAATTTGTCGGTCGTCGGCGACGTCGCGTGACACATTGCTAGTGCACCAACAATAGGTGATATTGAGGTGTTATTTTAGAGTGGATTATTACCAACTAACTTGTGCCCGTGGCTTTACCCGGCGTAAACACAGTACCGCATTATGAAGTATTCTATGTTGAGATGATACTTTTATACGTCTAGTGCCAATCAAGTATAAGTTCCGCCGGATGTGAATCGGCTACCGTAGCCACATAAACGCTCATGATATGTCACTCGCGTACAGCCACCCCCGCTGGCAACTCTAGGGAATTATAATAAATATTCCGATACAAATTGCATACTGCCATCTAGTCCCAAACTAAGCAATGCATGTACTAGTACTAATTATTTAATTTAAGTATAATATCAGAAATCTAAATAACTGATATTATTCTTAAATACATTTTGTTTTTGTAAATTCATACTTAATACACAGTTTCGCCATTCGTGGTATAAAATGTCTTAGGAAACGTACTTACTGTAGTAGGTCGCCAATTATCATGATGATATGGATGGAATTTTAATTATGTCGAGTTGTACGATAGTTGAACTCAGCGGCAGTTATCAAATCAGACAGCTCATCTGAGCATTTCCCGTGATATAATGTTCATGCACTCAAATATTTGTCTTAGGCGGGGATTGAACCCGTCTCAAAGTGGCCATTACTAACCATTCGACCAACGCGCTCATCATTATTACGAGATTTGTTCAACTTTATAAATAGTAAAGTTCATCTTTAAAAATCATTACGTCAATAAATAAATAAATATTATCAGACAAATTACACAGCGCCATCTAGCCCCAAAGTAAGCGAAGCTTGTGTTATGGG
The DNA here is from genome assembly GCA_937001555.2 of Hypsopygia costalis. Classification (NCBI taxonomy): domain Eukaryota; kingdom Metazoa; phylum Arthropoda; class Insecta; order Lepidoptera; family Pyralidae; genus Hypsopygia; species Hypsopygia costalis. The sequence goes on along the minus strand of OW443350.2, from coordinate 19,439,890 downwards.
TCTAGACAACTGATAAACATACGTAAATACATTTTTTTTTGTAAATACATACTTATGATACATAGAAAACACCCAGACTAAGACAAACAGACATGTTCATGCACACAAATGTTTGTCCTATGTGGGAATCGAACCCACGAGCGTTGGTGTCGAAGCCGCGTCATTGACCGCTACGCCACCGAGCTCGTCAATCGTAATCTTTATAAATAGATTGCCAAATAACAATTCCCTTGAGGGTTGTTGTGATCCTGCGAGTGAGTGAGGTCACCAGAAAGAAAGGAAGGAGATGCTGCGTTGGCAGCGGGGGTGGCGGCGCGCGAGCAATATTTTTGTTGCAAGCGTTAATATGGCTACGGTAACCGCTTCACATCACGCGGGCCGTATGCTTGTCTGCCACCCGACGTAGTATATAAAAAAAAAGTTAAGATAAATCAAATCCCAAGACCTTCGATGTCAGCTGAAAAGACCGTATTTTCAACACTTGTACAAAGGGTTTTGAAGGTATACCGTTACCCAGCCATAAGGCTTTAGTTATGGGGTTTTACCCCATTTAACCCATGCAACGTCGACAGATAGATAGCGCCATTCTATCTATCTGTCGTCGCACAGATACGGAATTGCCTTCCTAACATTAATCAAGCAATAAAGTGTTGGCATATGATATGAAATGATCATTAATTTATATTTTTTTTTATACTACGTCGGGTGGCAGATAAGCGTACGGCCCGCCTGATGTGAAGCGATTACCGTAGCCATATTAACACTCGCAACATAAAATATCGCTCGCGCGCCGCCACCCCCGCTGCCAACCGCCGCCGCTACAACTCCTTCCTTCCTAGTGACTTCACTGGCAACTTCGAGTGACATATTCAGAAACTTTTGTGTTAGCTATAGGTAACCAGCTATGTTTAACTAATTTATTTTTTTCATCCCGGTCACTCCATACAAATGTCGCCTGTGCCGAGCGTGAATGAGCGTGTGTGCGTGCGCCGCCATACAAACTGTTGCAGATTTGTCTCAGAGGGGAGGTGAGGTCGACATAACAAGCGGCAGGGAGTGGTCATACTGCACGTAGCACTATTATTTATACTGTGGCCATACCTTTAAACAAAAATGAATATTTTATTTAAATATAATCTAGCTTTTTAATTTAATTTAAACTAGCTTTTGCTATTTGTTGCAAGCAAAGAGAACTAAAATGTTTAACATGTATTATTCATCATGCACTTTCTCTTGACTCCCATACCACAGGGATGAATGTGGAAACTATATATTTGATGAGCTCGTCGGTCGAATAGATAGCAATGGCCAACTTTGACTCCGAGGTCGCGGTGTGTGCATGAACATTTCAGTTTATCTTCGTCTGCATGTTTTCTATGTATTAAACGTATGTATTTCCAAAATAAAATAAGTATAATATCAGTTACCTAGTATACATAAATAAATATTTGTGTACAATTTACACAGCGCAGCGCCATCTAGTCCCAAATTAATGACATAATAAGACAACTGATAAATTTACTTAAATACATTTTTTTTTGTAAATACATACATATAAACAAACATGTTCAATGTTCAAAACAAACAGACATGTTCATGGAGACAAATGTTTGTCTTGCGCGAGGATCGAACCCGCAACCTCGTAGTCAAAGTAGACATTGCTAGCCATTCGACCACCGGGCTCGTCAAATCCCCATACCCATAGTACAAGCTTTGCTTAGTTTGGGACTAGATGGCAGGGTGTTATTTGTCCAGGAATATTATTATTTATAAATCGCCATATTGTGGCAACCATATTTGGTTAAAAACAAGGTATTTAGATAGTCATGAGAACCGAACGTACGTGCCTAAATTCAGCTCTATCGGACACTAGGAAACGACTCCACAACAGTAAAAATATCATCATCACGTCATTTTAGTCTCCAATACAGGAGCACGACCCTCTCTCGTCCTTCCCAGACAGGAGGATTTGGCCTACACTCCCCACGCTGGCCAGACGGATTGGGGAGGCCTGATCTATGTTTTATAATGTATTTCCATCAGTCGAAGAGATGGAGTGATTCTATTCTAGTCTGCCGGTAATCACACGGCAAAGTAAATATATAAGATGCAAAAATTCTTCACCAGCACAAACCGTCCTGTGACAGCTCAGTTGGAAGAGCACTCGACCGGTCATCGAGAGGTCCTGGCTTCAAATCCCACGTAGGTGTGGGAGGTGAAATTTTCCATTTTTATAACATTAGAAAGTAGATGAAATTGAATTTGCAGTTTTTATAGATAAAACTAAATAAAAGTTTATCAATCAAAATACTGGTGAAACTAAATAAAAGTTTGTAAAATATATAAATAAGTGAAGGCAAAAAAAGCTGGGATCCAATTTCAAGGTCTCATTACATTCAGCATCGCCTGATATATTAAAATTTGAGATCTTTTTCAGAGATATTATATCTTTTCAGCGCCGTGAGATTAATTCCTTTTGAGATATCACGAATTTACACTTCAAATGTCTGGGGTTTCCATGAAAATGATATTTTATTTTTTTGGTCGGGAATTTAATTGCTTTCAGAGTGTTTTGATGTTTATGAAAAAATATACGTCTGAAAGTTGTGTTTTAGTTTGAGGAACAAAAAAGTATTTTTTTATACTACGTCGTGAGGCAGACAAGCATACAGCCCGTCTGATGTGAAGCGGTTACCGTCATTATATTAACGCTCGCAACATAAAATATTGCTCGCGCGCCGCCACCCTCGCTGCCAACGCAGCATCTCCTTCCGTTCCGGTGACCTCACTCACTCGCAGGAACACAACAACCCTCAAGGGAATTGTTATATGGCTGCGGTATTCTGTGAGGTGGAGGTACATTCGCCAGTCGGGTAGCTTACCATTACGCTCCCTACCTCTCTTTTCGCCAGAGCGTCGTTTGTCAGTCAGCAGGGTGCATCGCGTGGAAGTTGGCTTTGGTTCAAAGATGTTGATGAACGCCTTACACCCTAAACTTACTTCTTCAATCAGGTTCCTTACACGTGCGTCGAATTCCTATTTAATCGAAAACCTTTTCATTTCATGCGTTTCCTTGTGTTATTCTGTAATAAATTACGAAATTGTAATATTTTTCTTTTATATCGGCAAGGAAACGTCGGAATCGAACCGAAGCTTTCGTGAGCCAGACGCGCCGACCCAGCGGTCCATAAATATCTTTACTGTTTTCCTTATTCCTTGGTTAAGGCTCCTCACGCATTCAACCCACAACGTGTTGAAGAAGAACTACGAGTAGTTATCATATTCCATGTCAGATGAATTACTTGATCACTGCCAATTCTCGTAATAATTTTTACTTACAATTGCAGAATGAAAGTGGACTGAATCGAGATTGAATTATGAATTAACTAAAATTTTTTTTTTTTTGTACCAGAGGGAAACGAGCATATGGGTCATCCATCCACCCAGCAAGACCGAAGGGCCGCCGCCGATCCGTTGTCAGCCTTTTAAGGGAAATTACTAAATAATTAATGTTATGTTAATCATTCGTCGAGTCACCCCACTGCTGGGACACGGGTCTCCCATCAATCAAAGATGTTTAGAGCATACTCCACCACGCTGACTCAACTGCGGGTTGGCGGAGGACAGTGTTTTTAAACCGATTAAGGGCCCCTGACTTGACATAACGACCGTTATCTAAAGACATTAACCGGGAACGACGGCTTAACGTGCCCTCCGAAGCATGGAGAAATAAGTATATTGCCAAGATTATGTCACGAGTTTTGTTGTCAAATTCCATACAAAATATAGCAGATGACGTAGGCAAGTTCAAATCACGTGATCAAATCTTTAAGTAAAGAACATACCTGGTGATTTTCTACCATGAATATCGTAATACTAGGGTCTTCTCTGACTTCTTCAGCCTATTGTCACCATTGGTTGTCTGCCCAAGTTTCTGCGACCAGCCCCCTTACCACCAGCTCTTACTACGATTCAGTTCAGTTCAGATTCAGTAACTTATTAAAATGCTTATTCATACCAATGAATAAGCGACTATATTTCAAATTGAATAGAGTTGCTTATTCATTGGTATGAATAAGCAATCTATTCAGTTATTGAATCGCAATAAGAGATGGTGGTAAGGGAGCAGTTCTGGGTCTCCACTCAAGTACAGCTTTACCCCACCTATTGTTTTTCTGCTGGATATGTGGCCCGCTCACATCCACTTCTTCAATCCATCACTACGGCTATATCAGTAGGCTTTGTTCTTCTCCAGATATGTATTCTATCATGAAGAGAAATACCTAACAGAGACCGCTTCATCGCTCTCTGGGTGACGAGCAGCTTATGGATAACTTGTTAAGTGAGCGCCCATGTCTCAGCTTCATACACCAATCAACAACACGCAATACACTACCGATAGCTCCAAATCCTAGCAGAATGTGGCGTTGAATCTCCTTATCTTGTACCATACTTCTCCAGGCTTACCTTTTGTCGGCCCAAGGTAGACATAGTCATCAACTCTCTCCACAGCCAGTCCATGTACAGTCAATGTGGTAGGCGTTAGTGTTCTTACAAATAATCTTTCTTTTAGCCATGTTAATTTTTTGGAGTGTATTTAGTTCATCAACATGTTTGAAGCAAAGTCAACCTCACCTGCACGTGGTGCACCATGCTAACTGACAAACGAGACTCTGACCAAAAGAGAGGTGGTATAGCATATTTTTTAAGCTGCCCGACTGGGGAAGTATCTCTACCTTACAGAATACCGCAGCCAAATAACAATTCCCTTGAGGGTTGTTGTGTTCCTGCGAGTGAGTGAGGTCACCAGAAAGAAAGGAAAAAGGATATCGCTGATACATCGTACAAATTCTTCGATTATTACTTTTCAGTCTTCCAAGTTTTTGGCAAAGAATATCGCCCTGAAATCGTATAAGAGTTACACGTTTGCCGTTGATGTGTGCTTATCTAAATTATCAACATGGCCAGAAAAAATACTTATCTACTCAACAAGTCAGATTGATATCAACATTATTCTCCACCTCAACTAAGTAGTTTATATGTCACGTTGTGTCTCCATTGTGCGATTCACACAAAGCATACCGACTCGGATATAGCCTGAAATCGTTTCCCGATTTCGCCTCACCCGTCTTGATAAACAGCCCTAATAGTACAAGATCCCGCTACATTTAAATCTATCCTCATCATTTTCTAACGAAAAGAGTTTAGTGACTCTATAACAAAAAAAAAACCTCACACGCACGTGGTGAATTAGATTAATTTCTTAGTCGTAAATTAGATTAATCGGCTCGAAAAAAGTATATGCTACTTTGGAAACAGCTTTCACCTTATGTAAGACCACAAACTTTCATATGTTTTTATTGTATTCAAGCCAGTAACTAAATTGACTAAACTCTTAGAATGGTCGAAGTACGATATTCCTTAAGTTGCAATCATACTACTGTTCAGAAAGAACGTCTGTTAGTACAATAATTATGGCATTATATTACTGCGTACCTAAATAATTACTGTGTGAATTGGTGTGAATAAACAAGACTACCTTGACATGACAAATATCATCTATTATACTTGATGCATACCAAACAATCGGAACTGTTGTCACACATTCATTAATTACCACGGTAATCTTATTTGATGTACTAAAAAAGACTACTAAGCTATTATCTACTACCAAACATGCGATATTCATTTGTTGTCTTGTGCTTGCAAGTTCGTGGTGTTGCAATTAATCATATCTAAAAATCAGTGCCAGATATACTACAGACTTTGGTTTATTTATATTCACAGTCACTTTCTTATATTAACTATGGAAGAGCGGTCACTTCTAACACAAGTAATTGTTCTGCTTAAAAGGAGTACCCAAACAATTGTAAGGACAGTGTATTTGGCAATAATAAAATATTTTCAGTTTCATTTTTTCATATGGAGAGTTAGCAAATTAATGTTTTTCTATGCAGATTAATGTTTTTCTTTTTCTTCTATATTGATTGGCATAGTAAAATTGGTGGTTTCCGGCTAGACTAGAATAAAATCACTCCGTCTCTTCCCGTCGATGTCGACTAGGCGACTAAGGGAAATACATTACCAAACACGATCAGGCCTCCCCAACCCGTCTGGCCAGCGTGGGGAGTGTAGGCCAAATCCTCCTTCTGTCTGGGACGGACGAGAAAGGGTCGTGCTCCTGTAGTGGAGACTAAAATGATCGGGTTATTCCGATCTGTTACCCTAAAGAATTCACCCTAGGGTGAATGCCTCCCCAACCCGTCTGGCCAGCGTGGGGAGTGTAGGCCAAATCCTCCTTCTGTCTGGGACGGACGAGAAAGGGTCGTGCTCCTGTAGTGGAGACTAAAATGATCGGGTTATTCCGATCTGTTACCCTAAAGAATTCACCCTAGGGTGAATTCTGGAAAACGTATGTCTGAGAATGATAGTAAAATGACGGCCTTAAATTGTAACTGTAGTTAAATATTCTTTTAATTATGGCCATAATTATTGTTATATCTCAGAAGTGTGAACGTAGCATAAAACATTGTTATTTAGCAAAAAACTTTTGTTAATTAAAGATAGTTCTTCAGATGGGTTGTAAGATAGTGGAAGTTCTCCAAACAAGCTGCTCTTAATTCAATATTGAATTCCGTATTCTCTCTTTCGAAAATGCTTCGTATGCTAATTGGCTAACCATTTGCTAATCCTGCTAAAGGTAATACGTGAAACATTTTCTGACTTAAAAGCTGCTTTAAATAATCTGCTTAATCCTTAAAAAAATTCATCAGTAGCACTAATAATTCATTACATACTAAAAACCTTTATATTTTACTTAAGATTCTTTATATTTCTATTTTGTGCTTAAAATAATTTTGAATAATAAATTAGAGTATATGAGGAGCTCGATGACGTTGTTGCGCGTGTCAATCTAATCAATCACGCAAGTTAAGCAACGTCGACCGTATCCTGTCTATAAATGGATTTATATCTCGATCTCCTCCGTGTTTTGGAGGGCATGTTAAGCTATCGGTCCCGGCTGTTGTCATTAAATGACAGTTATTTAGTTGGCAAGGCAACTGTCAGTGGTCTGTGGGCGGCTTGATAACACTGGCTTCCGTCAACCCGCAGTTGGACAGCGTGGTGGAGTATTTTCAAAAGCCTCTTCAAATTGAGGGGAGACCCCAATAGTAGGATGAATAAGTGTTGACGACGAATGAAGCTGAGGCAATATGGGTCGATCTTAACAAATTATTTTGGAATATAAATGACTCACTGTAATCTTAGAGTCGAAGCCAATCACATCTGCACGTGGTGCACCCTGTTGATTATAACAAAATAATTATAAATTCCTGACTCGAGAAGTATGTCTATCTCACAGGAGATCACAGCCAAATAACTATTCCTATTGCAGACGATAGCAGAGATGGTGGCGGTGTGCGAACGATTTTTATGAAACAACCATCTATAGGCTACAGTAACCGCTTCACATCAAGCGAACCATAACATAAAACTTAGTAAAAAAAGCTAAGCGTAAAGAAAATAAAATTCGATAACCGATACTCCACAATTTATTTTATCAACTAAAAACAGGTTTAACAAATGAGGATCGGGTGATATACGGCGAGATCTCAGACCACAAAATCAAAACATAACTGTTCCAAAATCAACTTTATTGTGTATGAAATAAGAGCTATAAAAATACACAGTGTATTATTCAAAAGACATCAATTTATGTCGACAGGTGGACAATCAATCTCTGACTTTGCCTAGATGATGTATGTCTATCCCTTTCACTCTTACGTCAGGTGTGATAGAGTGAAAGAGATGGAGTGCAGAGGGATAATCGAGAATTAATGTGATTTGTTTCGCGCTCACATGCCGATAGCGAAGTTTTGAGAACACTTTAGTATGTGAATGTATGTTATTAGCAGATCTAATTTCATTTCACATATTTGTTTTATACTACGTCGGGTGGCAGACAAGCATACGACCTGATGTGAAGCGGTTACCGTAGCCATATTAACGCTCGCAACAGAAAATATCGCTCGCGCGCCGCCACCCCCGCTGCCGACGCAGCATCTCCATCCTTTCTGTTGACCTCACTCACTCGCAGGAACACAACAACCCTCAAGGGAATTGTTATTTGGGTGTGGTATTCTGGGAGGTGGAGGTACATTCCCCACTGCTGGGATATGGGCCTCGCCTCAATCGATGGGGTTTAGAGCACACTCCACCACGTTGCTCAACTGCGGGTTGGCGGAGGCCAGTGTTTTCAAGCCGCCTAAAGGCCACTGACTTGTCTTAACGACTATCATCTATTTACTACAGCCGGGACCGACGGCTTAACATACCTTCCAAAGCATGGAGGAGCTCGAGATAAATAAACCCATCCATGGACAGGCTACGGTCGAAGTTGTTTAACTTGCGTGTTCGATTTGAATGACACGCGCGACGACACCATCGAGATACTCAACCTTTTAACATTGTTCAGGATATTTGGAGAGTCTATAAATATATACTCTTTCGGGACTTTTTAGAGAAATCCCTAAAAAATACTAGTAACAGACAGACATACCATTCGCAGAGAAAAAAAAACTATATAGAAAGAAAAAAACAAATGTATTTGGGTAAAATTTTACTTGCAATATCTTATTACAGACACTGCGGTGGAGATTACTTTCCTTCATGTAAAATAAATATTTCTCGATAATTTACACAGCGCCATCTAGTCCCAGATTAAGCGAAAAGCTTGTGTTATGGGTACTAGGAAACTGATAAATGTACTTTAATACATTTTTTTTAAATACATACTTATAATACATAGAAAACACCCAGACCAAGACAAACAGACATGTTCATGCACACAAATGTTTGTCTTGTGCGGGAATCGAACCCGCGACCTCGGAGTCAAAGTGGCCATTGCTAACCATTCGACCACCGAGCTCGTCATAAGGGTATAATAGTACTAATCTGAATGAGTCGCACAGCGAGCGTGGAGAGATTTATATCATGCCATATATTTTATTTTCGAACATGGGTAATGTTACAATACACATGGAAATTTTCCGAAGAAAATAAATAAACTATGTCTAAGGCACTGAATCCGAAACGAAGAAATTCGCCGGAGAACCAAAGTTGTCGACATAGCTCTCAGAGTCAGCAGGCTCAAGTGGCAGCGTGCCGGCCACATCTGCTGAGTAGTCAGCTGGATCCGCATCTAGCTGAAAGCAGAGGATCGCAGTGGTGGAAGGCATTAGGGAAAGCCTATGTCCAGCAGTGGATAGAATACAAGCTAATCATAATAATAAGTGGTTTCTTTGAATCAACGCCAACCTCTCCTGCACGTGGTGTACCCTGACGGTGACGGTGTGCTGACTGACAAGCGAGGCTCTCGCGAAGCTACCTCTCTTTTCTCGAGAGCCTAGCATCATTTTTAAGCCGACTGGGGAAGTACATCCACATCACAGAATACCGCAGCCAAATAACTATTCCCTTGAGGGTAGTTATGTTCCTGCGAGTGAGTGAGGTCACCAGAAAGAGAGAAAGGAGTATAGGCTAGCAACGGATCGGTGTTGTAAATCTCCATGGGCGGTGGTGATTGATTTCCATCAGGTGACCCACATGCTTATTTGCTCCCACTCATAAACAAAAGCTGATAATGCACCCGAATGAAGAACGGTATTTAATATAAATTAGCATACAAATATCACGATCCCTACCTACTGGACCCTGTATACCCTTCGTAATCTTTATGTGCGATTTTAAATCAGACTACATGTTCATCGTAAGACAGTAGCTCAATTGTATACGAATATTCGATTGCTCGTCTAAAAATTTCGTAGAATAGAATAGAATACACTTTATTGCACCAATATGACACATATATACAAAAAACTTGCAAATTAAACAGAACAAAAGGCGGTCTTATCGCTAAAAGCAATCTCTTCCAGACAACCTTAAGAACAGAGAAATAATGATAAAATTAGGTAGGTGGTGCATCATTAGTTGTTACAAAAAATGTACCATAGATATAATACAAATAGATATATAACTATAAATAAATATATATACATACACACATGCATAAATATATATATACATATATATATATATATATATATATATATATATATATATATATATATATATACAAAATAAATACGTACAAAATAAATTAAACCGAGAGAGAGAGAGGTAATGGTATGGTAATGGATTTTTAAAAGCATCGTATATAATTTCGAATTCATAGCCGAATATCTTTTTTACCGATTTTAAAAAATTGATTTCAATTTGCATGCCTCTATACAAGATGAATATACTGTAACCTACCTGTAACATGACATCTTACTAAATAATTGTATGTTCTAGCAAATAAATGATATTCTATTCTATAAGATTTCGAAGTTACTAAGCCCTTCATGGCCATTCAAAATAAGTGGTTATTTATTCAATTTTATTTATTTATTTTTCGTATTTCTGAACTTACTCTTCTTATATCTTTGCTCGCGCCATTGTCTTTGGCTGCTCAGTTTTTACCCCCAATCAGGGGTGGTTCTATATAAATGCTAATATCACGACCCTTACGGTCATTGTGGAGGTCAGATATGGTAATGCTAGGGCTGTCGACAGTGCTGTAAAATGGGGGTTGTTTCGTTATTTTTATTGGAGTGGCGTTGATGAAGAACTGTAGCTTCTGCTCGCAGCTTCGCCTGCAGACACTTTGCTATGAACACTATTAACAGTAAATAATAACAGAGCAGCAAATATATTTTAATGTTTCTAGTCTATGTAATAGGCCAGTTGCCAATGTTACAAAATCTCTCTATCAGTAACGTAAAATACATAAAACTAGAACGATCAGCGTTCTTAAAATTTTAATAACTTATGTCCGACGTGTTTTATGTTAGATCAAAGTTTGGTGGGAAAGTCCATTTTAAAGGTATGAAATTATAAAAAATAAATATTACCATTGTAGAAACAATAAAAAATACTATAACAAAATATTTAACTGTCGTACAAATTTCTGATTTAATGCATATAAAATAGCAGAAAATAGCAAGGTGTGACGTCGTAACGTGGTGGCCTTTTGTATGTTCGTTTTCGGGGTAGTCTAAAATGGTGATTTTCAAGTTAACATATCGCGAGAAGTTTTTATGCAATCGAAGTGATTATTTAACCTATATTTATATTATTGTGACGTCTTTAAATAACAAATCGAAAAAAAAAAGGTATACAAACCTATTATGGGATGTAAGTGGTTCATCAACATCAGGTGCATCACATGCAGGTGAGGTTGACTTTGAACCAACCTCACCTGCATGTGATGCACCTGATGTACATCTCATGTGAATCTCACCTGCACGTGATTCTCCCTACTGAATGATAAACGAGGCTCTGGTAAAAACAGAGGACATAACGTATTTTTTAAGCTGCCCGACTGGGGATGTACCTTCACCTCACAGAATACCGCAGCCAAAAAACAATTCCCTTGAGGGTTGTTGTATTCCTGCGAGTGAGTGAGGTCACCAGAACGAAAGGAAGATCCTAAGAAGACTAAGTGATCGCCGATCTGTTGGATCGGCGACCACTGACAAAATTCATCCAAATCTCTTCAATCGTTTTCGCGTGATCCAAGAACATACAATTCTCCAAAACTTTATTGGCCACGATAAGTACAAAAGGCGGACTTAAGGCTAATTTGCATTCTCTACCAGTCAACCATTGGGGGTAGAGAAAAACACAATTGCAGATTTTACATTATTGGATAAATACTTACATACATAATGCTAATAGTAGGCAAAATTCCAGTAGCTAACGAGCTATTTGTTATTTTTTGTTACGTTATTTACATCTATGGGTTGTCCATAGATGTAAAATACACTACGTTTTATAGACGATTGGCAGTCATAGCAAACATGAGATAGAGAATATGTTAGATTTTATAGCGTTATCATAATAACTGTTTCTCGCAATATTGCGCTTTTTTATATGATAGGGGGACAAACGAGCGTGGGAAAAAAATGAAAAATGATAGAAATCAATCACCACCGCCCATTAAAATCAGTAACATCAAGGAGTCGCCGATCCGTTGCTAGCCGTTGCTATCCTTTTTCTTTCTGGTGACCTTACTCACTCGCAGGAACACAACAACCCTCACAAGGGAGTTGTAATTTGGCTGCGGTATTCTGTGAGGTGGAGGTACTTCCCCAGTCGGACAGCTTAAAAAATACGCTATGCCCTACCTTTCTTTTCGCCAGAGCCTCGTTTGTGAGTCAACAAGGTGCACCACGTACAGGCGAGGTTGGCTATGGTTCAAAGATGTTGATCAACCACTTACACCCCAACAACTCCATAGAAACAACAGCACGTGCCGCGAAACAAAAAATCATGTCAATCTGTCTCCTTTCCTTACATGATGACGTTGTAAGGTGCTCTCTTTCTAGTGTAAATGGTATGGAACCGATCAATTTGTCTATAGCTTTCTCTGTCTACGTACCACTCTAGACCACAAACATGTTGTCTATGTAACACAAAACATGCCACTTTCGCGCACAGCAAATATTATTTTAGCGGGAACTTTTTGCTATTTCCCCGCAGTGACAGATGGCGAGCTGCGGCAGTGGAATTGGGTCAGAGGGCGTGTGTAGTTAGCTGTATGGCCGAATAAATCACACTTGTACAGTGAAGAGCTCGTGAAGATAGACATTTTGTTTTTTTTTTATCTGTGTTCTTTTTAACGCCTAGCCACTCCATACAAATGTCGCGTCGTCGACTATTACATAAACAATGGCGTCTGTGTAGAGCGTGAATGAGCGTGTGTGCTTGTCGGCGGCGGCGTTAGAAAAATTTAATGTAAAATCCCTGCATATATGCTGCAGGGATTTTACATATTTTTTTTCTATTTTAATGGTCGTAAATAGTTTAATGGTAGGAGTAGTTAGAGCTATAGCTCTATCTACTTCTACCTCTCTGGTCGACCAATGAACGCAAGTCTGAGCTGAGAGTCCTGCGGGCTTCCTTGCGGGCGCAGCGCAGCTTGTGGCGAGTATTATTATTATGTTTCATACCCCGCCGCCACACTATGCTCCTCGCGCTGCTCATCGCCTTGCTCCTCGCGCTGCCGCGATGTTTCCCTCACTGCCCACACACTGCTCTACTCGCGCAATTATTCGCGACGCTCCGCACTTGGACATTCGCCTTTGCTATACAATGGACGTTGAAGCTGTGGCAGCGTCCGCGATATGCATTTTTATTATAGCGAAACGAAGCTTTTTTTTATGGACTAACGGTCTAAAAGATGCCATCAAACATTTCTTTTTTGCTACCAGCTCTTACAGGGAAATGTTCATGACAGACATGATTTTAAAAAATGATTTAAAAATTATGACGCGTGTTACGCGCCCGAGCGCTCGATGCGGAATGCGTCTGAGGCGATTGTGTAGCCGGCCACTCGCGCTAACATTGCCGGACCTTTGACTCGCGCCCAAAAAACCGACAAAACAGGGAATGATGGGCAAGGCGAGGAGCAAGACGAGCGGCATGACGAGTAACGTGGCCACACTACGTTCCTGCCTACTTCCCTCGCTACTTCCCTCGCCACTCGACGAGTGTATGGCAGGGCTATTAAATTCAGGGGATTACACCCGGTTCTTAAAAAGCGTGCGCGGGGATACGGATCCAATGCGTTACGGCCCTTTTGAGAAGTTTGATCTAATGCTGTACAGTGTACCTACACCCGCCGTGACCCGCTCCAGGATATATCAATGGAACGACATACCCATGACATCACTATCCTTGAGAACACGTCATTTATCATATACTAATATTTAGCACATTCCAACATTTTAAAAAGGTCATGAACATGAAAATTTTTACAACTTTTATACCAAAAACAAATTATGCCAATGGAGGCACTTTCCCAATTATATTTGATGACAAATTTTATTGTTGGCCATAAAGAGTATAACGCGGAATGTTTAAAACCAAAGTTATGTAATGATTGCCAACTTTTTAATGGTACCCATAAAGTTACACGTGCGGGGAAGTAAGTAACCATGATTTTAAAATGATCGCTCAATATTTTTATAGCCAAAATAAATCGAGCACAATTCTCCCTGATTTCTAAAATTCATTCGCCATTATATAAAAGAATGAAGAAAAAATGGGGTGTGACAATGTCATGGACACGGCCGTGTGTTGTACGTGAATACGTTATATACACTAAAATTATATCAAAATGGCAGCGCTTCCCCCTCCCCCGCACGCGATGTTCCATAGCCCTTACTTAGCGTAATAATTTTTTTGGTCCTTCCCCTATCCAGTGGTGTCATTTTTTTATATGTTTAGTTTAATAATTCTTGCTCCAAGTTCGTCATCCTCATCATCAGCCTGTACATACAGCTGGATATACGCCTTCCCCAAAGCTTTCCGCCAAATGCGATGATATCTTCCGCATTCAGCCGCTTTTTTTAAGATATCGGACGACGGCGGGCTTTCAACGGTTCGTCGTTCCATGCCCGACTTCCACTTTAATATTTATTACCTGCGTGGTTATTAATTTAACACAACTTATTTTTCCTATGGGAAAGTAGCCTCTGTCTCCCCAGACCTTAAACTATTCCCGTAAAAAAAAAATTGTCAATCCACTGGTTCCTTTCGACGTAAAAGAACGATAAACAAAAAGTTTGGAGTGGTTTATCAACATCTTTGAACCAAAGCCAACTTCACCTGCACGCTGTGCGCCCTGCTGACTGACAAACGAAGCTCTGGCGAAAAGAGAGGTAGGGAGCGTAATTGCAACCCGACTGGGAATACACCTCCACCTCACAGAATACCGCACTCAAATAACAATTCCCTTGAAGGTTGTTGTGTTCGTGCAAGTGAGTGAGGTCACCAGAAAGAAAGAAAGGAAGGAGGCATGCAACGAACGGCGACGGCGGTGTAACTGATCTCCATGGGCGGTGGTAATTGCTTTCCGTCAGGTGACCCACATGCTCGTTTGCTCCCCTCTCATATAAACACAAAAAAACAGTGCCACTTTCACATTCATTATATAGCAAGCTTTGCTTAGTTTGTGGCTAGATGGCGATGTGTAATTTGTAATGGTTTATTTATTTATTTATATGACACAGAGTTCATGTCTCACATACTTTAATATTCATTATTTGTACTGTATTATACTTGGACACTGACCATCGGACTGGTCCACAGGCTAAAGGTCACGCAGCGAGCGATGGAGAGGGCTATGCTCGGGGTTTCTCTGCTGGATCGAATCCGGAACGAAGAAATTCGACGGAGAACCAAAGTTGTCGACAAAGCCTTCAGAGTTTGCAAGCTGAAGTGGCAATGGGCCGGTCACATCTGCCGAGTAAGTGATGGCAGATGGGGGAGGAAGGTGTTAGAGTGGAGGCCGCGCGTAGGACGACGAAGTGTTGGGCGCCCTCCTTCTAGATGGTCCGATGACCTTAAGAAAGCGGCTGGAAGCGGCTGGATGCGGAAGGCGGAGGATCGTATTTGGTGGAAAGCATTGGGGAAGGCCTATATCCAGCAGTGGGTGGATACAGGCTGATGATGATGATGATGTACTGTATTATCTATAATACTCCGTAAGAGTAAATTACCCCTGGGAGAAATTTCTCAGCAGTGATAGACTAACCGCACACCAGCGCTTTAGCTCCTGAAACTGAACTATATTCAACAATCATAACTAGAAACCATTCTGAATGTTTTCCCTGAAGACTACGTGGAGTGTGAAAGAAGACACTAGCGGTTTTACAGGGACTGTGATGCCTAGATGTTACAAGTGTTCATGAGCTACGAAGCTGTCTAACATGCATCTACCATGCATCATGCATGAGGCAGATCTTAGGCTTGTTTACTTCTTTGTCATCTTAAGTGTGAAATCATCAAGAAACGCACATGCGGTTGTACAGGGACTGTGATGACCAGGTAATAAAAATAGTGCAAGTCTTCAAGAGGAAGTATGAAGTGGCTATTAGTGTCAG
Source organism: Hypsopygia costalis (assembly GCA_937001555.2). Classification (NCBI taxonomy): domain Eukaryota; kingdom Metazoa; phylum Arthropoda; class Insecta; order Lepidoptera; family Pyralidae; genus Hypsopygia; species Hypsopygia costalis. Next base: position 19,423,901 of record OW443350.2, on the reverse strand, counting down.
AGAAGCAGTGAGATGGGAGGTAACAAGGTGATATGTCAAGCTATCAATGGGGATGTTTGATATTTTTTCTGACATTAGATGTCGCTAGCTAGGCGTCGGGTCCAGATTGTCAAAATGTACTGAATTTTTTGACAGTGAAACTTTAAGTACATTATTACTATTATAATGCCACAAACTTATCTGACCCGGAGGCCAAATTTAGAACTAAAGCCGCCATCTTGAAGTGTCATTCACGAACGATTTGCCAGGTACAATTAATTTATTTACCACGTATACACATTCCATTGAGGTGTATTTTTTTAAATACATAAATATCTTTTTTTATAAATACAATAAAAAAATCGTCAACGAGTTGTTTCTGTACAATATTATAACTCTATCTATATATATAAAAGAGTAATTCACTCACTCATCACGAAATCTCAGAAACTACAAGTGCTACGAGTCTCAAACTTTGCAAGGGGGTTCCTTTTAAGACGTAGGTGCTCACTAAGACGGGAATTTGGAAAATTCAACCCCTAAGGGGGTGAAACGGGGGTCCAAAGTTTGTATGGGGAAACAAGATTAGTTGGACTATTTTATACGAAACTTCACATGAGCACTTCTGTAGATAAATGAGTAAACACGTGTTTCAGGATTTTTCAAAATTCAACCCCTAAAGGGGTGAAATGAGGTGCAAACGTCTGAAAATCGTTATGGATATTGTTTTTATGGTTTATCGGGTCGCTGATTCCGAAAACAACAGCTATTTTATAATCTAACATAACCGACGTGACACAAGAGCACTCCTTCGGGGGTGCGATGGGGTTGAAATGTCATAATATCAATATGGGTGTTGATTCTATGGTTTTCTAAGACGTCAATTATGAAAATGGCATCGATTTGAAAACGTTGACAAGAAATTTCCATCTCGGTATAAAAATCCAAGATTTGGAACACCTGATGCAGAACCATAAAGGTTCAGCTAAACTATAAGAAATATAAAATTGACGTCTTAGCAAAAGTTGTTCAACTTGATCAGCATTTTTTATTGAGGTATAAAAATCCAAGATTTGGAACACCTGATGCAGAACCATAATGGTTCCGGTAAACTATAAGAAATATAAAATTGACGCCTTAGCAAAAGTTGTTCAGCCTGATGAGTATTTTTTGTTGAGGTATAAAATCCAAGATTTAGAACACCTGATGCAGAACCATAATGGTTCCGTTAAACTATAAGAAATATAAAATTGACGCCTTAGCAAAAGTTGTTCAACTTGATCAGCATTTTTTGTTGAGGTATAAAAATCCAAGATTTGGAACACCTGATGCAGGATATAAAGGTTCAGCTAAACTATAAGAAATATAAAAATGACGTCTTAGCAAAAGTTGTTCAGCCTGATGAGTATTTATTGTTGAGGTATAAAAATCCAAGATTTGGAACACGTGATGCAGAATCATAATGGTTCAGCTAAACTATAAGAAATATAAAAATGACGCCTTAGCAAAAGTTGTTCAACCTGACGAGCATTTTTTGTTGAGGTATATAAATCCAAGATTTGCAACACCTGATGCAGAACCATAATGGTTACGGTAAACTATAAGAAATATAAAATTGACGCCTTTGCAAAAGTTGTTCAACTTGATGAGTATTTTTTGTTGAGGTATAAAATCCTAGATTTGGAACACCTGATTCAGAACCATAATGGTTCAGCTAAACTATAAGAAATATAAAAATGACGCCTTAGCAAATGTTGTTCAGCCTGATGATCATTTTTGTTGAGGTATATAAATCCAAGATTTGGAACACCTGATGCAGAACCATAATGGTTCAGCTAAACTATAAGAAATATAAAAATGACGCCATAGCAAAAGTTGTTCAGCCTGATGAGTATTTTTTGTTGAGGTATAAAAATCCAAAATTTGGAACACGTGATGCAGAATCATAATGGTTCAGCAAAACTATAAGAAATATTATAAAATTGACGGCTTAGCAAAAGTTGTTCAGCCTGATGAGCATTTTTTGTTGAGGTATATAAATCCAAGATTTGGAACACCTGATGCAGAACCATAATGGTTACGGTAAACTATAAGAAATATACACTTGACGCCTTTGCAAAAGTTGTTCAACTTGATGAGTATTTTTTGTTGGGGTATAAAATCCTAGATTTGGAACACCTGATGCAGAACCATAATGGTTCAGCTAAACTATAAGAAATATAAAAATGACGCCTTAGCAAAAGTTATTCAGCCTGATGAGCCTTTTTTGTTGAGGTATATAAATTCAAGATTTGGAACACCTGATGCAGAACAAAGCTAAATTTATTTGCATAAACAAAATGGTGTTTACAATAAATTATAGTTTAAAAAAATAACTAAAAAACACGCTATAATAGGAAATAGAACTAAAAAAGCTACTTAAAAAAACAATAAATAGTTTAACAAAATATTGATTGTATTCTAAAAAAATAACCGCGCAGTGCTACTTTTATTCTTACCTGCTACAAGTTAGACGCAATAGTTTTATTTATTTACAAAGGTAACGTGGTCTATTTAGTCAGTTTATTATAGACGTGTACGCTAAAATTGAAACGATTGGTATATATTCGCACAAACCAGAAGAATGCGTGCATTTGCGGGACGCTAAGTAGCAAGATTTTGTGATGCAAAGTCTTTTAAACAACGAGGGGAAACTGTTTTTCTTAGATGCTTCAGGAGGGTCTGGAAAAACATACCTGACGAGAGCAATCCTCGCTGAAATCAGGCGCCAAAATAATATCTAACAGCAGCATTGCTGTCTAATCGTTTCAGGTGAATGCGAAAAAAAAACAATAAGGCAGTAGAAGCTGTAGATAGAACTTTACGTGCCCAAGAGTTTTCAAAAATATTATTAAAATTTGGGGAAGATCTCCTTCCTGAAGTCAAGTCAATGTTTAGCAGCGAAATATGTATAATTGAAGCTGAGATTCTCACTGGGAGTGGTGCCGATGAAACTGTATTTATTCCGCGTATACCACTATTCCTTCTTACGGCCGTGTGGTTTCCGGCAGACTAGAATAGAATCACTCCGTCTCTGCCCGTGGATGTCGTACAAGGCGATTATGGGAATAGTTTTTGTTCCAGAAATTACCTAATATTGTTGTTTATTGTACCTGTAGGGCGGTTCAATGTTCGACTGTATATATTTTTTTTAATTCAATGATTTCTCCGTCAATTGTGCAGCAATTTTAATAATTCTTATTCGTTTGAGAGGGTACACTCTCCAGGTGGTCCCATATTAAAATGAATGTTGCTAAGCGCAAAACTCGAGAACGGCTCGACCAATTCTGGTAATTTTTATTTTAATATTTTCGTTAACGTATAAGGAAGGTTCTTATGGACATAAAAATTGCGAGGAAAAGAAAACAACACTTCCTACCCGTGCGAAGCCGGGGCGGGCAGCTAGTAATATTATATAACAGCTATGATCGCGACTTAACGTGGTGCATTTTTAAAACTAATCAACAAAAAAATAGAAGGAAATTGATATTTATTTGAAACACCACACATCACAATTAATCAGTATATCAATGCTATTATTTTAACAGTGTGTATATTTCTTTGATTTTAATGTTTCCTCTAAAACGGGCGGCATTTCGTTTAATGGCAACACTTAAGTCGATCGTACCGCCGCCGCCCCCGTTACCGGGGCAGATAATTTTGTGGCACTGTACTTATACTGTGCTTTAAGACAACAAGACAACACAAGACGTCAACAAGACATGTGACAAGATGCTATGAATTGACAAATGATTGGACCCTACGCTACAGTGCTGCCAAAAGACCCTCATTAGATATTGTCTGTAGCGTCTAGTGTCTGTGCAACACACCGGGCCATCTTATGCCGTCGGGCTTTTCGGTATGTGTTATGGGGAACTGTCCCCATTCTTAGTGCTAGATAGCCTGGCGGCCCTGAATGCAGGCTTTTTTGAAAGGTACATACCTCGTCCGACGATGTCCGACGATATGGGGTGTAAGTGTATATCAATCGGCATGATATACCACGTACAGATTACGTTGGCTTTGGCTCCAACTAAGTAACAAAAGAGCTTAAAAATGAAATCCAGATTTATAAACTTTATCAGTTAACTCGTGAACGGTTGTTTTCCATTACTATTTCGTTACAGGGAATTTAATCCGCTCGACAGGTAAAAGGTGGCTTTTTGCGTTGAAAAAGGCTGGTATTTAACGGTGCAACGGACGTACATTAATAACGGGAGTGTAATGAAATCCTTCATGCTTCTTTGTGGCTACGTTTTTTTCTGTTTTTAGGGTTCCGTATCCAAAGGGTAAAACAGGCCCTATTACTGAGACCGTCCGTCCGTCCGACCGTCTGTCACCAGGCTGTATCTCATGAACCGTGATAGTTAGACAGTTGAAATTTCCACAGAGGATGTATTTCTGTTGCCGCTATAACAGCAAATACTACAAAAAAAAAACAGAATAAAATAAATATTTAAGGCGGCTTCCATACAACAAACGTGATTTATTTTTGCTCGTTTTTATGCAACAGGTAGACGTTTGAAATATTCACAGTATATTTAGTCATATTCACTTTGAATATAAATAATTAAGTATTTGAAAAGTATTGTATATATGTATTTATTTAATTATTAATTTTTAGTATTATTTAATTTTAGGTACTTTAGTTTAATAATTAAGTTAAAATAAAACAAATATTTAAGGGCTCTCCCATACAGCAGACACGATTTTTTGCCGTTTTCGTGGATAATGGTACGGAACCCTTCGTGCGCGAGTCCGACTTGCTCTTGGCCGGTTTATCTTTATTTTTATCCTCTCCGAGGTAATATGTAATGTAAATAAGTATTTTTATGCTATAGTGGCTTGCGCTCGGGACTTCTCTCGTCGTACAGATAACATATTTGCTGTATAAATAATAAAAAAATAAATATTCCTGGACAACTTACTGCCATCTAGTCCCAAATTAAGCAAAGCTTATACTATGGGCGCTAGATAACGGATACTATACATCAATATTTTTTTTTTAATTACATCCATATAATACATAGAAAACACCCAGACAAACAGACATGTTCATGCACACAAATATTAGTCTTAGAAATGTCTTAACAAAACTTAAGTCTTGCACATATTAGTCGTTCTTAAGACTAATATTAATATTAGTCTTAGGAACGACCCCGCTACCTCGGAGTCAAAGGGGCCATTGTTAACCATTCGACTATCGAGCTCGTCTTAGTTAGTTTCAAATTACATAGTTAAATTACGCAACAAACGTAAAAAAAATAACAAACTAAAATATTAAGAGGGCACTGTTAATACTAAACAAATAGTAAATTCGATAGTGACGAGTTTCGGAAATAATAGAGTCACGTAGCGGCGAGGGTACATCCCTAACGACACTTTAACGACCTTGGCAATATGTTTACCTGAGTGTGGATGGTACTACTGCAATCCAATATAGTCTTAAAACGATAAAAAAAGTGTTAGACATGTGTACATACACACATGTCTAACACTTTTTTTTATCGTTATACACTGCCATCTAGTCCCAAACTAACCAAAGCTTGTAATATGGGTAACTGATGTAATACTGAAGTACATTTTTTTAGTAAATACATAGATATAATACATAGAAAACACCCAGACCAAGACAAACAGACATAGTCATGTATACAAATATTTGTCGTGTGCGAGTATCGAACCAGCGACCTCGGAGTCAAAGTGACCATTGCTGACCATTCAACCACCGGGCTTGTCATCATTGCTTATATGCCATGAAAGGCATTTAGAGCATTTTCGGTACTATCAAGCAGTGGAATGAACTGCCTGTTGAGGTTTTCCCAGGAGACTACAGCATGGGGTTCTTCAAAAAGGGCGTAAAGAGGTTTTTGCATCTGGCGTTGCAGGTGTCCATAGGCTGCGGTAACTGCTTTCCATCAGGCGGACCGTATGCCTGTTTGCCACCTTAGTAGTATAAAAAAAGAAGCAGCACCGATATACGAAAAATATGGCACAAAGCAATGTGGGCGCTTTATTCACCATAATGCCAGTATTTTTCACTCATTATTATTTTCAGTTTGTAGTAAAAATTATTTTTCACTTTTTATTTTGATCTGCTTTAAAAGCGTGTTTTTTAGTTTTTTTTAACAATATTTTTTTTTATATAACGTGATACTGAATCCTTAGAACGAGGGTGAAGTGACGTCACATTAGATGGGTTACATTAGTTTGAGTTTGTGGAAACTTGCAACTTAGAACCGCTAACTTTGACAACGTACACACGAATTGCAACTCTAACTGCATATTGTAAAGTTCTATTTCAATTGAAGCTGCGGGCAAAGTTTACGAACTGAGAATGATGGCTTAACTATTACAAAGAAAACTTTGCGTACGAACTTCAACTCTAACTATGCGCAATAAAGTTCGATTTCTATTGTAATGTCGGGCAAAGTTAGGCAAACTGTACAAGCGCATCGGGGAATAGGAAATAATTTGTAGTTAAGGGATATTTTATTAAATTACTGAAAATAGATGGAACCGGGTATAACTGGGTTAAAATGAATACTATTTACCTGGTGGAATACATACATACCTACGCAAAACATTGTTGAAGAACTATAGACCGATGTCACTCCTGCCTGAGCCACATAAATAAACTGCTTTCAAAGATGTTGAAAGTGATTCAATCAACAGGATGGGTGTTCATATATATTCCCAAAAATAGAGAGTTAATCGATATAGACATAATATGTTCCTAAATAGATATATGTATATATGGATGTGTATTTATATATTTAAGTACGCATATGTATGTTATATTTTTAATCTGTTATGTATTCAAGTCTAACTCGAACCCGTATGATAAAGTCGAATCTACGTCCAACTCTTCCTCAAATCACTCAAGCTTCGGAAAAGTTCCAACTGGAACTTCAAAACCGATTCAACTCGTTGGAAACCACTGCGGACATGGACGAGGCATCAGAGAGAATAGGGGCAACACTATACGAAGTCGGCAGCAAACACTTTGGGCGGCAGCATAGAGTTCGAGAGGCCAAGCTCTCTAGCGAAACTCTGGCTCTTATGCAGAAGAGACGAGAGGCGACAGCGTCTGTTAGGGCTTCGACAGAATATGCAGCTTTAAATAAGCGGATCGGAAGGCTGATACGGCGGGACTATCGCGTCTTCAATGCTAAACGAGTTGAGGACGTGATAGCGCGCAACAAAGGGCTGAAAGTCTTTTCTCGGCCTTCTGAAAGAGCGTATCTGTCGAAGCTCAAACTAGAGAATGGTCAGCTCGACAAGACGAAAGTCATGTACAACGATTTTGTCATCCCTAGCCCGGTTATCGTAGAGAATGCAGCTATTGAAGTAGTTAAAGACTATGTCTACCTCGGACATTCCATACAGCTTGGCCGGGGTAATTTCAACAAAGAGATCGATAGACGCATTCGACTGGGCTGGGCAACTTTTGGAAAGCTTCGGCACATCTTACACACACACACTCACAGATACCCCAATACTTGAAGACTAAAGTCTTCAACCAGTGCGTCCTCCCTGCAATGACATATGGTGCAGAGACTTGGACACTGACCATCGGACTGGTCCACAGGCTAAAGGTCGCGCAGCGAGCGATGGAGAGGGCTATGCTCGGGGTTTCTCTGCGGGATCGAATCCGAAATGAAGAAATTCGACGGAGAACTAAAGTGGTCGACATAGCCTTTAGAGTTTGCAAGCTGAAGTGGCAATGGGCCGGTCACATCTACCGAGTAAGTGATGGCAGATGGGGGAGGAAGTTATTAGAGTGGAGGCCGCGCATAGGACGACGAAGTGTTGGACGCCCTCCTACTAGATGGTCCGATGACCTTAATAAAGCGGCTGGGAGCGGCTGGATGCGGAAGGCGGAGGATCGTATCTGGTGGAAAGCATTGGGGAAGGCTTATATCCAGCAGTGGGTAGATACAGGCTGATGATGATGTATTCAAGTCGCTATGTATTTATATTCTAAATTACTATTTTTTTTTATACTACGTCGGGTGGAAGACAAGCATACGGCCCGCCTGATGTGAAGCGGTTACCGTAGCCATATTAACGCTCGCAACATAAAATATCGCTCGCACGCCGCCACCCCCGCTGCCATCGCAGCATCTTCTTCCTTTCTGGTGACCTCACTCACTCGCAGGAACACAACAGCCCTCAAGAGAACCGTTATTTGGCTGCGGTATTCTGTGAGGTGGAGGTACATTCCCCAGTCGGGTACCTTACAATTACGCTCCCTACCTCTCTTTTCGCCAGAGCTTCGTTTGTCAGTCAGCAGGGTGCACCGCGTGCAGGTGAAGTTGGCTTTGGTTCAAAGATGTCGATGAACCACTTACACCCCAAAATATCGCTCGCACGCCGCCACCCCCGCTGCATATGCAACATCTCCTTCCTTCTTTATTTATTTATAACTAGCGACCCGCCCCGGCTTCGCACGGGTGCAATGCTGATACTAAATGTACTACAGAAGGTCTTTGCGCTTTGTCCTATCCAGTCCTTCCCCAGTTATAGGCACACGCCGCCGGCTCCGCGGCCGGTACCGCCACAGCCGTTATGTCCCTGCATTTTAAATGTGTAATATCTTCTAAACTATTCATTTAAATTACATTCTGTGAAGGGCCATATTGATCTATATTAAATGCGCAATGTATTTAAGGTACTTAATTGGATAAGGATTAATTCTGTATTGCTTAAAATCGCTTCGTAAATAAGGCATTATTTCTTGTAAAAAGCAAAGGATAAAATAACGGTTATTGTGTGTTACCACTAAGAGATAGACATATACCATCGCGAACTTTTTTGTAGACCATTTTAAGGTGAACAATACTGTACTACATTATTTTGATCTATCTCGTTGGGTTCAGCCAGCGTTTGCAATGAAAGAGCAAAAAAATGTGTTTATTTACGACATCACATTAGAAACCTCTAAATTATCAGTGTTTTTCTACTATGTTATGCATATATTATACATATAAACTTTCCAGTTGAATCACTCTATCTATTAAAAAAAACCGCATCATAATCCGTTGCGTAGTTTCAAAGATTTAAGCATACATGGGGACATAGGGACAGAGAAAGCGACTTTGTTTTATACTATGTAGTGATGCTTCCATAACTGTTTTATATTAAATTTGTCATTAATCTATATATATAAAAGAAAGTCGTGTTTGTTACAACACTTATAACTCGAGAACGGCTGGACCGATTGCCATGGTTTTTGATTTGTTGGATTTGTCTCCGTCCAGAATAGCACAATAACTATTAAAAACATTGGAAAATTTACGAAAAAAAATAAAATAAAAGAAAAATCATTTTTCCATACAAAATGTTCGTGGATGTCGGACCTGTCAAACGTGACGTTAACGTGCGTACGTCAAATGTATGCGTGCGTTCAGAAATGTGGGTATAGGATAATAAGTATTAAAACATTGACAAAATTGTCGAAAAATTAAATTTGAAAACGGATTGGGATATTTATTGATTTTCAATTAAATGTCAAATCGATTGGTCTAACTTTTACGTCGCGAAAGTTGTCCGTTGTTGTTTTGAAAATTGTTTATGAATGAATGCTTGAAAATGAATATTAATTGGTTGTCAAGTGTCATGGTACTTTATTTTGTGACATAGTAAAATACTGAACTTAATATTTACCCACTGCTGGGTAATATTTACCCACTGCTGGGTAATATTAAATACGGGTCTTCCTTCAACTGAATATGTTTCGAGCATACTCCACCACGCTGCTCAACTGCGAGTTGGCGGACGCCAGTAATTTCAAGCCGCCTAAAGGCCACTTGGCTTAACGACTGCCATCTAATGATAACAACCAGGACCGACGTCTTACGTGCCTTCCGAAGCACGGAGGAGCTCGAGATAATCTAATGATAACAATCGGGACCGACGTCTTACGTGCCTTCCTAAGCACGGAGGAGCTCGAGATAATCTAATGATAACAACCGGGACCGACGTCTTACGTGCCTTCCGAAGCACGGAGGAGCTCGAGATAATCTAATGATAACAACCGGGAAAGACGTCTTACGTGCCTTCCGAAGCACGGAGGAGCTCGAAATAATCTAATGATAACAACCGGGACCGACGTCTTACGTGCCTTCTGAAGCACGGAGGAGCTCGAGATAATCTAATGATAACAACCGGGACCGACGTCTTACGTGCCTTCCGAAGCACGGAGGAGCTCGAGATAATCTAATGATAACAACCGGGACCGACGTCTTACGTGCCTTCCGAAGCACGGAGGAGCTCGAGATAATCTAATGATAACAACCGGGACCGACGTCTTACGTGCCTTCCGAAGCACGGAGGAGCTCGATATAATCTAATGATAACAACCGGGACCGACGTCTTACGTGCCTTCCGAAGCACGGAGGAGCTCGAGATAATCTAATGATAACAACCAGGACCGACGTCTTACGTGCCTTCCGAAGCACGGAGGAGCTCGAGATAATCTAATGATAACAACCGGGACCGACGTCTTACGTGCCTTCCGAAGCACGGAGGAGCTCGAGATAATCTAATGATAACAACCGGGACCGACGTCTTACGTGCCTTCCGAAGCACGGAGGAGCTCGATATAATCTAATGATAACAACCGGGACCGACGTCTTACGTGCCTTCCGAAGCACGGAGGAGCTCGAGATAATCTAATGATAACAACCAGGACCGACGTCTTACGTGCCTTCCGAAGCACGGAGGAGCTCGAGATAATCTAATGATAACAACCGGGACCGACGTCTTACGTGCCTTCCGAAGCACGGAGGAGCTCGAGATAATCTAATGATAACAACCGGGACCGACGTCTTACGTGCCTTCCGAAGCACGGAGGAGCTCGAGATAATCTAATGATAACAACCGGGACCGACGAATTAACGTGCGCTCCGAAGCACGGAGGACCTCGAGTTAATCTAATGATTACAACCGGGACCGACGGATTAACGTACCTTCCGAAGCACGGAGGAGCTCGAGATAATATAAACTCATCCATGGACAGGCTACGGTTGACGTTGCTTAACTTGCGTGTACAATTAGACTGACACGTGCAATGACGCCATCGTGCTTCTCTATTATTTTCTATTATTCATTATATTAATTTCAAGACATCATAAATTTTGTTCAACATATGTATACCACGACATTCATTGACAATTAGGCGGTACGAAGTTCGCCGGGCCAGCTAGTTTAATATAAATATTCGCCTTGTGCACCTACCATGTCTAATCTCTGCATCACCCTTAAGGTCGACAGGTAGAGAATGCTTGTATAGCATTAAGTCGGCCTCTGTACATTGTTTTTATGTGCATAAAGACTAAATTTGCCGTGTGGTTTCCGGCAGACTAGAATAGAATCACTCCGTCTCTTCCCGTGGATGTCGTACAAGGCGACTAAGGGAAATTATCAAACATCGATCAGGCCTCCCCAACCCGTCTGGCCAGCGTGGGGAGTGTAGGCCAAATCCTCCTTCTGTCAGGTACGGACGAGAGAGGGTTCTGTGGTGCTCCTGTAGTGGAGACTAAAATAACCTGATGATGAAAGATTAAATAAATAAATATAGGCCTTTCCCAATGCTTTCCACCATATGCGATCCTCCGCTTTCCGCAACCAACCGCTACTAGCCACTTTTATTGAGGTCGTCGGTCCATATAGGGAGCGCCCTACGCTTAGTCGACCCATACGTGGCCTCCTCTCTAGGACTTCTTTCCTACCACATCCGCCATCGCTGACTAGATGTGTAGTCTTTAAATCAGTATTTACTAATGCAGTGGTTTTTTTTTTGTTTTATTCTTTTAATTTCATCTTTGAGAAAATATTAAACCTTAATCATATTTCTGCTTCCATTACTAGTTAAAAGTAAAACGAACAGCTATGTATATAAAGTAATCAATCCACTTATAACAGACTGTACACGCTAACCGTGTTTTATTTTTGCTAGCTGGCTTATACCTATTACGTCTAGTAATAAAAATTCAGTTTTCATTTAGGAGATTATATTTCATTTTTAATTAAAATGCTACTAACTTTCAGTATGTTTTTTTTTTAATATTTTCAGGTTGTTTAATATTTGCGATAGAAAATTGTTTTTGATAGGTATATTATAGCTGATATTGAAACATGCTCTTGGTAGTCAATTTGGGGAATATTTTTTTGGGTTCCAGTTTGTTTCATGAAATCATTCGATCTATTATGTTATCGATAGCAGCAGCTCCCCAGCAGTGGGATGCTTATTCATCCCATTGCTGGGACACGGGGCTTGCTTTCCACCATATGCGATCCTCCGGATTCTTGTTTTGTTATATTTGTTATTGTTAGGAGAAGGTTCTTATGAAAGAAAAAAAATGCCCGTGTGTCCCGTGTCCCAGCAGTGGGGTGAAAAATATAACAAAACAAGAAATAGCGAAATAGGTTTAGCCGTTCACGCGTGATGTGATGACATCGGGAAATAAATATTCATTTTTATGTATTTATAGATTTTCTTAAACAATGATTTCTCTTGATCCCTCAGCTTGATTTAATCTACAGCGCATTGATAAAAGTAACAGAAAAGGAACTTTACATTATTTGACGAGGCCGGTGGTCCAATGGACACTTTGACTCCGAGGTTGCGGGTTAAATCCCCGCACAAGACAAATATTTGTGTGCATGAACATTGAACATGTGTCTTTGCCTGGCAGTTTATGTAATAATAATAAAAAATTGAACATATATCAGTTATCTAGTAACTATGGGGCAAGCTTTGCTTAGTTTGGGACAAGATCATTATCAGCCTGTTGCTACCCACTGCTGGATATAGGCTTTTCCTATTGCTTTCCACATTGGGAGTAGATGACACTGTATATATTTGATGAATGATGGTGAATTTGGAAGAGACATTTACCAAATAGCACCGCTAAGCTGTTTTCATTCATACTAGGGTTGACTTGATCAAGATAAAATTGTAGACACATATTATTACGCTCCGATATATGATCGAAGATATTGAATATATTTACGATGTTTCTGAACATGTAAAAACTCAGACCAAGTTCTTATTCTCTTAGAATCAGAACTTAGTTATTAACAAGATAATAAGACCTATCTCCGAATCCATTTCATTCGTTATCTGTCTATACTAATATTGTAAAGAGGTAAAGTTTGTGAGATTGTAGGGAGTCATTTTGTCCAAGTCGAAGATTTTTTATTTCTTCATATTCTATTTTTTATACTAATAAAGTGGCAAACAAAAATAATATATTTGTAACAATGTAAAGTAAATCCTTAATCCTTGACTTTCGTCACACTTGAGGACTTAAGGATAAGAATTGTTCATTATAAAAAGTTAAAGTTTATGCGTTTTTTATGGGTGTACCTACCGAGCTTTCGTTTACGTCTTTGTCGCAAAAGCGTCGAAAGCTCATAAAATTCTTATGTAAGCAAGGCTCGCTCTGTTTATGAATAGGTAATATTATGTAAAGCTTGCTGTAATTCTTCGAAGGTAATATCCGTATTTAAAAATGCTGGTAAATAATGTTTTAATGTTGATAAAAATTCCTTGATAAATTGTACAGTGCTATCTTGTCCCAAACTAAGCAAAGCTTGTACTATGGGTACTAGATAACTAATATTATACTTAAATACATTTTTATGTAAATACATACATATACGACACAGAAAACACGCAGGCCAAGACAAACAGACATGTTCACGCACACAAATATTTGGCGTATGCGGGGGGTTAAACCTGCTATCCTGGAGTCGAAACATGGCTAGCTATTTGACCACCTTAGCTCGTCGATATATATAAATAAAACATACAATTAAAATAAACATATAAATAAATAAATAAATAAAATAAATATTGTCAGACAAGTTACACAGCGCCATCTAGCCCCAAAGTAAGCGAAGCTTGTGTTATGGGCACTAGACAACTGGTAAACATACGTAAATACATTTTTTTTGTAAATACATACTTATGATACATAGAAAACGCCCAGACCAAGACAAACAGACATGTTCATGCACACAAATGATTGTCCTGTGTGGGAATCGAACCCACGAGCGTTGGTGTCGAAGCCGCGTCATTGACCGTTACGCCACCGAGCACGTCGATATAGGATATAATATAAATATAATGTAATGTAAGATATCTATAGATAGGAAAGGATATAGACATCATCATCATCATTCATCATCATCGGCCTGTATCTACCCACTGCTGGATATAGACCTTCCCTAATGCTTTCCATTCCACCATACGCGATCCTCCGCTTTCGGCATCCAACCGCTACTAACCAGCCCCCCTAGCCAAGTGTAGTTCGTAGCGTAACGAACGTTAGATAGATCACGTGACATTTGTCAATTCTCATACTAAAATGTTCGATATTGACAAATATCACGTGATCTATCTAACGTTCGTTACGCTACGAATTACACTTGGCTAGGGGGTTGTTGTTTGACGTCGTCGCCTTGTCGGTCAATCTTGAGTGTGGGGGAGGGGGATGGCAGATGTGGCCAGCCCACTGCACTGCCACTTCAGCTTGCTGACTCTGAGAGATAAGTCTTTGATACATAAAGCTAGGTATATATTTTTAATGGTTGAATTACATAATATTAGAATATTAGTTAAATTATAAAATATTAGTTTTATAACAAAACTGTCAATAAAAAAAGTTACCTAAATCAAAATGAAAGGTAAATATGATAACCTCCTTTTTTTGAAGTCGATTAATAATATTGTGACATCAGACATGGAACGATTTGACACTTTTTAGGTCTAACGAAAAAGTATTTATTGGGAATTATAGTTTTATTACAAAACCCATATTTAATGTTTCCATTTAAGTAATTTTTTTTACAATAACCCATTTACGTGAATATTTTTTTCTTCTGTATAATCTTTAAAAATCGGCGGATTCAAAATCGTTAGGTTTAAAGATTAAATGTCAAACTGGTAGCAATTTTTAGTATTTTAGATGTCAGACAAAAATTACAATATAATATTAATGTTTATAATAAAGCACTTGTAATGTTCCACGTAATTACATTTATTTTTACCGACCGGTTTCACCGCTAAGGCATTATCGAGGTAAGCAGATGGTGTTTGTTAAGTAGAAACACAAACACCATTTGCTTTGCCTCTTTCCACCAAGTGCCAACAATCAATAGTATCAAATTTAATATACCTAATAATAGTTTACTAGTTTTCGGTGTACTGATATGGAATCCCAATAGTTTGCAATGTGAGTCGCAAACTAGTGAACTATTATATTGCTATTTCAGACTAAACTATCGAAACCTAACCAACCTTTCAAATTTCAGTTTAGCTCTCCTTGAAGTACGAAATAGTTTACGTCTAATACCTATACATGTTATGGAGCAAAATTGATTATAAGCAGATAAGTAAATGACTTCATTATATATAATATATTATTAAATAATGAAACTAATTTTAAAAAGCTATAAAATTACTACGTTATAATGAAATTTAACATTTATATTGAATTTTACCGAAAGTTAAAAAAAAACCTTTTAAAGGAAAAAAGATCACATACCTGTTATATTTATGATGGATAAATCTTTGTATCTATTTTTTTTTTATTCCAGTGCATAATTATTAGACAGCAGGCACACAGAGTGTCACTTAGAAAAATAAAAACCGGACAAGTGCGAGTCGGACTCGCCCACCGAGGGTTCCGTATGTACGTAGTATCATTATTAAAATTGATATTTTTCATTATAACTAAGAAATAATGCGTCGAAAAAAATAAATAAAATATATTTTGCAATGTGTACATCAAGCCCTTTCATATGATACCCCATTTGAACTAGTAGTTTCAATTTGAAATTTCGACACTATAAAAATATAGACCCCCTATTTTTTAAGATCTATTTACAAATGTATAGTTTTGAGATTTATTCCTGTACTTGTAGTCTATAACGATGTTACTTGCCAAATTTCATAGTTCTAGGTCAACGGGAAGTACCCTATAGGTTTTGATTCCCTTGAGTGTGTCGAAATATGCGTTTTTTGCTGAATAAACGGCCGTAACTTTTTTCTACGTAAACTTAGCAGTTTGATTTTTTTTTAACTTCATGGGACCGTAGACCTGAGTATACAGTTCAAATTTCAGCTTGATACCTCCACGCATTCTCGACATAGAAATTCTTGACAGACAGACAGACAGACAGACAGACAGACAGACAGACAGACAGACAGACAGACAGACAGACAGACAGATAGACAGACGGACAACAAAGTGATCTTATAAGGGTTCCGTTTTTCCTTTTGAGGTTCGGAACCCTAAAAATAGCAGCATATTATTTTAATTAATTTAGTCGATGACGGGACTCTAGGTGGCGATGTAGAGACCGTTTTGAGGGATTTAATTTTATTAAAAAATGTACTTCAGTCCATTGATTTGGAATTAAATCCTTCAAAATGCGAGTTGTTCCTTTCAGAACAAACAAACAGATTTTCGACTATACAAAAATTTTATGCAATAACTTCAGGTATCAATATTTCAGAAAGACATTCTCTTCGCCTCCTTGGAGTTCCCGTCCTAGATGAGGCTTTTTTACACTTCATTGAAGAAAAAATTCAAAATTTTAACATTTCGGAAAGGTTTTCTAAAATCAGTACTCATTCTGTATATACAATCCTTCGGTATTGCTGTTTCGTTCCAAAATTTACATATGTCCTTCGATCCTGCCACATGTGGAAACATGTGGCACTCTTGGAAAGGATCGACATAATACTAAGAAACACTTTATGCAAATTACTAAATTTAGACCTTGATGACCGGGCCTGGCTGCAAGCTACATTGCCTATACGCTTTGGCGGGCTCGGTATCCGCAAAATTACTAGTGTAAGCCTGCCGGCATTCTTGTCGTCAGTCCACAGTACCGAAGAATTGACCCGGAAAATCCTTTCTCCTACACGGGTTACTTCGGAGGTAGTGTGTTTTTCAGACGCCATGAATGCCTGGAAGGTGGCCTGTCCGAATTATGATGTGCCCATCAACCCTTCCTCCCAGAGACGGTGGGATTGGCCGCTGTGTGAGTTAGTCCGCAAAAATCTTATTGTCACATCGACTAACTCTGCAGAGCGGGCTCGTCTACTGGCTGTGGGAGAATGGGAATCGGGCCTTTGGCTGCAAGCGTTGCCGTCTCCGAACATAGGTACTATGTTGGATGACGGCACTTTTCGTATAGCAGCCTGCCTTCGTTTGGGAAATTCTTGTGTCGTTCCGCATCGTTGTCGATGTGGGGAAGATGTCGACCGGCTCGGACACCATGGCCTCTCATGTTGCAGGAGCGCTGGCAGAATCCCACGTCATGGCAGCATTAATGATATTATTCGTCGGACCCTTTTTTCACCGCCGGCGTCCCAGCAGTTTTGGAACCAAGCGGTCTGGTACGCGACGATGGGAAGAGACCAGACGGTATGTCATTGCTGCCATGGAAGATGGGTAGACTTTTGGTGTGGGACGCAACATGCGTCGACACCCTTGCGCCTTCCCATCTTCCATATACGTCGGGTTCTGCGGGGGCTGCTGCTGCATCAGCGGAGGCCCTCAAACGGCGCAAATATTCAAACCTCATCGGTAGTTATGTTTTTGAGCCGTTTGGGGTGGAAACGCTTGGCCCATGGGGTCCGAGCGCAAAAATTTTATTTAGGGACATCTCCAAACGGTTAGTCGACTCTTCCCGCGACCAGAGGGCTGGCCTATTTCTCGCTCAGCGAATAAGCATTGCCATCCAGCGTGGCAATGCTGCTAGCCTTCTGGCCACGTTACCCTTTGATGGCGATGCGGAAGAATTTTTTGATGCTATTTAGATATTATATTTTATTAATTTTAATTAGTTTTTGTTATTTCCGTTTCTTTTTTTGTTTGTATATATAGTTAGTCATATTTAGTATTTATTTTAATTGTATATTTAATGATTAAATCAATAAAAAAAATTAATTCTTAAATAAAATGTTACAATACTACATTATTTAGTCGAAAGTTAAGATAATGTTAAGATAATAATGAAAGTTAAGATAAAACAAGGATCAAATCTTTTTTGTCGATCGACTTCGTCTGTTACCATGGAAACGGCTGCGTCGCGCGACCTTAGCGCCCTCTTAGAAAATACCCTTAACTACGTAATACCCTTGCTTATCTAGTAGTTCACAATGTTCTTGGGAGATGGCGCTGTACTTGATTCCTGCACTTTTTTTTTCTAAAATATAGGACTTGATTAATTATTATTGATTAAATTATATAATGTACATTTTTTTATTGTTTAAAGTAATTATATTATTTAAGTTTTGATACTTACTTACAAACTTTAATTTTTATCCATTTAATGTGAGAAATGTTCCAAGTTCCCAACCAACGTCCATAGGCTAAGGTAACAATTTTCTTTTAGGCAGATTTTGTGAACTCAGAAATTAGAAGATTAATTTATATTAAACGGACCAAGAACTATGATGATAAGAGATATGATGGCAGTGGGAGTGGTAACGCGAGCGATACTCAATGTTGCAGGCGTCTGTAGGCTACGGTAAGCGCTTGAAACAAAAACCTCGACTATTTTTATACGACTCCAAAAAAGATGGTGGTTCTCAATTCGGGTGTATTTTTATTTAATGTTCGATACTTAATTGCTCTGTGATTTATAAACCGATTTGAAAAAACTTTTTTTATTTGAAAGAGTATACTTCCAGATTGGTCCCATATTTTTTTCATCATCATCATCAGCCTGTATCTACATACATACATGTAGAGTAATGTTTGGAGTCGTTTTTTTCTTTGTTAAAATTATGTTTTTTTTTTCATCCTTCCAATTTTTTTTCGCAGATACCATATTGTAATAATATGCCATAAGTCACTTTAAATAATAAATAAATAAATATTGTCAGACAAATTACACAGCGCCATCTAGCCCCAAAGTAAGCGAAGCTTGTGTTATGGGTACTAGACAACTGATAAACGTACGTAAAAACATTTTTTTTTTATAAATACATACTTATGATACATAAAAAACACCCAGACTAAGACAAACAGATATGTTCATGCACACAAATGTTTGTCCTGTGTGGGAATCGAACCCACGAGCGTTAGTGTCGAAGCCGCGTCATTGACTGCTACGCCACCGAGCTCGTCAAAAGCTTTTACAGCTGGAATGACATCTCATGTGTTGAAATTTGTTTGTGTGTTGAAATTTGGGTTTCGCCTGTAGGTAGAGCGTGCCAACACTGCCAACTAAGTAAGACAAATGGAACATCTCATAAGTTGCGTTTAGAAGGTGCCAAAGAAATATACATACATACAATAAACTCGCAAAACATATTTTTTGTGGTGTAAGTGGCTCTTCAACATCTTTAAAGCTAAGCCAACCTCACCTGCACGTGGTGCACCGTACTGACTGACAAACGAGGCTCTGGCGAAAAGAGAGGTAGGACATAGCGTATTTTTTTAGCTACCTGAATGGGGAAGTGCCTCCAGCTCACAGAATACCGCAACCAAATAACAATTCCCTTGAGGGTTGTTGTGTTCCTGCGATTCCTGTGGTCACCAGAAAGAAAGAAAGGATAGGCTGGCAACGGATTCCTTGATTTGCTAATCTCCATGGGCTGTGGTGATTGCTTTCCATCAGGTAACTCACATGATCGTTTACCCCCCTTTAATATAAAAAAAAACTTTTTTCGTCAGTCAAATACTCACAATTAAAATATCCGCCTGATCGATGCTGAGAATAATTCATGCGAAGTTTCTAAGTTACGGCCGGCCTACGGCTGCTCAGCGGCTGGATTTCCCGCATTTTAAACCATTAAAGTGATTTAGTGACCTTACACGCGGCTGAAATAGCGCTTTACGACATTTTGCTAAAACTGCTTAAAAATATTGGACATTTTGTATGGTACCTACTGACTCTATTAAGATTATAAGTCTAGGTATATTGCCTGAATGACCGATATTTGCTCTGTTTTTTAGAAGAAACGGATTTTCCCAGAATCATGTAGTGAAATTGTATAAAAAAAAACGTGCTTTCCGGGAGTGCCGGCACAAGTGAAAACTTGAACATTAATATTTTTTAATATTTTGGAATGGTTAGCAAATAATTTTGCACGAATTGCTTTATTTTATTGCTATATCTATTTATCATAAAAGTACTATCATTTATTGCTCTATAGTACACAGACATGACAATTTATATTACATTAAAAATAAACAGCAGGAGCAGGCATACATTTTCGCCGCGCGGTAGAAAGAGAGGGGATATTACTTCCTCTCCTACGCCGCGCCGGCGGTCTACTCTCCCTCCGTCTTACGAATTTTCGATCAGGTCAGGTGTCCTGACGCGAGTTTAACATTTTTTACCCATCCCAAAAAGTGCACAACGCCGCTAAAGAAGTTTTCACTTCAAAAATTTTAGAGAACATGACTTGATTCCATGGTAGAAAATATGTTAGTTGTAGTATGTGTGATCATCACTTTAACAATGATCATTGGTGTAATCGTGACGAGCTCGGTGGTCGAAAGGCTAGCACTAGAGACTCCAGATATCGCGGGTTCGACTCCCACAAAAACAAACATTTGGGTGCATGAACATGTCTGTTTGTCTTGGTCGGGATGTATTCTGTATATTATATATTTATGTAGGTACAAAAAAGTATTTAAGTATACTTATCAGTTTTCTAGTACCCATAGTACAAGCTTTGCTTAGTTCGAGACTAGATGGCAGTATGTAATGTAAAGAGGTATTGAGTTTTTAAAAGCATTATAGAGAAGTGTAAAGGCTGCGCATTTCGAATATCCAGAGGCAAGGCATTCCAAAGACGTACGTCTAGTCTGCACTGAAAACGACTTAGTGTAAAAATGCGAAGAGTCGTATGGCATTATCAGACGATTACTTATGTACTTTTTCGACTTCTACTTATTAAGATTATAAATATTAAAAAAATTGAAAAATTCATCTCCCCGCCTATGTGAGATATGAACCCACGACGTCTCGATAACCGGTCGAGTGCTCTTCCAACTGAGCTACCAGGAAGGTTTGTATTTGTGGAGAATTTTTGCATTTTATATTTTACTGCTATGTAGTCGCAGAGTGGCACCATCTACCTATTAAAAATTACACTACTAAACAAGGCATAGCAATTCATAATTGCAGATGAAATTCGGCTATTTTTTTGATAACACCAAACTTACTAAATAATAATTATTTTATTAAGATATTCAAAAAACTAAATTAGATAAGTTTAAATATAAAAATAAATCTGGTGTACTTTTATTACAAAATCCTTGTAATTTTATTCCTTCATCACAACTCAACGGACAAGTTTTTATGTACGGGATAATAAATTTTGAGGCTCGCGGGGTCCGTGCCGATGTGCCTCTCTCTTGTCTCTGCGGAATTATGTATTTTTTGATTAGGGTTCCGTGGCTTGCTTGTCTAATAAAATAATCATTTAACTGCAGATAAAATAAAGATGCCTACGGGACCTTAATCTATTACTGACAAAGTTTAACTGTCCTCGTCTGTTTATCGGTTTATTTTATTTAAACTATATTGGGCTTAAAATAAGTGTAAAAAAGGCGGACTTAATGTTAAGGACATTAGTCAATCTTTGAAAGTAAATATACAAGAATGCGACCTACAAAAAAACGCTTCTGTCACATTCTTTTTTCTGTTTTGTTGTCTAGTTTCGAGGCTGTTTTATATTTGCACTGAGTTGTGTATTTTTAAGCTAATAGAGTTTTTTTTACATGACAACCATATTTATTTCAAGGAAAATTTAACACTCTTGCAGTTTGCATACATTGAACAATCCATCCTATGTAAATATTTTAATCCAAGTATTATAACATTTTATTATTTAGAAGAGATAATAAATTTATATAATATCTATATTCTATATATGACGAGCTCGGTGGTCGATTGGTTAGCAATGGCCACTTTCACTCCGAGGTTGCGGGATAGATCCCCGCCCAAGACAAATATTTGTGTGCATGAACAAGTCTTTTTGTCTTCGACTGGGTGTTTTTAATATATTATTACGTAGGTATGTATTTACAAAAAAAAATATTTAAGTATATTATCAATTATCTAGTACTCATAGTACAAGCTTTGCTTAATTTGGGACTAGATGGCCGTGTGTAATTTGTCCAAGAATATTTATTATTATTTTATACGTATTGATATAATATATTAAATAGAATTTGTATGTCAACAGCAATCTAAATTGAATTGAATTTTCACTGGAAGAGAAATCTATTTTCAACCTATATTCTGAGAAATAGCTCCTAAAATGCGTCGGGTTAACTTTGGGATCCTTACTCAATCTACTCAAAATTTAAAGGTAAAATAATAAAAAATGGAATCTAAATTAGTCCGATTAAAAAGTGATCAATTCAAAGGCAGATTAAGCCGCTTAATGGCCGAGTAAGAAGCTTTAAGCTCCGATAAAGTAATCTTTTTCTTCCCATTGTATTGGTTAGCGAATGCTTTTTGTTCGCCTTCAATGTTCAAATTGTCTTTGATAGAATTTTGTTTCGACCGATTTTGGGTAATTGTCCTCATTTGTAGGTCACCTAACCTACAAGAGGTGAAATATTAGAGCACCGTTTGCTGTAAAGCGTTATTTTCAAACCGTGTGACTCCCAGGCAGGTCGCCTAGTTACATGCAGGGGGTCAGAGAGAATAAAAAACCGGACAAGTGCGAGTCGGACTCGCCCACCGAGGGTTCCGTAGGTACGTAATATCATTATTAAATTTGATATTTTTCATTATAAATAAGAAATAATGCGTCGAAAAAAATAAATAAAATATATTTTGCAATGTGTACATCAAGCCCTTTCATATGATACCCCATTTGAACTAGTAGTTTCAATTTAAAATTTCGACACCCTATAAAAAAATAGACCCCCTATTTTTTTAAATCTATTTACAAATGTATAGTTTTGAGATTTATTCCTGTACTTGTAGTCTATGACGATGTTACTTGCCAAATTTCATAGTTCTAGGTCAACGGGAAGTACCCTATAGGTTTTGATTCCTTGGAGTGTGTCGAAATATGCGTTTTTTGATGAATAAACGGCCGTAACTTTTTTCTACGTAAACTTAGCAGTTTGATTTTTTTTTTACTTCATGGGACCGTAGACCTGAGTATACAGTTCAAATTTCAGCTTGATACCTCCACGCATTCTCGACATAGAAATTCTTGACAGACAGACAGACAGACAGACAGACAGACAGACAGACGGACAACAAAGTGATCTTATAAGGGTTCCGTTTTTCCTTTTGAGGTTCGGAACCCTAAAAAAGAATTTGTTTGTTGTTCACATGCTATAATAAAAAAAACGTTAGCAGGACTGATTATTGTTCAATAATTCATGAACTCAACTCTTTAAGAAAATCTTTTTCCACTTGAAGCCTATTTCTCTAAGAATAAAATCGGCAGCAAATGGCACTAATAATTTTAAAGCTTTCATAGCCAACTGAATTGTTGAAGTTTCTTCATGAAGGGAGGGAGCAGGGTGGAGGTGGTCGCCAGAAATGTTTAACATGTAAAGGGGTCCCCTATTTAAAAAAAATAAAAACACTGCTGTTACGCGTTGATGCGCTCCTTTAGCAAGAACCTACTGGCGAAGCTGAAGCAGTTTACCATGAGATTTTTTGATAGCAAAGATCAAATTTCAGACAAACAGACATGTTCATACATGTATGATGGTCTTCGTGAGGGTGTTTTCTGTGTATTATATGTATGTATTTACAAAAAAAAATATGTAAGTATTATATCAGTTATCTAGTGCCCATAGTACAAGCTTTACTTAGTTTAGGACTAGATGGCAGTGTTTAATGTGTCCAGGTATATTTATTTTATTTATTTATTTATTTCCCTTCAGCATTATGTATTGTGTTCCTGTGAGTGAAATTAGAAGACGTAAGGAGATATTGCTCGCTACACACCTTGTACTGCGAACGTCTATATGGCTACGGCATTCGCTTTACATCAGGCGGACTGTATATTGGTTTTCCACTCGTCGTAGTATAAAACCAATGTAATAAAATTATGTTCTGGTTTGTTTCAGGTGTTGACCAGTAAACAGTAAGAAGAGAACACAAGATGGCGGCGTTCGTTGCGAAGCAAATGGTGGGGAACAAACTCAGCGCGGTCAAAGGTAAGTTATTTTTATTTATTTATTTTATATTATTCGGAACACCAACAGCTGTTACAATGAAATAAATAGCTCAGATTTACGTTCTAGAAAGCCAATGAAAGGTATTCGCTAAAGATACTGAAAGCACAAAAGATCCAGTGTGACAAACATAGTTACAGGTTACTACTCAGTTACTATGTGACAAATATTCAGTGACAAACATAGTTACAGGTTACTACTCAGTTATTATGTGACAAATATTCTGTGACAAACATAGTTACAGGTTACTACTCAGTTACTATGTGACAAATATTCTGTGACAAACATAGTTACAGGTTACTACTCAGTTACTATGTGACAAATATTCTGTGACAAACATAGTTACAGGTTACTACTCAGTTTAGTTTTACAAGGATACAAAAAAAAAAAAAGACCCACAATTAAAGACTTCATAGAATATAAAATGTTATCTTTCATGAAGTGCGGGAGATTGTCTCGTCAATAACCTCCTCACCGACCCGCCACTTGAGTTAAATAAGTCAAGATTTAGCTCCGAACAAACTTATTTAAAGATTAACATTGTTATTGTTTTAAAAAAAGAATAATCGTATTTTTTTTCATTTGAAAGGAGTTTTTTTTGGGGACAAGCGAGCATGTGTCACCTAATGGAAAGTAATCACCACCGCCCATAGAAATCAGCAACACCAAGGGATCGCCAATCCGTTGCCAGCCTATATTCCTTTCTTTCTTTCTGGTGACCTCACTCACTCGCAGGAACATAACAACCCTCAAGGGAATTGTTCTTTGGCTGCTGTATTCTGTGAGGTGGAGGTACAACCACAGTCGGGCAACTTAAAAAATTCCCTATGCCCTTCCACTCTTTTCGCCAGAGCCTCGTTGGTCAGTCAGCAGGGTGCGCCACGTGCAGGTGAGGTGTCTTTGGTTCAAAGACGTTGTTGATTGGCATGTTGTCCAGCATTTCCTCTTGCTCAATGGTCACTTCAAATATTAGCGTAACAAATTATAAATACCTATATTCAGCAGTGGGTAGATACAGGCTGATAATGATGATGATGATGCAATGTCAAAGGTAAAGTAGGTGTTTATGTACTTATGTCCACTGTCTGTACATAGATAATCCCTTCAGTAGATATCGTACGTTAGATACCTCATGAAAGGTTTTTTGTTACGAGCTTGGTTTCCTTTTACATTTCATGTTTTTATATAATCCTATTATATTATATGCATCACAAGAAATATTTGACACGTTTTAAGAGTGTTCTTGGGGCTTGGACGAGCTCCGTGGCGTAGCGGTCAATGACGCCGCTTCGACACCGACACTCGTGGGTTCGATTCCCACACAGGACAAACATTTGTGTGCATGAACATTACTGTTTGTCTTGGTCTGGGTGTTTTCTATGTATCATAAGTATGTATTTACAAAAAAATGTATTTACGTATGTTTATCAGTTGTTTAGTACCCATAACACAAGCTTCGCTTACTTTGGGGCTAGATGGCGCTGTGTAATTTGTCTGACAATATTTATTTATTTATTCCGAATGGAATACTTGAAAGTTCGAAATTGTTCAGATACGAATTTCCTTCAGTTGGGTCAGTGAATGTGGACTTTTTATCCAGCAGGCATCTTAATTTATTGTCTAAAAAAGACAATAAATATAAATTACGTTTGTGTTCTCCATCGATCAATGTAAATTATCAATGGAAAACTGCTGTGGAAGCAGACCTTCAGGAGCTCGAAGCCGTCACCTGACAAAACATCGCGCACGGTAGACGACTGTGGCGCTCTCTCGTCGCAGAGGCAAAGATTCAGTTCAGGGATTCACTACCACCGAAGCTGAAGCCGATTACCATCGAATATTTTGATTCGAA
The DNA here is from genome assembly GCA_937001555.2 of Hypsopygia costalis. Lineage (NCBI taxonomy): Eukaryota > Metazoa > Arthropoda > Insecta > Lepidoptera > Pyralidae > Hypsopygia > Hypsopygia costalis. The sequence goes on along the minus strand of OW443350.2, from coordinate 19,397,834 downwards.
AAATAAGTCTTGGCCGTGTGGTTTCCGGTAGACTAGAATAGAATCACTCCGTCTCTTCCCGTGGATGTCGTACAAGGCGACTAAGGGAAATACATTAGCAACATCGATCAGGCCTGCCTAACCCGTCTGGCCAGCGTGGGGAGTGTAGGCCAAATCCTCCTTCCGTCTAGAACGGACGAGAGATGGTCGTGCTCCTGCAGTGGAGACTAAAATGACCTGATGATGTAAAATAAGTCTTACGTTTTAGTTATTGACAAACATCTGATGATGGGGTGTATGTGGTTCATCAAGATTTTTGAACCAAAGTCAACTTCACCTGCACGTTCTGCACCCTGCTGACTGACAAACGAAGCTCTGGCGAAAAGAGAGGTAGGGAGCGTAATTGTAAGCTACCCGACTGAGGAATGTACCTCCACCTCACAGAATACCGCAGCCAAATAAGAGTGATGTCACCAGAAAGAAAGGAAGGAGATGCTGCGTTGGCAGCGGGGGTGGCGGCGCGCGAGCAATATTTTATGTTGCAAGCGTTGATATGGCTACTGTAACCGCTCCACATCAGACGGGCCGTATGCTTGTCTGCCACCCGACGTAGTATATAAAAGAAAAAACATCTTCAGTTCAGTCGGTAGAGCTTTATGGTTTCTAACAGCTACGCTGAACACAAGTACCGTATATTTAAGCTCAAGTTTAATTTTCACAATCGGTTTTAGCTTCAGCGTTAGGGCCTCAGGTCGTTGAGCCATCGTAGTAAGTAGTTTATATTCTCGAAGCATTACAAAATTCATTTAAAACCCTAGCTTTTGATCGAAAGTTCCGGTTTATTTCGTAGTAGTGCCCCTGGTACCGCCATCTTATGGTATCGCAGCGCCATACAAGCTGTTCCAGATTCGTCTCAAAGGGGAGGTGAGGTCGACACGAGAGAGCGGCAGGGAAAGGCCATCTGTACGTAGTAGGTATACTATTACTTATACTGTAGTGTAAATCGGTAGTAAACACTCTTGGAGCTCTATCGACTAAGCTGAAGGTGTCTGTTACTCATTTACAATGAAGTCCGATTTTCAGTACAAACTGACAAGATGACTGCTTACCATTATATTGGTAGACTCACCGCAAAAAACAACAAATACTATGCAACCATTAAAAGAGTTCATTAGATGTAATAAATAAAAACCCCATCTTACCCCCCTCCCCTGTAGCGGCCCACTAAGCGTTTATCTGGGAATTTCCCCTGGGTAACAGACTCCGTTCCGCAGCCACCCCGTTCTTAGTACTACGTCCCAATTAATATTTTTACGTGAATTATGAAAAATGTAGGTATTTTTATTTTCATTTGCTGTAATATTTTTGGAACGTAGTTGTTTATTGTGGCTATATTTTTACTTTTCCGTATTTTTCACTCAACTACCAAAAAAAAGTATAAGTAAATAATGTTTTCAGAGTAAATGTATGACTTATTCCATTTATCCACCCTAAAACAGCCAACCCAAGGTGGATATTCGAAAACGCATGTCCATCCTGAACGGGGTTAATAATCGAAATTTCCATAATATCCACCTGATATTTAAGAAATAACAGGTGGATAAATGGATATGCATTCCACTCGAGTTGGTATCCACTCGGAAACGCTTACTGGATATCTTAGGGTGGATGAACGAAATAAGCAAAATGTGATGATACCTTTGGTATTGCGAGCGTCCATAGGCTGCGATGACTGATTACCAACAGGCGGGTCGATTACTTGTGTTCCACCTTAGTTGTATAAAAAAGTGTATGTTTGTAAAAAATATATGCCGTACCCAAAAAGGTCAAATAGGTGTGAACAATCACACATTCTCATATACCTACACACGGAAATAGTTAATAATAAAAAAAATCAGTCATAACCACGAAAATGAAGTGGATATAACGATACGATAAGAAGTCGTCGAATAACTCGGTCGCTAACTAAACCCTAAACCCCGAAATTCCAACACCATAAACAATTTAAACTAAACCGATAAAATGAAAACTTAATGGTCGTTTAAACGCCGCAATTTTTAAATCGTAGACCGAAAGTGTCACGACTCTCAATTCACCTCCTGACACTGACTCGCGCAACTTGTAACGAGTGAAGCGTGATCTCTGCAGATTTGGCCAATGATAGCGAAGCGATAGCTCGCCTATCACGCAATATTGTGACTCAGTCTGTTCTCGTTAAAAGAAGGTTTTGAGATTATTTTAGAGACAGGTTGTTTTGCGGTAAAAATAAATAAATCTCTTTAAAAGCCATGATTTTTGCGATAGAATTTAATGATACTTTAATTTGACATGTCTTTGTAATCGTTATTAAAATAGTTATTAAATTTAAGTGTAGAGTAGTAAACTTAAATGTATTGTCTTTTTTAGGGTTCCGTACCCAAAGGGTAAAAAGGAACCCTGTTACTAAGGCTCCGCTGTCCGGCCGTCCGTCCGTCCGTCAGTCACCATGCTGTATCTCATGAACCGTGATAGTTAGACAGTAGAAATTTTCACAGATGATGTATTTCTGTTGCCGCTATAACAACAAATACTAAAAAACAGAATAAAATAAATATTTAAGGGGGCTCCAATACAACCAACGTGATTTTTAGGGTTCCGTACCCAAAGGGTAAAAAGGAACCCTATTACTAAGGCTCCGCTGTCCGTCCGTCCGTCCGTCCGTCTGTCACCAGGCTGTATCTCATGAACGGTGATAGTTAGACAGTTGAAATTTTCACAGATGATGTATTTCTGTTGCCGCTATAACAACAAATACTAAAAAATATAATAAATTACATATTTAAGGGGGCTCCCATACAACGAACGTGATTTTTTGCGCGTTTTTACTCGCAATTGCTAACGGCAATAGGTAGACGCTTGAAATACTCACATTATATTTAGTTTTATATTCACTTTATAAATAAATAATGAAATAAAAATAAAACAAATATTTAAGGGGGGCTCCCATACAACAAACGTGATTTTTTTGCCGTATAGATAATGGTACGGAACCCTTCGTGCGCGAGTCCGACTCGCACTTACCCGGTTTTATTTTATATACTATGGCGGGCGACAAACAATGTAGACGGCCCTCCTGATGTAAAGAAAAAGAGCACCGATGTCATTTATGTTGACGTATTTAAAGATAAACAATGGTGTGTTATATGCACTAAAATTATCTCAAAATGCCGGCGCTTCCTTCTCCTCCGCACGCGATGTTCAATAGTCTTTACATAGCGTAAAAAATTCTTCATCAATCCAGAGGTGTGATTGAATTATTCACGTCAAATATATTCATTGTTGTTGGAATAAAGTTACTAATGAAATTTTTATGCAAAAACTACCGAATATTTTTTACAGTGATGTCACAAAATAATGACGGGCGTAACAAATCGATAAAATTTATCGATACGCACGTTTAGTCGACTGTGAATATTAGATTTTTAAATAAAATGGCAATAAGATGTAAGGTTTTATTAGATACTTACTGCTTACGATGAATATTACGGGGTTGGTTGTAAAATAAATATAAAATTATGGATTAAAATTAAGTGAATACATAATAGCCAACCTAATAATAAAAGACCCATAATGGCAAGTTTCTTTCAAGCATTTCTTCTTCGCCAAAGGTCAATACCGAAATGCTAGTATATAAAAATGATGACAAAAAAAATAAGAATATTATTAATAAAAATGTGTAAGACGTGTCTACGTGCCCACAAGGGCCCAGTCATAGGGCACTTGAAATGAAATGAAATTATGGCTCAGAAATGAAATGAAATGAAATTAAGTTCAGAGCCTACATGCCAGAGTACACATGGTATGTTCTTTAGCGACAAATGGGAAGAACATTCCTCGTGTCTTTCTACTATGACCTGAAAATATCTCACTCAGTTGGATCAAGAAATAAATGAAGAAGATGGTTCTTCTGGACACTGCTCCTATTTTGAGAAGGTTCCACATTCTGAAGCTCTAACCACCAGTAGCTTAGGTCTTCACTGCCGGCGAGTGCCCCGATTTGCGAATGAAAATATCTCACTATCGCAGGTACACAACACCCCTCAAGGAAATTTTTATTAGGTTACGGTATTCTGAGAGGTGGAGATACTTCCCCAGTCTGGCAGAGTAAAATTACGTTATGCCCTACCTCTTTTCCGCCAGAATCTCGTTAGTAAAGGCTTTGGCTCAAAAATGACAGTGAACCACTTACTCCCCAATATGTATGTAGTGATATTACTATGGACTATTAAAAATAATGTCTACACAAATGAACGCCAAAAATTTAAGGAATTTCATTTCATTCTCCCCCTAAAACTAACATTAACAACGAGAATATTCCACCTAACACGGTTATGTAATCCCAAAAATTTGTATTCATAGATGGAAACAGACTAGTAAAATAAAAAAAAAGAATAGTGGGGCAGCGAAAGGTTATTTCATTCACCGACAGCTAAGCTTAGTAACGAGGATGTATTCGCTGGGTACCGTGCGGAACAAAGCAGAAAAAGTGAAAACAATTCGTTTTTCCGGACTCGTGCCGAAAAATTCTAACGGCTTATGTCAGTGAGTGGAATAAGGGCACATTTTAATTTATTTAAACTACAATAGTGCAGTATTACTTAAGTTTTGCCAAACTGTGAATCAGTGTCGGCAGTAGCTTCGTGGAAAGTTAATCAACTGTCAGAACTCAAAGAGCCTGCACACCATCATTATATTTAAATATATGTCCTTGTTAGATCTATAAGGAAAATGTAAAAATACTAGCTTGAGCTCGGGATTTCGTACGCTCGCATCCCGGTATCCCATGAGAATTTACAAAAATCCTTTCATAGCGGATGAATAAGTCTTAATAGCTATCTGTATACCAAACTTTAAGCTGATCCGTCTAGTGGTTTAAGCTGTGCGTTGATATATGACAGCCAGTAACGGTTGCCTATTATAAATGCAGAAGATGAAGATTATAAATAAATATTCCTGGACAAATTAAACACGGCTATTTAGTACCAAACTAAGCAAAGCTTGTACTATGAGTATTAAATAACTGATATAATACTTAAATACATTTTTTTTTGTAAATACATACATATAAAACATAGAAAACACCAAGACCAAGACGAACAGACGTGTTCATGCACACAAATATTTGTCTTGTGTGGGGATCGAACCCGCGACCTCGGAGTCAAAGTGGCCAGCAACGGCCATTCGAACACCGAACTCATCAATTGATAGTAAGTTGATTGATTGATAGATTGATACTTAATACTATAGGGATATCAATTTTGAGGCCAATCGAAGTGTCATCATCATCGTCTCAGCCATGACTTCCACTGTTGAAAATAGTCGGTGTTGTAACTTTCGCATCAAACGGCATTTTGGAGTCCAACTGGCCCACCAATATTTTGAGCCAAAGCCAACATCACTTGCACGTGGTGGGCATTGCTGCATCATAATATATTTATTATTATGAAGGTATCATATATTCACTTAATTTTAATCCATAATTTCATATTTATTTTACAACCAACCCCGTAATATTCATCGTAAGCAGTAAGTATCTAATAAAACCTTACATCTTATTGCCATTTTATTTAAAAATCTAATATTCACAGTCTTCTAAACGGACGTATCGATAACTTTTATCGATTTATTATGTCCCGTCATTATTTTATGACATTACTGTAAAAATAACGTAACTTTATTCCAACAACAACGAATACTTTGACAGTCGAGGCTCTGGTAAAATAGAAGTAGGGACTTGGCGTAATTATAAGCTGCACCACCGGAGAATACTTCCATCCCACAGAATAGCGCAGCCAAATAACAATTCCCTTGATGGTTGTTGTGTTCCTGCGAGTTTAGTGAGGTCCCCAGGAAGGAAGGAGTTTCTGCATTGGCAGCGTGAATGGCAGCACGCGAGCGATATATATATTTTTTTATACTACGTCGGGTGGCAGACAAGCATACGGCCCGTCTATGTGAAGCGGTTACCGTAGCCATATTAACGCTCGCAACATAAAATATCGCTCGCGCGCCGCCACCCTCGCTGCCAACGCACCATCTCCTTCATTTCTGGTGACCTCACTCACTCGCAGGAACAGAACAACCCTCAAGGGAATTGTTATTTGGCTGCGGTATTCTGTGAGGTGGAGGTACATTCCCCAGTCGGGCAGCTTACAATTACGCTGACAAACTAATTACTGACAAACGAAGCTCTGGCGAAAAGAGAGGTAGGGACCTCTCTTTTCGCCAGAGCTTCGTTTGTCAGTCAGCAGGGTGCACCGCGTGCAGGTGAAGTTGGCTTTGGTTCAAAGATGTTGATGAACCACTTACACCCCAAAAATATATACAATAGATATTTCACATTGCGAGTGTTTATATGGCTACGGAAACCGCTTCACATCAGGCTATGCTTCCCGTATGTACTCGTATAATATCGGCTCACTTCGATCTTTATCAGGTCGTCGGTTCATCTAGTCGTGACGTGGATCGTTCTACGCAGTGGTTTCAGGTCCAAACTCTAAATTTCAGAACCTTTCTGCCCCATCGGTTATCTACCAGTTTTAAAAAGTTAATTGGACCCTGTTATGCAAGTTACAGCTATTTAAAGATTAATATATATAAAAATATCACACAGTATAGGTTTTGGGAAGCATATGTCATCAAACTGCTAGAATCTTTTGCGAATATATATATTTACACAGCGCCATCTGGTCCCAAAGTAAGCGAAGCTTGTGTTATGGGTACTAGACAACTGATAAACATACGTAAATACATTTTTTTTTGTAAATACATACTTATGATACATAGAAAACACCCAGACTAAGACAAACAGACATGTTCATGCACACAAATGTTTGTCCTATGTGGGAATCGAACCCACGAGCGTTGGTGTCGAAGCCGCGTCATCGACCGCTACGCCAACGAGCTCGTCAAATATAAATATATATAAAACTCGATTTGAAGTTTCTCGCTGTGTATGCCTCTCAATTTGGCATAGTTTGTCTTTGGGATGTTCTGCATAATACGGTCCAATTGAAATGTACAGAAAGTCGTAAACGCGAATGTGTATATATTTTTACCCCAAGGACTTTGGAGGATGGTGATGGGCAAATTTTATCATCATCTTTATATGCAATGCCAACGAAATATGCACGCGGTGCATCTTGCTGGAAGAGCATTTGAATAAAAATAAATAATAAAACTGCAGGTGAATTAAAAATTAATTTTAATTATTATTCCTAATTTCTCATATTTTGTGAAATATTGATGTGAACATTTAGTAGTTAAGGGAAAGTGAGAAAAAGTTCAAACACTTTGTATTAACGAAGTAAGTATAAATGAATGTGATAATTATTCTAAATTAATTAAATAAATTAAACGGGTCACTCACGTCTTTTTGTCGGGAAAGTCGACTAGTTTCGATCTCAAAAGGAGACCTTCATCAGAGCGAATGTCCAAACACGTCCACCCTTTGTCTCTCGTTTTTAATAATATTAGTGATAATTATTGTTCTTAGAAACGATTAATAGAGAATTCGTTAAACATGCCACCAATCAATAGTTATCTCCATCAACCCATATTCATCCCACTGCTGGGCTGAATGTGGGTATAAGATCTCCCTTCAACCGAAAGGATTTAGAGAATAACTAAACATTCTATTTGGATTCTATTTAAAATAAAATGTAAAGCCACAACAAATCATTCACAATTAAATACAATTCACAAAATTCAAAATACTAACCTTAATTACACACATAATAAACATAAGAGTATTATCCATATTCATTAATAATTACTTATATTTAAAGTACAGTTCATCCATATAATATTCTAATAAATTTATTCAGTAAAAATCTTTACTACATTTCACGCAAATTCAATTCATTCTGTTTAAAATTGTATAATTCATATTACATCGTATTGCATTTAAAAAAAACAGAACATATACTGTATATTCGTCATAAAAATATTTAAAAAATACTTTCTGTATTAAAAATACTAGATCATGATTTCAGACAACAGAAAAAAAATAACAAGTATGAAGTTACGGATACATCTAGAAACGCGTAGTAAGAGATTACGCAAATATCTAGGAACGCGTAGTGAGAGATTACGATTACGTGTAAGAACGCGTAGTGAGTGATAACGATTACATCTAGGAACGCGTAGTCTGAGATAACGATTACATCTATGAATGCGTAGTCTGAGATTACTATTACATCTAGGAACGCGTAGTGAGAGATTACGATTACATCTAGGAACCCATAGTGAGTGATTACGATTACATCTAGGAACGCGTAATCAGAAATTATGATTAAATCTAGGAATGCGTAGTCTGCGATTACGATTACATCTAGGAACGCGTAGTCTAAGATTACGATTATATCTAGGAATGCGTAGTCTTAGATTACGATTGCATCTAGGTACGCGTAGTCTAAGATTACGATTACATCTAGGAATGCGTAGTCTGAGATTACGATTACATCTAGGAACTCGTAGTGAGAGATTACGATTACATCTAGGAACCCATAGTGAGTGATTACGATTACATCTAGGAACGCGTAGTCTGAGATTACGATTACATCTAGGAATGCGTAGTCTGAGATTACGATTACATCTAGGAACGCGTAGTCTGAGATTATGATTACATCTAGGAACGCATAGTGAGAGATTACGATTACATCTAGGAACCCATAGTGAGTGATTACGATTACATCTCGGAACGCGCAGTCTGAGATTACGATTACATCTAGGAATGCATAGTCTGCGATTGCGATTACATCTAGGAACGCGTAGTCAAAGATTACGATTATATCTAGGAATGCGTAGTCTGAGATTACGATTACATCTAGGAACGCGTAGTCTGAGATTACGATTACATCTAGGAATGCGTAGTCTGAGATTACGATTACATCAAGGAACGCATAGTGAGAGATTACGATTACATCTAGGAACCCATAGTGAGTGATTACGATTACATCTCGGAACGCGTAGTCTGAGATTACGATTACATCTAGGAACCCATAGTGAGTGATTACGATTACATCTCGGAACGCGTAGTCTGAGATTACGATTACATCTAGGAATGCGTAGTCTGAGATTACGATTACATCTAGGAACGCGTAGTCTGAGATTACGATTAAATCTAGGAATGCGTAGTCTGAGATTACGATTACATCTAGGAACTCGTAGTGAGAGATTACGATTACATCTAAGAACCCATAGTAAGAGATTACGATTACATCTAGGAACGCCTAATCAGAAATTACGATTACATCTAAAAACGCGTAGTAAGAGATTACGCATACATTTCGAAACCCGTACTTAACAGGTTACCCGTAGATATTTTTTTGTATTTTTTTTTTATTTTTTTCTTATATTTATGCGATCGCGCCCCTATTTCCATTCTATTTTAGGCCAGTTCACTTTGAAACTATTAACCTGAACTCCGCTCGTATTCATTATAAATTATGCGTGCCTTGTAGGCAATAGCGTATATATTTTAATCAGAGATATGAGTAAGCATTCAAAACAATACTCGAGCAATTTCCTATGCGGCGAACTGGCTTTGTAGAGAATAGAAAAAAGGTATAGTTTTCATTGACGAAAAGCCAAAGACGTGTGTACACCTGTACACTACCACGTATTCAATTCGTGTTCATATTTTGCTACTAAAAACGGCGGGTTTGGTACTTTTCGATGCGAAACTGGCGCCTTTTTGGACAAAATATCGTAGGGTTACAAATAAAAGTGAAGGCTTTTATTTGTAACTTCTACGATATTTTGTCCAAAAAGGCGCCAGTTTCGCACCTTCAAGGCCCTTAAACAAGATCACGCAACTACTTGACTAGTAGAACGTATATCTATAAATACCATGGCACTGCAAAAATCTCTTAGCTTAAGTCACATTTTAAAAATCTTATACTCATTAAACACACATAAAAAAAATGTAGACACAATTTTCATAATGATAAATCAATTTCAAGTTTCGATATAACTAACGATTAGTCATCTTAACATTATCAATATTCCCATTACTTCTCCCTTAAATCATAAAACTTGGTACTTATTATTTTCCTTGGCGTTCATCATTGACTTTAGAAGACACCAGCGCTCACTCATGTCTTTGGATACATCTTCAACTTGCAAGTTTTCAGACGAGCTAGATTTATTTTTGTCCTTCTTCGTTATGTAATTGTATGTGTCATATATCCAATAGGATACATTGTCACCTGCCTTCATTTGTTTATTATTACTAAACGATTCAAAAAAATCCGCTGTAGATTTGTTCATATTATTATATTTGCCCTTGTTCTCAAATGTGTGAAAATAATCTTGAAACGAAGATGCAGTAGATACTGCAACTTCTTTTTTTTTTACGGATGTACCCTCGTCAAATTCTAAAAAATTAAAACTTTTTTGACAGTTATTAATCGTCTGTATCTCAGAGTCTGTGTTCTTAAGATTAGATACTGCAACTTCTGCAACTTCTTTTTTCTTTACAGATGTACCCTCGTCAAATTCTAAAAAATTAAAACTTTTTTGACAGTTATTAATCGTCTGTATCTCAGAGTCTGTATTCTTAAGATTAGATACTGCAACTTCTGCAACTTCTTTTTTCTTTACAGATGTACCCTCGTCAAATTCTAAAAAATTAAAACTTTTTTGACAGTTGTTAATCGTCTGAATCTCAGAGTCTATATTCTTAAGATTGATATAACGAATCATATTAGTGATGTCACTGTCGAGGTTGCACTTAGTGACGAAGATCAGGAAGTTTTTGAGGAAGGTTTTTAATGGCATCGATTTGTTTTTGCAATATGTTCGAATGGCTCTATAAGCAGAATGTGGGTCTTTGTTCGATTCCGTGTTGTATTCGGCGATATTAAGAAACTCATCCAATTTGGAGATACCATTTTGGTTGGTCATTGCTTGCAAGTTGACGACGCGCCCAGATTGGGAGTGCGAATGGGCGTAGAGGTTGGGGAACAGTTCTTTTTGGTAGGATGATGTTGGTGGCCCATTCGTGAGGAGGTTGAATTCGAGATACCGGCTTTGGGCGCGCCGTGTGGGTGGCAGCGTCTCCTCCTGAAATAATACGAGATTATACGTAAATTTAGGGGATAAGTTGGATGCAGGTCATATAATTTTATTTGGAGTGCAAGTAGCTTGTTGTCATTTTTATTAAAGACCAAGCCAACCTCACCAAAACCAATCAGATTCATACGAGTAAGAGATCTACTAGTTACTAGGAAGTTATAAGTGGCTTGCCATTATCTTTATACTCACACCCAAAGATGTCTGCGAGTGCTGATAAACAAATGAGGCTCTCGCGAAAGAAAAGTAGGACTAATCGAGCTTAAAATATCTTCGCATTATAGACTGTAGCCAAATAACCCTCGAAAATGGTTGTGTTTTTGAAGTTGAAGTTTTTGAAGTTTGAAGTGTAGTAGGTACTTCACTATGTACTTCAAATGCGCAAAAATAATCAATGTTTAGTGATGTATAGGCAAGCATACAGACGTCAAGCAGCTGCTGAATATGCATTTATTCTTACCCATGCTTCCAAACGGTGGTAATAGTCGCACAACGTCCGATACAAGGTTGTGTGGCCTATGTGCAGCCAGCTAGCAAACGCCCGACGGAGAGTGACGTCAGTGTATTCTGGCAGAGGAGGGTCCTTCAGTAGACTGTGGTCATCATCATCATCCTCGATGACCGGCAATGATCGGTCCAAGTAGTCCATTACAGACGTTCTGTAAGTAAAAAAACATGGTTGTCTGTAAAGTCGGCTTACGGACGATAGTTTTACGTGATAACGTCATAAGAAAACATCGGCCGATGGAGTGGAAGAGAGATAGATACATCACAAGCAGCACGCTGCACTGCTGCCGCTGCATTGCTGCCGCAGCAATACTGGCCCGCAAACATTGTCTACAGTTTTATATTATGAGAGTATTTTCCGAGCTATCGCAGCAATGTCGCGGCAGTGTCGCCCCACCACCGCCGCGACAGACCACTAGTGACGCCACAGCGATAGAACTTACCTACGTGAAAGTTTTGTTTGACAAGTAAATTGTCACCAAAAGAAATGAATTTCCCTGATTCAGAAGAGGAATAATTAATTAACTATGTCATTTTATATCCAGCCCTTTACGATTGCAGTCACACGATAGAATCACCACGAACAGCGCAACACTACCGCCTTGCTGCGTGCTGCTTAGCTCGGAATCATACCTGAACGCTTAGGCCGTTTTTTTCCGCTTGTTCCGCGCTCCCGCTTGCACGGTCGGCTCAGGCCGTTCGTGACAACAAGTCATGATTTTTCGTTAGTGCGTGTAGCCGGCGTTCATCAATTTATAAGACGTTTTCACGTCGAAATGCACAGATTTTTACATTGTATGGTTGTATATTTGTTGCTATCAGCCCCCTTACCACCATCTCTTATTGCGATTCAATAACTCTATAGCGACTCTATTTCAAATGGAATAGAGTCGCTTATTCATTGGTATGAATAAGCATTCTATCCAGTTATTGAATCGCAATAAGAGATGGTGGTAAGGGGGCTGTTTATTTGATTGCGATAGATCTATGAATTGTGATGCGTATGTTTGGGGTGTAAATAGCGGACAAAATAATTAAGGAATTAATAACCGGAACAAAAATAATCCGACTGCAAAACTCTAACAATTTCTAATTTCGGTGTGATTTTGCGTAAAAAATATTATAGTAGCATGCGGTTAAATGCCTATATTTAGAGTTTCACCGTGACTTCATGTTACGCGCTGCAACATTGACGAATTTTAGTTGATAATTTGGTAATTAAATTTTTTTTTTTTTTTTTTTTTTTTTTAATAATAATAATAATTTTATTTAATCTCTCTCACAAACAAATTGATTGGAACTATTAAATAGGTTCACTTTGATTTTAGGCTGGAGTGTGTGAGAGACTGGTGCCTGAGCTAGGTATAACCCTGTGTTACAGGTCACCAGGTTCTCACCCGTGGACAGATAGTATTAGCAGCCTATTACATTTCATGACAATATTGGTGGAACCACTAGAGTAACAACCTATTCACAATAATTGTTTCACAACAATAATTTTAAGAAAATTAAAAGATAACATTAATATTTAATCAACAAGTCGCGTAGAAGTACAATGCAACAAACTAAAGTAATTTATATGTTTTATAAATGCATTTATATGCCATATATATTAATAATGCATGTAATCTGTAATAATAATAATAATACAAAACATACTATATAAAGTTATATATAACGAAGATATATCAGTAATTATAAAATAAATACCCATAATAGTCATACAGTACAGTTAATAAAGCTATGCAGGCGATACAACGAAAACAAAAGAAGAGAAATACACTGAGAACCCGAGACCACACAACCCAGCAATGGGTATTTATATACCCATAGGCCTATTGCTGGCAAATCAGGAGGGCCTCAGTTTCGTCATAGGTGCGAGCGATGAGCCACGTACTCAAAATCTTTCTACAGGCATATTTGGTCAGTGTGTAAAAGGACAGGATAGAATTAAGTTTGTTATAAAGTATACGGCCGAGGAAATTATAAAATTTACAAGAGAAACTAGTGTTTGGAGAATAATGATGTAAACGACACACCGCGCCTCTACGACGTCTATCAAGAAGCGAGTAATCGTATTCCAGTTCAGAATGCTTCCGCGCAATAATACCGAGAATGAATAGCTGTCGGACAGAGAGTACTTGCCATTTTTGAAATAAATCATATGTAGGATACCGGAAAGGCAAACATAGGGAGACTTTAAGGATTGTGCGTTGGGCTCTTTCTAATTTTAATAGGTAAGTTTTTGCGGAGCCACCCCAAGATGACACACAGTAGGACAGCAATGTTTGGCAAAGTGCAAAATATACAGATTTGATAATCTGAAAATCAGCTACGTGTCTGAGTGTTCTAAAAACGTAAATTAATTTACGTAGCCGGATTGTAAGTTGATCAATATGCGCATAGAAATTAAGGCCATCATCTAAAGTAATGCCAAGATATTTAATCGTATCAGACTTTTGCAAGTTTGGGCAAATGAATGAATGAAACATTTATTTCACTCATATGTCTACGTATTGTTGAATAGTCTCTGTTCCTGGATATTCGAAGGTGCTGTGTTGGTGTGAGTAAGTATTTTAACACGGAATAAATATAATCGTCTCTTGTTTTGACTATGAGGATATATGGTCACGTAACTTATTAAGGGTTCGTGCGATCCGTGGCGGGGTACAGACACTACTGAAGAATGAGTCGCCACGCGGCGATGTACGTCATAGTCAGTAACACAAACTGCAACTATGTCGTTACACTATCTCCAGCACACGCGTAATTAGTTCTTTTCAGTCTAATAAACTTAAAAGTGAAATATAGTGTTAAAAAAAACCGGACAAGTGCGAGTCGGACTCGCCCACCGAGGGTTCCGTACGTAGTATCATTATTAAATTTGATATTTTTCATTATAAATAAGACACAATGCGTCGAAAAAAATAAATAAAATATATTTTGCAATGTGTACATCAAGCCCTTTCATATGATACCCCATTTGAACTAGTAGTTTCAATTTGAAATTTCGACACCCTATAAAAATTATAGACCCCCTATTTTTTAAGATCTATTTACAAATGTATAGTTTTGAGATTTATTCCTGTACTTGTAGTCTATAACGATGTTACTTGCCAAATTTCATAGTTCTAGGTCAACGGGAAGTACCCTATAGGTTTTGATTCCCTTGAGTGTGTCGAAATATGCGTTTTGGCTGAATAAGCGGCCGTAACTTTTTTTACGTAAACTTAGCAGTTTGATTTTTTTACAACTTCATGGGACCGTAGACCTGAGTATACAGTTCAAATTTTAGCTTGATACCTCCACGCATTCTCGACATAGAAATTCTTGACAGACAGACAGACAGACAGACGGACAACAAAGTGATCTTATAAGGGTTCCGTTTTTCCTTTTGAGGTACGGAACCCTAAAAAACACGAAAATAATCATATTATTATGAGTGCCGCAGTAACACAAAATGGCTATAGCTCAGCTACATGTTTTGTTCTAACGAACAAAACGCTGATAGTTCGTACAGCCTAATCATGAAAATATTAGGTGAGCAGTAGAGCACAGCAGGGAGAGATCTCACTGCTGTGATGTGATGTGATACACGTGAATGCATATCATGTACTTATATTTGAGATTTTACTATTCAACCACCTACTCCGCAACATGTTATATTATACTTTCAGTATTTCTCATATTAAATTACATTTAATCATATAATTTGCGTATATTTTATAAGCGGTTTATTAAAAATTATGTAAAAAAAAATTTAATTCAAACGGTTTTATTGAAAAGAATGTAATAAAAGCTAAAAAATAATTCGGTAGGACCAAGGTTTCAGTTATCACACCCCTTTCCCTCGTTAATCTAACTCATTGATCAGACAAAATAATAAAATCGTTGCGCGTAGCGTAAACTGTGTTGACTGAATGGAAACACGGGCCAAACGATTTTATTATTTTGGCTGATCACATAGTCAATACGTTGGACACCATCCTTCGAAATGTTCGAATGACCTTAAGAAAGTGGCTTTAAGCGGCTGGATGCGGAAGGCGGAGGATCGTATTTGGTGAAAAGCATTAGGGAAGGCTATCCAGCAGTAAGTAGATGCAGGCTGATGATGATGGTGATGACATAATCAACATGAATTTTGATAGAGATGGTAGAAAATGATGAAATTACACCGCATTTCTAGGTATGGACATGTAAAGCGTTGGGATGAAAGTAATGTGAAAAAAGAACAATGAGTTTGAACGTATTGACAAAAAATTAGTTTACTTTGTATGAAACTATCCCACAAAAAATAACACAATACATTGGTATTGTGTTATTATTACAGGGACGGTTTCATACAAAGTAAAATAATCTTTTCATGATGCAAATTTATTTTCTAAGTTAAAAAAATAACACGTGGGGCACAAAATTCCTTTACCATCGAAATCAGCATATGTAATACTACTCCCCTTTTTAACTCTGGCACATCATTCCAGAGCATTCTGTATAATGAAAGCGAATTAAAACAAGAAACAGCGGATGGATTGTATGAGAGATAATTAAAACAAGTAACTGAAGAGAATAAAATTGGCCGTGTGGTTGGTGTGGTTTCCGGCAGACTAGAATAGTATCACTCCGTCTCTTCCCGTGGATGTTGTACGAGGCGACTAATGGAAATACATTATAAAACATCGATAAGCCCCCTTACCACAATCTCTTTTTGCGATTCAATAACTGAATAAATTGCGTATTCATACCAATGAATAAGCGACTCTATTTCAAATCGAACAGAGTCGCTTCATTGGTATGAATAAGAAATCTATTCAGTTATTGAATCGCAATAAGAGATGGTGGTAAGGGGGCCGGCATCCCCAACTCGTCTGGCCAGCGTGGGGAGTGTAGGCCAAATCCTCCTTCTGTCTGGGACGGACGAGAGAGTGTAGTGCTCCTGTAATGGAGACTAAAATGATCTGATCCTGATAGCAGCTGATAAAAATGAATAGAAGAAAAGACATATTGCACTGAGTAATGAGGCCATCGAGCACTTCAATCTTTTCTTTGGTGGCAGACAAGCATACGGCCCGCCTGATGTGAAGCGGTTACCGTAGCCATATTAACGCTCGCAACATAAAATATCGCTCGCGCCGCCACCCTCGCTGCCAATGCAGTATCTCCTTCCTTTCTGGTGACCTCACTCACTCGCAAGAACACAACAACCCTTGTTACGGACTGACCGTAAGATTATTATATGTATTACCTTTTTTATTGTCTATGTTTTTTATATGAAATTGTGACTTTTCGTGTTCTAATGTCGGCTTTGTTTTAAACGCATCTAATTACCAATTTTGATAACTCATTATTCCAAAGACTAACCAGTTTTATTTAGCTAATTCAGTTCACTTACTAACAGCGGGCTCAAGGGAATTGTTACTTGGTATTCAAGTTCAAGTTCAATTCAAGTACGGCGTTAAAACTAAAAACGAATAAGTAAGTACTTTAATAGTCATTTTAACCGTTTGGTTAAAATGACTATTATGTCTTCGCATCGATACATAGTTTTAATGATAATAGCCTGCTATGTATACAGCTATTTCGGACAAGAATGATGCAATACCATCTCTAATGATAAATGTAATTTGTAATTGCAAAATAAGTGCTTTCCTAATTTAATAATTACGCTATCGATAGCAAATTATATGCACTTATCACTTTTAACATGTTAGTAAAATTAAGTATTAAGTCATCATCATCATCATCTCAGCCATTGAAAGTCCACTGCTGGACATAGGCCTCCCCTCTAGATCTCCAATAAGACCGGTTGGAAGCGGCTTGCATCCTTATTGAAGTATTAAGTATTGTATGTATTAGAAAATGAATAATAATAATAACATTTCTGGACAATTTACGCAGCGCCATCTAGTCCCAAATTAAGTGCAAAGCTATGGGTACTAGACAACTGCTAAATGTTCTTAAATACATTTTTTATTGTAATTTTTTTTGTCTTTAAAAAAATGATTATTTAGGTAGTTTCAATTAATTACATGGGTAATTTGTAATAACTACTTAACTAATAATTAAAAACATACAATTAAAATAAATTATTTTGAAAAAGTTAAATATATAACATATAATACTTAGGAAACATCCAGACCAAGTCAGACATGTTCATGCACACAAATATTTGTCTTGGGCGGGAATCGACCCACCCAACTAACCCAACCCAACTTAGGAAATTTTTTTGTACTATGTATTTATAAAAGCACTAGCTTACTCGCGCAACTTCGTCTGCGTGTGACAGAGCGTTGAGACTGAAGCGTAAGGTTCCAGTTGAAAGGTTATAGTGAGCTAATCTTAAAAGATAGACATATGCTGTCATGGACTTTTTTAGAACTTTTAAAGATGAATAAATTCGTCGCTCGCGTTATTCCCGCGGTTATTATAATTTTAATCATGCAACGCGAAAGTTTAAAAGTTATTATATAAAAGGGTATATTTAAAACTGCCATATAGCTATACAACCTCTTCCAGAAAACCTTACAGTAGAGGAGAATTTAGAAATACTTATTATATACAAGACAGATAGTACTTTATAAACTGAACTAAAATGCAATAAATCTATAGAAAATAAATTATTTTTGGGGTGTAAGTGGTTCAGCAACATCTTTGAACCAAAGCCATCTCCGCCTGCACGCGGTGCACCCTGTTGGTTGACTGACAAACGAAGCTCTGGCGAAAAGAGAGGTAGCGAGCGTAATATGTAAGCTACCCGACTAGGGAATGTACCTCCACCTCACAGAATACCGCAGCCAAATAACAATTCCTTTGAGGGTTGTTGTGTTCCTGTGAGTGAGTGAGGTCACCAGAAAGGAAGGAGATGCTGCGTTGGCAGCAGGGGTGGCGGCGGCGCGCGAGATTTTATGTTGCGAGCGTTAATATGGCTACGGAAACCGCTTCCCCGTTCCCGTTCCCCGGGCCGTATGTTTGTCAGCCACCCGACGTAGTTTAAAAAAAATATTATTATTATTACAAGGAAATAAATAGGCATGGGAAGAATTTACATTCAGAGATATGTTATAACAAGACGAATTACCAGCTACGTATCCACTAATAAAATAAAATAAAATAAAATAAATTAATTAAGCGCAAAGCTTGTGTTACTGATAAATGTACTTAAATACATTTTTTTTAATACATTCTTATAATACATAGAAAATACCCAGACCAAGACAAACAGACATGTTTATGCACACAAATGTTTTGTGCGGGAATCGAACCCGCGACCTCGGAGTCAAAGTGGCTATTGCTAACCATTCGACCACCGAGGTCGTCATCACTATATTAATATTATAAAGAAGAGTAAGGAAATATTAGTTACCCTATGTCACCTGCTTGGCAGACTTTGTGGTCATCATCTTGCCGAAGATCCTGCCAACAGCTGGTGACAGACATGGCCGTGCGTCGTGCTCGGCCCCCGGTCTACTAATAAACACTAAACAGCTGGCCATGGACCTACCAATGCTTTGTGGTCTAAGTACCTCTAAATAGTACGGAAAGTTATTCGATAAAGTTATTATCGACATTTCGAAACCACTCTATACGTCGATGCCGCTATTTTAAAGATCGACTCGTTTCAAAATACAGTAAGTATTCGATGTATCGAATATTTTTGACTGGGTATGTATTATATTTATTATAATACTGACACTGTTCTGTCATATAAAACAATAAAATACACTTTACGACCCATTTTCATACCTACTCATATATATATACGCAAAATTTAAAAAATATTGATCGAGCCGTTTCGGAACTGTGTGCGAATAAAAACACCGTAACACGAGATTTTTAATCAAATGAATTAATGTAATCAACAATGTAACAAGGTGGATTAAATTACAATATATAATTTCAAAAGATATAAGTACAGAAATCATAAGATATTTCACGGGTTTATATTTTGTTTCTGAGTGTGTACATGATATAATAACTTGTGTAATAATATTCGATTCATATAATTTCATTTGCAATTTTAAATACAATACTGGCTTGTAATGCACTAAAGAATATCAAACCTAGCCTAATCTACAATGGATGTAAATTATAGGTTATACTCAATGAAATAATATTATATTTTCCATTAGTTGACGCTAGGCAATTTAATTTGTTCAACGTAATTTTTATTATTACATTTACAATTAACTAGGAAAATGAAACATAACTTCCACATTTATAATGTTTCTTTGTCCATAAATCACATCTAAGCAAAACAACACGACTTGCCTGGTGCTGGTAAGCAGTCGTTATAGCCTATGGACGTTGTAACACCAAAGGCATCGTGTGCGACTATTTTGACTCCAATTTGTGAAGATTAATTCCCTGTCGAAAGCAGTGCGACTAAAGAAGACCGTAGACATCATATCAAATATCTCTTCCGAACACTACTCATTATATAAATCGATATTAAAATAGTTTAATAGGTATAACAATATATATACAATTATATATTTAAAATTTATTCGATATATTGAAAAATATCGATTGGTTTCATTTGTCAAATTAACGATATTATCGATAGTTTTAAAAAGTTTTGAAAGTCACATCCTTACAAGTCGGATTACTCACACCTTGTAACAGGGTAGGATAGCCTTAACAATACAATTTTACCTGTTTCACTGATAACAAAAATTTCTCGGTTAATCAAGTAGTTACAAGTATTTTCTTAACTTTAAAGTAATAAAGTTTTAAACAGATAGTTCCTTTTAGCCCATTGAAAAAAGATTTAAAGCTAAATGGTTCATAGCGACTTTGCGGTTATTGCCCATTTTTTTTGTTTGGCGGTTCCCTTTGAGTTAGAATTTTAGTTATGTTTAGTTTTTTTTTTTTGCACTTAGGGGTTACTTACAAGCACCTGTAGTGGCAATCGTTTATGAGGTAGTTGGTCATAGGTAAACAATAGAGAAGAAATAATTTAAACAGATCGATTCCGGTGGTAGAATTAGGAATGGCCACCTGCCTTTGAGGTTGCGGGTTCGATCCCAGCACATCTTAAACATTCGTGTGCATGAACATGTCTGTTTGTCTTAGTCTGAACGTTTTCTATATGTATGTATTTCCAAAAAAATAATTTTTAGTACATTATCATTTATCTTTCGAGGAGCTCGATGGCGTCATTGCGCGTATCAGTCTAATCGAAAACGCAAGTTAAGCAACGTCGACCGTAGCCTGTTAATGGATAGGTTTATTTATGTCGAACTCCTCCGTGCTTCGGAGGGCAGTTTATTAGATGACAGTCAATAACCAGGCAATGGGTCAGTGATCAGTGGCCTTAGGGCGGCTTGAAAACTCTGGCCTCCGACAACTCGCAGTTGGGCAGCGTGGTGGAGTATGCTCTAAAACGATTCGATTGAGGGACGACCCGTCTCCCAACAGTGGGGTGATTATGGGTAATGCTGAATCAGTTATCTTGTACCCATAGTACAAATGAGGAACTTTGGAGGGGTTCGCAAAATATTTTCACGTACTAACCCCTTAGTGCGCCATGAAAAAAATTGAAAAACACTGCTATACCGCTTGCATCTAACGCACACAAAATGTCGCTCGCGCAGCACTACCCCCGCTGCCAACAGAGCAACTGTTTCTTTCCTAGTTACCAGTCTTACTCGCAGGTGTGCACATAGGCTTCTTGGACAATCTTGGAAATTGTTATTTGGCTGGTGGCTTCTGTGGAAGTACTTTCCTAGTCAAGAAGGTTATAAATATGTTGTTCCCTTTTTAGGGGTCCGTACCTCAAAAGGAAAATCCCTTATAAGATCACTTTGTTGTCCGTTTGTCTGTCTGTCTGTCAACACCCTCTAAGTCGAGAATGCGTTTAGGTATCAAGCTGAAATTTGAACTGTATACTCAGGTCTGCGGACTCATGAAGTTGTAAAAAAATCAAACTGCTAAGTTTACGTAAAAAAAAGATACGGCCGTTTATTCAGCAAAAAACGCATATTTCGACACATTTTCAAGGGAATCAAAACTCATAGAGTACTTCCCGTTGACCTAGAACTATTTAATTTGGCAAGTAACATCGTTATAGACTATAAGTACAAGAATAAATCTCAAAACTATACATTTGTAATTAAATCTTAAAAAATAGGGGGTTAGATTCCTGCACTATTTATAATGATCCTACGTACGAAACCCTCGGTGGGCGAGTTCGACTCGCACTTGTCCGGTTTTTTTTTATGTATGAGAGGAGACAAACTAGCAAGGAGGTCACCTGATGGGTAGCAATCACCACCGCACATGGGCATCAACAACACCACGGGGTCGCCCATCCGTTGAAAGCTTATACTCCATGCTTTCTTTCCGGTGACCTCGGTCACAAGCAGGGACCACATCACAACCCTCAAGGGAATTGTTATTTGGCTGCGGTATTTTGTGAGGTGGAGGTACTTCCCCAGTCGGGCAGCTTAAGAAATACGCTATGCCTACCTGTCTTTTTTGTCAGAGCCCCTTGTGTCTAACAACGATGGTGATGAGTCATTTACAACCCATTATGTGAATGTTACCAAGAATCCTTCTATCATCAATAACATAATCGCTCGAAATTATTTGTTATCAGGGCATATAATTGTATATGCCCTTATAACAAATAATTGCGAGCGATTACAAGTAACATTAATTTTCGGGACGGGGGCCCACCACACATCCCCACCACTGTGTCTCCTGTGTAGCCAGGATTAACAGCGGCGACCGCCAAAAAAGGCAATAAACAGAAACAGGCAATGAAGATTACAAGGTGCAATAAAGAGTTATTGTATTGTATTGTACAATACAGTACAATACAATACAATAACTGTTTATTGCACCAAATAAATTACAGACACAAAATAAAACAATTTAATGACAACACTGATACACATATGTAGCTGATTTTGTTTATACCACGTCGGGTGACAGTCAAGCATACGGCCCGCCTGATGTGAAGCTGTTATCGTAGCCATATTAACGCTCGCAACATAAAATATCGCTCGCGTGTCGCCACCCCCGCTGCCAACGCAACATCTCCTTCCTTTCTTTCTGGTGACCTCATTCACTCGCAGGAGCACAACAACCCTCAAGTTAATTGTTATTTGGCTGCGGTATTCTGTGAGGTGGAGGTACAATTCCCCAGTCGGTAGCTTACAAGTACGCTCCCTACCTCTCTTTTCGCCAGAGCTTCGTTTGTCAGTCAGCAGGGTGCACCGCGTGCAGGTGAAGTTGGCTTTGTAAGTGGTTCAACAAGATCTTTCTGTATTGCCTACCTTCCGGTTATATCACAGGTTTGCGAGTCTCTCGTCTAGTAAACCGACCAGACGAGAGGACCTTTACCCGCACCGCTCTCGCGCTCTGTACCGAGCACGCAAGCAGATTGATAGCAGGTCTTACTGCCCTTTCACCTGCATGCAGGCTCCTTAGGTACTCTTAAGTCGTTGTAAGTTCATTTAATGACTATACAATAGGCGGCCTTATGGCTATAACGATAGGAGATAGATTACTTATAAGAAATCTCTTCCAGACCTTAGGGTAGAAGAGGACAACTGTATATTTGAACAGGTCGGTAGTGGAAATGTATATTTGAACATTTACCTACTCCAATTGAATTTAATTTTAATGTTAAGATTAATTGTACTGTGCGGTTCCAGAGAAGTTTTCTCCCGCGTACTGTCAAGCTGTGGAATGAACTGCCTGTCGAGGTTTTCTCAGGGGACTACAAAAAGGGCGTGAAGAGGTTTTTGCGGGGTCGGCAACGCGCGTGTGATGCCTCTGGTGTTACAGGCGTTCATAGGCTACGGTAACTGATTTCCATCAGGCGGGCCGTATGCTTGTTTGCCACACTGGTGGTATTAAAAAAAAATTGAAATTAATAAACAAGTTTTATAAATTAAACTTGATTTTAATGCCTTATTTGTCATATTGCTGTCTCTCACATTGCTAAGAGGGGAAGTCAAGTTCCAAATGCTTCTTACTCCTACTAATATCTTCTGATTAAATTCGTTGTGAGTTCCAAGGCAGCCTCTGTTTTACCCCCGGGACTGCAATAGACTTCACTGTTCATTGACTTTTTTGGCGGTCGCCGCTGTTAATCCTGGCTACACAGGAGACACAGTGGTGGGAATGTGTGGTGGGCCCCCGTCCCGTAAATTAAATTTGATACCTATTATTATTAATTAATTAATTATGTAATTAGAGTAATGTAATTGTAATGGATGACAATAATATTGATATTGTAAGATGTTGGTGTCTGAATATTAAGTAACAATTGTATCGTTTTATTTACCCGACCTTTTTAAAGCTTATTGCTATTCACGTATGATTTTTGCCTGCACTATCGCATTGAGATGTAACCTGTTATGATATGTGTTTTTTTTTTTATTACTACATTAGGTGACAAACACGCATACGGCCCGCCTGATATGAAGCGGTTACCCCAGCCATATCAACGCTCGAAACATGAAATATCGCACGCGTGCTGCCACCCCATCTACCAATGCAGCAACTGCTTCCTTCATGGCGACCTCACTTGCTCGCAATACAACAACCCTCAAGGGAATTTTTATTTAGCTGCAATATTCTGTGAGGTACACTTCACCAGTAATGCAGCTCATAATTACGCTACCCTACCTCTCTTTGTCTCTCCGCCAACTCGCAGTCTAAACCCTTTCGATTGAGGGGAAGCCCATATCCCAGCAGTAGGATAAATAAGGATTGACGACGTCCTCTCTTTGTGCCAGAGTATCAGCAAGGTGCACCACGTGCAGGTGACTGAGGCTCTAAAGATGATGGGCTCACCATCATCTCACTTACACCCCAAATAAATTAATAAAATAATGGTTTTAATAAAAATGAATACAGTACTTACATTTATGAAAATCGCTTGAAGAAAGCTCGTCAATAAATTCAAATTTTGTAACACAAAATCTAATACATAATAATTAATATATTATTAATATAAAAAGATGTTACCGCACCCTCAGACAGTTCACTAATGTACACTTAAATTATAAAAATAACGAATGTTCATTGTTCAAAATCAGTACTAACCACAGTACAGTAAAACAAGGTATTTTATTCCCGGGACAGTTAGGTCTCATGATTGGAACTAGAGCACGTCACTAGCTGTGTTTTGTACGGAGGATGTCAAATTTTGTAGTACACAGCTAGTGACGTAGGCTTGGTAATATGGAAAGAAAAAATGTATAGACGAATCGCAGTTGCGACAACGGCCGGTGGGTTAGGTTTATGTGAGTAATTATTTGTCTACCCACAATTTTTAACATAATTATGGCGTAGGTGACGACGGTTTGAAACAATGGCTGACATACATGCATACTAGCTGTTTGCTGCGAGTTCGTTTGCGTGATTTTAAAGCTGGTAATGATTCTAATTAAAATAATATTTTATTATTTATAATTACAAAAAAAAATCTCTTGCTTTTTTTTGCTAAGAAAGCTCGATGGCTAATCAAGTCAAGCATCGTCGACTGTAGCCTGTCCATAGATGTGTTGTTTATCTCGTGCTCCTTCGCACTTTGGAGGGCACGTTAGGCCCGTATCCCAGCAGTGGGATGGATTAGAGCTGACGATGACGATTAATAATACAATTAAACCAAAAAAGCATTTGATTATTTTTTTCTAAAAATTCTTACACAATTTCTCTTGAACTCTTCTTTTTTGTAGGCTGATTGTTTTTAGATTGATTTTCCTTTTTTCTCTTCAGTTAATTTTCCTTGCATTCTGCAGGAAAAGGCTACATGTATTAATAAAGTGTAATAAACAATAGACTTGTGTAGTTCCTGAGTGAGTAGTTCAATTGTACCAGTTCACCATACAAGCCGGTTCTTGTCACTCACTCTTTCTTGTCCCATGTAGTTCACTGCGTCATTTAGTTCAATCGTGTGACAAAGAGTAAAAAGAACGGAAATACATAAAGCGTACGAGCTAGAATGAGAGAGATACGTTGTAATGCCAAATAGAGAGCGAAAAGGACGGAAGATTCTGAAATTGTTCGAGATAAAACGAGACAGATAGTTTCGTGTGTGGTTGACTGACCGAATTAGAACTCGAAGGCTAAGGACATAAGAACCATAAGCTGTTAGCGAAAATAGGCTCAATTTTTATATTAATTATTATTTTAACTACTAAGTAATTTCTTTTTACTCAAGGTTGACAGTCCTAAGCCTGTGAAAAGTTTGAAGGAAAATCAATATTTGTAAGGGAATTTATAAAATATTTAATTAGTTATAGGTAGTTACTTAATACAAAAATACAATGCCATCAAAATGATGCAATAGAACTGAGAAGAATGTAGAAAAAACAGTCAACAGAACTACTGAGTAGATTGAATCAAAGATACATTGAACTAAACGAACTAAGTGAGTCAAAAGAACTACAGAAGTAATTGAACTAAATGAAGCAATTGAACTAAATGAACTAGATGAGTGATGTAGGCCAAATCCTCCTTCCGTCTAGGACGGACGAGAGAGGGTCGTGCTCCTGTAGTGGAGACTAAAATGGACCTGATGATGATGAAACAACACCATTATAATAAGGAATTAATTTAAATAAATAAATAAATATTGTCAGACAAATTACACATGGCCATCTAGCCCCAAAGTAAGCGAAGCTTGTGTTATGGGTACTAGACAACTGATAAACATACGTAAATACATTTTTTTTGTAAATACATACTTACGATACATAGAAAACGCCCAGACTAAGACAAACAGACATGTTCATGCACACAAAGGTTTGTCCTATGTGGGAATCGAACCCACGAGAGTTGGTGTCGAAGGCGCGTCATTGACCGCTACGCCACCGAGCTCGTCAAATTTCTGCTAATGTTATTGATAAATAAACATCTAAAATGAGTGAGATCACCAGGAAGGAAGAAGTTGCTGCGGTGGCAGCGAGGGTAGCGGCACATGAGTAAAGAAACGAACAGAGATAAAGCTTCATTCAACCGCGGTGTTTAGGTACACTACTACAAGCATGCGTGGCCTTGTTTGCGTGTCCACTGGCGGCTCATCACGTACACGCCGCGGTTAGAAATAACCGGTTCAAACTGACTCCGCCAGTGGACAAGCTCAGGGCCTGCGCGTTGCACGTATAGGTGTTTGTGTGCGCTCCACGTTGTTTACGAATAAAAGTTAAAAATAAAAAAAGTGTGACAAAATGGTTATTTACTGTACTGTGTGTATGAACAATAATAGAAAAAGTAAAAATATTTCGTATTTTGACTATCACACTTTACTTGCTCACTAATAAGTATTAAGATGAAAAATTTGAGGTGTAAGTGGTTCATCAACATCTTTGAACCAAAGCCAACTTCACCTGCACGCGGTGCACCCTGCTGACTGACAAACGAAGCTCTGGCGAAAAGAGAGGTAGGGAGCGTAATTGTAAGCTACCCGACTGGGGAATGTACCGCCACCTCACAGAATACCGCAGCCAAATAACGGTTACCTTGAGGGCTGTTGTGTTCCTGCGAGTGAGTGAGGTCACCAGAAAGGAAGGAGATGCTGCGATGGCAGCGGGGGTGGCGGCGCGCGAGCGATATTTTATATTGCTAGCGTTAATATGGTTACGGTAACCGCTTCACATCAGGCGGGCCGTATGCTTGTCTGCTACCCGTCATAGTATAACAAAAAAAATTATTCGTTTTTATACATTAAATCTATGCGACGCCATTTTTATGAAGCGAAACGTTCAATCACCTTTTTATTAAAATTAAAAAAATTATACAAGCAATACCCGATGGTATTGTTTGCGCATTTTAGCGAACCCCTAGACATGGCAGCCCGCGAATTTCGTCAAACATCGTCGGCTGCTCTCGGTAATCTTCGGCATAGTAAAATGTCTTCGATTCGCCCGTGCGGCGCGCACGAAAACAGACCCAATACTCGGTACATTTCTATGAACTATCTTTTGTTTCACGCGTCAGGCATATTAGCTCGTCGCCCATATAAGTTACATTAGCAGCTCTCGTGCGCTTCGGCGAGCGGCGATTTTTGTTTACAGGGAAAATAACTCTTAAAAGTTCTCTCTTAAAAAAAAGCAAAGAGCTTAAATTGTTTCGTCATTATGAAATATTTTATTTGTTATATGTTTTTGTATGTTTAAAAAATAAATTGGTATTAAAATGGTAATTTAAAAATAAATATGAAATAATATTATGTAATATTTAATCTTTCGAAATTGTGGTTCAGCGCACGAGCCCACTTAAGGTACAGCCGCCACTGCTTGCAACACAGTAAATGCCACTCGCGCGTTGCAACCTCGGCTGCTATTGCTGCTAATCCTCCTTTATGATGACCTGACGCAGGAACACAATAACACTCCAGAGAGATGTCATTTGACTGCGGTCTTATGTGAGGTGTGGTACTCCCCAGTCGGGCTATTGATGTTAGTAATTTACTTTTAGTTTTTAGAATAAGTACGTTGTATTTTAGATATTAACTTTAGTGTACGTGTGAATACATTTTATTAATGTACATTTATTTTTATTTTTTTCCTCTAATCCTTTTGTACAAGCAAAAGGTGTCAACCCTATGAGAATAGGCACAAATTTTGCAGATCTTAGACAGCTTTCCCTCTGTTCGTTTCTTTACTCATGTGGTAGCGGCGCGTGAGCAATATTTCATGTTGCGAGCGTTACGATACAGGCGCTTGTCTGCCATCCGACGTAGTATAAAAAAATAAGTTATTATTTAAATAATTAATTTCGGCCAATTTGCCAGAGTATTATAAATATTTGAAAAAATCCACCACGGAGGAGGTGAATTATTCAATTTTTTAAATATTAAAAATATAAGTTGTTTACTTACATATTTCTGATATTTCGATATAAACGACGTTGAATGAAATTTAGTACGCATAATAGTTTAAGAGCTGATTTAATACAAAGGATATTTTTATACCTAAGAATGCATGCATTCAAAAATACATAGGCCGCCCGCGCGCCGGCCGTACCTGTGATCGTGAATCCCGTGTGCGTGATTGGCTGGCTAGACCGCCGGTGCGGCCGCCGTCTAAGCCAGCCAATCAGACAAGCGCACGCTGGTCAGTGGTCTAATGTGCCGACTGCCGAGTTACATTCCAGGCTATTATTATAATAGTTTATAGGTACCATTATAATTTGTCATCATTATTTATCTCACTGCTGGGATATGGGTAACGTGACCATTTTTTTTTGTCACAGCGGGACATCTCTGGAATTATTTAATAAAAAAAGTTTAAGTGTTTTACAATGTTTTTACTATAAAACTAAACACAAAATAGTTAAGACTATGCATGACTTCTAAGTCGTACACACGTTTTCCGGTTCGCGGACCTCTAGAAAAGCAAGCACAATATCAAGAACCCACTTAATAAAAAACACATGAATAAATTTTAGACAAGTTACTTTAGAAAAAAAATACATTTGTATAATAATTAAAAATACTGTATTAATGTAAAGGTTGATGTTGCTTTTTTGCCAATCTTGCTGGCATTATTTATTAATTCAAATTATCAATTCAAAAATTAATTCATAGATAAGACGGCGGACCCCCTTACACATACTCGAGGACCCCCAGGGATCCGCGGACCACAGGTTAAGAAACACTGGTTTGAGCATACTCCACCACGCTGCTCAACTGCGGATTTACGCATGGTGTTTTAAAACCGCCGGTTTGGCTTAGCGACTGTCATCTATAAAGACAACATCCGGGTTCGACGGCATAACGTGCCCTCCGAAGCCCGCCATTATGATCTTTTAGGATTATTTTTATAACTTACCTCTATATGTTTATTTTGCTACTTCAACCACGGTTTGTTTATTTAAATAAAAATATTTATAAACAAAATAATCACAATCAGTACACTACGAATAAAATTCAAAAATATCGCATTCGAATTTATAAGAAAAAATAATAAATATTCATTAAGAAATATTAATAACTTTGAAACATATAAAATAACCATCACAAATAAACATAAAACTTTATAAATAGATTTAAAAATTTCAAATATTGAAACAAATAATGAGAAAGAATTAATAATGGCTATGTTTCGAATTAAATTAATTAAACCCATTTTAACTGGATATGTTTTTAACAAATATAAAATTATTAATGTTTTCATTTCCACAATTAAAAACAAAATAAAATATTATTAGTGCATTAGAAGTAAATTGTTAATTTACATTTACAATTTAATTGTGGTTCTAATATTTTTTGGCATATCGTGATTATTTTTGCTAATTCTACTGCACTGTCTAGACCCTATTTTATGACACCTCGCCAGTATTACTTGTCCGTCATTTTATATCCTTACAAATTGATTAAACTTACTTTGCAATAATATAATTACTAAATTATGATTAATTTGCTTAATTATATTAGGTGCATAATGCTCTTTAGGCTTTGATGCCTTATTTGACATATTGCTGTCTGCCACAATTCACATCGCTAAGATGGGAAGTCAAATTCCAAAAGCTTCTTATTCCTACTAATTTCTTCTGCTTAAATTCGTTTTGAGTTCCAAGTAAGCTATAGTTTTACCCCCGGGACTGCAAAGGACTTCATCGTTCATTGCCTTTTTTGGTGGTCACCGCTGTTAATATGGCTACACTACACAGGAAACGCAGTGGTGGGAATGTGCGGTAGGCCCCTCCATACGGCTTACACGGGTATAAGCTTAATTTGTTTTTAAGTTAAGTATAAAGGGACATTATTTGTAATTATTGCCCAAATATTATTTTTTTCGTTATTTTCACTGCATATACTTACTTAATAATCGTCGAAAATACCCAAACAATTTTATAGAAATTGTACAAGTAAATTCCAAAATAAATGGATAAATATTTCTATGGAAACCCCAGTTCTTTGCAGTTTCTTAAGTAACGCATTATTTGCTTTTGTAATAATTGCATTTATTTTGTAACTGTTAATTAATAATTTTTTCTTAATTTTGTTTTTCTAATATACTAATTAAACTCAGGTCATTATTAAAAGATAACATAGAGGTAATGACAGATTGACGAGCTCGGTGGTCGAATGGTTAGCAATGACCACTTTGACTTTTTTTTTATACTACGTCGGGTGGCAGACAAGCATACGGCCCGCCTGATGTGAAATAGTTACCGTAACAGTATTAACGCTCGCAACATAATATATCACTTGCGCGCCGCCACCCCCGCTGCCAACACAGCATCTCCTTCTTTTCTGGTGACCTTACTCACTCGCAAGAACGCAACAACCCACAAGGGAACTGTTATTTGGCTGCGGTATTCTGTGAGGTGAAGGTACATTCCCCAGTCGGGTAGC
Source organism: Hypsopygia costalis (assembly GCA_937001555.2). Taxonomy (NCBI): domain Eukaryota; kingdom Metazoa; phylum Arthropoda; class Insecta; order Lepidoptera; family Pyralidae; genus Hypsopygia; species Hypsopygia costalis. The sequence continues at coordinate 19,366,915 of OW443350.2, read as the reverse complement.
TTACAATTACGCTCCCTACCTCTCTTTTCGCCAGAGCTTCGTTTGTTAGCCAGCAGGGTGCACCACGTGCTGGTGAAGTTGGCTTTGGTTCAAAGATGTTGATAAACCACTTACACCCCAAAAACCGACTCCGAGGTCGCGGGTTCGATTCCCGCGCAAGACAAACATTTGTGCGCATGAATATGTCTGTTTGTCTTGGTCTGGGTGTTTTCTATGTAACTATATGTATATAAGTATGAATTTACAAAAAAAAAATGTATTTAAGTACATTTATCGGTTGTCTAGTACCCATAACACAAGCTTTGTGCTTAATTTGGGACTAGATGGCGCTGTGTAATTTGTCCGGAAATATTTATTATTTTGTATGCCAGTTGGCGCAGAATAGTGTTTCGTTTCTATAATATCTACTCATCATATCCCTGCATACTCTATGTACACAAAATAAATAAGTGAATTATTATTTTTTGTAGCAACAAAGAATGTTACATTTTTTTTTATTTATATATAATAGATATTATTTTTAAATGCAGGTAACAAATATTTTTTGCCTAGCATCGGCGAGTCAAGGTCTTCAACGCGCCCTTTTTTGGCTTAGAAATCGCGCGTTTGACAAAAAATAAATTCACGTTATATCTTGCTTCTCCAATGGATATATTATTTTATAATGATTTCATTTCATAATAAAAGTTATAGTATTTTTTATTGCTTCTCCAATGGACTTTTAAAATGGACTTTACCGCCAAACTTTGATCGACCCTAAAATAAGTCGGATGGAAGATATTAGAATGAAAGTTTGCAGATCTTTATAGTGTTGTGTATTTTACGATATTGTTAAATAATTTATACAATTTTTGAACATTGTCAAATAGCCTATTACGGCCGTCCGATAATAACATACAATTATTTGTTTTTGCAGGTATGTGTCAACAAGTCATTAGACATCATTGACGGCCATTACAAATGATGGTCATTTACGTAAGTAAGACATTATTTTCACTTATCATTTTCAAATATTAAATGAATATGGTCATTAATTTAAAGAGACGAGCTCGGTGGTCGAATGGTTAGCAATGGCCACTTTGACTCCGAGGTAGCGGGTTCGATTCCCGCACAAGACAAACATTTGTGTGCATGAACATGTCTGTTAGTCTTGGTCTGGGTGTTTTCTATGTAAGTATGTATTTATAAGTAAGTAAATACAAAAAATACAAAATGTTTATTTCGGTATAGACAGTTGTTACAAAACATAGAGGCTGACTCCTTCTTTTAAGTGTGTAAACACCTGTACCAGAAGGAGTCGCTCTTCCATAGCAACACAATATTTATTTACTTAATTACGAGTATATAATATAATATTCAAAGGTGCATTTCGCAGTAACAGGATATATATTAAGGTTGTGTGTGAATGAGGTGTTCTTGGGTGTTAGTGTGGTGTGTTTGGGTGTGAGTGTAGGTAGTGTGTAAGGTGTTAGTGCTATGTATTCGTGTGTGTAATTATGTATGTGTTTAAGGGGTATTTTGTTTAATTGTAGTGTGTTTTCGAGTATAGATATTGTATATGTGTATATGCATTGCAAATGTATGGTATGGATGCTATATTTGTGTGGATGTGGTAAAGTAGTAACGATTCCGTTTCTTCATAGGTTAAGCTCATTATCCATACAGTTATCGTACTTCTGCATTCGTAAAATGTTTTTTGGTAAATGTTTAGTACCTTATTTATCTGATTGTACACATACGAAGACTGATTGTTGAACTGTCGCCTGGCGAAAGTAGTTTTAAATTTGTGGATTGGTGCAACTGATGTATTTCTCCTTTTATTAAGAGATTTCCTATCTAGTTTTAGGATTTTATGAACTTTTAGTGTAGCATATATAGCTTTCTAACAGATAACAGTTTAGACATTGTATAAAGCAGTAAGTATGGCAACTTCCAACCAGGCGACGTACCAAAAAACACGTCCTAACAAGTTCACCGCTTCTCTTGCAAATGTGTGCGAGGAGTGAACGGGCAAGCGATACTGCATTCTATGGGCAGAAAAGGGATGACGCTACGTTGCTAGCAATGTATTGATATTGAACGGAGCGTGTACGCACACAATACACACTACAATACTGGTAATTTTCCATTTGAAAACTATTTTTTGTATGAAGTATTGTATTTTGTAAGAAGGCGGCCAATTGTCATAATAATTTTGCAATCGCAGAATGAAAGTTGACCAAATGGAGATTGAATTGTGAGTTGACAAAAAAATATATAATTACTATATGACCCCACTGATGTTGTCCTGTCTTCTTAACTATGAATATTGAATTAGTTTCGCGCTATCTGTCAAATGACTGACAGCTCTGTCAGACACCATAAAGATACTTTACAAAAGTTAATATGGTCGTTCAGTTTTCTTAAATTTTCTAATTTTCCGTGAGATTTTCTTATTTTTTTCTTTAATAAGAATCTTCTGACAATAACAAACATAAAAGAAAATGAATTAGCCAACTTGTTCCTCCGTTCACGCGTGATGCGATGACCTAGGGAAATAGAGTTTCATTTTTACATACGCCCCCTTACCACCAACTCTTATTGCGATTCACTAACTGAATAGAATGCTTATTCATACCTATGAATAAAGTTGATTTAAAAAAAAATTGAAACCGACTTCAGTTGGCCAGCGCAGCTTATTGGTGGAATACCCCGGCAGACGCTGCTGTCCGTCTTCCGGGAGAAAAGTTATCGCGTGACACAAGATTCCTTAGTCGCCTTGTACGACATCCAGCGCAGAGCAATGGAGTGGCACATATTTTTTCTGCCGGCTACCATAGGGCAAATTTAAGGGTTTCCCTCGAATTTTCTGGGATCCCATCATCAGACCCTGACTTGGTGAATATGGAACCACCTCGCAATTACCCTTTCAAATAAAAAAAAATTAATTTGACCATACGTGCTTATAAAATTTAAGGGTTTCCCATGATTTCCCTGACATCCCATCATCAGATCCTGACTTGGTGAATATGGGACCACCTTGCAATCATACCCTTTCAAATAAAAAAATAGTTATGAAAATCGGTTCACAATTCGCAAAGATATCGAATAACATACATACAAAAAAAATATTCAGTCAAATTGAGAACCTCCTTTTTTGAAGTCGGTTAAAAAGCGACTCTATTCTGCGATTCAATAATTGAATAGAATGCTTATTCATATCAATGAATAAGCGACTCTATTCTATTTGAAATAGAGTCGCTTATGCATTGGTATGAAATAGAGTCGCTTATTAATTGGTGGTAAGGGGGCTGGATGACGATTTATTCACCTGCAATATTTAAGGAACTGTATCTATAAGTGATATACTACGCAAACAAAATAGAAAAATACTAAGTTATTATTTCTCGAATTTCACGAAAAAGCATGACTCATTGTCACGTTCCGCCTGATCCGAGGGTGCAAGCGAGAGCGCGGAACAAGCCATCGAGAGGCACGATCGGCCTAAGCGTTCGGCTTGTGACGCATCTATCTCTCTTCCACTCTATCGGCCGATGTTTCCTTAAGACGTTATCTCCTAAAATTATCGTCCGTAAACCGTCTTTACAGACAACCATTTTTTTTTTTGGTTTAACTTATACACCCTAAACTTTAAAAAAAATGAGCGCATTAAAGCACCATTAAATACCCATAAACACAAGTACAAGCACACACCAATATCGCTGCCCGACGCACGCCTCCTCCTCTTAAACCGCCGCTGGAATTCCCCGCATACCTTCAGCTCCGTCTCCAATATTTGTCGTAGACACCGACCGCATATTAAGACCTCCCGCATTCTTTCGCCAACATAGGTATATTAAGCGAGAATCTTTAGAACAATGCGCCAGTTCCATCATAAAGCGAGCAGCGAAGTGCGAAGCCGTAAATTATGAAGTTAGGTCAAGTTATGACATAGAATTTATCGGTTTTGGATGTTCGATGGCGTATGCCTTTTGTTTTCTTTATTGTGATTCAGAGAAAGCATTTATTTACTTCGATAAAGTTACATTTTTAAATTTTTATATTTTTTTCTAAGTTATTAATTAGGATACATTATTAGTATACTTACACTTTAATGTTTGTACTGTCAAGGTAAGTTACTAATATATAACCAGCACACAATAGTCTTTGAACCTAAGCCTATCCCTCCGACACGTAATGCACCCTGTTTCTTGTCCTGGCTGTCGAATACCCTCACCTCGCAGAAAAATACTATTCCTGAAACCTAGCGAATTTATGTAAATATTTCTAAAATTTAAAAATTCATCCGCCTACCTAGTTAGGACTTGAACCGACGACCTTTCAATAAACGGTCTAGTGCTCTATCCAACTGAGGTACCAAGAAGGTTGCCTAGAGGATTGTTGTGTTGTTGCGAGTGAAGTTACAGGAAGGATTATACGTGGAAGCTATCGCATGCGCCTATACTTGTAGTACAGTAGTAGTAACCACATCAGGCGGGCCCCATGCTTCTTTACCACTCCATGTAGTATTAAAAAATGGAGTGTGGCTGTGTCATGGACACGGTCGTGTGTTGTACGTGAATATATAGTTATATATCACTACATAGTATAAAACAAAGTCGCTTTCTCTGTCCCTATGTCCCCATGTATGCTTAAATCTTTGAAACTACGCAACGGATTATGATGCGGTTTTTTTTAATAGATAGAGTGATTCAACTGGAAAGTTTATATGTATAATATATGCATAACATAGTAGAAAAACACTGATAAATTAGAGGTTTCTAATGTGATGTCGTAAATAAACACATTTTTTTGCTCTTTCATTGCAAACGCTGGCTGAACCCAACGAGATAGATCAAAATAATGTAGTACAGTATTGTTCACCTTAAAATGGTCTACAAAAAAGTTCGCGATGGTATATGTCTATCTCTTAGTGGTAACACACAATAACCGTTATTTTATCCTTTGCTTTTTACAAGAAATAATGCCTTATTTACGAAACGATTTTAAGCAATACAGAATTAATCCTTATCCAATTAAGTACCTTAAATACATTGCGCATTTAATATAGATCAATATGGCCCTTCACAGCATGTAATTTAAATGAATAGTTTAGAAGATATTACACATTTAAAATGCAGGGACATAACGGCTGTGGCGGTACCGGCCGCGGAGCCGGCGGCGTGTGCTTATAACTGGGGAAGGACTGGATAGGACAAAGCGCAAAGACCTTCTGTAGTACATTTAGTATCAGCATTGCACCCGTGCGAAGCCGGGGCGGGTCGCTATATAGTTATATAGACTAAAATTTTCTCAAAATGGCAGCGCTTCCCCCTCCCCCGCACGCGATATTCCATAGTCCTTACTTAGCGTAATAAATTCTTTGATCCTTCATCTATCCAGTGGTGTGATTGAATTTTGGATGGAGATGATAGATTTGTAGCTGCAACACCAAACTGTATCCCGCGATTTTGTTATCAGTCAATAAGTTTTGTACCGAATTATACCTACATTTTGCGATCTGGTCATATCGCTATCTAACCGTTTTGAGATTCAGATGTCTTGCTACTAAGTCGTTTTGAAATGTAGTCATTATGCTTTTTAGAAATTCTCATATAAAGACGTACTTGATACATAGTATTTCTGAGATGTGAACTATGTGTCTACTTGGTCGTTCTGATATCTTGGTCTTCTGATACTAACCCGTTTCTTTGAATTGCCTGCCTCTGGAAGCAATTTTAAAGACGTATTCACATCAAAGTACTAATCCTTTAGCGAGAAAGCCTTAAAATACTAGAGTATTATAAAACATTGGTTTAATACCAAGAATATTTAGGTCAGCGGCATGCGATCAGGCCTCCCCGTCACGTAAGCTCTGAAGAATTCCGACGCGTCCCGACTTGCTGAAAGGTTTTCAGCTATTAAATAATAATGGGGTCTTTACTACGGCAAATAATAATATACTCGTATATTATTGTAGTAGAATTATAAAACTACACCCGGCGGCTTCACATTTTATAAATACAATTTTATTTAGATAGTTAATTGATTCAGGTGTTATTTTAAGGAAGTCAAATTTACAGGCAATTTGATCTACACTACTTTGCGTGCTTCCGCCACCAATTAGTTCATGCAAACTAATCTTTTGTCAACAATGCGTACAAATCTTTTGTAGGTTGTTGTTCTAACCATCAACATCTACAGATCGCCTGAGGATGCCTCGCGTAGAGGCGAAACACGTGTCGCAGAGACGGCCACGGCAGTCGGGGCAGCGGCGCGGTCGCATGTATCTTCTGTTTCAGATGTTGGAGATTCGCCGAGACGACCACAGCAGCTGGAGCAGAGACGACCAAAGCAGCCACGGCAGTCGCATGCAACTACTAACGGTAGTGGGTGGGTGCCGGCCGGTCGTAGTTTGCATGAACTAATTGGTGGCGGAAGCACGCAAAGTAGTGTAGATCAAATTGCCTGTAAATTTATTTAGGTCGCGGGTTTGATCCCAGCACAAGCAAACATTTGTGTTCTAGTAATATCTGTTTGTATTGGACATTTTCTATGTATTATATGTACTAATATATCTCTTGATGGACCGACTACCTCAAAAAAAGTGGCTGGTAGCGGTTGGACGTGGAAAGCGGGGGATGGTGGAAAGCGGGGGATGGTGGAAAGCATTGGGAAAGGCGTATATCCAGCAGTGGGTAGATGTAGGCTCATAATGATGATGAATGATTACATGTACGTATATACAAAAGAAATGTAATTAAGTACATTACAGTTTTGGGGTGTATGTGGTTCATCAACATCTTTGAACCAAAGCCAACTTCACCTGCACGCGGTGCACCCTGCTGACTGACAAACGAAGCTCTGGCGAAAAGAGAGGTAGGGAGCGTAATTGTAAGCTACCCGACTGGGGAATGTACCTCCACCTCACAGAATACCGCAGCCAAATAACGGTTCCCTTGAGGGCTGTTGTGTTTCTGCGAGTGAGTGAGGTCACCAGAAAGGAAGTAGATGCTACGATGGCAGCGTGGGTGGCGGTGCGCGAGCGATATTTTATGTTACGAGCGATAATATGGCTACGGTAACCGCTTCACATCAGGCGGGCCGTATGCTTGTCTGCCACCCGGCGTAGTATATACATTACACAAGCTTTGCATAGTTTGGGACTAGATGGTAGTGAGTAATTTGTCCAAGAATATTTATTTACTCATTATTTATTCATTTTATTAGGGCAAACAAGAGTGCAGTCTGCTTGATGTGAAGCGGTTATCGTAGCCTATTAGCGTCAACAGGAGTCATTTCATTCAGTGGTATTCATCCCACGGCTGGGATACAGGTCTTCCTTCAATTTAAAGTGTTTAAAGCGTACTCCACCACGCTGTTTAACTACGGTCTGGCTGAGGCTAGCCCCCTTACCACCATCTCTTATTGCGATTCAATAATTGAATAGATTGCTTATTCATACCAATGAATAAGCGACTCTATTTCAAATGGAATAGAGTCCACCATCTCTTATTGCGATTCAATAATTGAATAGATTGCTTATTCATGCCAATGAATATTCTATTATATAAATCTATTTCAAATGGAATAGAGTCGCTTATTCATTGGTATGAATAAGCAATCTATTCAATTATTGATCGAAATAAGAGATGATGGTAAGGGGGCTAGCCTTACCATTTAACGACATCAGCCGGAAACTACGTTTAAACGTGCCCTCCGAAACACGAAGAAACTCAAGATAAATACAATTCATAAACAAATCACAGTCTATGTTGTTTAAATTACCGTAGCCTATGAACATTTGCAATAATAAATAGTTGTATGTTTCAGTGTATTGAATTTCTTGCTAAACGATATGCATTAATCTTTCAGGGTTAAACAATAAAATGTTAACTTAAAGTTAACATGTTATTGTTTAACTCTGATCGATTATAGAATAGAATACTCTTTATTGCTTTAAAATAAAGATTACATATAAAAAACTTACAAATAAAAAATACAAAAGGCGGTCTTATCGCTAATATGATCTCTTCCACACAACCTCATGAGAGAATTAAATACAAAAAAATAAAATTGACGAGCTCGGTGGCCTAGCGGTCAATGACGCGGCCTCGACACCAACGCTCGTGGGTTCGATTCCCACACAGGACAAAAATTTGTGTGCATGAACATGACTGTTTGTCTTGGTCTGGGTGTTTTCTATGTATAATAAGTATGTATTTACAAAAAAAAATGTATTTACGTATGTTTATCAGTTGTCTAGTACCCATAACACAAGCTTCGCTTACTTTGGGACTACATGGCACTGTGTAATTTGTCTGACAATATTTATTTATTATTTATTTATAAATTACTAGCAGCACTGGGCAAGTGATTACATTATTAAACCAATCACATAAAGATGTACTAAAATGTATATTTAGATTTGAAATAGCAATCGTTCAAATCAAAACCAATCCGTTTGAGTGCCTGGTTGGTTTACTGGGCGAGAGGCTCGCAATACTGTGATATAAGCGAAAGGTTGGTGCACAGGGGCGCATTAGCTGTAGCCATAGGGCCGTTGTTCAAATCGAGTTCTGTATATTTTTATTTACATGAGCGGGGGCAATCGAGCATGCGTGTCACCTGATGGAAAGCAATCACCACCGCCCATGGAGATTAGCAACACCAAGGGGTCGCCGATCCATTGCCAGCCTATACTCATTCCTTTCTTTCTTTCTGGTGACCTCACTCACTCGCAGGAACACAATAATTCTCATGGGAATTGTTATTTGGCTGCGGTAGTCTGTGAGGTGGAGGTACTTCCCCAGTAGCCCTACTGGGGAAGTACTTACAGTACGTAGCTTACAGATACGCTGTACCCTACCTTTCTTATCTTTTGACAGAATCTAGTTGGCAGGGTGCATCACGTGCAGGCGATGTTGACTTTGGTTCAAACCAAACCACACACCCCATCTATTGGTATATCGGAATTAATTTGAATAAGATAGATAGATAGATAGATAGAATATGCTTTAATTACACTATACAAACTACAGAAACAATTCAGTCAGCATACAGAAAATATTCACTTATAGAGTAGGTATGTATGTGCAACAAGGCTATATTATTGCTAAAAGCAATCTTTTCAAGGCAACCTTACAAATAATAGGAATAACAAACATCAGAACGCCAATTCTCGAAATTACTTTACAATCGCAGACGGAAGTTGATGAAAATCGAGGTTGATGAATTTAACAATAAACAAAAGAGTAATGTATGTGTGTCAAATAGATGCTAGTGTGTGTAATGTTTTTTTTATGATTTAATATATTTTTTACGCATAATTTTAAAAATATATTATTAGCATTCTGCACTCCTTCTATATAAACAACTAGCGGCCCGACCACGCTTCGCTGTGGCTCAATCTTTTCGTTTCCATCCATTTCCTTAGAGATGGCGCTGTATGTGAAAAAAGATTTTCCCGCTTTTCTTTTCAAATTTTTCCAGAATTTTCTTTACTATAAACCTCACGGAGCCCGAGACCTTTCCAACGAATGCAAAACCGTGGAAATCGGTTCGTGCGTTCTGGAGTTATAGCGTCAGGAAGGAAAACCCGACTTATTTTTATATAGTAGATAAGTGTGCGAAATTTCATACCCCTCCGTTCGCGCAATTTTCGTAAAAAATGGGTACAAATTGGGGTGTAAGTGGTTCATCAACATCTTTGAACCATAGCCAACTTCACCTGCACGCGGTGCACCCTGCTGACTGACAAACGAAGCTCTGGCGAAAAGAGAAGTAGGGAGCGTAATTGTAAGCTACCCGACTGGGGAATGTACCTGTAATGGAATACCGCAGCCAAATAACGGTTCCCTTCAGGGCTGTTGTGTTCCTGCGAGTGAGTGAGGTCACCAGAAAGGAAGGAGATGCTGCGATGGCAGCGGGGATGGCGGCGCGCGAGTGATATTTTATGTTGCGAGCGTTAATATGACTGCGGTGACCGCTTCACATCAGGCGGGCCGTATGCTGGTCTGCCACCCGACGTAGTATAAATTTACAAAGTTTTTGCTTCATGTATTAATACAGATATATGTCGCAGCCAACTGGTCACTTATATAGTACGTTGGGTTACTGTTTCTATATATTTTCCACGACGGCGTTAGAGGGGAGATCGTGTCGTCGCCACGGCAACCCCGGGATGCAATACGAATAGTGTCGTTACGCAGTTATAGCACATATTTGATCGCGGCCTTTATCGTCTCTCATTCCGTTCTATTGAATAGTCATGGAGAATGACGTTGCACATATTTCGATTTCAATCAAACCCAAGAGAATTAAGGCTTTGTTCTGCGAGTCATGCGCCGGAATACATTGGTCAAGCAATATAAATTGCAGTGTAAGTGCTTCATCAACATCTTAGAACCGAAGCCAACCTGCTGACCGGCAAACGAGGCTCTGGTGAATAGAGAGGTAGGGCATAGCATATTTTTTAAGCTGCGCGACTGGGGAATACCTCCACCCCACATAAGATCGCAGCCTAATAACAATTCCTCAGAAGGTTGTCGTGTTCCTGCGAGTGCGTGAAGTCACCAAAAAGAAAGAAAGAAAGGAAGGAGTTAGGCTGGCTTTTCCTCTTATGTGTAAGAAATAAAAACGGTAATTTTAAAAACTAAAAACCCGACTGCTTTTCTGTGTAATTTGGAAATGAAAAACCCCTAAAACAAGAAAACAGGTAGCATTTATTATACATTACATTTATATATTATGTAAATCAGTACACCAACCATAAAAACCTCTGAAATCGAGGCATTCACACAATTATACTCGATTTCAGTTTGTCGAAGCTTAAAAATTCAAATTTTACATCAAATTTAAATTTGCGGCATTGCGCTGCAATGCGTTTCATAATATAGTGCTCAGCCCCCTTACCACCAACTCTTATTGCGATTCAATAAACTAAACAATTTCATACCAATGAATAAGCGACTCTATTTCAAGTGGAATTGAGTCGCTTATTCATTGGTATGAATAAGCATTCTATTCAGTTATTGAATCGCAATAAGATTTGGTGGTAAGGGGGCACGATTAGGGATTGCAATCCGGAAAACCGGATCCGGTAATCCGGCGGATCCGGCATTATTAAACGGTTACCGGATCCGGTACTAATATACCGGATCCGTACTACGGATCCGGTGCTAGCAATTTTTGGCAAAATAATAGATCTCTGCATGAGTAGGTACTTTAAATGCATTGCGCGTGGTGTCACAATTAACACTATTTATTTTCTACGATCCTTTTTTCAAAATAAAAATGATTTTCGTATAATATACCTATAATGAATATTAAGACAATTCTACTTAAAATAATTATTTATCGTAAGCTGATTAAACTAAAGAGTTGTAATTATAAAACAAACTCATTATTGTGACAATTGTGCCATTCTTTAGACAGATTCATCAAATCATGATGGTGTATGTCATAAATATAAGACTTGTTTGTTAGCATTCTCAAATACTTTAATGATTAATGTGAACTCATCTCAGTAAATTACGTAAGGTTAATTATATTAGATTTTATAAAGTTACTTACTCAAATAATGGATCTATCTGTGAAAGTGAAATCTAGGAAGACTGAGCTATTCGTTAGTCGTTACATCGTTAAAAATTTACTGGTTACCTATACTACTAGATTTTAATTGTTTGCTCGTTGTCTAATCTTACCATCAGATTAGAAATAAAATTGATTTTATATATTTTTTATAAACTACCTATATAAAGTATGTACATGACACTTGATTCACTTACTAACAGTTCATTTTGAATTGAATAGCGAAAATCATTCTGATTTGATCAATCCGGCCGGATCCGGTCGGATCCGGCCGGATCGATGGGAATCGGGTCGGATCCGGCCGGACTGAAAATGATGCCGGATTGCAATCCCTAGGCACGATTCCGTTTTACTAAAGTAGAGCTAGGCAGAAATGAACTCTGTATTTTAATTTACACGGCAAATACAGTACAGTATGTAAAGACAGCTCGTTTCCGTCCATTTCTGCTTGTGTAACCACACCCTTAGACGCGTATAATTAGCGGTGTGTATCTAAATAAGTACCTCGATATCGAACGTCATGAGTTACTGCTTTATTTGTCTACTGTGTCATCGGACCGGTTTTGCTGATCTCAAAAAACTTTACGAACAGAAACTGAGAAATGCACCATTTGCATTCAATGCCCCTAAATTTCCTTCAAACAAAATCGACTTTCTTAAAACAATTTATCACCATTTTAATACAAAACAATTGCGCGACAAATCTCGCCGGTTATCCCGGTCACGGATATCCGCGTATCCGATATCCGTATCCGACGTTATCCGCTCGGAAACTGTGAATTATTCCCCCCCATATCCCTGTAAGCCCTCTTTATAACCTGAGGATTGGCGGAGTATAAATTTTTATATCGGCGCGGATCTAAAAGAGATATATCTCTGGAATGTGTCGTGTTTTGTATTTTCGGAGTTATAGGTCATGTAGACGCTTTAAGATAGGAATAGCTCATCGAGCTATAAAAAAATCTAGAACGCAATGTTTATTCTAATAGTTTATGGTGAATACATTAATGTCATGGAAGCAAAAACAAATACAACAGCAATATGGTACATAGAAAAAATGTTATTGTCGGTATATGATTATAGTTTACTGTCTTATGTTTTACTATGACGGCTTTAGTGCACTTTCAATTGAAATCAGCAATGATGTAAATAAATTATGGTTATCAATATTACTCAATAATCACTTCACTTTAACAATCAATTCATATTTTGCATTACAATAAACCTACAAATGCTTTCACAAAACTTTGATGCGATAGAACTACTAGAACCTCTGCGTCTCATATTATTTAATATTTAATTCAGCTTGACATCATAATATCTAACATAAATAAATGTCAGATATTATGATGTCAAGCTGAATTAAATATTAAATATTAGGATCTTGTGATACTGATGATTTATTTATCAGTGATTTATTCAGTTCAATTACTATGATTTTAATATTTGCACGCCATTGTCGATGGCAGAATAATATGGAACATAATGACTATACGACAACTGTAAAAAAACCTTATTCTGGCAAATAAATGTTCATTCATTCATTCCTATGTAATCAGGATTAAAACGTCGGCCACAACAAACTTAAGCAGAACAAATTAGTAAAAAGCTTTGGCAATTTCCTCTCCTAGCAATGTGCGAGACGGCAATATGGCAAAAGCGTAAACAGTTGGCTAGTTGACTAGCCAACTGTTCACTTGAGGGAAGCTCAACTGCCGTACACCACGCACGCATGTTTTGGGGTGTAAGTAGCTCATCAACATCTTCCGAGCTAAAGCCAACCTCACCTGCACGTGGTGCACCCTGCCGACCAGCTAACGTGGCTATGGCGAAAGAGAGGTAGGACGCAGCGAAACATCATACTGTGCTCCCCTTTCACTGGTCAAATTGGGAGAGGGGCACAGTGCGGTCGTTCGCTCCAGGCTTGGCCAGCATCCGACTGGGGAAGTGCCTCCACCTGGCAAAAAAATGCAGCCATAATGGCTATGCTGTGTTCCTGCGAGTGAGCTAGGTCACCAGGGCTTTTTTAGAGGAGTTGTTATGCTGACGGCGGTGAGACCAGCGGCTGTCGAACCGCCGTTAGCGGTGTAGGCGCGGCGTGTTGGCGCGGCGGTCAGGGAGACCCGGTGAAACGGCTGTCCGCTGGCCGCCCGCAGGTCAGTAGGGTTCCCGAACCCGGGGATCACCTAATCTCCGCCCCGGGAGGCTGAACCGCCAGCCTGTGTAAAGTCCCTGTTGTAGTAGTCGTGCCGGAGGAGGAGACCGGAGTGGACCCGGCTGCTGCAGCAGGAAGGACCGGGGGCCCTTCCGCCCGCCGCGCTAGCAAACCGCACAACCTGCACTGTACTGCGGGGGTAGACACCGCGCTTTTGTCTCTTGCGCCGTCAGTGAAACAACTCCTCTTATTTATAAACCTCTAACCGCTTTCATATGGCCAGAAAGAAAAAAAAGAAGATCTTTCCAGCGGCGTCCTCATCCACGTTCGACGTGGACTTCTGTAACGTCAGGGGACTTCACTCAAACATAAATGCAGTTCACCATCATCTCGAAACTGCAAAGCCGACCCTACTTTTTTTAACGGAGACGCAAATATCTTGTCCGGCCGATACATCTTATTTATTATACCCCGGGTACAAACTTGAACATTCTTTTGTACGTAGAGCCGGGGTATGTATGTACGTCCGGGATGATATTTGCTGTCGACGTCTTCATGGCTTAGAAGACAGGGACCTGTCAGTGTTGTGGGTACGCGTGGATCAGGGCGGCCGCACCCGGATCTACGCGTGCCTTTACAGGTCTAATAGCGGTGATACGGACACAACTCGATTGATCGAGCACCTGCAATTGGCGACTGACAAAGTCATCGAGAGGTACCCCTCCGCGGAGTTAGTGATTTTGGAAGACTTCAATGCCCACCATGCCGAGTGGCTCAGCTCTCGGTCTACTGACTTCGCGGGGAGGTCTGTACATGATTTTGCTCTGGCCTATGGTTTCTCACAGCTGGTTCATTCTCCAACGAGAATACCAGATATTGAGGACCATACTAGCTCTCTACTGGACCTTCTGCTGACCACACACCCGGATGGGTATACAGTCTCGGTGGATGCGCCACTTGGTTCATCGGACTACTGTCTCATCCGGACACAAGTGCCATGCGCTAGCCCTGTCACACCCCGGTCTACCGGTTGGCGTCGCATGTGGCACTATAAGTCAGCAGACTGGGATGGATTCCGTGAATTTTATGCATCGTACCCGTGGAGGCAGCTCTGTTTCGAGTCGGAACATGTGGACATCTGTGCATCTGCTGTAGCTGAAGCCATTTTAGCTGGGATGGAATTATTTATTCCAAACCGGCGGGTAGCTACTTCAGGTGCTAAGAAGCGGCCGTAGTTTAATCGGTCTTGTAGGGAAGCTAAACTCCGCAAGCAAGCTGCATACGAGGCTTGGACCACGGCACGTATTAACGGAGCTCATAATGTTTCTGACTTGAAACGCGAGTTTAATGCTGCCTCGAGGTTCTTTAAGAGAGTAATTGCCAGGGCTAAGTTCGAGTTTATCGGCAGGATTGGTGAGCGCCTAGCTAAGCACCCATCTGGGAGCCGTGCGTTTTGGTCGCTCGCTAAGGCTGCCGAGGGAAATTTTTGTCAGTCGTCCTTTCCACCACTTCAAAAACCGGATGGTAGTCTGGCCCACAGTGCTAAAGAGAAAGCCGATCTGTTGGGGAATCTCTTTGCCTCAAACTCTACTTTGAACAACGGGGGCGCCGCACCGCCCTCCATCCCGCGGTGTGGTGATTTCATGCCAGAAATCTCATTTTCTCAACGAGATGTTCGGCGGGCATTATTATCCCTCGACGTTCACAAGTCGAGCGGGCCAGATGGCATTCCGGCAGTGGTGCTAAAGCTGTGTGCTCCTGAGTTGTGTCCTGTACTTACGCGCCTTTTCGCAATCTCTTATTCCACCAGGCAAGTTCCATCATTGTGGAAGACTGCGAACGTGCACCCTGTGCCCAAAAAGGGTGACAGATCAGACCCATCGAATTACAGGCCTATCGCTCTTACCTCCCTTCTCTCCAAGGTAATGGAGCGCGTCATTAACAATCGGCTCCTGAAATACCTAGAAGATCACGATTTAATCAGCGACCATCAATACGGCTTCCGTCATGGTCGCTCGACTGGTGATCTTCTAGTGTATCTTACACATCGCTGGGCTTCAGCCGTGGAGAGTCAAGGTGAGGCATTGGCTGTCAGTCTAGATATGGCGAAGGCGTTCGATCGGGTCTGGCACCGTAGTCTTCTTTCGAAGTTGCCTGTATACGGTCTACCAGAGGGTTTATGCGAATGGGTCGCTAGCTTCTTGTCCAGCAGAAGCATTAGACCCGTTGTTGATGGCAGTTGCTCCGATAGCATGGGCATTAATGCTGGCGTCCCGCAAGGCTCTGTATTGTCCCCGACGCTGTTTTTGCTGCATATCAATGATATGTTATCTATTGACAGCATTCATTGCTATGCGGATGACAGCACCGGGGACACATTTTATACGGGCCGCGCTAATATTCCCCGCTCTCTGGTGGAGGAGAGCTGCGAACGACTTGTGTCGGAAATCGAGAGCACACTAAGTAAAGTGTCCGATTGGGGGCAACAGAACTTAGTGCGATTCAACCCCTCTAAGACACAAGTCTGCGCGTTCACCGCTAAGAAAACCCTTTTTGCTGTGGTTCCTCAATTCCAAAACACACCCCTTACCATCACCAAAAACATTGGGATTCTTGGAGTTGAAATCTCCAGCGACGTCCAGTTTCGTTGTCACCTGGAGGGGAAGGTCAAGCTGGCGTCGAAGAAACTAGGTGTGCTCAATAGGGCCAAGCAGTACTTCAATCCGCGGCAAAGGCTTCTGCTCTACAAAGCTCAAGTACGGCCGCATATGGAGTACTGTTGCCATCTGTGGGCGGGAGCGCCTAGATACCAGCTTGCACCTTGTCACTCGATTCAGAGGCGTGCTGTGAGGATTGTTGACGATCCCAAACTGACAGACGGTTTAGAACCCTTAAGTCTGAGGAGAGATTTTGCGTCCCTTTGTGTGTTCTACCGTCTGTACAATGGGGTGTGTTCAGAGGAGTTGTTTGACATGATGCCCACGGCCTCCTTCTACAGTCGCACCGCTCGCCATCGACAGGGAATTCATCCTCACACATTGGAGCCTAAGTGGTCGCGTACCGTGCGGTTCCAGAGAAGCTTTCTCCCGCGTACGGTCAAGCTGTGGAATGAACTGCCTGTCGAGGTTTTCTCAGGAGACTACAGCATGGGGTTCTTCAAAAAGGGCGTGAAGAGGTTTTTACAGGGTCGGCAACGCGCGTGTGATGCCCCTGGTGTTGCAGGCGTTCATAGGACTGCTTTCCATCATACGCGTCTGGTAAATTGTAACTTTTTCTCAATTTGCTCGGCTTGTAAATGTTAACAAGTTCGAATGTGACCAAACAACTCGCATTCAACACTAATAAATAAATAATTATAAATATTGTCAGACAAATCACACAGCGCCATCTAGCCCCAAAGTAAGCGAAGCTTGTGTTATGGGTACTAGACAACTGATAAACATACGTAAATACATTTTTTTTGTAAATACATAATTATGATACATAGAAAACACCCAGACTAAGACAAACAGACATGTTCATGCACACAAATGTTTGTCCTATGTGGGAATCGACCCCACGAGCGTTGGTGTCGAAGCCGCGTTCATTATTTTTTTTACTACGTCGGGTGGCAGACAAGCATACGGCCCGCCTGATGTGAAGCAATTACAGTAGCCATATTAACGCTCGCAACATAAAATATCGACTCGCGCGCCACCACCCCCGCTGCCATCGCAGCAGCTCCTTCCTTTCTGGTTACCTCACTCACTCGCAGGAACACAACAGCCCTCAAGGGAACCGTTATTTGGCTGCGGTATTCTGTGAGGTGGAGGTACATTCCCCGGTCGGGTAGCTTACAATTACGCTCCCTACCTCTCTTTTCGCCAGAGCTTCGTTTGTCAGTCAGCAGGGTGCACCGCGTGCAGGTGAAGTTGGCTTTGGTTCAAACATGTTGATGAACCACTTACACCCCATCATTGACCGCTACGCCAACGAGCTCGTCGAACACTATGACGACACTATGACACTGTTGAGAACCTAAATATCCACTCGACGACACTATGACACTGTTGAGAAATAAAAATGAGTCGTCACTGCAGAATTGTCTAAACGCCTGGTAATACTTCCTTATTGCTACCACACCAGTAACTTATTACTTTTTACGTGTATAAAGCAAAGCTGACATAGTGTTATATAAGCGACATAAAGCTTAGTACACACGAGACACTGGCGCGCAGCGGGGCGGCACTATCACCACGAGGCAGCCCTGCGCGCTTCACTGCGCGGCACATTCATTTAGGGCTGTGACATTTCTAATATTTTTTATTTATTTACTTGTCGTTCGCCGTGAACCGAGACCTTGTCTGTGTATCTTTTTTATTCAACTTTCATATATCTAAAACTACTGATGATGACAAAGCCATGTGAACATGTATATGTAAAAGCCATATTTATAGTTTCATCAAAATCTAAATATTGATTTAGATTTTGATGAAACTAGTTAGTGCGATATTTATTTTAACTTAAACACAAATATCTCAAAAACTACTGACCTGATTTCATTGTCTAATGAGCTCTAAACTTGTATTTACCTATCCTAATATATTTTTTTATATGAGAGGGCGGCAAACGAGCATGTAGGGTCACCTGGTGGGAACAATCACCACCGCCCGTGGAGATAGGCAACACCAAGGGGTCGCCGATCCGATGCCAGCCTTTAAAATAATGATGCTTTGATATGCCATTTCCACAACTGAGATGAATCTATTGATACATACCTCATTATATGTTGAAAACTGTCAAATATTTTAAGAACTTAACATCGTGCTAAAGAATTAGTGATACACACGCTCGAAAAACATTACTTCTTCGACAGACCGGTAAAAAGTTTCTTTTTTTTTTTTGTAAAAAATAAAACGATATTGAGTGTCAACCCTAGCTCTGGGACCACCAAATTGAAAATAGATTAAAATAAACGTAGTGAAGGGTAAGGACGAGACCTTTTCAAATGATACTTTAGTTAGTCTTTTGACTATTACAATGGGGTGGGCTAGGTACCGTGGCTAATGTGTAAAAAAAAATCAAGTAGTTTTTTGAAGTCTTTTAAACTGTCTGAAGTCTGAAACTGTTTAAAAGTATGAAGATTTTTTAAATTATGTAAGTTTAGTTATTATTTAAATAAATTACAGTTTTGAAGTCGGCTAATTTTTTTGTTGCTAACCCACTGCCACTTTAAATTACCAATTTTAATACTTGTCGGCAAACTTTAGTTCCCCATTAAAAGTTATCAAATATATCAAATTAAAGTTGAAAACAACTACAGTTACTTAAGCTTTAAAAGTTACTTTATTTTTCTAAGATTTTTAAAACTTATTTATTACGCCAAATAAAATAATTAAATGTCACGGGACGCCTTGAAAATGTGAATATGGAAACAATTTTATTAATGACATTTAATTCTTACATTATTTAGGTATTTATCAATCAAACTAAATGAAGCAAACAAAAATGAAATAAACATATGAATAATTCCACACAAAACAAAAATGCAGAGAAAGATGGGGTCTGAAAAGAGGGCCAATTACCGAGGAGAGAGGCCCCCATCGTCCTGTCAAACGCAAGCCCTCGCAAAGTGCCAAACGGAAATTGCACCCGCCATCTTGGCCGACCGGAAGTGGCCAAATTATCATCGCTATGTGCCGCTGAGTGGTTTTTGATTATTGATTATATATTTTGTGCTGTGATAACTTTAATATTATGTGGTATAGTTATTATTTTGAAGGGAAGTTTATCTTTTTCTTTGTACTAAGTCGAGTGCCAAAAAGCTATAAGACTCGCGTGATGCTAATCCCTAAAACGGGGCAAACGAGCATGTGGGTCAACCTGATGGAAAGCAATCACTATCGTTCATAGCAATTGTTAAATAAAGTGTTTCATAAGTATTAAGTAAATTTTATTTTATCGTATCTCTATTTTCAATGACAACCGTTGCTAGGTTACGTAAGTATATGACATTTCTCCGCTCCTATTCCTGGATGCGACACTAAGGGTGCCGATAATAACTGATCTCGATGTCACGTCTAGATAAGTCCGTCATCAGTGGTTACTTCATAATGTAGCTTCCCAAGCCTACGGATGACTATACCAAATTTCCATTTTGGAGTTTGTGATGCATAATTCCTCGCTTGCACTCTATCTCCCGGAGCAAATCCTCTGCCAACGGGCGTTCGATCTGCGGAAGACGTAGTTTTTTTCGGAATTATCTTGGCATGAAGTTTGGTTCTCACTTCTCTATAGAACATAAGTTCATAAGGTGTGTGCCCATTAGAAGTAGGTGTACATTTTAATCGCGTTTTTACAATTATCAGCTTATCTATTAGGGTGCTACTCTTGCCGGCCTTCAAGATAAACCATAAAAACTACCTGTAGGCACCTACAATCACACGTAGTCTTGCCATCTTCAGCTTACGTCTGGTGACTTCACTCACTTGGACTAAATGGAGTCGCATATTAAATTCGCTAAATGAATTTTGACAAATGCACCCTTCAAGTTTAAAATAAAGGCACTGTTCAGAAATATTGCAAGTAACAATGTAATAAAGCTGGACTAAATAATAAATAAAAGAGGGCGCTGCGGAGTCGAGGAAATCCGATTAGGTGCCTTTTGATTACGCAAATCAAAGTTCTTAAGGCGGACGGCGCTCGACTAATTTCATTACGCTGGTAGCGAGACAGCTCGAGGAGCGTTCACATCGATCTCTCACTAGCGGGTAGTTACTTTTCTTTAGTAAATACTCGTTCAACTTAAAGCGAAACTCTATGTAACTAATATATAATTTAATAACCATATTTAAAGCCAAAGCCAACCTCACTCACATATGATGCCCTGCCGCCTGTAAAACCAGGAGCCCTACCGCCGAAGCTGAAGCCGATTACTGCCGGATATTTTAATTGCGAACATCTGCTAAACTAAACACAACTATCGCCAATCTAAGCTAAAGTTTGATTTTCGCAATCACAAAATCCGATGGTAACCGGCTTCAGCTTCGGCGGTAGAGCTCCAGGCTCTACAGAAAGAGAGGTATTCTTGTATCGTTAGATAGTAAATTAGGCCTTGCTCTATATGAAAAGTTCACATCCACTGATGGAAATAAATAAAATTCATATCTGGAAACTTCCGAACTTCGCCCGAAATTTCAGATTTTTAGCCTTTTGTAATAGGACAAGTAACGAAGTTGCACCTTAGTACATGGAATTACACGGAAGTACACGGAACCAGAAAGCAATGAATTTCACTTTTTAAACACTTTGGCATTACCATTACGCTTCCAAAAAGGCACTTGAGCTACAGTTCTATTTCCGTTAATGAACTATTTAACCATTGTTTTTTTTTTTTTTAAACGTATGACAAAAAAAAGATTGATTTGAATTCGTATTTTGCATATTTTATTCGTTACTTTTTTGCAATCTCTACTTAATGTTATTGTTCTAATGAAGCACTATTTGTTTGGACAAATGACATTTGTTGTTTATTGTTGTAAATAATTATATATAAAATTATGATTTTTGTTTGTTTTGTGTTATCAAATTAAATCTGCTTCCGCGAAAGAAATTGCTAGTGACAGTGCCGCCACCTCTCGGCTTTTCTTCTTCTAGTTATTACGTATGACGCAATAAAGACTATACTGTATTATATAGTACTGACCAGTGGAGATTTATCAATTTCAATAAATATGGGGTGTAAGTGGTTCATCAACACCTTTGAACCAAAGCCAACTTCTCCTGCACGCGGTGCACCCTGCTGACTGACAAACGAAGCTCTGGCGAAAAGACAGGTAGGGAGCGTAATTGTAAGCTACCCGACTGGGGAATGTACCTCCACCTTATAGAATACAGCAGCCAAATAACAATTCCCTTGAGGGTTGTTGTGTTCCTGCGAGTGAGTGAGGTCACCAGTAAGGAAGGAGATGCTACGTTGGCAGCGGGCGTGGCGGCGCGCGAGCGATATTTTATGTTGCGAGCGTTAATATGGCTACAGCAACCGCTTCACATCAAGCGGGCCGTATGCTTGTCTGCCACCCGACGTAGTATAAAAAAAAAAAATGTTTTGCTGAATTTGCTGGTTTCTCTCGATTGGTTGTACTTTATAATTATTACATTATTGGCAACAGTATCGCTCTACTTATTTTATAAAATAAATGTAATAAATGATATTTCTATTATCTTCAAATTTACTTGCCCGTTACAATGCAGCATAATACTACTGCAAGGAGATCTATTGGGGTTAATGAGAACGAAAACCGAAGTCGCTTTGTGTGAACCGCGGCGTTTAGCGCTTGATTTTGTTACAAAACGCGATTTATTGCTCGAGTTTCGTTCACTCCGATTTCATTCGAAATCCGAACAGATTAAATTCCAATCGCTTTTTTGTATCCACGATCGCAACAAGCGCTAGAAATATGGCAAAAAAAAGTTATGCCGAGGCAGTAACAGTAGGAACTGGAAGGCGGCGTTGCGCGTGTCACCCTAACCGATCAAGCAAGTTAAGCGATGTCGACCGTATCCCGTCTATGGTTTAGTTTATTTATCTCAAATTTCTATGTGGATCGGAGGGCATATTAAGCCATCCGCTCGGTTTTTTGGGCTGCCTGCAAACAGCACTGCAACCGGACGCCACTTTTGACGAGCTCGGTGGCGTAGCGGTTAATGACGCGGCTTCGACACCAACGCTCATGGGTTCGATTCCCACACAGGACAAACATTTGTGTGCATGAACATGTCTGTTTGTCTTGGTGTGGGTGTTTTCTATGTATCATAAGTATGTATTTACAAAAAAAAATGTATTTACGTTTGTTTATCAGTTGTCTAGTACCCATAACACAAGCTTCGCTTACTTTGGGGCTAGATGGCGCTGTGTAATTTGTCTGACAAATATATTAAATATTACTTTTGTTCTACTATCCTAAAATAATTACGAGAATTGGTCATCTGGTGTTCTTCTACCATGCATCCACTCACTAGCAGAAACAAAACAACCCTCAAAGGAATTGTTATTTGGCTGCGATATTCTATGAGACGGAGGTATCCTACCTCTCTTTTGACAGAGCGTCTTTCGCTAGTCGTCAGAGTCCACCACGTGCAGGTGCGTTTGGATTTAATCTACTGATGATGAGTCATTACCGCCCCAACAAATCGTCTATACATAATGATTCTTAAATAGATAATTATTATATGATTCTTATAATATTACTATACTTCTAATTTTCATTAATTTCTTTTGATTTGCGAATCCTGCCTACTCCATGCACAAATTCGTTTCTCTCTCTTTTTCTTTGCGTTCTATATAAATTATACCACAGGGAGGGCTCGGATGAACTATTTGATTTGATGCCTGCCGCTGAGTTCGACTATCATAAAACTCGGCATAAATTAAAATTTCATCCACATCATCTTGATATTTGGCGATCTACTAGAGTACGCTTTTTAAGACTTTTTTTACCCCGACCTGTGAAGTTGTGGAATCAACTTCCCTCAGAAGTATTCCCAAATAAATACGACATGGGGACCTTCAAGAGCAGAGTCAATATTTCCCTTAAAAGGCTGGCAACGGATCGGCGACCCCTTGGTGTTGCTGATTTCTATGGGCGGTGGTGATTGCTTTCCATCAGGTGACCCACGTGCCCGCTTGCCCCCCTCTCATATTAAAAAAAAACTCTATGGTTGCCTTGAAAAGATTGCTCTCAGCAATAAGGCCGCCTTGATGCATATATACAAGTCTATCTATATCTATAATTATTTATTCATTCGTATTAATTTAAATTTGTTTTATACAAATAAAGCATATTCTCGCTGATTGCAAAGTAGTTATCCCACAAGGGGAACGTCGCGTTACAGAATCTTGTCGTGTCAGAGATGTCCCGGCCGTCACAAATTGTCACAATATATGCGTTCACCGTCTACTTGATTAATCACTGTTATTAATACCCCGTGACGAGTGAGACCCAGTTCTATAGGCGTGATGCTGCGATCTGTAAAATCATTAAGTCCGGATGGGGCGAGGCGTCAGTAGGGTAGGTAAGGAGGACGTTAAAAGGTCCATCTTCATAAATTGTGCGTAAAACTTAGGATCGCCGCAAACAGAAATATGTTATTTCTGATTGATTTTAAGAAATTAATCTCATGCAAATTATTAATGGTATACTCGTACATATGCCTTTCTTCATCACTGTGACATTGTAATATTTCAATTATTATTATATTAATACGTGCAACAAAAACTTTGTACCCCTTTTTACGCGGACGGAGGAGTAGAAATTTCGCACAGTTTATTCATTCATAGCATTAAAATATATTAAATCAACGAAAAAAACATTTCACACCTTACAATCCATTTGATACAAACATGCATATACGCTCTTTTCTTTATTGTTAAAGTTTAATATTTTAATATATTATATTAAATTTTATATATGGTCGAATTTCGACCACGGAGCGACCACTAGTAGGTAATAATAAATATTTGTAAGCATACTACACAGCACCATCTATTCTGAAACTATATGAGTACTAGATAACTGATAAATATACCTACTTAAATATTTTTTTTAAATACCCACATATAATCTCAGTGAAAAAAGTCATTTAAACTGAAATTCGCCTGTTGAAAATGCACAGCAATAGTCACTAAACGGGTCAAGATTTTACACGGACGAAGACGAAATAGCATACTATTTAAGTCAAATAGGTCCCCCTACGTGTGTTAAGAGTCTTCAATACAAAATAGCTCATCATCATCATGTCAGCCTATTGCCGTACACTGCTAAACAAAAGCCTCCTCGATTGATTTCCAATGTGTCTGGTCCAATGTCGCCTGCATTCAACGACTTCCCTCTTAAGTCGTCAGTTCATCTCGTAGGCGGCCGTTCCACGCTGTGCTTGCCTGTACGTAGCCTCCACTCCAGGTTCTTTTTGTCTCCTGATCTTCACGCTGCCCGATGCTGGCCCGACCAATCTGCTTGAGTGCCTGGTTAGTTTACCGGGCGCGATGGCGGTGCATGTAAAGGCTCTCTCGCCTGGTTGGTTTACTGGGTGAGTAACTCGCAATCCTGTGATATAACCGAAATGTTGGTGCACAGGGGAGCATTAGCTGTAGCCATAGGCTCCGTTGCTGGCCCTACCATTGTAACTTCAGCTTGCTAAATATACTAGGCCAGATTCTAGCACACGTAGCCGAAATCGATGTTGAGTGGAACGAGTAGATTCACTGAGTGTATGTTGTCCATTGATGTCAATGGAAAATGTATTTGATGATCATTCTTCAAAGACATGATCGATCTCAATTTTTTCTCGACACAAACTTCAAGCATATCGAGGTCTTTAATTGTGATAAGTTTTATCAAAATTAGTTCAGTAGTTTTGGAGCCTATTCATTTCCAAGATTGACTTTTCGGCGCATACAAGCGTTCCGGTAGCTCCGCTGCTGGCTCCACTCAAAAATTGCTTACAAAACAGTTAAAGCCACATAAAACAGATAATTAATAAAACAATCCATCCAGTGGGGTAATCGAGAGATGCAGTAATACGGGTCTGTTGTGTTTCCAGTCACGCGAAACTCCGCTTAGTAAAGAGTTACACGCAAATGGGTTAGCTCGGCGCCTATTAGGTATTAAGAGATATTAAACAGCACAGTACTCGTAGCACCGCGGTTTGAAAACAATCATAGCTCTGACACAGTATAAGAATAATACTTACGTACAGTATTATGGACACACCCTGCCGCTTTCTCGTACCTACCTAACGTCCTCTCTTAGTGGATCCTGGAACAATTTGTTCGTCTCCACACATATTATATACGGTCATTCACGCTCTCCACAGATCCACGGCCCCTTTGTAAAACATCAAAAGTCATTTTTACTTTACACTATAAAATTTACAGTATACGTATAATTATTATTATTTAAATAGTTGTCTTGGCCAACTTGCCAGATAAATATTTTTTGAAAAATTGAAAAATTCACGTGCCCCCCTAGGTGGGATATGAACCCACGACCTCTCGATGACCGGTCGAGTGCTCTTCCAACTGAGCTACCAGGAAAGTTTGTGTTGCTGACGAATTTTTGCATCTTATATTTCTACTGTGTGACTCACAGTGTGACATCATCAACCTATTAAGTAATTACAATACTAAACAGTATACGTATAGATGAAATATAAGAACGGGAATTAACGCGATCATGCTTAAGGGTATTTACATACCTTTATTACCCTGACGTTTCGACCAGCTTGCCTGACGTTTCGACCTGGTTGCACCGGCCGTGGTCACAGGCTGGCAGTCAACCTTAAGTAAGCATGATCTCGTTAATTCTCGTTCTTATATTTCATAAATCATGCAACGCAAAAGTTTAAAAGTTATTTACAGTATAGAGTTTCACAGATAGATTATGACATTATTATTTAAATCCGAAACTTACATTAACCCTGATAC
Organism: Hypsopygia costalis; assembly: GCA_937001555.2. Classification (NCBI taxonomy): domain Eukaryota; kingdom Metazoa; phylum Arthropoda; class Insecta; order Lepidoptera; family Pyralidae; genus Hypsopygia; species Hypsopygia costalis. Next base: position 19,340,726 of record OW443350.2, on the reverse strand, counting down.
ATCAAAAAATAATAATAATTTAAGCACTTTGATTACGTTACACACATTTACATGTATATTTGGAAGATTTTTGGAACTTAAAAGTTTGTTTCGGTGATTTACGTGGGGACGAGATGTTACTGTTTAAACCATCATCATCGTCAATTGACCAGTCATTCATCACACCTCAATTAAAGGGGTTTAGAGCATCCACTACGCTGGTCAACTGCGGTTTGTTGAAATATCCAGGTAAGGACATGTGTATGGAGTGTGGTAGAAGTCCACAGAAGTGGCCTATCTTCAGCACTGTTGTTCTTCGGCTGAAATGATTATAATAGTTCACGCTATATTACAATCTCGTAATAGAATTATTCACAACTTTAGTTACCGTTCCAAACTAGAATTCTTATTGAAATAAAAATGTTTTATTCTGCGGCAGAGATATTCGTATGCAGCAAGATGGAGCATAAAAAACTATAATAAGAGTCTGAATAGTGGAATTCCGCGGTAACGCTAAGGATTTGCTCAGTTGTCACGCGCCAAAGCGATATCTACCCTTTCACGATGCATTACGAGTAGTGTTGGGTCTTGTGTGGTACGGAACATAAGCGGCAGCGTAGGCAAGGTATTTCTCTGGCATCAGTTAATACCATCAGTGCTTAAGACTGACGCCTACATGCTTGTGAAATCAGTTACAATATTTTTTATAAAGAGAAAATTGGCTCAGACTCCAAAGACAAAGGTCGTAAAGTGGCCGCCCTCAAAGATAAATTTATATTCCCAGATTTCATACAGCACTAGAGCAATCTGTGTTGTTTATATTAAATTTATTTGTTCGTTCGTTTTTATGAAATTAAGTCCTATGGCATCAGTTCAAGGGTTTGTGAAATGTAACCATCGATATTCCTTTTCTTATTTTTGTCCAGTTTTTATTATGTTTTTAAGAGTCAAGTGGGTAACACACCTGTAGCTGTGTATATTACATAGCTTCTTAAAATGTACGAATATTGCTAGCACGGAAGCAAGTCAGAGCTACAAATGGCGATTTAGAGTCGGGATAACACCCGTCGTGAGAGATTTGGAACAGACGTGCAATAAATTAATTAATAGAAAATTGTGACATAAAATAGATGATATAAACAAAAGATCCGGGGTCTATAGACTGTAATTATTAACAATAAAAAAAAGAAACAAGTGGGTAAACAAACATTTGCGTTATTTAATGGAAATTATTAGAAAATAACTGAGTTTAATTTAGTAATAAGTTTTGAAAAAAAGGAACACTAATAATAATTAGAATGGGCAATCGAACGTTATTTGAATTTCTTAATGGAAAGCATAAAAAATAAGTCTCGGGAAGAACTACTAAACATTATTCCTCTTTCATTATTTTTTAATTTCCGTGATTCCCCTCCACAAATAACTACAGTAACTAATAAAAATTGTAATAAAAAAACTAAATATCGCTGTAACTCACAACTTGCGTCACGCGATGACATCTTGAGAGCATTCGTGGGAAGCAATAAGTCAGAATTGTACTAATAATGCTAGGAGCGGTGCGGAATGAGCGCGAGTGAGCTTAGAGTGGTAAAAAGAAAATATATGAAGAGCTCTAGAGTAAGTAACTACTATATCATTACAGGCAAATGCTCGTAGACACATTTACATAATATGCCGGCTTTTTCAAAGCGCCTTGGATTCAATAGTTTATATTTTTAACCCCCGGTGGAAACAGAGGGATATTATAATAATAAATTGTTTATTTAAGTATTTAACTGTCTATAGAACAGTAGTTTCCAAACGAATGAAATTGTTTTTATTCAGTAGGTATTTTTAAACATCTTCAAAAAATTCTATTCGGATTTGAATGATTTGAATTTAATTTTCTAAGAAACTTTTTTTGACGTGAATTCGTCTTTAAAATTGCTTCAAGTATTGCTTCAATAATTGAATCATTAAAAAAAAACTAATGATAACAAAATCGGGCGATACAGTTTGTATAGTGGATATCTTTGCGGAAACGTTTGATCAAGGACGGCCATCCACTTGGGGCAACGCAGACCAAGCAATGACATTACTTGAACAAAATAATAAACCTTGTATGAAAGATATGAGCTGGAACAAGATTAATCCTGCAGAGGTTGTTAAAATAGTTACAACCATGGAAGACAAAAAATCGTGTGGAAGGGATGATATGCCTATATCGATCTTTAAAAGAAACATTGACTTATTAGCTACACCTTTAGCTAGTTTCTTTAATAAATGTTGCGAAGAAGGCATCTTCCCGGATCAACTCAAAATTTCAAAGATACTACCTGTCCATAAAAAAGGATCAAAAAATGACTCCAGGAATTTCAGACCCATTTCACTATTGACCACTTTAGCAAAAATATTTGAAAGACTCATCAAGGCACGCCTAACCTGGCATCTGAACCTAAATAACATTCTGAATGAACGTCAGTTTGGATATCAGAAAAATAAAGGTACAAGTGAAGCGATAGAAGCATTGATTGATGATGTCATAACAAACTTAAATAATAGGAAGAAAGTTGCAGGGTTATTTCTGGATTTAAGTTCAGCTTTTGATATGGTGGACCACACAATTTTAATTCGTAAGTTGGAATACTATGGAATAAGGCATAAAGCGCTGCAGTTAATGAAGTCTTATTTAAAGAATAGATACCAATTTGTTGCAATTAGTAGTATAGACAAAAATTGTGAAAAGTTATTTAAGTCAAAATTGTCAAAGATCAAAGAGGAGTACCGCAAGGCTCCATTTTGGGACCAATACTATTTCTAATTTTTTATAAATGACCTGATCTCGTTTATGTATAGTACCATACCAGACATTAAACTTGTTGTTTTTGCTGATGATATGAACTGTCATAGCGTCAGAAAACATCAATGACTTAAATAATAAAATGACTAGCGCAGTTAACTTTGCTGCTTTTTCACGGTGGTTTGACACCAATAACCTAAAACATTTTTTAAATTTGGAAATTCTCACAGCGCCTTGTCTATATATTCTAGTCTTACTCACTGATCACGGTCAAGCATCCGGACTTGTATGAGACTGAAGATGAAAGATCAAAACGTTACAATACTAGGCGGAAAGACATTACTAATTTGATTCAACCGAAATTACAGATAGTAGAACATGGAGTACGATATCAAGCTGTAAAACTTTTAACAGACTACTTATACACCTAAAAACGATAAATAGTACAAATATTTTTAAAAAGCGGTTGAGGTCATTTTCATTTGATTTAATTAATTCTACACAGTGGATGAGTTTATTAATTTTGCACAATGATTTCAGAATGATTACAATAAATCTATGTAATTTGATGCATGGTAACCTAATATATTCACGGTAATACGACTTCCTTCTTATTTTGGCCTTATCAAGGCATGTTAAACCAGATCTCAATTAATTTTGTTTTTAACATTGGTACGGATGTTAATTTTAAATATGTTTTATTTTTATTTTTCAACTTTGGTACGGATTTTAATTGTGATTTTATTATTTATTTTAATTTTGTTTTTGACATATTTATTATATTTGAAATACTCACCTAATATTTAGATAGATATTCACTTTAAAAATAAATAATGAAATAAAAATAAAACAAACATTTATGGGGGGGCTCCCATACAACAAACGTGATTGTTTTGCCTATTTTATAGATAATAGCACGGACCCCTACGTGCGCGAGTCCGACTCACACTTGGCCGGTTTTTTCTTCTTCCTTTCTCGTTTTATCCATTCTCTTTCATTTATTATTATTTTCATCACATGTCTTTCATCCCTCAAATATTTCAATCACTGGTAAAGATTGGGATAAAATTTGGAACACATTAATTTTTATTAGAGGGGTAAAACGAGCATATGGGTCGCCAGATGCAAAGCAATCACCACCGCCCATGGAGATCCGCTCCTTCCTTTCTTTCTTTCTAGTGACCTCACTCACTCGCCGGAACAGAACAACCCTCAAGGGAATTGTTATTTGGCTGCGGTACTCTGTGAGGTGGAGGTACTTCCCCAGTCGGGCAGCTTACAAAATATGCTATGCCCTACCTCTCTTTTCGCCAGAGCCTCGTTTGTCAATCGTCACGTGCAAGGGTTGGTGGCTGTGGTTCAAAGATTACTTACAAAGATTACAAAACTTGTTATGACGGCATGTAGCCACGTACGGACAGCGGAGCCTTAGTAATAGGGTTCCTTTTTTCCTTTGGGTACGAAACCCTAAAAATAATGACCACCAATAATAATCAATCCACGTACAAACCAAGAATTCAAATCATCAAGTTAGGGATCTTTCGCAAAATGAAATTACGTAATGCTCCTATTTAATTCATCAGGCGGACTACAAAAGTGTAGTATCCCGACAACACTGCATAATAAACTGCCATACATATGTATGAGACCGGGCTTCGTCCGTTGTCGAATTAATATGGATGGGGTATGGTGCCTCGCTTAAAGATATTGCTCGACTTCCATCCTTTCCAAGACGTACATTGTACTGACCTCTATTATATTCCTGTTGCTCCTAAGGAAAGAATAAATGAGAATCACGCATACAAACTAGGACTTGTCATGTGTACTATCCTGTTATCATTTGCCTGCAATTCTTCTTCGAATTCATTATTATACTTTGGAATACATAGACATACATTGGTAACATAGTTGTGTTCAATATGATTCCAAAGGAAGTTACTTCTGTGAGTTCTGGTTCTTGAAGAAACTTCTTGCCTTAATTTATCTGGAAACTACAGACTGGGGTTTGAATCATGGGATGTAAGTGGTTCATCAACAACTTTGAACCTAAGTCAACTTCACCTGCACGCGGTACACCCTGCTAACTGACAAACGAAGCTCTGGCGAAAAGAGAGGTAGGGAGCGTAATTATAAGCTACCCGACTGGGGAATGTACCTCTACTTCACAGAATACCGCAGCCAAATAACAATTCCCTTGAGGGTTGTTCCTGCGAATGAGTGAGGTCACCAGATAGGAAGGAGATGCTGCGTTGGTAGCGGGAGTGGTGGCGCGCGAGTGATATTTTATGTTGCAAGCGTTATTATGGCTACGGTAACCGCATCACATCAGGCGGGCCGTATGCTTGTCTTATCCCATCGAGGGATCTCTTCCAGCCAACCTTAGAGCATCTGTGATGACATAGTTAACAAATAGGCAGGTGGAGTACATATAGTTGGCATATATACGCTCAGGTAACATGACATACGTCTGTCTTCTACATATATAGAAGTAGAATCATATAAAATCCACAACATATACAAGTAAGACAAGTAAATTATTTAGTTAATTTATTCAGGTCAAATTTACAGGCAATTTGATCTACACTACTTTGCGTGCTTCCGCCACCAATTAGTTCATGCAAACTACTGCCGGCCGGTACCCACCCACTACCGCTAGCAGTTGCATGCGACTGCCGTGGCAAGTAAATTATTAGTGGAATTCACAAACTCAATTACTTTAATTAAAATTCTTTACTAAAAAGCATTGCAAAAAGAGGTTTTTTTTTTTATTCAATAAGCCATTTATTCAAAACCAAATTTCATATATCGAAACATGCCCTTGTTGTGTTTTTCCAAGTGCTATTGTTGATTTTAGGCTGGAGTGTGTGAGAGACAGGTGCCTAAGCTAGGTATAACCCTGAGTTACAGGTCACCATGTTCTCCCCGCGGACGGGTAATAGTAGCCTATTACACTGTTAGGATAATATTGGTTGAAGTAGAGAACCACTAGAGTATTACCAAATCATATCATATCAAACTATCAAACTAATCTATTCACAATAAATAAATAAATATGTAAATAAATAAAGCCCCAAATTAAACGAAAAGCTTGTACTAGATAACTGGTAATTACTTAAATGCATTTTTTTTTAAATATATAATAGGTACATAGAAAACGCCCAGACCAAGACAAACAGACATGTTCATGCACACAAATGTTTGTCTTGTGCGGGGGTCGAACCCGCGACCTCGGAGTCAAAGTGGCCATTGCTAACCATTCGACCACCGAGCTCGTCACAAATGCACATCTCTTAATGTTTTATAACAATAAACATAACAATGAAGAGGCATTAAAAGGAAAATATTAAATTGATCCACAAAAAAACTTAATTTGCACATCAAATTAATAAGATTGTACATAAAATCCTGCATTTGATCTACAATAAGTGTTTTTTGACGTGCAAAATAGGTTAGGTTAGGTTTGCAATGTAGTTTTTTTTTTTTTATAATAAATCTTGTCAGACAAACTACACGGCGCCATCTAGCCCCAAAGTAAGCGAAGCTTGTGTTATGGGTACTAGACAACTGATAAACATACGTAAATACATTTTTTTTTAATACATACTTATAATACATAGAAAACACCCAGACCAAGACAAACAGACATGTTCATGCACACAAATGTTTGTCCTATATGGGAATCGAACCCACGAGCGTTGGTGTCGAAGCCGCGTCATTGACCGCTACGCCACGGAGCTCGTCATTTTGTTATTTGATGTTACGTTAAATAGTATCCGTATTAAAACATCTCTAACTATGTATTCACTAGAATGCACCACTTGCAAATCTTGTGTCTTTTATGCTCAGTGAAGAAGAATAGATAAACGCCTGAAAAGAAGAACTCATGTGTTTTTAATTACCGTAATGAAAGAATATGAAACCTCTACGAACGTGTTTCGCATTTCATACCAACTCTGGCCTGGACATACTTTGCCCGAAGGTATAACCGCCGCCTTCCGAATGTGGTCAATTTCCGTCTCTCTGCCGCCATTATGAAGCAGCCCCGGGCACAAACAATTTGCCCGGATGTTGATTATTTCGAAAAAGTTTAACTCGGAAAATTTTTCAGGTTTTAAAATAAAAGTATACGTTGATATTCCTTTGAAATATCTTACTGTAAATTCGTTTGCATATGTATTTTGATTATTTCTGAAAATTTAAATTAAAAAGTAAAAAGAAAATGGAGAAAATATTTAAGATGAAAATGGCCTTTTTTAAAAGTGGAGTACCACAAGGCTCAATATTGGGGCCAATGGTGTCGTGGAATCCGGTATATTCATATTTTTGTAATCATTTAAAAATCTTTTTCATATTGCATTGTCATGATTTTTGCAGCTAGAGCTATATAAACCTTTGAAAATGCTTTCCCAGTACTCTGTATCAAACCAGTATATATATTTATGTGTGTATGCCATAGAGGATTGGGAATGAGATGGTCGTGTCATTAGCACTCGGCTGGCAACGGCCGACTCATTACTGCTATAATTGATGACCCAATCGGCCCACTCATGATGGAGTGAGACCGCACATATTTACGTGTGAGATAAAAGAAACTACACCAAAAATATGTTTATTTATTTAACTATCTTCGAAAGTATGATGTAGATTACCCTTAATTAGGTAAGTAATTTTATTGTCTTTGTGAAAAGTTGCTGTTTAATTTTCGATTTTGTAATTGTTGCTGGCAGCCTCGGCAGCCCTTATAGACTTGCCTTTTTTTTCGATTTTTTTTTAATTTACGTCATTTTTGCATTGCGATATATTCTAAAAAAAAATATCCAGATGTCTATTGCCAAACCGTAGATATTTTTCTTATATTTTCATGTAATAGGCTTGTATCCCATTTTTTTTTTCGATTTGTTATTTAAAGACGTCACAATAATATAAATATAGGTGAAATAATTACTTCGATTGCATAAAAACTTCTCGAGATATGATAACTTGAAGATCACAATTTTCGGCTATTCCGCTCCATACAAAAGGCCACCACGTTATGACGTCACACCGTGCTATTTATATACATTAAATTAGAAATTTGTACGACAGCTATGTTAAATATTGCGTTTATGTAGCCAGTGCCGTAACAAAAGTTATAGTATTTTTTATTGTTTCTACTATGGTAATATTTATTTTTTATAATTTCATACCTTTAAAATGGACTTTCCCACCAAACTTTGACCGAACATAAAACACGTCGGCTATAAGTTATAAAAATTTTAAAATCGCAGATCGTTCTAGTTTTAAGTATTTTACGTTACTGAAAGAGAGTTTTTATAATTTTGTAACATGGGCAACAAGCCCATTGTAAGTGAATATATCTTATTAGTTCTTGTAGCTTTGTGTGTGATTTATTTTTATAAAATACAGCCCATTTTGAAATATGCTCAGCTATCATTAACAGTAATCATTCGTGAACTATATTTAATTATTCAGTAGAGGCTCAAGTGAGCGTGGATAATCCCGTTAATCCGTATCCGTCAATATCCGTATACTATAAATAATGATTCGATTACAGAATATCCCGAAACTGACTGCTTCCTATTAAATTTATGATGGATTTATATTATCATTCAATTCAGTCAAGTTCCAAAACTCACAAACTTATATCAAAATCTAGTCTAATCTGAAGCGAGTCAATTTTCATTTTATTATTGTTATATGCGAGGTGCTTGATTGCATCTTTGCGAGTGTCAGCAAGTTAAGCAGGGTTGACCGTAACCTGTCAATGGATGGGTTTATTTATCTAGAGCTCAGTACCTTCGGAAGATACGTTAAGCCGTCGGTCCCGGTTGCTGTAATTAAATAACAATCGTTATGCCAAATCAGTGGCGTTTCGAGGGCTTGAAATCACTAGCCTTCGCCAACCCCCAGCGTGCTGGAGTACGATCTAAACTTCTTCGATCGACAGGAGAGCCATATTACGAACATGGGTTGATGCAGCAGGAACAGGTTATTGAGCGGAGTGAAGATTTGAATAAATATACGTTAAGGGGAGAAAATCCATTTCCGCTTAAAAGGCACAGAGCGTTACTTGGTCAACAATTCAATATTAATTGATAATCATAGTAACTCATATTATTGGCATTTTCAGAAATAAATCTTTCCACAAAAATACCATACTGATAAATATGTAACTAATTTTAATTTTAACATGTCGAACTTAATAAATTATAAGGGTCCAAACAGATATGCTACTTTTAACATCATCAATCGACAATTAAGCTTCTTTACAAAAGCTAGATGCAGCGACAGAACGCGCCGCACCGCACGCATAATAACGCCCAAGGAGGCAACCGAGTTGCTCAACTCAGCACAGTGACTGAATCCAACAACTGTCAATGCCAATCGCAGCTACTATTGCTGCAGTTACTACTGGGCCCCTGCCACCGAAGCTGCAGCCGATTACCGTCGAATTTTTTGATTCCAAAAATTGATCTTAGGGGCCATCCATAAATTACGTCACACGAATTTCATGATTTTTTTACCCCTCCCCCCGTCCTTGTCACAGATGGTCACATTTGTGAGACTCCCCCCTCCCTAGTGTGACGTCACATATTTTGCACATTTACATCTAGAGTTGCAAGTGTTTTTGAGTTTTTCATTAATAGTTCAAAGTTCGCGTTTTACACTTAGATTATAATAGATTTTGAAATGTTACGTCACGAAATTTAGGACTTCTCCCACCCCCTTGTCACACAATGTCACACTTCATCGACCCCCTCCCTCCTCCTTAACGTGTGACGTATTTATGGATGGCCCCTTAGCTTAAAGTTATTCACCAATGTCTTCAGCTCAGTCGGTAGAGCTCTGGGGTTTCCACCAGCTGAGGTAAACATAATAATCAGCAACAATCTAAGCAGTAGTTTCATTTCTCATTCTAAAACAATGATGGTAATCGGGCCTTTGGTTGGTCTGCCGAGTAAGTGATGGCAGATGGGGGAGGAAGTTATTAGAGTGGAGGCCGCGCATAGGACGACGAAGTGTTGGACGCCCTCCTACTAGATGGTCCGATGACCTTAAGAAAGCGGCTGGGAGCGGCTGGATGCGGAAGGCGGAGGATCGTATCTGGTGGAAAGCATTGGGGAAGGCTTATATCCAGCAGTGTAGATACAGGCTGATGATGATGATGGGCCTCTGGGTTTGGGTAGTCCCAAACCAGAGGCACGATTACCATCAATTTTAGCGCACTAGAGGTAACAAATTGTACAGCATCATCTAGTGATGATGGTAATGCACCTATAAAATATAAATATTGTAACACAAATTACACAGCGCCATCTAGCCCCAAAGTAAGCGAAGCTTGTGTTATGGGTACTAAACAACTGATAAACATACGTAAATACACTTTTTTTTTTGTAAATACATACTTACGATACATAGAAAACACCCAGACCAAGACAAACAGACATGTTCATGCACACAAATGTTTGTCCCGTGTGGGAATCGAACCCACGAGCGTTGGTGTCGAAGCCGCGTCATTGTCCGCTACGCCACCGAGCTCGTCGACCTATAGAGACCCATTCCCGGTTTCCATTTAGCAAATTAATTTCTATGCATACAACGCTACATAAAATAAAGTATGTAAAACAAGTATCAATCAATGGAAGCGCGGTGTTCGAACAAAACGCGGTAATAAATCACACGGCCGTCCGGGCCGGTCCGGTTTCGGAAAATATCGCCGGTGCATGCAAATGTATTGATTTATGTAATCCAATACAAACTAAATCAAATACGATGTAAGTGGATTCCATTTTATGGTATTCGGTGCGTTTTATTTGTAGTTTTTGTACAAATAGATACACGTTACGTTACTATACGGTATTATTTCGTAGTCGCTTATACGATAGCGCTTACGAAGATCGGACGGCAGATCGCTTACGAAGGCAGTAGTCCTCCCTTAATGCGATCTACCGATAATTTGGGGTTTAAGAGAATCAATATCTTCGAACCAAAGTCAACCTAAGCTGCACATGGTACACCCTGCTGGCTAACAACGAGACTCTGGCGAAAAGAGAGGTAGGACATAGCGGATTTTTGAAGCTAGCCGACTAGGAAAGTACCTCACAGAATACCGCAGCCAAATAACAATTCCCTTGAGGGTTGTTGTGTACCAGCAAGTGAGTGAGCTCGCAAGTAAGAAAGAAAGGAGGGAATATAGGCTGGCAACGGATCGACGACCCCTTGGTATTGCTGACCTCCATGGGCGGTGGTGATTGTTTTCCATTAGGTGAATACTCGTTTAACGAATCATACGCTACATATACATATTTCGAAATAATTGCACCCATCCCAAGTCTGACTGCGGTTAACGTTGCTTGACTTACGTGTTTGACTAAATGATACGTGACGAGGCCATTGAGATTCTCATAAGACAATAAGTAACATTAAATCTCATCCATCTCATGTGCATGTCCATTGTAGTTTACACTTAACGAGCTTTATTGTAATTATGAAATAGTGACTTGACTGAATCTAGAACAAAGCACACTATCATGAACCCAATAAACGATCCCGGTGGTCGAACGGCTAGTAATGTGCACTTTGATTTAGGGGCCGCGGGTTCGATCCCCGCACGAGACAAACATTTGTGTGCATGAACATGTCTGAACTGATGAAGGAGCTCGATGGCGTCGTTACGCGTGTCAGTTTAATCAATCACGCAAGTTAAGCAACATCGACCGTAGCCTATCTATGGATGGGTTTATTTATCTCGAGCTCCTCCGTGCTTCTGAGGGCACGTTAAACCGTCGGCCCCGGCTGTTATCATTAGATGACAGTCGTTAAGCTAATTCTGTGGCCTTTGAGCGACTTGAAAACACTGGGCTCCGCCAATCCGCAGTTGAGCAATGTGGTGGAGTATGCTCTTAACCCCTTCGATTGAGAAGAGACTCGTAACCCAACAGTGGGATAATTATGGGTTGATGTCGAAATTCTGTAACTGAAAGCTGTAGCCTTTAAATTTTAGGGTAGGTATATGTGAATTGATTTACCAAGTGAATAGTGATGTCATACAATTGTCACAAGTACTTGTTCATAGCATAGCTATTATATCGTAGATTACAATTGAATAAAGGATTGACTAAAAAGAAGAAGTAATCAATAGTAAGAAGCCGAGCATCTAAAATTACAAAACTGTAATTATCATAGTAACTTTGCGACTAAAGATGACATAAAACATACCAAATTATAAATAAATAAATATTTTTTTTTATAAATATTGTCAGACAAATTACACAGCCCCATCTAGCCCCAAAGTAAGCGAAGCTTGTGTTATGGGTACTAGACAACTGATAAACATACGCAAATACATTTTGTTTTTTGTAAATACATACTTATGATACATAGAAAATACCCAGACTAAGACAAACAGACATGTTCATGCATACAAATGTTTGTCATAAGTGGGAATCGAACCCACGAGCGTTGGTGTCGAAGCCGCGTCATTGACCGCTACGCCACCGAGCTCGTCAAATTGAACCTAACTTAGTATTCTGTCGCCCATTTTTTACTAGCTTATAATCATTATTTTCCTATGAAATGTGTATAAACATAAACATATTTTCGTATATTCAGCGCAGTGATTTCCACTTCATCAACAAAGGGTTGGATAAGCACGGTCTTAAGATTGATCTCGCCCATACATCTTAATGACCGCGCGGTAATAAATTATATTACCCGAATAGGGCGGGTTTTTGTTTACCTTTGATTGTACCTATATTACGTACTAGCTTGCGCCCGCGACTTCGTCTGCGTGTATTTAATTATTTCCCGTCTAACGACTGTTTCTTTAATGAGCGAGCTCTCTATTTTTACCCGACTGCGACAGAAGGAGGGTTATGTTTTTCGAGAGTATGTATGTATATATGTATAATTGTTTGGCACGCTCTGCAGCCTGAACGGCTGGATGGATTTTAGCTTGAGAGGTGTCGTTAGATTCGTATTTGCTGTGAGAGTGACATAGGCTACATCAAACATAAAAAAAATCAATATGGCGGCTGTGAGCCGCAAAATTGTCGTTGCAGTATTTTATTTTATTTTTATATTATTATTTTTTTAGTTTTTTAAATTACCGTTTTTATATAGTTATTAGTTTGCACAAACAAATAAATAAAATATATTTATACATACACATATATATATTTATACATACCTACAAAAATTCATATCTATTACAATGACACATACAAAAAGTGTTCTTTTAATTTAAATTATATATGTATGCCAAATATCCACCCGATCAACTCCAGTGGTTTGAGCTCTACGTTGGTAGACCAGTCAGTAATGATTTCCATTTTCTGAAAATGTATGTGAACGCACAGATATATTTTCATATATTCCTTGTTCTGACCCTGAAAACATTATTCCCCTTTTTGAGCAGTCGTTTAAAATCGCAAACATCATCGTGTGTGGCCACAACATCGCTCGTTAAGCCGTCCAAACCTCTTGCAAATTACCCTGTAGCGATTTTTCACATTTCACATACGCTTATTACCCATATAAAGGAGAAAAATGTTATTTTTAATAAATTACATCATGTCTACGTTATAAAAACAAAAAATGGACATAATATATACAACTAAAAATATATGCAGCCTTTAAAAATAAAAACTACATTGCGTCAATAAACTCTTCCGCATATCCGTCAAGGGGTAAAGTGGCCAGAAGGCTAGCAGCATTGCCGCGCTGGATGGCAATGCTTATTCGCTGGGCGAGACAAAGACCAGCCCTCTGGTCGCGAGAAGAGTCGACTAGACCCTTAGAGATGTCTCTAAATAAGGTGCGTACGCTCGTGACTTATTACTTACTTTGAGCCAAAGCCAACTTCACTTGCACGTAGTGTAATCTGTAAATTACCAAACGATACTCTGCTAGAAGAGAGATAGGTATAACAAGTTAGACTGGGGAAATACCTCTACCTCTTAGCAGAACGCCACGTAACAATAGCGGCTCGTAAGCGACACTTTATGTCTCACCTTGTCAAACTTTTACACGCTACCACCGCTTCACATCAAGCGGGTCATATGTGTACTTCCAGACGTAGCATAAAAATGGTATGTGCTTGACCACACGACAAAAATGAAAACTTTATCCCTCGCTCCGTCTCCCTCAGGCTTAACGGCTCAGTCTCATTCGTCATTAATCCTTATTCAAGCCCACTACTGGGATACGGATCTTCCCTCAACCGAAGAGGTTTACAGCATACTCCACCACGCTGTTCAACTACTGATTGACAGAGGCCATTGTTTTCAGGCCGCCAAAAGCCACTGACTTACTTAGCTTAACAACTGTCTGGGCTGGCCGGCTGGGACCGATGGCTTAACGTGGCCTCCGAAGCACGGGGGAGCTCGAGATAAAATAAATAAATAATAAATATTTCTGGATAATTTACACAGCGCCATCTAGTCCCAAATTAAGCGCAAAGCTTTATTTGGGACTTTGTTATGGGTACTAGACAACTGATAAATGTACTTAAATACATATTTTTTTTTTGTAAATAGGTATATATATATATATATATATATATATATATATATATATATATAATACATAGAAAATACCCAGACCAAGACAAACAGACATGTTCATGCACACAAATGTTTGTCATGTGCGGGAATCGAACCCGCGACCTCGGAGTCAAAGTGGCCATTCCTAACCATTCGACCACCGAGCTCGTCGAGAATAAACCCATCCATAGACAGGCTACGGTCGACGTTGCTTAACATGCGTGATCGATTAGATTAACACATGCAACGATGCCATCGATTCTCATTCACAGGCAAGAACATAAAGTTCTCAGCGCGTTAGAAGAAGCTTTCACTTCTAAAACGCTTGCAACGCTTTCACTTGAAGCGTATTTCGTGGCCCCTCAGTATAGCTCTAAGGCTATTATTTAATCTGTATTATAACCCACCAAATTTACAGCATAACTCTTCATGTTAAACCAAAATGCTCTGAATAATTCCAAGTGTCACGCGCACCTACGTGTGGGACACTTAGTGAGGCGACATGCCCCACAAAAGGGACAGAGAGCGGCCCTGCATTTGACGGCTTTTGAGGAACCCTCTCAGCATTGTGATCTTTGTGCTGTAAATAATAAAGACTGACATTGTTTAAAGCTGTTTGTAGTGAAATAGTTTTGGTTGAATCGAAAACTACCTTTTGTTATAGGAAATGTTTTAATATAATTACATATACATATTTCTTCTTAGTCGGTACACTCTTGCCATAGTGGTCGTGGTCATCATTGTGAATCACCATGACTGATGATTTTGGTAATACAGCGCCATTCGTCGCAGTCATAGTATTTTGTATATTACTTGGTAAAAAAACATTCAAATCAAAATACACAAAGCCATGACCAATTTCATCAAAATAATGTATTGATTCAGAAAATTAATAGAGAATCGAACTGTGAGCTTGTTGATGGTTTCAAGCTGACAGACAGTTTAGGACCTTTAAGGCTGTGATGAGATTTTGAGTCAACTTGTGTGTTCTACCGATTGTACAATAGGGTGTGTGTTCAGAGGAATTGTTTGACATGATGCCCGCGACCTCCTACAGTCGCACCGCTCACCATCGGCAGGGAATCCATCCTTATATATTAAAGTCGAAGTGGTGACGCAATGTGTGGTTTCATAGAGGTCTTCTCCTGTATACTATCAAGCTGTGGAATAAACTACGTATCTAGGTTTCCGCAAGAGACTATAGCACGGGGTTCTTCAAAAGGGTGTGAACAGGGTTTTATAGAGTCGGTAACGTATATATGATGCCCTCGGTATTACAGGCGTCTATATTCTACGATGCCGTGTGCTTATTTGTCACGATGATGCCTCTGATATTACAAGCGTCTATAGGCTGCGATGATTGCTCTCCGTCAGGCGAGTCGTACGGTTGTTCTCCACCCTAGCGATATAAAAAAACAGAGGTGGTATAAAAAGAAACAAACATATTCACTTTAATAAAATGAAAATAATTTTTACTTCCATTAGACAGACACACCGACTTTATTTATATATCTTTACTTATATAGATATCTTTCATCACAAGTTAAAATGCTATACAAATGAATTACTAAACTCGGCAATGGCACACAAAGAAGCCATGATAAGGCAATTTCGTATCTAAATGTATTAGTCTTCAATACAGCCAGTTTTCCTTCTACTAACAAAAGCAATACGAATGCTCTAAATTCGCTTAATAAATAAACGTAGAGCAGTTCCGAAGGTCTACTGTCAATAAATTAGCGTTCGCACTCTGGGAAATGTACATTGGAGAGAGGTCAAGGCATAGGCGCGAGCGATTTATGAACTAGAATAACAAAAAAAATATATGTGGGGTATGTAGTTCATCAACATCTTTGAACCAAAGCCAACTTCATCTTGACGTTTCTTGCTCACTGACAAACAAGGCTGTGGTGAAAAGACAGTTAGGGCATTGTGTGTTTTGTAAGCTGCCCGTCGTACCTCCAACTCACAGAATATCGCAGCCAAATAATAATTTCCTTGAGGGTTGTTGTATTTCTGCGAGTGAGTGAGGTCACCAGAAAGGAAGGAGTTGCTGGCACTTTGACGTTACTGTATATGCTACATCAAAGAGCAGCAAAAATCGAACTGAAGCGACAAGCTTGATATGCACGACTTGAACAAGTATTGTTTGGCTCTAAAACCCGTGATATGTTTGCCCATACAATCTTCTCAATTGCGCGCTAGGTCTATTCAGAAATCTTCAGACGGCCACGACAGATCATCGCCGATATAAAAGCTGGTTATCAGTGTCGAAAATATAATTATTTTGTCATCTGTTTTGTCATCATCATCATTTAACTTTCCTTGTCCAAAATGTAATTAATATGTAATGTTTTACGAATATAATATTTAGCGAAATGTTATATTATGCGAATAAAAAGATACCCGCGATATCATATCACTTGGACCACGGCATGTAGTGGCTTGCCGTGAAGTGGTCACTAGAGTAGAGACAGTGTGAATTGGCATACGGATTGAATGCAAGCTAATTTGATACCATACTGCTTACAAAGTGCGTGTGTGTCTATCGCTTTAATTGTCTAAACGGAAACAAATATTTTACTTTAGGATTCAAAAGATCCACAATACAAACGGGAGCCATTTTTAAATGTAAGAAAATATAATCAGTCTAATCGATCACGCAAGTTAAGCAACGTCGACCGTAGCCTGTCTATGGATGGGTTTATTTATCTCGAGCTACTTCATGTTTCGTTGAGCACGGTGAGCCGTCAGTCCTGGTTGTTGTCATTATACGACAGTCGTTATGCCACAGTGGCCTTTGGGCGGGTTGAAAAGACTAACCTCCGCCAATCCACAGTTGAGCAGCGTGGTGGAGTATACTCTAAACCCCTTCGATTGAAGGGAGACCCGTATCCCAACAGTAGGATGTGAGGTAGGATTCGGCATTAACCCATATGTTAATGCCGAATCCTACCTCACATCCTACTGTTGAAAGAAATATTGTTATAAGAAAATCTAATCGTAGAAGATTTTCTCTTTACTGCTGTGTAACCTTAATGTGTAGATACTCTACTAGGTAGGAGAATGCTTCTTATCTCTTCGATGATACAAAAATACCAGGCATGCTCTCCCCGCGACAGATAGATATATTCCCAAGACTACGTAACGAGTTTGGTGGTCATAATCTGTCACTTTTCAAACAAAAAACAGCTGACGTAGGCAAGTTCAATAGCACGTAACAATAACTTCCACTTAAGAACATACCTTGTGTTATTATATAAATAGTTGATTTCGGCCGACTTGCCAGAATACTATATATATTTAAAAAATGGAAAAATTCACTTCCGCCGCCTAGGTGGGATTTGAACCAACGACCTCTCGATTACCGGTGGAGTGCTCTTCCAACTGAGCTACCGGGAAGGTTTGTGATGGTGGCAAATTGTTGCAATTTATATTTTACTGCTGTGAAGACGCAGTGTTGCGCCATCTACCTATTAAGTATTGTACTACTAAACAAGGCTAACTAAAGCAAGGCTGGTAGGTCAGTTGGAAGAGCACTCGACTGGTAATCGAGAGGTTGTTGGCTCAAATCCCACCTAGGTGGAGGAAGTGAATTTGTACATTTTATAATACCTTAAAATACTTATAATGCCTTGTGTTTTTGTACCATAATTTATTGTAAATAAATGTTTTGTAAATTTAGTATACTTGTGTCTTCCTTCTTCTCAGCAAAAGTTTTGTAGGTACCTATTACAATTCGGTTTAATAGGCATATCAGGTACGGGTGGTGTCTGGTCTGAACGGTGAATCGTCATGAATACATAAGTACATATTTACATAAAAATACATATGTATTACAGACTCATCACTATGTTGTACATTACATTTCGGTAAAAGTAAAATATATGTTACAACTTTACTTATCACAACTTATAGCGCAAACGCTTTTTGGTGTAGTACTCGTAATTCCTTACAAACAGGCGGCCTGTACGCTTAGCGAATAACTTTTTAGTGTGAAAGTGTCTACTATCCAGCTATAATGATAATTAACAGTGGTTTTGGGTCGAAAGATCTTGATAAACCACTTACGAGGTGTAAGGGTATAAAAGGTTCATAATGTAGGCATTTTTGTGAAAACTAGGAACCACACTTAATAAAGCAATATAATTAAGCACCTAATATACCTTCTTATTCGATTTGTTACACAATTCGCTTGATAGAAAAAAATCGAAAACATGGATGGATTCCAAAAGTATTTTTCGTTAAATTCTTGTTACCCGTACCCGAACCCGAAGATACGTAAAAACCTTCAAACATCCTTTTGCCAATGCCTCGTTTGTCAGCAAGGACACCAAGTGCTTTGCATTTATAAGTGGCTTTGGCTGAAAGATCCACTTATGTATAGTGGCCTTTACAGACTCTTCAACTCAAGAGTGAAGTATCTAATATTGCAAGCGATACGATGACTGGTTCTAATCAGACCTAGCGTATAGTCGCCAAAAAAACTCTAGTACAACACACAAACAAATCTAAACTTATTGTCCCCCCTCCCCCCCCCCCCCCTCTAAATGGACTGATGATCTCAAAAAAGCAGCTGGAAGTGGGTGGATGCGGAAAGTGGAGGATCACATAATATGGTGGAAAGCATTAAGAAAGGCCTATTTCCAGCAGTATTGATACAGATGATAATGACGATGATGATGATGATGAAACCTACACCACCAGTATCATATTACAATAACCCAACCCCTAATTACAAAAACAAATAGCCATTACGACGGAACTCTTCTACGCGTGAAGTGGGGTCAGCAGGGGATCGAATAAGAAAGCCTTATTTACTCGAGAACACTTCTGATCCGTAACTTAATACCTAAATGCTTGTAGGGGTGTGTGGAAAGTTTAATGGTGTTTTGATCATGTTTTCTCGTTTAGATGTTTTTAAGAATATTTAAATTTTTCTGAGCCTTATTTACTTCATCGGGTTACAAACAAGCATATGGCCTGCCTGATGTGTTCTGTCACAACATTAAATGTGTCTCGCGCCGCGTCACTTTCTCGGAGAAACACATCAACCCTTAAAGCAATCGTTATTTGACTGCGGTCTGTGAGGTGGAGCTACTTCCCCAGGCTTTTGTATACTCCTAAGGTCGAAACAAGCATGCGACCTGCCTGATAGAAGTTACCACAGCCTATGGACACCTGCAACACCATGTGCATCATATGTGCGTTGCCGACCCTATAATAAAATATAAAATTCAACAAAGATTTTTTTACTGAACGGTGGCCCACCACACATTCCCACCACTGCGTCTCCTATGTAGCCAGGATTAACAGTAGTTGCTTCAAATTGCTTCAAAGCCAACGCCTTGCTCTGATATTCCACAATGATTGTTGATTTAACAAAATGTATCGTATAATACGTGAAATAAAAGTAAAAAATCTCCTACACCTGGAGCTCATTTATCGATGTGACAACCCTAACGCGTCCATCAAAGGCAACAGCTAAGTATATCAAATGAATTGTAAATGAAATCAGCATCGAGTGGCGATGCGGTTTATCGGCCATCTTCCCTCCTCGCACCTCCTCGCATTTCTTCGGACGCTCTCGGACTTATTCGCACGTATTTTAACGCTCAATGCTCCACAGATTCGCAATTGCTTAGCTCATTTTATCCGTAGAAACCGTACAATACTATAAATTACATTTTAGTTAAAAATTGCCGTTTTGATAAAGGACATTTTACATAAGAAATATAAATAAAGCCACTATTGAGACGAGCTCGGTGGCCGAATGGCTAGCAATGGCACTTTGACTCCGAGGTCGCGGGTTCGATTCCTACACAAGTCAAATATTTGTGTGCATGAACTTGTCTGTTTGTCTTGGTGTGGGTGTTTTCTATGTATATATGTATGTATTTACAAAAAAAATGTATTAAGTATAATATCAGTTATCTAGTACCCATAGTACAAGCTTTGCTTAGTTTGGGACTAGATGGCCGTGTGTAATTTGTCCACGAATATTTATTTATAATCTTCTTCTTCATTTGTAAAAGACAACTGTTACTGTCTGTCATCTATTAATGCACAGCTCAAACCACTGGACTGATCGGGTTGAAGTTTGGTATACAGATAGTTTGGGATTAGATGGCAATGTGTAATTCGTCTGAGAATATTTATTTATTTATTATTAACTAGCGGCCGCCCGCGACTTCGTACGCGTGGAGTTAGTTATTTGCAAATAATTTTTAATTACATTTGAAAAAGCTAAATACCTAATGAAAGGAAAAAAGTAAAAAAAGTTAAAAACAATCAATATCTAGACGAATTTTTAGAATCAATGAAGTCGACGGATATTATTTTTTAAAACGTCTTTGTAAAACCTAAAGTACTTTTTATTGTTATAATAAGACATCCCTCCTTATAATAGTAAGTATGTAGTTGTTTTCATTATTTTTTATATTTAAATATCATTTAAAATCCTTCTGCCATAATTACTTTAACTTCAATAATTATGGCAGAAGATATTATAACATTGGATTTTCATACAAATTTCCAACCCCCGTTTTAACTCCAAAAAGGGGTTGATTTCTAAAGATACATTATTATTACACCTCCATACTATCTATACATTTTAAATTTTAAGTTTCTTACTTTAAAAACATAGAGCTTTCATACAAACTTACAACTTATTTTGCCACTCAAGGGATATGTTTTTTTTATACTAATTGGTTTAAAATATATATTTGTAAATATATATATGTAAGGTTAGATGAGGTACAATTACAAGGTGTCTTACTTTAACGCTTATTACCTTGTGATTCGATTCAGAAGCGAGCAATGAGATGTAATTCTCATTGCGTCGATAACTTCTTTCTATCAGGCGGGCCGTATGCTTGCTTGCCACCTTAGTGGTATAAAAAACTAAACTCGGGGCAATAGTAAGACTGAGCGCTTCAGCACGCACGAACGTGTCGTAAGCTACAATGAGGTGAAGGCGCTTGTATTGAGGGCTTAAAGCTCATTAAAAATGTACGGATTAAGTTTTTAATAAAAATAGAACAGCCAGTTGAGGTGGAGCGAGCTTGTAATTTATTGATGTAATAATTCAACAATATCGACCACTGTCCGGATTTAGCCGTGTTACTTACTACTATATCATGCCATAAGTAGGTCAACACTGTGCTTTAACTTTGTTATAAAGCAATTGCTTGTCTTTTTTTTTTTATACTACGTCGGGTGGCAGACAAGCATACGGCCCGCCTGATGTGAAGCGGTTACCGTAGCCATATTAACGCTCGCAACATAAAATATCGCTCGCGCGCCGCCACCCCCGCTGCCAACGCAGCATCTCCTTCATTTCTGGTGACCTCATTCACTCGCAAGAACACAACAACCCTCAAGGGAAATGTTATTTGGCTGCGGTATTCTGTGAGGTGGAGGTACATTCCCCAGTCGGGTAGCTTACAATTACGCTCCCTACCTCTCTTTTCGCCAGAGCTTCGCTTGTCAGTCAGCAGGGTGCACCGCGTGCAGGTGAAGTTGGCTTTGGTTCATTGATGTTGAGGAACCCCTTACACCCCATATCTTATGCGTTTGTCACATAAAAAAATTCAATACTTCATTAAAGGCTGTAATATTGTTCGGGCGTATCGCCTTGATGTACGATGTCACCACTATGTATACTTTATTTAAGACGAGCCCGCTGGTCGAACGGCTAGCAATCGCTACTTTGACTCCGAAGTCGCGGGTTCGATCCCCGCACAAAACAAATATTTGTGTGCATGCACATGTCTGTTTGTCTTAGTCTGGGTGTTTTCTTTATATTATAGGTATGTATTTACAAAAAAAATGTATTTAAGTTTATTTAACAGTTGTCTAGTACCCATAGTACAAGCTTTGCGCTTAATTTAGGAGTAGATGTCGCTGTCTTAAGTGTCCGTAAATATTTATTTATTATTTTATTTCTGGGGGATGAATGGAGAGTGTGATTGGTAGGGCGAATGCTGGATATAACCTTTATAAATATTAAAAGAAAGTGAAAATATATAAAATGACAAATTATTTTAAAAAACAATTAACTATGTGTCTAAGTATCCATAAGATTCCAATACCAAATAATAATATCTGAATTTGAAAATAAATAGAAAAACTTACTAGTCTTGAAGCACAGCTCAGAAAAGAACAGATTTCTAATTTATAAACATAAATGATAAAGTTTCTACCTACGAATGATAACGATAAAAGAAATGCATTAGAGCTATTGCTGGTGCTAGTCCATTACAATCATGTAGGCCATTATTTAAAAAATATAAACTACTGACTGTAACTGGATTATAACTCTAACTGGATAAAAATTGTCTATCATGTTGTACCATGTATACTAGCAAATAAACGACATTTCATTTCAACGTTAAAACTGTCTAATATCTTGGCTCGGGATGAAAGACGCAAGGGAATGATATTGGTGCTCAAAGATTCGATTGTACTGTTTCAAATGCTACGTGTATTCAGATCCTAGCTGTGTCCATTTCTTGTCCACTGGCTCTAATCTCGATGTCAAAGTATCTCAAATAAATATGCGAATCTTGCAAACGTTACTCGAATACTTGAATTTGAGCCTTTTAGGATAGAGATCTTAAAGTCGTTGTGTTCATGAGTCTTGATCATAATGTTTGTAATGAAATATGTAGAAGGTTTGTCATACGACTGGCAAATACCTCAAGCAGGATTAGCACATCTATTCAGCGAAGTAATACTTTCAGACATTTTGTAATACTTTGATAGAAATATTTTATTTTTATTTTTTTGTTCTTGATTTTATTTTTATATAGTTAACTAGGTACATAGAGAGTTATATTTCCAATCCATTCCATCCGGCGTAGCACATGCAATCTTCTGTATTGTGTTCTTATTATATGCTTCGTAGGATCTTCTACGTGTCCGTAAATTGGTTAATCTACCATTAATAAATTCCTTATCTGCAATGTGTTTAACTTGATTTCACGTTCATTTATTTAAATGGACACAAAACTTTACACTGAACATGGCAGAATATAATCTCATACTCATCATTTTCATAAGCTCGATTGTCCTTCGTAGCAAATTCTACGCACGTAGCAAAATGCGCTACGATTTTCTACGAAGGTCTACACTCGTAGCATACGCTACAAAATGTCGTCCATTCGTAAATCTTTCTACAGCGACGAAAGCATTGGCCAGATAGATAGATAAGCAATCTTGTGGAGCGCCCAGGGGTTTTGACCTCGGAAAATGGTTACAGTGAATGATTTTTAGGGTTCCGTACCTCAACAGGAAAAACGGAACCCTTATAAGATCACTTTGTTGTCCGTCTGTCTGTCTGTCTGTCTGTCAAGAATTTCTATGTCGAGAATGCGTGGAGGTATCAAGCTGAAATTTGAACTGTATACTCAGGTCTACGGTCCCATGAAGTTGCAAAAAAATCAAACTGCTAAGTTTACGTAGAAAAAAGTTACGGCCGTTTATTCAGCAAAAAACGCATATTTCGACACTCTCACGGGAATCAAAACCTATAGGGTACTTCCCGTTGACCTAGAACTATGAAATTTGGCAAGTAACATCGTTATAGACTACAAGTACAGGAATAAATCTCAAAACTATGCATTTGTAAATAGATCTTAAAAAATAGGGGGTCTATATTTTTTATAGGGTGTCGTAATTTCAAATTGAAACTACTAGTTCAAATGGGGTATCATATGAAAGGGCTTGATGTACCCATTGCAAAATATATTTTATATATTTTTTTCGACGCATTATTTCTTATTTATAATGAAAAATATCAAATTTAATAATGACCCTACGTACCTACGGAACCCTCGGTGGGCGATTCCGACACGCACTTGTCCGGTTTTTTTTTTGTTGAGGTGCCATTTTCTTTTTTATACTATAACTTGCAAAGTTTACCAAAAAATTTTTTGTGCTTTAAATTTTTTCATTATTTAATTGAAAAAAAGATAAATAAATAATATTCCAGTATTTAATTTATTTTCAAATAGCATTTTTTTATGTATACGTCGAATTTGACTCGATAGGTATAGAAAATCATCTTTTGGAGATACCTGCAAGGACAAAAATAGCCTCATATTTAAATATTTTCTATTTTCCTTTAATTATTCCACTTATTATGCTAATAGAAAACTTAATTTTGTTATAAAAAACCATTTTACAGCCCATATTAGGCTGTAAACCTCATACTATTTGAATTATTATAATTATCAATTGCAGCAAGCAACTGATCGGCGACCCCTTGGTGTTGCTGGTCTCCATGGGCGGTGGTGATTGCTTCCCACCAGGTGGCCCACACGCTCGTTTGCCACCTTCTCATATAAAAAACAATTGACATTAAATTTAAAGTGAAACTAACTGTTACTAACGTAAGTTTCATTGTTTTCAGGTAATTTAAAGTGAAAACCTACTACAAAGTTTCAGAGTCCAGCGATAAAAGGTATAGTATTTTGAGTATTTCACACTTTATACATCACTAGTTAACTACTGTTACAACCATATCTGAAGAAACTGAAAAAATGCCTTCACACTCTAACTATCGACAATGGCGGCCACTATTCCTTTTAAAATAGTCATATAATTTTAGTATTTGGATCACGCCTCACCAAATCCTTTCCTTTGTCAAAATCACTTAAGACCTTACTTTATGCGAATATCACTACATTTAGAACGAGATAGAGCACACAAATGTATACCAAGAGCGAGGGAGATAGTTGTATTTGTGTCAACTTCTATTTGAAATGACAATTGCGCGTAGAGAGTACGGTTCTACTAAAAGGTTCTGACTTTTATTTTTACGATAATGCGTACTTTTCTTGGTGCGACTTATTGGGAAGGCCATTTCGGTGCAGTCAACTGTACGTGCGTTTTATGAAAAGTATAACTCTTATGGATATTGGCCTATTATGAGAAAGTTTTATTCGTTTAAGGATTAAGTGTAATATGGTTTATAACTTACAAATATAAATAACTTCCTATAAAACTCTTGTGAAACGCGTCGAAACGCAAACAATCATAGGTAGGTATCGCCCATGGTATGTAAGTAGAACATTGGGTTATTGTCAGTCGGTTTGTTAAAGGTTTCTCGTAAATGCGATGACTTTTTTTTAAATATTACATCGGGTGGCAGACAAGCATTTGGCCCGCCTGTAGTAAAGCGGTTACCGTAGCTATATAAACGCTCGCAACATAAAATATCGATCGCGCGCCGCGACCCCCGCTGCCAACGTAGCATCTCCTACCTTTCTGGTGACATCACTCACTCGCTGGAACACAACAACTCTTAAGAGAATTGTTATTTGGCTGCGGTATTCTGTGAGGTGGAGGTACGTTCCCCAGTCGGGTAGCTTACAATTACGCTCCCTATCTCTCTTTTCGCCAAAGCTTCGGTTATCAGTCAGTAGGGTGCACCGTGTGCAGGTGAAGTTGCTTTGGTTCAAAGAAGTTGATGAACCACTTATACTCCCTTTTTACACACACTTTAATTTTCAAATTATTAAGCAATCGCAGAAATCCAACAAGGAGTTTTGAAGACCAAGTTGCACTATACGAGCGCCCGTGAAACACCGTGATGTCATCGCGGGGGATTGAAGAGGGGTCAGACATATTTCTTCGTGTTGCCGTCTGTTGGATCTTCATAACAAAATAACTATTGATTGGGCTTGGTGATTAATATGTATATGTATTATCTGATTATTTATAAAATAGACCCATATTGGCAAAATTCTTTCAAGCATTTCTTCTTCGCCAGTGGTTAATACCGAAATGCTAATGGTTAAAAATAATGACAAAAAATAAGAATATTATTAATAAAAATGTATTAGACATGTCTAAGTGCCCACAAGAGCCCAATTACAGAATAAATCATTTCGTTTCATTTCAATAAAATGCCTGACTCCACAGAAAAAAGTCCATAATGCTCCAAAATTCCACGGTTTTTACAAATTTGCACCCAACAAAAGGTGCGTGACGTACGGCGCCAGCGAAGGAACAAAAGCATAGACGCTAGTGAAGCGCTATATTTCGTTCTATGGAATCGACACTAGTGCTGTGCCCATACAACTGTATGTGTTATTTGTAACTTTTTTTTACTTCTGGACAAACTACTATTAACTACTTACTACTTAAAATCTCCTCAACTAAGTAAAGCTTGTACTATGGGTACTAGATAACTGATTTTATACTTAAATTCATTTTTTTAATACATAGAAAACACCCAGACTAAGATAAACAGACATGTCCATGCACACAAATGTTTCTCTTGTACGGGGATCGAACCCGCGATCTCCAAAGTCAAAGTGTCCATTGCTAACCAATCGACCACCGAGCTCGTCAAACTTTTAAAGTATGAAGCTCTCAAAAGTACATGTTTTTCGTTACACAATTTTTCCACCTTTTCCCTGTCCCGGGACGACAAGGAAAACTTTCATTTCAAAAGAAGTTCAAATATTTAGATATGAATTGAGAACCTCTAAATGTTCCGAAGCTATCTTCGAACATTTCAGTATATATTAAGAAGTACTTGGCGCTCGTTCAGTCGGCGTCGCATCAGTATTCAGGCGCCGCGCGCATACCATCGCCGATCTCATATCGTGTTATCTGCAATTCATTTAAATATTATATTAAATGTCGTACATAGGGATTAAATAATCGTCCAATACAACTGGGTCATACGGAAGAGTGTTTTAATTTTGACGTGAACATGTCTTTAAAATTGTTTCCCTAGGGAGGCAATTCAAAACAACGAATGATATCAAACTCAGGGTATAAAGTTTGGTGTTGCAGCTGCATATTTATCATCTTCATCCAAAATTCAACCACACCACTGGATAGATGAAGGATCAAAAAAATTATTACGCTAAATAAGGAGTATAGTATAATTTTAGGGTGTAAGTGGTTCATCAACATCTTTGAATCAAAGCCAACTTCACCTGCACGCGGTGCACCCTGCTGACTGACAAACGAAGCTCTGGCGAAAAGAGAGGTAGAGAGCGTAATTGTAAGTTACCCGACTGGGGAATGTATCTCCATCTCACAAAATACCGCAGCCAAATAACGGTTCCCTTGAGGGCTGTTGTGTTCCTGCGAGTGAGTGAGGTCACCAGAAAGGAAGGAGATGCTGCGATGGCAGCGGGGGTGGCGGCGCGCGAGCGATATTTTATGTTGCGAGCGTTAATATGGCTATGGTAATCGCTTCACATCAGGCGGGCCGTATGCTTGTCTGCCACCCGACGTAATATAAAAAAAAAACTATTGAACATCGCGTGCCTGGGAGGGGCAAGCGCTGCCATTTTGAGATAATTCTAGTGCATATAACGTATTCACGTACAAATGTACAATACACGGTAGTATCCATGACACAGCCATACCCCGTTTTTTTCTGTCAATAGGTGCCCAACTTGTAAAAACCTCTTTACAAGTTTAAGAACCTCATGCTATAATCTCCTAGGCACACCCCGGATTTGTATGGAGTGGTCCATACAAATGTCAAGTGCGAGAAAAATCCTCCTAATGCAAGGTAAACAATAGGAAAATATAGATTAAATAGTATTAGACAATAGTATGATTAATAGGATAATAGCGACGTGCAATTAATAAGTTGTTAGAAATCATTTTTTAACTTTATATTATTTTTGGTCTTGGCGATCACTGCAATACACAATCTCTGAGGGTCCCATCAGCACCCTTTATCTTCGGAACAGAATATAATAAAATAGATCAGTTTATTTGTTAGACATAGGTGAGATGTTGAAGATGTTATTTTTCAATAATGATACCTCTTTGTTTTGCCGTCAGGCATACAAATTTATATAAAGGAAACTTAACATAATAATCCAGAAATATGGCAACATTACAAATTTCACATTATAATAAAGATAAAGTATGTCGAACTAAGTATATTATATCAGTGTATTATGTCAATGTTATTATAGTAGAATTACAATTGTGGTAGTCAATAAAATGATCGATCGGAACCCTAAAAAGTAACAGATCTATTGTAGAATGAGCCTATAGGAAAAATCCCAGTTTTCATTTCGAAGTAGACCCATGAACTCTCTAGACGGATATCAAATAAGATTGCAGAGAGAAACTAATTTAATGGAGATAGTTACAGCATCGAGGAGAACGCGGATATCTCACAGGGTCGAGATTAATGGCCGCCATTTTTATATGCTAGTGGAACTCGAAAAAATTGGGAAGGTCCTTTAGGGCTCATTGGAAGTAGTAATACGTTTAAGTAATTTATAACTCACTTGCTGCCCCGACAGACGTTGTCCTGTCTTTTTACAATATTTCTGGACAATTTACACAGCGCCATCTAGTCTAGTAGTTTTGGGGTGTCAACCTCACCTGCACGTGCGCCCTGCTGGCTGACAGATGAAGCTCTGGCGAAAAAAGAGGTAGGGCATAGCGTATTTTTTAAGGTGTCATACTGGGGAAGTACCTCCACCTCACAGAATAACAATTAACCAGTAAAAATAACAATTCCCTTGTGGGTTGTTGTGTTCCTGCGAGTGAGTGAAGTCAATAAGGGGTTGCTGCATTGACAGCGCCTGATGTGAAGCGGTAACCGCTTCACATCAGGCGGGCCGTATGCTGGTCTGTCACTCAACGTGGTATAAAAAAAATAGTCCCAAATTAAGCAAAAAGCTTGTGTTATGAGTGCTAGACAACTGATTAATGTTCTTAAATATTGTTTTTTGTAAATACATACTACACATACATAGAAAACACCCAGACCAAGACAAACAGATATGTTTATGCACAAATGTTTGTCTTCTGCGGGCATCGAACCCGCGATCACGGAGTCAAAGTAGCTATTGCTAGCCATTCGATCACTGGGCTCATCAATCGAACAAGAATCGACAATATATATATATATATTGAATTCGAATTGGTTTCGTACAATGACTGACAGTTCTGTCAAACGAAATAAAGTTACATCAGAAAAGTTAATATAAATAAATAAATATTGGCTGACAAATTACACAGCGCCATCTAGCCCCAAAGTAAGCGAAGCTTGTGTTATGGGTACTAGACAACTGATAAACATACGTAAATACATTTTTTTTTTGTAGATACATAGAAAATACCCAGACTAAGACAAACAGACATGTTCATGCACACAAATGTTTGTCCTGTGTGGGAATCGAACCCACGAGCGTTGGTGTAGAAGCCGCGTCATTGACCGCTACGCCACCGAGCTCGTCATCAAATGTCAAATGCATCACTCACGTTCAAAAACGTATAAAAATGATCAAAAGCAACTAAAGATCAATAATAACCTTGTAATGGTGCTTTACTATTTATGTATTAAGTTTCTTTAATAGTTTTTCATGAGTTTGATAACTGTATAATGGCCTATTGTTAAGTAATGATATTGTTTACTGTAATTGTTAGCACTTGATGGAACTTTGTAGACAATTTTTTTGGTTAGTGAATGAGACTTAGAAACACGCTCATGTATTCAACGCATCACGCGGATTGAGAACAGCCCCCTTACCACCAACTCTTATTATGATTCAATAACTGAATAGAATGCTTATTCATACCAATGAATAAGCGACTCTATTGCAAATAGCTAGAGTCACTTATTCATTGATATGAATAAGCATTCTATTCAGTTATTGAATCGCAAAAAGAGTTGGTGGTAAGGGGGCTGAAGTTTTCTTTAACTGACTCCAAAAAAGGAGGAGGTTCTCAATTCGGCTGTATTTTTTTAATGTTAAATGACAAAAACTTTTTTTATTTGAAAGAGTATACTTCCAGATTGGTCCTAAATTTTTTTCATCATCATCCTCATCATCAGCCTGTATCTACATACATAAATGTAGAGTAATATTTGGAGTCAGCTTTTTTTTATTAAAATTATTTCTTTGTGAAGAAAGCGTTGATGCAGCATTCATTCTAATAATCTCGATTAAGTTGTATTAGTTGACATAATTATTTAGATTAGATTAATCAAATGGGTGTAAGTGGTTTATCAACAGCTTTAGGGTAGCAGTTCATCAACATCTTTGAAACAACGCCAACGGCACCTGCACGTGGAACACCCTGCTAACTGACAAACGAAGCTCTGGCGAAAAGAGAGGTAAGACATAGAGTATCGTGTAAGCTGCCCCTCTAAGGAAGTACCTCCACCTCACAGAATACCTCTGAAGGCAGTAGCAAAATAGTAATTGCCTTGAGGGTTGCTGTGTTCGTGCAAGTGAGTGAGGTCACCAGAAAGGAAAGAGTTGCCAGATTGGCAGTTGGGGAGGCAGCGCACTGGCAATTTTTCATATTGCGAATGTTTATATAGCTACGTGAGGAACTAGATCGTGTCGTTGCGCGTGTCAATATAATCGAACACGCAAGTTAAGCAACGTCGACCGCAGCCTGTTCATGGATGGGTTTATTTATCTCAAGTTCCTCCGTGCTTCGGAGGACACGTTAAGCAATCGGTTCCGGCTGTTGTCATTAGATTACAGTCATTAAGCAATGTCAGTGGGCTTTAGCCGGCTTGAAAACACAATTTTGGGGTGTAAGTGGGTCATCAACATCCTTGAACCAAAGCCAACTTCACCTGCACGCGGTACACCCTGCTGACTGACAAACGAAGCTCTGGCGAAAAGAGAGGTAGGGAGCGTAATTGTAAGTTACCCGACTGGGGAATGTACCTCCACCTCACAGAATACCGCAGCCAAATAGCAATTCCCTTGAGGGTTGTTGTGTTCCTGCGGGTGAGTGAGGTTACCAGAAAGGAAGGAGATGCTGCGTTGGCAGCGGGGGTGGCGGCGCGCGAGCGATATTTTATGTTGCGAGCGTTAATATGGCTACGGTAACCGCTTCACATCAGGCAGGCCGTATGCTTGCTGCCACCCGCCTCCGCCTGGCTGCAGAGCCTAACTTCTGCGATTAAGGGGCCCGTATCCCAGCAGTGGGATGAATGAGGGTTGTCGACGATATAGTTATGATACCATTACATAACATAAGAAGCTGTATGCTTGTTTGCCACCCGACCAAGTATAAAAAAACTAGAACTAATTTAAAATCAATTTAAAACACAAAATTACCATTTAAAATAACTAAAACAAACTGTATTATTCCCCAAACATTAACTAGGTCTTACAAATAACTTTCTCAACGCGAGAATCGAATTTGCGACCCCCAGCTTGGCAGTAACCCAAGTAGACCAGTCAATTGAAACTTCAGTAGCTCGCATGCACGTCATGAAAGCGAGATGACGTTATGAAAGCTTCTGAAACTAGATTAATCTGTGCTACGTCGATGAAGCAACGGTCGAATGTAACTACGTACGGTTTTGTATTGAATATTCATCTGTTGAGCAAACAATTGACTCAATGACGAGCTTGGTGGTCGAATGCTATTTTCATTACGAGATGGCGGGTTTGATTCTCGCATAAGACAAACATTTGTGTGCATAAACATGTCTGTTTGTTTTTGGCTGGGTGTTTTCTATGTATGTATATATGTGAGGTGTAAGAGATTCATCGACATCTTTGAATCAAAGTCAACCTCAACTGCACGTGGTGGCTGACAAACGAGGCTCTGGCTAAAAGAGAGGCAGGGCATAGCGTATTTTAGAAACTTCCCGATTGGTGTAGTATCTCCACTTCATAGAATACCGAAGCCAAATAACTATTCAATTTCATTCAATTGTCACTTGATGGCGTATATCCAAGATTTGCTATTTTACGTTGATCATAACGCAAACTTAACCTACAATTAAATAATAACCTATAATTTATAGACAACTCGCCTTAACGTTAATTTGGCTCGTTCAAAAGAAAGCCATTTTAAAACAGCTAGGCGTTATGCGATACAGCGATTCAATGATTTGACTAAGACATAACCATGATGATTGTCGCAAAGAACTCGAACGATGCCGATGAAAATTACCTTTATTTTCGAGGCATAAATAAATATAGATAGGTCTCAATTCTGGAGAAATTATTTGTGTCCTAATATATGCCGAGTAAACCCAGTCACTCAGGTACAGTCTTCAGTAACTACTTGTAAATGTAACACTTTTAGTGTAAGTAATTCTATGTTCCTTTGAGTACAGTCAAAGTTCATAATTGCAATACCACCTAACTTATCTTTTACTTTATTTATTAGGATATGTAAACTTTCTTCAATTTTGTAGTGCTAGACATTCCCTGCAAAATTATTTTGGGAAATTTTAATATCCATATATTAATACGTGAAGCAAAAACTTTGTACCTCTTTTTACAAAAAATGCGCGATCGGAGAAGTATGAAATTTCGCACACTTATTATAGTTTATATAGAGGAGTGCAGAACGCTAATGTTTTTTTTTTAATTATGCATAAAAAGTACATTAAACCAATAAATCAAAACATTACACACATTACGACGTATTAGACACACAAACGCATATATACACTTTTGTTTATTATTAAAGTCATAATTAAAATTAATTATGATCGAATTTCGACCACTGGTCATAACAAATGCGTGGTTTATTCAAAATTAAAAGTAAGGGCCCCACCCCTCCACTTATGAACATTGACTGTATACAGCATTCGTAGATCTACACGGGGCCCCCTAGCACTAGATGTGGAACGCTATACGTGCAAATGATTATACAATAAGTTTTTTTCTACAAATACACGTGCTATGTTAGGAAAATCGTCAACACAGATATTCCATTATGAGAGCACGTCTTGTGTCCCACATACAGCGTATATTTAACCGGAAAAGTCAAATGCAAGGTATAATACTAAATTACTTAATGCATCGACCTATAAAAGATTTAACACACGCACACATGCGCAGCGTCACGCCCCCTGTCGGCGGCCGCTTTGTTCTTACACGGCACACATGCGCAAACTCTACCAACTCCCCACATGTGTGCGTTAAGGGGGCAATGAAATATGACTGCAATTTTTCTTACTTACTTTTTATTTGTCGAAGCCTTGTATCGGCGATTGAACAGACCGTTTTAACCATTATTTTCATGCCAACAAAACGAATAGCTTTTCATTTTACAAATACACATTTCCCTCAAGAGATTACTGGAACACCGCATCAAAGAAGGCATTTTCCTACGCAAATTGGGTACTATGAAATATCCATGGGGAATAAAAAAATAACCGCTCAAAAATCATTGCTACAGAATCCCAATAACGATAATTACAACGATCATTATAAAGCACAATTTGACGGGAATCAACTTTTCCATCCCCCATTACGGGCTGACAATGGTAGAACAATTTCCCTTGTGCGCCCTCTTAAAATCACTTGTAAGTGGGAGTGAGACAGCGCTACCCGCAGCTCCGGTGGTGTGAGTGAGCTCTCGCATAGTGTTAGGCTTTAAATAGAAGGTTTCCCTTGCGTCCGCAGCATTGGCGACTCGCCCTTCCCGAGCGGAGGACGCCGTTCGCGCTCCCACAAACATGTCATAGCTTTTCACGATCTTCTACTCTTCTTCTTTCTAATCTCCTAGTACTAGTTAACGATACGTATCATGTATTTTCTAATGTAGTAGCAAAAATTGGTGCTCAAAAATTTTAAAAGTATTTTTTATATTTGGACTTTGTTATGGCGACTTGTTAGGTTAGGGATAGTATATTTTTTCGGTATAAAGTGTGATAGAAGACGCGGCGAGATGAATTTCATAGGTAAGTCGCTTATTTGTTCGCTTCACAAATATTTTTTCTTTGCGTAGCATTTGCGTAGCTTCGTAACGTTTATCGTAGAATCTCTACGGCATTGCGTAGAATGTGCTACGAACATTGCGCTTCGTAACTACTATTATTTAAATTTAGACCTTTATTTGCACTATTATATTTTATTTTCTGTTATATGTTGTACTACATGTATATTGTATTTCATATATACGTATTTGCGAATATTATTTTATTTTTACATGGAAATTATGTGTTCTATTACAATAGGGATTTACTCTTTTAAATCAATTTTTATTACAATCTCATCTGAAATAAAAATTACACGCGTGGTTACGATTTACAAAGAATGTACATTGAAAATACGCGGACGGCTGAACTTTCGTGTTTCAGCTACGCCGAAGCTATTTACATAATCGATTCACGGATGCCGTGTACTTTGTTTAAACTTTCGCGAGCTATTACATTACTATGGTTTTGATTGATAAATCCATGCAGTAATGTTATAACTTATTTTTTATTTAGTTAAAAATAAGTAAAGATACCTCTAAGCATATATTAATATTCTCTGACTCAGTATTCTATAGCGCTATATAGTAATTTGAAATTTGGCATTGTGTTAGGAAGTAGTGACGCACGTAAAGGGTTGAAAGGGAAGGGGGTAGGAGGCAACATAAGGACTCAATATTTAATTATGTATAAACAACGTTCTTTTTACTTTGCATTTTAAGTAAAGGCAAAAGAAGGAAGCCATGTTATTCCGGGAAATTAAAAATTTCTTGGAAAAATGGACTTGATGTCAGGAAGTAACGACATAGAACAAAGGGGGGGAAGGAAAGAGAAAGTTCAATATAGTGTAGAGTAACCTGTTAATAAACACTGAATAAATATTAATAAATATTAAATAAATATTTCTGGACAATTTACACAGCGCCATCTAGTCCCAATTTAAGCGCAAAGCTTGTACTATGGATATTAAACAACTGATAACTTGTACTTAAATACATTTTTTTTAAATACATGCCTATAATACATAAAAAATCATCCAGCGCAAGACAAGCAGACATGTTAATGCACACAAATATCTTTGTTTTGCGGGGATTGAACCTGCAACCTCGGAGTCAAAGTATTGCTAGTCATTCGGCCACCGGGCTCGTTTTATAATATAATATTCATCCTCTATAATATAATTAAAAAAATCCATCCAAAAAACTTTGGTGATATTTCATAGACTTTCTTCTATATCGTCATCATTTCAGATGAAAACGTCCACTGCGGAACATAAACTTCCTTAAAATTCCACAATGGTTGTTTTTTTGCCTTTTTATAAGATTAGGGTGACAAATAAGCGTACGGCCTGCATGGTATGGTAAGCGGTTATACACGCTTGGGACTCCAGAGGTATTACTCACGCGTTGCCAACCCTGTAAAATCCCCATTACGCCTTTCTTGTCCAATGCTGAACATAGGCTTCTCCAATAATCGATTTTGTGCTGTTTGCACTCATGGGCTCCCTGCAATCTTTACAATTTCAATCATCTACTGGGTGACAATATTTTCTCTCTTATATAGGAAAAGAAATTAGTCAATACCTGATCCATCTTCTGTAAAGTGGAGGTACTAAGCTGCCATCGTTTGGCATTTTAGCTTAAAATTAAATGATCATAAAGATCATGCCAATTTTAAGCTAAAATGCCAAACATCATCATCATCATCAGCCGGTATCTACCCACTGCTGGACATAGATTAGTTTTTTTTTTATTTGCGAGCATGTGGGTCACCTGATGGAAAGCAATCACCACCGCTCATAGAAATCAGCAACACCAAGGGGTCGCCGATTCGTTTTCCGAATCCGATTCCGAATTCCGATCCGAAGGGAATTATTGACTCTGTTCTTGAAGGCACCCATGTCGTATTTATTTGGGAATACTGCTGAGGGAAGTTGATTCCACAACTTCACAGTTCATGGTAAAAAATGTCTTAAAAGGTTTCCCACATATGCGATCCTCCGCTTTCCAAATCCGGCAGGTTTTTTGAGGTCATCAGTGCATATACAGCCCCCCCCCCCCCTCTTAAATCTATATAAAGGACTGCCCAGCCAAAACCGAACTCGTCGCCCCCATATGCCGCCTGCCACTACATGGTTTTCCTCCATCTGCCATCATGGCGACATGTCATCTGCCATGATGTCACGTTCAAATTCGGAATAAATGTGTTGAAATCATTGAAACTTTTCCCGTTGCGAACACTATCTTCCAGTTAAAGCTTCGCACGTCCATCATCATCATTATCAGCCTGCATCTATCCACTGCTGGATATTCGCTCGTACGTTCTTCGGTAAAATATAACCTGTACTGATATTTATATCAGCAAAAACCATAAGCATCTCACTTTTGAATGACCCGTATTCAATCGAAGGTGGTTGGCATTGGTGTTTTCAAGCCGCTGAAAGGACACTGATTTGGCTTAACGGCTATCATAACGATAATAGCCGAGACCGACGGCTTAATGCCTTCCGAAGCACGGAGGAACTCGAGATAGATAAAGCCTGCCATAGACAGTTTACACTGACGCACAACGACGCCATCGATCTCCTCATCTTGTCCTCATGCTGTATACATACCAAACATAAAAGTCATATCAGGAGTTTCAGTTATTTGAGTTGAAAGACATTTTTTCAAAGTTTTAATAATACTGATGCAAATAACCTTTGTGGATGTATATGTTTTTTGTATATGTACTTATTTATAAAAAAAATATACATATTTAAATACATATAGCAGTTATCTAGTACCCATAGTACAAGCTTTAAGTACTTTCTTACTTTGGGACTAAATGGCACAGTGTAATTTGTACAGGAATATTTATTTATTAATAACGGTTGGTATTTATATACAGAAGAAGAATATTTCATTGCAATCGTTAAAGTTCCGAACTGGGATTGCGAAATCAAATATACAAGATTTGCACATTTTATTATTATAGAATACAGTTTAATAAACATACCTAGCCTGCTTTTCGTCGGCGACTAAAACTTGAGAATTTAAATCATCCGAATTGTTCGTAATTTAGCGCAACAATTCCATGGCTGAACATTACTCTCTGGCGACCAACAAACTCTGCTCGTTCCCAATTCCCCCCCAGGGACGGATTCAGCAACTTTCTTATTGTCCTCTTTGCCGACGAAGAAAACTCAGCGAAAAAAATATTTTTGCGTTAATTATTCCATGTTATTATTGTCGCAATATCGTATAATAGAAGGATTATTCATAAACAAAAAAAAATGGAAGGAGTACCAAATACCGGCGGCCCCTTGATGTTGCTGATCTCCATAAACGGTGGTGATTGCTTGCCATCAGGTGTCCTACACGCTCGTTTGCCCACCTCTCATAAAAAAAACATTATTTCTATTGAAATGATAATGGCATACATGCCATTATCCTTTTAATATAAATAATGTTTATATAACAGTTTTATGTAACGTCTTTTAGAGATTTCGTTTGTAATTTCTCTGCATAATAAAAAAAATTGACACGGGATTGGCAGATATGAAACACCAAAACAATTTTGTATAGAAAATATACATGTTAGGATGGATGGTTTATTGGAAATAATCATAACGTGTCAACAAAACAAAATATTCAGATTACAAAATATGTGTCACAAAACCAGAAAAATAGATAGCTACTAGCGATAGCGGCGGAAAAGTAATTAAAGTCATCGCACCAGTTTATTTCCAATCCAGAGGTGCTCGATGGCGTCATCGACGCCATGTCACGTGTGTCAGTCTAATTGAACACGCAAGTTAAGCAACGTCGACCATAGCCTGTCTATGGATGGGTTTATTTATCTCGAGTTCCTCCGTGCCGTGTCCCGGCTGTTGTCATTATAAATGACGGTCGTTAAGCCAAATCCGTGGCATTTAGGCGGCTTGAAAACACTGGCCTCTACCAACCCGCAGTTAAGCAGCGTGGTGGAATATGCTCTAAACCCCATTAACTAAAGTAAAAGAAAGTAAAGTAAAGAAATAAATAATCAAATCCTAAAAGTGATTCCTAACCAGGGACGTTAGGAATCACTTTTAGAATTTGATTATTTATTTCTTTACGCTAACAAACTATGGCGAACGGGGGAGCCAAAACATAATCTAAAAAAAAAAAACCATTAACTGGGAGACCCTTATCCCAGCAGTGGGATGGATAAGGGTTGACGACCTTTATTTCCAAAAATACCTTAGAGCATACTTACTTCAAAATAACTTTCGGCCTCTTTCGTCTGGCGTCTTATGTATAATATATAAAAATATATACAAGAAAAAAAAGTACTTAGATTTAGTAAGTACATACATTTTTATCAGTAACAATAACCAAAAAGAACTGAGTGGTACCGTAAACAAAACAAAATAAGTTGAAAATTATACATTCTTCTCAGTACCCTGCTCTGTAACGTTTATTCAGGATTGTTGTTGTTTTAATTATTAAATATTTGCATTCTTATTCCAAGAATTTCATTTCTTATTCAAATGGTTTGAAAATATGTTTGAAAATTATTTATTATTATTATTTCGGTTTCCTGCAGACTAGAATATAATCACTCCGTTTCTTCCCGTGGATATCGTACAAGGCGAATATGGGAAATACATTATCAAATATCGATCAGGCCTCCTCAACCCGTTCGGCCAGCGTGGGGAGTGTAGGCCAAACCCTCCTTCCGTCTAGGACGGATGAGAGAGGGTCGTGCTCCTATAGTGGAGACTAAAATGAACCTGATGATGATGATGATGATGATTATTTCGATTGATAACAAACATACGGCCCACCTGGTGTGAAGCGATTATATAGCATCTAGTCCTCTCTGACCTTTATGAGGATGTCGGACCATATATAGTATAAGTATGTATTTACAAAATAAATGTATTTAAGTACATATATCAGTTATCTAGTACCCATACAAAATCAGGCGGTGTAATTTGTCAAGGAACATTCATTTATTACTTTTAGGTGACCCGACACGCCCTTAGCCGATCTTTTTAAATTGGTGTTGTGCAAATAAAGCATAGCCTATCTAAACCCCTCTCCATGGCTTCTCCTTAGGCAGTACAACAATAAATATTTAAGTTTCCAGACATTTTTAACAATTCCCAAGTTAGTCTCATAATTACACAAAGTTGAAACATTAGCGGTTTTATTACAGAACAAGATTTAACGATAAGTCCTGATCTAAAACATTAGCCGACCAAAACAATTAGATGCATATCTACGGCAGTGGTTCCCAAACTTTAACACTGCGGTACCTTCTTGATGCGATAACGTTTTATAAATCGATGAACGCCGGCTGCACGCACGAAAAAGCATGACTCATTGTCACGTTCCGCCCGAGCGCGACAATGAGAGCAAACGAGAGCGCGGAACAAACGATAGAGAGGTCCGATTGGCCTAAGCGTTCGGCTGTAGCCAATCTGTGACACATCTATCTCTATTCCACTCCAACGATCGATGATTTCCTAACACGTAAAATTATCGTGCGTGAACCGACTGTATAGACAACCAATTTTTTTAAAGCATTCACCACCGCCCGTGGAGATCAGCTACACCAAGGGGTCGCCGATCCGTTGACAGCCTTTTAAGGGAAATATAAGACTCTGTTCTTTGAAGGCTCCCATGTCATAATTGTTCGGGAATACCGTTGGTTATAACATGTCCGGGATTTCCGGAATTGTCGCGAAATTTTGCGTTTTGTCCTGTGTCCAAAAAATTTACTTTACGACGGAGTTTTTGACGGAGGCCATGTCACGACGCCACGCGTTTGTTACATTGTTAACAATAATTTTCATAAGCCCCCTTCCCCCTTCCGCCTCCGAACTCCCCCTCCCCCTCTCCTGCAGTACGTAAATGTAACGGAAATGATACGAATGTGTCTGGCAAGCCTACGCGTATCTGACGCAGTATTAAAGGCTCAAACACAATACACAATACTGGTCGCGGTCGTGTTGGCCCTTTTTACAGTTTTATTGAAAAAAACTACATTAGAAAACCTTTTTAGCCATCTTTGTTCTTCACTTTTGTCTGTAGACAATGGACCGGTCACATCTGCCGAGAAAGTGATGTCAAATAGGGGAGAAAGGTATTAGAGAGGGCCTCCTCTATAATACCTTTCTCATCCATTAGCGCGTAGGATGGCGAAGCGTTTGGTACCCCTCCTTCTAGATGGTCCGATGACCTTAAGAAAGCAGCTGGAAGTGGCTGGTTGTGGAAGGCGGAGGATCGTATTTGGTGGAAAGCATTGAGGAAGGCTTATATCCAGCAGTGGGTAGATACAGATGATGATGATGACTAAGGCCACAGCGTAGATAGCTCTTCTTTGCTAAAACTATAAAAAGGGCAATGTGAAATGTTTCTCAGGACTGTTCAGATTTATGTTAAGGTAACTTTCATTTTTTTTATACTACGTCGGGTGGCATACGGCCCGCCTGATGTGAAGCGGCTAGCGTAGCCATATTAAATTTCGCAACATAAAATATCGCTCGCGCACCGCCACCCCCGCTGCAAACGCAGCATCTCCTTCCTTTCTGGTGACCTCACTCACTCGCAGGAACACAAGAACCGTCAAGGGAGTTGTTATTTGGCTGCGGTATTCTGTGAAGTGGAGGTACGTTCCCCAGTCGGGTAGCTTACAATTACGCTCCCTACATCTCTTTTCGTCAGAGCTTCGTTTGTCAGTCAGCAGGATCCACCGCGTGCAGGTGAAGTTGGCTTTGGTTCAAAGATGTTGAGGAACAGCTTACACCCCAATAGTATTCCTATTTGTAGTATTCCTATCCAGATGTCTGCAGGATCGTTTCAAAGCACTGTCCGTAACATAAATCTGGATGGCCGTTCCAAAGCAATTTGCTTTCGTACCAATGTGCATTGCTATCGCCTTGAACCTTTTACTTGTGTGTACTTCAACGAATGCTTTGCGATTTTCCAATATCTAAACTTTTTAGCGTCATTTTCAATTGGGACAATTTAAAATAATTATTTGGGGGGGATTTGCCCATAATCATTTGCCCATAATACGTCAAGTCTATATCATGGCAGGGCACATAGCACGGTGAACAGATGACCGATGGGGTCGAAAGGTTCTCGAGTGGAGACCACGTACCGACAAGCGCAGCGTAGGGCGTCCACCCACAAGGTGGACAGATGACCTCATTAAGACCGTAGGATCGCGCTGGATGCAAGCCGCTTCCAACCGGTCTTATTGGAGATCTAGAGGGGAGGCCTATGTCCAGCAGTGGACTTTCAATGGCTGAGATGATGATGATGATGATGAAAATAATCATTAAAATATGGCATAATATATTTTTATGTGAATACTAGCTGACCCAGCAATCGTTGTTTTGCAATAAAAAATAGATAACAACCTATTCTTAGACCTACCCGATATACGCACAAAATTTCATAAAAATCGGTTAAGCCGTTTCGGAGGAGTATGGTAACTAACGTTGTGACACGAGAATTTTAATATATTAGATGTTGCCATGCGAGTCGTCAAGTCTATATATTTGTTAAGCAGCTATATCCATCCCTTTCTCAATCAATTGAGCAGCTATTGGCTATATCCATAGCTATATCCATATTTTTGAGTTCGTAAAATCCGTCGCATTACAAAACAGCTAGCTGTTTTAAAAGACGGAGCCATTATTTAAAACCGCCCCTTTATGGACTAGCTGTACCCGGCTTGCATTGCAATTCCATGTTTAAATCGACAGTAACATTATCGGACATACGACGAACAAATCTTTATTAGAATCAGGGGTCTTCCCCTACCTAGGGGCCCCACTCATCAGCTTTTCAATATTATGTTTAGTGTTCAAATAACGGAGAGTGATCAGGGCCGCCGAAATTAAAACCGATCCCTATTAGTTATTTTGATTGCGATAATCAAACTTCAAGTTTCTATTGTACTTGTGTTATTTGGGGTGTAAGTGGTTCATCAACATCTTTGAACCAAAGCCAACTTCACCTGCAAGTAGTGCACCCTGCTGACTAACAGACGAAGCTCTGGCGAAAAGAGAGGTAGGGAGTGTAATTGTAAGCTACCCGACTGGGGAATGTACCTCCATCTCACAGAATACCGCAGCCAAATAACGGTTCCCTTGAGGGATGTTGTGTTCCTGCGAGTGAATGAGGTCACCAAAAAGGAAGGAGATGTTGCGATGGCAGCGGGGGTGGCGGTGCGCGAGCGATATTTTATGTTGCGAGCGTTAATATGGCTACGGTAACCGCTTCACATCAGGCGGGCCGTATGCTTGTCTGCCACCCGTCGTAGTATAAAAAAAAGGTTAGCTGGTAGTAACCCTGGAGCTCTACAGACAAAGCTGAAGATATTTAGCAATAACTCAAACGTAAAACCTATTTTTCGAATCAAAATATTCCCTATTTGCCCTACCGTCGAAGATGAAGCCGATTACCATCGGGTTTTTTTATTCATTTACCTGCACTTGAAACGGTTTCCCTGGTATCGTTAACATTTACCTGCACTTGAAACGGTAGAATAAGTTACGCAACTATGTAACATTTATTACACCATATTTTCGCAAATAAATTATCTAATTGACATTAGATAATTTAACAACAACGATAAGATGCCTCTTATCGTATCCATCCTGTATAGAAGCTAAAAGGGCAGAAATAAAACAGGGATTAGTTTTACGATTCGCCCCGACCCGACCTGGCAATTTCTATTCGGGGGATGACCGAGTTTTTCAAGGCTACCCTTTTGGCGCATCGCCAACTGGGATGCTGGCTCTGTCGCAACATCCCATAACATACAGAAAGGGATGGATATAGCTACTCAATTGTACGCATTACGTATGCAGATTGTTTCGCTTTAAAATTGTTTCTTGGCGCTGTATTGCTTCATTCGTTTGTCTTATTACTTAGATTTCTCAGAGCTTCTTCCGACCGCGTATATAGCTAATTTATATACTCTCAGTTCTTGGTATACGACGCTGACTAGCATGCAATTGTACGGCTCGCCTCACGCAAAGTTTACGAGTACCGCAGGCAAATAGACATATAAGGTTTATTGACACCCCACCGCTAACGCAGTATCTCCTCACATCTGACCACATTTGACTCTATAATCGGGCTTGCCGTGGCATTTAAAATCTATTTAAACAAATCACCTGTCCCGGTGCTTGTGGTCGCACTCATCCGAAACGGCTCTACCGATTGTTATATTTTTTATGTATATTTAGTACGTATGAGAATAGGTTTTAAAGTATATTTTAAACCGCTAGGTGATTAGAGTGCCTCTAACCCGAAATTCAGTAGAAATGGCAGGACAACGTTAGCCGGGTCAGCTATTAATAAAATATATAATATCATTGGTAATAAATAAATAAAAATCTCTTTGGCCTCGTTTACTTGTCGACAAGATGCACCTCATACAACTGACATTGGGTTTGACTCTAAAGGTAATGAGCTACTTAGACCCCAAAATCATCAAATTCAAGTCATAAAGCTATACAATACGAAAGGTTTCCACCTTAAAATGGAACTGAATATTAGTCAAACATTGATTCTTTAATATAATCGAGAAGCGTGTTTATATAATGGCATTTATTCGATACAAAGCAATTCTGCAGATTTATGAAGGCAACTAAATTTATGCCGTACACGTTCCCAGGTGCAAGGTATTCCACCTGGACTATCCTCGGTTCACTACCCACACAAATCTTACCCAATTCGATACTAATAATTGCTACCTACTCGCTGGAATAACTACAAAAACAAAAGCATTAGGGAATTATTTGGCTGTGGTTTTCTGTACGGTGAAGATACTTCCCCGGGCGAGGTGCAATAATTAAGTGGTTTTATGCAGCGCACTAACACGGCCGTTGAAAAAAAGACGTAACTAACAGAGTTAAAATTGTAAATTTTTCTATGTAACTTCCTTGAACAGTGTTCCGCAAAGTGTGAGCCGCGGCACACTGGTGTACCGTGGTCATTAGTTGGTGTGCCTCGGAAAAATAAGGTTATTTCTTAATAGAGTAGTTAATAGACGGACGGAACAAAAATTCTTACACAAAATAAAACTAATTTTTCATTTAGGGTGTACACCTCCAAAAATTTTCGTTTTACTAGATCTAGGCTAGTACCTTAAACACAAAAAGTTTACGGAACACAGTCCTAGAGAATACTTCATCATCAGGTCATTTTAGTCTCCACTACAGGAGCACGACCCTCTCTCCCGTCCAAGACAGAAGGAGGATTTGGCCTACACTCCCCACGCTGGCCTGACGGGTTGAGGAGGCCTGATCGATGTTTGGTAATGTATTCCCCTTAGTCGCCTTGTACGACATCCATGGGAAGAGACGGTGTAATTCTATTATAGTCTGCCGGAAACCACACGGCCTTTGCTTAATTACTTACTCATTTCGGACAGCGACCCAAAGTGAGTCTTGGCTTCCGACATAAGAACCATAAGCAAAATAGTAATACTGTGCCATAAGTGTCTTGTCATTTTATCTTCATCCACTTGTCTTGCCGATCGTTGACATTAAGCTCGCGTAGATCATCCTCCACTCAATC
This sequence comes from Hypsopygia costalis, assembly GCA_937001555.2. Lineage (NCBI taxonomy): Eukaryota > Metazoa > Arthropoda > Insecta > Lepidoptera > Pyralidae > Hypsopygia > Hypsopygia costalis. Next base: position 19,296,167 of record OW443350.2, on the reverse strand, counting down.
GCTCCATCGATATTTTGGTCGACAGTTAGGACGCCACCCTACAGTTCGACAACTATATGCTCTCTAGACGCTTCGAACGCTTCCCATCCGTTCGACATGGCCAAGCGAGCGGAGACGTTGCTTTAATTTCTCCGAGAATATTGGACTCGGCCACTAGGTCTTCTATTTCGACGATTTTTCTAACGTTGACTGACTTGATGGACTAAAAATGTTACGCTATACTCAAATTAGCCATTTTAACAATAACACCCAAATGTACTAAACAACAACATTTTAAGAAATTTTACTTTCAATCATACGGCCCGCTTGTTGTGAAGCATTTATCGCAGCACTAGGCGTCAATAGCGGTTACGTTAACTTTGATTGTCTTTCTAAGGAAAAATAACGTGTTATAGATTATTTCTAGCCAAGGCAGAACTTCACTTCCGCACACGGGTAAAATTTTAAATTTGTTATCAACAGCCTATACTTTTACTGCCACTGACATTAACTACAAAGAACTTTGCGCTAGACAGATAATAAACTATCCATCGACTTCGCTCATAACTTTACTTGTAACAAAATCCATAAATATCTCGGAACTTAGCACATTCTCATAACCCTACATCTGTGTAACCACCAAATTACTTAGGTCGTAACAGCTAGGACCCGGATATTGCCATAACCCAGATAATAGTATTACCGGACGTCCAGCTAATCTAATGCAGGGAGCCTGGGAGCCTGCCAGCCGGATCAGCTTGTTATCCGGGTATGTAGGTCGCTTGTTCTTACTAGAACCGGATATAACCGGTTATGGCAGGATAACTGTTTATTCCCAGTTACAATTTTAACGCGGAAAACGCAAGTTTTTAAAATTAAAATCTAATTTTATGTAAACTAATTTTAAATATGAGATGAGGAAAAATATTCATTTTAAAAGTTAAAATCGTTTTCATTTTTGCCGTTTCAGCGTGAAAACTTCTACTGCTAAAAACTTCCCTCTAGATAGTAGCCATTTTATTTTAAAACGACGAATTCGGGAATTGAATTAGAAACTTCGCCTGATGGTTTCACCCAAATTGCTGCAATGCAACTGACAAAAGACTGGACAACTGAGTTCTGTCAGTTGACACTGCCGTGCTGGACCGCGAGGTGCTTTATCGTGTTTCACTTGAAGGATTTCATGTTGCAGGAAGAAATAAATACATGTTCCTTTTTTCCTTTCGTCTCCGGCAAGTCTTGGTTGGTCGGAGTGGAAACCCAAGTTGCCTTCTTGGGTTTCCACTCCGACCAACCAACCAAGACTTGCCGGAGGCGAAAGCCCTGACCAACTCTCTATAGATTCGGTATCCGTATTGTCGTTGCTCACCAACAGCTCGCCACAAAAATTCAACCTGATTCATCCCGTGATCCGAGCTGTGCGTTGATAGATCAGTCAGTAACTGTTACAATTACTGACAAACAAGACCTTGTAACCCAACCCGTCTGGCCAGCGTGGGGAGTGTAGGCCAAATCCTCCTTCTGTCAGGGACGGACGAGAGAGGGTCGTGCTCCTGTAGTGGAGACTAAAATGACCTGATAATGAAGACCTTGTAACAAGTATAGTTGTTAACAGTATTTTATTAACGGGACGGGGACTCACCACACATTCCCACCACTCTATCTCCTGTGTAGCCAGGATTAACAGCGGCGAGCACAAAAAAACAGCAATGAACAATGAAGTCCATTGCAGTCCCGAACTACGGTTGCCTTGGAACTCATAACTAATTTAATCAGAAGAAATTAGTAGTAGTAAGAACCTTTTGGAATTTGACTTCCCCTCTTAGCAATGTGAGAGACAACAATATGGCAAATAAGGCATTAAAAGCCTAAAGAGATGGCCAGTCAAGTAAAGCTCAACTGCCTTGCACCACGGATTCTAAGTATCTAACACTATTTGGACACCAAAAACATAGAGCGGTTACCTAACACATCGATTCCAATTATATCAATGTTTAATAGTTTCAGCTATACAGACCTAACTCATTTAGTAAGACTAAGCACAAAAGTGTAAATCTTCACATATTCTTAGAAGAAATCGTGGATCGATTGGATCGTGGACAAGACGGAACTTCTCAAATCTTCCGCAAACTTTTTAACGTCAAAAAAAACTGAAACTGCCCATTAGGTCCATGCTATTCATCTCTGTCACATAATATGGCGTCGGTGCAGGACGGCAATACACTTAAACGTCGCGTGTACAAACGTTAAGTGTAACAGACACGGTTTTGCTTTTAGCCGGACGCTGGGAGGTGGGATTAAACTATTCTGTGTACATGTTATATTCTATGATAGCATTTTTACGCTGTGGTCATATTTCTCGTTGTTAATCTGACGTGATGATGAGTTTTATCATTTTTATTATAGATATTGTTAATCCTTGTTGTGGGAATTGTGAAGTTGTTTCTTTGTGTGCTTTCGGACTGAACGAATGAATGTTTATTTGCAGACTTAATTTTATACAGTTGGATATTATTGGATGTTTGAATTTGTTGTTTGATTGTGTTCATTTCAAGTTTGTCTGAAAATTTGATGTAATAAAATCACTTGTAATAATTCACTTAATAAAATTTTTACCAACCGGTTTCGCTTTTTTCATCAATATCAAGATTATTTAGATGTTTTTCTCGTTTCTACAAAACATTCAGGTCAGATTGTATTGCATCAAAATGTTCAAAAAGTTCCACCAAGTGCCAACAATATTAACTGAAATGTTTTTTTTTTCACATGACCCTTGTTGGCACTTTTTCACGTCTTTCAGGTTTTTCTTTTTGAGGTACAACAAAAGGAAAAAATATTGTTGATATTAAATCTTTTATTACTACTTACTGCGATTACAAACGTATATTTGTTATTATAGTTATTATGTATTGCTTGAAAATATTTGTTACCGTAATAATAAAAAAGTAATTATTATAAATGTTACATTGATTATAGCAATTTTTGTGCGTTCGTTTACGTCGGCAGATAGCAGATATTGTATTTCTTGAAATTTGTATTTCTCAGTAAGTGAATTATGTAATTCTTTGTGAGAAATAAAGATTCTTAAACCTGATATTTGCAATAGACTGTGATCTGTTGTGTGAAGAAAAGTATTGATTCTCTTCTTCTTCTATTAAATTAAAGTTTGTTATTTTGTTCATTAGGTCAGTATATTTGACCTAATTTTCTATCTACTGATACTGTAAGAAACTATGCAGTTCGGTTCTAAACTTCCAAGTAGCAGCTACGCCAAACCAAATCGTCAAACTAAACTTTAATTTTTTTATTGAGAGCGGTAAAATGTATTAAAAACAGGCAAAACATTACAATATAAAAACAAAAAAAAAAATCTACGACGACATAGATATACCTAGACAGAAGATCTCCAAAAAGTGACTGGGTTCATATTGTATATACCATTAGGGAAGGCTTATATCTAACAATGGGTAGATACGGGCTGAACATGATGAAGATATTCTAAACTCGCTCACAAACACCCAATAAAAGCGTACTAGATAAAATCTACATAACACTATATTAAAATCTTTATGAAGGCTATCTAAAAGGCAGTTTCCAATCTTAGCAGTGAAGTGTTGCTATTACCCGGCAGGGGATTTAATTAATCGGGCGGATGGATTTTAGTTCAATTTAATGGCAACACTGTTGTTTAAGTTTATGTCACTTCATTTATATTCCATGTGATTGGATGCGGCGGGTCTGAGTTGCCGCCGATAAAAGGTTTACAATGGTGATTTATTATCGTTGAAAGTTTATTAATCGACGAGCTAGGTGGCGTAGCGGTCAATGACGCGACTTCGACACCAACGCTCGTGGGTTCGATTCCCACATAGGACAAACATTTGTGTGCATGAACATATCTGTTTGTCTTAGTCTGGGTGTTTACTATGTATCTTATGTATGTATTTACAAAAAAAATGTATTTACGTATGTTTATCAGTTGTCTAGTACCCATAACACAATCTTTGCTTACTTTGGGGCTAGATGGCGCTATGTAATTTGTCTGACAATAAAAATAAATGTTTTTTAAAGCTGATATTAAAAGAGAATAAACATTTTTTTTATACAAGCTTTCATTGTAAATATTTTAAAAAGGAGCCACCTCCCCCTCCTAGGTGGGATTTGAACACACGACCTCTCCATTTCCGGTCGAATGCTCTTTCCAACTGTGCTACTAAGAAGGTTTGTGACAGTGGCGAATTTTTGCATTTTATATTTACTGCTGTGAAGTCGCAGTGTGACAAAAAATCAACCATTTAAATAATAAGCTTTCATTAGTAGCATAGAGTAAAGGAAGTCCCTGGTAAAACGGAACGTGGGGTTTTAAAAACTCTCAGCCATCGGCGCGCGGCCATCCCATTTTTGATACAACGGTACGTAGGTGCTATGGTACTAGGTAGGTACCTACCTAAGCATTGTTAGCGTGCTAGTAGTTTGCGCACCATCTAGCCATTTTTGATTAAAACAGAAAAGCGTAATTAAACAAATTGAACCTTCGTGTACTGGTTTTGTTACTAATCAAATTACCTATAACTAATTTGAGACTCTTAGCGACCTCTGTTGCTCTTTAGAGTAACTAAATTCCGGTGTACGCAATTTAATATGAACATAGCTGGTCCTTTATTTCTAGTCCCTGATTAGTAGGTAAAAAAATAAATTAAAAAGTTTACTTGCTGTGTTTCACTGATCAAACCCTTTCATTTGATACATAGCCCTGTAAAATTACTTTATACACACTCTCTCTTGAAAAGATAAACTCACCTTTGTATACTTGTCTGGTAACAATATTAATAATAAATAAATAAATAATTATTTCTGGACAATTTACACAGCGCCATCTAGTCCCAAATTAAGCGCAAAGGTTGTGTTGTGGGTACTAGACAACTGATAAATGTACGTATATACATTTTTTTTTGTAAATGCATACGTATAAAACATATAAAACACCCAGACAAACAGACATGTTCATGTACACAAATGTTTGTCTTGTGTGGGAATCGAACCCGCGACCTCGGAGTCAAAGTGCCCATTGCTAACCTTTCGACCAACGAGCTCGTCAAACAAATATATTTTAGGGTTAATGTGGAAATTATAAATCTCCATTTCGTGAAGGCCAATGTCATCTATTAGTTAATCATGGATTGTCATGAGACCCCAATGATGTGCCAAATTGCAGCTCGATCAGACACAGGGAAATGGGTCAAAATTGACTTGCAAGATTTGATTACAGACACCGCGGTGAAATTAAATGAAAGCTAGTAAAAAAAAGAAAGCTATGCTCAGGGTTTCTCTAAGAGGTTGAATTCGGTACGAAGAAATGCGATGGAGAACCTAAGTTTCCCACATAGCTCTCACAGTCAGCAAGCTGCCCATTCCGGTCGTCTCACGACAGATGGAAGGTTAATCTTCAAGAGGAGGATATGGTGCGACAAAACGTTGGGTCCTATGTGTATAAAGAATATAATAGACTAGATTATATAGCTATGTCCATAAGAACGGTATTATGAACATATGAATATCTAATCAGAGCGTGCCATTTGCAATTAGCGCAGAGCTAGCTATATTGCATTTTTATTGGCGCATTTCAAGAATTACTATTTAATTGTACCTACCTAATTTTACAGTGATTTTTTTTATCATTTACTCCATAGTTTCTTCTTTTATTATTTACTCTTATTATTTACTCCATAGCTTTATCTCAATAAATTGACAAACAAACACAACCAAAACCGAACTGTTCATAGAACACAGCCAATTTAAAGTGACCTCTACGAACAAGGGAGCCATTAGCAGGACAAAACATCGTGAATTACAAGTGTTGCACTGAAGTGCAATAACACTAAATTCAGATGCGTTCTAGTTGTAAGTGCAGTTTACACGATATGTGTGTTTGCATTTAGCTGAGTTATTATGTTAAACATTACACAGAATAGTAATTGGGTCAAGCAGATTATTAAGATTAACATTGGATTGCGTCAAGATTAATACATTCACGGTAAATGTAATATCAAAGACAAAGGGATCTTAGTTAATATATAATATTCATGGAGCTGGGGATAAATTTTGACAGGACAAAAGTCATACAACGACTTTGTCATTTGAGAATGCAGCTGTTGAAGTAGTTAGACACATCAAAAATATTTAAATCTGAATTGTACAAAATCCTATTAGAGAATTTATTCTATACTGTTAATAAATACCTAGATTTTTAGTAGTTTGTTATTATGACAAGTACTGATATTTTATTTATCTTGACGTTTATAGAATAGCAATAAACCTATGCTACACCCTAGCCAATCCATACAAAAAACTACTACATACATAAAAAGATTACGTATGTATATGCAAATGAATGTGTAGATTTTTTTTACAATACCTAGATTACTGAGGTTCGCTCTTCACTTATCGCACTTTTATTTTATCTTAGGAAATACATATTTCCCCAGAATCGCAAGTGTCCTGTTATGTCATCTATTGTCGAAATCATTTTTGCTGTTACCGAAATAAAAGGGTCGCTAATATTATATATACAAGAATTGATCGTTTAACAATAGAGGGTACAAATACTTTCTCATATAGTATACGATATCCTTATTTCAGACCAATATTCCCAAACCCAACAACAAATAAGCTGTCATTGCACAGGGCAGCGACCATCAAATCGCAATGGAAATGTTAGGCCGGCGAACAAACATGCCAATATGTCTGAAATGGCTTAGCTTTGCGGGCGAACGACTGTTGTACACGTACAATCAATATTTAGGTCACGAATCACCTCATACAATGGTTTAAAAATCCTGTGGGTTAAGTTAGCGAAGGTTGCGATGTTTTGCTTTCAGATGGATTAGATACTTAAAATCCGTGGCGCACGGCAGTTGAGCTTCACTTGACTAGCCATATCTTTAGGCTTTTAATGCCTTATTTCCATATTGCTGTCTCTCACAATTGCTGAGAGGGGAAGTCAAATTCCAAAAGCTTCTTACTCCTACTAATTTTTTAGGGTTCCGAACCTCAAAAGGAAAAACGGAACCCTTATAAGATCACTTTGTTGTCCGTCTGTCTGTCTGTCTGTCTGTCTGTCTGTCTGTCTGTCTGTCTGTCAAGAATTTCTATGTCGAGAATGCGTGGAGGTATCAAGCTGAAATTTGAACTGTATACTCAGGTCTACGGTCCCATGAAGTTAAAAAAAAATTAAACTGCTAAGTTTACGTAGAAAAAAGTTACGGCCGTTTATTCAGCAAAAAACGCATATTTCGACACACTCAAGGGAATCAAAACCTATAGGGTACTTCCCGTTGACCTAGAACTATGAAATTTGGCAAGTAACATCGTTATAGACTACAAGTACAGGAATAAATCTCAAAACTATACATTTGTAAATAGATCTTAAAAAATAGGGGGTCTATATTTTTTATAGGGTGTCGAAATTTCAAATTGAAGCTACTAGTTCAAATGGGGTATCATATGAAAGGGCTCGGTGTACACATTGCAAAATATATTTTATTTATTTTTTTCGACGCATTATTTCTTATTTATAATGAAAAATATCAAATTTAATAATGATACTACGTACCTACGGAACCCTCGGTGCGCGAGTCCGACTCGCACTTGTCCGGTTTTTCTGATTAAGTTCGTTATGAGTTCGAAGGCCCCAAGTCGAAGTCTTACCCCCGGGACTGCAATGTAGTTCACTGTTCATTGTCTTTTTTGTTGGTCGCAGCTGTTAATCCTGGCTACATAGGGGACACAGTGGTGGGAATATGTGGTAGGCCCACGTCCCGATTCTGAGGGCTATAGGCCCTATACCTAACACGTGCCATATTCTATAAAAATGCATACTTGGTAAATGATTATAAAAACGAAAATTATAGAACACTTTTATTCTCACATAGACCATAAAGTATTTTTACATCACTTATCCAATATTTAAAACACAATGCAGGGAACCTTCCATTATTGCCATACACGGCCGTTTTTGCTCTTTTTTGCGTATTTCTTTTCCTTTCTTCGAATAGATCAGTCTTAATACTGTTGATTGCTGACATTTGATGGAACAGAATTGAGATTCTGTTTTTAATAAATCACTTGTATTGTTCTATTTAATTTTTTTTACCGACCGGGTTTTTTCATACTACGCCGAGTTGCCAAAAAATTAATAATAACAGAAAATAAAAATTCGTTCATCTAATAAATTTGCATTACGTTTTCCGCTTATCCCCATGGTATGTACCACAGCCAGCCTGCTTTCGTAATAATTTACATGTCGAGATCGCGTGCGGCATGGTTCGTTAGCTTCGAGTATGCACACATACACATATTTTTTTACTAACCAACATATGCATAAATTCTACATTTTATACGTGTTAGACACATGCGTGTCAGTTTTAATCGATCATGAAAGGTAAGCAACCTCGACGACTGCCTGTCAAGGAAGGGTTTAATTATCTCGAGCTTTACCGTGCTTTGGTAGGGCACGATAAACCGTCTGTTCCGGCAATATTAAACTATACGTCAGTTGTTAAGTCAGTGGCCTTTGGGCAGATTGGAAACACAGACCTCAGCCAACTCGAATTTGAGTAACGTGGTGACGTGCGCTCTAAACCCTTTCAATTGAAAGCAGACCGTTATGAATGACCACTCGGGTAAAACCGCGGTTTACAGCTAGTAAAAAATAGAATAAAACTAGTTTTAATAGACAACTTAGATTAAAATGTGTATGTGATATACAAAATTGAACTCAATCCATTTTCATCACACTGCAAGGTCTCTCTGCAATCGAAGTGGGTTTTGAACGTACTTCACCACTTAGCCAATTGCGTAATGGCGGAGGCATGTGGTTTCAAACTGCCTAATGGCCACTAAGATGGCTTAATGACTGTCATGTAATGGCTACCAGCCGGATCTGCTCTTAGGAACCCAGATAAGTCAGCCTATGGTCTACGTTGCTTGATTTGGCATTCGCGATAATTAAATTAATTAAAAATTAAAATTCGTTTATGTCAGGCCTGTTAACTCATACATGCTTTCAATCAATCAAATATAAATAAATTCAAATACCAATAAAATTATATACAAATAAAATGAGATACCAAATGAAATGTAATACAAATACAAATTAAATTAAATACAATATTATTACATATACAATAATACACTTCTGGACACATCTATTGGCCCACCTTGCATTTTCAGTTTCGTTTGGTCCTAGCTAAAATTTTATATTAGGTCGAGCAAAAAGTTTTTATGCAGTTTTGAACCTGGAACATTCATAATTTCATTCAATAGTCTTTTTTTGAATTTCGAACACAGAATTTAAAGAAGCAGAAGACAATTTGGAGCCTGTTCGTTGATATCCAACAATCGAATACTAAGAAAACTTGATTTTATTGGTTTACTTGGATTTAATTCTTGAAAGTGTGATTTTTCTCTTTGGTTTTGCAACAAACATTACTTATTCTTAACATTAAAGTGAAGTTCTATCAATAATCTATGGACACTTCGCCTGAAGTCGTCGCCCAAGCTGTGGCACTTATCCAGGCCGGACACAGCCAAAGAAATGTGAGTGCTCAACTTAATTTAAGTCGATCTGCGGTCCGAAATGTTTATCGGAGGTACCTAGAGACTGGCGGCTTTGTTCGTCGCCAAGGAAGGCCACGATTTCGGGTCACAACTGAAAGGCAGGATCGATTCATCGTGACGACCAGCTTGAGAAATCGTCACCTTACCTCCATTGAGATACAAAACTAACTTCGTGACTTCCACGGAGTATCTGTGAGCGCTCGAACTGTTCGGAGAAGGTTAAAAGAACGCGATATGGTACCACACAAGCCAGCTAATGGCCCCAAACTAACGCGAGCCCACCGAACAGCGCGCCTTCATTTCGCGCGCACTCATTTAAATTGGACTCAGCAGCATTGGAGCCGTGTACTCTTTTCTGATGAGTCTAAAATTGTGTTACATGGCAATGATGGAAGGAAGAAGGTCTACCGACGTAAGGGAGAGCGTTTCGCACAATGCTGCTTTGAAGAGAGGGTTGCTTATGGCGGTGGCTCATGGACTGTCTGGGGCGGTATATCCGCGAGCGGTAAAACTCAACTTGAGGTGTTACGGGACCACGGCTGCCAACATTAAATGCTGAAAGGTACATTCGTGAGTGCTTAGAACCTCACGTGATGCCATACGCAGACTATGTGGGCCCAAATTTCCTTTTTATGCATGATAATGCAAGAGCCCATACGGCCGGCATCGACAGGGAATATCTTCGGGATGTGAACATCACAGTTATGGACTGGCCAGCAAGAAGCCCAGACATGAACCCCATTGAGCACATGTGGGACGAGCTAAAAAGACGTGTTAGGGCTCGTCAGCCAGTTGCCCAGACGATGCAGGAGTTGAAAACTGCCATAGAAGAGGAATGGGGGAGGATCCCTCAAAATTTCATAGAGCGGTTGATAAACTCTATGCCTAATCGTATGAGAGCTGTGGTAGATGCCCATGGAGGCAACACGCGTTATTAAATTAAACTTTTATTTGATAAAAAATGTTTTTTATTCAAAAATCAACTGCCTTAATCAAGGCGCATACCCGACTTGTTAGGCGTAGCTCCATGTCGTGTGGTATTCTGAATTCAAATTTAAAACAATATGATCGAAAAAGATGGTAAAATGTATCAGGTTTAAACTGCATCAATAGGTTTTGTTCAATCTAGCAATCATATTTCGGTAGGGGCCATCGAAACCTAAACTCTAAGGTGGGCCAATAGATGTGTCCAGAAGTGTATAATACTGCTCACCAAATATACAACTTATCATGTTGGGTAGTACCTATGCAAGATGAATACCCGAGATCAGGTAACAGCTCGGTATACGTATAAAGCTAGTTAGATGTGTATTTTATAAGAATACTAGCTTATGACCGCGATTTCGTACGCGGGTATCCCGGTATCTTGTGAGAATTTACAATAATCTTACTTAGCGAATACCTACGCCATAATAGTTACCTGTGCGCCAAATTTCAACCTGCACCGTCCAGTGGTTAGAGCTGTGCGTTCATAGATCAGTCAGTAACGGTTGCTTTTTATATATGCAGATAATGTAATTTTCTTATATGTTGCAATTCTTATATTTTCAACGAACTCCCACCGAGTTCGTTGAAAATATACAAGACAAGCCTGGTAGTCGCATGACTAGCAATAACCACTTTGACTTCGAAGTTGTGGGTTCGATCCCCGCACAAGACAAATATTTGTGTGCATGAACATGTTTGTTTGTCTTGGTCTGGGCGTTTTCTATGTATTATATGAATGTATTTACAAAAAGAAAATGTATTTAAGTACAAGCATTGCTTAGTTTGGAACTAGATGACAGTGTGTCATGACACACATTTTAGACATATCTAGGAATCTTTAATAAAATAAAAAAAGAAATAAATAAATCAAAATAAAATCATATCTTTTCCCGATGAAAACAGTTCACGAGATGGACATAAAACTGTATAAAATTACAATAAACACAAAAACGGTTGAAATATTACATGACGTGTGCACGTGATGCGGTTACAGAATGATTTGTATGGGAGGCCGATCATGGCCCCGGAAGTGGGGGGATGACGGCCGTGGAGACACATAACTGGGTTGTAGTGAAAAGTATTTAATAAATATTAACATAGGAGTGATGTTTGAAAATTTCAATCTTTAAATCGACATTGGGGTGATATTGGATAATTTCAAACTTTCAATCGACACTCACGCGATTTGAGTCCTTAAACTCCATGTAAAATTTTGCAAGTGCGATACCTGAAGCTTTGCTCTGTGCTTTATGATGCGAAACGCATTATTTTGTACTAGGTAGGTTCTTTAAGGTTGATTCCTTTCTTTCACCAGAGCCTCGTTAGTCAGTCAGCAGGGTGCACCACGTATAGGTGAGGTTGGCTTTGGTTCAAAGATGTTGATAAACCCATTACACTACAAAAATTTAAGATAATTTCTGTTATCTTAAAAACTGTCTCCTTAATATGCATTTTTTTTTTTTTGTTTTGTACTATTACCATTTTTTGCCCGGGGTAAAACTTAAAATTTAAAAAGGAATGCCATTCGAAGTTAGAGGAAAATTGAAGGTCCATTTCCCTCTAACTTCGAATTCTTCTAATTCCAATGGCAACCCCCAATGAAGGGGCGATAAAATTTGATGTGCAAGAGTTAATTAAGCTTTCATTAATGGATTGGTGGTGAGATGAGGATAGTTGGGAAGTTTCGTATAAATCATACCTTCTAAAGACCTTTCTTACCAGTTTCTAGTTACTGAATAACTAACCTGGCAAGTTTTCATAGCTGAAGTTTGAACGGTTACATCACATATGCAAATTATTGACGCTGAAAACTTGTAATGTCGATGGAATAACTTAATTAGTTCCACGTATGAAACTTACTATTGAAAATTTAATTTTATCTATACAATAAAAACTTATCGATAAAAGAATTGAGGTAGCGGAGGTAAAGCTTTTAAAATGTTTTTTTGTTTATTTTTGTTTCTTTCCCTGCTGCAAATCTAGAGTTACTTGAGTGAAAAAATATTTTTTCTCTACATCCACGACGAGTCAAAAACTGTGTTATATATATGACTGTTTATTAAACCCCATATATTTGTAATAACTCATAAAGTTGATAATGTTGAAAAAATACTCTGTAGTTGTTGAAGTGAAGTGAAATGTGCTAAAAATGGCCATTCTCAAATTTCGTTGCCACAACTACATGATTCATTTTTTCATCACATTTGTAAGTTATAAAAATACTATGAGGCATAATAAAAACAGTTTAACACAGTTTTTTGATTTGATATGTAATTAGCCAATAATATCTTTTTTACTCGAACAGGGGCGCCGACTCCGTGGGTGCTTGGGGGCCTCGAGCATCCATGAGAAATAAACAGCGGGATTTTTCATTACCTGACGTCCCGTTTAGCGCAGTGGTTTAGAGCGCCAGTTGAGACGCAAAGGTCGCGGATTCGATTCCCGCACCAACACAAATGTTTGTTGATGAAACAGAGCCACAAACAGCCTGAGTGTTTGTGGGTCTCACATGAGCATGAGCGCCCATGAGATTTTCTAAAAGCCAACGCTCCTGTACTCGAGTGACGCTTTGCAGCAAACTCCATACTTTTGCGTTTGCAATACAATTTAAAGTTTTTTACTTAATTACTCCACATGACACAGTGACCCAAAGTGCTTGCTCTTGTCAGTTGTTGACATCAAGCTGTCTTGTGCAATCTCTTGCCAGTTATTGACATCAAGCTCACACCGATCAGCCTCCACTCTGTCGCTCCACGATATTTTGGTCGACCGATAGGACGCCATCCTACAGGTCGACCACTATATACTCTCCTGACGCTCCAATCACTTCCCATCCATTCGACATGGCCAAGCCAGCGATGTTATTGGACTAAAGTTTTTACAATACCATAATACTGTTAACAAACAGTTTCTATCTAACTCTATCTATATCTATACCAACCTTAGAAAACTAAACCCCTGCCCCAAAGAGTTATCCCTCGCTAGACTCTCGACTAAATTAAAAAAAAAGGACACAGCGGTTCGCCGTATGTAATACTGTGGTCGCTGGATTAATGGCGTCTTTTATCTTTTTGAGAGATTAGACAGGGACAGACTATATTGCGTCTGGCGTTGCTCTGTTGCAGATTAATATCAGTTAGCTTGTATGTCTATTTATTTTTATATTATGCCAATGTCAGACAAGCGTACAGCTCAGCTAATGGAAAATATACAGTCGCTTGCAATATACCAGTGGTTCTAAACTTTTCACGTGAATACGTTTAAAATTGCTTCCAAATTGCCTCCCGGCAATTTAAAACAACAAATGATAACAAAATCGGGGGATACAGTTTGGTGTTACAGCTACATCTATCATCTCCATCCAAAATTCAATCACACCACTGGATAGATGAAGGATCAAATAATTTATTGCGCTAAGGACTATGGAACATCGCGTGTAGGGGGGGAGCGCTCCCATTTTGAGATAATTTTAGTGCATATAACGTATTCACGTACAACACACGGGTGGCTGTGTAATGGACATGTCCATTACACATCCACACTCCACTTTTTTTGTCCGGGGACTGTTACGAGATTTTTTCGATGCCGATCCGTTGCCAGCCTATAATCTCCTTCCTTTCTTCCTTGTTGGTGATCTCACTCACTCGCAGGAACACAACAACCCTCAAGGGAATTGTTATTTGGCTGCGGTATTCTGTGAGATGGAGGTATTTCACCAGTCTGGCAGCTTAAAAATGTAAACAATTTATTGACAAAAAACAAAAAATATGTACAACACATTTGCCTGATATACATGAGAACGTTTGAAATATATGTCGTTTATTAGACTTATCTTTTTTTTTAACCAGTTTTATGTACCCACACTAGACTAGTCTGTGTTCTGCGTACTGATACGAATGTGCTGAACATTGGCCTCGGTGTGCAGAAAATAAATAGTAATAGGTACTTTTTAAAAGCTCAAAAATTTATTATTTAAATCACAAAACAGCAAAAGTCGAAACCTTTATAATCTCCACCGCACGGCATTCACGCGTTCATATTATGTTTCCGGGCGCACAATACGCGATCATATCAGGGTTGCCAGCGTAAATAACGCCTGAAATATGGCCGCCATTATTTGTGGCAACACTGACCCGCTTCTGATAACATAGGTAGCACACTGAAGCGTGATATTTCAATGTTGTGCTGTAACGGTGGTAATTAATAGTGCCTTTCTCTAGTAATACAAAAAAAATGTATGTTGGCTCGTGTTTAGTAATGTATGTTGCTGTCTTTTACCAACTACACGTGTGCCAGCCAGATGGTCGAATGGCTAGCCATTTGACATTTGACCAATGAGTACTTTTACTTTGAAGTCGTGGTTTCGATCCCCGCACAAGACAAACATTTTGTGTGCATGAACTGTTTGTCTTAGTCTGGGTGTTTTCTATGTATTATAAGTATGTATTTACAAAAAATATATATTTATGTACATTTGTCAGTTGTCTATTACGCATAGTACAAGCTGTGCGCTTAAGTTGGGATTAGATGGCGCTGTGTAAATTCCCTAACTAAGCAAAGCTTATCTATGGGTACTAGATAACTGATATTATACTTATATATATATTTTTTGTAAACATAGCAAACACCCAGACCAAGACAAATAGACATGTTCATGCACACAAATATTTTCCTTGCGCAGGGATAGAACCCACGACCTCGGAATTAAAGTGGTCATGGCTAACCATTCGACCATAGGGCTCGTCAATAAACTCAAGCTATTCTACGAAAGGACACTACTTTTTTTCAGCGTAAAAAATAACACGTTTTATCAAATTACTTCAGACGCAAACATAAGTAACTATGTAAAGTGGATGTAACCACCCAACCGTTTACCTAATGAAAAATAATCTCTTAAATAAATTACGTACACCACAAAATACGAAACATGAAAGCATACTTCTATATTTCTACCAAAAAATACTAAATTCCTGTTACCAAAGAACAAAGCATCTTGGTAAGAAAAGTGCATGTCATCTTATGAAAGTAATTGGGATCTATCCAACCACAATATACAAGAAAACAGTAACATAATATTTTCTAACAAACATTTTAAATTGACGAGCTCGGTCGTCGAATGGTTAGCAATGGCCACTTTGACTCCGAGGTTACGGGTTCGAGGCCCGCACAAGACAAATATTTGTGTGCATGAACATGTTTGTTTGTTTTGGTCTGGCTGTTTTCAGATTAGATGTATGTATTTACAAAAAAAAATGTGTTTAACTATAATATCAGTTATCTAGTACCCATAATACAAGCTTTATTTAGTTTGGGACTAGATGGCCGTGTGTAATTTGTCCAGGAATATTTATCTATTAAAAAAAAATCGAACTTGTCGCTTCCATATATAATATGACGTACGTAAGACAACTTACTTGACGGTTTAATTGACTGTCTATAATAAGTTTTGTACATTTAAAGCATGTCTTTGTTGTTTTTATTGGGTGTACATATTTTTTTGACATGACATAACGTCTTATAAGTCCATGAACGCCGGCTGCACGCACGAAAAAGCATGACTCGTTGTCACGTTACCCTTGAGCCGAGCGTGCAAGCGAAAGCGCGGAATAAGCGATAGAGAGCCACGATCGGCCTAAGCGTTCGGCTTGTAACGCATCTATCACTCTTTCACTCTATCGGTCGATGTTTTCTTGGCATGTCACACATAAAATTATACACAGTATTAAATATATATATATATATATATATATGTATAAAATTATACAGTTACAGATAACCAACTTTTTTTACTCCTGTAGTACTTACGGAACTCTATACGAAGCAAATACTGTCAATTACGTAAATATATATTATGAGACGACCACTCCTTGCCGTTCTCTGAAATCAACACAATGCTACGAAGCTATGAATATTTTATTTGGCGCCGCATGCAAGACACCCCCATTCATGCTGAGTGCAAACTACCTAAAATTATTAACAATTGACTCAGATATTCTTGTCGGGAAACCCGAATAGTCTCGATATCAAACAGAATTTTTTATTAGAGCAAGTGTTTGGAGCATAAACTAGTTTATGCTAGACGAGCTCGGTGGCGTAGCAGTCAACGACGCGGCTTCGACACCAACGCTCGTGGGTTCGATTTCCACACATGACAAACATTTGTGTGCATGAACATGTCTGTTTGTCTTGGTCTGGGTGTTTTCTATCTACTATATAAAAATAAGTCGGGTTTTCCTTCCTGACGCTATAACTCCAGAACGCACGAACCGATTTCCACGGTTTTGCATTCGTTGGAAAGGTCTCGGGCTCCGTGAGGTTTATAGCAAAGAAAATTCTGGAAAAATTTGAAAAGAAAAGCGGGAAAATCTTTTTTCACATACAGCGCCATCTCTAAGGAAATGGATGGAAACGAAAAGATTGAGCCACAGCGAAGCGTGGTCGGGCCGCTAGTGTATCATAAGTATGTATTTACAAAAAAAAATGTATTTACGTATGTTTATCAGTTGTCTAGTACCCATAACACAAGCTTCGCTTACTTTGGGCTAGATGGCGCTGTGTAATTTGTGTGACAATATTTATTTATTTATGCGATAAAAAGAAATTCACTGCATGGGTACACACTCGTTGATGATGCTCTCTCTTAAGATCAATTAATCTAGACAAGTTAAATTAAAATTAGTAAGTTGTCTGACGTGAGCTTTATTAATATCACAAAAGAACTATTTTTGTATTGGTAGCAAGCGTTAACCAAGCACACAATTTTCTTTTCTTTCTATCTTTTTTCTTTTTTTTATATATGAGAAACGACATGCTCGTTTGTCCCTCTCTCATATAATGGTTGGGTCCACTGGTGGAAAGCAATCACCACCGCACATGGAGATCATCAACACCAAGGGGTCGGCGATCTGTTGCCGGCCTACTCTTTCCTTCCTTTCTTTCTAGTGATCGCATTCATTCGCAGAAACACAATAATCCTCAAGAGAATTGTTATTTTATGACGAGCTCGGTGGCGTAGCGGTCAATGACGCGGCTTCGACACCAATGCTCGTGGGTTCGATTCCCACACAGGACAAACATTTGTGTGCATGAACATGTCTGTTTGTCTTGGTCTGGGTGTTTTCTATGTATAATAAGTATGTATTTACAAAAAAAATGTATTTACGTATGTTTATCAGTTGTCTAGTACCCATAACACAAGCTTCGCTTACTTTGGGGCTAGATGGCGCTGTGTAATTTGTCTGACAATATTTATTATTATATTATTATTATTATTATATGCGATGTTATTCTGTGAGGTGGAGGTACTTACACAGCCGGGCAGCATACTTTCACGCTATACCCTACCTCTCTTGCCAAAGCCTCTTTCGCTAGTCGGTAGGATGCATTACGTGCAAGTGAGGTTGATGTCTGGAAAAATGCGGTATTCTGTGGGGTGTAAGTGGTTCATCAACACCTTTGAACCAAAGCCAACTTCACCTGCACGCGGTGCACCCTGCTGACTGACAAACGAAGCTCTGGCGAAAAGAGAGGTAGGGAGCGTAATTGTAAGCTACCCGACTGGGGAAAGTACCTCCACCTTACAGAATACCGCAGCCAAATAACAATTCCCTTGAGGGTTGTTGTGTTCCTGCGAGTCGCCAGAAAGGAAGGAGATGCTGCGTTGGCAGCGGGGGTGGCGGCGCGCGAGCGATATTTTATGTTGCGAGCGTTAATATGGCTACGGCAACCGCTTCACATCAGGCGGGCCGTATGCTTGTCTGCCACCCGACGTAGTATAAAAAAAAAAAAAAAAAAAAAGGTACTTCCCTAGTCGGGCAGCTTAAAAATACGCTATACCCTACCTCTCATTTCGTCAGAGCCTCGTTTGTCAATCAGCAGGATGCACTACATGCAGGTGAGGCTGGCTTTGGTTCAAAGATGTTGATGAACCTCTTACACCCACAAATGTAGTAGCCGACTAATTCAAAGGGTATCACGTTCAAAGTGTTTACACGAAACTGTCCTACTGTTTGATATGTTTAGTTTGAATATCTTAGCTATAGTACTATTACTTACACTGTGGCTATAGTGTCCCTACACACGGCTTTTTACTTAATTAAAAGTTTCGCGGTGCAGATGTTCGGTGTCCCGGCTCCCCTCACTCGCCCTCTCCGGTGCCCCCGGTGCCCGGGTCTTTGTTCCGTCGTATTAGGTCTTTGTACTGGGTTTTCATTATACTTAAAACACAATGTATTTGCTTTTTTTTTACATTTCTTTACTACATTTTTTAGTATTATGGAAAAAACATGCCTTGGTTGGCTTTGGAAAAAACTTGTAATTTATATTTGATATAGACACCAATTCCACTTATCTTGGGAAACTATGAATGGGAAAGCCTATAAATTTGGAAGCTTTTATGTAATTTGTCATGTTTATGTTTTAAGTTTTATTTATACATTGTATTTGACTGCGTATTCATAATATAAATAGCCAATATTTACGAGTTGTTTAACCTTAATTAATAACAGTTATGCTATAAGTAGAAAAATTAGAAAAGATATTAATTATATTTTCCAAATCATTATTAAGCCATATAAATTTCTTACAGCTAGAGATAGGCAAAATGCCATTTGTGATAAATTCCCAATGAGTGAGAAATCGTAGTGGCTACGGTAACCGCTTCACATCAGGCGGGTCGTACGCTTGTCTACCAGTCCACGAAAAAAAATGAGTACATATAAATGCTTAGTTTTTGGACATAAAAAGGTAATTTATATGTCATCGTCAAGGTCATCAACCCTTATTCATCCCACTGCTGGGATACGGGCCTCCCCTCAATCGAAGGCGTTTAGAGGATACTCTACCACGCTGCTCATCTGCGGGTTGTCGGAAGTCATTATTTTCAAGGCGCCAAAAAGAAGGAATTGCTGCGTTGTCACCGGGGGTTGGAGGCACGCGAGCGATATTTCATTACTACGGTAACCGGTTCGCATCAGGCGGGTCGGATGCTTGTCGGCCACCCGACGTAGTATTTTTTATCGGGTGGCAGACATACGTAACATAAAAGTGAATAACTTTATACACGTACTCGTAATGAGTTCAAAAGTCCATGAAACGAAATTCAGACCAATTAACAATGAGTGCACTGTAATCTGGTCTTCAAAAACAGATGATTTAGGGAAATCCCGGAAGGAGCCGAACGATGGCAGTAATTAAAAAAACAAAACCACTTCAAGTTTCGACGGAACAGAATTCTTGAGGAAATTAATTTCCACTTGAGCAAATTTCTCGTGTTTTTATTTACTGAAACCCTGATTATTGTTGAAATTAATTTGCCGCAACAAATTTGCCAGTTTTTCAAAGTTTTCAAGTAGATCGTAATTTGAAATATTTGATTGCGAGCAGAGGTGGGCAAAATGCCGGGCATTTCCGATAAATTCCTAACAAGTACATATAAATTGCATTGTTCATGCTCGATGGCGTCCTTGTCAGTATATTCAAGCACGCAAGTTAAGTAACGTCGACCGTAGCCTGTCAATGGATGGGTTTATTTATCTTGAGTTCCTCCGTGCTTCGGAGGACATGTTAAGCCGTCAGTCCCGGCTGTTGTCATTATAGATGACAGTCGTTAAGTCAGTAGTCTTTAGGCGTCTTGAAAACAATGGCCTTCGCCAACTCGCAGTTGACCAGCGTGGCGGAATATGCTCTAAACCCTATAGAATGAGGGGAGACCCGTATCCCAGTAGTGGGATAAAAAAGGGTTGATGCTGAGGTTGGGAAACCAGGAAGTAGAATTCTTTACTACGTATAACGTAGCATATTATATGCTACGTTATACGTAGCAAAGAATACCGTAGCACTTGCTACGAGTATACTACGGCGTAGATCATAAAATCCGTGGAAGAAAACCTCTCCGGAACCCCACATTTCACGACCATGTGCTAGGCTCCAATGTGTGAGCATGAATTTCAGGCAGGGTGCACCAAGAGCAGGGCATTGGCTCATAGGTGATGATGATCCAATTACACCCCACCTGACTGCCAGACGTTTCGACCAGGTTGCACCGGCCGTGGTCACAGGCTGACTGTCTCAGCGGTAGGTAGGGGGTAGATGAAGATTCATCAACCTCGACAATGGAGTCAGAATGATACCGCTGAAACAGTCAGTCTGCGACCACGGCCGGTGCAACCTGGTCGAAACGTCAGCCAATAATAAAAGTTATATATCAAATATTAATTTCTTTGTATAAATAAACAAAAAATCAATAAAACACATTGAATACCTATTATTATTAATTAAAATAGTTCATTCAAATTTTAGTTCATCATTGACTAAATATTGAATGAAGACGTGGAACTTATTTTTTTTTTTTTTCACTTTTTTAACATCTTGTGACAACTTCTATACCTTAACATACTTATTAGCAATTACAAATACGCTTAGAAACTTTGCTAAAAATCAATACAGCTCAATCTCCAATTTAAAACTCATACTTAACTGCGAGCAAGTTATCGTAACTTGGCGTAACTTAGCCACAATTAACATAACGAGCCACTTTAGAACTTATTCAGTATCTTCTTTGTCTATTGAACTCTGAAAGTAGTCCAATTTAAACGTTTCAGATTTCAGATTGTTCATCGCCATTTCACCGTCTTAAGGAATAATCACATTACTACACAATGGTTTCAAGTATTTACAGAAATATATAACTTTCTTCAAAATTAGGTCAATTCTCTTTATTTATAATTCTCAATGTTTAGGCAGTTACCCATTAAATTTTAAGCTTTGATAGAGTATGATTATTAATCAGAAGAAATTAGTAGGAGTAAGAAGCTTTTGGAATTAGGTTTGACTTGGGAAAGTACCTCCATCTGTAAGATAACCTGTAAAAATCCTTTCGCATTTTCTTGAATAAATCCATTCTGTAGTTTGTTAGAAAAACTTAGACAGATAAAAATCAAAGATTTAGTACTATATTATAAGATTTGATTAAGTTAGAGAGCATTTTGTTAGCTAACTGTGTTGAATTTATATATTTTCCGAGCAACAAGCAAATATCATCTCACTTAACTTTAAATGATACTGTCTAAAGTGTTAGTGTATAAACTTAGTTACTTACAGTCTAGCCAACTTACCTCGTCATTTCACCAGATAAGCAAGTAGCGTGGAGAAAATGCTTTTACGCTGTGGGATTATTAAGATATTCTTCTCTGTGTTAGTGTACAGTTTACTTAAAGAACTTATAAATACGGTCAAGTATGCTTAGTACAATAAAAACAAGGTATGACCTAAATTAATCAAACGGAGATCTTTGTTTTTTTATACTATGTAGAGTGGCAGACAAGCATACGGTCTGCCTGTTGCAAAGCTGTTACTGTAGCCGTACAAACGCTCGCAACATCAAAAATCGTTCGCGCGCCATCACCCCCACTGTCAACACCGCAGCTGCTTCCTTCCTGGTGACCTCACTCACTCGCAGGAACTCAACAACCCTCAAGGAAATTGTTATTTGACTGCGGTCTTCTAGGAGATGGAGGTACAAATCAAATCAAATACATTTCTTAGCCATGTACATAAATTACATATAACTCGTCGTTTTTATTTTTAGCATATTTGGAACTTAAAACAAGGTTAATTTAAATATGATATATATAACTGTAAATATCCTGGCGATGAATGCCGTTTCTTGCTATTGTGCACTTTGTTTAATACCAAACATAATGCTTGAAGGGTTTGCTACTTTTGACATATATTCGTTCGCACTGTAGAACGGGTTTACTTCAAAAATCTTTTTAGTTTCGTTTCGTTTCAATTTGGTAGGTAGTAAATCAGCAATATACAGACGTAGTAGATTGTATATTTTTATTACTGGTACTTCTTCAGTCGAGCAGCTTACAAATACGCTAAGCCCTACATCCCACCAATTTATCAGCCCAAATGTCCAGACGCGACCGTCCTCTCTCTATCATGCCGAACAAATTATTGAACAAGTGAAACTTTCAGCCACATTATGCCATTTATTTATTTTTATTTCTACAATAAAATATATATTTGACAAATAAAATCCCACATAAATGTCCAATTATATAATTTTATTGCCGCTAAACCCCGTAGCCGCGAAATGTCTGCGGTGGCCCTGACGCTTATAGCCGTTCTTAATGGCTTTATATATATTTAGTTTCAAAAAGGTAATAAGTAAATTTTGGAATATAAGTAGCTGGCAATTTGAACTACTCTATCTACTTTGCGTACTTCCGCCACCAATTAGTTCATGGAAACTAATGCCGGCCAGCACCCACCCTCTACCGTCTACACGCCAGTCGGATGCATCTACTAACGGTAGTGGGTGGGTGCCGGCCGGTAATAGTTTGCATAAACTAACTGGTATCGAAAGCACCGCTACCGTAGCCATATTAACCCTCGCAACATAAAACATCGCTCGCGTGCCGCCACCCTCGCTGCCGACGCAGCATCTCCTTCCTTTCTGGTGACCTCACTCACTCGCAGGAATACAACAACCCTCAATGGAATTGCTATTTGGCTGCGGTATTCCGTGAGTTGGAGGTACATTCCCCAGTCGGGTAGCTTACAATTACTCTCCCTACCTCTCTTTTCGCCAGAGCTTCGTTTGTCCGTCAGCAGGGTGCACCGCGTGCAGGTGAAGTTGACTTTGGTTCAAAGATGTTGATGAACCACTTACACCCCAAATTTGAATTTCACAAAATAACACCTGAATCAATTAACTATTTAAGTAGCTCATCACTATCGTTAGAGCCAAAGCCAATCTGGCTTGTCCGTGTTGCATCATACGGACCAGCAACCTTGCAGATTGCAGTCAAATATCGGTGCCTTCCTACGAGTGAGGGAGTTTATCAGACATTAGGAGATGTTGTCTTAGCGTGCAAGGAATATTCTATATTTTGCAAGCGTCTCATGAAATTTTAACGTTAAAATACGTAATTATGGATAACTTTGCCTGACTCTGTATACGTATGTAAAGAAGGAGTTGCTGCTTGAAGGATATTATTTCATGTAGCGAGCGTTTATATGGCTAGGGCAACCGCTTTGCATAAAGCGGTCATATGCTTGTCTGCCACCCGACGTAGTATAAAAAAAAACCGGACAAGTGCGAGTCGGACTCGCCCACCGTTCCGTAGGTACGTAGTATCATTATTAAATTTGATATTTTTCATTATAAATAAGAAATAATGCGTCGAAAAAAATAAATAAAATATATTTTGCAATGTGTACATCAAGCCCATAACGATGTTACTTGCCAAATTTCATAGTTATAGGTCAACGGGAAGTACCCTATAGGTTTTGATTCCCTTGAGTCAAAACCTAAACTTCCCGTGTCGAAATATGCGTTTTTTGCTGAATAAACGGCCGTAACTTTTTTCTACGTAAACTTAGCAGTTTGATTTTTTTTTAACTTCATGGGACCGAAGACCTGAGTATACAGTTCAAATTTCAGCTTGATACCTCCACGCATTCTCGACATAGAAATTCTTGACAGACAGACAGACGGACAACAAAGTGATCTTATAAGGGTTCCGTTTTTCCTTTTGAGGTTCGGAACCCTAAAAACCGATAACTTTTATAAAAAATACAAATAAATAATAATAAATATTACTAGACAATTTACACAGCGCCATCTAGTCCCAAAATCTAGTCCATTTTTTTTGTAAATACATACTTATAATACATAGAAAACGCCCAGACCAAGACAAACAGACATGTTCATGTGCATAAATGTTTGTCTTGTGCGGGAAACGAACCCGCCACCTCGGAGTCAAAGTGGCCATTGCTAACCATTCGACCACCGAGCTCGTCGTATTTAACTGCATTCTGCAAATAAAGATGATTTGATTTACATCAGGTGAGGAGTAAGATTTGATTTACGTATACATGATTATTATATATTCTTTATTGCACATAAATTATTATAACAATGTTACATCAAAAGTGTACAAAGGTGAGCTAATCTCTACAAGAGATCTCTTCCAGCCGACCCTATATGACAATAAGAGCAATAGCCAAATTAGAAGAACAATTTTGGGGTGTAAGTGATTCATCAACATCTTTGAACCAAAGCCAACTTCACGCGGTGCACCCTGCTGACTCACAAACAGAGCTCTGGCGAAAAGAAAGGTAATTGTAAGCTACCCGACCCGGGGAATCTACCTCCACCTCACAGAATACCGCAGCCAAATAACAATTTCTTTGAGGGTTGTTGTGTTCCTGCGAGTGACTGAGGTCACTAGAAAGGAAGGAAATGCTGCATTGGCGCCAGCGATATTTTATGTTGCGAGCGTTAATACGGCTACGGCAGCCGCTTCACATCAGGCGGGCCGTATGCCTGTCTGCCACCCGACGTTGTATAAAAAAACGGACAACTTATGTACCTAACTCTATTCTGCAAATAAAGATGATTTGATTTACATCAGGCGAGGCGTATACATGATTACCATCTTAGTAATTTAAAACACACATTTCTTTCGAAGTGTACAGTTACACAAGTATCTGTAGACTATCTAGTGATTTACAGACCGTAAAGGGCAAGGCAGTATTTTCAGTAGTGTGTCCTTGACGGCTATTACGTAAACCGGAAAGCACGTGCCCGGCAGGCTCTAACGTAGAAAGCTTTAATGTATCTAATATTTACGACTACTGACTTTATTTCTGACCTTATTCTGTATATAACTACTATAAAGGTGAAAGTGTGGGATGGTTAGTTGTACACTCATCACATATTCATTTCTTTTCGTTCTTACATGATCGTATATCTCCAAATTCTATATATATATATTTATTTTTTAAAATTAAATGCGACTTCATTTCATCAATCGGTAACTTAATTATCAAATTAAATTATTCACTAAATTAAATATATTTAATTATTGACATAATAATTAAGTTACAGATTGATGAAATGAAGTCGCATTTCCCTTTTAAAAAGTAAAATATTGATAAATTAAATTACAGTAGTAACATTTTGACTATTGACGACCTTATGTTTTTGAAATTAGTCGAAAACACAAGGTTCAAGTCGATGGTTTGAACTGACACTCACAACATAATTTCAGCCGGCCAGAGCTCTTCTTCATTAATCAAATGCCCCTCTTCATAAACAAACAACATAACATCTTTATGGTTCGTAAACATCATAAAATTAACGATTTGAAACGGCAGCCGTCGATTGCATTGCATTCATTATCTGCGCCGTGAGTCTACAGCAATTTAATTAAATCGCTCTCCGATGCAATTAACAGGGATATATAATTTATTTTGTTGACGGGTTATGTAAATAATTTGGAAATTAAGTGTGTTAACGATAATTTTATGCGATGACGATCAGTTTATTAATGATAAACAACAATAAATATCGCTAGACAAATTAGTTCCAAACTAAGCGAGGCTTGTACTATGGGTACTAGATAACTGAGGGGCAATTCTCGTAATTAAAATGTAGTCAAAATTCAGTTCCGATCCAGTCTCGATCTCACAAATGTCAAATTTGGTATTCTCGTATCAGATTTTGGAACTTCAAAGTTTAAGTGGCATTATATCGGAATATGACTGAGAATTAAACAAACTAAGAATGTTACATTGTCAACTAAAAGAATTGATAATAATTAATTAATTAAATCAAGTATATAATTTTAATCAATTCACAATTCAATCTCGATTCGGTCAACTTTCAATCTGCGATCGTAGAAAAATTACGAGAATTGGCCTTCTGGTATTATACTTAAATATATATATTTTTTGTAATTGCATACATATAGTACAAAGAAAACATCAAGACCAAGGCAAACAAACGGAGATGTTTCGTGCACCCAAATATTTGTCATTTCTTTAACTATATTCATTGTAAGCTCCAAGGCATCCGTTGTTTTACCCCCAGGACTGCAGTAAACATCATAATTACAACCTTTGTGGTCACTTTGGTCACCGCTGTTAATCCTAGCTACACAGAAGAAACAGTGGTGGGAACGTGTGGTTGGCTCCCGTCCTGTTAATCTGCAGTAGTAACACGTCTATAATGCGCATGATCTAAGATCTCAGTATATGATTTTTACCTCAAACAACAATATATCTTAGGAACGCGATGAAGCTATTGGCAGGCTAATATTTAGTGATTACAGAGGTAATAGGGCGGGCGCACACGTTACACTAGCGGCTTAATACAATTATGTAGACAGCTATTATTAGCTCGATCGATAGCCAGTCGAGCACCGGCCTTACAGTGTGCGCCGGTTAGCACTACTTTAATAATAGTTACACTCCGCTGAACTAAAAGGTAATTTTATATTTAAACTTAGTTTCACAAAATGTGGACTATATTTTGTGGTGAAAGCTATTCATTCTATAAGTAGCTATATAAATTTTTGAGATAAGAATGTTGACTTTTGAGTCAATGAATGATTCGAAATGTTCCTGCGTTGTTAAGTCTCCAAATCGATTTGAAGCAATATATATATATATATATATATTGACGTGAATACGTCATTAAATTTGCTACCATACCGAGGTAACCCAAAAAATCTAATGATTACAAAGTCGTGGGATACAGTTTGGCGTTGTATTTTCGAATCTATTCTCTACATCCAAAATTCAATCACACCACTGGATAGATGAAGGATCAAACAATTTATTACGCCAAGTAAGGACTATTGAACATAACGTCCGCCGTGTCCACGACACAGCCATATGCCATTTTTTTTTTGTTGTTGGAGAATTTGATATATCCTTCATCATGTGTGCACACAACAATTTAAAAGATTACATGTGTATAAAAATAATTCACAAAGTCGGTTTGTTACATATTAGAGCCGCCGCCATCATGGTTAACCGAAGAATCAGTTTTTCCCGAACGCTACGCACTGGCCAGTACTTTTCATAGTTCTATGTTTGAACATTTAAAAGTTAATAGAAATACAAGAGAGTCTAAAAATAATAGAAGATTATCGGGCAACTCAGAGCGGGATGCTCCGATGCGCATTTAGTTATCCAATAATCTTCTATTATTTTTTTCGAGTCTCTTATTCTTCTACTTACTTTTAAATATTAAAACATGCAAATGTATAAACTATTGGCCAGTCCGTAGCGTTCGACAAACACCCTACACAGTACCGTATACAAATTTATAGGCTGGTTCTTCGGTCCCCTTCACAATTCGGTGTGTATTGTGAAGGGTTCATGCCGAACGCTATACCAACGCTATAGATACATATAGAACGCTATACCCAACCCTATACCGAGAATTTGTCTAGACTGGACGTCCAGCTTCATTGGAGGTACTCGGATCGATATTATTACTTATATGAAATTGTACAAACGTATTCCATCATCATCATCAGGTCATTTTAGTCTCCACTACAAGAGCACGACCCTCTCTCGCCCGTCCCTGACAGAAGGAGGATTCGGCCTACACTCCCCACGCTGGCCAGACGGGTTGGGGAGGCCTGATCGATGTTTTGTAATGTATTTCCCTTAGTCGCCTGAGTAAATTTCAGACCAACCGGTCGAACGTTGGTAGACGAACGGCCTAAATGTCCAAATCGAGTTGGAGCAATTTTTTTGACCTCATGACGTCTTCTAAATCGATGAACGCCGGCTGCACGCACGAATATGCATGACTCATTGTCACGTTCCGACTGAGCCGAGCAAGAGTGAGGAACATGCGATAGAGAAGCACTATCGGCCTGAGCGTTCGGACGCATCTATCTCTCTTCCACTCCATCGGCCAATGTTATGATGTTATCGCGTAAAATTATCGTCCATAAACCGACTTGACAGACAACCAATATTTTTTGTAATTTATTGTACTTTACTCGGCGGGCGGGAACTGCACTAAATAATATATTTTTAGAGTAGTATTATTTGGTTTTCATAGAACATTTGACTTCATATGCAGTACCTCTTTTTCGCCAGAGCTTTATCTGCTAGTTGCCTGGCTGCACCACATGCAGATGTGAAAATGATGGTGAGCTACTTACACCCCAAATGTAAAGTCTGTTGGAAACAAACCGATTTGCCGAACACAATAATTATATTTGAATTACATGTACAGTCAAGATCAAAGTTTTTTGATCTTTTTTCCCTCTGCCGAGGTTTACCCAGAAGAATACATGAAAGAGTTATTACACGATCAGTAATGCGTGAATAAGACCTGTGGTATCGCAACCGTCCATAGGTTCCAATGACTGCTTACCATCAGCCAGCTCATATTCTTGCATGTAAGCCATCTAAGTGGTATATTTTTTATTTCTATACTCATTTCATACAGCCGTAATAAGTAAATAAATAATAAATAAATATTTCTGGACAATTTACACAACGCCATCTAGTCCCAAATTAAGTGCAAAGTACTATGGGTAGAAGACGACTAATAAATGTACTTAAATACATTTTCTTTTTGTAAATAAATAATAGGTAGGGGAAAAAGTCTTTTCGCATTATAGTATGTATGAACTTGTAATAAAATCTCTTTGGTTATACCATTTGTATCTAGCAGGTTTTGATATCTATAAAAAGTATCACTTCCCCCTCCCGCGCTTCTGCGAGACGGTCGAACTAAACTGTCTGTGCGATTTAATATTGCAAATTAAATAATTTTATTAATTTGTTTCGTAAAGTGTGTGGACATTTCGGTGAATTTTGGTGATCTCATCTGAATTTATCATTTTCGCTTTAAATTTCGATCTTATTTAGGTTTTATTTGTAAATAAGTAAATACAGTGATTATTATTCGCAAACTAGTAGGTATACTAAAAAAAAAAATATTTTTGTGCTTCTTGACTGCAGCTGCATCAATTGTAAAACAGGTTTGGCCCGTTAAAGGTACGTAATAATTTCATATTTTATTATTCTATTAGTGTTTTTTATTGGTATTAATATTAGTACAACAAAGTCTCTCAGTGTTGTCACTTTATAAATTTACCCCTGAATCGGGGAAAATTTTATTTTGATAGGTAATAGTTTTATTCCTGCTAACTCGTAACATAAATAAAATGTCTAGTAATACCGATGATCCTGGTGGCACGACACCAATTTTTGGCCGTAGTAATTTGACACCGCGATCTCCGCCGGCAACTAATGCTAAGAGAACATTAGGTGATATATCGCCAAGCCATTTATCACCCGATGAAAAGCGATTACAGCGGTCAGCAAGCACAGATAATATAGACAACTTACACAATTTAAGCCTTAGCACCTCAGCTGAAATTGTTGATCCAAATATTGATTATGTAGAATTTGTTCGCGAATCCTCTGAATGTCTGGCAAAAATTAATGAAATAATTATCGGGCAGACCTCGCGAATTGGCGTTGCAAATAAATCGACAATAATGGGCATGACCCAACGAGTTACCTCACTGATATCTATGCTAGCCATAAAGTCAGCCACGGCGGAAAAACACCTCGCTATTTCGGAAAAAAAGCTCGCTCTTGTCGAACGAGATTTATTAGCACTAAAATTAGATGCAAAAAATAACCCCGTTGCGCCTATAACTAAGGCTAGCGAGTCGTACGCCGAAAAACTGAAACTTCGCTTGCCAAAACAAATTAAGCCGGTTCAAACTCGCGAGCCAGTGCCCTGCGTCGTAGCCTATCCAACTGAAGAACGATCGGCGGAATTCACAACATCCGAAGCGACTAAGGAGGCACTTATGAAAGCCATTAAGCCATCCGATGATGGCTTTCAAATTGTAGGGGTCAAGAAAACTGCGAAATCCGGTGTAGTAGTACGCGTTTCCAATGACGCTCAAATTAAAAAGCTGCAGTCAATTGAAAGCATTAAATCGGTTGGACTTAAGCTCGAAAAGCCCAAAGGACGCCGCCCGCGTATTATTATAAAAGATATTCCGGACACAATGGACGACACAAAATTTTTAGCCGCGTTATATAATCAGAATATAAAGGACGAATTAAAAATTACATTTTCGGATTACCTAAAAGACATAAAAATCGTGCGTCGTCGTCCTACTGCCTACGGCAGGAAGTGGATGGGAGTCGAAATCTCCCCGGAAATACGCAAACACCTTATTTCGACAAAAGATAAGATTTTTATAGATTTTGCCACATGTAGATTCGTGGACGATATAGAAGTCGTGCGTTGCTTAAAATGCCAGCAATATGGGCATGTCAGTAAATACTGCTCTGCGAATAACCCCACCTGCGCTCATTGCGCCGAAGCACACGACTCACGGGAATGTCTGAAGAAGTCTGAAGCAGACTTCAAACCTACATGCGCAGCTTGTAGGCGTCAAAAAAAGACTGCTGACCACAAGATCGGGTCAGAGTCTTGTCCCACATACGCAGCTCGGTTAGAGTTCAATATTTTAAATACTACCTATGGATAACGTCGTAATTGCACAACTAAATCTACACAACGACAAAATTGCAACGTCCGAGTTAGATAAGCTCGTTGCGGACTATAAGCTCGACCTTGTTT
Organism: Hypsopygia costalis; assembly: GCA_937001555.2. Lineage (NCBI taxonomy): Eukaryota > Metazoa > Arthropoda > Insecta > Lepidoptera > Pyralidae > Hypsopygia > Hypsopygia costalis. Next base: position 19,265,146 of record OW443350.2, on the reverse strand, counting down.
TAGTTCAAGAGCAGTACCAAAGATCGCAATTAAACAGTAAATTTATACAACTTAATAACAAGTCGCGCGCGGGTATATATGCGCCAAGAGGCGGATTTACTATAACATCAATCAATCACCTAATGTCCACTCACTGTGCGGTAGCTGAAGTAACATCTCCATATTTGAGAGTATTTGTAGTCAGTTGTTATTTTCAATTTTCTGACCCTGTGGATTCGCATTTGTATCACCTACGAAGAGTGTTGCATGCTCTTACCGGTCATAAGGTTATTATAGCGGCAGACGTAAATGCATCATCACCATTATGGCACGGCAAGTTGAGAGCGACCGATGCCGACAGACGCTCTGCTGTTGAAGAGTTCATTGCTGAAATGCATCTTCATATTCACAATACCCCTGAAGCACCACCTACTTTTAGTAGCCCTATGGGCGAGTCTTTTATTGACGTCACACTTTCTAGTGCAGACGTCCGAATACAAAACTGGCGCGTTCTTCCTGAAGCTTCTTGTAGTGATCACCGTCTGATCGTATGTGAATTCTCCCCAGTTGTTGAAAGCTTACATCGGCAACAGTTAATAGGTTTTCAATATAAAACTAAGAATGCCGACTGGGCAAGCTTTGCTTCACTTTTCGCTTCCCGCGCTAAAGATTTTACTCGTAGTGAACTTACAGTCACAGAAAGTGTTGAAATTATGTCTGACACATTCGTGTATTGCGCTGACGTTGCATTAGGCCGAAAACCTATAGTTAATAACAGACGATGCGATTGGTGGAATGATACCCTTGTTAGGTTGCGTAGGAATTTCCGTGCCGCTAGACGTAAGATTTCAAAATTAAAGAGACGTAACATCGAGGGAGAAATTTATCAAACAGCTCTAAGTGACTTGCGTATTGCTAGATCTCATTATCGCGCTGCTGTTGAAAAATCCAAAGGTAATTTATTAAAACGTATTGTAGAAAGATTAAATAGTGAGGGCCCGTGGTCTCCCCTATATAACGAATTTAAAGCAAATAGGCGTATTGATCAGGCATACGTATCCAATATAAAATTTAATAATTCACATACCCTTGGTGTAGAAGAGACCGCTGAGACAATTCTGCATGCGTTAATTCCTGATGATTGTGCCGATAGTGACAGTGACTACCATCGTGAGGTTAGGAGCGCGGCGGATATGTGCCCTTCCACTCCAATATCAAATGTACCGTCGATGGATGAATTTATGTCTATTGTTAAAGCTTTGCCTACAAATAAAGCCTCCGGTGATGATAAGATTTCGAATAGAATGATTAAAGAAGCTTGTAAAGTAGCCGCTGAACCTATCTTAACAATACTTACTCGGTGTATTGTAGAAGGTCATTTCCCTGGCATTTTGCGAAGTGGTGTTATAAAAATAATACCAAAAGGCGGTGATAAACCACCGGACGATCCGAAGTCCTACCGTCCTATTACTCTGCTACCGTCGTTGGGTAAGCTGCTTGAGCGCTTGGTTGTGCCACGGTTGCTGCCCGGTGGCCCGCAATTTCATAAAAATCAGTACGGCTTCACCATTGGCAAGTCTACTGTTGATGCTGCGCTCGCAGTGCGCAAAGTTGTTGAACTCTCGGAGAGCAAGTATGTTGTAGCTATTTTCTTAGATATCTCAGGTGCCTTTGATAATGCTTGGTGGCCAATGTTGTTGCTGAAACTTAAGGTGAGAGGTTGCCCTAGCAATATCTACTCTCTCATTCGATCGTACTTTTTGAATGGTACAACTAAATTAAAACTTGGCCATTATGTTGCTTCAAAGGTGCTCACGCAGGGCTGCCCCCAGGGCTCAGTGTTGGGACCGTATCTCTGGAATATCGGTTTTGATGATTTTTTTAGCCTACCCTTACCGGAAGGGTGCTCGTTAACTGGTTACGCTGACGATGGTCTCTTATTAATCAATGCTAATTCAAGATCTAGCATAGAGAAACTAGCCAACACTAGCCTAGGCCTAATTTCAGATTGGGGTTATCGTAATCGTCTCGATTTTGCGCCACATAAAACATATCAACTCTTGCTTAAGGGAAATTTACAGGTTTCACCGCGATTTCATTTTAATGGAGTATCTGTTGCTAATAGGGGTTCGGTTTGTTACTTAGGTTTGCTTTTGGACAGAAATTTTAATTATATTGAGCACATGAAGCAAGTAGGTGAAAAAGCAAAAAAGAATTTCTATGCCTTAACACGAATTTCTACCTCTACGTGGGGATTAACTTTCAAAACGTTAAAAACTATTTATACCGCCACATACTTAGGCTGTGTTACGTACGGTTCACCTGCGTGGGCAGATAGGGCTACTATAGGTGCAGCACGTCGTAAATTGCTACAAAGCCAGCGCCTTGCTCTGATATTTTTATGTAAGTCGTATAGAACTGTAAGCACCGAGGCACTACCCGTGCTAGCAGGTGTGTTACCGGTAGACTTAGAAGTACAACGCCGCGCTTCAATGTACTATACATCTAAAAATATGGTCCCTGATTTCTTGAAAACGCGTGATCGTGAAAAAATAGTTAGACTGTTCAAACCTATTAATGAAGTATTTGAAACATTGCTGTCTGAATGGCAGGAAAGGTGGGAAACTTCTACCAAAGGACGCCACTTGTATCTGTTCTTTCAATCGGTAAGAGATAGATTAAAGAAAAAGTGGTTAGAAGTAGACCACCCCGTTGCGCAATTTTTAACTGGACATGGCAATTTTAAAGCTAAACTCTTTTCGTTTAAATTAGTGCCGTCGCCCTTATGCGAATGTTCTACTGCTAATTCTGAATTCGATCAAACAGCACACCATGTTCTCTGGGAGTGTGATCTTTGGCAGCGGGAGCGGGATGACATGTTGAATTCATTGCAAGTTGCATCCGGGGTAGTATACTATTCAGATTTGGTAGCAACAAGGGAGAATTACCAAGCGTTCAGACGATTTTGCAATTCATATTATTGGAATCGATGTGTTAGGTAACAACTCAATGTTTTAGGTCCCTAATAGTGTTAGAAACTTAAAATCCGTGGTGCACGGCAGTTGAGCTTCACTTGACTAGCCATCTCTTTAGGCTTTTAATGCCTTATTTGCCATATTGCTGTCTCTCACATTGCTAAGAGGGGAAGTCAAATTCCAAAAGCTTCCTACTCCTTCTAATTTCTTCTGATTAAATTCGTTGTGAGTTCCAAGGCAGCCGTAGTTTTACCCCTGGGACTGCAATGGACTTCATTGTTCATTGCCTTTTTTGGCGGTCGCCGCTGTTAATCCTGGCTACACAGGAGATACAGTGGTGGGAATGTGTGGTGGGCCCCCGTCCCAAAAAAAAATCTATAAAAAGTTTAAATTTTAAAAAAGATAATTCCAAATTCAAATTAGGTAAATGTGTGATTTTCATTTGTTTTTTTTACTGTCAAGATGAGTGAATCTAATGAAGAAATTCGATACATTTTAAAATTTTACTACAAAAAAGGTAAAAATTCAACGCAAGCTGCGAAAAAAATTTGTGATTATTATGGACCTAGTGCAGTGTCTGTGAGAGTAGCACAAATTTGGTTTAGGCGTTTTCAATCCGGAAATTTTGATGTCAAAGATGCACGTCGCTCTGGTCGCCCTGTTACGGATAAAATGGATGCCATTTCTGAAAAAGTGGAGCAAGATCGGCATATCAGTAGTTACGACGTAGCTGAAGAACTAAGAATTGACCACATAACAGTTTTGGCGCATAAAAAGGTCGTGGTCAAAGACCGGCCAGGCTTCAGAGACTCTGGCGAAACCCGGGTTAACCCGCAACAAGGTGATGCTGTGTGTATGGTGGGATTGGAAGGGAAGATATTCATTATGAGCTGTTACCGCCAGGCAGGACTATCGATTCTGAACTCTACTGTGAACAACTGATGAGATTAAAGCTAAAAGTTGAGAGAAAGCGGCCGGAATTAATTAATAGAAGGGGTGTGATTTTTCATCATGATAACGCTAAACCTCACACATCTTTAGCCACTCAGCAAAAATTAAGAGAGTTTGACTGGGAGGTGTTAATGCATCCGCCGTATAGTCCTGACCTTGCACCTTCTGATTTCCACCTGTTTCGGTCTCTTAAGAATTCTTTAGGCAATGTCAGGTTAACATCACGAGAAGACTGCCAAAACCACTTGTCGCGGTTTTTTGAACAGAAGTCCCAAAATTTCTATAGTAATGGGATCATGTCTCTACCTACAAGATGACAAAAAGTTATCGAACATAATGGCACCTACATACTTTAGTTAAATGTAAATAAACTTTATTAAAAAATGTTTTGAATTTTCATATAAAATACGAAAAGACTTTTTCCCCGACCTAATACTTATATATAGAAAATACCCAGACCAAGACAAATAGACACGTTCAAGCACACAAATGTTTGTCTTGTGCGGAGAACGAACCCGCAACCTCGCAGTCAAAGTAGCCGTTGCTAGCCATTCGACCACCGGGGTCGACTATAATAATATCTAAAGTAAATCAAACAATCTCGATCTCCTTTCAAGTTAACGAAACTCAACTATAATTAAATCTTAACCTCTCCGAGTCTACAATTAGTCGGAATTGTTTGTCTCTGGTGCGAGTTAGTCTTAGTTTTAGTTGGCTAAGTTAAGTGTATTATTATAGAACGCTATTGCTTTACTGTTTTGTGAACAAGTCGACTATTGACTTACTATTCCCGCAACTTTGTTCAGTACGGTAAGTTTGCAATAATCAAATATCAGACTCTGACTGTACACGAGGACCCACTAATCCATAGACAGAGTAAGCTATAGACAAATTGATAGTTACCATAGCAATCATACTACAAAAAAACTTACCCCATCATCATGTAAGAAAATGAGACAGAGTCAGGGTCGACAACGCGCCACGTGATACCTCTGGTGTTACAGGCGTTCTACGGTAACCGCTTTCCATCAGGTGGGCCGTATGCTTGTTAGCCACCTTAGTGGTGTAAAAAAAATAACAGATTGACACGATTTTTTTCGCGTCGCATGCTGGTTGTTCCTATGAAAAGCACAATAATGTGCGAAACAATTATATGACAGCGCTGTGTAAAATCTACGCTATATAGGATGAAAAAATTCGACGCAGAACCAAGGTATCGGGCACCTATATATCCTAACTCATTTTGTAATCACTTCCCATCAGCCGGCCGTATGGTTATTTGACACCGTTAAGGTATAAATAAAAGAAAACTCATTTCATTTCGTATTAAGGTCCCCAAAATTTATTCATTGTCGCAGACGTCTCCAAGTTTACCTTATTATTTCTCTTACATTTTTATATAAGAATTCCGATTTTTATATAAGATATTCCCAGAATAAACATTCCAAATCATTATCATTTAAATGAAAAAAATATTAATATTCAATAACTCGGGAAATCACCAACAGGCTGGCTGTTTTTCTTTTACCCTTTTTTGGTTGATCGAAAAAGTCATTAGTGCTCGACAGTTACATTATATTATGACGAAAGAGAATAAAGATATTTGTTTGCACTATACACAATTACATAGATATACGTTGCACAGTATATAGAAAATATATACATATAAGATATGTAAAGTTGATACTGTTGATTGTTGGCACTTGGTGGAACATTATTATGATAATGTTATAATAAAACACTTGTACTGTTCCACTTAATTATATTTAATTTTACCGACCGGTTTCGCCGCTAAGGCATTATCAAGGTAAACAAACAAAATGTTTTGTAGAAACACAAATACCATCTGTTTACCTTGATAATGCCTTAGCGGCGAAACCGGTCGGTAAAATTGAATATAATTAAGTGGAACAGTATGTACAAGTGTTTTATTATAACATTATAAGTTAGGTGTTGTTTTCGTCGTCACTCCTTATTCTTCCTACTGCTGCGATACTTCCCCTCTATCGAAAGGGGAGTATACTCCACCACGCTTCTCAGTGCGGAGGCCAGTGTTTTCAAGCCACTTAAAGGACACTAACTTTGACTTAACAACTGTTATCTGGTGACTACAGCGGTACCGACGACTTAAAGTGCCCTCCGACACAAAGGAGCTCAAGGTAATCGGGCCGGGTCCCACCACACACATTCCTAGTACTGTGTCTCCTGTGTAGCCAGGAATAACAGCGGCGACCGCCAAAAAAGGCAATGAACAATGAAGTCCATTGTAGTCCCGGAGGTAAAACCACGGCTGCCTTGGATCTCACAACGAATTTAATCAGAAGAATTTAGTAGGAAGCTTTTGGAATTTGACTTCCCCTCTTAGCAATGTGAGAGTCAGCAATATGGAAAATTAGGCATTAAAAGCCTAATGAGATGGCTAGACAAGTGACGCTCAACTGCCGTGCACCACGGATTTTAAGTATCAAAGACTATTACCTAAAACATTGAGTTGTTACCTAACACATCGATTCCAATAATATGAATTGCAAAATCGTCTGAACACTTGGTAATTCTCCCTTGTTGCTACCAAATCTGATTAGTATACTACCCCGGATGCAACTTGCAATGAATTCCATATGTCATCCCGCTCCTGGTGACAAAGATCACACTCCCAGAGACATGGTGTGCTGTTTGTTCGAATAAATAATTCGAAGTACAACATTTGCATATGGGCGACGGCACTAATTTAAACGAAATGAGTTTAGCCTTAAAATTACCATGGCCAGTCAAAATATATCATAAATAAAACAGACCTCTCATAGTAACGTTATGAAAGGTTTTTAGACCTAGAAATGTCTTAAAAGCTAGCCTACTTAAACCCTAGCATCTAATATATATAAAAACTAGCTGACAAGTCAGACGTTGTCCTGTCTAAACCTTACCCAGTATACCCAGAATATCCCACCAAAGTTTCTTTGCAATCGATTGAGCGGTAAACGAATGCATAAAGGTCATACAGACAAACATTCATCTAATTTATATAAAAATGTTGAACAAATATGCGCGCTCGGTTTGTACTCTCCCGCAAATATTGAATTGGAATTGAAGTAGATCTAAATTATTATTCTGTCAGCGCCATGTCTGCAGCTGGGGAAGCCCGCTCAATTAATAATTGAATTGATCGCGAATAAACGAGTGCCTTTTTCTTAATGGGAATGGTTATCGAGAAGGCTGTACATAAATTGAATTGCTATCGTCATACTGGAGGAATTCGTTTAATCCAGCCGGCTGGGGCTGGAATGTGATGCGTATTGTCTTGTGGACGCCCGCAGGGTTAATATCGCGAACTTTGGACGTGCTTATGGAGATTAGACGTGAATTTCAAGAGTCGTTTGGGTTTGGGGTAATAAGTTGAGAGATTTTTGTTGTGCGTATGTCTTTTAATGTGTTTTAGGATCTATTATTATTTAGTTATTTCGGCCAACTTGCCAGAATATTATAAATATTTGGTAAAAATGGAAAAATATCCCACCTAGGTGGGGGAGGTGAATTTTTACATTTTCAAAAAATATTTATAGCATTTTAGGATCATTTTAAGTAAACAAGCGCGTCGGCGAAAGTAATATTATTATTTTTATATGAGGGCAAACGAGCATGTGGGTTACCTGATGGCAAGCAATCACCACCACCATCAGGATCAGCAACACCATGGGATCGCCCATCCGTTGCCAGCCTTCTTTTCTCATTTTCTACTCCTTCCTTTCTTTCTTTCTGTTATCAGCCCTCAATGAAATTATTTCGGTGCGGTATTCTGTGAGTTGGAGGTACTTCACCCGTCGGGCAGCAAAAATATGCTATGCCCTACCTCATAGTGAGCCGCTTTGACTCTAAAGATCGTAGTGAGCCGCATAAACCCCAAAATGTTGTATAGGTGCTTTGTATGGAATTGCGTGCATCCGGAATTAAGATACATAAGTCAGTTTCTGAATTTCGGGACGGACTCTGGCTGTATAAGACCTACTTTAAAAGAAAAGAAAAAAACCAACACGTATATCGATACATGCGAGTAAGAACAAAAGACAAACAAGGAGTATAGGCGAATAAACAAAAAAGAAGGCTTAGGGAAAGGGAAAGGAAATGAAAGAAAATCTCGAACCAAAATTTTAATAGCCGCTTAGAAGCCCATGGGATAAAAGGAGAATGGAGAGAAAATGGTGAATAAAGAGACGAGCTCGGTGGTCGAATGGCTAGGAATGGCCATTTTGACTCCGTGGTCTCAAGTTCGATCCCCGCACAAGACAAATATTTGTAAGCATGAACATGTGTGTTTCTCTTTGTCTGGGTGTTTTCTATGTATAATATGTATGTATTTACAAAAAAATGTATTTATGTATAGTATTAGTTATCTAGTACCGATAGTACAAGCTTTGCTTACTTTGGAACAAGATGGCAGTATGTAATTTGTCCTACGAATATTTATTTATTATATTTAATTTGGTTTTAAAAAAATATATATATGATATCGCTGATACGGTCTGATATTTTATATATTTATTTAAATCGCTCCAATATTAAATATTTGCATTCATTTTGGTAAATACTGCCAGCAAACAATTCTTAGTATTTCAATTTTGGCCGTTATTGCATTGGCAGCGTTCCGGCGACCGCAATTATTCCTGCGGCGGTAATGGGATGTAAATATGTAGATTATAACTGTGCAGCTGTACTGCGTTTGACGTTGCAATTTGGAATTATTTTTAGTTTTATCGTTTTTAACCACGACAGATTCTTATTGAAATTTTCGCCGATATTTGTAAATGCTTGCAAAAGAAGTATACATATATCACCAACATAAAAGAGTGACACTCTCGATCTCTAGCAAGAACCATAAGGAGAGGTAGGGCATAGCGTATTTTCTAAGCTGCCCGACTAGACTGGGGAAGTACCACCTCACAGAATACCCGCAGCCAAATTACAATTCCTGTTGTTGTATTCCTGCGAGTGAGTGAGGTCACCAGAAAGAAAGAAAGGAAGGAGTATAGGCTGGCAACGAATCGGCGACCCCTTAGTGTTGCTGGTCTCCATGGGTGGTGGTGATTTTTTTATACCACTAAAGTGGCAAACAAGCATACGGCCCGCCTGATGAAAAGCAGTCATCGTAGCCTATGAGCGCCTGTAACACCTGGGGCATCACACGCGCGTTGCCGACCCTGTGATTGTTTTTCATCAGGTGATCCACATGCACGTTTGCCCCTCTCATATAGAAGAAAAAACCTTAGGTTCAAGAGCATGCCCAACTTAATTGTTAAAATAACCGCTAAACCCAAGACAATACTTATAGCGCATAATCTCAGGTCTGTGGTACATATTAATTCCATGCTTAAAGCAAATTTTTCTTCCTTTTTATCTGTCTATAACCAGTCCTGACTAGAGGATTATTTTTACTTTTTTTAATATTAATTCAATATTTTTTTATACCGATAAAGTGGCAAACAAGCATACTGATACTTCAAATTTAATGAAATATGATGATAAGTATAGTTTAGTTTACAATGGTTGAAGAAAGTATCAAAACTCCTTGAATAAATATAATAGCTGACAATTGTTCGTAGCAAATAAATGATCAAATAAAAAAAAATACATCGGTTACACCAAAGTAGGTAAAGTGTCCGAAACTGTTTCCAATTACAAATTCTAGTCACTGCAGGCATTAATGATTGAAGTGATGGTAAGGTGATGGACAGATGCTCAAATATAGTTACAAATACCAGTACATACTACATAATTAAACCGCGAAATTATGCAAAAAATTAAAAATATTTCGCACTACTAACTGAGTCGCGATTCGATTTTATTAACCGCAATGTTGCCATATCGCAATTTAATTAATTCCCAACAATTATTTTTTTAAATTTCTTCTGTGCTGAGTGCCAAAATTCTAGACACAACAAAAATATCTGTAGTGATTACACGAAAAGAACTTTCGTGAAATGTCTCCTACAACTCTGCATGCAAACGAGCTCGATCAATACAAAACCGTATGCAACTCATTCAAAACAAGTGACAACGAAAAAATCCACATTTCACGAGACGAGAAAACAGGGTGGGGACGTGACAAATGTTCAGATTGACGTGAAATGGATTTTTGAATAGCGCCGCCATGTTGGATCGACCACTCGACCGGACCGATCCGGTTTGAGGCAGTTAGGAACCGGTTGAAAGCGGGCGGTGGGTGTGCAAAATGTGTTAAACCTTGATTGTATTTAACGGTAGGCAGTTTCGAATTAGGTTTTCTGTCGTCTTTGTGTTCTTGGGTTTATATTTAATTGTGTTTGTGGTTATGATGTTAACTGCTTTTGTTTAGGGTGTTAAAGGCTTTAACATTAAGTCTCTAGAGTCTAAGCCGACCTCATCGGCATGTGATGTACTCTGCCGTCTAGCTAACGAGAAGGAGTCAATGTTTTTTATACTACGTCGGGTGGCAGACAAGAATACGGCCCGCCTGATGTGAAGCGGTTACCGTAGTCATATAAACGCTCGTAACATAAAATATTGCTTGCGCACAACCACCCCCGCTGCCATTACAGTATTTCCTTCCCTTCTGGTGACCTCACTCACTCGCAGGAACACAACAACCCTCAAGGGAATTGTTTCAAATTCCAAAAGCTTCTGATTAAATTTGTTGTCTTAACGTTTTGTCGCTCTATACGCGCCCTCCATTACACTTCCGATACGCATTTGACCATAACTTTATTTGCTATATGTCTAAGTCATACGTACTTGTCCAAACATTAATTTATTGACGAGTATCCGTCAACAAGACAAACGAGGGCAATCGCAGATGAAATGGAGCCTCCATTTGTTACAACCGCTCTGTATTCATTAATCTTAAATGGAAATTATTCACAACAAGGAAAACAAATAACATTCATCAATAATTTTTTAATCTATGTCGCGCGCGTCGAGTTGCAAACAAACATACAGCCCGCCTAATATAAAGCAGTTTCCACAGCCTAAGAATGCTTTTTGACAAGACAAAGCCGTTTTTCAGCTCGCCTGATGTAAAGCTGTTACTGTCGCATATAAACGCTAATACATCGCACAATGGCATCCCCTCATGTCTTGTGACTTCATTCACTTGCAGGAGATGTACTCCTCCTCATCTCAACAGATCCTCAAGGACAGACATAGAGAATAAGAAAAGGTGGTAATACAGATTGTATTGTCACTAAACTATACACATAGAAAACAGGTACAGTATCACATAGCACTAGAGGTAATCGAGGTATCGTTGCGCGTGACAGACTAATCAAACACGCAATTCAAGCAAGGTCGACCATAGCCTATACATGGATGAGTTTATTTACCTTGAGCTCGTCCGTGCTTTCGAGATCACATTAAGCTGTCGGTCTGAGCAGGTGTCATTAGATGACAATTGTCAACCCAGCGGCCCTACCGTCCAAGCTGAAGCCTATTACCATCGAATTATTTGAATGCGAAAACGAATCTACTGTTTATATTGTTGGTAATTAAGTTTAGCTCGGCTGATAGAACCCCTAGAGCTCTACCGGCTAAGCTGAAGATGTCTCTTAATAACTTTAACCGAAGACCAATTTTAGTTAGAAAAATCGATGGTATTGAGTTCCGGCTTCGGCGATAGGCCATTATGCTGCTTGAAACCATTGACTCTCTTCCATTGATGGAAGACCATTAGTGGGATATATATCGATTGCTGTAGTATAGCACAACTCAGGATTCTCTAACCTAATATATTGTTGTTACAGGCGCAGTTGGTGGAGATGGCGACGACAGCGACGACAAGGAAAAGGAAGAAGAAGCGGAACGCGAACGACAGGAGGCGATCCGCGAGGCCGAGGACAGACGTAAGGAGAAACATCGCAAGATGGAGGAGGAGCGGGAGAAGATGAGGCAGGAAATTAGGGACAAGGTCAGTATGATAGGTTTATAAAAGATCAAACTCAAGCGACAGGAGAGGAGACGTAAAAAGAAACACCGCAAGATGGAGGAGGAGAGAGAGAAGATGAGGCAGGAAATTAGGGACAAGGTCAGTATAATAGGTTTAGTAACACAATAGGAAGAGATCAAACGCAGGCGACAGGAGGGGAGAGGTAAGGAGAAATATTGCAAGATGAAAGAGGAGAGAGAGAATCAGGGACAAGCACTAGTATGCTAGGTTTATCACAAAGAGCTGAGGAGGTGAAACGCATGCAACAGGAGGAGAGTCGACAGGAGATATGCAGCAAAATGAAGGATTCAGAAAGAAACATGAGATAGGAAAATAGGTACAAGATCGGTTAACTTATAGGTTATATCTAAAGATCTAAGAAGTGATTACAAAGAAGAAAAACAAAATTTAGACTTTCTTGCTTCTACTTTCTTCGAAGACTATTTAGAAACTTTGGCTTCCATTGTAACCATAGTTTTAGCCTACGGTGCTTTTTATTAAAGAAAACTAAATTTCCAGAGTTTTTAATCGGTTACTGTTACATGTCACTATTTTTTTACTTCACGTGGTTAGCAAACATGCAGACTTGTACAACGACCAAGCATAAAAAATACGGTTCGATAAAAACTGCCGCTCGGCGTAGTATAAAAAAAAGTGGAAACACGTAAATCTTCTGTATCTATAAAATGCAACCGTTACTGACTGATCTATCAATGCACAGCTGAAACCACTGGACGGATCGGGTTGAAATTTGCCACTTAAGTAGCTATTATGACGTAGGCATCCGCTAAGAAAGGACTTTTGACAAATCCCACGGGATACCCACGGTAAGAGTGGGTATCCCGTGGGACAGTAGCTAGTCTGATTTAAATGAGATCTATGATTTAAAAAAATAACTGCATTTAGTTCAGGTAACTAAAGAGCCCGACCATTGACAATAGAACTTAAGAATAGAATAAAATAATAATACTACATTTGACATAATACATTAAATAAACTATAAAACAATGTACATGTCAAACTATCGGACACCACTGGGGACATGTCTGGCGCAGCAGTGCCGCCGCAAGGGCAGTCCCACCTAATTGCAATCATTCCCAGGACGATATTGCAGCTGTTCCACACCGTGATTTTGGAGATTTACATGCACGCCACAACCCGAGTCCTTTGTCGCCCTTCGGCTTGTACAATTTAAAAACGGATACGTCTCTATTCGTAATGCATCTAAGCCCATGCAAATTGCTCTCAAAACGAAATTACAAAGCCGATAGGCCTTCCCGTCGACAATTAAGCCGGCGGGACGCGAAATAGGTCAAGCGCCCTCTGAAGCCTCTTCACACGCCACGACGGGTAATTTGTTCGGCGCTCGAGGGTCGTTCACACGACACGACTGCGAGGTTTTATATTATTGAAGTGACGTGGAATTTTTCGTGTGTGGAGTACGGATGTCATGCGAAAATTTTGGTTTTTGCTGCAGTATTTTCTTTGGACAAGTCAACTGTGGAATATTTGAAAACAGGTTTCCTTTTGTAATTACTCTACGGCGTTTGTTTTCAAAGTATGTGCTAACGGGACGGGGTTCACTACACATTTCCACCACTGTGTCTCCTGTGCAGCCAGGATTAAACAGCGGTGACCGCCAGAAAAGGCAATGAACAGTGAAGTCCATTGCAATCCCGGGGGTAAAACTATGGCTGCCTTGGAATTCACAACTAATTTAATCAGAAATTAGTAATAGTAAGAAGCTTTTGGAATTTGCTTTTCCCTCTTAGTATTGTAAGATACATTAAAGTATGTGCTAAATAAAGTAAAAAATATCTTTTAAAATGTGGTAATTTGTGACGTAATGCAATGTCATGTTTTCTGATTGACGGAAGTCTTTACAAAATTTAAATTTACCTACACAGTATTAGCAAATAATAAAATTCTTATATCAAAACAAGAATTTCAATTTCGGAACGATATTTAATTTTGTGACTTTAAACAAGAAGTTAGGTAAGTCCATTTTCGAGTGTAAATTAATTTGTTTCGAAAAAAAAGTGCGGGTAACACCTTGTTCAAAAGAAGTTTTCTTACACATTGTTGTTCATAATCGCAAATCGCAGTAATGTAACATTTTTTTTTATCTTATAAATTACTACCTGACCCGGCAAACGTTGTTTTACCATATAAATTATTTTAGTAGAAAAAAAATAGACAACAATCTATTTTCAGACCTACTGAATATACATATAAAATTTCGTCAAAATCGGTCAAGCCATTTCGGAGGAGTATGGTAACTAAACTGTGACACGAGAATTTTATAATATTAGATTAGATAATCCGAATGGCACTAATTAAGTAGGGTTAGAAACTGGCAGCGTTAATTATGAACTTGTTAAAAATACACCTCTAAATACACCTCGCCAAAAGAGTTTTATTAAAACAACAAAAATCCCTTTCCAAATGCCTTTTAAAATTAACTTGTGAAGGGTATTAATCGCCACAAAGACCAAGAGCTATCTTCATTTAGCGAACAAAAGACTGCAAGGAACATTTCACTTATTTTTAATTAAAAAATCTTTTTAATCTCACAGAAACATCCGCGGAATGGCGCAGTGGGATCTTTGTCATGGAATTTTTGTGAATTGTTGAGATACCATAGTTTTTTGCTGGGTGTCGAAATACATATACGCGTAGGTATTCATAATATTAACTATTACGATATTCATATTCATTTATTCACAATGATTTTTAACCAGGGGTACATGCACATAGTGGTAAAAAACATGGATAATTATAATGTTACAAATCACCTTAGTGAGGCATTTCTCGATAGAATAATCAATATAAATGTAATAAAATTAAATAATTTAATTAATTAATGCTAACCAAATTAAATGTCAATTTGATTAAAATGTAATAAAATAATTGTCGAATATCAAAAAATGTAAGCAAAATTTACATTGCAAGCTGTATTCACTTTGCTCGTATACACCTTAATATACAGCATAATATGTCGCATAATATGTACATTGAAGGGCCACTCTAAATAATGTTGAAATATATTTTTAAAATCGGATAAATATTTTCGGAGATTACATCCTACAACACTCAAACAAATCTACAAATTTTCCCGCTTTACTATATTACTTCAAAAGTATGATAATATGCACTGACAGGAGCTCGATGACATCATTATGCATACCTTAACTCATTGAACTTGCAACACAAGTGACTTGAAGAATTTCTTATTACATATTAAGCAGGAATAACAACGCCGATCACCAAAAAAAGCGATGAAAAATGAAGTCCACTGCAGTCCCAGGGGTAGAACTACGGCTGCATTGGAACTGATAACGAACTTACCTGAAGAACTTAATAGGAATAGGAAGCACTTGCCATTTGACTTCTCCTCTTGACAATGTGAGAGACAGCAAATAAGACTTTAAAGGCCGAGAGGAAAGACTACTGAAGTAAAGCTCAACTGCCCACGATTTTTAAATATCTAACACTATTATGGATTTAAAAATAAATTGCAAAATAATTTTAAACGCTTGGTAATTCTCCCTTGTTGCCAACAAATCAGAATAGTATATTACCCCGGTGGCGATATTCAAGGAATTCAACATGTCGTTCTGCTCACGTCTCCAAAGATAACACTCCTAGAGACATGTTCTCTGCTATACGCTTGTGTATTGTTTGTTCAGATTCATGATTTGCGAACATTCGCATGAAAGCGACGGCACAAGTTTAAACGAAAAGAACTTAGCCTTAACTTTCCGTGCTCAGTAAAAAACATCGGGTCACCCAGTTACCTTTCTTTTACCAGAGCCACGTTTCAGCTAATAGACCATATGCTGGTGAGGTACAAGATGATGTTGAACGAATTACATCCCAAAACATGCAAAAATAATTCTTTTCAAGTGTAAATGACTCCAAGATAATAGACATCGACTCTAATATGAGTAAGCCATAATAGATTGCTAGATAATACATTCCGCAAGATATAAAGCGTCCTTTTCCAACTTTAGCACGAAATACTAAAAGCATGTTCTAAAATATTCAAACGTGACTCAATAAAATCGACAAAAACCAATACCGTTTAGAATTTACAACGAATACCAATACAAAAACGTTGTTTCGTGAAAATGAAAAATTCAATCCGAGTTACGCAACGGCACAACTATATATGTCTAAATACCTAGTTTTTACGAGGTAACGTCACGGCACGACCTCATATAAACCTTGAACTGGAAAAACCTCTTTTGCGTTACAATTTGGGCCGTCTTCGTGGGACTGGCAAATATGTTGGAGTTATAAATCAAGGGTTGGTGTATTGTCTATTTGCCTCAACTGTTGTCTCTCAACGGGTCGATTGGATAAGTTATTAGTACCTATTAGATATTTATAATAATGAAGTCGCGATTTATCCGCGTGGATTCATGAATAACCTTCTTTTCGGATGACAATATACGGCCTACGGCCCGTTACTGTGGCCGTACAAACGCTGGCAACATGAAATATATCTTGAGAGCTGCTACCACCGCTACCAACGCAGAAACATCTTCTTTCCTGGTGACCTCATTAACACCTTCGAGGGAATTGTTATTTGACTGCGGTATTCTGTGAGGTGGAGGTTCATCCCCAGTCGGGCAGCTTGTACATATAAATACGCCGCTCTGCCACTCTTTTACTAGAGCGTCTTTACTAGTCGGCAGGGTGCACCACGTATAGGTGAGGTTGGCTTTGGCTTTAAAGATCTGGGAGAGCTACTTGAGAGAGTACAGTCCAATTATCAGAAAGTTACAACTCTGTTAACAGATTATTAATATTTTTAGAACTACTAAGGTGGCAAACAAGTATACGACTTACTTTACGGAAAGCGGCAACCGCAGTCAATCAACGTTTGTAATAACATCCGTTGCCGATCCTGTAAAAATCTCTTCTAATTTGCAGTTTTCCTAAGGAACCCCCTTAAAAAAATCATAGACTCAGCGATTTAGGTTATATGTTAGTAGCTAATATATGAACCTTTCAGTTCCTTCTTTTATACGTAGATGTAAAACTGAACAATGTCCCAAGCGTTCGCGACATTACAGTTTCAGTACAGAGTTTTGCGTCTCGCAAATTGCCCCCAATTTCACCCTAAAGGGTTGCACTCTACGACTCTATGGAGGCTTGGTAGGCTTCAACGACCCTTAACATTTCCAACGTTATGTGCTTAATAATAAGGTCTACAACTACAGAAACTTTTAAGACTCGTAAAGCAGCGGTTTAACTGCAAGCGAGTAATAATAAACTAGTTAATAGTAACATTTTTTTTATTTGTCCCCGTTTGATATCATACTTGATAAATTATTCATCATCAGGTCCATTTTAGTCTCCACTACAAGAGCACGACCCTCTCTTGTCCGTCCAGACGGAAGGAGGATTTGGCCTATACTCCCCACGCTGGCCAAACGGGTTGGGGAGGTATTGGGTACGGGTTGGGGATAAATTATTAATTTCATGCAAAAGGCAATGAATAGAAGTTGTAATTGTGCATGTGCTTAAATTACTACTTAAACTACTTACTTAAGTCTACCGCGACTTCACCTCTTAGTTATAACTGTGTAATTTTGTGAGATTTGGAATAAATGTGTTTTTAGGGTTCCGTACCCAAAGGGTAAAAAGGAACCCTATTACTAAGGCTCCGCCGTCCGTCCGTCCGTCCGTCTGTCACCAGGCTGTATCTCATGAACCGTGATAATTAGTCAGTTGATATTTTCACAGATGATGTATTTCTGTTGCCTCTATAACAACAAATACTAAAAAAACAGAATAAAATAAATATTTAATAATTATAAACGTGATTTTTTTGCCGTTTTTATAGATAATAGTACGGAACCCTTCGTGTGCGATCCGATCGCACATGGCCGGTTTTTTTCTTTCTTACTTTCATAATCACCGACGCAATCCAAACCATACCTGTGCGTATGTTTGTTGTATTCATTTATCACAGCAAGTAGAAATAACGTAATTTGAGACAGTGGGTAATAAATAATTATTTATTATAATAATATTTATTATAATAAATATATTTTATTATAAAAATATTATTATAATAAATATTATAATAATATTTCTAACTGCCTCGCCGTAAGAAATCTGCTTGCAATTACTTTTATTCTACCGAGAACGACTTCGTTCGCGTGGAATCCATAATAATAAATTATTATTATTATTAATATAATTTTATTCATCCACTATAATTTTATGAAATTCACGCGGAAGAATTTAAGTTAGATCTTCAGCTAGATCGCTAGAAATGTCGTGCTGTAGTTTTAGTTTCGTGATGTGCATACAAAATATATAGACACACAAACTAATATTCTAAAGATAATTGTTTTGGCTTATATTACACTCATGCATACATTTTCATATATTTTTAAATTTCTCATTGTGCATACCTTCGCCAATTACAATATTTATTATATGTAATGATATTGTGATACTTCTTATTTGTTTGTGTCAAATATATCGATACAAACTTAAAACTTTTGGTATAAAAATAGTCATATCGTCAACACTAGCAGTCAAACCGCGGCTTTACAATATCGTAGAATAAGAATAAATCTCAACTCTTTTGTTAGTAGCAATAAGAGCGATATTTCCCGAGTCATAAAATATTATCGACAAGAGACTACTATTTTGATAGCACTTTGCGTATCCCTGAAAGTAAAAGTATTTTCCGTTCAACTGCACTTTGGTCATATATGGCTATGCTATCTTGAAAAAGGCTTTCCCTACGGATTATCTTATAAAATAAGCTATGACTGACAGAATGTCCTATAAACCTCTTTTATCTATTTATCTAAAGACCGAGATGCCTATACTTTCATAAGTATCTCGGTAATACATCTCAAGCAAGCGGAATTAGATATTACAATAAACAATGTTGACCGTGTGGTTTAGGGCAGACTAGAATAGAATCACTCCGTTTCTTCCCGTGGATGTCGTACAAGGCGACTAAGGGAAAAACATTATCAAATATCGATCAGGCCTCCCCAACCCTTCTGGCCAGCGTGGGGAGTGTAGGCTAAATCCTCCTTCCATCTAGGACGGACGAGAGAGGGTCGTGCTCCTATAGTGGAGACTAAAATGGACCTGATGATGAATAAACAATGTGCAATTTGAGATTATAAAACTCTGTGTTATGAATTCACAAAGCTATGTCGCATTTACTCTCTGATTTAAACATCTCTCATCACTTACTCATTTGCTGTGCAGTTCGCACTGCTTGCAACGTATTGCTGTTCTTAATAATAGACTTTTTATATTTGTGATAAAGTTCAAATTTAAAATGTTTAGTACCTAATACAATACGTGTCTGAACGATGTTTGCCGATGTCAACTATTCATTCGGAAGTACTCTGAATCGAATATTTGTATATACTATTATTTAAAGAGTGGCAGCTCTACTTAAGTAAACACTACGTGTCCCTACTTTCAGAAAATTACTTCTATATGGCGGCCTTATTCCGACGGAGAAACCCAAGTTTTTAACGTAACTTTCAGAGACAACAAGCTGGGATGTGTCCTAATCTGTAATTCAGCCTATTACAGCATCACTTTCTACATATTATAAAGTTCCCCGCTACTCTGAGTTTATATTTGTTCGGGCGAATCTCAAAAACTACTAGTATGAATAGGTTTTTTTTATACAATTTTCAGCAATAGAATAGATACTATCTAGGAAGGTTTATGAGTTATAATTTATTAACATTTTGCGATTATAAGCAACCTGTATGACCTAAGCAATAATAATTATATAATATTCAAGGCACATGAGCTTCCTACTCCTACTAATTTCTTGTAATTAAATTCGGTACGAGTTTCAAGTCAGCCGTAATGTTACCCCCGGGAATGCAGTGGACTTCATTGTATATATTTTTTGGTCAATTTGGTTGACGCTTTTATTCCTGGCTACCCAGGACACAGTGGGGGGAATGTGTGGTGGGCCTCGCCCCATGAATAATAACCTATATGCTACTTGTGTAGATATCTGACTTTAGAAATTAGTGCTATATGTATGTGCAAAGCCGAGACAGGCTGCTAGTATTTTAAATAAATGCGGCATTTCAAATCCTCTCTAATCCACGAACAAATACTTTTCAATTTCTCACGCTCAAGCAAAATCTGCGAACGAAGGAACGCGTCAGCAAGTTCAACCATAAAAATTATTGAGCGAAACAAAAAACCTTATTCGTTTCATTCGGGAATGGGCCATAAAACGATCTTCACGTAAACTCGTGTCACCGTCGTAAACCCGCGGTATAAAACATGTACAAGACCGTATATAACCTACGATGTTTGTCTACAAGATTAATCTCGGGACGTAAATGCAATCCGCTGATTGGCTCGGACAAACGCAAACATTCTATTGCTGGGGTGTTTGTGGACATCCTGTATACTGTAGGAATAATACTCTCCCAAACGTAGGGTACACCTTAATAATTGCTATAAGCTAGTGATGCATGCAGCATCGGATGTGTGTGCCGAATATTGAATTCAGCCGAAATTCGATGGGTAATGGATTTTTAAATCGAGTCAGGTTTTATACCATCTTGTAAGAAAATATTCACGAATACATGACTTATCCACATTTCTCGCTTCATATTGTATTATCTTATTTTTATTTTTATCGTTGTTTTTCGTAGCTAATGTAGTTTTGGATGTATAAAATTAGTTAAATTGTAAAAAATTGTGACTTATATATTGTTACAGCTTACAAGCAATAATGACATCGAGAAAAATGTCTAATTTCTAACTGTTTTAATGTAAAACAAATGAAAAAGACATTCGACGTTCGCCCAAAACTTGGCAATATGAACAAAGATTCGCCGAAGGCGAAATAGAAGCTGTCAAACTTTTTCTATTGCATATGTAATTTTTTTTTGTTTTTTAATTTTTCAATCACAGGAATCCGCAACATATACGAGCTCGATGCATCGCAAAGAATTGTGATTAGTGTCAGCCTAATCGCAATTCTTTCCGATGCGTTGCGCTCGTTTTTTCTACAATGCGACGTCGCATCGCAGTTGGCTGTATTCACCCTCATCACCTGAGCAATTCAAAGAGTGACTGTTCTGAAGTAGCACTATTAGCAAGACCATTAGAGCACTACTGCTTCTCAAACGGAGTCTAATAAAATTTGTGACTAAATGGGAACATCAAAGGCCGGCGCCGAAGTTGGGCGGAGCCGCACTGCGGGCGGAATATTTGATTAGCTCTAAAATATTGGTCAATAACTTTGAGTCGAGTTTGTGAAGTGTGAGCGATTTTATAATTAATTTTGCTTGCGTTTTAATTTATTTTATGTAGTTTAAGTGATTTACGTTCAGTTATAACTTGTGAATCATTGTTTTTTTTAAATATTTAAGGCAAGAGTTAATCATTTTATAACATGTCTACTTATGTGTAAATAAAAATTTTTAATTCTGTATTTTTCATTACAGTGTAATATTTCTTATAGAATATCAATACAAAAATGTGTTTGTTATATGTTATGTGTATTATACTATTGAGAATGAAGAATTGTCCATTTCATTTCAATTGGGTGTAATAAGTTTATTAGTTCGCGGTCATATAGGATGTTACATTTAAGAATAAACGCAGCGAGGGCAGCAGCGCGGAAGCTAATCCTTTTGATGCATCTATGTCTATAATATACTGGAATACGCGCATACGTTATCCGGGATAGAAAGCTAGTAGCAAATAAAGGATATGTGTTATGTAAACTTCGAAAACTGTGAATATGTGTGAATATATGTATAATATTTTTTTACAGAATAGTAAAAACAAAAAATACACTACGTTTATTCTATAGAATATGAAACATTCACTCTAATGTCATTTTACAATTTTAAAGTTAAAAATATTAGAATAATTGATCCCGTTTTTGGACCTAAAATTGAATATTTTAGCAGAAATTTTGTAAAATGAGTAAAAAGAATGGATTTTGCTTAATAATTTAATATGTTTATATAGTAGTCTATTAAATTAGAATAGAAATAAAACATCGATGTAAAATGCGAAGAAAAGATGAAAAGTGGCAACCTACCCTGACTTCAAACAGGCATGAGTCGGGGCGTATCATTAGTATCAAATCAATAAACACCCCGCCCTCCCCTGGTCGCGATGAGGTCGTGAGTGAACTTAATTCGTGATCTTATTATAACATTTCCGTTTCTACCCCCGATACGGTGTGGTGCCATTGTTAGCGAAATTTTGAGGATGTTACGTCTTGGATGTCGTTAAATGGATAATTTCCGTATCTAATTGAATGTCTGTGGATATAACTAGTGAAAATTAATATGAAATACTTGTTTACGCTTTAAAAATATCAACCTTGTCATCATCATCAGGTCATTTTAGTCTCCACTACAGGAGCACGACCCTTTCTCGTCCATCCCAGACTGGAGGAGGATCGACTTTGTAATTCAGTAAAAAATACGGCCGATTATACGTCAATGTAGAACTTGCGAGTAATTCAACCCCTATATGTTACTTCACAGTAACCTAGAATCATTCCTTAGAAATTTATACAGCTATAAATATTTTTTTTCGAATATAAATTTATACTTTGAGTTGGCGAAATATTTGAGTCTGTTGTCGAGGAAAATATGAGAAAACAATTAGTCAACTACGAGTACAAAGTTAAGTTATGTTAACCCCTAAACCCGCAGTTGAGCAGCGTGGTGGAGTATGTTCTAAACCACTTCGATTGAGGGAAGACCCTTATCCCAGCAAGAAAGTTATGTAAGAGAAGAAAGTTAAGTTTGTCTTTCAAACCGTCTTATCTGTTTGTTAAAGCATTGCTTGGTGATTTAATAAATTTATATACATTGTCAGAATCTCTCATATTCTTCCTATATTTAAAAATATTAAATCAATCTCGCTACATCTAACACCGCACCCCAAGACCCTAACAATTAAAACTTGCACACAAGACCAAGTCAAGTTCAAGTTATCACAAGTTACTCGTCACAAGTTATCGCGACTAAGTTGCGAGCGTGACGATCCCTCTGTTACGCAAAGAAACTGACTTTTGATGAGAACTCATTTTGTTTCTCGATTGAGAAATTTATTTTCTTCAGAAGTTCCTCGTTAACTTTAAAAGCGACCTCTGTATTGACTGACTTAAACGACTACTGGAACAAAAAGGCATTGCTTTCCAAGTATTCCATTCTTTTGTTCAAAGCGATTACTTATATAATAATGCTCTTTTTCCAAATAATGTTTATTAAATGTTTATTCGTTTAGAAAATCAACAGCTAACATCTATATAGTAATACGTGCAGCAAAAAATTTTGTACCTTTTTTTACGAAAATTGCGCGGACGGAGGAGTACGGAGTATATTTCCAGGATAAAAAGTTCCCTATGTGTAGCCGTGTAAATTCCTTTTCCTTCCAGTGAGAACCAAATTAAAATGGGATTAGCCGAAGACCCCGGAAAAACAAAACGCACACTTCATTTTTATTTATGTATAGATTGGAAAAGATTATTTGATGCAATTTTCTTAAACAAATTCTTTCATATTTAATCTTTATTTATCGCACCGTCAAAACCGTCATTAAATCAACATTGAAATTCCGTTTGATTTAGAACATTCCCACAAATAAACAACAACAAAAACACGCTAAAATCGTAGTCCAAATTGTCCACTAATCGTAGAAAAGACCTTTCCGGCCAAACACAAACAAACACAGCAAATACTATTAGTCTGAGCAAACACTCGACACGAGTCACCACTTTCCAACAAAACGCCGTGTTTCTTTTTAATCGACCTAGAAAATAAACTTACGTTTGTACTCGATCGACAGTTACGAGGACCAGAATAAATAATAGTACTCCATAGCCTTGGGACCATAATAATAGTACTCCATAGCTTTAGGGTGTAAGTGGCTTACGTGATCTTTAGAGCCAAAGCCAACACCTCACCTGCACATGGTGCACCCTGCCTGAAAGAGGGGTAGGGTACAGCGTATTTGTAAGCTGCCCGACTGGCGAAGTACCTCCACCTCACAGAATACCGCAGCCAAATAAATATCTCTCAAAAGGGATCTCTTCCAGCCAACCTAAGAGTATTTGAGATAATTTCGATTTAGTATCCTTAAAATTTTAATATTTGTGTATATACTCTACAAGCAACATGTAGGAGTAACAAAAATAAATCCGATAAACCTGCTCTATTCGGATTTATTTTATTTTAGTTCCATTCTATATAATAAAACGTGTAAGGGCTTCATTGAGGAAATATATAAAGTAATGATTTTTCCTGTAACGTACCTAAGAACCTATTACATAAATATCGGAACAAGCT
Organism: Hypsopygia costalis; assembly: GCA_937001555.2. Taxonomy (NCBI): domain Eukaryota; kingdom Metazoa; phylum Arthropoda; class Insecta; order Lepidoptera; family Pyralidae; genus Hypsopygia; species Hypsopygia costalis. The sequence continues at coordinate 19,240,946 of OW443350.2, read as the reverse complement.
ATTTCAGTTATTGAGTGGTCGTGCCAGTTACGTTCCAGTCACGCGATATCTACAATTATCGGCCTCGGTACGTCACTATTTATATTACACTATAAATCTACAGTAACTCAACTCCGATATACGGTTGATTTGATATAAACACGCCGAATGAGTTAATTAGTCGGGCATGTATTTCTGTCTCTGTAAATGTAGTTTTTGGAGACAATTTTGCAAAAAAAATTGCAGTTGCCTTTTAATTAAATCGTTTCTAATGAGAGAGCCGTTGGAATGTTCATTCACTCATATATTCCCACCCATAATTCTCCCACTGTTGGGATATGGGTCTCCTCTTAATCGAAGGGGTTTAGAGCATACTCCACCTCACTGCTCAATTCTTTCCAGGCTTTCAAGCCGCCCAAAGGCTACTGACTTGGCTTAACGACTGTCATCTAATGACAACAGTCGAAGCACGATTTATATAAAGTTTACACACTGTTCGTTCCATTCCTCGTCACGTCACTAGCTGTCCGGAAAGTTCCGTTATTGCCCATAAACGGTGTAATTACGGCGAGTGATCCGTATTGACGTGACATATTTTTAATTCACGTCTCTATTGATTGGATTAATATTATATGTTACAGTTACATTTTAATGAGTTAGTCAGACCAACACGCGCTGAGGTTAAATTATAAATAGATTGTATTACGTATTTTCTTTTTTTTTATATATATAAGAGGCGTATGGGTCACCTGATGGAAAGCAATCACCACCGTCCATGTAGATCAGCTACACCAAAGGGTCGTCGATCCGTTGCCAGCCTATACTCCTTCCTTTCTTTCTGGTGACCTTAGTCACTCGCAGCAATATAACAACCTTCAAGGGAATTGATATTTGGTTGCGGTATTCTGTGAGGTGGAGGTACTTCCTAAGTCATGAAGCTTACGAATACGCTAAACCCTACCTCTCTTTTGCCAGAACCTCTTTCGATACTCGACAGGGTACACCTTTGGCTCTAAAGATCGTGGTGAGCTACTTATACTCCAAAAATTGTCTGGAATAAACGTTTCGAAAAAAGTAATTTTACAGTAAATGAGGGATACTCTACTTCGCGTAGCTCGTCTCTTAGCTACGCAGAACCATCTCGTAACTCGTAGTACTACGATCTACAGGCTGTAGCAGTCTGTACGCCGTAGAGGTACTTACTTAACGCGCACTATTTTGAATCTTGTATTTTTTTATGTATATGAGAGGCGGGCAAACGAGCATGTGGGCCACCTGATGGAAAGCAATCACCACCGCCCATGGATCAGCTACACCAAGGGGTCGCCGATCCATCGCCAGCCTATACACCTTCCTTTCTTTCTGGTGACCTCACTCATTCGCAGGAACATAACAACCTTCAAAGGAATTCTTATTTGGCTGCGGTATTCTGTGACGTGGAGGTACTTCCCCAGTCGGGCAGCTTAAAAAATAGGCTATGCCCTACCTCTTTTTTCGCCAGAGCCTCGTTTGTCAGTCAATAGAGTGTACCACTTTCTACGTAACATGTAGAGCATTCTTGCACAACATGCAAACTTAAAAATGCATAACAATTATGGGCATTTTGTAAATATTTCTGCAAAACTCAGTCATAACACGCAAGCGTCACACGACAGTGCATAAACTCAGTCCATTTGTGGGGACCATAAAAATCAACAACCCTGCATAAGTACGATGAAACGAATAGCCGAGAGTAGAGTCGGCAGCGGCGCGACGAGCAATATTTCCGATACATTAGGCGCTCCGCGTGACGCCGGGGGTAGCGTCTGCAGAACAGATATCTGGAATGTGATTTATTTAAGGAACTTTAATATAACACGAGTATATATTTAGGAATTCTGTGAGGCAGTGTTGGCCGTGTGGTTTCCGGCAGACTAGAATAGAAGCACTACGTTTCTTCCCGTGGATGTCGTACAAGGCGACTAAGGGAAATACATTATCAAATATCGATCAGGCCTCCCCAACCCGTTTGGCCAGCGTGGGGAGTGTAGGCCAAATCCTCCTTCCGTCTAGGACGGACGAGAGAGGGTCGTGCTCCTGTAGTGGAGACTAAAATGGACCTGATGATGATGATGATATATTTAGGAAGCTCGATGGCGTCGTTGCGCGTGTCTGTCTATTCGATCACGCAAGTTAAGCAATGTCGACCGTAGCCCGTCTATGGATGGGTTTATTTATCTCGAGCTCCTCCGTACTTCGGAGGGCATGATGAGGCATTGGTCCTGGCTGATGTTATAGATGACAGTCGTTAAGTCAAGTCAGTGGCCTTTGGGCGGCTTGAAAACACTGGCCAATTTCATAGTTAAGCAGCGTGGTGGAGTATGGTCTAAACCCCTTCGATTGAGGGGAGACCCGTATCCCAAAAGCGACTGAAATACCGGTAAGGTAGGACATGTTTTGATTCAGGTTATTGAATTGCACTTCGTCAAATTTTCGACTCCTCACTCGTATTTATTATCCTATACGCGTAAATAAAATGTTATGCTAGTATATTTTTGTCTGTGTAAGTAGCAATAAGTAATTACTTATTGCTACTTACACAGACAAAAATATAATATTTTTTATACTATGTCGGGTGGTAAATAAGCATACGGCCCGCCTATTCTACTGAAATACCGGTAAGGTAGGACATGTTTTGATTCAGGTTATTGAATTGCACTTCGTCAAATTTTCGACTCCTCACTCATATTTATTATCCTATACGCGTAAATAAAATGTTATGCTAGTATATTTTTGTCTGTGTAAGTAGCAATAAGTAATTACTTATTGCTATATATTTGTATTTGTTAACTTATGGCTAAATTGACAATATTTGTTGTAGCTACTTATCAAACTAAATACACTAAATTATATTAGAACTATTGTAGTAACAAGATACAAATCCTTCGCGAAAACCTCTCCAGTCCCAGAAGATATAATTTGTAGATAGCAGATTTCAGCAACAGTATTAAATGTGTAAGGTAGAGTTATGGCTCTGGTTATATCTATCATAACTGTTTGTTTTATTAAAACTATACGTTATGCTAATACTGCTTACTGGCTTTATTTCATACATCTATTATACATACTTATAAATGAAGAAAGAAAGGAGTATGGACACAGTATAAGCAATTTACAGTATGGCCACTCCCTGCCGCTCTCTCGTGTCGACCTCACCTCCCCTCTGAGACAAATGTGGAACCGTTTATATAGCGCCGCAGGCACACACGCCCCATCATGCTCTGCACAGACGTCATTGTTTATGTAGTAGTAAACGGAGCGACATTTGTATGGAGTGGCCGGGGTGTGGTATAGGCTGGCAACGGATCGGCGACCCCTTGGTGTTGCTGATCTCAATGGGCGGTGGTGATTGCTTTCCATCATGTGGTCCACGTGCTCGTTTGTCCCCCTCTCATATAGCAAAATGCATACCTTTAATATATATTAAATTAAATTAAATCAAATTAAAATTAAAAAGCCTTTTTATTTCTTACAGATTACATAGATAATTTCATGTATATATAGTTTTTATGTTAGTATTTAAGTTTGGTTTCTAAATTTTTGTTGTTAGTTTTTATTTTTACATATCTAAATATTTTTAATACATATTATAATATTACTCTATTACCTAATTTCTGCAAGACCCCCTCTGTAGGTGAAGGCCTCCTCCAAAGGCAGCCAGTCCTCTCTAGATTTGGCTACCTGAATCCAGCTGGGGCCGGCTGTTTTTTTGAGATCGTCTTCCCAGCTAGCTCCAGGTCTACCTCTCTTCCTTTTGCCTTGTGGACCCGTCCACGTGGTCACCCTATGCGTCCATCTCTGGTCTCGCAGGCGCGCCACATGCCCCGCCCACTTCCATTTTGATGCTTGAGTTTAATATATATATAACATACATAATACTAAAAATAAATTAAATGAAAAGTTTGTTTTGTTTATCCAAAGTAATTTTCGAAACGGCTAATCCAATTTCATGGGATTTACCCTGGAACATGTAAGAGGGAATAAAGGTTAATCTCAATAATGTTTAGAGCTCCGAATGAAATCCCCCGTAACATGCCTGTAGGCATGTTACGGGGGATGCAGATATTATGGATGTCCGTAAAATTTTATTATTTTAGTTGAAATATTGTTTTTTTTTTAGTTTCATTCGGAGCTCTAAACATTATTGAGATTAACCTTTATTCCCTCTTACATGTTCCAGGGTAAATCCCATGAAATTGGATTAATAAAATAAAAAAATAAAAAAACATTTTGTTTCGGATTCATCATCCATGTAGTGTCGTGTAGAAAAAAAATAGAGAAACTTATACAAGCTAATGACTCAATCTCGAACTTCTTTCATACTCATCATTATTAAAAACTTTGACAACATTCTAACTTTACCCTAATATATTCTATAATTGCTCACCGTCTTGTAAAATCAATGCCTAGAGGAACGAGTTGCTGCATTGGCAGCGGCGCTGGCGACGCGTGAGCGATATATCCTGCTACAAGCTGTTGAGAATTTCACATTCTCTAGTGAGAATGCACTTATTTGAATTCAAATACTATTACCTAACTTAAATATTATTACCTAACTTAAAAAAAAATACCCATTTTTGTACTAAGTGTTAGATGACTACTGAGCTCGCGCCCTCTCGAGTCTGGGGCCTCTTTGGTCCGGGGGCCCGTGCCATTTTGCCCGCCCTGCCAACCTGTACTTAAGCCACTGACAGCTTCTCTACCTATAGCCCAGATTTATTTCCTACTTACAGCCCAGATTACGTCACGAGCTGGGTTGTCAAAATTTGACAGCTTCCATTCAAAATACAGCAGATAACACAGTCTAGTTCTAACCACGTATCCTAATTGTCTACGCAAAGAACATACCTTGTTTTACTGTAGCATGATACGGAGTATAACATTGGGAAAACAATGATTTTGCTTTAAATATTAGTATTAACATGAAAATAACACCCTAAGGACACGCGGCATAAACTACTAGTTGTTAATAAAAATAATGCAACAAACTAAACAATTAAACCATCAAAATGAATACCATTGCGCTATCCTTTCATATAGTTAAACTGTCTAACAATAGAACGCTACAAAAATAACGTTCCTAATATTTTTATTCTACTGTACCTAATATATTTAATAACAGTGATATCAAGTGACTGCGCCCTATTATTTCCGTCACATGCTGTCGGTACTGGGGGTGTTTGACACGTCATTTTGCAAAACCCGGCATACCTTCCCCATAGTAATTTTCCACCTTTTTGCGCAAGTACAACATTTTACAGCCCACCACCCAACGTTTCTAGATATTGTGAGCATGTGATTTATAGTTGTGATGTTAACATCCGTGTTATTTAGTGGCCATTTTAATTCACGTACACTGAGGGATACTGTCGTATAACCACATTATAAGTGGGTACTCTCGTATGTACCGCACCTCATTCACAACAAGTATATGGCGAGTTCCAATCAAATTCAAAGTTATAGCTCACTCCGGCCACTCCGTACCAATGTAGCGTCATTTACTACTACATCAACAATGGCGTCTGTGCAGAGCGCGAATGAGCGTGTGTGCGTACGACGCGCCCTCTGATGATTCGTCCCCTCTCTGGATTGAATCTGGAACAGTTTGTAAGGCGTCGCACGCACTCACGGTAAGTAAGTAATTCTGTATGCAAGGTACAATTAAACCAGCTAGGTTCTGAAATGACAGATAGGTCACATGATTTGAACTAGACCACGTCATCAGCTGTATTTTGTATGGAAAATTACAGATTTTAAAAACTAAACTTGTGACGTAATCTTGGCACTATGTAGGAAGAGAATGCCTATGTCTCTCTGTTTCTTTATTCCAAAGTTCTGAATGTTTGAATCGATTTAGAAACGTGTGATAGTATTAGTCCTTTTGTCATCACCTAAGTATCATAGGGCGCTTAAACTGCAATTTCAATAATAGTTTTTAAATCTGTTCTATACTAATAATTGCTTTCATTCCCTTTAACTTTAATCTGCTTCTTCTATTACTGAAAAAAAATGGTACAATCCTGTTTCGCGTTGTTTTGAGTCGAGTGGATTTTGCACATATTTGCATAAAGCCCACTATTCACTAAGTCTATAGATTTTCTTCAGCCTTTTTAGGCATTTTCAATCTTAGAAGTTTTTGAGTCGATACAGAAAAAGAAAATGTATACCTAAAACACTATTATCAATTGAGTTAGCGAATAGAGAAACTGGTGCTCTTCAAAGTGATATTTCGGTAGTCAAACTATTTCCGACAACAACTTCGCCTTTTCAATAAACCTTCCGAAGTATATAACCATTAATATAAATATAACTAATAACAGGGGCAGTTTGTCTGCTCAATTTCCGCCCAGATGAGTTGCTAACGCGTTTAGCAGGTTGCGCGCTGGAAGTGCTACGTAAATTGCAACTCTCCCGCGAGGGTAATGACTTATTGCCATCGATAAACCGTACAATGGATGTGAAATTATAATCGATTTATATATAACTAAATTGAGACATAGTAGTATATTAATTGGCCGTGTGGTTTCCGGCAGACTAGAATAGAATCACTCAATCTCTTCCCGTGGATGTCGTACAAGGCAACTAAGGGAAATACATTATAAAACATCGATCAGGCCTTCCCAACCCGTTTGGCCAGCGTGGGGAGGGAGTGTAGGCCAAATCCTCCTATCTGTGACGGACGAGAGAGGATCGTCTCCTGTAGTGGAGACTAAAAATGACCTAATGATGAATATATTAATAAGATAATTATATTAATGTAAATGCTTTCGCATTTTTCATTCATTTGAATCTATGGATATTTGTACTCATGCGTAAACTGCCGCAAGTTTTTAAAAATAAATTACCTCACTTTATTCACATCTATTTTATTTACTGAACTCAAATAGTTTCTATAATTGCATTAAATTGCAATTTAGCAAACTGACATCTACGAAAAGAGTAACGAATTGATTTTGTCAGTATCGTTTCGATGTTTCGAATCAAGTTATAGGCCCGTTAATCAGTAACGAATTGCTTTATATGGTTTATAACTGAAATTAAATACTAAATACAACGCATACATATATCCTTTTCTTAAATTTACATTGGATGATCAAGGATCCTACCGCCGATGCTGAAGCTGTTTACCATCAGATTTTTTTAATGAGAAAATGACACTACTGCTTAGATTGTTGGCAATTATGCATGCATAGCACGGAGGACGAATGACCGATGGGGTCGAAAGGTTCTCGAGTGGAGACCACGTACCGGCAAGCGCAGCGTAGGACGTCCACCCACAAGGTGGACAGACGACCTCATTAAGACCGTAGGATCGCGCTGGATGCAAGCCGCTTCCAACCGGTCTTATTGGAGATCTAGAGGGGAGGCCTATGTCCAGCAGTGGACTTTCAATGGCTGAGATGATGATGATGATGATGTTTAGCTCGGTTGGAAAAAAGCCTAGAGCTCTTCCGACTAAGCTGAATAAGTTTGTGAATAACTTTAACCTAACACCAATTTTTGGAATCAAAAAATTCGATGGTAATCGGCTCCAGATTCGGCGATAGGGCCCCAGATCAGAGAGTCTGTAAGCTATGGTAGTCTCTATACTTGTTTGTGACGTAGTATCTAAGTATTAAAAAGCTTTTCGCGTCTGCCATCTCCGGATCTTTTGTCATAATTCTTCAAGTTAGTCTTTCATCATCATCATCATCAGGTCCATTTTAGTCTCCACTACAGGAGCACGACACTCTCTCGTCCGTCCTAGACGGAAGGAGGATTTGGCCTACACTCCCCACGCTGGCCAAACGGGTTGGCGAGGGGTTAGTTAGTCTTTCCTTGCCAATAATCGAACTCTTACATTTATTAATACTATAAATTTAATTTAATATGCTGAAATTGTATTTATACACAGTAATTGTATCCTTTATTGTACAAGCGGGCATCCTCGGTATTAATGTGTTCAGTAATTGCCTGCAGCCCAAAATTTAATTGCGTTATATTACTTGCTGTTATGTTTTGGGCTACTATGAATAGTTATTGCCGTTGTTTTGAACTTATAATAGTATTAATTATTGTTTTGAATGCGTCTCTAGACAATAGTGACGTACAGTTTCGTAAAACTTGAAAGAATTGTAAGTATAATTTGTGTGGAGTATTTTTTTCTTTGATTAGTAACCAGCCATGAATGATTAGAAGGTAATATCTTTGAAGAAAGCCTGTGTCATTATATTGGTCCACAAATTGTAGATTGGCTGATATAATTGAACCAAAAAAGTGCACAATCATATTTGTTGGCTGGTACTTACCTACCTATTATGTATATACATATAAACTTATACTATTATTATGATTAACACCATATAATATTCTATATAAAAAAAAACAATTACGAACAATAGTTTCACAAGCTATACACGCTTAGTTGCAGAAGAGAAGGGCACAAGTCCTACACTGTAAGTGATTCCAATCTAAATCGGACTACGGTTTCAGTTAATTTATATTTGACTCGATTCTTAACATTCAATTGTGTCGATGAGGGCCTAAAGTTTTATTTTCAAAATTTAAAAACAATTTGAATGATAATATGAATATAAAAACAATTGTTATTTCTATATAGTTGTTAGTCGGTATATTATAAAGGTAAATTAAAAAAAACCTAACAAATATTAATCTTGTAAAACAAGACAATTGAATATTAAAAGTTTACATATATGTACCTATGTACAAATAGCGACTCCCCACAAAACGGGTAAATCCTGCGAGGTTTTTGTTTGTATATATGAAGTCGTCAATGTATGAAGTGACGTATGTTGTACCTAATAGATAATAAGTATATGTAAGTAAGTAATAAATTATTACTCTTAACAATGTAAAGTGACATTTTATTTATTACACTTATTAAAGTGTAAAAAAAATGTCACTTTACATACTTACGGTATAAGCAAAGAAGATTGTTAAGAAGAATGAAGAACAGGAAACAGAAGAAAAAGCTCATGGATGTGAAATTGACTCTAGTAGGGAGTCCGTTTTTCCGCGCGACTCCCTAATCGAGTCAGGTTGACTTCTTTGAGGCTATCTCGGCAACAGAACTGTGAAGAGGAAGGAAGAGCACGTGTAATATAAAAAAAATATAATTCTGAGACATTGTTATATTTTTGTTAAACCATATTAAACCTTTTCTTATATACCTTTAGATGCAGCAAAAAACCAATATTTCTTTTATATACAACTTAGATCGTAAACAGACATTACAACCTGCCTGATGGTAATCAGTCATCGTAGCCTATGGATGCTAACAACACCAGTTTTGCCCACCATAAACAATTCTAAACATAGAGATGCATCCCTTTTGTTTCTACTGTACCATAAACACGGTGTGCGTTTTTGTGAATATACTTAGTTACTTAGTTTTCTTTTGTAAGTTAGCAATGTTTTGTATGTGTCTTAAAAATGCTATATCTATTCATTCAAGTAGTTACAGTGACAATAAGCTACAGCGTTTTGTTTTGTGACTTTTTACCACCTGTGTATAGGTAATTATGTGTGTAGGGTGTGTGATACAAATTTGTGTTTTAATAATAATAATATTGTCAGACAAATTACACAGCGCCATCTTGCCCCAAAGTAAGCGAAGCTTGTGTTATGGGTACTAGACATAAACATACGTAAATACATTTTTTTTGTAAATACATACTTATGATACATAGAAAACACCCAGACTAAGACAAACAGACATGTTCATGCACACAAATGTATGTATATTTTATCTTCTACTGTTTATTATTTTATATCTATTTCCTGTTATCTATTGTCTTTTATGCATATAATACAATATACACTATTGCACAAATATTAAAATACAAAAAAAAGTACATGTACAGAATTAGAACACAAAGGGCGGCCATATCGCGATGTGATTTCTTCCATGATGAGTGATGACATAATTATATAAACTTGTCGATTCCCTTAAATATGTATAAAATGTACTCGTTTTTACTACTAGATAGATAGTGAAAAATTATATCACTAAATCAGTCTTCATACATAAAAAAATCAGTGCAAGTAGTATTTTTACTTCTTACAAATAGGTTGTCTTCAAAAACTATTCGCACAATAAATCAATAAAAGATTGATCCCCAGGGATTTTTTCAAAAACTTCAATGCATTTTTATACCAAGTCGCGTAAGGCAAAACATAATACGGTCTACCAGATGTCAAGCGGTTGTGTCAATTCATCATTCATGGTTGAACACATTTTCCTTAGACTTCCGCAAGATCGATAATGTGCCGTTTACATCTACGTGTACTAATAATTTATCTTAAACAACACATCATCCAGATGAAACACAGTTATAAATTAAAACAAAACAAACAGGTGTACAAAACATATATCAAATAAATAATAAAAATCAACACAATAATTTTTGACAGCTTAAAAGCGGCTAAAGCTACTAATTTCAATTTACGAAAAATATATTCTTCTAAAGCAACGTTTCGTTTTTGCACACGCGGTAGGCTTTTTAGAGCGCGTTAAATTACAAGATATTAACAAGTAAATCCTGGCATATTTCATCCTCGCTTTCATTAACATAATCCCCTCGGGCCCGGCGGTTCCTAAATAATTTATATTTGCTACGAAACATACGAAATTCGATGCAGTAATTGAACGCAATTAAACGCAACTTGTTTTTATTTTGGCGCGGTTTATTGCTTGAACGTTATTTTGGAGTTAATATAATGTAACAGGTAATACGTTATACCACGGGCAACGTTATTAAAGTATGCCGTTGATGAACTGAATGTACTTAACGTTATTGTAAACTTATTAACGTTGTCGTCGATCGTCGACAAATCTAATTCATCCCACTGCTGGGATAGGATGGGGGCCCACCACACATTCCCACCACTGTGTCTCCTGTGTAGCCAGGATTAACAGTGGCGACCGCCAAAAAAGGCAATGAACAATGAAGTCCATTGCAGTCCCACGGGTAAAACTATGTCTGCCTTGGAACTCACAACGAATTTAATCAGAAGAAATTAAGTAGGAATAAGAAGCTTTTGGAATTTGACTTCCCGTCTTAGCAATGTGAGAAACAGCAATACTGCAGGGGTCTCCCCTCTATCGAAGAGGTTTAGAGCATACTCCACCACGCTGCTCAACTGCAGCTTGGTGGAGGTCAGTATTTTCAAGCCGACTAAAGGCCACTGACTTGGCTTGACGACTAGGTATCATATAATGACAACAGACATGACCGACGGCTTAACGTGCCTTCCGAGGCACTGAGGAACTTGATATAAATAAACCCCATCCATGGACAGGCTACGGTCGTTGTTGCTTAACTTGCGTTTTCGATTAGACTGACACGCGCAACAACTCCATCAAGATCCTCAAACTCATTAAATTAATATAAAACTAATAAACTCGTATCAAAAAATTACTATGGTAAGAAAGCAATAGGAGCATTATATATGAATGAATTAATGAATTAATGAAATAATGAATGAATATTTATTTGCAAGAATAAGGTTTTCGTACAGTTGTCATTTTTGAATATGTTCCATATTATTCATGCATTATAAATGCAGTTGACTCGGGAAATAAAAAATAAGGTTCATTATTTGCCACGATGTTCTCTACCTAAAAATCAACAGAATGTTTCTTTGTTAGCTTTGTTTGCTTTCGTAAGTACGAGTACAGGTAAAAGCACATCGCACTTGAGTTTCAAGTCTAACTGATCTACTGAATATTTGTTTTACAATGTAACATTAAATAAATAAATATTCCTGGACAAATGACACACGGCCATCCAGTCCCAATCTAGGCAAAGCTTGTACTATGGGTACTAGATAACATATATACATACATATAATACATAGTAAACACTCATGCACACAAATATTTGTCTTGTGCGGGGAACGAACCCGCGACCTCGGAGTCAAAGGGCCATTGCTAGCCATTCGACCACCGAGCTCGTCGTCATTATTTGAATAAATATCATAATAATATAAATGTAGTGTAATTAAATCAATTAGTTAAAAAAAATAAAACCAACTCCAAAAAGTACTATTTCTACAATCGCACCAAGATCTGAATTTTATGATATGAAAAAAAAATGGGACCAATATGAAAGTATACTCTTTCAAATAAACGTTTTAATGTTTCTTACAACTAACGTTGTAAGAAACATTAAAAAAAAAATACAAACGAATTGAGAACCTGCTCTTTTTTTGAAGTCGGTGAATAACCACTAACAATAACTTTAAGTCATTCAGAAAATATAGAAAAAAGACCCTTAAAAATATTATATAAATGACATACCCACCAAAGAGCACGTCGTATAATCCCTGGGAAGACACCACTGCCTGTTATACTAATGAGATCTCAGAGGAGTCGGGAAAATCCTTTAAAATTAAAATTTACCCGCGAGGGACCTACCCGATTGAAGATTATGCCAAAGAGGACTGACCCGTTTTTTTGCTTCATAATTAAAGTATGCAGTGATATAATAATTATATTGCTGTACACGATTAACTTAAACTGATTTTAAATTAAAAAGTAAAATAAAATGAGAGTTATTTTTGTGGTAAGTAGTTCATCTTGGAGCCAAAGCCACATGCACGTAGCGCACCCTGCTGAAAATAATAAAAAACCGGCCAAGTGCGAGTCGGACTCGCGCAAGTAGGGTTTCGCACCACTATTATATAAACGGCAAAAAACTCACGTTTTTTGTATGGGATTATTAAATATTTGTTTCATTTTAATTTAATTATTTATTTTTAAGTGAATAGGTATATATATATAACTAAATATTCTGTGAATATTTCAAGCGTCTATCTGTTGCCGTTATCAATATCGAGCAAAAACGAGCAAAAAAAATCACGTTAGTTATATGAAAGCCCCCTTAGATATTTATTTTATTCTGTTTTTTAGTATTTGTTGTTATAGCAGCAACAGAAATACATCATTTGTGAAAATTTCAACTATCGAACTATTACGGTTCATGAGAAACAGCCTGGTGACAGACGGACGGACGGACAGTGGAGCCTTAGTAATAGGGTCCGTTTTATCCTTTGGGTACGGAACCCTAAAAAGGCTGTGGCAAAAGAAAGATAGGACACAGCATTTTTATAAGCTGGTTGATTGGGGAAGTACTACAAAGAAAACCGTAGCCTTGTTTGTCAGTCAGCAAGGTGCCCTACTTGCTGGTGGGGATGGCTTTGGCTCAATCTTTGAAAAAGAAATTAAGGTGCATACACCCACTACATAAAAAAATTGGGTGTATACACTCATTTTTTTTTTAGTTTCTCAATATATCTGTACTGCCTCAGTATTAGTACTGTTACGAGAATCCAAAGAACGTAAAACGCCAATGACAACTTGCTAGGATTTATTCACGCATGGTCTGATCTGCAGGTCTTCACAACACGAAGTCCACACGAAGATTCCAAATCGTAGTCCAATAGTATCGCTGAGGTCGAAGGTTATCACTTGTCTCGCAGGTAGATTCGCTCGAAGTTTACTCTTCCGAAGTCCAAACTAAACTGCCTATGCGCCGCGGCGGTCACTATTTATATCCGCCGGCAAGGGTTCCCGAATGTTCTCGTATGTACATGTATGTAGTTCCTTTCGGTAATGTGTCTCGAAGATTTTCATGTCATAGTGTTATGAACCTTATGACAGTAGACATACGGGTCATTATTGCTTGCAGCGAAGTATGCGGCGACTATTCTAGAAGGTTTCATTCTAGATGATTCGCGACAGGACCGCGACAGTACTATGGCATTCAGTAAGAGCGACAGGGAGTGGCCATACTGTACGTATTACATAGTACATATGTACGTAGTACGTAGTACAGTATGACCACTCCCTGTCGCTCTCTCTTGTAGCATCCTCACCTCCCCTCTGAGACAAGTGAGCGAGGCGCCACACGCACACACTCTCTGCACAGACGTCATTGTTTATGTAGTAGTAAATGACGTGACATTTATACGGAGTGGCATAGGTATTACAAGGTAGTCCAAGGCAAGGTGGAAGGCAAGAGACCCCGCGGCCGCTCTCCAACCAGATGGGGAGATTAAGTCTCTCACAAAATCCTCCATGTCCGAATGCTCCCGCAATGCCTCCAACAGAACCAAATGGAGAAATATAACAAGAGCCGCCGTTCGTAGTGACCTGCCCATGATCACGACCACTCTGCCAAGTGTCCGACTGAGAAGAATAGGTATTACATTAGACCACAGAGAAAAATGCAATAAATACTTTAAATCTGCATTATGTACGATTCTCACAGAACACATAAAGAGACTAGAAGCAAGCGTTTCACAGCATATACGTAGTTATGATTTAAATACATAGTTGTTTTCGGCCGACTTACCAGAAAGTTATAAATATTAAACAAATGGAAAAATTCACCTCCCTACCTAGGTGGGGAGGTGAAAGCACGACCTCTCGATTACCGGTCAATTGCTCTTCCAACTGAGCTACCAGGAAGATTTGTGATCGTGGCGAAATTTTGAATTTTATATTTTACTGCTGTGAAGTCGCAGTGTGGCGCCATCTACCTATTAAGTATTACACTACTAAACAAGGCATAGCAGTCCATCGTTGCAGATGAATTCGTATACCCAATTATTGCAGTTGTATGAATAGCCTCTGACCATCGTTGAAACACAGTAGTCGATTTGACGTCGCGCGTGTATGTGTAAGTAAGCTTTTACATATTAGTTAGTATGTGTAGTAGTAAAAATAATGTCTAGAATGCCGACATCGGTTTCGTAGGAAAAGAGCGACGGGCTTTCACGATTCTCAAAACTACCTCGAGGATACAAACCAATAATGTACGTTCATAACCTCGTTTATCAATGCATCTGCGAACATCAAAGGGTTCCGAAGTACCGCATTATATTGCGCATTAACTACGACGTTTCTGAACGGCCGAGGTTCTGGTCGCCGGCTAATTTCCCAGCGGGCCCCGCCGATTCAGTGTTGCCACACTCAAATGGATTGGCTCCTTTCTGTAAACCGCGCTTTATTTACTAAGTATCTAAATCCCATGACGTATTTCTTATATTTTTTTTATTTGTTTGTGTGTTTTTATTGTAGCTTGCGTCGCGACTTTGTCCCGTTTGTGTCCCGGTATCCACTGCTTGAAAACACTGGCCTTGGCCAAACCGTAGTTGTCTAGCGTCGTGGAGTACGCTCTAAACCCCTTCGATTGGAAGGGAGACCATCCGTATCCCAGGAGTGGAATGAAGATTTTGTGATGCAAGTGGTTCATCAACATCTTTGAACCAAAGCCAACCTCACCTGCATGTGGTGTACCCTGACTGACTAACTGACAAACGAGGAAAAGAGAGGTAGGTGTATTTTGAAGCTGCCCCTGGGGAAGTACCTCCACCTCACCGAATACCATTTTTTAAACATTTATAGTAATTAAAAAACCGGACAAGTGCGAGTCGGGCTCGCCCACCGAGGGTTCCGTACATATGAATAATACGTATAAATAAGAAGTAATGCGTCGGAATAAATAAATAAAGTATATTTTGCAATGTCAACATAAAGCCCTTTCATATGATACCCCATTTGAACTAGTAGCATCAATTTGAAATTTCGAAAAATATAGACCCCCTATTTTTTAAGATTTAATTACAAATGTTTAGTTTTCAGATTTATTATTGTACTTGTAGTCTATAAAGATGTTACTTGCCAAATTTCGTAGTTCTAGGTCAACGGGAAGTACACTATATAGGTTTTGATTCCGTTGAGAATGTGTCGAAATATGCGTTTTTTGCTGAATCGTTTACTCAGCAAAAAACGTAACTTAGTTTTACGTAAATTTAGCAGTTTGATTTTTTTACAACTTCATGGGATCGTAGGCTTGAGTATACAGTTCAAATTTCAGCTAGATACCTCCACGCATTCTCGACATAGAGGGTCTTGACAGACAGACAGACAGACGGACAACAAAGTGATCTTGTAAGGGTTCCGTTTTTCCTCTTGAGGTACGGAACTCTAAAAAATGTAGCTCAGTTGGAAAGAGCACTCGAGGCGGGTCAGCTAAATTTTTCCATATTTTTTTTTGTATTTATATAATTCAACTAGCAAAGTACCCGTGCTTCGCTACGGGATCACTCCTGATTTGCGTCTATTTATGTTAAGATTCCAGATATTGCATTTTTTCCCCTTAAAGGACTGTTTCGTATTGACCATTATTACAAACATGCACCATTTAGGTTAAGACGTCCCTGTAAACAATATTTTTGGCCTTCGCACCAGGAGCCAAAATTGCAAGGCTTCCAGGAGAACTTACTCCTGAGCAAGCTACATACAACTGATCATGAGAGAAACAGTCCTGTCTCGAGTCAACCTCAGCGACCTTTAGAGACTGCCCCCTAAGCTTTGTAAATGGTCATAGCAAAACATCTTTATGGGAATTTTAAGTCTCTTAAATTGAACGGGGTGGTCTGATGGAATAATGGGAAGGCGGGGTATAAAGAGAGATTCCTCAACAGCGCATCCCTTACTGTCCTCACTCAACAACTCATCGTTCCAGTTATTTAATACGTGGGCACGAACCTCCTGATGATACACTTCCGTTCCATGCAAGTGGTAGGAGATGGAGCGGAACAGGCCAGCTCCATCACCTTCCACAGCTATAATGGTAAGGGGCATCATCACACCTTCCACAAGTATAAATTCAGTCAATTTTGATATCATTGTTTAAAAATACCGAAATTCTTATATTAAGTAGGTATACCCCATAAAGTCGGTACTTAGAATAGGTTTTTCAATTAGTTTCCATTACCTTCCACAGCTATAATGGTATGGGGCATCATCACACCTTCCACAAATATAAATTTAGTCAATCTTGACATCATTGTTTAAAAATACCGAAATTCTTATATTAAGTAGGTATACCCCATAAAGTCGGTACGAGTAGGTTTTCCAATTAGTTTTCTGCACCAAATGTAGCTTCATTTGAAGGACGCAGTTTTTTTTTACGCCCTACGTGCGCGATGGACAACCTCCGGCGGTAACTATTGGGATGAGGTGAGCGATAAACCGTCATGGATAACCCCATGGTTTAAAATAATCTCTCGTATATACCCTTTCCTTAATAATGAAAGCATTGCGCGCTGTAAAAATGCTAGGTATAGCGCCATCTAGTGATGAGTTAATTAAAATATAAATATAACATTTTTAGACATTTTATGGCCTGGCGCTGGTCAAAAGTTAATCAGTAACCCATAAACCCTTTTTTTATGTACAACTATTCCACCAAGTCTCAAAATCGTAGGTGAATCGATTTTCAAAAAGAGGGTTTTTTTTCAACCCCCTATTTTCAACCTCTTAGGGGTGAAATTTCGGAAAATTCCGTCTTAGTGCGCGCTTACATTGTATAGGGAACACATATCCAAAGTCAGTGGTCTGGGCTGTGCGTTGATTAGTGAGTCAGTCAGTCAATAAGTCAGTGGGGACAAAACCTTTTACTATCTAGCTTTTGCCCGCGGCTTCACTCGCGTGAAATTCGCGCATTTTAGATTATCCAAGTCAAGTCTAACACGCAACGCAACCACCTTGAAGTAGTACCTTTAATTGTATTAAATACGGATGCAAGAACGTCGCGCCAGCCGCCCGCGATTGTACATATAAGCACTGATTAACGCCAAATACAAATTTAAAAACCTATTAGGATAACACTTCAGTCAACACACAAGTCTTATTCCATCAGCCTATAAAGGATAAATCAAAGTTTACAAAAACTACATGATGATGGTCACGTTAGCCACGTTGAATTTTAAAATTGTTGTTGTTTTCGTAATCAGTGACCCGATAAAATATAAAAACAATAATATCCTTGATGATTTTCAGACTTTTTGGCCCCATTTTACTCCTTTTTATTGGGTTGAATTTCAAAAAATCCTGAAACACGTGGTCACTCATTTATCTAAAGAAGTACTCGTGTAAAGTTTAGGATAAAATAATCTAACTATTCTCATTTCCCTACACAAGCTGTGGACCTCTGTTTCACCCTCTTAGGGGTAAAATTTGAAAAATCCTTTTAAGTAATTTCGTGTCCACTATGATATATTTTCAAATCGATTCCATTTTCGTAATTGAAGTCCCAGAAAACCATATAATCAACACCCATATTGATATTATGACATTTCAACCCCATCGCACCCCCATATGGTGATTTTATGTCACGTCGGCTATGTTGGATTATAAAATAGTTGTTGTTTTTGTAATCAGCGACCCGATAAACCATAAAAACAATACCCATGACGATTTTCAGACTTTTCCACCCCATTTCACCCCTTTAGGGGTTGAATATTGAAAAATCCTGAAACACGTGTTTACTCATTTATCTATAGAAGTACTCGTGTAAAGTTTCGGTTAAAATAGTTCAACTAATCTTGTTTCCCCATACAAACTTTGGACCCCCGTTTCACCCCCTTAGGGGATGAATTTTGGAAAATCCTTTCTTAGTGCACCCCTAGACGTCATAAGGAACCTACTTGCCAAATTTGGAAT
Organism: Hypsopygia costalis; assembly: GCA_937001555.2. NCBI lineage: Eukaryota > Metazoa > Arthropoda > Insecta > Lepidoptera > Pyralidae > Hypsopygia > Hypsopygia costalis. Next base: position 19,222,411 of record OW443350.2, on the reverse strand, counting down.
CTCTAGACCCAGCGGTTTGGGCTGTGCGTTGATTAGTGAGTCAGTCAGTCAGTCAGTCAGTCAGTCAGTCAGTCAGTCAGTCAGTCAGTCAGTCAGTGAGGACAAAGCCTTTTATTATTATAGATTAAATTAAAGTACATTTTAGATAGGGAAGGAAAAGAAGGCGATAATACTAGATAACAGAACAATGTCATAATAACTCTTGTTGTTTATGAGTTTCGAAACTAACTTTATTGGAGGGAGGAACTGAGGTGGTGGGAGGAGGGCCAGCGAACAGTCAATTTGTTTTAATTACAAATCTCGATGAAAACGGGAACGTTAAGGCATTTTTCCACGGACACGGCATGTGACTCTATGGAGCGACTTTTGACGAGCTCGGTGGTCGAATCTAGCCATTCGCCACTTTGACTCCTAGGTGGTAAGCCATTTTTCCACAGACACGGCACGATGCGACTCCATGTAGCGAAACTTTTGCTTAGCTCGGTGGTTGAATGGCCAATGGCCACTTTGACTTCGGTTCGATCCCCGCACAAGACCAATATTTGTGTACATGAATGTGTTTCATTGTCTGTCTTCTTTGTTAATCTTGGTCTGCGTGTTTTCTACGTATTATATGTATGTATAAAAACAAAATGTATTTAAGTATAATCATCATATATTACTTATCTAGTACTCGTAGTATGAGCTTTGCTTAGTTTCGGTCTAGATGGCAGTGTGTAATTTGTCCAAGAATATTTATTTATTTAAATTACATCCTAATGTACCTTAGTGGTTCACTCACAGATTTCAGCCTTTTGTCGTCAAATTTGTGGGTTTATTATCTTTAGAGCGAAATTCCATTCTCGCATGGACATAGACCCTGGTGACTGAAGTCTCAGTGGAGTGAACATTGCTGCACCGTACAGCAATGTTTACATTGACTTCAACAGCAGCTGTTAGGGTATTTTTAATTTTTTGGGACTGCACATGTTTTTTTTTTTTGTAATTTTAGTACACTGAGACTTCAGTGCACTAAAATTGTCAAGATAAACATAAAAACACCGAGATCTTTGTAATATAGATTACAAACATCAGGTATCTCTCATGTTTTGCCTAAGTGTGTAAAATAAAAAAAATATTAACATTCCAATTTCATACCTTCCAGTACAAAATCCCTAAGAAGGAGGAGGTGGTGGAACAGCAACAGGCCGAGCCAGACAACCCTCTGATGAGGAAGAAGAAGACGCCAGAGGAACTCGCGGCCGAGGCGGAGCTCGAAGATCAGGATGAGTTCACTAGTAAGTTTCCCTGACTGTATTCACAACATTCAATAAATTTTCTTTTTTATATGAGATGGGGGCCAGCGTGCATGTGGATCAGCTCATGGAAAGCAGTCACCACTGCCCGTGGAGACGAGCGACACCAAGAGGTTGAAGTGTTACATTTAAGTTGTTGCAGGCCATGTGTATCACTATTATCTTTACCAGGTCATCTATCTGGTACACCTATTTTCTGGGCTTAATGAGAAAACAAAATACCATTTTAAATATGTAATTAATTAGAACAGGCACTCCTTCCCACCGCTACAATTTGTTGGCTATTGCTGTCCCATTGATAAAACTGCGGCTGCCTTGGAACTCTCAAGGAATCTAATCTGAAGAAATCAGTAGGGGTAGGATGTTTTGGAGTTTGGCTTTCACCCTGGACAATTTGAGAGGCAGAAACATGACAAATAAGTCTTATAAGAGATGACTAGTCAAGTAAAGCTTGTGCCTTGCACCACAGATGATTAAATATATTGGGCACCTACAACTGTGAGTTGTCACCTAACACATTGTAAAAGTTGTAGAAAAAGACCTTATTCTGGACTGTCTTTGGTTGAAATGAAAACCTGAAGAAATGATACCAACACTCACGATAAGGCACAAAATAAAATTATTGTGGAAACTATTCTCTTAACTGTTATCGTAGCTTATATCTTCAAACAAGACACAAATATTTGTTAAGAGGATAGTTCCTCGAGCGTGTTGTATGCCAACATAGTTTAATCCTATTTAGATTCCTTTTACTATGTGTAATCTCAGAAAACCACACAGTTATTCACGTAATAAATTCTCCAAATGACATTGATTGCTAGTTAGTTTTCGAAGTAGATTCAAACTACGTCTCAGTTTCAAAAGGATCAAGATACCACAAAAGTGTTGGGGTATTTACATAATCTGATTCTAACAAGTAGCTCTAGTTTTATGTTCTTAAGATTATAATCTTACATTTCTAGATTATAATTAAACATGATTATAAAATTAAAGATAAACATGAAAAAACAGAATAATTACATTGTATTAAAAATACTTACATTGTGATTCAAGAGTTTGATAATTTTCTTCTCTTAAAATCTTGATCTCTTTATTTTGAACAATTTGTGAATAATTGATAATCACGATTATTTAATTGAATATATAATATTGTTGGTAAGAAACAGCCTACTTTTGTGTAGCCAGGATTAACAACAGTATCCGCACATAAAGACAATGAACAGTCAGGCTCTCTGTACACTGTTACCAACAGAAATAATAAATAAGAAGATATTTATATTCTAATAGTACTTATACGAGTACTTGTAAGTAACTAGCAGAAGATTACAGAGATCAATCTTTCTAAAGAAAGACTGATCTCTGTAAATAGGATCTAAATAGGATTAAACTATGTTGGCATACAACATGCTCGAGGAACTATCCTCTTAACAAATATTTGTGTCAATTAAAATTTGAATCATATTTCAGATCCAGCTTAAGAAGTTAAAACCTAGGTTCAAACACAAACAATACTAATAAACGATGTAACTGTTTCAGAATTGAAAAACACCATTGAAACGCAAGTGAACGAACTGAAGTCGCAGATCGAGAGTAAGTGCGTGATGCAGTGAGCGCAGCGCCGCCGTGTCTAATATATATTATATCAGAATACATGATGTAGCTGTGCTAAGGTCATTGTTACGAAGTTTCACAACCCGTACACGAACCACATCTCCACCCCTGCCCCGTAACATAAAACCAACGACTATTTCGTTCGGACAGTTATCATTCGCGCTCAAATTTTGTAGGAGAGATTTGAATTCTAAATTTTTCGGAACGTAGTTGGCTAGTGGCGCGTTGGTGCTTGATAATGAGCAATAATATTTTTATACATTCATAAAAAATCGTGGAGAGCAGCCCTCGATACAACTGTCGATGCAAGATAAAGTTTACACGTTATTAGGTCAAAAAGTCAGATCGCAGTCGCCACGCTCGACGTGAATGTGAAACAATCCAATTTTATATGTTATGCTTGTGATATATTGTTATTTAAGTGTAAAGAGGAAATAATATAAATACAACTAGAACGACGGTAATATTATTAATGAGGGGAATGTATTTTAAGGAGTTGTTAGCACGCGTGTACACTCTTTGACACTCCACTGTTTATCTAGCGACGACACTGGTCTCATCTATCTTCATATTTCGGGCTACGATTTCGAACTTACATTGAAATAACAATGTATTTGTTCTTTAAAGTTTGTTTTCATCCAAATTCCACTCGGCTTCGTGTCTGTCTGTATAAGTAGGAGGCGTCAGCGCCCGTCGGCTTCTGCTCTTCGCTCACTTTCACTCTTCGACGTACTTCAACTTTTGCCTCTAAATCTTTTGCATGCGTGCTTATGCAGTGTAATCGATATTGTGTCAGTGTATTTTGTTTAGGTGTACATACCTGTAATCGACCTAGCCTTAATAACCACATCGAACATAAAATAGGTACAATATGTATTGTTAATCCGGCGCGGATCGGGAGGCACGCCGCGCGACCAGTTTCACGGTCGTCGCGTGCCCTCGCGATTTCGCATCGTTATGTTCTTGCATGTCTCTAATATAAGATCAATGTTGGTTTAGATTAATGTGTAAAGAGATGTAGATACTCTAACATACACTTCGCGTTGTTTTACCGTTAAACCAAGTAGCGTAGTTGACGCAACTTCGGTTGAATCTAATGTTTTATCGATGTTTTATGCTTAGGGATAAAGTTAAACACATGTGCGAGCGAATTTTTCGAGCGATTGTTGCCCTTTGGTGCGTTGAGGTGGCGTATCCGTGGTAATATTAATTGGATCACGCAGCAGTAAGGCGAAGAAGGCATCACCGGGTATGTACGTAGCGACCGATGTGGTAGACGGCAAAGCGATTGATACAATTACTGCTGACTCGGATAATGTACTTTGGGTGTACGTTCAGTTTGTCGGAGCTCGTTGTTCGAACAATTATCTCCACTTAAGCTGCAAATGCAAAAGATTTGTTATCGTCAAAAGCTGTGATATATAAATAAATAAACTAACGCTGTGCGCCCGACGCGGCCCGACCGCTCGCGCTTTTACATATTTCTCATTAGCTTCTTGAAATTCTTCAACTTTCGATCTATCATGTACGTGTAACTCATAAACGATCTCTTCTCGTCCTCCATTCGTGTGTTCACCTTCTCGTAGGCTACTCTCAGACCGTTCCCGCACGGAATCAGCACATCATGTATTTCCATTTATAATTTAATCATTGATTTTTATTAACGTACATGTTATTAGTTCGTAATAGCAATAACGCTTGCTAATAACACAACTTGATTTAATATGTCGCTTAATTTCGAGTACTTTATTACGTTAACTATCTTTATGGTCAATTAAACATACCCTCAATATCCTTTGAAGCAGATCGTATATATCTATTCAATATACACCGTGTAAATACGACAAATCAACAATAATTTCTGATTGTTTACTGAGAATGCTATTTTTCTGATGTATAAGATTCTAAATATTTTCTCGCACTCTACCGCACATTGAACTATTTTCATAGCTTCTTTCGATAGGACCTTATTTTGAGCACGCATAGCTATCATAGTCTACGATATCTGTATAATTAAATATATCCAATAAATGGATTACATATTATAAAGTAAAGATGGGCAGCGCTTTACCAAACGCATTGGACCCGTCCGTCTTTCAGTAACTTGAAATTCACAATCTTAATATAATAAGGAATAACTTTAAATTTTCACAGTGTATGTGTGGTTAGCCTAGGTTTATCATATATTACAACATTAGTTCTATGTACGTGCATGGCAATTCTAGCTAAAGGTTGTTCGTAGTTATCGACTAAACAATAATAGGCTAAGATTCATCCCCGTCGCGTTCTGTATGTTTTCGACACGACCAAGTCCCGTCATCACCCCACTCGATCTATCTCCTCTATGTACTCGTAATGTGTTAGCGACATCTATTATATAAAGCTACCCTATATCCATTTATCTATCTTCGTCTATCTTCGATCTAGCTGTGAACCCTAGCCTGTTCTCTTCGTTGTTGACTCTCATTTAACTAGTATAGAAATTTAGCAAATTATTTTGGTACGTAGTCAGGTTTAGACGACTAAATGGTTGGACTAAAATCGCTAATTGTCACTAATTTAAAAAAATATACGTTTGTGTGATGTAATAATGATCAAAATTGTTTGCATGGACAAATGTTAATTGTAAGCTCTTGAGGAAGTGTTTGAGTGTCGTTTTCTCTCTACTGTTCTGTCAGAGGTGCGGCTATGTATCTAGATGCTTCAGTAAGGCTATCTCCGTGTCTATATGTAAGCTTTTGGTGTTCAGTGTATAGTTAAATATGTAATTAGATTATAATGTTGCTTAACTGCGCAATATGTGAAGGAATTTGGGTGATACCAAATGGTTGTAACGATTAATTTGTACGTACGCTCAGTTCCGTTCGGTGTTTGCAACTCTCCTGCGAGTTTGAAACATTGAATCGTGGACAAAATTGGTAATGTAATGTGACACTATGAACTCACCATCACTCGACTGTGTGACACGTCTCACGCCCGTCATGTCTTTCAATACAACATTATTTATAATTCATATGATTCCTAACACTACATCTATTATACAATATTCATTTCCTTTAAATATAGTGAATTTATGATGAGGTTTATACAAGGTAGATGTGTAGCTTAGACATAAATTGTACGTTATTAATGCAAATATTAAAGTCGAGAGTTCTTTTCTATTCACCTGTAGAATAATTTTAAGAGAATCTAAAGACCAATTTTAGATTTTTTCCTCGGACAAATCAGTTGATTATTGATCTTATGACTTTCATACTCAGGGTATAAATATATATTATTGTACTGTGACTATTATTGTTGTCTATTTGTAAATCTACCTTCAGTTAGATTATTTAGGATGGATATATGACTTTTTGGCCTATGATGGCTTCACAAATTCTTCTTCTAAAGTGATCTTTCCCCTTGAATTTAAAACCATGTTCCTCATTTCCTCAACAGTAGGAGGTTTTAAATTTTCACTGTTATTCTTAATCCTTAGAGGAATTATGAAATGGTAGACTTATACATTTTAATACATACCTTGTTAAACAATTTATTATAAATTAGCCTATTGATAGTTGCACTAGGATTTAATATTAGGGAGTGGAAAGTTATTTTTTGAAATAGCAACATTTGTAACGTACAATCGACTGAATATTTGAATATTCAATACAGAAAGAAGTTTAAGGCTCTTGACTATAGCCCGATGTGGAATCGATTGACGCCAGTCAAAAATCTATGGAGGATACAATGCATCGAATGCAGTGACGTCAATAACCATCAGTGATATGGCTCATGTGGCTGATGACATAGCGAAAAGTCTGAATCAACCTGTATACAACTCCAACACTGAATATCAAAATTCTTGTTGGGGTCACAAAACATCAATCTGTTTCCTTATCGATCACTTTAATGATACTCCAAAAACTTTAATTGAATGTTACTTAAAAAAACTTCCTAAAAGTAAAGGGTCGATTATAAACTACAGTCTACTGACATCCTCACTGATGAATAAACTGACGTCATGTCATCATAGTGACTTATAATGGATATATCTCGATAGATAAGCCAAAACAGTAAAGAAAGGGACTCGAAATATAGTGTAGACGATATTAGAGACAACGACACTTAGTACACAAGACACAAGAGCTTCTTACACTTAATGCCAGTATTACTTTACCTTAGACTAAAACTGAGACCTTTCAAAATAACATAGAAGAGTTTACTAAAGAACTGATCTTCAAGTGCCACCGTTTTCAAATGCGCTTCATATTTATTTTCTATAATAAATATACACTTGACTGTGTTATTTGAAAAGGTATTTAGTTCTGATGTGGTTGCCACAGTTGATATTTATATTATCAGATGTACACTCGGGGAAGTAATTCTATGTATCTCGCAGCAAATATTTGCCAATATTGTTGTCAATATGCCTATATATAGTGTTATTTCCTCGTCTGTATTGATTGTTTGTTCAAATAGGTTAGTAATGGCCAATATAATGAATCACTTAGTACGTTAGCTTTTAATATTAGTGACATATAGTGTTAAAATTGCAATTTTACCGAAATTGAAATGTGTAAGACAAATTGAAATGATAAATCGGAAACCATTAACTCAATATGAACGTGGTTCATATATATGTTGTATTGTTAAATTATAATGAAAAAGGTTAGTAGTTTATCCACGATTACATTTAACTTAGAATTATGAATGAAAAACGAAAAAAAGAGGTTATTGTTGAAAATGTTTTTAGGTAATTAAATCGGATTGAGCTTTTGTGAAACCTTGTTGATAAACATAAGTTAGATTTCCGTTCGCTGTAAGATTTCTGGCTGTATAATAACTGCCATACGATAATGGTGTTTATCGTTATTAAGATACGTATTAGTTTGTTTCTCACTGGTCTCTGTCACTCGTAGGATCTGTAGGCTTTTTCCGCTGTCGTTTCATTTATGTATACTGTTGCAAGGCATTGTTAAATTTATTTACAAGATACCTATTAGTTGTGTATAAAGTTTAGAGGTGGCCATTTTCATATGAACGTTGCCGCGAGTGTGAAAATGGTATATCTACCATGTTGTTAAATAATAAATAAACTACATTGTACCACCAGTGTGTTCGTTTTATTTTCATCTAAATTACACTAATCTGGTAATTGCTATGAATGAGTTGCGACGTTTTCAAGTTTGTAATAGTTATCTAATCACTTTTTATATGAGAAAATAATTTAATTGGCGGATTTTATTGTCCTAATAGAAATTATAAGTAGTTATAATAGAAACGTTTTTTTAACCTTGTTTTTTTATACTACGTCGGGTTGCAGACAAGCATACGGGCCCGCCTGATGTAGCCCGCCCGTATCCATATTAACGCTCACAACATAAAATATCGCTCGCGTGCCGCCGCCCCCGCTGCCAACGCAGCATCTCCTTTCATTCTGATGACCGCACTCACTTGCAGGAACATAACAACCCTAAAGAGAATTGTTATTTGGCTGCGGTATTCTGTGAGATGGAGGTACATTCCCCAGACGGGTAGCTTACAATTACGCTCCCTACCTCTCTTTTCGCCAGAGCTTCGTTTGTCAGTCAGCAGGGTGTACCGCGAGCAGGTGAAGTTGGCTTAGGTTCAAAGATGTTGATGAATCACTTACACCCCAACAAAATTACAAACATGGCAAATAAATACAAATCCTTTTCCAGAGACTACAGAACGTAACAAAAAACAATATTTTTATATAAAATGAAAAAACATTTCGTTAGAACTCATTTATATGTATCTAACTATATACAAAATCACTGTATAAAACGTAACATTACTTAAATTATTTAATACTATTCCAATAGAGTAAGAGCATTCCAAATTCTATTTAGATTTGTATTTAAATCTCCTAAAACGGAGACAACATTTTCGAAAGTAGACTTTACTAATCCATGGTCAGGATGTTCCCTAAAATTAAATGTGGCTCCGTCATCGGACATCCTTCTTTTCACAAATATCTGCTCATTCTCCCTATCATCTTCAGCATGGATATGGTTCTTAGCAAGCTTTTCCATCTGTAATGTTTTCAGTTGTTTCTGTATTTTATTCAGAACTTTCCATAGCTTTGTATTATCTTGAACGTCAGTTTCAATTTCATTCTCATCAGACTTTTCCACGTTAGTTTTTCTCAACAAGTTGTGTTTTTCACTCAAATCTACACTTCTGCGGGTTCTGACAACTTTTTCTTTGTTATCAAGTGCACTGTTCTCTAAACTTGATACTTTCTGTTCTGTTAGATGTTTGGAATCCTTTTTATTAACTTTTCGCTTTGCAATCTTCGTAGTTTTTTTACCTCTATCGTTTCTGACATTTCGTAAAATATTTCCTAACAAACCGTTCTTTTTGAATTCTGAATTGAAAAATTTCTTTTTCTCAAACCTAGGCTTCAGTAAATGTTGTTTAATTTTCTTTATTCTATTTTCTAGATAATTTTCCTCGTCGAGAAACTGACGTTTCCTTCTCAAAATTAAGTTTTGAATATTTTCATTATCTATCTTACTATGTCTAAAGTTGTAAACATTTCTTAAATTTCTATTTAAATTTTCTATTCGTTTCTGTAATGCTTGATTTTGGATTTGCTTCAAGTTATCATGTCCATCTGTGAAATCATTTGAAACATCTGCAATGTGTAAATTATCATCGATATTTATTGATCTTTTCCTTCTAACTTCATTCAATTCCTTTGTATTATTTACGTCTTGTGCTTTAACAAATTCTTTTTCCTTTACATCATTTACGATGTCATAACAGGCATCAACTTTGGTGTTAGCTAGTACCCAGAAACCAAAAGACTTTGGAGGGAGATTGATAAGCAAAGTCTTATAAGGCCTTACACGTTTGATAACGGGTTTTATGTCACCTTCGTGTATCATGGCACGTGAGTTGACGATGATATTTCTGGAAACATAAAAAAAATATTACTGATTTTATATTTTCAAAATTCAAAGTATCGAGACCGTGTAATTGATAACACTTTTTATATAACAAGTCGGCAGCAAATAAGTATAGGTCCTGCTTGATATGATGTGATGAATACAACTGATATGAAGTGGCGAACGTAGCCTATGGGCGCTTACAACATAACACAACAATTGCCTAGATGAAAAATTATTTGGCTTCAGTCTTAAATAAGGTTATCTTATAGAAGTACTGAGAAGCCCGCCTGGAGCTCCGTACTTCTATGTATGTATGATTACGCTGTATAGACTACAGGCCCGTGTACAAAAAATTGTGGGTCATTTGAACCACCAGGTGACCTATCTAGAACGATTTAAGGGCATAAAATAATAAGATTCAGCACTATGCCGTCACTTGTAAGCTGTTCAACTGAGTGCAGGTGAGAATTCAAAAGTACAGGTAGAGTGAGTACATTTTGGTCATATGATTTTGTACGGCATTCTTACCATCGATAGATCCATGAAAAATAATAAGAAAACGCGCAGTGCCGTCAAAAAATGGTGCGCCACAAAGTCGGATTTTTTTTTGATTTTCCGACAATTTCCAGGTTAAATTTGGTCATTTGATTTTGTACGGCATCAGTTTAATACTGTTTCAATACAGCTTCTAATCCATTATTCCGCAACGCCGTACAAAAATCATGCGACAAGGGGAAAAAATCGAGGGTTGCAACCAACTCTCTTTCTGTGGTCTAGGGGGTAATTTGACACAACATGAAATTAATTTATTTTGAAAATATTTTATGCATAGATAATATTTTTTCACATGCCGTACATTTTCGTTGGTCCAAAGGTCTGTAGAAAAAAAAACTCAAGAAAAAATCCATATAACGAAATGTTAGGTGAAATTCATCACGATATTTTTTTATACGGCATTTAGATAATTTATTTGTACTTAATAAAAGTTTATATTGTTAAAAATGTAATAAAAATATTGAATAAATATAATTTACATATCAGTTCCCGACAAACTTCTTGAGCAAGTGACTTGACTGCGCAGTAGCGAATATTAGGTCTCATTGGTAGTAGGTGCGGGGCGCGACGGCGGGAAGTATCGTATCGAACGCATGATTGGTAGATCAGTAGACCCTTGCCTACCGCACTGCGTCTACGTCCCGCTGAGTTCCAAATTTGCGGCCAGTGAAAAGTTTCTTGTTGACGTTTTTTGTTATAATTTTTTTGTTGATGTTTTTTGTTATAATATATTCATGTTTCAGAAAATGATAGAGAAGATAATTCGGACGTCGATGAAGACGATGATTCCGACAACAACTCAGCGTCTGAATCCGATACTGAATACTTTAAATAAAAAACCTTATGTTTTATTATCATCATTCAATATATTTTTTCTAAAAAATAGTTGTTTTATTTATTCACATCATTACAATGAAACAAATCAATTATATATATATATATATATATATATATATATATATATATATATATAATTGATTTATATAATTGATATATATATATGTATCAATAATGTTTGAAGTATATATTAAACCAAAAAGTATACAAAACTGTAGATACTGGAATTGACAGTTTCAATTCTTGGATATAATATACACGCCGTTTCACTTCAGTTAGACGTCATAATGATTTTATCATATTATTAATTGTTCTCTTCAAAAATATGTTAATGCCGTACAGTATCAGATGGCCATAAAGTACCCTTAAAATGGTAGCGTCATTTTCATCAGCCTAAAAGAGATAGTCTGCATTAAAATGTACGGCATCATCTTTTCCTAATTTATTTATCTTAATATTATTTAAAACAAGGGATAAAATGTAGAAAATTGCTATATTTCATTATTCTATGAGCATTTAAACTTTTGCAATAACTTGAAAAATTACAGTTTTTGTATTTCTCTATAATTTTTTCTAGAACAGTTTCTTTTGAACGGCAATACTATATAACAATTGTATTTTACAATATCATGTTAAAAAAAAAGTTCCCGTACAGGATCAAATGACTTTACAGCTTTATAAATCAAGTATACGATGAAATTAAGATAATTATTGATATACATTCAAATGAACAATAATTTTTTGACGGTATTATTTTTAATAGTACTTTTGAGTACTTGATAATGTTTTGATACCGATGCCGTACTTTTTCAAATCACCCCCTGGACCACGGAAAGAGAGGGGTTTGCAACCCTCGATTTTTTCCCCTTGTCGCATGATTTTTGTACGGCGTTGCGTAATAATGGATTAGAAGCTGTATTGAAACAGTATTAAACTAATGCCGTACAAAATCAAATGACCAAATTTACCCTGGAAATTGTCGGAAAATCAAAAAAAAATCCGACTTTGTGGCGCACCATTTTTTTACGGCACTGCGCGATTTCTTATTATTTTTCATGGATCTATCGATGGTAAGAATGCCGTACAAAATCATATGACCAAAATGTACTCACTCTACCTGTACTTTTGAATTCTCACCTGCACTCAGTTGGACAGCTTACAAGTGACGGCATAGTGCTGAATCTTATTATTTTATGCCCTTAAATCGTTCTAGATAGGTCACCTGGTGGTTCAAATGACCCACAATTTTTTGTACACGGGCCTGTAGTCTAGTACCTTACTTCTCTTTTGTAAGTTACCTACGTTCTTTGTGTCGAAAAAGCAAAGATCGAACGAAGGTTTACTTAGAAAATAAGGAAAAGCGTAATGCATATTATTTATCATGGGAACTTTGGATGCCAACAGAATATAAACCTTTCTATGAAAAGTGAAATAACAAACAAACGAGCAACTAAAATTGTAAAACTAGGCAACTATTATACTTGCCTGGCGACTAAAAATTATATGTAAGCCAAACCTAACCAAACGTATTCCAGTCTCCCATTGAGTATTTTTGTCGCTCAGTTTATTATATTCCCTTTGTAAAACTATTGACGTTCAGTAGAGGAGAGTCGGAGATAAAGCAAAGACTGAAATATTGAGGTGTAAGTAGCTCACAACAATCTTTAGAGCCAAAACCAAACACACCTGCACGTGCAAATAACCTCACAGAATACCGCAGCAAAATAACAATGCCCTTAAGGGATATTGTTTGGCTGAAAGTCAATGAATTCACCAGAGGTGAAGAGATGCTGCGTTAGAAGCAAGGGTGCCAGCGCGCGAATGATTCTCTTTATATTGTGAGTGTCCTTATATTGGTTACTGCTTTATTTATGGCGAGCTTGAAAGGATTGGAAAGCTTGTTTTGCAACCTTTATAAGGAGCCACCACAGACCCAGGATTTTTGTCCACTACCCAGCTACGTAGTGTGTGTGTGTGTCAGTTTGGTAGTAATATTCAAGTCAATGCATGGAAAGTAATCAACACAGTAAAACATCAGTAAAAGGTCACCGATCCAGCCTTTGTAGGGAAACAGGCTACTTCTTAAAGACTCCAAATTTTTATTTCACACGATTATGGTGACAAACAAGCGTACGACTTGCCTGACGGTAAGCAGTCATCGCAGCCTATAGACACTTGCATCAGAGGTATCACTTATGCGTTGCAGACCCTGTAAAAATCCATTTACGCCTTACTTGAAGAATCCCATACTGTACTCCTGGGAAAACCTTGGAAAGGAGTTCATTCCACAACTTGACAGAAGAGGTAGAAAACTCCTGATCCACACAGCCAAGTTGTCGCGTATGCGCTCAATTTGAATCCAATGTGTGAGGATGAATTCCCTGCCTATGGCGAGCGGAGCATATCAAACAACTCCTCTGAACACAACCCGTTGTACAGATGGTAGAATACGCAAAGAGAAGCAAAGTGTCTCCTCATACTAATGATTCAAAATTGTACGGACCATTGAGGGAATCCGTTGATTCCTCAACTTCACCGTATTTGCTATTAAATGCCTCAAAAACCATAAGGTCATCATTCAATGGTCATCATTCAATTCAACATTTTTTTTTATCTACTAGATTAAAAAATTGGCAAATGTCCTGCTAGACGGTAAACAATCATCGCAGTCTATATACTTTTTAATACTACTAAGGTAGCAAACAAGCATACGTCCTGCCTGAAGGAAAGCAGTTACTTACCACAGCTTATGATGCCTGTCACACTACGGGAGTCACACGCGCGTTGTTGACCCTATAAAATATGTCATAACACCAGAGACATCATTCACCATGTAACCCTGTACCTCTTTTGTTACATTTTTTGGGACCCCATACCGCAAAATCTTGATCCCTACCAAAGTTTTCCTTGGACGCTACGGATAGTTGAGATGGAGTTTCAATTTAAGAAGAGATCGAATCTGGACCGAAGAAGAAGAACTAAAAGTGACAACATAGTCTTCTGAAGAGGCAATGAGTCGGTCACATATGTCGATGACGGGAGATAGTCATTAGAGTGAAGGCCGCGTGTGGACCGTTCGAAGCCTCTTTTCCAGATGGTCCGATTACCTAAGTGGCTGGATGCGGAAGGCGGAGGACGGCGTTTGAAAAACATTGGGGAAAGCTTATATCCAGCAGTATATCTACCCATATGCAGTATAGGCTTCGTCTAATACCGTTCCCCAGGCTGATATTTGATGGTATGTCTACTCACCCATTAGTATCATATCCAAGGATGAACTGCATGATATCACCACCCTCTTCTCTCTTCGACAGTTTGATGGAGAATCTAGCAGGTTCATCGTCCATGTTCGCTCCAAATAGGGTGACTGCTCCAGGCACTGGCTTATGACGGAGAGATGTACAGTGTGCGAAGAGAGCTGCTTGGGTAGACTCCATGTCCACGTTGAGAACCCTGTCCCCTACTAGGTTCTTAAATAGGAGAGCCATATAGAAACTCTGAAATTAACATAATAATATATTAATGTAGATTTTACTGATTGGGAATCTACCGCCACCTCACAGAGGACTGCAGCAAAATGCCAATTTCTAAAGACCTAGAGAGTTGTTGTGTTCATGTGAGTGATATCACGTAGCAACCATATAGCACCATAAACTATAGATGCCTATAGAACCGGGATGTGACCACAGACTATAATACAGTATTATTGTCTTTTTACATGCGATATTGGTACACCGGAAAAAATATCTATTTGCTATGGGACTAGTGGTGGTGAATCCTACAATCTATACCAATCCTGCTTAAACCTTTTTTTTATATGAGAGGAGGCCAAACGAGCATGTGGGTCACCTGATGGAAAGCAATCACCACCGCCCATGGAGATCAACAACACCAAGGAGTCGTCATTGTCTTCCTGGTAACCTCACTCATTGGCAGGAACACTGCAACCCTCAAGGGTATTGTTAATTGGCTGCGATATTCTGTGAGACTTCCCCAGTCGGACAGCTGAAAAAGTACGCTATGCTCTACCTCTCTTTTCGCCAGAGCCTCATTTGTCAGTCAGCAGGGTGCGCCAAGTGCAGGTGCCAAGGGCAGGCTTTTGTTCAATGATATTGATGAACCATTTATACCCCAAAATTATTAGGAATGAGAAGGTTACCAATAGCCGTCGTAATATCTCTAAAGATCTACCTGATTCGGAGCGAGGCACGCGACGGGTTAGTCACCCATGGATGAGTATCAAACATGCATACATCCTCACTAACTGTCTCATTAATAATATCAGTAGGTCTATGCATCATTAGACTCACCAAAGTAGGCTGAAACAGTTCCTCCTCCAACAGCTCCCTGTAATGAACAGCGAAGCCGTTCCTGGCTGAATACCCAAGACTAGCCATCCAGTCGGCAGCCCGCTCCAACTCACTGTACTGCCGCTGAGTGCTCTCCGTGATCCACAGGGGAGTCTCGCTGACACTGAGCAGTTTCAGAAGCTTGTGTCTGTCAAACTCTGACATTCGTTCCAGTTCTCGTGACGATGAGTTCCTAGAAAAAAATATGTCCTAGTAAGTAGTAGTAGTAAGTTCTGGAGTGGAGGCCACGTACAATTGCTTGCTGCAATGCTCTAAAAACAAATGCAAGTGCGGCATGAGACGCCCGCCTACGAGATGGACTGACGACATGCGTGGGATTGCAGGGAGTTGTTGGATGCAGGTGGTACTGGACCGGTCACGCTGGAAATGAATTGGGGAGGTCTTTGTTCAACTTTGACGAGCTCGGTAGTCGAATGGCTAGCAATGGCCACTTTGACTAAAATGTCGCGGGTTGGAACCCCACAAGACAAAAATTTGTGTGCATGAACATGTCTGTTTGTCTTGGTCTGGGTGTTTTCTCTGTGTTACATGTATGTATTTACAAAAAATCCCTCCAATTGGATAAGTGGTTAACTACTTACCCATTCAGCATGACAGCGTCCATCATATCCAGAGAGAGCGTGACGTAATCCTTGAAGTCACTTTTGGAATCAGCTTGGAGGCAATTGGTGACGTCACTGCCTACAACCTTCCACTCCAGGGTCTTGCCTGGGGGGAAGGTCTCCACGATCACTCGCAAAGTTTCAAGGTCGTTGAGGTATTCTTCTATAGACTGGTTATTGCATTCTGCAAGACGAAATTATATATATATATATATATATATTTATATATATATATATATATATACGGTTTCATACTCGTAAAAGTAAGTGACAAGTTGTAAGTGACAAAGCCGTTATCATAGCCCGAATAGTATACACTTGCAGTATAAGAAGTATCACTCGTGCGCAAGTAAAGCTGACCCACTTGTAATTCCTTTTTTTAATAACACATACGAACTGTCCAGTATACGACCCGCCTGATCTGATGTAGTAACGTACGCCTACAAACGCTTGCAATATAAGAAGTATTAGTACTTATTCTGTGGGGTAGAAGTACTTCGCCAGAAGAGACGCTCGTTGGCTAGTCGGTACATGGTGGAAGGGTGCAACACATAAGGTTGGCTTAGGCTTTAAAAAAAAATATGAGCGGATTACAATAGGAGCATAATAGAGGAGGCGTCAAAGCGCGTATCAGTCTAACTGAACACGCAAGTTAAGCAACTTCGACTATCGCCTGTCCGTGGATGAGTTTATTTATCTCGAGCTCCTCCGTGCTTCGGAGGGCACGTTAAGAAGTCGGTCACTGCTGTTGTCATTTGATCATAGTTGTTAAGCTAAGTCAGTGGCCTTTAGGTGACTTAAAAACACAGACCTCTGCCAACCCGCACTAGAGCAATGTAATGGAGTATGCCCTAAACCTCTACGATTGAGAGGAGACCCGTATCCCAGCAGTGACGACGATACATATAGAATATTCAGATCTTGCAGTAGGGTGGCCCCACAATAGTTAATACAGATATCTTTGACGACCTCGGTGGTGAAATGGTTAGCACTGGCCACTTTGACTCCCGAGGTCGCCGGTTCGATCTCCGCACGAGACAAATATTTGTCTGCATGAACATGTCTATTTGCCTTGGTCTGGGTGTTTTCTATCTATACTAATATTATAAAGCTGAAGAGTTTGTTTGTTTGTTTGAACGCGCTAATCTCAGGAACTACTGGTTCGAATTGAAAAATTCTTTTTGTGTTAGGTAGCCTATATTTCAAGGAAGGCTATAGGCTATATAGCATCACGCTACATCTCATAGGACCGGAGCACCAGTGAAAATTAGGAAAAAAATATTCCTTTTGAGGGCTTACGTCGCGTGCGCTGCGTAAACGGTTGAAGTTACGCAAAAATCATGTATGACGGAATTGTTCCTCTTTAAAAGTTCTAAAAAAAAGTCCGCGACAGCATATGTCAATCTTTTAAGATTAACTCACTATAACCTTTTTTTACCTACATTCTCCTATTGATTACCATGAAAAAACGTTATAATGTGTCAAACTTAAAAGATAGACATATACTGTCTCGGACTTTTTTTTAGAACTTTATCCCGCAAAAACATCTTAATCCCATGGGAAAAAATAAACTTTGTAATCATTTGGCATTCTATCATGTCGAAAGGAACGTAAGTACCGACATGATTTTTTTAACAGGGGATAGTTTCCGATCTGGATAGTAACATAGGCTACTTTTTATCCAGGAAAAAACATTTTATTCCCACGGAAAAAATAATTCGATCCCTGCAGAGGGCAATCATTTACGTGGTGAACAATTTTTTTTGTCTTGATCCATACTAATACGCTAATACTGTAAGTGTTAAAGTAAGTATTCGTTTGTTTGTTATTTCTTAACGCTCTATGTAGCCGATCATCATTAAACTTTGTACCTATTTTTCTTTTGTTGTATTTTTTTTACTTCGTGAGATATAAATAGTAATAACAAACGTTCCTTAAATAGTATTATCAATATTATATAAATAGTAATATCTCACGAAGTAAAAAAAAAATACAACAAAAGAAAAATAGGTACAAAGTTTAATGATGATCGGCTACATAGAGCGTTAAGAAATAACAAACAAACGAATTTTTAATAGGGTAATCTAGAGAGTGACATAAGTTACTTTTTATCCCGGAAAAACAATTTAATCCCATGGGAAAAAATAAACTTTGTAATCATTTGTCCTTCTATCACGTCGAAAGGAACGTAAGTACTGACGTGATGTTTTAACAGGGGATAGTTTCCGGTCTGGAGAGTGACATAGGTTACTTTTTATCCAGGAAAAATATTTTATTCGAAGGAAAAATGAAGAGGGCAAACATTTATGTGGTGAACAATTATATTCTCTTGAGTGTGGGCGTTCCATCCATACAAATATTATAAGTGTTAAAGTAAATTCGTTTGTTTGTTATTTCTTCATACCTTAACTATGCAGCCAATCATCATAAAAATTTGCACATACTTCGTGGGATAAAAAGTAGTACCAGACTACTTTTTATCCCACGAAGTAAAAAAAAAATACAACAAAAGAAAAATATGCACAAATCAATGGCAGCAGGCTTCCCTGGACCACGCGGGCGAAGCCGCGGGTAACAGCTAGTATATTATATGTATGTATTTACAAAAAAATGTATTTAAGTACCTATTATACTCAGTTATCTAGTACCCATAATACAAGCTTTGCTTAGTTTGGGACTAGATGGCCGTGTGTAATTTGTCCTGGAATATTTATTTATTTATATTTTATCTTCACTTACCATATCCCAACTGCCAGTAGATATCTCCTATATTGACCTTCTCAGCGACGGTGAGGATGTTCAGCGCTGTGTTGGGGTCCCACATCCCGGATACGGTCTTCTCGTTGTTATTTAAGGCGAAGACCAGCTCAAAGCCTGTGTCGTTGGCCCATTTTGTGAACTTCTCCCATTGGTTATGTGATACTGTAAGTTTTTCCTAGACAAATACATGATCGAATTAGAACAGAGTACGAAAGAAGGTTGGGTGACAATTAGATAGTATCTCCCACGAAGATCATAATTAAAAACGTTTTGTGCCATTTGCATCCATTAGTTCCTTGCGATCTAGGGCCACTTAACGCTGCTTTTTTATATTCAGCATACATACCGCTTCGCCTTCGTAAAAGAGGTAAAATAGCCTAAAAGAGAAGCCCAAATTACAGCGGCAACTGACAACTAGACAACTAGTGTTCTGTCAGTTGATACATGCCAGTTGATACTGACCTACGAAGTGCTTCTTCACGCTTCGTTTGAAGGATCCCATGAGTGTCGGATTTTCACTTTTGCCGCCAGCAGGCTATTCAAATTTTGCCTCCAACTCAGCATCTCCTTCCTTTCTGGTACCTCACTCACTCGCAGGAATACATCCACCCTCAATGGAATTGTTGTTTAGCTGCGGTATTCTTTAAGGTGGAGGCACTTCCCCAATCGGGCAGATTACAAATACGCTGTCACTTTCGCCAGAGCCTTTTTCGCTAGTCGACAAGGTGCACCTCGTGTAGGTGAAGTTGGCTTTGGCTCTAAAGTTCGTGGTAAGCCACTTACACCCCATAACTACTTATGATAAGTAATGTCATTTTATACCTGTGCTTGTCGTTTCGTAGTTCTTCGAGGAAGCAATCCATCCAATGCATTCGCGTCTATCTTTGCCTCGTCTACGTAATGGTCATCTATGGATATGGTGGTGTTCTGGAAGGTCAGGTGCGAGGTGGAGGGTCCAGCTATGCGGAGATACGCCGGAGTTAACGACGAGGCCATGCATACGCATTCTTTGCTGAAATAAAAGTTAAATGTATTTTATTTTAGTTCCTAATCGCCCGATCTCGATGATCGAATCGCTAGCAATGGTTAGTTTAATCAGAGATTCGATCCTCGCATGCCCGTTGCAATCATGTATAGGCTACGACAATATAGTAGGTAGGTAGGTACGCTTACCCCATGGGTTCGATGGCGTCGTTGCGCGTGGTCATCAACGATCACGCAAGTCAAGCAACGTCAACTGTGGCCTGTCTTTGGATGGGTTTATTTATCTCCTCCGTGCTTCGGAAGGCACGTTAAGTTGTCGGTTCCGGCTGTTGTCATTAGATGATAGTCGTTAAGCCAAGACAGTGAGTGACCTTCAGGCGGCTTGACAACACTGACCTCCGCCAACCCGCAATTGAGCAGCGTGGTGGAGTATGCTCTAAACCCCTTCGATTGAAGGGAGACCCGTATCCCAGCAGAGGGATGAATAAGAGTTGACGACCGTACCCCTTGGGGTACTATACGGGCTATTTTTGTTATGTTATTTCCGTTCTGTTTGTATATACGAGTATATGTAGTTAGCCATATTTAGTTTTTATTTTAATTGTATATTCTTAATTGTTAGTAAGTTATTTTCATTATATTCAACAAAGTTGACCACCTAAGAAAGTAAAACGACAAAAAAAAATTTACAGAAAAATTAAAACGCAACGAGGGCTACGTGGGAGTCTTCAGAGAAAGTAATTGGGATTGGGACCTTAATTCGAGCCAAGCTTCACATCAGGCAGGCTGTTTATTTATGCCACCCAACGTATTATATAAAAAAATATTACTTACCTGCTATATCTTTCTGTGCTGGAAAACAAGTATTTGGGATCAACAGTGACGCTAAGAAACCTCCTATCAACAGTATTGATGTGCTGATCCGTGCCTATCTTCACGCTGAACGTGTCTGCGGCAGACCGACCGCAGACTCCCAGTACACCCAAAAATATATGTAAAATACGTGATAATTTCCCCATTGTTGAATGAAAACTAACCAGCGTGTGTGTAAATGATGATACTTTTATTTTGATGAGGAGGAAGTTATGTGGCGGTAAAACTGTAGAATTTGCCTTTTTGAAAATAAGCTCACTTACAGGAGTTGCAGGTTTAGCAATTTTTATTTTTATACTACGTTGGGTGGCAGACGAGCATACGGCCCGCCTGATGTGAAGCGGTTACCGTAGCCATATTAACGTTCGCAACATAAAATATCGCTCGCACGCCGCCACCCCCGCTGCCATCGCAGCATCTCCTTCCCTTCTGGTGACCTCATCGTCATCAGCCTGTATCTGCCCACTGCTGGACATAGGTCTTTCCCAATGCTTTCCATCTTATACGATCCTCCGCTTTCCGCATCCCGCCGCTACCAGCCACCTTTTTGAGATCGTCGGTCCATCTAGAGAGCGTAGGCGCCCCTACGCTTCGTCGCCCCATACGTGGCCTCCACTCTAGGACTTTCCTCCCCCATCTGCCATCACTGACTCGCCAGATGTGGCCAGCCCGCTGCCACTTCAATGCACTGAGACTGAGAGCTATGTCGACCACTTTGGTTCTCGTCGAATTTCTTCGTTCCGGATTCGATCCCTTAGAGAAACTCCAAGCATTACTCTCTCCATCGCTCGCTGTGCGACTTTTAGTCTGTGAACTAGCCTAACGTTCAGCGTCCATGTCTCCGCACCGTAGGTGATAGGTTTAGCAATGAACCTAAAATATGGGAGATATTTTAGGTTCTGCACGTGGGTTGACTGCTACTGAATTTATTTTAGATATAATTATTTAGATATATAATCGCTATCGAGACTACTATATTTGCGCCTTTTGAGGCATTCAGCAGATTCAGCCGCCGCGCCAGCCCTATTTTGTGTCCTAAGAAGATGAGACGGTGCAAGCGTATCAGCACAAGTTGCGTCCCAAACTAAGGGCCGCCCCATCCTCCAAGGTACCAAAGTCATACCGTCCGGTCTTTTGCCATCATCCCGTACAAGACCATTTGGTTCGAGAATGGCCGCACAGTTAGCGGTGGCAAAAGCCCGGCGGATTATGTCATTAAGACTGGCATGGCGGGAAAACCTACCTGCGCTTTTCGTGCAGGAGAGACCATGGTGTCCGAGCTGGTCGACAACAACGCCACAATGACAGCGGTGTGTAGCACAGCATGGCGCACCCAAGCGAAGGGAAGTCGCTATTCTAAAATTTGAGGAGACTATTAGGGTACCGGTATTAGACGAAGGGAGTGCCTGTAGCCACAAACCAGATTCCCACTCGCTAACAGCTAAGAGACGGGCACGATCTGCAGAGTTCAAACACGTATTGAAAAGTTGATTCCGTATTTGCTCACAGATAGGTCCGTCCCAAAGCCTTTATTTAGATAAGCATAAGTGATGTGCAAAAAGTGGACGCATTTGAGATATGATGCTGGAGAAGATCGTTGCGGATCTCTTGGAATTACCTCCTTCCATGGAGATCAGCAACACCATGGGGTCGCGTCGACTTGTAGAGAGAATTAATTGTGTTCAATCGATCCGACATTATTGGGTCACCGACGATTCGAAATGCTCTTTATTGTATGCGATCAAATTGAGCAAGTAAGTAAGTACAGAGGCACACCGGCACAGAGATGCGAACAGTATTCCATGTGAGGTCGAACCTGGGCTATAAATTCATTTATTTATTTATTTATCAACACACAGCTATCATTACAGGCATATACTACCCAATAGGCTTGTATCCCATTTTTTTTTTCGATTTGTTATCTATAGACGTCACAACAATATAAATATACGTGAAATAATCACTTCGATAGCATAAAAACTTCTCGAGATATGATAACTTGAAGATCACAATTTTGGACTATCCCGAAAACGCTCCATACAAAAGGCCACCACGTTATGACGTCACATCATGCTATTTTATATGCAATAAATCAGAAATTTGTACGACAGCTATGTTAAATATTGCGTTTATGTAGCCAGTGCCGTAACAAAAGTTATAGTATTTTTTTGTGTTTCTACAATGGTAATATTTATTTTTTATAATTTCATACCTTTAAAATGGACTTTCCCACCAAACTTTGATCGACGATAAAACACGTCGGACATAAGTTATTAAAATTTTAAGATCGCAGATCGTTCTAGTTTTGTGTATTTTACGTTACTGATAGAGGGTTTTTATAATTTTGTAACATGGGCAACAAGCCTATTCGACAGTATAGCTAGATTTCAAATAAATTATTAAAATAC
The DNA here is from genome assembly GCA_937001555.2 of Hypsopygia costalis. Lineage (NCBI taxonomy): Eukaryota > Metazoa > Arthropoda > Insecta > Lepidoptera > Pyralidae > Hypsopygia > Hypsopygia costalis. Next base: position 19,199,217 of record OW443350.2, on the reverse strand, counting down.
AATGTCATAACATATTGTCGCGGTCCTGTCGCGAATCATCTAAAATGAAACCTTCTAGAATAGTCGCCGCATACTTCGCTGCAAGCAATAATGACCCGTAGGTCTACTGACATAAGGTTCATAACACTATGACATGAAAATGTTCGAGACTGGTCGAGACACGTTAACGATGTGTACCGATGGGAAGTACATACATGTATATACGAGAACATTCGAGAACCCTTGCCGGCGGATATAAATAGCGACCGCCGCGGCGCATAGGCAGTTCAGTTTGGACTTCGGATTCGGAAGAGTAAACTTGGAGCGAATCTACCTGCGACTGCGAGACAAGTGATAACCTACGACCTCAGCGACACTATTGGACTTCGATTTGACCTGCGATTTGGAATCTTAGTGTGGACTTCGTGTTGTGAAGACCTGCAGACCAGACCCTGCGTGAATAAATCCTTGGACGTTGTCATTGGCGTTTTACATCCAAATCTAGAACCCTAGCTCGCAACAATATTATGTCAAATATCAAATGTGAAAATAGGAGCAATATGATAAAACACAGTCCTTGTCACTTGTAGTAATACATTACGAATACAAGAATCATACATTAGAATTAATTAATTAGTAAATAATAAAACTAAATGTCAATATTAAAATGTCAAAAATAAAATCCTAATCATAAAATGTCACTCACAAAATGTCAAATATAATAAAATTTCACTGTCAGAAATAAAAATCTCAATCATAAAATGTCAATAAGAAATCTTAATAATTAATAATGTGTATGCTGTGGCATAATAGGCTATTTGACTAACATTTTTTTCGGTTTGATATATAAAGACGTCTCTATAATATAACCATAGGTGAAAGAATTACTTCGATAGCACAAAAATCTCTCGAGATATGTTAATTTGAAAATCTCAATTTTTAGACTGCCCCAAAACGCTCCATACAAAAGACTACCGAATTATGACGTCACAGGTTTGTATTTTGTATGCATCAAATCAGAAATTTGTACGATAGCTATGTTAAATATTATGTTTATGTGATTAGTATCATAATAAAAGTTATAAGCCTTTTTTATTATTGCTTCTCCAATGGAAATATTATTTTTTAATAATTTCATAGTTTTAAAATGGACTTTCCCGCCAAACTTTGATCGACGCTAAAAAAAGTCTGACTGAAGATATTAGTTTACCGAGTTAATGGTAGTGAATTAAAACACTTGTTAGGAAGTCGCTACATTAGAATGAAAGTTTGCAGATCCTTATAGTTTTGTGTATTTTACGATATTTTTTAAACATTGGAAAATAGCCTATTATGTAATTTATAACATAATGTCCAGAATGATATCTTTGTGAATTCATCCAGAGTAAGTACACGCAAATATGTCAATTTCCAAATTAATCATGTTAAGAGTATATAGTTGAAAGAGATTGTTTTTCTTTTGATTGTTTTACGATTTATACAACCACCTTATATTTGTTTTCGTCCACTTTTGCCTAAACATTTTTTGTTCTACTACTACGTCGGGTGGCAGGCAAGCATACGGCCCGACTGATGTGAAACCTACTCAAACACATGCTGAAATTAAAATAAATAGCTTTGTCATAGGTGGGAATACCAAGGAAAGAAATGAAGAAGAATTGAATGGAACTGTCACCATAGCATGAAATACCGCTCCCCATTCCAGCCCCGCCACCAACGCAGCCACTCTTTCCTTCCAGACCCCCTAGCCAAGTGCAATTCGTAGCGTAACGAATGTTAGATAAATCACGTGACATTTGTCAATATCGAACATTTTAGTATGAGAATTGACAAGTGTCACGTGATCTAAATTAATTAGATAAATTAAACAGGTCACTCACGTCTTTTTGTCGGGAAAGCCGACTAGTCCCACCACCCTTTCCAGTCGTGCGGCGCGCGCATTGGCGCGCAGTGTCCGGCGCGAGAGACAAAGGGTGGACGCGTCTGGACATTCGCCCTGATGAAGGTCTTCTTTTGAGATCGAAACTAGTCGGCTTTCCCGACAAAAAGACGTGAGTGACCCGTTTAATTTATCTAATTAATTTAGTATAATGTCTCACGTGAGTTTTAATAATATTATTGTCACGTGATCTATCTAACGTTCGTTACGCTACGAATTACACTTGGCTAGGGGGGCTGGTGACCTCACTAACAGGAACACAACAACCTTCAAGGGAATTATTATTCGGCTGGGATATGTTCTGTGAGGTGCAAGTAAGGTGAGGTGAAAAATACGCTGTACATCTCTTTTAAAACCTAATATGACAATTTTTTGTGCATATTTAGTTTTATACGTAATTTTAATTTAGATTTAGTAATTAAATGTTCCGTGCTTCGGAGGGTACCTTAAGCTGTAGGTCCTGGCTGTTGTCGTTAGATGCGATTTGAAACACTGGCCTCCGCCAACCCGCAGTTGAGCAGCGTGGTGGAGAATGCTCTAACCCCTTCGATTGAGGGGAGACCCGTATCCCAGCAGTGGGGTAAATAAGGGTTGACGAATAAGACGAATAATTCTTGATTGTGTTTATGTTGATTGCAATAACAAAATAAATAGTTATGTAGCTTACAATTTTTTATTTCATTTTTTATACTAGGTACGTCGGGTGGCACACGAGAGCATACGGCCCGCCTGATGTGAAGTGGTTACCGTAGCCATAACGCTCGCAACATAAAATATCGCTCGCGCGCCGCCACCCCCGCTGCCAACTTAGTATCTCCTTTCTTTCTGGTGACCTCACTCACTCGCAGGAACACAACAACCCTCAAGGGGATTGTTATTTGGCTGCGGTATTCTGTGAGGTGAAGGTACATTCCCCAGTCGGGTAGCTTACAATTACGCTCACTATCTCTCTTTTCGCCAGAGCTTCGTTTGTCAGTCAGCAGGGTGTACCGCGTGCAGGTGAAGTTGGCTTAGGTTCAAAGATGTTGATAAACCACTTACACCCCAAAAACAATTTTATTAAAGATGACTGGTAAATTCTAGACATATTACAATAAACCTGATATGCCAACGAGTCTGCAACAAATAAATGCTGACTTTAAAACTGCTGCACTTGCAAACACGCCTCGACGATTGTTCACCCAAGGACCATATGATTTGTATTAATAACAAGAATGTTATTTTGTTGAACTTAATTTATGTCACGTGTGACCTTGTGTGCAATGGGATGTGTTATCCCACCGTTGGGCAACACGATTGGGCTAGTGGGATAGAAACAATGATGCTATTAATTGGATAGAAGGTAAATTCAAAATACTATACATACAAAGCTTAGCTCACTTACTAACTCTTAAGTTTGTTTATCTTACATCTTTCTTACAAATATTGACGAGCTCGGTGGTCGAATGGTTGGCAACGGCCACTTTGACTCCGAGGTCGCGGGTTCGATTCCCGCACAAGACAAACATTTGTGTGCATGAACATGTCTGTTTGTCTTGGTCTGGGTATTTTCTATATATTATAAGTATGTATTTACAAAAAAAAATGTATTTAAGTACATTTATTAGCTGTCTAATACCCATAACACAAGCTTTGAGCTTAATTTGGGACTAGATGGCGCTGTGTAAAATGTCCAGAAATATTTAAATATTATAAAGGCGAAAGTTTAAAGTGTGTGGATGGATGTTTGTTACTCTTTCACGCAAAAACTACTGAATGGATTTTAATAAAACTGCAATAATATAGCTTATACATCAAAATAACACATAGGCTATAATTTATAAACATATTTCGTGAAATGTCTAAAATGTACCGATAAGTATGAAAAAAATCTGTCATCTGCTAGCTATTCAAGCATGCGCTGCAAAAACCGTTATAGCTACATGTGTTGTATGATGGAAATGTTTATCCTAAATAGTCCTACAAAAAAGCATATAATTATCTAACTTTTTTACGTAAGCCATCTTCGCCAAAATAATGAAAAGTAAATACAATAAAAATTGATACTTTATTTCGAATGCAAATTTGGTAGTAATAAATTTGATCTATCAAAGTAAATACTTTTATCGCTTTTGGTATTTAAAATAGATAAACTTTATTAATTAAATAAATTAAACGGGTCACTCACGTCTTTTTGTCGGGAAAGCCGACTAGTTTAAAGGTTTTAGAGACAAAAGGTGGACGTGTCTGGACATTCGCCCTGATGATGGTCTCCTTTTGAGATCGAAACTAGTCGGCTTTCCCGACAAAAAGACGTGAGTGACCCGTTTAATTTATTTAATTGGTTTAGTATAATGTCTCACGTGAGTTTTAATATTTAATAATATTATAGATAAACTTTGTCTTTTATACTCATTTGGACAAATATTTTAATAGTAGTTTAATAGTTTTTGGGGTGTAAGTGGTTCATCAACACCTTTGAACCAAAGCCAACTTCACCTGCACGCGGTGCACCCTGCTAACTGACAAACGAAGCGCGCGAGCGATATTTTATGTTGCGAGCGTTAATATGGCTACGGCAATCGCTCCACATCAGGCGGGCCGTATGCTTGTAGGCCACCCGACGTAGTATAAAAAAAAAAAAAACACGACGATGACAAACCGAGTGCGCGGTATTTTAATTACATATGTTACCAACCCTATTTTTTTGGTACTTTATAAAACAGATACGTAAATAATTCCACGACATGTTTGTGATTAGTAATTATTTATAACGAAATAGATGCGATGAATAAAGAATTGCGCTGATTTTGCGGTGCTCTTAAATGGTAAGAGGAAGCTGTAGTCATGTGTTGTTCGGGAGAAAATGTAGCCCTTTCTTCATCAGACTTGCCAGTTGAACCTCTAAAGAACTTTTTGTCTCATGAAACTGATGAATCTCGCGGTTGTCTAAAAATAAATGCGGTATCTTTTGGGCGGATAACTTTGTTTCAATGCCAGGATTTTACCAGACTTTGTCAATTCAAGGGCAAGTATTCCATACAATAGGCCTGTAAACCATTTTTTTTTCGATTTGTTATTTAAAGACGTTACAATAATATAACTAAAGGTGAAAGAATTACTTCGATAGCATAAAAACTTCTCGAGATATGATAACTTGAAGATCACAATTTTGGACTATCCCGAAAACGCTCCATACAAAATGCATACGGTATTATGACGTCACGATACGCTATTTTATATGCATAAAATCAGAAATTGGTACGACAGCTATGTTAAATATTGCGTTTATGTAGCTAGTGCCGTAACAAAAGTTATAGTATTTTTTATTGTTTCTATAATGGTAATATTTATTTTTTATAATTTCATACTTTAAAATGGACTTTTCCACCAAACTTTGATCGACCATAAAACACGTCGGACATAAGTTATTAAAATTTTGAGATCGCAGATCGTTCTAGTTTTATGTATTTTACATTACTGATAGAGAGTTTTTATAATTTTAGAACTTTGTTTACAGGCCTATTGGGTCTTTGCTTCCTGCTACCTATACGCAATCAACTTTTTTTGCAAGTTTGTTTCGTGGACGATGAGGACCACATGATAATAGGCGTTCTGAGTACATACAAAGTGTAAAGAAACACGGTTTAAAAATACAACAAGTTTCCCTGACGCAAGTCCTACAAAAATATTTTTTGAAATCCATTCATAATTACCGGATTTATCGCGGAACATACAAAAAATAGGATATATAGTCGAATTGAGAACCTCCTCTTTTATGGAAGTCGGTTAAAAAATATTTCGGGGGACGTGCGAGTTAAAGACTGTGATAAACTTAATTTTACGCGGGTGAAACCGCCGGCACAGCTAGTAAATAATAAATAAATAAATATTACTGGACAATTTACACACGGCCATCTAGTCCCAAACTAAGCAAAGCTTATACTATGGGTACCAGATAACTGTTATAACACTTAAATACATTCATGCACACAAATGTTTGTCTTGTGCGGGTAACGAACCCGCGACTTCGGAGTCAAAGTGGCCATTGCTAACCATTCGTCCACCGAGCTTGTCAAATCTTCCATTAAATGTTCTTAAAAAAGCTTTTATTAGATTACTCTGCGACAACTGTGTCTATAGGGTAGAGGAGTTCAAAAAGATTAAATATAATTTAATGACATTTTATTATTTGTTATTTCTTGTAATGTTATAATGTTTATATTATATGACTAACGTTCATAATTATTAATTAATGTTTGACAATTAATATTTTATTTTTTTATTTGTATTAATTTATTATGACATTTTAATTATCTTTTTGCATGCCAATGTTCGGTGCAACCCGATTGCACTTTTATATTTGTACTACCTTTGTACCGTGTCTGCTCGCAAATAAAATGATTTGATTTGATAGTTTTTTTTTATACTACGTCTGATGGCAGTCAAGCATACGGCCCGCCTGATTTGAAGCGTTTACCGTAGCCATATTAACGCTCGCAACATAAAATATCGCTCGCGCGCCGCCACCCCGCAGCCAACGCAGCATCTCCTTCCTTTCTGGTGACCTCACTCACTCGCGGCAACACAACAACCCTCAAGGGAATTGTTATTTGGCTGCGGTATTCTGTGAAGTGGAGGTACATTCCCCAGTCGGGTAGCTTACAATTACGCTCCCTACCTCTCTTTTCGTCAGAGCTTCGTTTGTCAGTCAGCAGGGTGCACCACGTGCAGGTGAAGTTGGCTTTGGTTCAAAGAGCGATAGTTAATGTTGCGAGCGTTAATTAAGCAACGTCAGCTGTAACCTGTCCATGGATGGGTTTATTTATCTGGAGCTCCTCCGTGCTTCGGAGGGTACGTTAAGCCGTCGATCCCGGCTGTTGTCACTAGATGACAGTCGTTAAGTCAAGTCAGTGGCCTTTAGGCGGTTTGAAATCACTGGCCTTCGCCAACCCGCACAAACACGTGTTAGTTGGTTAGTTGTTTTGACAGACATAATTGGGGTGTAAGTAGTTCATCAACATCTTTGAACCTAAGTCAACTTCACCTGCACGCTGTACACCCTGCTGACTGACAAACGAAGCTCTGGCGAAAAGAGAGGTAGGGAGCGTAATTTTATTGTAAGCTGCCCGACTCAGGAATGTGCCTCCACCTCTGACCTCACAGAACGCCGCAGCCAAATAACAATTCCATTGAGGATTGTTTGTTTGTTTGTAATATCTTTATTGTACATAAAATAAAATTGACAATATAGTAAATTAAAGGAAAAGTACAAAGGCGGACTTATCCCTTATACCCGGATTGTTGTGTTCCTGCGAGTGAGTGAGGTCACCAGGAAGGAAGGAGATGCTGCGATGGCAACGGGGGTGGCGGCGCGCGAGCGATATTTTATGTTGCGAGCGTTGATATGGTTGCGGTGGCCGCTTCACGTCAGGCGGGCCGTATGCTTGTCTGCCATCCGACGTAGATAAAAAAAAATAGTTTTTTGACAGACATAATTTACAGTTTGGTGGGTCGCATAGGGTGGAAAGTTATATCCAGCAGTGGGCAGATACAGGCTGGTGATGATAAAGTCTTTAATACTCGTAACAAGATGGAAGATCAACTTTGAAATTAGAGGTATGAGGCTCATCACCATCGTTGAGCCAAAGCCAACCTCTCTTGCACGTGATGCAAAATGCTCCGGAAAGGGAGTAGGGCGAGCGTAATTGTAAGCTGCCCGCCTGGGGAAGTACTTCCACGTCTCAGAATACCGCAGCCAAATAACAATTCAATTGAGGGTTGCTGTGTCCTGCGAGTAAGTGAGGTCAGCAGAAAGGGATGAGTTGCTGCGTTGACAGCTTGTGACTACGGAAATCATTTTAAATCAGGCGGGTCGTGCCAATGTGCCATCTGCCACCCGACGTATTATAAAAAAAGTATCTCCTCTTCGCCGTGTGGTTTCCGGCAGACTAGAATCACTCCGTTTCTTCCCGTGGATGTCGTAGAAGGCGACTAAGGGAAATACATTATAAAACATGGATCAGGCCTCCCCAACTCATCTGGCCAGCGTGGGGAGTGTAGGCCAAATCCTCCTTCCGTCTAGGACGGACGAGAGAGGGTCGTGCTCCTGTAGTGGAGACTAAATTAAATGGATCTGATGATGATGATCTCCTCTTATCTAGTGACCTCACTCACTCGCAGGACCACAACAATCCTCAAAGGTATATTGTATTTGGCTGGTACTTCTGTGAGATCGGGGTACCTACTTCGACGACGTGTTCTATCACCCTTTCGCCAGAGCCTTATTTTTGTTTTTTTTTTTTTTTGTTTTGGCTCTAAAGTTGGTAGTAGTGAGCCAATTACACCCGAAAAAATGATCGTATAATTTCCCATAAATAATGTTTTAAGCTCTGGTGAAAAAGTGGTACGGGCATGTCGACCGACTCTGATTTTGGAACTACCTCACAGAAAACCACAGCTCAATAACAATTCTCCTAAGGATTGCTGTGTTCTTGCGAGTGAGTGAGGTGAACAGGTGGGAAGAAGTGGAGTGAAGTTTCATGTTGCGTTATGGCTACGGTAACCGCTTTAGCAATTATTTTGCTTATACTGTGCCTTCAGGATTGTTGTGTTCCTGCGAGTGAGTGACATCAGCAGACCTGAGGAGGTGCTGCACTAGCAGCGGTGGTGTCAGCGCACGAGCAATACTCCTGATGTTGCAAGCGATTATAGAATACGGTAACCGCTTTAGAAAAAAAAGAGAAACATAATCACAAACCACAATGTTTACAAATCTTGGCAGTATTATATAAGTGATGCCAGATGTAAAAAAAGGTTTCTTTTTTTTATACTCTGTTGGGTGACAGCCAAGCATACGGCCCGTCTGATGTGAAACGGTTGGTTGAAAGCCATATTAACGCTCGCAACATGAAATATCGCTCATGCGCCGCCACCCCCGCTGCCAACGCAGCTACTCCTTTTCTGGTGACCTCACTCACTCGCAGTTTAGTTCTAATTTTATTTCATTTCTACTCTTTTCTGTACATTTATGCAACAGCAATAATAAATTATTTATTATTTTTAGCAAGTTTTACTTGATTACGTGAATCGAACCGTTTTTTCAATGACAGCTGACAGTTGTTGTTAACTAAGTGACATTTCGTGACATTACTCATCCATTACAAGTTCATTACATAGCACAGTACACAAGGAATTTTATAATATTTTATCAATAATCTTTTGGCGAATTACCTTGTTATCAGTGAACCGTTCCCTGGCAAATAACTCTTACCGTTTAATCGCTTTTACGGAGTGCAGTATGACAAAACGTGAACACTTATTACACGAGTGCTATGTATCCGATACACTATTACTAATGTTAACTTTTGTTGTGCGTGTTTGTGTTAAAACTTCTGATGTTTTATCGTGAAAATGGATAGTAACAGTGAAAATAGTGATAAGAAAGACGATACGTGTAGCTTGAAGAAGGAATTGCCTTCTAGCTTGCAGAAAATATGCCTAGTTTGCGGCGACAAGGCCCTAGGTTACAATTTCAACGCGATATCGTGCGAGAGTTGCAAGGCGTTTTTTAGGCGAAACGCACTTACTGGCAAAGAGTTCAAGTGTCCATTTACGAACCATTGTGACATTACTGTCGTTACTAGAAGATTTTGTCAAAAATGTCGGTTAGAAAAATGCTTTTCGATAGGCATGGTGAAGGAGTTCATAATGTCTGAAGAAGATAAAGCGGAAAAAAGACGGAAAATTGAGCAAAATAGAGCGAGAAAGAGACAGGTGACAGACCGAGATCCGGATGATGCTGTGAGTAGCTCAAAGAGTTTTAAACGGAGTGACGAAGTTAGTAGTGCGGGTTACGTACCTCAGGTACAAGAGTCACTTCAGTATGATGTTTTAAATAGTACAACTTGTAGTCCGAGTAGTACAGTACAGTCCCCATTGAGTGCGGAGCTGGATACTTCAATGCAAGCGTCTCCTGTATATTATACTAACATACAGCCTTCAGACATGCCGTATACTATGAAAGTGTACCCGATTGATGAGAAATCGGTAATTAGCAGATCATTGTACGAACAGAGGATGATGGAATCATATCGGACATATGATATGGATAGCAATGTGTATTCTGATTCGCCTAAACAGAATAGTATAAGGTAATTATTTTGTTATTACTATGATAAGGACTTCTGCATTCGTCGTTGCCAACCATTATTTATCCTACTGCTCGAATATGGGTCTCCCCTCTATTGAAGGGGTTTAGAGCATATAACACTTCATCATGCTGCTCAACTGCAGATTTGTTAATACATTCAGTGCTTGTAAAATAAAGTTCTCAAGACTACCTCCAAAAAAAGGTTTCGGACATGAAGTCTACTTCAAAATAAAAACTGTCCCACTTGTTTTATTTTAAATGTACTCTAGATCCAAGGTCATCGCCAGCCGATGACCCAGGGGGGGCAAGTTGATATGGAAAAGTATGAATTGTAGGTAAAGTCGAGAGCTCATGAAGCTGTACACTTGTAGTATGAGCCTTACATCTACAACGATTGTAATAATAATGGTTCAGTCCACCGTGTAAGGCTTCACGAGTTCTTGACTGTACAATAAATAAAACTTATAAATAAATAGAATCTCTAGGCAGGGCAACTGCCCCTCCCTACCCCCCCTTGGTGACGCCCTTGTCTACATCATACATCCTAGATACCAAATACAGTCTTATTCATAAGACCATTCACAATATCACTATAAAAATTGTACAGTGCAATTGACTCCAATGGGTGTCTTAGATGTATGAGTGAGGAAAATTGATGACTCCAGGTGAAGTTATGAACAAAGAATGTGTTAAAAGCCTCAGAATAGAATTAGATAAAAAATAAATATGATGTGATAGGGAAATTGCTTTTAAATTATAAATTAATGTACTTATTATGAACCCAGTGTTTGAATTGCTAGCATTAGGCCGCATGTAATCCCTGCACAAACAACTCTCCATAACTATTTTTCCATAGCCTAATACAACAATAGTTCATGCTTTTTTTTATATAAAATAGGTCATTTGATTCAGATTGTATTGATAATAAAAAAGTAAACAGGGAACATAATATCTTATCATTTTTTATGTAGGTATTATCAATTTTATCTTTAACAAGTTTGGTTATTTAATCTTTTATGCCATACACCATCCTTACTCATAGAATGCCCATGGTGCTCTAGGGCCATTTACAACAAACATATCTACCAAATCGGTACTGATAAAGTTACATATGAAAATTAGAACTACCAAAACCTACCATTCTCTACGAGGAATATCTTCCTCTAGCTCAAGAGAGAGGGTTTCTGCTTTAACCCTTAATTAGGCGCATAAAGAAAATCACACAAGTAGTCGCATGGGGTCACTACTGACCCCAAACTATTAAGTAAAAATTGAGTGGAAAAATATTATAAAAAGATACATATATTAATATAAATATTTAAATGCTTTATTATAAACATAATAAATAAACAAAAACAAAACTTTGTCTACTAGAACTGAAAAAATAAAATAACTTCTAATGTCTCTTAAAATTACTAATTTTAGGGACAGTCGAGATCAACTTAAAAATAAAAAATATTCAGACTCATCTGAACATTCAATTTATTTGCATCCGATGCAGTAAGCCCTTAAGTGCCCCTGACAGACAAATTGACCACACCTGTGGCATTTGTTAGGCACTTTTTTGTGTGCCTTTCTAGGGCATGAAGAGCAGCGTCCACGCTTAGCAGTCGATGGTTGCATAACTTTCTGCATGTCATGAACCTCACGAAGCCTATTTTTGGTCAAAGAAGGGACAGCTCGCTGCTGAACGCGAAGTTTTTAGTGATCTTCTACTAGTGCTGCCGCTAGTTTTTTTTAAAAAATCCGCCTTATATGAGTGTTACTTTTATCAGTATTTGCCTTGAGTATGACAAATGCATTGATGCCAGATATATTGAGAAGATGAAAGAATATGCCGCCAATGGCCATCTTTTCGTTCTTCTAGCAACGTTGTAGTTAGCGCATAGTTGATTATTGCGGTGTCGACTGCAATGATTGGTATATAATAGGTAACTATTTCTGGTTCTCAGCGTCAGCGGTTGATTCGTCTATGGAGTTATCACTATGCATGGTTGAAAGTAAAATGACTGCTTTTGGCTTAGGGACATAGGAGATAAGAGTATGACTCTTGGTTGATTGATTATGAAATCCAAAAAGCGAAGTAAAGTCTGCCGGTCTTGATGCATGTGGTTTGAAAGCTTAAATAGAAAAAAACTAAAAAAATGTTTAAAAAATCTAGTCAAATGTAACAACAATATATAAATTAAATATGTAGTGCAGTAATACAAATGAATTGAATAAATAAATGAATATATCTACGTAAAAACATAGAAATAGAAACTTACCCTCCGTCAAAAATAGTTACGTAACTGGTCGCATGGGGTCAACGCTCAAGAGAGCACCGACAAGAGCGTTCCTGCGGGTTTGCCAGCGGCGACTGATTTGAGTACCTCGCGGGGAGGCAGGAAGCTAGACAGAGGGCGGTAGCGTTCCAAATACGTTAACTTTATTTTTTTTCAATTTGAAATTGTCTTGACCCCATGCGCCTAATTAAGGGTTAAGTGTTCATTGTGTAGGTAACTAAACTAACGAAACATATTGTTTGAGTTGACGAGCTCGGTGGTTAAATGGTTAGCAATTTAAAAAAATGTGTTTAAACATAATATCAGTTATCTAATACTCATATTACAAACTTTGCTTAGTTTGGGACTAGATGGCTGTGTCTAATTTGTCCAAGAATATATATATTTATTTAAATTTACTTATCATGTAAAGCAAAACAGTGCAGTCTGGTGCAGGCTATGGCGGAGGGGACTATACCTTCTCTCCCTACCTATTTCTTAGTTAGGTAATAAAAATACTATATTTGTACTAAGCTTTAGAGCCAAGGCCCCCTTGGTCCAGGGGCCTGTGGCATTTTGCCCGCTCTGCCACCCTGTAGTTACGCCACTGAAGATTAGCATAAAGAAATCATCTATGTCATGTCATGATCTTATGTAAATTATTCTTATCGATAAAACATATAAATCCAAACATATGCTTGTTGTTATGTTTTGGATTCTGTTCTAATGTATGGATTTATATGCATATGTCGCAGTCGTTTTGTATAATCCGCCATATAACAAAACGGCGAGCCGTTTTAAAAACCAGGGCCGTTTTGTATTACGGCGGGTCAACGATAAGCCGGATTGTCATTACTATACGTTCTTCAAAATGTCGGCACACGTTTAGCCGCATTGTAGTAAATTCTAATTGTAGAGTGACCACACTAACAAAGTAAAACAGTGTTTGCAAAAGAAAAAATGCATTAAGAAAAGCTATCGCCAATTTAATTAGTTTTGTGTTTCTTAACTAATAGGGTTTGCCCGCAAAATAATAGATTTGTCACCAAACAATATAAAATCGATTCCCCAATAAATCACCTAAAATCACTGAGATATAGGATCTAGTACCAAATAAATGTTTTTATATGTATTATATTGTCAATTATTAATAAGCATACTTGGCACCACATCATTCATCATCTAGGTTGACGGAGCTCCGCTTTGCGGAGCTCCTTAGGGTTTGCCCGCAAAATAATAGATTTGTCACCAAATAATATAAAATCGATTCCCCAATAAATCACCTAAAATCACGGAGATATAGGGTCTAGTACCAAATAAATGTTTTTATATATGTATTATATTGTCAATTATTAATAAGCTTACTTGGCACCACATCATACATCATCTAGGTTGACGGAGCTCCGCTTTGCGGAGCTCCGTCATATTTCCTATGACAGTACACAAGAAAACCCTAACCTAACCAAAAATCAACTCAAATCTAACCAAAACATGATTTATTACATTGACCAAGTATTGGTAAGACTCGTCAGTGAATATGACGCCAATTTGACTTCACCCCTAGTAGCCATTTTTCCATTAAATTAAGGAACTGATCTATTTCTTAGGTGACAGATGTATTATTTTGATGATCAAACGAATTAAATGATACTAATAGTTTGTTAAGCTGATGATTTATATTTGGAGACAGTGTTGATTAAAATGATGACTCGCTTCGCTCACTCGGCTCGTGCGCTGTGTTTATGTCAACCTAACCCGCTCGCTAACCTACGAGAGTTTATAAGGATTCCCCGGTACACCAGACTCCATAGTCACCTTAGCGGTTTTAATATGCATAACCTCTCAAACTCATTCTTTTGTCCACAGTTTACTATTTCGCATTGAGATTCATAGAAATCATTTAATTGCACGTTAAATTTGTCCTAAAAGTCCTATTTTCATACACATTTGTCACGTTTTTTTGTAACACAATTTCTATATTCGATGCCATTGTTGTTGTAATGGCAGGTAGCACCACGAGTGTAAAAAATTGGTACTAAAAACTGCCAAAGAGGCGGCTATCGAGCCGCTGTAATACATTACGGCTAGCCGTGTTGATGAACACAAAGCGCTGTATACAATGCAGCAAACTATCATTCAGCCGTATTGCAATCCGGCTTATCGTTGAACCGCCGTAATACAAAACGGCCCTGGTTTTTAAAACGGCGAGCCGTTTTGTAATATGGCGAATTATACAATCCGACTGCGACACATACATTACAGGGGTTCCCAATCGGTGGTCCGCGGACCAACAGTGGTCGTGAGAGGTAGATTATCAAGATACTAAAATCTCTATGTATTTATATTCTAAATTACTATTTATTGATAATGCTTCCTTAACGGCTTTATATTTGATATGTCAGTATTTTAATATCAATATTCGCCTTGTGCACCTACCATGCCTTATCTCTGCATCACCGTAAGGTTGACTGGTAGAGAATGCTTGTATAGCATTAAGTCCGCCTTTGTACATTCTTTGTATGTGCATAAAGATTAAAAAAATAAATACTAAAATCTCGAGTTATAGAATAATGGATTTATATGACACTCGGGGACTTTACATCCAATAAAAACAGGTTGGGAACCATTGTATTATGATTAAATTCGTTGTGAGTTCCAAGGCAGCCGTAGTTTTACCCCCGGGACTGCAATGGACTTCACTGTTCATTGCTTTTTTTGGTGGTCGACGCTGTTAATCCTGGCTACACAGGAGACACAGTGGTGGGAATGTGTGGTGGGCCCCCGACCCGAAAAAAAAAACCCATTGTATTAGAACTACATTACGGTGGTGTGGTTATCTAAAAAAAAATGTACAATACACGACATTTTTCATTGATGTGATTCGTAACATTATGTTGTAGCAATGCCTCCTAACTCGGTAAATGACCTTTGGGGCCATCCATAAATTACGTCACACGTTAAGGGGGTGGGAGAGGGTCGACGAAGTCTGATATTGTGTGACAAGGGGGTGAGAGGGGTCCTAAATTTCGTGACGTGACATTTCAAAATCGTGTTAAACCATTTGCAACTCTAGATGTAAAATTGCAAATTATGTTACGTCACACTAGGGGGGTGGGGGTGGGGGGGGGGGGTCCATAAATTGCGTAAGACGATTTTCATGATTATAAAAGATTTTTTCAATTCAAACCAGTAGTTCCTGAGATTAGTGCGTTCAAACAAACAAACTTCAGCTGTATAATATTTAAGTAGTATAAATAATCTTCATGTTATTTGCAGGTCAATATTGACGAATGGCGATGAGGTGTGCCGTGAGGCCAAGCCTCAGCACGTGTGCGAGGAGATGCCGTCCACCAGCTCGGACCCCAACATCAACAAGGCGAGGGACATCCTGCAGGACGTCGAACGGTATGGATCAGCATAAAGATTATACCCATATTCATCCCACTGTTGGGATACTGGGTGACCCCACAATCGAAGTGGTTTAGAGCATACTCCACTACTCTGCTCAACTTAGGGTTGGTGGACGCCAGTGTTTTCAAACCGCCCAAAGCCCATTGACTTGGCTTAATGACTACAGCTGGGAGAGACAGCTTCTTTCTCTCGCGTACTGTCAAGCTGTGGAATGAACTGCCTGTCGAGGTTTTCTCAAGGGACTACAGCATGGGGTTCTTCAATAAGGGCGTGAAGAGGTTTTTACAGGGTCGGCAACGCGCGTGTGATGCCCCTGGTGTTACAGGCGTTCATAGGCTACGGTAACTGCTTTCCATCAGGTGGGCCGTATGCTTTTTTCCACTTTAGTTGTATAAAAACAGACTTAGATTTAGACAGAGATTAGTTGAATAAAGACAGCTTAAGGTGCCCTCAGAATTGGAGAAGCTTTAGATAAATTAACCCATCTATAGCCATGTTACGGTCGACTTTTCTTAACTTCCGTGATAGATTAGACTGCCATACGCAACGACGGATGTTCTAGTATAATAAATATTTCTGGACCATTTACACAGCGCCATCTAGCCCCAAATTAAATGCAAAGCTTGTACTATGGTTACTAACTAGACAACTGATAAATGTACTAAAATTCATTTTCTTTTTGTAAATACATACATAGAAAACACTCAGACCCAGACAAACAGACATGTTTGTCTTGTGCGGGGATCGAACCCGCGACCTCGGGAGTCAAAGTACTCATTGCTAGCCATTCGACCACCGAGCTCGTCAAAATAAATCTATTCTTTAAATTCCTACTGTAGTTTACGTTTCGTTGTATGTATATTACTCAAGATCTGACTTGATGATTGACTCATCAGTGACTTTATGACCTTATCAGGTGATGAGTCATCACCTAATAAGATCATACAGTTGAATAATAATTGATACATTGAAGGTCACAGTTACGGGGTAAAAACAAAGCGATTGAAATTTATCCTCAATTATTGGGAAATTTAATGAGTTCTCTCACATAATGTTGACGAGCTAGATCGAATTGTTAGCAATGACCATTTTGACTCCGAGGTCGCGGGTTCGCATAAGACAAATATTTGTGTGCATAAACATGTTGTTTGTCTGGTTTGGGTATTTTCTATGTATGTATTTAAAAATATATATATTTAAGTACATGGGGCACAATAAAAGTTTTGCACTTCTAGCTAATCGGAACTATTTTAATTTCGAATGTTATATTTTTTGAAACGACTTGCAACCTTCTTAGTAATAAAAAATATTGGCGGGAAATCATTTGTCAATTGTTTTTTATGACACATCAAAGTTTCTACCACAGTATAAGTAATAGTACTAACGTAGTTCTACGTACGCAACGAAAATGGAATTAAGTCGAAAAGATTTTAGAGCGATGATTTTTTATGATTTTAAAAGTTCTCTCTCTTTAAAATGCTCGTCTTTAGAATGCTTTTGAGAGAGAAGCACCTTGTTTAAGCACCGTGAGGCGATAGTTTGCTGAATTTGAGAGAGGTCGGGTTTCTGTACATGACGAATTACGTGAAGGGCGGCCTTCAACTGCCGTCACCGAAAATAATGTGTCTACTGTTAAGCGGCTAATTGAAGAAAACCCGCGGATTACCTATGAGACAATTCGAGGACTATTGGGGATTGGTATGAGCCAAATTCAGAAAATTTTACACGAAGAATTAAAAGTTCGGAAACTTTGTTGTCGTTGGATCCCTCATGACAGCGGAGCAGAAGCGGGCTCGCGTGTAATGGTGCTCACAGATGCTACTGAAGTACGACCACGGACATTCTAATGCTGTTTATCATTAATATGACATTGTCATAGGAGACGAAACGTGAATTTATTGTTTTGAACCCGAAAAAAGACAGCAATCTTGTGAATGGATGTTTGAAAATGAGAAGAGGCCAACAAAAGTGAGGCAGGCGAGAAACGTTGCTAAAAAAATGATCGTGTTTTTTTTCTCAGCTTCGGGTCCCATCTGCACAATTCCACTTAAAGATCAAAAAAGTGTTAATGCCGAGTGTTATTCTACCATTTGTTTACCCAGGGTGTTAGAAAAAGTTCGCGAAAGACGACCAAAAAGCCGCGTTCTCCTACATCATGACAACGCTTCTTCACACACGGCCAACAAAACAAAGTCATTTTTGGCTTCCGAAAAAGTACAACTCGTCACCCATCCTGCACATAGCCCCGACCTACCACCCTGTGATTTCTGTATTTTCCCCAAAATCAAAGATTTGATGAGAGGTTTCACTTTTACCAACTCCGAAGAGGCAGTGATATCATTCAATCAGCACGTAGAAAACATGCCTTCAGATCTGTGGTCCTCCTGTTTTAAAAAATGGTTCGATCGCATGAAAAAATGTTTAAAATGTAAAGGAGAGTATTTAAGGGCTGTGTACTCGGCCGTTGGTTGACGTGAAACGTGTATATCAGCGAGTCTCTTTTAGTGTCGTTTCCGTTATTCTTCGCAACGCCCCTCCCCCGCCGCCCCGCCCGGCCCCGACGCAAACTTAAGGTCTTAGCAGCGAGCTGAATATATACGCTAAATAATGACATGCGATTTATGTATGACTTGATCATCATCATCAGGTCATTTTAGTCTGCACTACAGGAGCACGACCCTCTCTCGTCCGTCCCAGACAGGCCTTCACTTGGCCACACTACATTTGGCCTACACTCCCCACGCTGGCCAGACGGTTTGGGGAGGCCTGATCGATGTTTTATAATGTATTTCCCTTAGTCGCCTTGTACGACATCCACGGGAAGAGACGGAGTGATCCTATTCTAGCCTGACGGAAATCACGGCCAGCCATTCTATGACTTATAGTTTTATTATTATTGAGGTTAGACGATATAGACCACTTCGTTACAGTCCAGTTTTCTAACCCGGTACCCGTATGTATTAGAATGATTTTAATGACATTTCACATCAAAACACATTAATAAAAAGATAGGTTTTATTAAAGTTGATACTGTTAATTGTTGGCACTTGGTGGAACATTATTATCATAATGTTATAATAAAGCACTTGTACTATACCGACCGGTTTCGCCGCTAAGGCATTATCAAGGTAAACAGATGGTGTTTGTGTTTCTACAAAACATTTTTGTAAAAAAAATTTTTGTAATAAAAATGTTTTGTAGAAACACAAACACCATCTGTTTACCTTGATAATGCCTTAGCGGCGAAACCGGTCGGTAATATTAAATATAATAACGTGGAATAGTAAAAGTGCTTTATTATAACATTATGATTGGTTTTATTCCTTCTAGTTGCTTTTTTGAGCGCTCCTGTGCCTCAGATTGACATTTAGAGAAAAGACATTCTGAGAAAGGCCATTTGGAGAAAAGGTCATTTGGACAAAAGGACCTTATGAGAGGACATTTGGAGAAAAGGACTTTATGACCTGAGACGTCTGAATGGTCGTTTGTGTTAGTGGATGTTGCCATTTTAAATTATATATTTTTTGATGTTACAGAATAGAACCCAACTCAATAGAGTCGATACTCTGCGAGGCCATCAAGCTGGAGTTCGAAGCTTACTCCTCGGTCAATAACTGCAGCGGGTCCTCCCGGGAATTGAATGAGGTATGTGTTTTTTAGGGTTCCGTACCCAAAGGGTAAAAAGGAACTCTATTACTAAGGTTCCGCTGTCCGTCCGTCCGTCCGTCTGTCACCAGGCTGTATCTCATAAACCGCGATAGTTAGACAGTTGAAATTTTCACAGATGATGTATTTCTTTTGCCGCTATGACAACAAATACTAAAAAAAAACCGGACAAGTGCGAGTCGGACTCGCCCACCGAGGGTTCCGTACGTAGGATCATTATAAATAGGTAGTTCAGGAATCTAACCCCCTATTTTTTAAGATTTAATTACAAAATGTATAGTTTTGAGATTTATTCTTGTACTTGTAATCTATAACGATGTTACTTGCCAAATTTCATAGTTCTAGGCCAACGGGAAGTACCCTATGAGTTTTGATTCCCTTGAGAATGTCGAAATATGCGTTTTTTGCTAAATAAACGGCCGTATCTTTTTTTTACGTAAACTTAGCAGTTTGATTTTTTTCCAACTTCATGGGTCCGCAGACCTGAGTATACAGTTCAAATTTCAGCTTGATACCTCCACGCATTCTCGACAGACAGACGGACAACAGAGTGATCTTATAAGGGTTCCGGTTTTCCTTTTGAGGTACGGAACACTAAAAACAGAATAAAATAAATATTTAAGGGGCTCCCATACAACAAACGTGATTTTTAGGGTTCCGTACTCAAAGGGTAAAAAGGAACCCTATTACTAAGGCTCCGCTATCCGTCCGTCCGTCCATCCGTCTGTCACCAGGCTGTATCTCATGAACCGTGATAGATAGACAGTTGAAATTTTCACAGATGATGTATTTCTGTTGCCTCTATAACAACAAATACTAAAAAACAGAATAAAATTAATATTTAAGGGGGCTCCCATACAAAAAACGTGATTTTTAGGATTCCGTACCCAAATGGTACAAAGGAACCCTATTACTAAGGCTTAGCTGTCCGTCCGTCTGTCCGTCTGTCACCAGGCTGTATCTCATGAACCGTGATAGTTAGACAGTTGAAATTTTCACAGATGATGTATTTCTATTGCCGCTATAACAACAAATACTAAAAAATAGAATAAAATAAATATTTAAGGGGGCTCCCATACAACCAATGTGAATTTTTTGCTCGTTTTTGCTCGCAATTGATAACGGCAATCGGTAGACGCTTGAAATACTCACATAATATTTAGTTATGTATTCACTTTAAAAATAAATAATTAAATAAAAATAAAATAAATATTTCAGGGGGCTCCCATATAACAAACGTGTTTTTTTGCCGTTTTTTATAGATAATGGTACGGAATCCTTCGTACGCGAGTCCGACTCGCACTTAGCCGGTTTTTTTTTTATATCACGCCTTGTGCCAAACAAGTATACGTTAACCACGTTAACACAAGTTAACCACGCTTTGTAGAAAACGGTTACCGAAGCCTAATATACGCTTGCAATAAAATATGTGTTTTGGGGTTTAAGAGGTCTAACAACATCTTTGAACCAAAACCAACCTGACCTGCACTTGCTGCACCCTGCTGATTGACCGATTGAAGTACCTCCACCACACAGAATACCGCAGCGAAATAACAATTCCCTTGAGGGTTGTTGTATTCCTGCGAGTGAGTTAGATATTTCATGTTGCGAGCGTTAATATGGCTATGGTAACCGCTTCACATCAGGTGGACCGTATGCTTGTCTGCCACCCGATGTAGTATAAAAAAATGTATTGCTAGCGGGCTGGCATTTCCGCTGTTAAGGCAGCATCTCCATAATCTCTAAAAATTTAAAAAGTGAAAGGTTTCGCGGGCCATAGGCCGTCAACTGAGGAACGACTTTTTTTCCTACTTTCAGTCAGTTTGACTTAATTCGTCTCCTCGGGAACGCCGAAACGTAAGTCCGGGGACGGCGAGTTAACCACGCGTAACTCGCAATTTCGAAAACTTACCCAAATGCGAGGTGCTTACATTACTATACTGATTAATGTGCGTTACACTATGGAGTTTCATACAAATCACATTAAAAGACCCGAGTTGCGGCGATTTCATTACGTTTCCGAGTTGATAACTTTACCTTTATTCGACAATAGGCTATTTGACAAACATTTTTTTCGGTTTGATATGCAGGGACGTCTCAATAATATAACCATAGGTAAAAGAATTACTTCGATAGCACAAAAATCTCTAGAGATATGTTAATTTGAAAATCACAATTTTGTACTTTCCCGAAAACGCTCCATACAAATGGCTACTGAGTTATGACGTCACAGCTTTGTAATTTGTATGCATCAAATCAGAAATTTGTACGACAGCTATATTAAATATTACGTTTATGTAATTAGTATCATAATAAAAGTTATAGTATTTTTTATTACTTCTCCAATGGAAATATTACTTTTTAATAATTTCATATGAAAGTTTGCAGATGTTTAAAGTTTTGTGTATTTTACGATATTGTTAAATAATTTATACAATTTTTGAACATTATCAAATAGCCTATTCATGCAGGTGGAGCGGGCGAAGCTGAACGAATTAATCGTAGCGAATAAGTATCACAACGCGCCCATTGACGACGACGTTACGATGCTCATCGGTGACGCTGCTACGGTGAAGGTATGCCATTAAATAGATAATAAATAAATATTTCTGTACAATTTACACAGCGCCATCTAGTCCCAAATTAAGCGCAAAGCTTGTGTTAAGGGTACTAGACAACTGATAAATGTACTAAAATTCATTTTCTTTTTGTAAATACATACTTATAATACATAGGAAACACCCATACCAAGACAAACAGACATGTTCATGCACACAAATGTTTGTCTTGTGCGGGAATCGAACCCGCGACCTCGTAGTAAAGTATAAAATGCAAAAATTTACCACCATCACAAACCTTCCTTGTAGCTCAGTTGGAAGAGCACTCGACCGGTCATCGAGAGGTCGTGGGTTTAAATCCCACCTAGGCGGAGGAGGTGAATTTTTCATTTTCAAAAACATTTATAATATTCTGGTAAGTTGGCCGAAACAACAAATTAAATCAACACACACACAAAAATACAAATCTTTCCTCTTTATAATACACTACTATTATAACGAGGAAAGATTTGTATTTTTGTGTGTGTGTGTGTTTGTTTGTAATGAATTAACTCAAAAACTACTGTGCCGATTTCAAAAATTCTTTCACCATTGGAAAGGTACATTCACCCTGAGTAACATAGGCTATATTTATTGCAAAATAAAAGGTGAAAATATAAAAAAAATCTTATGTCCACCCGTGCGAAGCCGGGACGGGCCGCTAGTTAATAATAATTACTTAGCTATTCAGTTGTCGCAGCTAACGCTGTCAGTTGGTGAGTAGAGCCAGAAGCCAAACGACCAGCTGTCTATTTTAGCACAAATAAATCAGCTAGCGAGTTGTCGAGATTTCGGCCAGTTACGAATCTATTTTGCAATGACGAACTCGGTGGTCGAATGGTTAGCAATGGCCACTTTGACTCCGAGTTCGCGGGTTCGATCCCCGCACAAGTCAAACATTTGTATGCATGAGCATGTCTGTTTGTCTTGGGCTGGGTGTTTTCTATGTATTATAAGTAATAGGTAGGGGAAAAAGTCTTTTCGCATAATAGTATGTATGAACTTGTAATAAAATCTCTTTGGTTATACCATTTGTATCTGGCAGGTTTTGATATCTTTAAAAAGTTTAAATTTTAAAAAAGATAATTCCAAATTCAAATTAGGTAAATGTGTGATTTTCATTTGTTTTTTTTACTGTCAAGATGAGTGAATCTAATGAAGAAATTCGATTCATTTTAAAATTTTACTACAAAAAAGGTAAAAATGCAACGCAAGCTGCGAAAAAAATTTGTGACGTTTATGGACCTAGTGCAGTGTCTGTGAGAGTAGCACAAATTTGGTTTAAGCGTTTTCAATCAGGAAATTTTGATGTGAAAGATGCACGTCGCTCTGGTCGCCCTGTTCCGAATAAAATGGATGCCATTTTTGAAAAAGTGGAGCAAGATCGGCATATCAGTAGTTACGACGTAGCTGAAGAATTAGGAATTGACCACAAAACAGTTTTGGCGCATTTGAAAAAAGCTGGGTATACTAAAAAGCTCGATATTTGGGTGCCTCACGATCTCACTGAAAGAAACCTAATGAACCGTGTACTCATTTGCGATTCTTTACTACGACGTAATGAAAGCGAACCGTTTTTGAAGAAGCTTATAACTGGTGATGAAAAGTGGATCACGTACGACAAGAACGTGCGAAAAAGGTCGTGGTCAAAGGCCGGTCAGGCTTCACAGACTCTGGCAAAACCCGGGTTAACCCGCAACAAGGTGATGCTGTGTGTACGGTGGGATTGGAAGGGTATTATTCATTATGAGCTGTTACCGCCAGGCAGGACTATCGATTCTGAACTCTACTGTGAACAACTGATGAGATTAAAACAAAAAGTTGAGAGAAAGCGGCCGGAATTAATTAACAGAAGGGGTGTGATTTTTCATCATGATAACGCTAGACCTCACACATCTTTAGCCACTCAGCAAAAATTAAGAGAGTTTGACTGGGAGGTGTTAATGCATCCGCCGTATAGTCCTGACCTTGCACCTTCTGATTTCCACCTGTTTCGGTCTCTTCAGAATTCTTTAGGCAATGTCACGTTAACATCACGAGAAGACTGCCAAAACCACTTGTCGTGGTTTTTTGAACAGAAGTCCCAAAATTTCTATAGTAATGGGATTATGTCTCTACCTACAAGATGGCAAAAAGTTATCGAACAAAATGGCACCTACATACTTTAGTTAAATGTAAATAAACTTTATTAAAAAATGTTTTGAATTTTCATATAAAATACGAAAAGACTTTTTCCCCAACCTAATATGTATTTACAAAAAAAATGTATTTAAGTACATTTATCAGTTGTCTAGTATTCATAACACAAGCTTTGCGCTTAATTTGGGACTAGACGGCGCTATGTAAATTGTCCAGAAATATTTATTTATTTATTATTTGTTATTTATTTATATCGACGATAGCAAAACTTCGTAAAATGCTGTAAAGTGTTTAGGTGGAATTGCGAAGATACTCTGCAAGCTAATAGCTGATTACGGTCAGCTAATGACTTGCGCTGGCTATCTGGCTACTGGCTATTGCTTAAACTAACCAACCGCAAAGTCCGTTGTAGTGTAAAAGACAAGCTCAGATTTTATTTAGCCATTCTATGGCGCCCATAGGAGCTCCATGGCGTCGTTGCGCGTGTCTAATCGAACACGCCAGTTAAGCAACGTCGACCGCAGCCTGTCTATGGATGGGTTTATTTATCTCGAGCTCCTCCGTCCTTCGGAGGGCACGTTAAGCCATCGGTCCCGGCTGTTGTCACTAGATCACAGTCGTTAAGTCAAGTCAGTGGCTTCCGCCAACCCGCAGTTGAGCAGCGTGGTGGAGTATGCTCTAAACCCCTTCGATTGAGGAGAGACCCATATCCCAACAGTGGGATGATTATGGGTTGATGCCGATGGCGCCCATAGGCGTGCATAAGGTTGTTTGCCACCTCAATATAAAAATAACGTCTAATACTTGCCATCCAAAGGCTCTATTATGAGACCTCGCTTCTGCATCTGCCGCATATAATGGAATCTGATCTGAGTGCTTAATGCGAGTTTTTTGGAAGCATGCGAATGTGTTAACGTTGACAAGCCGACCAAATTGAGAAATAGTTTCATATTGTGAATTTATCAGACGCGTGTTACATATTCAAATTAGCCGGGTTGCTCACAAAATGTGAACAAGAAAACTGTGGCGGTTTGGTCACTATTGTGGGAATATGTATTGAAACCAAGGCTTGTGTGAATATGATTCACTATTAGGATGATCTGATAATATGATATAAACTGACACGAGTATTTATACAACTAGATAACAAAGATCTTATCACTAACCTTGTCTGTTAATTGACAGAACGTGCTGTGCTGATTTAGCGATATTACTTCCTATTTCCACCGTCTGCCCTAAAGGTAGTTACACATTATTAAATCTTATGGTATTTTTAGGGTTCCGTACCTCAAAAGGAAAAACGGAACCCTTATAAGATCACTTTATTGTCCGTCTATCTGTCAGTCAAGACTCTATAAGTCGAGAATTCGTGGAGCTATCACGCTGAAATTTGAACTGTATACTCAGGTCTACGGTTACATGAAGTTGTAAAAAAATCAAACTGCTAAGTTTAAGTAAAACAATGATACGGCCGTCTATTCCGCAAAAAACGCATATTTCAACACATTCTCAAGGGAATCAAAACTCATAGGGTACTTCCCGTTGACCTAGAACTTTGAAATTTGGCAAGTAACATCGTTATAGACTACAAATACAAGAATAAATCTCAAAACTATACATTTGTAATTACATATTTAAAAAAATAGGTGGTTAGATTCCTGAACTATTTATAATGATCCTACGTACGGAACCCTCGGTGGGTGAGTGCGACTCGCCCGGTTGTCTTGACTTGTCCGGTTTTTTTTTTACATGTAACACGCGTCTTGAGAGTTCTTCTCAATTTGGTCGGCTTGTAAACGTTAACACTTTCGAATGTGAGCAAAAAACTCGTACTAATCACTCACAACAGTGCCACTTCAACTCCCCGTCTTTTAAATATAGGTATTGTAATCAATTGAAATTATTACATTAAAAGGAACGAACAAATTCGACCGAGAACCAAAGTGGTCGACATAGCTCTCAGAGTCAGCCAGTTGAAGTGGCAGTGGGCTGGCCACATCTGCCGAGTCAGCGATGGCAGATGGGGCAGGAAAGCCTTAGAATGGAGGCCACGAATGGGGCGACGAAGCGTAGGGCGCCCCCTCTCTAGACGGACCGACGATCGCAAAAAAGTGGCTGGTAGCGGTTGGATGCGGAAAACGGAGGATCGCATATGGTGGAAAGCATTGGGAAAGGCCTACATCCAACAGTGGGTAGATACAGGCTGATGATGATAATGAAAATTATTATTTTCAGGAAGGCAACTGCCTGCACGACTTGATAAAAATAGTGAACGTGACAGCGATAGCGATACGGCGGTTCATCAAAATGGCCAAGAAAATAAACGCCTTCAAGAACATGTGCCAAGACGACCAGGTACGTGTCGCTCGTTTGGTGCCACAACGACGGCATTTACGTCATTATGCAGTTATGGAACGTTATTTTTTTATACGACGTCGGGTGGCAGACAAGCATATGGCCCGCCTAATGTGAAGCTATTACCGTGGCTATATTAACGTTCGCAACAAAAATATCGCTCGCGCGCTGCCACCCCCGCTGCCAACGCTGCATCTCCTTCCTTTCTGGTGACCGCACTAACCCGCAGAAACACAACAACCCTCAATGGAATTATTATTTGGCTGCGGTATTCTGTGAGGTACATTCCCCAGTCGGGTAGCTTAGAATTACGCTCCCTACCTCTCTTTTTGCCAGAGCGTCGTTTGTCAGTCAGCAGGGTGCACCGCGTACAGGTGAAGTTGGCTTTGGTTCAAAGATGTTGATGAACCTCTTACACCCCAAAATTTTATTTGGGTATTATTTTAGTAGGCTAATTCTGCTTTCTGATTATTCTCAACAGGCACATAATATTTTAGAAGTAGGTACCTATTATTTTATTTCATTTGTATCTCTTTTGAATCACGGGTCAAGCCCGGTCATTTGATAGGCGTGCACGGGGATATGGATCCAATGCGTAGAGGCCCCAGTTTGATGTTATGATGTACGTCCGCCGTGACCCGCTCCAGGATAGCGATGTGACGACTAGACTTTTCAAACCGATTTGAGCATAAACCGAGTTGTGTCGATTAGCGCGTCTACTAAATCGGTTTCGCTGTGTCGTCTCGCGTCGCTCTGCGCGCATGTGCGCCTGTCAATTCGAGTTTATACCGTCGCGCCGTCTGACCAATCAGAAAATACTATACCTATTCTGATTGGTTGGGAATATTTATTACATTCATACTCAGTTCAGTATTATAAGTGAAACAACGGTCTGATCAGATTTCATACTGTAAATTTATTGTCGAAAAAGTACAATGGTAATAAAACAGTGTGAAATATGACCCCGGTCATAGGTTTTTTTTTTTTAATTTAAAAATAAATGATTTTGAATATTGATATATTTTTTTTTATATCCACAAAAATAACAAGATAAGAAAATATGGTAATATTTAATACGTTTTTATTTTTCTGGAGCGCGTACGTAGATAGGTAGGTAGGTACCTAAACTACCAATAATTTCATATTACAGTTAAATTTCCCGGTTGTATACTCTCTGCGTAACTGCGAATCGTTGACAAACCGTAAACCGTTGAGATAACTCCGTCCCGATCCCGTCGATTCACATTACACATCGATTCGTAAGTTTCATTCGTTCGTCGTCAAAAGATACTGTTTGTAACCCCTCGAACTTCTTGGAGCTTCGTTCTTACCTCAGAAGAAGTCAAGGTCCGGTTCCTGAGTACTCTGGTAACGACGAACCGGTCGTCTCTGGCCACAGTTTTCCGTTTACGTCCCTGTCCTGCGAGTCTCGTATATTGTCCGGTCTGCCGATACCCCTTGACAACCCGGTGTACCACAGATTTTGATACTCGTAATGTTTGGGCCACATGTTTATAGGTTGCCCAGTTTCAATTAATTTAACAGCCCTAGCAACTTGAGTGGCGTTTAGATCTGGCATTCTGAGTTTATTTGCAGTAACAATTCACCCTTATCACTAGGCACAAGGACGCGGGGCAAAAATTTAAACAAAACCTAAAAATAAACTTAAATTCAGAAGTTGACAAATCTTTCGCAGTATGAAGAGCACATTATTACGCAATAATTACATAAAAGCAAATTAAATTCGAAAAAAAAGAAGATATAATATCTTCTATTGTAATTATCTTGCGTACTCAAACGCAAAAAAAAAAGTTTAATAAGCTTTTTTTTGCGTTCCTCTAAATTTGTCCATGAGTGTATTTCGTCATTGCAGGTTGCTCTGCTAAAAGGCGGCTGCATAGAAATGATGGTGATGAGGGGTACAATGACTTATGATGACCAGGGCAACCAGTGGAAGGTAAGGGAAATGACGGTGGTATAAGCAGCTCCGAATACTAGCGTAATTAAATAACGGTTACTGAATTCTACCTGTTATCGAATTATTTCGGTTAAACAGAATCGAAATAATTCGGTGATTTGCGTTTCTTCTTAAATGTAAAGGAAATCCCCACGTTTATATACATGTTTAAAGTCTGTTTCAAGGGCAAGCGGAAAAACGGTTAGTGACCTCTACGTATGCAAAAGGGATTACCAACCTTTTTTGTGGTTCAATCTAAAAATTCAAGGTCAATAAAATAAAGCAATGACTAATGAAAACATATATTTTTTATTTAAGAGGATATTATATTACACTATCATATCAATGATTCCTATACCTACTTTAAATGATCTAACATATTATCACAGTTATATGATAAGTGTAATAACCCCCTAATTATATATAGTAATGATGTAATTATGTGACATCTAAATAAAAAAACCGGCCAAGTGCGAGTCGGACTCGCCCACCGAGGGTTCCGTACGTAGGATCATTATAAATTTGATATTTTTCATTATAAATAAGAAATAATGCATCGGAAAAAATAAATAAAATATATTTTGCAATGTGCACATCAAGCCCTTTCATATGATGCCCCATTTGAACTAGTAGCTTCAATTTGAAATTTCGACCTATAAAAAATATAGACCCCCTATTTTTTAAGATTTAATTACAAATGTATAGTTTTGAGATTTATTCCTGTACTTGTAGTCTATAACGATGTTACTTGCCAAATTTCATAGTTCTAGGTCAACGGGAAGTACCCTATAGGTTTTGATTCCCTTGAGAATATCGAAATATGCGTTTTTTACTGAATAAACAGCCGTAACTTTTTTTTACGTAAACTGAGCAGTTTGATTTTTTTACAACTTCATGGAACCGTAGACCTGAGTATACAGTTCAAATTTCAGCTTGATACCTCCACGCATTCTCGACTTAGAGGGTCTTGACCGACAGACAGACGGACAACAAAGTGATCTTATAAGGGTTCCGTTTTTCCTTTTGAGGTACGGAACCCTAAAAAACATACTTATATACATATATGAAAAAAGGATTTATTTATCAAAATACTAACACTTCAAATAGTAATTCGCTATTCCCAAAACGGAACGATTTTAACGTAACGTAACGTTTAATCAGTAAGTAATCACTATCGTTCTCTGATGAAGACGATGTCCTGCGCGATTTCGTCAACACCTGTTTGTTATCTCTGCATGACCGCGTCGCGCTCTCTCGCTCACTCCACCCCGT
Organism: Hypsopygia costalis; assembly: GCA_937001555.2. NCBI lineage: Eukaryota > Metazoa > Arthropoda > Insecta > Lepidoptera > Pyralidae > Hypsopygia > Hypsopygia costalis. The sequence goes on along the minus strand of OW443350.2, from coordinate 19,169,507 downwards.
ACTATAAAACGCGCTACTAAATTATTAGCGATAAGAAATGTATGGTATGGAGCGATATGAATTTTTATTGTCGCAAACATAATACTTTATATCATTGTTCTTTTTTTCCGCCTGGCCTAGAAACAGACTTTAATAAATAAATTATATATGATTTATATTATATTTTATCTACCTACGGAGTAGGCCGACTACGGACCGACGTAAAACGAGTTGATATGCTGTCTCACTCGTTCATTCAGACCATTGAGATGAGATCGATCACTCGCTCGCTGATTTTTTTTATACTACGTCGTGTGGCAGTCAAATGTAATATGGCCCGCCTGATGTAAAGCGGTTACCATAGCCATCGTAACACGAAACTTCTTCAGTCCCTTCACACTTTTTCTCTCTTGACCTCACTCACTCGCAGGAACACAAAAATCCTCAATGGATTTTTTATTTGGCTGCGGTATTCTGTGAGATGGAGGTACTTTCTTAGTCGGGCGGCTTACAAATACGCTGTAGCCTACCTGTCTTTAGCCAAAGCCTCTTTCGTTAGTCGGCAGGGTGCACCACGTACAGACGAGGCTGGCATTGGTTCTTAAGATTTCAATACCACGATTGAAAATACTATAAATAGTGTTACAAAACGTTTGTAGAAAGTAGAATATAATGTTTAGTATAAACGCAAACACACTATTTGTTTACCTTGATAAAGCCTTAAGGAGAATCCGGTCGGTAAAAATAAATTTAATTAGTGGAACAGTACAAGTGCCTTATTAATAACAGAATGTTAATAAAGTTCCGCCAAGCGGCCAACGATCGACAGCATATACAGGGTGGAAACTTCTAATGCCACCTGCAGGCAAAGTACTCTAATACTGTAGATAGAAAATTTTATTCAAAGAAAACATTGCTTTATTTTAGAAAAGAAAGAAAATTGCATTCGAATATTTTCGAAAATATTCGAATGCCACACCCGGGAATCGAAGCGACTAAAATCTGTAAAAATTTCACTCTGTACTTTTATTGTAATAAAATACAGTTTTATTGTAATAAAATATTTATTGTAATAAAAGTACAGGATGTATGAAATGTTAAATTATTTTATCTAATCTCATACTGAAATTTACACATTAAAAAACTAAACACAGTATCATAATGACAGTCTTTACGCACAAGCTGTCAAAATAAATTTAAAAAGTTATTTTTCGATACAGCTCTTCTATGGACAACTGTATCGTAAAATAACTTTTTTACCATTTCGATACAGCTTCAGCCCTGGATACAGGTATTTTAAACAGGTTGCAATGCAAATACATTGCAACTATGCAAATTTTTTCTACATAATCTGTGAACGCGGCGCCGCGCGGCGCGTCGCGCATGCGCACTACGCATGCTCGATCTGCAAATGGATTTTTATGTAAGAATTATAGCTGATAGATTAACTTCATGGTTGTATTTAAAATATTATTATCATATATTTCATGAGATTAGATAAAGTAGTGTATGAAACTGCACATAATTAGGTATTAAAATACTCGTGTGGTATTATTATAACACTCGCCTTCGGCTCGTGTTATAAACTCACACTCGTATTTTAATAACCCTTATTATGCAACAGTTTCATAAACTACTATTAATTATTTACAATTGTTATTTAAACTACCTCATATACGCAGTTATGTGCAAATTGCAATCGTCTTATCCAAATAGTAATTTGTAATTTTAATGGATAAATGACGTCAATGATAATTACTAACAATAATAACTAAACAGATGTATCTTTGAGTATAACTTGACCCATTGAATTTATAAGTCCAAATTTCATAGTTCCTTTCATTTAATTTATCAAGTTCAATTATATTTCAATTATAAGGATGAAATCTCTCTAACAAGAGAGATTTCATCCTTATAATTGAACCTAACGATCGATGCAATAAAAGTACAAGATGAAATTTTTACCGATTTTAGCCGATTCGATTGCCGGGCGTGGGAAGCGCGTTTAATTGAATAGATTGCTTATTCATGCCAATGAATAAGCGACTCTATTCCATTTGAAATAGAGTCGCTTATTCATCGGTATGACAAACTATTCTATTCAGTTATTGAATCGCAATAAGAGATGGTGGTAAAGGGGCAGGTGGCATTAGAAGTTTCCACCCTGTATACGCGTCGCATGAGTGTCAATCAAGCGAGCGCGGTGTGCCCGGCAGCTGCCGCACTCGTCGGAGCCGTTCGGCTGCATCCAGACGGCGGTGCTGAAGCAGGCCAAGGGCGACATCTACCGCTCGTACGAGGCCTTCGCGCGCTCCTTCGACCAGCGCTGGCGCACCGACGAGCTGCTGATCCTCATCATGTGCGCCATCCTGCTCTTCTCGCCCGACCGCGCCAAGGTCGTGCACCGCGACGTCATCAAGTTGGAGCAGGTGGGGACCTGTTGCACCAGGATATAGGCCTTCCCTAATGGCTTTCACCATTATGCGATCCTCCGCTTTCTCCAACATAACAACAGTCACTTTCGGCCCTTAAGATCATCGGTCCATCTAGAAGGGAGGAGGGGGGGAGGGGGATGGTTTGTCGCCCCATATACGGCCGTCACTCTAGTACTTTCCTCCCTATCTACCGTCGCTGATTCGGCAGATGTGACCGGCTCCCTGCCACTTCAGCTTGCTGACTCTAAGAGCTATGTCGACAACTTTGAACAATTTGTTTTAATAAATGACTAGGAAGCAATTAAGGAATGAGACAATTCATTCGGTATCAGGACAGGCCCATCACACGTTCCCACCACTGTGTCTCCTGTGTAGCCAGGATTAATAAATAGACCGACAAAAAATGCAATGAACTGTGAAGTCCATTGCAATCCCGGGGGGTAAGACTACGACTGCCTTGGAACTCACAACGAAATTAATATGAAGGAATTATTTAATAGGAGTGGCTAGCTTTTGGAACTTGACTTCATCGCTGGTTAATTCCTTAGGCATCCCTAAACCTGAAATAATAATTAAAAAATAATACAAAAATCGGGCTGAAAGAACTTGTGTCCAGAGCCGTGAAAACCATCAGCCCGACCTCTACTTCCATAATTTTATTTTAAATTACCAATAAGACACACACATAAAAAGCATGATTCACTAATCGTGTATCACGTTCCGCCTGAGCCGAGCGTGCAAGCGAGAGCGAGTGTTACGGAACAAGCGATAGAGAGGCAAGATCGGCCTATGTTTCTCATGACGTTATCACGTTAAATATCGTCCGTAAACCGACTTTACAGACAACCATTTTTTTTTATATTCCAGAATTCCTACTACTACCTACTACGCCGGTACCTAGAAAGCGTATACCCAGGCTGTGAAGCTAAATCTACCTTCCTAAAGCTCATCCAGAAGATCCTAGAGCTTCGGAAGCTTTCGGGGGAGATCACAGACGTGTACCTCGACGTGAACCCTATAGAGCCTCTGCTGATGGAGATCTTCGACCTGAAGCACCACGCTGCATGAGGATAGTAACTCTAGTAGTTAATGTTATAAAAGTCCATTCATATTTTTTTTTATTTCAATTTGGTTTTTTTTTTTTTTCAAAGGTAGTTCTATTGTGGGCTGTTGTTAAAACCATGGTACAATACATGGTCAATGATTATAAGTATTTTAAAAATGGAAAAATTCACCTCCCTCGCCTAGGTGGGATTTGAACCAACGACTTCTCGATCACCGATCGAGTGCTCTTCCAACTGAGCTACAAGGAAGGTTTTTGATGGTGATGAATTTTTGCATTTCATATTTTACTGCTGTGAAGTCGCAGTGTGGCGCCATCTACCTATTAAGTATCATGAGTTCAAATCCCAGCTAGGCGGGGGAGGTGAATTTTTCCATTTTTAAAATATGTAGTAATAATATTATGGCAATATGGCCGAAATGAACTATATAAATAATAATTATGGTCAATAATAGTATCAATACTATAAATATGGCTACCCATACTAAATTGCGTCAAAAACGGTTCCCGTCGCCTGGGACTAATAAATGACTATCGCTATCCTTATCATCTCGGCACTTTAATCTCTTTCCCTCGCTGAGTACGTAATCGGCGCAATGGCGTCTTTTTTTCTTGCAAAGATACGAAATTAACCTAAAATAACATCAAATATTATTGTGTATTTCAGTGTGATATGTGATCTTTATTTACTTTATCAATGTTCGGTTCGCGTTCGTGTCAAGACCGCCACAAGACGCCGCGTTAAGGCAATTCCGACACAGGTCACCCTGTACATAAACTATATAAATTAAAATAAAGGAAACGTGACAACGTTATTGTACCTAGAACTGCCAACAATGCAAGAAAGCTAATATAAATGGACATAAACATCAATACATACATATCGATTGTAAATTATTAGAAGGGACTAAGCATTTAAGTTATTAGAGAACTATTGTAAATATACATATTTAAATATATAACTAACAAACAAAACAATTATTTATACAGGAATAACTTCTTACCGCCCATAGAAATATTTTAATACATTAATCTCAATTTCAAGACTTAAAGTCTAAAATAGATTGTGCCAAATATTTTTATAAAATTCGGTTTTACTTTTGATTAATTTATTTGGGGTTTATAATAATAAATTAACGACATTGATTTTTGACTAGATTCTAGGACAGATAAAATTTAAAAAAAACCTAAGTAAGCTCGACGACAGTTCGACTTGTTTACTCCTGCAATGTTTTTTTATTGTAGCAACACTATTGACGGAATGTACGTTGCGTTTTTACATGGCAATTAGTGTGTATAGATTACTGGCACTGCACCCACTCACAAAACAGCACGGTGCGGTGCTGCATTTAAGTGACAGATCATAGTAGACCATAACTTCATAGCAATAAGGTATACTATGCGACATGCCACCGTAATTACCACAAAAAAAAATCGGTTGTCTGTAAAGTCGGTTTACTGACGATAGTTGAACGTGACAACGTCATAAGAAAATACTGATGGAATGTTTGCATTTTTCAAAAGAAAATTTTAATGGAACGCCTCAGAGCGAGGTAACGCCGCATACGTCATGTTTTTTCGTGCATGCAGCCGGCTCCATAGAATTATAAAACGTTGTCACGTCAAAAAGGATATATATATGAAAATTATAAAGCAAAACTACAATAATTATTTTTCCGTTATAACAAAAAAAAAATTGTAAATTGACTGCCCGTGTATGGCCGGATTTAAATTCCGCGCAAATAGACATCGGTAAATAATTTCTCCGCTACACAACCTTATTATTCAGACTATAAGGTCGAACTTCATTTGCGTATGTCAGTCATTCTTGTTTGCAGGTAACATTCAGCTTTATGCACGTGGTAATAAGGTCGTGTTTCGATAAATTTCCGCCGCTGTCGGCTATTTGCGCTGAGTATTTATACATATATTTCTAAGTCACCATGTACAAAGGATAATTAAGTAAGATATAGATGTATGTCTATAGAGAATATTTATAAAGTATGGAAGGTAGATATGGGATTGAACCCGTCTGTCCGCATGGACTCGCAGTTATTGATACTCTATCCTTTTCTGTTGTCTTTTGCTAGAGCGAGAAGGATAGCTTGAGAGTTTCGCATCGCTTAAGTTGCAGCACTCACACTATCTTTCTCTCTCTATCAAATAACGTCAGAAAAAGATAGAACATAAGCTTTTTCGTGCCGACAAAGAAAATTTCATAATGTGGGTATTTTTAAATACTTTTATATTATATATTGTTAATTCAACCTTATTTATTACCCTTTAAGATGCAATATTTTTTGTTCGTTGAAAGGGACTAATGTGATACATTTTTTTTGTGTGTTTGTATTAAAAAAAAATATATATGTTTCATTTGTCTAAGTGTTCACCTAATGGTAGAATAAATAATTTCATTTCATTGGCCTTGTAAAAAATATATTGTTTATTGTATATACGTCCAAAAGGAAGCGTAATATTATTTTATAGAAATTTAAACCACATAATATAATATTAATACGTGACAGATATACTATTCAATACAAAATTTTGCAAAACTACGATTGTAACCTACGGAGTAGGCTACGGGCTAAAATGCACCTAAATAACCGAATATAGAAAATCGGTGGTCGAATGGTTAGCAATGGCCACTTTGACTCCGAGGTCGCGGGTTCGATTCCCGCACAAGACAAACATTTGTGTGCGTGAACATGTCTGTTTGTCTTGGCCTGGGTGTTTTCTATGTGTTATAAGCATGTATTTACAAAAAAAAATGTATTTAAGTACATTTATCTGCTGTCTAGTACCCATAACACAAGCTTTGTGCATAATTTGGGACTAGATGGCGCTGCGTAAATTGTCCAGCAATATTTATTTATTATTTATATTATTATCTACGTTCACGTAGACTGATATTGTTATAAAATCTGCTGTTTTATGTATATATAATCATGATTCATGTATTGCACTGTTATTTTTTATAGTTAAACTAGCTTGAACCCGCGGTTTCGCTCGCATAAAACTGCCGGAATAAAGAGTATCCTTAAGTTCCGGAACACATTCTATGTACAAAATTTCATCAAAAATTATTTAGCCGTGATTGAGTAATAAATATAAAAACAAAAAAAGATTAACAATATTTCATATTTATGATATTAATTGTTCAAATTTTAATAAAATTTATTACATTTTATACACAAAATAGACCCAACTAGATTGTTTCATCGGCATTGGATTTGTATGACGTGTATGGATTGCATGTTTTCCCGAAAGGCAAAATGTACATGGGAAATACTAGGAAAATGTCACCCGATTATGTTATGTGCTACATTTTAGCAAATAAATTGGTTGTCAATAATTACTGGACAAACTTTAGTGTATGCCTACAAGGAGATTTGTTTACTGTATGTGCTATTTATTTTCTGTTCGATTGATTTATGGAATACTTCTACTGATCTCTACCAATGGGGATGTTTGATATTTTTTCTGACATTAGATGTCGCTACGTAGGCGTCGGGTCCAGATTGTCAAAATGTACTGAATTTATTGACAGTGAAACTTTAAGACGACAAGACAACACAAGACGTCAACAAGACATTTTGTTAAGGTGCTATGAATTGACAAATGATTGGACCCTACGCTACAGTGCTGCTAAAAGACCCTCATTGAATACATACCAGTGACACTACCGCCGAAGCTGAAGCCGTTTACCATCGAATATTTTGTAAGCGTCAGAACCCCTGGACCAAGTGGGATATTTTATGTTTGGAGACTATCAAGATTCAATACCATTTGATATCTAAATTAACTTTTTAAGTACCTCTACGAGCAGTGAAAAAACATGAAAAGAAAGTGGTCAGACATTCTGACGTCAGGTTGTCTGGACTACATTTTTTTCACATTTTGGGGTGTAAGTGGTTCATCAACATCTTTGAACCAAAGCCAACTTCACCTGCACGCGGTGCACCCTTCTGACTGACAAACGAAGCTCTGGCGAAAAGAGAGGTAGGGAGCGTAATTGTAAGCTACCCGACTGGGGAATGTACCTCCACCTCACAGAATACCGCAGCCAAATAGCAATTCCCTTGAGGGTTGTTGTGTTCCTGCGAGTGAGTGAGGTCACCAGAAATGAAGGAGATGCTGCGTTGGCAGCGGGGGTGGCGGCGCGCGAGCGATATTTTATGTTGCGAGCGTTAATATGGCTGCGGTAACCGCTTTACATAGGCGGGCCGTATGCTTGTCTGCCACCCGACGTAGTATAAAAAAAAGAAATAGAAAAAAAACAGACAATATATCTTAAATATTTTTGATACGCAAAATAGGTCATACGTTTATGTCCCTGTTATACACAAATATATTCAGCTCAGTCGGTAGAGCGTTGAACAAGTACCGTAAATATAAGTTGAAGTTTCATTTTTGTAATCAAAAAATTCTTTGGTAATCCGCTTCAATTTAGCCGAAGCCATCGGAATTTTATTTATTTTAGCGCAGCGTAGGACGTCCACCCACAAGGTGGACAGACGACCTCATTAAGACCGTAGGATCGCGCTGCATGCAAGCCGCTTCCAACCGGTCTTATTGGAGATCTAGAGGGGAGGCCTATGTCCAGCAGTGGACTTTCAATGGCTGAGATGATGATGATGATGATCGGAATTTTCGAATGCGAAAATGAAACTACTGCTTAGATTGTTGCTAATTATGTTTAGCTCAGCTGGGGGAAACCCTGGAGCTCTACCGAGTAAGCTGAAGATGTTTGTCTGGTAATAAGTGTGCTCAGTGGTTACACCAGTGTAACAAATCAGTGTAACCATGGGTCGGAAGGGAATAACTTTACCCTACGATCAATTTTCGGTATGCAAAAATCTGATGATAAATGACTATAATGTATGGAAATAAAATATATGGATACTATATTGCATAGTAATTTGGGGTAATACCAAAAATATAATTGAGAAAAAAATCACTAAGTATGTGTAAAATTAATTATTGTAAAAATCATTATATGTTTGTCGTCATTGTTATAAATAAGAGAATGGATATTTTTATATAAATGTTTAATTATGGTTAAAATAGGTGCAATAAATTAATGTATTTTAGTATTATGACAATATATACTACAATTCGTTACATTGCCTTTTATTCTCTACAAAAATAACAATAACATTAGAAATAAAACAAGTCTCTCATTTGAGACAAAGTAATGCATAAATAATAGATCACTCACATATCCAATCAAACTTCTATTCCGATTCTCGGATGTTCATTTAATGATCCCAGAGTTCTGTACTATAAACTCATACATACAACTAAATTGTACTATCTCTATCTCTCATTCTTCCTCGCTAGCAATTTACCTACTTCAATAAAATCCACGCAATCGAGAGATCGAATCGATGATGGAAAATGGACTGAGTCCAAGTTTTTTGTTCACGTTCGATCATATCAACGTAACAAACCGACCAAATAGATAAAAACTCATGTTGTGAATTTATAAGATGCGTGTTACATATCAAAATTATGTGACTTACTTGCTCACATTTTGAAGTGAGCAACCCGGCTAATTTGGATATGTAAAGCGCGTCTGGTAAATTCACAATATGAAACTTTTTCTCAATTTGGTCGGCCTGTAAACGTTAACACATTTGAATGTGACCAACAAATTCGTACTAAGCACTCTGTATAAGTACAGTTACTATGCATTTCTACCTTCATACTCAATTATTGTGCATCTAAAACTACTACAAATGAGATACGCATACGATTAACAACGGAACCTAAACATTTCCATCGCCTATGCCTAAAGCTATCTTCATTTCTAAAGAATAATTCTCTTCTTTACGTCCAACATCCTCTCCTTTCCCTACATCTTCTACACAATCTTCGAAAACCTCATCCCCTTCCACTGACATATCATTTATAGTTTCGTTACCAACTACAGATTCATAGTCCACTTTGGAGTCATTCAATTCATCTTTGCTGTCACCGACTTTAGAATCATCCATTACTGATACACCATTTGCGTCAATTTCGTTTCTAGAATCATTAATTTCCTCATTAGTTGTGTCAATATCAATGCCAGAATCATTCCCTTTATTGGTTACTTGAATTATATTATTGCTGGCTTTGTTAAAGTTGGTTTTACATTTAACTTCTTCATTTTCATTTCCAGTTTCATCACTAATTTCCTCATTCTCTTTAATGACTTCCATTCTGTTAACATTTTCTTCTGTGAGAGTGTCTTCTAAAGATGAATCATGATCAGGAACTAAGGTCGCTTCGTTCTCATCCACTACAGATTCCGGTGGACTTGCAGGAATGTAGTTGGCGATACCGGCTCGCCATCTTTGTTCTGCTGCTTCCATGTGTACTTCAATTATGCGCGAGGCTTCCGGTAACTGAAAGTTAATGACACCAAATGAAATTAGATATCAATAAACACAGTAGTGTTATGCAGGATTCAGAATAATACTTAATGGGAGTAATAAAATCGTGAGTGCGATTTTACATTGCACTATAAAATATGACTGGAAACCATAAAATTCATGTTTGCCGCGCAAATCTTCAGGCCGTGATCATTTTTGTAATTCAAAGACTATCCAGTCTACTACAGGCCACTGTCGGACTTGACGTCAGAGCTGGGCTGCGATGGGATGGGAGTAGCCATGATGTACTGACTAAATGAAATATTACACAGCACTGAGCGCTTTATAATATTTGCCCTCTGGTCAAAGTCGAGCGATGGAAAGAAAATTAAGAACAGGTACATATTTCGACATTTCGTAAATTTAAAACGACTGTTCCAAGACTTTACTTTTAGTACGTAGCGCACGTACCGTTAATTCATTGTCCATTTGTTCCGTGATATGTTCAATAATAGCATTGGTCTTGTTGTCTATCTTGCCTGCGTGACTGTTCAGCATGTCGATCTGTCTGAACATCTCTCGCTCCTCGTACTGTATTGTTCGGTCTAGAATTTCTGATGCCACCGATTGTTCAATGCTGGCATTTTCTGTCATGTTGGAATAGTTTATTCCTGAAAAGAAAGTAGTCAATTTCATTATGAAACCTCTACTGGGTTTATAAGTAACACGTTTTATTCAAACAAGATCAGCGAAGTGTTTCTCTATTGATAGCGCTAGACTTGCTCTTAGTAACTTATCAATTAGGAATTATGTTTTGTCAAAGCTATAATGCAATCCATGCACGTCTTGTTTGTCTACCACGACATGTAAGTCATAATGATACCTATAGCACCTCCCTAGATATTAAAGCAAGCATCGCACTAAACTCATCTATATCATCCCCTTCTTAGAACTCATTAATTTCGATGTAGTGATCTTCAGGTGGCTTGAACAGGTTTATGCTAATCCATAATGGAGCCTACTTACTCCAATTTCTTTTCCGATTACATGAACATGCGAAACCCATCAGCAGAATGAATATTTGGCATTGAGATAGGTAAAATGACACGTTCCTCTCTCCTCTCCTCTCGGCGTAAAATGTCACGTTCGCAAAACGTCACAATATATTGGGAGATAAGATGACTTTCTCAGGTCGCTAAAGATACACTCGGCTCAATTTTGTGCTTGAATGTGGAAATTGTTTCCATTACCTTGGGATGGATATCTATTGTCTTCATAAGAATTTATAGTGTTTATGATTGATTTCTTCGCTTCATCACGATCAACATGGAACATAGTGTCGTAAGATGAAAAATAAGCAGTGCTTCTAGAAGTTCCTTCGCCTGAAAATGGTGATGTAAGCTGTAAGACTTACATACATATTCGATAACTAATTGTAATATTCAATGAATTTCTGTGCGATATACTTATGAGGATTTGCTTAGTCTATTGTCTGAATTTTCAGTCAAGTTTCTGGTTGAAGGGATTGTTAGAACATTTGTTAAGACAAATAGTGCTCTCCTTCGAACTTTGTTTGTGGAAATTTGATCACGTCTAGAAAAAACTCAGTACCTATTCATTCTAAATTTCAACTGGCTAAATATTTTTTCTTACATTTACATTACTAAATATTTTTTGTGACATTTTTTCTTACCTGTTGTATGTCTATTATTATTTGCAGCGTAGTCTTTTTTATCACAATCATTACTGTCTCTTTTTTCGGATTCTTCTTTAACGTTGCTTGATTGTGCTTTTGAAGAATCTTCAACGGTGTGTTTTGGATTATCATAATCATCTTTATTTTTTTCATCACGTTTAATTTTAGCTGTAGACGGCCTGAATGACGTTTTGTTTATATTGTGTATTGTCACATCAATATCATCGTCTTCGCTAGTAGCATTATCACTTGATATGTTTATTGAATCTGTTTCTCCTGATGATGCTGTAAAAACAATCATGTTAACGTAACTTACCGAACATCGCACTAAGAAACGAGGATAATAAAACCTCCGGAGTGCACGCAGTGACGGTTTACACTTTTGCCGTCAGTAGGATACTCAAATTTTGCCGCCTTTGTCGATCCCAACAAATATCAGTTTCTAGATTATTTTTTAAGCGACTTCAAAAAAAGGAGGAGGTTCTCAATTCGTCTGGATCTTTTTTTATACAACCAAACGATTTAGTTATGTTTACATAAGAAATAGTTTTAGGGCATATCAAAAATTCATCAAAAGTTAGTTTTCTTAAATATATCGAGTTTTTATAGTAAGTGACACCATGTACTACAAACCCGATCTATTTTTGTAGCAAAGGAGCAGAATCTGCTACCAAAATTACTTTAGTATACTACTAAAATACATCAAAACCTCCTATGTATTCTATACTTTGATCATAAAAATGGGTAGTGTTTTTGTAACCGTACGTGCAGAATCCACGACCTCTTCGCCGATCTCATACTGAATGTCGGTATTTGGAACCTGTTTGTCAACATATTCGTACAATACTGCGCCGGGAATTTGCGTTAACTTTACTTTTGTCTCATCTGAAACAAACAGACAACTGCAGTGTGGGGTCAAGAAAGGTGTAAGAGGGTTTTTACAGAATCTGTTACGCGAGGGTAAAACCTTTTATGTATCAGGTAGGTTGTTATGATTTTTTACTTCCAATCGAAAGATATCCAATACCCATATTATCCCAAATGTAACATTATTATGATTCATAAAAAAATTAAAGAACATGATGAGCTTACCAGGTCTCTCACCCGTAGTAAGTTGACTGAGCGCAATTCTGTCAAAAGCATTATCCTTGCGGTAAGTGGTGTATGTCGTTTTATCTTTCACTTCATGTGCAGGTGTACACTCCTGGGCTTTGTAGTATGCATCCATAGTTTCTTTATGATATAGTTTCTGAAATAATATAATTAGTAGCTCTATAAAGTTGGTGTAACACACTTCCCTTTACTTTTTGAACAGCCAGTTAATCTAATAAAACAGTTAAACACATCTTTGTTAAAAAAAAATACTATTGTCTTCATCGTGCCTACTTTACCTTTACTCCTTTGATACACTTACCATTGGATCAACAGCCGGCTCTCCTCTATCGATTCTTGCTTGTCTTTCAATTTGTTCCCGTTCCAACTCGGCGAATATCTCTAGGTCTTCTTCACTAGGCTTCAGATCATCATCTGCTATCTTGGCATCGCTGTTCAAGCGACGCATGTAATTTATAAGAGCTACGCCATCGCCCTCACTTTGTTGTACTGTAGAAACATTTAGAATATAATATAGAATTTGTGACATTCCATTAAGTGACTTAAAAATTTACATCAAAATTGACTGTGAAAATAGCACTTCAAAAAACTTAAAAAAAAAAGCTTTAAATGCCGATCAAGAGGAGTTTTCATTTCATTTAAAGAAATCGTCAGTGATTTGTAGACAACTTGAAAACCCTGGCTCTGCTGAACCCGGTAGCACTGACAACCGTAACATAACATTGACAACCGTAGCAAGGCTGTAACGCTACAGTGGTTACATCAAATATTTCAAAAGCCAAACAAACTGACCATTACTTCTTTCATTTGAAGATTGACTAGAAGTACTGGGTTTGCTATCGTTTTCTTCATCTTTATCTTTTTCTGTACTTTTTTCACTTTTATTTTCTCCACTTTTTAGAGGTATTTCTGTTATGTTAAGTTTTGAATCACGCGTAACCTCTTTAATTATTACTTTCTTGAAAGACTTCCTGTGTTTTCCGTCTTTCAATATTTCATTATTCTCATATTTATCTTTAATATGTTTATTAAGATCTGAATTTAAATCAGCATTATCAACTACAGAATGCGGTTTACTTTCTTTTGAGTGTGGTTTAATTTCCTCCACAAGAGGTTGATTATTAGTTTCAATGACCTCTATCAAAGGCTTTTGTTTTGCATTTAATGATGTAGTCCCTGTTTCATTCTCAAGTTCTGTTATTTGGACTTTCTTTTCTTTATGTTGACTATTATCTAAAACATTAGAATTCTTTTTGTAAGATCTTACTAGTATGCACTGATTTGATCTATATTCTAATAGTTTTAAATTTACCTAAACAATTTGACAATATTACCTTCCAAAATTTTCGTAGGCTTCTTTTTCTCTGTGTGTGAAGGTTGTTTAAACAATAGATTATTAATGGCTTCAAAATTTGATGCAAATTCACTGCAAATAAAAATTGTAGTCTTTACAAAAAGTACCTTTTAAATTAATTTTAAATTCCATTAATCCATGTCGATGGTTATAAGCATTGGCTCAATTTAGTACTTTCCGATTTCATACTAGTATTATACTTACTCGCCACTCTTACTAGCGGTAGGTATAGCTTTGTCACTAAATCCATGCCAGTAATTATCCAGAGGCATTGCTTCCTCCTGTGGCTGCACCTCTTTGATTTCCTGCACCAGATGCTTGCCACGTTCAATTTGGGACCATTGAATCATTCCCGCGGGATGTTCTAAAATATATTGGAAAAAAGTCTTAATAGTACAGGATGAAATCCAATAATTGGGGCCTAAAGATATCTCGTTATTGTCATCATCAGCCTGCACCTACCCACTACTGGATATGGGCGTTCCCAATGCTTACGACTAAATACGATCCTCAGTCTTCCGCAATTCAAATTGCTTGCCGCTTCCAAATTGCTTATCTGAGGTCATCGGGCCATTTAGAAGGAGAACGTTGTGACGGCAGACTATCAGCGTGAAATATTATATTGAAGGTTCAGACATGTGGCGATCTAATGTCCTGCTTGCAAGCAATAATTTGAATTTATGTGTTTGAGAATTGATGTGTTGAGACAAAAGACCCCAGCTCTTTTGTCGAACGGCCGGAGCCTTGGATACAAAAAAAAAAAGGGATATTTATGGAGTTGGTTTCAAATATCTATGCTTTGAATGGCGGAGTGCGGGAAAGATTGTCGCGTTAAAATAACATGTCGAACATTTAAAACAAGAGTTTCTTGGGACAAAGGCAAGGAGGCAGGCGACCCCTTTGGGTTTTTTGTGAAGATGTTGTGTCGTGTAGACGGATACATCGTTTGGGGTCGCACGCCAAGATTCGTAGTTATAATTCGTAGAGATAATTTTTAGTTGGTTTTGTTAGCCGGACGCGTTCACATCTCCAGATACTGAGATGACCGATGCAAAGCTGCCCGAGTAGCTTAGCATATAGTGTGTTCCAGTGGAAAGCAGTTCGAGAGATTCATCGGCCACCCTGCGAGTGCACATGAGGCACCCTACCAGCCAGCGTCGAGATTGCAGCTAAGATTTTGATTGCTAGCTTGTAAATTAATCAAAGTCTCCAAAACGCTTTGTTTGGGAGTGTAAAAAGATTCATTTAGTTGGGCTTAACCCCCGGTGGTTTGCGTGTAAATCAGAGTGCGTTTTAATCGGATTAAATCGTATTTTGATTGAGGGAGTTGAGTTGTGTGAATCGAAAGGACTCCAGAGTCAAACTCCGTAAGTTATTGACTTTGGATTCCCAGATCTGGAGTGGGCACACTACCGGGAAATAGATAATATTTTCCGTAAATACGCTTTGCTTATTATTTTATGTCTTCACTATATATTGATTTGTGTGTATTAACCTGTGTAACTTTTCAGCGGCGTGACTAATAATCTGTGTATGTAATTAACTTAACTGTGTGTCTTATCTTTCTGTCATTATTGTATATTAATATTGTGTCTTTAAACTAATCGTGTATCATTTCAGCCGCGTAATCATATTCGGTTTATTTGACATATGTGTATATTTCAGCAAATGTGTTCATAATTGTGTGTATTTAACCGTGTACTTTTCCAGCAGAATTAAGTCATGTTAAATAGGAGTTAGGGCGAAAATCTAGATCACTGAAAGGGAAAAATCCTAATTACACATTAGGCTACGGACGGTCGCTTCAGGGGGGGGGGTTACCGTTACAACGTCCAATGCTTCGTCGTGCTACGTAAGCCTCCACTCTATTACTCTCCTCTTCCATCTGCCATCGCTTACTCGGCAGATGTGACCGGCCCATTGCCACTTCAGCTTGCAAACTCTGAAAGCTATGTGGACAACTTTGGTTCTCCGTCGAATTTTTTCGCTTCGAAGGTGTGAGATGTACTCGCAATTCAAAACATATCTGATCTCTGCAAAATAAATCAACTAACCACGCAAAATACTTAACAAAAATTTACTAGTTATTTAATATTATAAAAAAATATTTTCAAAACTTTAATTAAAATTTATCTACCATCTCCTTCGTCCTCATCTTCGCTGCTCTCTTCACTGGTAGTAGAATCTTCTGCTTCTGAACCAGTCAGCATATCCACAGCTACACCATCTTTTACCACTACCTTTTCAGGGCCGAATTTCTCTTCTAGAGAAGATGGTCCTTCGATCTCCGTCAGCATAGGTTTGTTGCTTTCCTTATTGACCTTTAGATTATCTTCATTTTGAATGTCTGCTTCTTCGTCCTGTATAATTTAATCTCTCGTCACTATATCATGAGCATTATTATCAATTAATATGTATTTACCTATATAAATTAATAATAGATTTAGTAAGTATGGAGATACTTAGAATGATAAAAACATTTTCAAACGTTTTCAAAGACAAATTCGTAATAGAAACTTCGCAACTGTTTATAGATAACTAGCTTTTCAAAGTCGATCCAATCGTTCCAGAGATATCCTACAACGTCAGAACCTCACAAACTTTACCTCATTATACCTAATATTACTAAAGATAAAAAAAACAGCACGTTCAGAATTCACCTGTCCGTTATTGATATTGTCACTAACAAATTTATATAATTTCGAATTATGTTTTTTTCTTGGAGAAATTACACACTGCCATCTAGTACCAAACTAAGCAAAGCTATGGGCTCGAGGTAACTGATATTATACTTAAATATTTTTTTTTTTTAAATACCTACACATAATGCATAGAAAACACCCAGGCGAAGACAAACAGACATGTTCATGAATACAAATATTTGTCTTATGCTGAAATCGAACCCGTGACCTCGGAGTCAACGTGGCCATTGCAAACCATTCGACTACTGAGCTCGTCTTAATAGAAATAAACTACCTTGAGTGGTAATCCTTGTTTCTCCCTCTCTTCTCTCTCCTTGGCCTCCCTGACGGCTCTCTTTTCGTCTCTCATGCGGATGAGATATCTCACGCTCTGCATCGTCTTCTCTTGGTCTTTAGCTATCCAACTGTGTCATATGCGGAGAATATAAATCAATATGCTTGAGCTGATCTCATAGACTAGTTAACCTTACAAAGATTAAAATTAATGAGATACTATTTTAGGCACAGTGTATTAGGCCACTCCCTGCCGCTCTCTCGTGTCGACTTCACCTCTCCGACTCCGCTGAGACAAATCTGGAACATTTGTATGGCGGCGCATGCACTCACGCTCATTGACGCTCTGCACAGACGTCATTGTTTATGTAGGAGTAAACGAGGCGACAATATAGAGTGGCCGGGATGTAGATTTATTTACTTATTGCGTGGTTTTCAAGATTCTTTGTAAGTACAAGCAATAAGCATCGAAATTTACATTTAGGTATTATCTCGAGCAAAAAAACAAACATTTTTGTCTTAACTAACTAAGCCAATTGTATCTGCAAATGAAATGATGTCCTAAGTAGCTGAATTGTTGTTGGAAAATAACAATTAAAAAAAGAAAAAACACATTTATTTGCACACATTACACAGTACTATGCAAACAAGTTCAATACACACAATAAGATTAAAACATAAGAAAAATTACAGTACAGTGCAATGTCGCAAAATGGTCCCAACTCAGTATGAAAACCTATCCTATATATAAAATTAACCTATATATAAAATTAAATAACTAATGTATCTATATACCTATATATATAAAAATTAATCTATATTTCCATTGGTCATCGCTTCACACGTGAACGGATGAACATTTTCGCTATTTCTTTTTATGTTATATTTGATAATGTCAGGAGAAGGTTCTTATGAAAGAAAAAATAAATACGTCCCCTCTCTAGATGGATCGAAAGCGGAGGATCGCATATAGGGTCGGCAACGTGTGAGTGACGCCAGTGGTGTCCAAAGGTTCCATAGGCTATGATGACTACTTACCATTATATAGGCAGGTCATACGGTTTGTCACCCTAGTCACAGTTTTAAAAGCATATGAAAAATAGTAATACTGTGCCCTAGTCATATAAAAAGAATGAAATAAAGAATACCGTTTCCTCTCAGCTATTTCTTCCTGCACTCCCCCTCGTTGCCAGGCCTCGGCACAGGCGCGGTCCCGGGGGAACACTGGCCGGTTGTCCAGATTCTGCAGGTCTTTGATGCGAAGTGTCAACGTCTTCCGGTACGCAGGGATGTTACGGACTACCGGATTTCCGGTCAGGACGAGCACTGGATACGCAATAAATAAAGATAAAGCCTAATGTAAAACCTTTTTTTAGTGAAGACCTAGGATTTTTTGCTAAGCTTTTAGTACACAACCTTACCTGCAAGTGATGCACCCTGCTAATTTACTAACGAGGCCCTAGAAGGGTAGGGACAGCGCAATTTTACGCTGCCCGACTGGGGAAGTTTCTCCACCTCACAGAACACGCAGCTAAATAACATTTTCCTTGAGGGCTATTAGTGTTCCTGCGATTGAGTGAGGTCACCAGGATGGAAAGATTTGCTGCGTTGGCAGCGGACGTGGCAGCGCGCGGGAGATATTTCATGTTGTGAGAGTTTCTATTTTTTACAGACAATTTGATCTAAACGACTTTGCATACGTCCACCATCAGTTCATGTAAACTACTGCCGGCCGGCACACAACCGCTACCGTTAGTAGATGTATACGGTTATTGCGTTCGTCTCTGCGTCAAACTGTTCCAGATTTGTCTCAGCGGGAGATGAAGTCGATACGAGAGAGCGACAGGGAGTGGTCGTACTGTACGTAGTACTATTACTAATATTGTGGTAAAACAACACCAGCCCCCTTACCACCATCTCTTATTGCGATTCAATAACTGAATAGAATACCAATGAATAAGCGACTCTATTTCAAATAGAGTCGCTTATTCATTGGTATCCAATCCAATGAATAAGCGACTCTATTTCAAATAGATAAAACATGAATAAGCATTCTATTCAGTTATTGAATCGCAATGTTAAGGGAGCAGAATCGAGTAATGTAAATGGAAAGCGAGTTCGTTTATTTGTTTGTTTGTTCCACTTTAACGCCTTATCTACTGAACCGATTGCGATGAAATTTTGCATACAGCATGTTAAAAGTCCAGAATAAATAATAGGATACTTTTTACCTTAAAAAAATGAGCTGTTCCTGAGGTATAACCAAAAGTTTGGTGCGATAACTAGTTAATTCGAGTTATCCGCAGAATAAAGTCTGATCTGTAGGTATGTTGATAGTTAAACTTTCGTACGTATTTTTTTTTTCTTCCCTCGGGTGACAGACAAGCATACGGCCCGCCTGATGCGAAGCAGTTACCCTAGCCATATTAACACAACAACCCTCGAGGGAATTGTTTTTTTATTATACCACGTCGGGTGGAAGACAAGCATACGACCCGCCTGATGTGATGTGGTTACCGTAGCCATACTAACGCTCGCAATATAAAATATCGCTCGCACGCCGCCACCCCCGCTGCCAACGCAGCATTTCCTTCCTTTCTGGTGACCTCACTCACTCGCAGGAACACAACAACCCTCAAGGGAGTTGTTATTTGGCTGCGGTATTCTTTGAGGTGGAGGTACATTCCCCAGTCGGGTAGCTTACAATTATGCTCCCTACCTCTCTTTTCGCCAGAGCTTCGTTTGTCAGTCAGCATGGTGTAGGTACCGCGTGCAGGTGAAGTTGGCTTATCTTCAAAGATGTTGATTGACCAATTACACCCCAACTTACAGTCAGCCAGGTTATAAATACGTTGTACCCTACCTCTTTTGCCAGACCCTCTTTCGCTAGCCGGCAGAGGGCAACGCGTGCAGGTGAGGTTGGCTTTGGCTCTAAAGATCGTGGTGAACCATCTACACCCTAAAATTTATTGGGTGCTAATGTCAGATTGAACGTTATTTGATTCTAAATATCGGAAGATAAATGAGATAAGACCTTGTTACCTTTCAGTATTGCCATGTCGGCCAACACGTCGACTATTAAGGGGTCTTCAATCCGGTTATAAGACAGATCTAGTACTGATAAATTCTTGCAGTCCTTCAGATGTTCTAAATCCTCTGTAAAAAAAACGTGTCTATGTTATTCTGTTTGGCAAACAAGAATACAGAGTATTATAAATATTTTTAAAAATGGAAAAATTCACCTCCCGGCCTAGGTGGGATTTGAACCCACGCCACGACCTCTGTATGAGCGGTCGAGTGCTCTTCGACTCCGAGATCACGTGTTCGATCCCCGCACAAGACAAATATTTGTTTGCATGAACATGTCTGCTCGTCTTGGCCTGGGTGTTTTCTATGTATGATATGTATGTGTTTACAAAAAAAGCGGCCAAGTGCGAGTCGGACTCGCCCATGAAGGGTTCCGTAGCAGCAAGCAATCAACTCGAATATAAAAATATTTGAGTTGTAGAAAAAAATGATATTAGGAACCTCAATATCATTTTTGAAGACCTAGCTATAGATGTAAGCCTTACGGACCGCAATGTTGAATTTGCAGAATGTTGAATTCGCAAAATGTTGAATCTGTGATGATGATATGTATAATGTTTTTATAAGGCTAAAACTACTAAAATTGTGTAATTGACTATTAATATTGTATAAGGACATTCTATTTTTTAATTATTATGTGACATATTTTACTATTGTATAATTTTGCTTGCCACCAGTTGGCTGAATGATATGGCTCACAGTGTAATACTAACATCTATGTTACCTCGTTCAATGCAAATAATACGTGTTGAACACTATGCGTCGGGACGATTCATTCATTCATTCATTCATATGGTGATGCAAGGCAAAGTGGCGGGTAAGAGAGAACGAGACCGCAGCCCGACTCGTTGGTTCGATCAAATTCGAAGTTCCCTCACCATGTCAGTCCACGATCCTTTAAAGACTGCCGGAGATCGACATAAATGGCGCAATATCAAAATAGAAAAGGTGCTACCTGGTGGAGGTCACGACCATCAAATCCGAGGATAACGAAACATGGAGGAAGATCCATAGATACGTATGAGTTTGATGAAAAAAAAAATTTAGTTTGATTTCTAAGTATGGGGAACCCCCAAAATTTATTGTTTTTTTTTTATATTTTTGTGTGAAAATCTTAATGCGGTTCACAGAATACATCTGCTTACCAAGTTTCAACACTATAGTTTCGGAAAAAAGTGGCTGAAACATACGGACGGACAGACAGACATGACGAATCCATAAGGGTTCCGTTTTTTTACCATTTGGCTACGGAACCCTAAAAATGTATTTAAGTATAATATCCATAGTACAAGCTTTGCTTAGTTTGGGTGTAGATGGCAGTGTGTAATTCGTATTTATATAATTATTTATACTAAAGTCGATAAATACTTACCGATGTTACACAGCATATTGTGTGCTATGCTCAAAGTATGAAGGTCTGGCACGACATTCAAATTCTCAATCTTGCCTATAAAATTATGGTCCAAATTCAGCGTATCCAACTTTGGGCATCCGCTTAGGTTCTCAATCTTCCTCACGACATTATAATGCAGATATAGGCACCTAAGTTCTGCAAGGGTGTCCAAGCCTTCGATTCCTTGGATACCATTGTTTTCGAGGAAAATGCATTTTAGGCCTGTATATTCTTCAAGATTTTCAATTTTGGAAAAACCCTGGAATAATTCAAAAAATATCTTGTCGGTAAAAGTCCCTATTACTCAGAATTTAAGCTATATAATAATTAGGATTACAGTCATCAGCTTGTAATCTCCCTACTGCTGGAAATAGGTCTCCCCCAATGCTTTCCACCTTATGTACCATTGTCCGGTGCGTTTTTGCTCCTAAATTTTGCCGAACGAATGCAGGAGAACGTGCTCCCTTACGTCGTATCATGTCGTCTTATAATAATAGTTACTTCACTGAAATAGATTTATTCATCGGTATTTAAAAAACGTGTTATTGAGAGGATATCAGATATCTTATTAGATTAGTGCTGTAATGTTTAAACTTTTATTTTTATACGCCTGTGTGTTTGCAATGTGTGGGCTTTTTCTAAGAAAATTTAATAATTTGTGGATAATGTGGTTGGTTGTACAATGATAAAAATTGTTAATTCTAGAAAATAAGTAAACCTGATTGTACAATTGTTTATTATCCTGAATAAATAAAATAAAATAAAATAAAGTAATCCTTATATATGGTGAAAAACCTGATACTTAAAATCCGTGGTGCACGTCAGTTGAGCTTCACTTGCCTAGCTATCTCTTTAGGCTTTGAATGCTTTATTTGCCATATTGCTATCTCTCACATTGCTAAGAGGGGAAGTCAAATTCCAAAAACTTCTTACTCCAACTAATTTCTTCTGATTAAATTCGTTGTGAGTTTCAAGACAGCCGTAGTTTTACCCCCGGAACTGCAATGGACTTCACTGCTCATTACCTTTTTTGGTGGTCGCCGCTGTTAATCCTGGCTACACAGGAGACACAGTGGTGGGAATGTGAAGTACAGGTCGCGCAGTATTTTAAGAGCGCTGACCTTGAATGCGCAGAAGAGCATTTTTAATAGTAAGTGCGTATGCGCGAACTTACCCCCACCACTACGTTCAGCGATCATAAAATACTGCGCTACCTATAATTCTTCCGTTTTCGGTGTGCAACCGCCTACCATCACCGTTATAATCTATTATTTTTTTAAACTTTCATCATCATCATTTCATCTGATAGACGTCCACTACTGAACTGAGGCTTCCCCTATAGACTTCCATAATGATCGATTTTGTGCCGTTTACAGGCATGGGTCCCCTGCGATCTTTAGCAGATCCGTCTATTTACGCTGTACGCTGCGCTTTCCAATTCTTGGTCGCAACTCCAGAACCTTTCTGCCTCAACGGTCGTCAATTCTGCGAGCTACCTGCCCACTACCACTTCAGCCTTCTAATGCTAAAAGTTATGTCAGAACTGTAATTCTACTACAAATGTGGGTACTCATCTCTATGTTATAGATAAACTCTAAGTACAGGTCTCTCCATCGCACGCTGTGCATGCAACCTTAATTTTTTGGACGAGACAATAATTTTTCATATTTCTACTACACGATATACTTTCTAAATACCTTGAAATGCAAATAAAGAATATCATTCAGATACGGAGTGCTATACAACTTGTGTTGCTTGCAAAGTTTCTTGATGAATTCCTTCGTCATCCGCGGTCCTCGATTCATCTCTTCCATTTCTTTTTCGAATTTCTTGAACTCTATTTGCCTATGTCGCTCTTTTTCTGCTTCCTCCTCTTTCTTTGCTGCTTCAATTTTCTTTTTGTCTTCTAAGGTGATCCTTTTAACTGTAAACATGAAGCAATGGTATAACAAATGTTTACTTTTAGTGATATAATTGCATAGGATTTAAGTACATCATCATCACCTTTAGCTCTAGTCAATATCACTTACCACTTCCACTTTGTCAATTTAATTTCATTTACTACCTACCTACCTTTAAATTCGCCATCAGCGGGGGGAACTTCCGAATTGACACATAGTTCCACATTATCTTTATCAACTTCCTCTTGGTATGTATCTGCGTAGTCGCCTTGTGCTTTAATATCAGTTTCACACATCAGCAATTGGCGATTTTTATTTGTATTATCTAGTAAGACTTTCTTCCTAGTCTCTTCTCTTCTTAGCATATTATTGGCAAGTCTTAAAACCTCTTTGTTATCTTTCATTCTATCCTTTATATCATAGAGTAAGTCGTTAATCCTTTTGTTGCGCTCTAATTCTTGCTGCTTAAATTCAGCCATTTTTTTATTCCTTTCATCTTTGTATGTTATATCTATATCCCATAATTCCTTGCGTATTTTGTCACCGTTTTCTTTAGTTTGAGAATTACATGGTTTTAGTTCTTCAGATCTTTTATCTTCTTTTAATTCATTTGATAAATCAAGTAATTCTGCATTAGATGTCTTAACTGGGTGTAATATATCATGAGATTTCTGTAAAATCTCATCTACTTCTTTTATCATTTCTTTACATTCTTGGTTTTTTATTTCATAATTGACTTTACTTTTATTAATTCTATCTTCATGGCACTTCAACTCAGCATTTAATTTCTGAATAGATGTATGTATGTCATCGATTTGAGAATCTGTTACATTTGAAATATTATTCTTATCATCTTCGTCAGTATGTTCAGTAACTATTCCCGTATTATTAAAATGCTCATTATTTGCCAAAATAGCAGCTCTGGCAGTGTTTTGTTCATCTCCTTCATCTTTAATTTTCTGATACGCAATATTTGACTTACGGGAATTTTCCAAAGCCTCATTTACGTCATTCAAAAGTTCATTCATACTATTTAGTTTATTGGTGATATCTTCACGAATTAAAGTACTCAAATTTTCAGCACCTTCAACAATATTGTGAGCTAAATTTTTCATTTCCGTAAATTCCAATTCATTATTCTCTTGATTTTCATTTTGACTGCTTTTAAATATATCAACAAGAGCACAGTGAAGTGTTTTTTCCATTTTTTCATCAAACGCTTGACGTTTTCGTAGTGCTCTCTCTTCATTGCTAATTAAATCTGTAACTTCTTCAAATTTATCTGAGCTTAATTCAGACACATTATTTGATTTATGTTCATTGGTTTCCGATGTAGTATTTAAAATAGAATTGATTTCACGAAGAGCTTTTTCAGTATCTTTAAGTTTAGCTTCAAAGGTTTTAGGAAATTTCTCTTCTTCGTAAATAATTTCATGAGGAGCTTGCTCCTTAGTCTCTTGGCCATCAAATTTCTTTTTACTACTAAGTTCGTGACCCAAAGGATTATCTTTCAAAGAAATGTTTAAAGCTTCATTGATTGAGTAATTTTCTTTAATTTCATTGACAGCAAGATTTGTTGATTGATCTTTTACTAAGTAAACTGAAGATTCTTTCAAAACTGGATTTTTAGGTATATCTGCATTTGAATGAGTTATTTCTGGGTCGTCATATTTATCAGCCAACTTCTCCAACATATCTTTAGTTTCCTGGAATCTAGTTTCATATGACTTATCAGTGTACTGACTGACTACTTCTTCTATTGCAGCATATTCTGCGTCATTATCAGATTCGTCGCTGTCCGGTTCATTACTAAATTTTGATGCACATTGGGCAGCTTTTGTTTGATAATCAGCCATGGAGTTCATCAGAGCTTGCATATTTTTGTAATGTATATTGTTGACTGTTTCAGAATGTCCTTTTGCGGAATCTAATTGGGTTACCATATCTTTATAAGATGGTAAATTTATTTCGTCAAGTGGAACAGCAACTAACTTTGGGTCTTTACTTGCGATTTGAATTTGGCGAGCTTTCTCCGTTATGATTGGATCATCAATTAGCATGTCCTTTATTTCATCTGATGTCAACGGTTTAGTGGATTCTTTTAAATGAGTAAAGGGTTGTCCTGTCATGACCTCGTATTCTGACTTTACCTCTCCTGGACATGATGCGGCTATATAAGGCCGATTTGTATTTTCCTCGTAAGGTTTCAATTCATTTTCAATAACTCTGTCTATAACTTCTTTTGGAAATTTAGCATCTTTAAAGAAATCGCGCAACTCTTTCCGTTTTTTCTCTATATCTTCGGAATTTATCCTAGTCGATTCGGAATTATCCATAATTCAGAAAAAATAACACTCGCGGAAGAATAACACAAAATCGTTGATATGCATTTCCATGGATACTAAACTTAATCGTCATTTTGTTTAATCGAAATTTGAATTACGATTTGAATAAATGGCGGGAGGCAATACATTCCTTTTTAAACTGTTCTACAACTTTTTAGATAAATACCTTATCCATTTTTTATTTTCTTGCTAAGAAATGTTTTTCAATAAAAGAGAAAATAAGATGAGTACCTGTTTATCTTAAATCAATTAATTAGATAAAATAAAAATATAAATTTTAAGACCTGGAAAATCTGCGTATAACGAATAATATGTTTTTTTTTAACTATGTCTGCGTGGAAATAGCAATCGACGCTAAATGTCAAACTCTAGAGATGGTACAACATACTATTCGAAAGTATTGATTACTTTTGATACCAGCGAGGTAATGCTGCTAGCATCTTGGGGACGATGCCACATGGGCCAAACTTTTTACATTTATTTTAGTTTTAGGTTAGTTTTATTTTAGTATTATTTAATTTTAGGTACTTTAGTTTTATAATTGAATTGTACGTATTGTTAATTTGAATAAATTATATTGTTTCTTTTGTTACCTAATATGATTTTTATTATAATATAATATTAGATTAGTATAGTGAATTTTATAATTTATTCGTATAGATTTAACATAATGAAAATAACTTATTAATAAATAAAAAAATATACAATTAAAATTAAAACTAGGTATATATGGCTAATTATTCAAACAAATTTATTTAGTGGTACATTTTCGTGGTATATTTCCAATACTCATTAATTATTTTCTTTTTTGTTATTAATTTTGTCCTTGAGAAAAACACCGTCTGTTTACTTTCATAATATCGAAAAGCCAAATCCAGTTTAATTACGTAGAATAATTGACTGTAGAAGCGTTTATTAAATAATAAATTTAATTATAAATTAATTTGATGTTTTGTGATTTTCGAAACATATATTTTGGACGAGTAGTTTTATTATTTTAAATTAACTTTCGTGATTCTCTCGCTGCCAACCTTTATAAGTATTATAAATATTCCTGGACACATTACACACGGCCATCTAGTCCCAAACAAAGGAAAGCTTCTACTATGGGTACCAGATAACTAATAATGTACTTATATTCATTTATTTTTGTAAATATATATTGGAAACACCCAGACCAAGACAAACAGGCATGTTCATGCACACAAATATTTGTCAAAGTCAAAGCTGCTGTTCTTGTTCTCTAAATCCGTAGAAAATTTACTGGTATGAAAATCCATTATGCATTCATACTCTGCACTAGATTCTCGAATCGTCCTAATCATTGTAAACGAGGTAGGTATACCAGAAATTTTAGAAATAAAAAATTAAACATAATCACAAACCACAATGTTCACAAATTTTAGCGATACTCTAAGTGTTACCAGATGTGGAAAATGTTAGTTCCAATTTAATAAATTTCTACACTTTTCTGTCGGTCTGTAATTTAAATGAAATATATAATGGCATATTAATAAACGGCTGGCTCCGGAAAGCGGAGGATCGCTTATACTGGAAGGCATTATGGTAGGCCTATATGCATAGCTGGGCACCGTTAATCAAACGGTTAACTTCATTAATCGCTAATCCGTTAATGAAAAAGTTAACTTCGTTAAAAGTTAAAGCGTTACATTTCAGAAAATTTAACGGAAGTTAACGTTAATCGTTAATCCGTTAACACGTGATAAAAATTGCATGTTATAAAAACTGTTGGTTCTGGAAGCTAACAGGTTAGAAACAAAAAGAGACGGGTATAATTATTAGAGTGTGTAATGAAGGCATGTTGACTAACAATGGTTTTTCATTCATTTGGATTTCATTCGTTCATTTGATATTCGTCTGTTGTATGTGAAGAACCTTTCGGCTGTAGTATATCCTTGCCCGTGGAGTAAATACGCTCAACTGCAGCTTAAGGGTATAGCTGTATTATATCTAATAAATAGATTTGCGAATATGTGTTCCCCGAGGAATGCCGCATCATAACGAGTCTTTCGACTTCATGTCTAGCCACATTTTGATGAGACTTTGATTTGTGTCTCATAGGTTTTTCTTTAGACTGAAGGACAGAATTACTCACGTTGCTGCCTCCGCCATTTAAACTATCGATCTCCGTCGTTCTAACTTTCGACAACAAAATAGTAACATTTCACTCGCGGCACGCGCCGAGCCGCACTTGTCAATCGGGTCGAGCGTAGTACATGTCAGTAGGGTATCTGTGCTGGATTAACTATTAACGGACTTTGGGAAATTTAACGGAAGTTAACGAGTCCGTTAACATATTTTTAAGTTAACTTAAAAGTTAATCCGTTACTCGAAATGTTAACTTCGTTAATTAACGATTAACGGATTAACGAGTTAATGCCCACCTATGCCTATATGGAGCAGTGGGGTAGATGCAGGTTGATGATTGTGATGATGCTGACAGGCAGGATGATGATGATAAAATTAATGTAAGGTACACTACTACTCAAATAATAATACTCTAGATACTGAATTTTTTTTAGAAATGTTTTTTTATATGTACGCTATATAATAACAAAGTACAACTAAACTAAAGTAAATAAAAATAAAATAATCATAATTAATTAATAATTCTTATATTATTGTAACTTAATGATTTAATATTCCTACTCTAGTTCTGTCAAACTAAACGTCATTGTCAGGTCAGGGTCAGGCCGTCACCCGTCAGGCCTTCGGCTATGGGGTCAAAAATAAAAATTGTAATGGAAAAAGTCAAAATAAACTAATCGAAAATTCGAGCGATTGAAAATTGAAAAATAACTTGCAACAGAATTGTGAATTAAAAAAGTAAAGTTATCGATGTGAAAAAGAAGTAGAATATATAACAACAAAACTATAAAATGACGGATGAACGCAATTTTCGATCATCATATTACGAAAAAGTGGGTTGCCGGGGCGTAGAAGAGAAAAAATCTTTAGAGATCCTCATGAAAGAAAAACCCTGGGACAAAGTGAAATTAAAACAGTTCTGTTTAAGGTTTACAGTGCCGGCTGCTTATAGAAATCTTGTATGGAAGGTACTCCTTGGTTAGTAAATATTAGGTACTCATTTTCAGAGGCAGTGATAAAATAATTGGAGGAGCTCCATTGAAAAATTTCTACTCGTCAACATCTGCGCCCCTCCAGGGTCTGTGCCCGGTGCCTGGATACCTGCTGATACCAGGGATTGAAAACCGGTACAAATTTGGGTTCCGGTTCCTCATTTCGGTTTGTAAAAAGGTTCCTCTTTTCGGTACGGTTCCGGTTTCGGTTCCGGTTGGGTTCCGGTTCCGGAACCGGAACCGGTTCTGAATAAAGGTTCTAATATACCGGTACCGAATTAAAGGTTCCTTAAGAAGGAGGGATATGTTCGACCGTGTCTGGCATATTTCTTCGTTCTTACAGCTGACAGTTAGCCTTCGATCAGGGATCGAATCAGGGATCAGAGCTACCCGACTGAGGAATAAATAAATATCTGGACAATTTACACAGCGCCATCTAGTCCCAAATTAAGCGCAAAGCTTGTGTACTAGACAACTGAAAATGTACTTGAATACATACTTACAATACATAGAAAACACCCAGACCAAGACAAACAGACATGTTCATGCACACAAATGTTTGTCTTGTGCGGGAATCGAACCCGCGACCTAGGAGTCAAAGTGGCCATTGCTAACCATTCGACCACCGAACTCGTCGAATATACCTCCACCTCACAGAATACCGCAGCCAAATAACAATTCCCCTGAGGGTTGTTATTTTCCTGCGAGTGAGTGAGGTAACCAGAAAGGAAGGAGATGATGCGATGGTAGCGAGTGTGGCCGCGCCAGCGATGTTTTTCTCTAACCTACACTCTTTCACATCATTATTCATTCATTCACACTCATGAGTTGAGTAGTTGTAAAGTTTATAACTATAATTTGTAACTAATTACTATACCTACCTGAATTGAATAGGTACGGCATTTTTTTTATTAAAATATTTAATAAAAATAAAAATATTTATTAAATATTTTAATTAAAAAATGTTGACGCAACGCGTGTGTGGCAATGTGCCAAAATGATTACGTCGTGACGGCGTAAAGCGCCGCGTGTACGTGATCTATGTTTAATTCAAGTTCGGACAGGATTTAAAGAGGAACCTGTAAAATAAAGGTTTCGGTCCAGGTTCTACATTTAGGTTCCGGTTCGGGTTCTGGTATCAGAACCCCTAAGTACGGGTTCTTGACCGGTATTTTACAAACCTTTTCGATCCCTGGCTGATACTGCTGCATAACTACTGCACTGTTAATTAAAAATTATTATTTTTTTATTTATTTACTAGCGGCTCGCACACACTGATGACAGTGTGTGCGACATGAGTAGCTCCGCTACCATGTCATTTTTAACCGACTTCAAAAAAGGAAGAGGGTCTCAATTCAACTGAATGTTTTTTTTGTATGTATGTTCTTCGATATCTTCGCGAATTGTAAACTGATTTTCAAAATTATTTCTTTATTTGAAAGGGTATGATTGCAAGGTGGTCCCATAGTCACCAAGTCAGAGTCTGATGATGGGATCCCAAAAGAAGTCGTTTTTTTTTAAAAAAAACACTCTTATTGTTGAAGCAAATTGTTTTTGAAAATGAACTCTTCATACTTTTTTTTTGTAAAGTTTTCTTAAACAGTGTAAACTCCATGTACCGTCACTCGATTTAATGACAAACTCCCTAAAGTGTCGAAATCACGCTTTTTTTGGTTTAGCTTGTCTTCCATACACTGATACACTTTATATAGCATTACACCCACTCTCAATAACGACAATTAAATAATAAAAAGTACTTTTTATGCTGCCAAAATTAGTAAAAACTAATAAAATATTGTGATAAAAAAATATTGTGATTTGTAATTGTTTCTATTGTAATCCTTAGATATCTTGCCTGTTTACCCGGACTCCCATCAATATGTAATGGAACAAAGGACGGAACAGTACAATGATCTATTGTACGCTGTAGAAATGTTGAACATGGTACCAATGGACTCTCCGCGCAGCATGATACTCTTTGAGATGTGGCTTTTGGAAAATGAAGAGCAGAAGGCAACTTTGTATCCTGAGACAAATTTTTCAGTAAGATTTTCCATTTATTTCATAATGGGTTCTGCTTAATTTGATCTAAGTGGAATTTATATAAAACGCTGTTGTTATAACAGGACTTAACTATATTATGTTTAACAGATAGCTGATACATTCATACCAATAGCCGATACACTACTAGAGCTCTATGAGGACGAAGTAGACGTATACTGGTTCACGAAGAGGTTCATCGAGATCGTGACGTCGATGCAGCGGGACTTGTGCAAGTTGAAGGAGGCCTTTCTAACTATGCTGGAGAAAGAGGACGGAGAACTGTATACGTAAGAGTTTTGTGTTGACTTTATTATTTATGGTGGTAAGCAAGCAAACAGCTCACCTGCTGTACAGCTATATCCTATATTGTATATAATGACGAGCTGGGTGGTAGAATGGTTAGCAATAGCCATTTTGACTCCGAGGTCGCGGGTTCGATTCCCGCACAAGACAAACATTTGTGTGCATGAACATGTCTGTTTGTCTTGATCTGGGTGTTTTCTATGTATTATAAGTATGTACATATTTACAAAAAAAAAGTATTTAAGTACATTTATCAGTTGTCCCCATAACAGAAGCTTTGCGCTTAATTTGGGACTAGATGGCGCTGTGTAAATTGTTCAGAAATATTTATTTACTTATATCCGCTGTCTAAAATACATGTAGTATTGCTTGCTGCAAATTCTTTCACAGTAAGATCGACAAAAATGTGGAACGCATTGCCTATTGATGTTCGGATGGCTCCTATGTTATTGTCCTTCAAAAGTGGATTAAGAGGATTCTTTACTGATGAGACTAGAAGTTACTTAATATTTTTATTGCCTATGTACTATTGTTTTATAATTTAGTTATTTGTGTATTTTATTTATTTATTTGTTTGCGTATTTTATTTATTTATTTGTTTGCAAATTACCTTTTCTAATATAATACTCGATGTTCTACTGACTTGCCAATCGCTGTAGTCCACTCCACGCAGTTGCTCTAATGTTGACTGGAAGAGATCCCCGTGTGGGATAAGTCCGCCTTTGTATCCCTTTATTTTACATGTACTCATTCGTTGTAATCTGAACAATAAAGATAATACAAACAAAGAAACAAACAAACAAGTTCGTTGTAAGCACTTCACACACCTGTTAAGTGGTGAAGTGGCAAGCAATAGCTTATTACCACAAAGGCCACGGTTTCTGTCCCTGCAAAAGACGAAACATGTGTATGTCTTGTTGTGGCAGTTGGTGGGTACTTATATAAAAATCTTCGCATATAAAAAAAAAAACATTTTACTCTAAACTCTCTCTACTACTCTTGCGTTCGCACGCAGTACCGCTGGCGAGATGCAATTCAGGGTCGGCAACGCGCATGTGATGCCTCTGGTGTTACAGGCGTCTATAGGCTACGGTAACTGCTTTCCATCAGGCGGACCGTATGCTTGGTTGTCACCTTAGAGGTATAAAAAAAAGATTATTTAATTCGGCACTCAGCACATAAATTTGCTCACATATTCATCATCATCATCATCAGCCTGTATCTACCCACTGCTGGATATAAGCCTTCCCCAATGCTTTCCACCAGATACGATCCTCCGCCTTCCGCATCCAGGCGCTCCCAGCCGCTTTCTTAAGGTCATCGGACCATCTAGTAGGAGGGCGTCCAACACTTCGTCGTCCTATGCGCGGCCTCCACTCTAATAACTTCCTCCCCCATCTGCCATCACTTACTCGGCAGATGTGACCGGCCCATTGCCACTTCAGCTTGCAAACTCTGAAGGCTATGTCGACCATTTTAGTTCTCCGTCGAATTTCTTCATTTCGGATTCGATCCCGCAGAGAAACCCCGAGCATAGCCCTCTCCATCGCTCGCTGCGCGACCTTTAGCCTGTGGACCAGTCCGATGGTCAGTGTCCAAGTCTCTGCACCATATGTCATTGCAGGGAGGACGCACTGGTTGAAGACTTTAGTCTTCAAGCATTGGGGTATCTGTGCGGCGAAGATGTGCCGAAGCTTTCCAAAAGCTGCCCAGCCCAGTCGAATGCGTCTATCGATCTCTTTGTTGAAATTACCCAGGCCAAGCTGTATGGAATGTCCGAGGTAGACATAGTCTTTAACTACTTCAATAGCTGCATTCTCTACGATAACCGGGCTAGGGATGACAAAATCGTTGTACATGACTATCGTCTTGTCGAAATTCATCCCCAGCCCCACACGTCGAGATGCAGCATTGAGATCGACCAACATACGTCCGAGATCCTCCAGCGATTCAGCCATTATGACCACGTCGTCGGCAAACCGAAGGTGTGAGATGTACTCGCCATTCACACTGACGCCCCGTTTTTTCCAGTCCAGCGTCTTAAATACGTCTTCCAGAGCAGCGGTGAATAGTTTCGGGGAAATGACATCCCCTTGACGTACTCCCCGCTGCAGCTGGATAGGCTTAGACTGCTGGTCCTGGACGCGGACTGTCATTGTCGCAGCGCTATACAACCATCTCAGCACCTCGATATAGCGGTGGTCAACTTGGCACCGCTGTAAGGATTCCAGAACAGACCAAGTTTCGATGGAGTCGAAGGCTTTCTCGTAATCCACAAAAGCCACACAGAACGGCAAATTGTACTCTGTGGTTTTCTGCACAATCTGCCGCAATGTATATATGTGGTCCACGGTACTATAGCCTTTTCGAAACCCAGCCTGTTCCGGTGGCTGGTAGTCATCAAGCCTTCGGGCGAGACGATTCGTGATAACCCTTGAAAACAGCTTGTACACGTGGGTCAGGAGCGAGATCGGTCTATAATTCTTCAATAAGGTTTTGTCACCTTTTTTGAAGAACAAGACGACCAAACTCCTGGTCCACGCGACTGGTGCGGTCCCATTGTGAATGACGGAATCAAACAGACGTTGTAGTTCCTTTAGAACCGGAGTTCCTCCAGCTTTCAACAGTTCTGTTGTAATTCGGGAGGCTTACCATTTTTCAGCTGTTCAAGGGCCATGCTAATCTCACCCAGGCTGATGTCTGGAATATCCTCGGTTTCGTGTCGGGTTAGCGGGGCTCGGCGATCACTTATACGAGCAGCTGGTGTAGGGACAGGTGCATGTGCAGCATAGAGTTCGCCGTAAAATCTCTCCACCTCCGCGAAGATCTCTGGCTCAGAAGACACAACTCGACCATCCTCCAGTTTGAGCTTCGACAGATAAGCTCTTTCAGAAGGCCGAGAAAAGACTTTCAGCCCTTTGTTGCGCGCTATCACGTCCTCAACTCGTTTGACATTCGTTTGATATTGAACAATTGAAAATACTTATGTCTTTTCGACAATTACCCAACATTACTTGACCCTACCCCATGTAGTTTGGATATAGATCACATTGTTTCGGTTCTTATGTCAACAAAGTAAGATCTAATTGACAAGTAATTGAGCGGAGCGAGCGAAATGTTTATATACGGCCACACCCAGGCCCCTCCATACAAATGTCGCGTCGTTTACTACTACATAAACAATGACGTCTGTGCAGAGCGTGATTATGCATGTGTGCGTGCGGCGCCTTACAAACTGTTCCAGATTTGTCTCAGAGGGGAGGTGAGGTCGTCACGAGAGAGCGGCAGAGAGAGGCCATACTGCACGTAGTACTATTACTTATACTGTGATACGGCGAAAAGTCATTCTTGGAAATAAATAGGTAGGCTTCAAAACCACTGAAAAAATTTTGATGAAACTTATCACAATTATAGACCTCGACATGCTTGAAGTTTGTGTCGAATAAAAATCGATCGATCACGTCCTTGAGGAATGATCATCAAATACATTTTTCATTGAAATCGATGGAGAACACACACTCAGTGAATCAACTCGCTCCACTTAACCTCGATTTCGGCCCCGTGGGCTAGAATCCGTTCTAGTATTGAATATGTGCTCGGATATGGATTTTTACTGAACAAGGTATATAAGATATTGTTTGTTTTTAGCCACTTATTGGAGATCAACGCTTTGGATGTATTACCTTTGGTGAAATGGTTTAACTGCTGTTTTGCGGGCGTTTTGGACGATACTTCACTAACCAAGTATGTATACCAAACCACAGTTAAGCACATCTTATCTTAGAGTGATTATTATTATTTAAATAGTTGTCTTGGCCAACTTGTCAGAATATTAACGGACGACCTCTCGATGACCGGTCTAGTGCTCTTCCAACTGAGCTACCAGGAAGGTTTGTGTTGGTAGCGAATTTTTGCATT
The DNA here is from genome assembly GCA_937001555.2 of Hypsopygia costalis. Lineage (NCBI taxonomy): Eukaryota > Metazoa > Arthropoda > Insecta > Lepidoptera > Pyralidae > Hypsopygia > Hypsopygia costalis. The sequence continues at coordinate 19,134,442 of OW443350.2, read as the reverse complement.
TCATATTTTACTGCTGTGAAGTCGCAGTGTGGCGCCATCTACCTATTAAGAAATCAGTTGGAAGAGCACTCGACCGGTCATCGAGAGGACGTGGGTTCAAATCCCACCTAGGCGGGCGAGGTGAATTTTTCCATTTTCAAAAATATTTATAATTATCTTAGAGTGGGTCCAGTGCTGCAGCACCGGTGGCACGTCGACCGTCATGGATCTTTTGTGTTCTCTCTAATCCTTTAGTCACTCTCCCCTGTTTGGAGACATGTTCCATGTACTTCAGTATGCCGTTTAATGGAAAGAGCCTGTAGTGCTCCAGGTCCGGGTATGCCTTTCCTAGGATTTCCATTCGTTTGCCGTATTAATGAAGCTACTACCGTACTGCCTGTCGAGGTTTTCTCAGGGGACTACAGCATGGGGTTCTTCAAAAAGGGCGTGAAGAGGTTTTTACAGGGTCGGCAACGCGCGTGTGATGCCTCTGGTGTTACAGGCGTTCATAGGCTACGGTAACTGCTTCCATCAGGCGGGCCGTATGCTTGTTTGCCACACTGGTGGTATATAAAAAAAAAAGTGAGGAAGCTCGATGGCGTCGTTGCGAGTAGCAATCTAATCGAACACGCAAGTTAAGCAACGTCGACCGCAGCCTGTCCACGGATGAGTTTATTTATCTCGAGCTCCTCCGGGCTTCGGAAGACACGTTTAGCCGTCGATCCCGGCTGTTGTCATTAGATGACAGTCGTTAAGCCAAGTCAGTGGCCTTTAGGCGGCTTGAAAACACTGCCTCCGCCAATCCGCAGTTGAGCAGCGTGGTGGAGTACGCTCTAAACCCCTTCAATTGAGGGGAGACCCATATCCCAGTAGTGAGGTGAATATAGGTTGACGACGACGACAGTACAGTCACTTCCTGCCGCTAAAAAGTTGCTAAAAACAGCTCGTGATTAATGTATCATCGCATATTTACACCGCTCACCATCGGCGGAAAATTCATCCTTACACATTGGAGCCTATGGTCGCAAACTATGCGGTTCCAAAAAGGTTTTCTTTCACAGACTCTCAGGTTGTGGAAAGAATTACCTGTCAAAGTTTTCCCAAGAGACTACAGCATGGGCTTCTTCATGAATGGCATGAAGACGTTTTTACAGGATCGGTAACGCGTGAGTGATACCTCTGGTATAACGAGCGTGCATGCAGGCTGCGATGACTGCTTACCATCAGGCAGGTCGTCTGCTTGCTTGCCAACTTATTTGTATAAAAAAATACTAATAAATAAAGCTGCAGTGTCTGTTTATAAAATGTTAAATAATAGCTTTTTACTGAATGCACATGAAGTATAATAGGGTGTTTAATGTACATTTTTCAATTATTTATTTGCAGAATATGGGATAAGGTTTGCAGTGGCGCCCCGAAAATATTATCTTTTGCTGCAGTTATGTTAGTTGTAACTTTACGGCGGAACATTTTAAGGGCAAAAAATCCAGAGGAAGTTCTGAAATGTGTTTCCGAAGTAGGTTTTATTTTAATTTAATTTATCAAATATTACATATTTTTTTTGTTAAATAAAAAAAATATTTCATTTATCAAAAAAAAAATTCGGCTGTATATGATATAATAATATAATAATAATAATAATAACTTTATTTACTTCTCACAAAGTTTGTACAGTAGAACAGTAGGTACATTACATACATTACACTAGTAAGACCTTGTGAGAGTCTGGAGTCCGAGCTAGGTTTAAAAAACCTGTGTTACAGATCTCCAGGCTCTCTCCCGGCTGGTGCTTAATATCAAGTAAATTTGGTTACTTTAGCATAAGGTGAACATAGGTTTAAGATTGTGAGATATGTATATCGAATCACATGTGCAAATTCTAACAGATATTAACTTATTAAAGATTTATTTCTATTCTTTACCTAAACATAATTTGGCAGGCAACTATATTATAACTTGATACAGGTACCGTTACATACAGCCACAATGCCTAGAGTCAACAAACTGCAATTTTTATATGATGAGTGTAGTGTATTTTACGTTATGAATGTGTGAGTATAAGAGTAAGTTGTGTCATGTAAGTGTAGTGTAAATGTACCAATCGATTAAATTATCCTTAGATACTATCAGTTTGATATTGTGTAACTATATATATAAGTAGGTATAGTAATATATTTCCTTGGCTTCAAAACTAATATTTGAAAGTAAAGTGGTGTTGTTATTTTCTTGATAAAATCTATTTTGGTATATTTTTTAGATTCCAGAACAATTTGAAGAAGTGGTGGCTAATAAGGCCATTGACCTTTGGCAGTGCTATGGTGCTCTACCGCAAAATGATCAGCTTGCGAAGAAATGATGTATGACCTTCTAATGAGTTTACCTCATTAGAAGTAAAAGACGCAATTTAGCCAGTGTTACTATAAAAGACTGTCTCAAAAACATTGGTACTTATTTCAAAATTATGTAAGAATATACGTGAAATAGGTGTTATAAAAATTCATTTCAACGAACATGTTTTTAAGCACAGTAGTTTACAAAAGCATTATGTATAATATGTATATAATAACGGCGGCTATGTCTCTTTAAAATTAAAGTTTAGAGAGTTCTGTTAATAGTAAAAAAATATAAATCATAATAATAATGAAGTAATATAAATCTGTATTATTATTTACTGTAGTTTTTTTTTTAACCAACTTCAAAGAAGAAAGGAAATTTTCAAAGCGACAGCATTCTTTTTATTTGGAAACTGGTGGTTCTCATGTGGTCCCATATTTTTTCTTATAATAAGCATCATTTCTGAGTAGATCGCATGCGTGATGTGATGAGATAATAAATATGGCATCCCACGCTCGTTGGAAGAAACAAACTCTAATAATAATAATAACTAAACTCAAAGGCAAACTCCATGAAAACCCTCAGCAGAGCTCAAGGATTTTGTTCCACAGCCTCTTTTATTGAATAAAACAACAAAAAATTTGTTTTAGACGTGTTTTTTTATGCCTCTAAGTTGCATATGCTCCGCTTAATAGTAAGCAGTTATCGCAACTAACGATGGTTTGCTATGAGCATCATTCATTATTTTGCACGTTGTAAATACATATATTACAACAACCGCACAAGACAATATTAGTATATTGACGAGCTCGGTGGTCGAATGGTTAGCAATAGCCACTTTGACTCCGTGGTCGCGGGTTCGATCCCGCACAAGACAAACATTTGTGTGCATGAACATGTCTGTCTTGGTCTGGGTGTTTTCTATGTATTATAACTATTTATTTACTAAAAAAAATGTATTTAAGTACATTTATCAGTTGTTTAGTACCCATAACATAAGCTTTGCGCTTCATTTGGGACTAGATGGCTCTGTGTCCAGAAATATTTATTAATAAAATATAAAGCTAGAATTTTGAAGATTAACCAAGTCTTTGTTTGAGCGCTCTCATCACAGTGTGTCACAAAAAGATGACGCGCTCTGAGACCCTTTAAATACATATTTCGTAAAGTTAACCAATCATATGGCTAACTATTGTATTAATTATTTTAAAGGAATAATCTAGTTTCATTATGATTTGTATATGAGTATCAAGCACTAGAAATAGGTGAAAGTGGTTATTATGTTTGTATGTGAATCTTATGTATGTATGACGCATTCAATAACGCATGAACGGTTGAGTTTTTGGATGAAAGGTACATCATAAACTCATTTGGCCACAACATATTACGTGTGGAGAATGCGCGGCAGATGCAGGGCAGGCTAGGCTAGAAACGAGCTATTAAGTATAAACATGCAACTATGTAAAAAAAACGAAGGGCTTTATTAAAAACTTCTGATGTCATTTTCGACGAAAATTTTATTTTAAAGGTATTTTTCTAATAATTAAGTTGTGAATAAAACTTGATTTGTCTGGGTGGCTGATGCTACCTGCCAGAGATAATTTGTAGTAGAAAAATGATTTTTTACTTGGCAACACTTGTACTCGCCATTTTGCAAGAATGTCAGCCAAATCATCATCTCGCGTTTTTAGTTAATTTTTATGTTATTTTACTTGCTATTTCAGTGATTTTGGTTTGATAATATAATTTTGGAAGTTTAACAGTAAAAATGGATCGGTTTATAAGTATGTGGAAGGTGCGGGAGTTGGCGGATAAAGTGTGAGTGCTTGCTTTTCTCTATTTCATTTATATGCAAATTGCAACCATCTGTGTGAACATTATCATGGGTTGACGGTCTTTTCTACGTATACGGATGATAAACACGCTCTGAATCATCAATTTGTGTCGTCTAAAAGTATATTTTGTATATAAAATGCAGGTAAACGAAAATATTTAACAGACGTATGTAAGCCGTCGAACGAGTTTTTGAGGTTTAGAATAATTATAGATTATACATCGACTAATGAATTTAATGATTAGTACTCATCAGTGTTTCCTATTGGTCATCATAAGCTGTAAAATTAGATCATAATTTAAAGCTATTAACGCTATTTATGTAAGTTTCGCAATGCAAAGTGAGTACAGTGTATGATGTATGATGGAATTCACGCTGGATAGGTACATTCTTCATTAGAAATGAACCTTGAATACCAAAATATCTTCCTAATGTTTGGTCAACTAAAACTGAAATGTCACATTCTAAACAATAATGGTTATAATTGTTGGTTCTGATATCTCTATATGTACATGGATTAATGTATTATCATTATTATGTATCTATCTAACAATGCATATTATCTATAAGACAATCTACTAACAAACTGAAGCACATTTTTTTTACAAATATATGGGACAAAGTTACCTGAAAAGGGCATAAAGATAAAAAAAAAACTAAGAACATATCAAATCAAATCAAATCAAAATTTCTTTATTCCTTGGACTTTATAAAGCACTTAGAACACATAGCCAAAGTTAACACAATATCTCGAGCAGCATAGGCTTTTGAAGGTAGCAAATTTGGGTATCAACTATTCTCACATGATATAACAACGTATGAAAAAAAATCATATATACATGCAGGTTACTGATGTTTGCATGTTTTTATGTCAATATTGACTAAACTAATGTAGTTAGAGGAGCTTGATGGTGTTGTTGCTTGTGTCTGTTTAATCGATCACAGAAAAAAAATGTATCTTGTGTGAGAATCGAACCCGCAACCTCGGAATCAAAGTGGCCATTGCTAACCATTCGACCACCGAGCTCATCAAATATTCGTAGCAAAAATTATTTAAGTCTGGAGTTTAAAAATTATTTTATCCTTTTTCAACTATGTTTTAACCGTTGGGTATTTTCAATTTTTTTTATTTTGTTTTTATTTGTATACATTGGTAAATGACTGTAGGGATATCGATATTGTTGAATAGAAAAGGCACTGATCCTATTATAACATAGTATAATAAATAAATTGGCCGTTTGGTTTCTGGCAGACTATAATAGAATCACTCTGTATCTTCCCGTGGATGTACAAGGCGACTAAGGGAAATCTATATATATAAAAGAAAGTTGTGTTTGTTACAACACTTATAACTCGAGAACGGCTGGACCGATTGCCATGGTTTTTGATTTGTTGGATTTGTTTCCGTCCCGAATAGCAGAATAACTCTTAAAAACATTGGAAAATTCTCGAAAAAATAAAATAAAAGAAAGAACATTTTCCCATACAAAATGTTCGTGGTTTTAAGAGACGGATGTGCCATACAAATAGCGTAATTCTAATATGTATGAAATGGAAGCGAAAACAATCAGAATTTGTACCAAATTCGCTTCCGATTCATAGAGTCGTTTTTTTACTTTGAGTTGTGCCAGGCTGATTTATTGGTTCTAAAATATTTATGCGTGCGTTCAGAAATTTAAATCAAGCTCCATAAATCTATATAATATATAAAATAATGCCGTGTCTTGGTCGGGAAAGTATTAAAAACATTGAAAAATTGACGAAAGAATTAAATAAAAGAAAAAACGTTTTCCCATACAAATAGTGCCAGTTACAAAGGATTGGAATATTTATTGATTGCTATGTAAATGTCAAATCGATTGGTCTCACTTTTACGTCGCGAATGTTGTCTGTGATTTGTTTTGTGGATTGAAATATTTATTGTTGTCCATTGGTACTTTTTTTGTGACTTTGTAAAGTACTGAACTTATTATTTACCCACTGCTGGGATACGGGTCTTCCCTCAACCGAAGATGTTTAGAGCATACTCCAACACGCTGCTCAACTACGGGTTGGGCCACTAACTTGGCTTAAGGACTGCCATCTAATGATAAACACCAGGACCGACGGCTTAACGTGCCTTCCGAAGCACGGACGAGCTCGAGATAACATAAACTCATCCATGAACAGGCTACGGTTGACGTTGCTTAACTTGCGTGTACAATTAGACTGACACGTGCCTCACGCCATCGTGCTTCTCTATTATTTTCTATTATTCATTGTATTAATTTCAAGAAATCATAAATTTTGTTCATATATATATGTACATCACGACATTCATTGACTGTTAGGCGGTACGAAGTTCGCCGGGACAGCTAGTACATTATAAAACACATTATAAAAGTATTGAGGGATAGACGTCAATTCGTAGACTGGGCTGGACAAAAATCAAGTCCATATTATACCAGATCAGGTGTGAGTCAGGGGAGTAATCTCGGCCCCCTAGCCTTTAATCTGATGATAAACGACTTACCTACCACTGTTTTAGAATCAACTTGCCTCCTTTTCGCTGACGACTTGAAGTTGGTACTGGAAATTAGAAACCAGTCGGACTGCGATAGACTGCAGGCAGACATTGATAGGGTGGTACAGTGGAGCCATGAGAACAATTTATATTTCAATGTCAATAAGTGTTCGGTAATGTCTTTCACACTAGCGCGACAGCCACTCAATCACCAATATTGCTTAGAAGGCACCCCAATACAGCGAGTGAGGGAAATAAAAGACCTCGGAGTTCTCTTTACTCCTGACCTCAATTTCCGGGAACACATAAGCAGAGTTTGCAAGAAGGCATATCGGAACTTGGGATTTATGTTGCGCCAATCCTGTGGATTTACAAATTTGAATGCGGTGCGAGCCCTGTACGAAGCGCTTGTTAAAAGTCACCTGGAGTGTAACGCGTTCATTTGGGCACCCCATGAGACCAAATATAAGTTGATGCTTGAACGGATTCAGAATAAATACATTAGATTCATGTATCTAAAATTATATGGTGTGTACCCGTTTTACCCATTAATGTATCCCACGCTGTTCGTACTAGGAATGGTGGGGTACAACACGCTGGAGGTGAGACGTGACCTTAGTCTTGCTACATATTTGGTCAAGTTATTACGGGGTCGGGTGTTTAACCCGGACGTGTTACACGAGATGGCGCTGTGCGTACCGGACCGATATGTGTTTCGGCGACGTAGGCCTCCGTTGTTCGCAGTTCCACGCGCGCGAACTAACGTCATGAACCAGGCACCCTTTGTGAGAGCCCTGAGGTCACTTAACGCGATTGCTACTACCGTGGATGTATTCTGTTGCTCATTGACCGAGTTCACAAGGGCTACTTTATTTAATTTATGTTATGGTTTAGAAAATAAAATGTAATATTAACTACCTACATTGTTGCATTGGGGTAACCTGTAATGATAATGTAATGAATAATAAATAAATAAATAAATAAAATAAAAAAAAAAAAAAAAAAAAACATCAATCAGGCCTGCCCAACCCGTCTGGGCAGCGTGGGGAGTGTGGGCCAAATCCTCCTTCTGTCTGGACGGACGAGAGAGAGTCGTGCTCCTGTAGTGGAGACTAAAATGACCTGATGATGATAATAAATAAATATTTGTGGACAGTTTACACAGCGCCATCTAGTTCCAAATTAAGTGCAAAGCTTGTGCTATGGGTACTAGACTTAAATGTACTTAAATACTTTTTTTTGTTTGTGAATACATACATATTTATAATACATAGAAAATACCCACACCACGACATGTTTATGCACACAAATGTTTGTCTTGTGCGGGAATCGAATCTGCGACCTCGGGGTCCAAGTAGCCATTGCTAGCCATTCGACCCCCGGGTTCATCGTAGTATAAGATAGACTAGGCTTATTTTATACTACGTCGGGTGGCAGACAAGCTTACAGCCCGCCTGATGTGAAGTGGTTACCGTAATAATATTACTTGAACTTGAAATATTGCAAATATCGCTCACGCGCTGCCACCCTCGTTGCCATCGCAGCAACTCTTTCCGTGCTAGTGACTCACTGGCAGGAACAGTTTAACCCTCAAGGGAATTGTAATTTGACTGCGGTCTTCTCTGAGGTGGAGGCACTTCCCCAGTGTTTCAGCTTACCATTACGATGGCTTTACCTCTCTTTCGCCAGTGCCTCGTTAGTGAGTCAGCAGGGTACACCACGTGAGGTTAGCTATGGCTCGACGACGGTGGTGAGCCACTACACTCCTCTTTCTTTTGGGGTGTAAGTGGTTCATCATGATCTTTGAACCAAAGCCAACTTCACCTGCACGCGGTGCGCCCTGCTGACTGACAAACGAAGCTCTGGCGAAAAGAGAGGTAGGGAGCGTAATTGTAAGCTACCCGACTGGGGAATGTACCTCCACCTCCACAGAATACCGCAGCCAAATAACAATTCCCTTGAGGGTTGTTGTGTTCCTGCGAGTGAGTGAGGTCACCAGAAAGGAAGGAGATGCTGCGTTGGCAGCGGGGGTGGCGGCGCGCGAGCGATATTTTATGTTGCGAGCGTTAATATGGCTACGGTAACCGCTTCACATCAGGCGGGCCGTATGCTTGTCTGCCACCCGACGTAGTATAAAAAAAAAAACTTTCTTTCACTTGTTCAAAAGTGACTGAAATTATGTTGATAATGATTGTGTCTGAACCGCTTCACAAAATATGAGATTACCATCTTGTGGTGCGAGACGCGCCCGTAGATGACGAGAGGACTCGAGTTTCAAGTTCCTTATTTTCATTTCATGTTGTATGTACATCGGTTCTCGCAATATATAATTAGGGTCCGCACAGACCGGCTCGGAGAATAGAGCAGATTTTGGTCACCTTTACATAGTTTTAGATCATTAGCATAAGGTTTATTTTTAAAATTCACTTCTTTTGTTATATGAAAATGGTCGAGAGCCGATGTGGATATTTAAAGTAAACCTTATGCCAATGACACAAAACTCTATTTTAAACGCATCCAAAATCTGCTCTCCTCTCCGAGCCGGTTTGTTTGAACGGACCCTTAGAGGAAGATCCTAGGGCCGCCAGACGTCACTTATTTTCTGATGAATAAAATATAACCTTACGCTTTACTCTCAACACTCTATCACACGCAGGCGAAGTCGCGTGAGTCAGCTAGTTATACTATAAAATGTCAATTCGCAATATTAATTATCTCTGTGAGGTTGCACTTGTGCTTCGTAAAGCAGTCTCTGCCAAAGTTGACTGCTGTTAAAACATTTGTACAACGAATCGCTAATATCATGTGATTACGTAATTAGATTACCTTATCGCTGGCATTAGCAGCGTGTTATCAACTCAAGTAAATAACTTATAGGTAAATTACCTAAATTTAAAAATACTATGAATATGCATTTTTTGTCTCAAGTGAAAACTTCTTTGGGAGCGTTTTGAGATGAGGACAAAACCATTGAACTCGCGGCACAGTTACCGTAACCGACACCGGTCTGTTTGGTTCGGTGTCAATTAAAGCTTTCATAAATTAATGCCAAATAATGGAAAAATTAATAAAAAAAATTAATAATTTTTCCATTATTAATTGATCTCTTTAAATTAATTGAAAATTCAATATAATTTCAATGTAAATGAAATACTTATATCAATATCTAATTTGATATTTCTAGAAACACTTTCCAGTACCTCTACTTTGTTACGACTTATTTCAATTTATATATGACGGCGACGAGCAATATGTACATATTTTAATTTTTAATCATTTTACTATTAAAAATTAATAATAAAAATCAAGTTCCACACTTTGACGTATCATCAGTATGTTTTCTCGAGTGTACGAGTAGAGTAAGTAAGGCATTGTTTACACTAAACGCATTGTCCGCCGGCGACTGAAAGGAACGCAATTAACGCTTTCCCATACATTTGAACTTCTTCACATCGAACCGACAATACGCTATTACGCACCGGCCTCGGATTGGCTACCAAACCGAACGTAACATCGTATTGCATTCTAGCACCGCGGGCACAATGTATACATAACGCATCTACTGTGAACCTATACAAGCTAATAGACTTGTGAACCATTTCTTTTTTCGATTTGTAATTTTAAAACGTCTCAATAATATAACTATAGGTGAAAGAATTACTTCGATAGCATAAAACTTTCTCGAGATATGATAACTTGAAGATCACAATTTTGGACTATCCCGAAAACGCTCCATACAAAAGGCTACAGTATTATGACGTCATGATACGCTATTTTATATGCATTAAATCAGAAATTTGTACGACAGCTATGTTTATGTAGCTAGTGCCGTAACAAAAGTTCTAGTATTTTTTTATTGTTTCTACAATGGTAATATTTATTTTTTTATAATTTCACACTTTTAAAATGGACTTTCCCATCAAACTTTGATCGACCATAAAACACGTCGGACATAAGTTATTAAAATTTTAAGATCGCAGATCGTTCTAGTTTTATGTATTTTACGTTACAGATAGAGAGTTTTTATAATTTTAGAACTTTGTTCTCATGCATATTATACAATTGGAATAGGTATTACAATTGGAGCATAGTGCGTACGAAAACTGCGTTTTACCTACAGGTCCATTAAAACTGCTGTCTAATTTCACGATCACATTTGGGACTGACAAGTGTCTATACACACCCTGTCGAAGACATGCGATCGTAATTCCCTGCGTGCAATGCTTTTTCAATTACTTTGTCTTATTAATAGCTACACATTTGCCGAAAATTACATGGCGTTTTTTACATAGCAATACTAATTACAGCTGCGTAATTTCGGTATTGTGCGATTAGACACAGCCTGTTCACAATCAGCGGCGGATAATACGTTTAGTGTGGATGATGCCTAAAATTCACGTCAAGTTACGATGTTAGCGTAGACGCTTTCTGTTCGGACAACGCTTTAAGGTTGACTCAAACAGCCGCGATCGCGGTGGCGGTGGCGGTGGTGATCTGATCGCGCGATCACTTGTACACAGACTGCCGCGGTGGCGATCAGGGCGTGACCAGCGATCACAGCCATACCGCGCGATCAAGCACGCGCATTGTTACGGTGTAGTTCTAATTAACAAGATGTGACAACAATTTTTAATATTTTTTTTTTTTTTTTTTTTTTTTATACTGCGTCGGGTGGCAGACAAGCATACGTCCCGCCTGATGTGAAGCGGTTACCGTAGCCATATTAACGCTCGCAACATAAAATATCGTTCGTGCGCCGCCACCCCCGCTGCCACCGCAGCATCTCCTTCCTTTCTGGTGACCTCACTCACTCGCAGGAACACAACAGCCCTCAAGGGAACCGTTATTTGGCTGCGGTATTCTGTGAGGTGGAGGTACATTCACCAGTCGGGTAGCTTACAATTACGCTCCCTACCTCTCTTTTCGCCAGAGCTTCGTATGTCAGTCAGCAGGGTGCACCGCGTGCAGGTGAAGTTGGCTTTGGTTCAAAGATGTTGATGAACCACTTACACCCCTAAAATTTCTATTATTTGCTCCGTTTTGTCCGCCATTTTGAACTTATGTCACGCGGTGACGCGATCAGTTGTGATTATTTACAACTGAACGCCACCGTGATCGCGACCGCGGCCGCGACACTACACACCAACGCGGTGGCGATCAGGGCGGGGCTAGGGCGTGGCTTGCGGTGGCGGCCAGCCGCGTCCTGGCCGCGCGGCGACCGCGCTTGTTTGAATGTTTCCTTGTGTTACCTAGCGTTACAACTGAACGCCACCGCCACCGCCACCGCTGATCGCGGCTGTTTGAGGGGTGCCTTAGGCGACCCGTATAATAAAGAAATATTGTTTTTTTTTTGTAAATACATACTTATGACACATAGAAAACAGCCAGACCAAGACAAACAGACATGTTCATGCACACAAATGTTTGTCCTATGTGGGAATCGAACCCACGAGCGTTGGTGTCGAAGCCGCGTCATTGACCGCTACGCCACCGAGCTCGTCAAATATGTATGTTTGTTTGTCACGTTGTCCGTATGTTTGTTTGTCACGCTAGTATATCAAACTGATTCTTATAAGTTATTTCGTTATCGATGTAATCTGTTATTATCATAATATCATGGCGTGAAAATATAACCTTGGCAAGTTGTGTAATGTATCGGCGGAGAGAGGCTGCGACAAGGCTGCGTTATGCAACCAATGCACTTACAAACTGGATACGTTAATTAAACCCGTTTTTTTTTATACTACGTTGGGTGGCAGACAATCATACGGCCCGCCTGCTGTGAAGCGGTTACCGTAGCCACATTATTGACGAGCTCGATGGCGTAGCGGTCAATGTCGCGGCCTCGACACCAACGCTCGTGGGTTCGATTTCCACATAGGACAAACATTTGTGTGCATGAACATGTCTGTTTGTCTTAGTCTGGGTGTTTTCAATGTATCGTAATTCGTAAGTATTTACAAAAAAAAATGTATTTACGTATGTTTATCAGTTGTCTAGTACCCATAACACAAGCTTCGCTTACTTTGGGGCTAGATGGCGCTGTGTAATTTGTCTGTCAATATTTATTTATTAACGCTCGTAACATGATGTTGTTCGAGCGTTGACTACCGCGCTACCAACGTAGCATTTCCTTTCTGGTGACCTCACTCTCTCGCAGGAACACAATAACTCTCAAGGGAATTGTTATTTGGCGGCGGTATTCTGTGAGGTGGAGGTACATACCCCAGTCGGGTAGCTTACAATTACGCCTCCTACATCTCTTTTCTGATGAATGATGGTTTTTTTTATACAAATTCTCAAGTGCATACTATCTATCGAAGATAGTAGATAGGTACTTGAGATTTTGTAATAGTATTTAGCTGTACCAGAGCAGGCCTGTCCTATTTCGTTCTCAATACTTAAGTGGAAGGGCGCCGGCAACCATGATAACATGCCAAGAGACATGGCTAGGGAAGATAATTTTGTAAGAGGAAACCATGGTTAAAAAGAAATGGCGCTATAATTTTTTTAAACCATTAAGGTGGAAAATAAGCATACGACCTGCTTGATGGCAAGCAGTTACCGAAGCCTATGGACGCATGCAAAACCAAGGGCATCACGCCCCCAACGGGGTTCCATGCGGTGTCATTTGTTTTTTAGGGTTCCGAACCTCAAAAGGAAAAACGGAACCCTTATAAGATCACTTTGTTGTCCGTCTGTCTGTCTGTCTGTCTGTCTGTCTGTCTGTCTGTCTGTCTGTCTGTCTGTCTGTCTGTCTGTCTGTCTGTCTGTCAAACATTTCTATGTCGAGAATGCGTGGAGGTATCAAGCTGAAATTTGAACTGTATACACAGGTCTACGGTCCCTTGAAGTTAAAAAAAAATCAAACTGCTAAGTTTACGTAGAAAAAAGTTACGGCCGTTTATTCAGCAAAAAACGCATATTTCGACACACTCAAAGGAATCAAAACCTATAGGGTACTTCCCGTTGACCTAGAACTATGAAATTTGGCAAGTAACATCGTTACAGACTAGAAGTACAGGAATAAATCTCAAAACTATACATTTGTAAATAGATCTAAAAAAATAGGGGGTCTATATTTTTTATAGGGTGTCGAAATTTCAAATTGAAACTACTAGTTCAAATGGGGTATCATATGAAAGGGCTTGATGTACACATTGCAAAATATATTTTATTTATTTTTTTCGACGCATTATTTCTCATTTATAATGAAAAATATCAAATTTAATAATGATACTACGTACCTACGGAACCCTCGGTGGGCGAGTCCGACTCGCACTTGTCCGGTTTTTATTTTTTAAGAAAACTACTACTATATAAGATCCTATGTACCATGGAAACAATACATAATTTAGAATTTGAGATTTTAATTTGGGACTAGACGGCGCTGTGTAAATTGTTCCGAAATGTTTATTTATTTCTTATATTTTATGCGTTCTTTAGACTCACGTATTCGACTTCAACAACATTAATGTACTCTTTAGCTGTTGATAAATGGCTCAACTGCGTTGTTCCAGTACAAACGTGGTGATGAACTACACGGAGGTGGAGGGCAAGGTCCGCGAGGCGACGTCGGACGAGGCGTGGGGGCCCACGGGCCAGCAGATGCAGGAGCTGGCGCTGGCCACCTTCACCTACGAGCACTTCCCCGAGGTCATGTCCATGCTGTGGCGGCGGATGCTGCACGACAACAGGTCGCATTGGAGGAGAACGTACAAGGTTCACCAAATATTCTATACATGCTCTTCACACATTAAGAAACTAGATATATGTAGAGCGAGACAGTGCTACAAGTCAGCGTTTCTTAATCTTTTTCGGATCCGCGCACAATTTCAAGTACCCTTAAAAACAGGAATAAATTTAGGACAATTTGTTTTAGTACTGAATATGAATACATTTTCATAAAAAATAAAATACTGTATTAATGTGACGGTTGGTGCTGCTTTTTTGCGAGTCTTGATGGTATTATTTATTTTCAAATGTTCATAGATAAGACGGCGGACCCCATACACATGCTCGCGGACCCCCAGGGGTCCCTGGATCACAGGTTAAGAAACACTGTTATAACTGACACAAGAGAGGACATATCACCGTCTCTTACACACAGTGTTTGATGCGCTTAACTTTGGATTTCCATAGAATTTCTTCGTCCTGTCCCTTTTTTATAAGAGAGGGGGACAATCGAGCATGCGGGTCACCTGATGGGAAGCAATCACCACCGCCTATGGAGATCAGCAACACCAAGGGGTCGCCGATCCGTTGCCAGCCTATACTCCTTTCTTTCTGGTGACCTCACTCACTCGCAGGAACAACAACCCTCAAGGGAATTGTTATTTGGATTCGGTATTTTGTGAGGTTGTACTTCTCCAGTCGGGCAGATTAAAAAATACGCTATGCCCTACTTCTCTTTTCGCCAGAGCCTCGTTGATCAGTCAGCAGGGTGCACCACGTGCAAGTGAGGTTGCATTTGGTTTAAAGATGTTGATGATCCACTTACACCCCAACATCTGACGAGATAAACTCGATATATTATACAAATAATACATATTCTAACTATGCTTCTCTTTCCCCATCGCTTCATTCATTCATCTCGTCGACGTCTATAACCCTTAATCATTTATCCTGCTGAAATACGAGTCTCCCCTCAATCAAAGGGGTTTAGAACATACTCTGCCACGCTATTCAACTGCGGATTGGCAGAGGCCAGTGGTTTCAAGCCGCCTAAAAGCCACTGATTTGGCTTAACGACTATCCTCAAGTATAACAGCCGGGACCGACGATTTAACGTGCCCTAGTGTGGTTTAAACTGTGCGTTGATAGGTCAGTGAGTAACGGTTGCCTTAGTTAATTTAGTTTATAATAATTAGTTAATTTATACTTTTCTAATTCCAGTGTCTCCTTCTGCTGAGTTACCTGGTCCGCAACGGTTCCGAACGAGTGGTGACGTCCGCTCGCGAACACATATACGATCTACGATCACTAGAGAACTACGCCTACGTCGACGACTTGGGCAAAGACCAGGTTAGCTAGCGCACGTTCGATTTGCTGGAAATTACACTATATTTTTTTATTGATATTAATTACAATCTACAGACCCCGGGGTCCGTACCTTTTGTTAATAATCTTTTATTTTTATCTTACAATTTATTAATTGCACGTCGCTATTATGCTATACCGCGGCAGACCAGTCCCCTCTGGCAGCAACCGTTCACGAGTTGATGCATCGCCGCATTCAACCATTTATTAGGAATGCGGCGACTTTTTGAAATGACATTATTTGTGTAGGAAAATGTTTATTTTTTTATTTTATTTTTTCGTCAATTTTCCAATGTTTTAATAGTTATTTTACTATTAGGGACGGAGACAAATTAAAAACCTTAAAAATCGATCCAGCCGTTCTCGAATTATAAATGTTCGAACAAACCCGACTTTGTTTTATATATATACATATAACTTTTAAATTCTAAGCAGAGCATTCTAATATATATATATTAGAATGTATATACTAAGCAATATATATTGCTTAGTAGCGACGTGCCGCATTGTGCCGATATCCCACAGAGCGTTTGGTGCGGTTTACCTTTATTTTACCCTATTTTAAATTGTAATTACTTTGTATCGCAGGGTGTGAACGTGCGACACAAAGTCAGAGAACTAATCGACTTCATACAAGACGACGAGAAGCTCAGGGAAGAGAGGAAGAAAGCCAAGAAAAACAAAGACAAATATATCGGTGAGTTACATGTGTTATCGTAGGGTGTGTAATATTATGTCATATTTATTCAATTCATATAATTTTAAATACATTGTTGGTTTGCAATGGACTAAAAAATATCTAACCTAACCTTGTTACCGTACTTCTGCCGTCAAGCGAATAATTATAATGTGAAGTGTGAAGTTAATAATCCATCATCTACGTTTGAACTGCGTGTTTGGAGCGAATTTTTTTTGTCACATTCGCACGTGTTAACTTTTACAAGCCAATTTGAGAAAATCGTTAGTTGGCTGCGGTGTTCTGTGAGATGTGGTACCCGCAGTCAGGACGTTAGCACTCAGCGTTCGGCGCGATCGAGAGATGGTGGACGCGGCTGGACACACTGGATCAAAATCAAGATGTTGCTAATGCATTTGGAAACTTTTTTACCAATGTTCCCATTGATACGACTGCCTCTCTCAATTCATCAGCCTCAGAATCCATAAGATTACTTGAGGATAATGTACAGCCCTGTGAGCATGCATTTAAATTTTGTCACATTACCCCAGATGACATTATTCGAACATTCAAACATTTAAATATTAAGAAATCTGAGGATCTCTGGGGAATGTCCACTCAAATTGTTCTTCCTATTTTGGATACTGTTGCTGCTCACCTGGCTATAGTTTTTAATGAAAGTATAGAGAGTGGTATTTTCCCAGATTTAATGAAACTTGGCAAACTTGTACCTTTATTTAAATCAGGAGATAATCGTGAGCCTGGGAATTACAGACCAATCTCTATTCTGCCAGCACTGAGTAAAGTGTTTGAAAAGATCATGTCAAATCAGCTGCTCGCACATCTTAATAAGTTCCACATTCTACATAAGAAGCAATACGGGTTCACCGCCGGAATGTCCACTACAGACGCAGGAATCGCGCTCGTGAAATACATATTTGAGGCTTGGGAGACGTCTCAGGACGCTATCGGTGTGTTTTGCGACCTCTCCAAAGCATTTGATTGTGTTGATCATCAGACACTGCTGCTCAAATTAAATCATTATGGTATTAAAGAGAAGGCTTTGCAAATGGTAGAATCATACCTTAGTAATAGAACTCAAACGGTGGATGTAAATGGCACAAAATCAAATGCATTTGAGGTAAAAATGGGCGTGCCCCAGGGTTCAATTTTGGGTCCTCTCCTATTCTTGGTATACATCAATGATTTGCCTGATTTGGTAGAAAAATTTGCCAACGTAGTACTGTTTGCCGACGATACCTCACTTATTTTTAAAGTTGCTAGGTATAAAGACAAAATTGATGATGTTAATAATGCTCTTTCTGCAATTTTGAACTGGTTTACTACAAATAATCTCCTTCTTAACTCATACAAAACTAAATGTATTAAATTCACGTTACCCAATGTCAGGCAAGTCCATGCTGATGTAGTCATAAAGGACACCACCCTAGTTTATGACAATGATACTGTTTTTCTTGGTATTACCATTGACTCAAAGTTGCAATGGGGCCCTCATATAATGAAACTAGCTCGCAGACTCAGTTCCGCAGCTTATGCGGTTAGGAGAATAAGACAGATAGCGGACGAGACAACTGCTAGGCTCGTTTATTTTAGTTATTTCCATAGCATTATGTCATATGGCATATTGCTTTGGGGTAAAGCCGCTGACATTGATAAAATTTTTGTATTACAAAAGAGAGCCATTAGATCAATTTACAATTTGGGTTCTAGG
The DNA here is from genome assembly GCA_937001555.2 of Hypsopygia costalis. Lineage (NCBI taxonomy): Eukaryota > Metazoa > Arthropoda > Insecta > Lepidoptera > Pyralidae > Hypsopygia > Hypsopygia costalis. The sequence goes on along the minus strand of OW443350.2, from coordinate 19,116,345 downwards.
GATTCACTCCGTGAGTTATTTAAGGAGATAAACATCCTCACTGTCGCTTCTCAATATATTTATGTAAATATTATGTACGTCCGTAAAAATATTTCGAATTTTACAAAAGTATGTGATATAACTAATGTGAACTTGCGGAACAAAAACAAATTGGTTATTCCAAAACATAGACTGGGGAAGGTCAATAATTCGTTTGTCGTAAATTGCATCCGCTACTACAATAAGTTGCCGGAGTCGGTCCTGATTTTACCCGACACTAAATTCAAACAGCTTATTAAGACCACCTTATGTAAAAAGGCTTACTACAGGACCGACGATTACCTTAATGATAAAAATGTATGGCAAATTCTCGGCACAGGATGTGAAGCACAGGCGTCTTATCTTTACAAGTAGTATTGTGGATATACATATTTAGACTTTATACAATATGTATATACACTCTATACTATGATTTTTTATATTTTTTTTTTTTTTACTATTTTATTTTACTTAAATTTTTTTTTTTTCTCTTATTTTGGTCGAATACCATTTTTCTTTTTATTGTATTATGATAATATTGTATGACTATTTAAAAAAAAAAGACTTATATTGACAGAGTTTCTTTCGGCATTTCTTCTCGTCAATGGTCATTCCGAAATGCTGGTAGATAAAAAAATATACCTAATTGTAAAAGACGTGTCTAAGTGCCCGCGAGGGCCCACAGAATAAAGAATTTTGACTTTGACTTTGACTTTGACACTCCCTGATGAAGGTCTCTCCGTCGGCTTTCCCGACAAATGTACGGGAGTGACCGGTTGAATATAATGAATTATTGAATGTAATAGTTATTTTAGTGCGGGCTGGTTGCAGGCATGTCGTCGGACGCGGCCGTGATGGGCGTGCGGGGCGGCGCGGGCGGCTGGGGGGAGTACAGCGACCGGGGGACGTCGTGGGGTGAGTCAATTTGTAACACTTATTCGTCCCACTGCTGGGATACGGGCCTCCCCTCAACCGAAGGAGTTTAGAGCATACTCCACCAAACTGCTCAATGGTGCATCCCATCCATAGACAGGCTACGGTCGACTTTGCTTAACTTGAGTGTTCGATTAGACTGACTCGCGAAACGACGCCATCGAGGTCCTCTATAGAACATTTTGGATCTCCATCTTAGCAGTTTTATTAAACCTTCTATAACCTTTTATGGATAAGAGTAACACAACCTCGTAATCCAGAATCACGTTTCTCGTTTTCAAATAAACAATATATCAAGCATGACTTCAATTCGTGAATCGTAAATGGAAGACAAAGAAGACAAATGCACGAAACCTTGTATGGGATTAACACTATATTTTCGTGCACCGGAAGAAAGTCGAAATTCCGTATTATGTCTAGATGGCGCTGGCAATAAGACATGAAAAAATTTTATTCCGAACATTTCTCAACGAAATTTGATAAATATTCATTAAATAAATTTAAAAATTACATAAAGTAGTTTTTGTACACGAGTACTAAAGTTATAAAGTAACTAAAACAACACTAAACTTAAAAAAAACACTAGTTAGTTAACAAATTATAATTATCACAAAAAAATTACCATCCAGTTTACCCTTTCCAATAGATGTCGCTGTAGTCTGATGCGCATGCTTTTATGAGCTATGCTTTTTTAGTTACTTTTGGCGCTAGTAGCGGCAGAGTTTTTGTGCAATGGACTAGCGCCGCGGTAGGAGAAAAATCGCAACTTGCAAACGAAATAATGTTGGGTACGAAATTAATTCTTTTTGGTAGAAGAATATTATGTATGCCGTACTGAAATCGTATTTTGCTGGAAAAGTGTTAATTACTGACGTATGTGATTACAGATGAACCGAAAGAAAGGCGGGACGAAGAAGAAGACTACGAGAGAGGAGACGACTCGGACGGCGAGTATGGACACAGGAAACCTAACAAGTATACATTTTATTGTAATCTCAAACGCTTCGTACTCCTACTTACTCTTCTTTGTCCATGCCAGGGACCCTGGCATGGACAAAGAAGAGCCTAAGTCGCCTAAGCTCAAGCCGTTCTAACTTCACCTTAAATTAGTACTGATCGTAATAAGTTTAGCCTGTAACGACGGAGGCGCTCTACCGATTAAACTGAAGATGTTTTTTTTTTATACTACGTCGGGTGGCAGACAAGCATACGGCCCGCCTGATGTGAAGCGGTTACCGTTACCGTATTAACGCTCGCAACATAATATATCACTTGCGCGCCGCCACCCCCGCTGCCAACGCAGCATCTTCTTTTCTGGTGACCTCACTCACTCGCAGGAACACAACAATCCTCAAGGGAATTGTTATTTGGCTGCGGTATTCTATGTGGTGGAGGTACATTCCCCAGTCGGGTAACTTACAATTACGCTCCCTACCTCTCTTTACGCCAGAGCTTCATTTGTCAGTCAGCAGGGTGCACCACGTGCAGGTGAAGTTGGTTTTGGTTCAAATATGTTGATAAACTACTTACACCCCAAAAACTTACACCCCTAAAATGTTTATCACAAATTTAAACATAAACCCGATTTTCGCAATCAAAAAATCCGAGGCGGTAAGGTAAGGTTAGGCGGTAAGCCCCAGCTTCCATTATTTGGGGTTTGGTGTCTCTTGCGCCAGGATACTCTATCTTACGTTGTACAACTGGGCTTGCTTGAGGTCTATTTTTCTCCACCAGATCTTTGGCGGGCGGCCTCTCCTCATTTTTTTTTGTATTTCATATTAATTCAATTCGTTGAGTTCCAAGGCAGCAGCCTTAGTTTTACCCCGGCCAAGTCATGATAGCATATCCTCTATTTTTTTTTGTATTTCTTCATATTATTTTCGTTGTGAGTTCCAAACCAGCTGTAGTCTTACCCCCGAGACTGCAATGGACTTCATTATTCATTGCCTTTTTTGGTCGCCGACGATAATCTTGGCTACACAGGAAACACAGTGGTGGGAGTGTGTGGTGGATTGTACCAAATAAAATAAAATAACAATGTATATTGTGATGTAGAAGTTAGTTCAGTTTTGAATGGAAATATTTTGGGTTAAGTCCTAACATATGAACACCCTGTTGTCTGTCAGTAATATCGAGCCTGTTTTTATATGTATCGAGTCGAAATTAATTTTAAATAATTAGTTAACATCTAAGTTTAAAATTGTAGTAAAATTCAGTCCTTGAGTACTATAAAACATAGGAACGAACAAATAGTTCAAACATCCTTCCTGTACGCATCGCCGCAGTCGGTTAAAAAAGTTTCATTTTTATGAAGAAAGGTACGAATGTAATATTTCCAGAGAGAACGTGTACCGCGACTCGGAAGTATCCGGCGGCGGCTCCCCGCGCCGGGAACGAACCCGCGACCGCTCGCCAGAGTCGTTCGCGGGGAAACCGCTCAGCATCAACCTCAAGAGCCCCGCCAAGGGGAAGGCCAACACTCCCGTCAAGAAGATCGATCTGGGTAACTAGCTCCTGATCGATTTTTTTACTTTATGTGGTACTTATAAATACTTAAAATTTGATCTCGTTTTAGTGTTTCACTTAATTATTAATCAACAGCATCAACAATATAAAATTTGATCTTTTTTTAATTGCCTCCGTCAACGTCTTCGGATCGAGGGGATACCCGTACCCTAACAGGAGAATGATTAACGGTCGATGCCGATAAAACACACTAGGAACGTAGCGGGTTTCCCTCGTACCGAACAGGCGGCTCTTACTACTGCAATATTTTGTTGGAATGACTTGCCTCCACCAAAATGTTGTCATACTAACGCGTTGTCCAGGCGCGGCGGCCAGTTACGGCAAGTCAGCCCCGTCGCCCATCTCCAGCCAGCCGCAGCCACGACAACCGCCGGCGCAGTCGCAGGAGCTGCTCGACGACCTGTTCAAGACGTGCGCGCCGCCCTCCTCGCAGCTCGACTCCTTCGACCAGGCGCTCGGACACGAGGATGACTTCGACCCCAGGTACTAACGTCCACTCTCTACTCGCTCTGCACCCACACCTTGAGATCGCATTCTCTATTAGTGCTTTTTATTGCCCGCTTACTTTAGATGGCCACTAATTTTACCAAACGTTTTCGACCTCAAAGCGCTTTACTTTAAATAATAACAAAATACACAAAAAATAAATTGTACGCAAATAAACGAATGTTTAAAACAATCTTCATTACAATTAAAGAAGTACATTGAATAAGTGATACTCAAACTTTGAAATGTGTTTAGTAACTGTTCACCGAATTTGTACAGCTTTTTTAAGCATTAACACTGCCCTAAATGAATTTGACATAATTAATTATTCAATCGTATATGACAAAATGTATAGACTGAAACTTGGAGAAGACACGCCGTGGAGACCGACTGAATTGAATAAAATTGATATTTGAAAAAATGCAAACTTTTTTATTGATATATGCTGACTTTTAATTATGTACTTAATTGTCTATCTGACGTTCTGAAAAGAGTATTGGTGAAATTGTTTCACCATTCGCCAATGATATTTTTGTATACTTCGTCGGAGGTGGCAGACAAGTATACGGCCAGGCTGATGTGTAGCAATTACCGTAGACATATTGACATCTACTTTAACCTTCCTGGTGATCTCACTCACTCATAGGGACACAAAAACCCCCAAGGGAATTGTTATTTGGCTGCGGTATTCTGTGAGGTGGAGGTAAGGTAGGTCATTTGACATAATTAATTATTCAATCGTATATATTATTATAAATATTATATTGTAAATAGCATAGCATAAGTATAACTTTGTAATATTGCATGCCGATTGGTGGCGCAACACGCTCGTTCTATAGGTATAATAAGGTATGAATAAACTGTAATATCATAAATGTTTACCGTGTCTGCCTATGAATAAATATATTTCATTTCATTAATTTCATTTCATACTTCCTCAGTTGATGTGTTTCTTTTGTAACTATCGGCCGAAACTTTCGACTTTCATTACGGAGGAGGCTCCCAGTTCCTCACACGGTCGAAGGGAAAATTACTACAATTATCATTACCATCGTTTCAGAGCCGAGGAGAAGAAGCCACCGCCAAAAGAGTTGAACGAATTCGGCGACTTCTCGAACGCGTTCGGTTCTCCCCCGGCGGCCGACCACAACGACGGGTTCGCCGACTTCACGAGCGCCTTCACCGGGGGACCCGCCCCCGCCAACATCCCCCCCGGGGGAGCCATGGGCCCCGCGTCACTACCGCCCATGCCAGCCATGCCTGCGATGACCTCACAGCCTGCTGGTAAATATCACACCTATATAATAATTATGTTTCTCTTAATACTCTCGTACTAAAATTTAGAGATTAAAAAACTAAACACAGAATCTTAATGTCAGTCTTTTACATACAAGTCATCAAAATAAATTAAAAAGTTACTTTTCGATACAGCTCTTTATGGACGACTGATTTATAAGTAAGAAATGAAGCTGTTAAATTAACTTCATGGTTTTATTGAAAATATTATTATCATCTATTTCATGAGATTGATAAAGTAGTGTATGAAACTGCACTTAATCAGGTATTAAAATCCTCGTGTAATGCTATTATCACATTCGCCTTCGGGTCATGTGATAAACTTACACTCGTATTTTAAGAACCCTTATTATGCAACAATTTCATAAACTACCATTTGCTTACTTCGCGGCGACACGAGATCGAGATAAAAGACACGGGACGTGGTTGTGTCACGGACACGGCTGTGTGTTGTACGTGAATACGTTATATGCACTAAAATTGAATCAAAATGGCAGCCCTTTTCCCTCCTCCGCACGCGAAGTCGTCACCTAGCGTAATAAATTCTTTGACGCTTCTTTCTATCCAGCGGTCTGATTGAATTTTGGATGAAGATGATAGATTTGTAGCTGCAACACCAAACTGTATCACCCGATTTTGTTATTATTCGTTTTTTTAAATTGCCTCCCTGCGGAAGCAGTTTTAAAGACGTATTCACGTGAAAATTGCACATACGATAGTTCTCATCCGAGTAGTTCGTACACGCGGTGCGAAGTCCCAGCTCCGAAGCTAGTGAGTGACGAACATCCGTTAAATTCCAGCCGCGCCAACCTCGAACGTGGACCTCCTGAGCGAGTTGTCTCCACCCCCCACGGCCCCCGGCGCCGGCTTCCCCGCCCTCGACGACCTCACGGGCAGCCTCGCCGCCACGTCCTTGCAGCCCGCCCTGCAGCCCTCGCTCGGTGAGTGTAACTCGATCCTCTGCCTCACCTGGACGCCAAGGCCACAGCGCCGGCCACGGTATCCAACAAGTTTATATAAATATTTCTAGGCAATTTACACAGCGCCATCTAGTCCCAAATTAAGCGCAAAGCTTGTGTTATGGGTACTAGACGACTGATAATTGTACTTAAATATTTTTTTTTGTAAATACATATTAGGTTGGGGAAAAAGTCTTTTCGTATTTTATATGAAAATTCAAAACATTTTTTAATAAAGTTTATTTACATTTAACTAAAGTATGTAGGTGCCATTTTGTTCGATAACTTTTTGCCATCTTGTAGGTAGAGACATGATCCCATTACTATAGAAATTTTGGGACTTCTGATCAAAAAACCGGGACAAGTGGTTTTGGCAGTCTTATCGTGATGTTAACCTGACATTGCCTAAAGAATTCTGAAGAGACCGAAACAGATAGAAATCAGAAGGTGCAAGGTCAGGACTATACGGCGGATGCATTAACACCTCCCAGTCAAACTCTCTTAATTTTTGCTGAGTGGCTAAAGATGTGTGAGGTCTAGCGTTATCATGATGAAAAATCACACCCCTTCTGTTAATTAATTCCGGCCGCTTTCTCTCAACTTTTTGCTTTAATCTCATCAGTTGTTCACAGTAGAGTTCAGAATCGATAGTCCTGCCTGGCGGTAATAGCTCATAATGAATAATGCCCTTCCAATCCCACCATACACACAGCATCACCTTGTTGCGGGTTAACCCGGGTTTTGCCAGAGTCTGTGAAGCCTGACCGGCCTTTGAACACGACCTTTTTCGCACGTTCTTGTCCTACGTGATCCACTTTTCATCACCAGTTATAAGCTTCTTCAAAAACGGTTCGCTTTCATTACGTCGTAGTAAAGAATCGCAAATGAGTACACGGTTCATTAGGTTTCTTTCAGTGAGATCGTGAGGCACTCAAATATCGAGCTTTTTAGTGTACCCAGCTTTTTTCAAATGCGCCAAAACTGTTTTATGGTCAATAGGCTAGACGACAATTTTTTCTTTCGGTTTGTTATGTAAGGACGTCACAATAATATAACTATAAGTGAAAGAATTACTTCGATAGCTTAAAAACTTCTCGAGATATGATAACTTGAAAATCACAATTTTGGACTTTCCCGAAAACGCTCCATACAAAAGGCTACATAATTATGACGTCATACTTATGTATTTTGTATACGTTGAAACAAAAATTTGTACGACAGCTATGTGAAATACTGCGTTTAAGTAGCTAGTGCCATAACAAAAGTTATAGTATTTTTGATTGTTTTTCCAAAATTAATATTTTTTTTTATAATTTCATTCTTTTAAGTTGGACTTTCCTACTACACTTTGATCGATCATAGAACAAGTAGGACATAAGTTATCAAAATTTCAAGATCACAGATCGTTCTAGTTTTGTATATTTTATGACACTGTTAAGTACTTTTTATAATTTTTTATCATTGTCGTCTAGCCTATTCCTAATTCTTCAGCTACGTCGTAACTACTGATATGCCGATCTTGCTCCACTTTTTCAAAAATGGCATCCATTTTATCCGTAACAGGGCGACCAGAGCGACGTGCATCTTTGACATCAAAATTTCCGGGTTGAAAACGCCTAAACCAAATTTGTGCTACTCTCACAGACACTGCACTAGGTCCATAAACGTCATAAATTTTTTCGCAGCTTGCGTTGCATTTTTACCTTTTTTGTAGTAAAATTTTAAAATGTATCGAATTTCTTCATTAGATTTACTCATCTTGACAGTAAAAAAAACAAATGAAAATCACACATTTACCTAATTTGAATTTGGAATTATCTTTTTTAAAATTTAAACTTTTTAAAGATACCAAAACCTTTCAGATACAAATGGTATAACCAAAGAGATTTTATTACAAGTTCATACATACTATAATGCGAAAAGACTTTTTCCCCTACCTATTATAATACATAGAAAACACCCATACCGAGACAAACAAACATGTTCATGCACACAAATGTTTGTCTTGTGCGGGAATCGAACCCGCAACCTCGGAGCCAAAGTGGCCATTGCTAACCATTCGACCGCGAAGCTCGTCTCTATATAAATATATGGCGGCTAACTCTCTTGGCGACGATGTAGCGACGTCTTGAAATTTTCAATACAAATTGTTTGGATACGTGGCCAGCGACGATTCCATGTCGTCCCGGTGAGGCAGAACTCTTAATGTCGGGGCTCTACTGCGATAAGAAATCGAAGTCTCTCGCAATCGGTCGATACTGTAGACATTTTTTCGACGCGCTGACTTTTAATTACTTGTCTAACTGACGTTCTGAAAGGAGTATTGGTGAAATTATTTCGGTATTCACCGATGGTCGTTTCCTAAATGTTAAGAAAGATATTAAAATTTTTAAAAATAAAATGCGTCCACGTGGACCCTGTGGAAAAGAAAGACTTTAAACTTCAGTTAAAAGAAATGCTGAATAGCTATTGACTAATAACGGGCATAAGTAATTTGCAAATTTCTCCAAGAAAGCTGGGAACCGATTTGATATCGCTAAAATCTATTGATATATAAATATATTGGGCGGCCGGCCCGAATGTTACGGCCGGAATCCATCACGGAACTCGGAATATTAATTCAATCTCTTTAACACCGAGCGCACGGAATTGCATTGCACCCTGTTATGTTTCTACATACTACATTATGGTATTCTTACCAACCGACAAACTATGCCAAATTAGGCATTATTTCGTACAAACCGGCTTGGAGAGGAGAGCAGATTTTGGTGGCGTTTAAAATAGAGTTTTGGATCATTGGTATAAGGTTCATTTTTTAAATTCACTTCTTTTGTTATATGATAATGCACGAGAGCCGATGTGAATTTTTAAAGTAAACCTTATGCCAATGACACAAAGCTCTATTTTAAACGCATTCAAAATCTGCTCTCCTCTCTGAGCCGATTAGTTTGAATGAACCCTTAAGATATTACACATAACGAGAAACTTCAAATCAAGTTTTATATATTCGCACGTTTGATTGTCATCAAACTGCTACAATCTGTTGCGAATCATATATATATATAGATTTATATGACATATGCTTCCCAAAATGTATACTACGTGATATTTTTATTCATTAAACTTTAAATAGCTTTGACTTAAAAGTAACAAAATGTCGGTTGGATCTATTCTGCATAACAGGGTCCAATTCCTCACACACACATATATGTTACTAAGGGTATAGTAAATAATACATTATCAAACATCGATCAGGCCTCCCCAACCCGTTTGACCAGCGTGGAGAGTGTAGGCCAAATCTTCCGTCCGTCTAGGACGGACGAGAGAGGGTCGTGCTCCTGTAGTGGAGACTAAAATTAACCTGATGATGATGATGACATATATGTTAAATTTGAATATTTTCAGATTGTTCTGACAAAATAATACTGTTTGAAAAATTTAAAAATAATGCATATCTTTTCATACATTTCTTTGAAGCGAACTCACACATGCACCGGAATTCAGATTCTTTAAGATTTTTAGAATTCGGTTACGGAATTCGAAATATTTTAATAAACATGACAAACTTCGATTTCTCATTGCGAAGTAAGACTATTTATGATAAAACTCTATTCATCGTGAAATTAGTTTTTTTTTTTTTTAATGAAACTGTTTGGCGAATTTCACATCGATGGGATTATAAACTCGGGTTCCTAGCAAATGGCAGCATTGTCTTATTTGTCATATTGCTGTCTTTCATATAGACAAGGAGAGACGTCAAATTCCAAACCCACTCTAAAAGAAACTTTCTGATCTTCGATTTCTTCTGATTAAACTCATTGCGAGAAAGCAGCAGTTGTTTTATTAATAATAAATAAATACTTCTGGACAATTTATATTGGCTCCGCATTATGAATGGATCTAAAAAGCCTTTAGGTGACTGTAGGCTTTTTTCAAGTCAGAGACTTATATTAAGTCAGTAGCCATTTTTGTGACTCAGCCTTACGTAGGCCATCATATTTATGAATTAAACACCCATTTATTTTAAATATTGAACAAAAGAAAAGAAAATTAATATTTTAGTTAGAATATTTTGTAGTGTTTAGGATTTGCAAAACTGAAATATTTCTCGGCATTTCCTTAGAGCCAAGATACGAGACAAAGAAATAATATACGAAAGTCGGTACTTTAAAGTAAGTAATCCAGGGCCGTAAAATTTATAATAAAAAATAACTCCCTGAAAAGATCACGCCCTGCAGCGCCATCTCACGGGAACATTCTTCGGTTTATAAACCCATCGCTTTTTAAGTTATTTTTGGTATTCCATGTACAGTCAGGAGCATCTTCAATTAGACACAGTCCAGTTCTACTAAGTTGACTTCTATCTAGTGCGTCAATAAGCGCAAGTGTCAAGCTTCATGTACTCTTTACTGTACAATAAATATTTCGTTTATTAGATTTTATAAAAGCGGATATAACTATACACAGCGGATGTATACACTTATTAGCATTAATACATATATTTTGCATTAAAAAATATATGTACATGCCTTGAAATGTCGGTACTTTCAATAAATATTCACAAAATTGTACTGTCAAAGTACAATTTTGTGAATGTGTTTTATTGAGCAATCGTATACATCCGTTATTGTTATTATTTTTTAATATTCTGTTGTAAAAAAGTTATTTCACAACAGCTTTATATTAATACAATTAGATTAAGTTCATATTTAAGCGAACAAACTCAAAATACATGTGACTGTTAAACCATAAATCGATGTTTAGTATCATTCAGTTTTGGACACATTCAGGCATTTTTTATTTCCAGACATGAGAAGAGTACCGACGCACATCAACCAACTATACTTACATTCCGACATCGGTAACTGTATAGAAACAATAATAAACGTTGAGAGAATTAAGTCAAACATTGACCTATACCATGTACGAACCAGCATCGAATACGTGCTAAAATCTCTGCCCGGACCATTAACTACTCAGAAGTTGACTGGAATCGATAACAAAATAATAGATGCTGACATACTGCACATCTACACGCTATTACTAGACAATGTCGTAAGGAAGCTGCTTCCCTGCTGGCCGATTTTGAAAGAAGAAACGTCGAAACTGTTTATCATTGAAGAAAGCTTCATCGTAAGCAACGAAATTTTAAATACACTATGTGGATTTCTAAAAAATGGGGGTGTTCACGTTATTGCGGAAGCCTTGGCGTGCATTCTTCTGAAATATATTAAAAGTGACGCAACACTGGCTGCTATTGTTGATTGCAGTACTGCAGAATTTGACGATGAGAAGAAGAAATATGAACAGCAGAGTGAGTGGGAGAATTATGTTCAATTGCTGGTAACACTGCCGGAAAGAGTGGCTAATAGACTCGAAACTCACACACCGAAAGAATTCTCCCATGAGAATTATTCCTATAATCTAATTTTTCATATAATTCGAGCCATGGATTTCTTCGCTGAAAGCAGTTTCTCCCAAGGCATGCAGTACGACGTGTCATATTTATCTTACTTAGTTTCTAAAGTGATTATAAACTATCACTTGAGCGGTAATTCGGAAGCCATTTTGAATTTTGTCGACGTTCTCATAGCTTGGACTGATAGTGAAGATCTGAGCAAGTTTGTTAGACGGAAATTAATACAGACTCTAATGGGCCATCAAAATCGACAATCTATAGATTGCATTTCGCTAATCTTACTTAGAAGATGTCCTATAGACTACCAAAGCGACGATCAACGTATTTTACACATTCTTGGAGATAATATTGATACAAGTAAAGATTGGCATGAAATACTAACTTGTAAAGTACCTTTTTATGCCAAACTTACAGATTATAAAGATACAACAGTTGTGGAAAATTTAATATACTATATTTCTACAACTAAAAAATGTGCAATAACATTGCTCACGGACTTAATAATGAGGTTGGCCCACGTTTGGTCTGATGTTAAATTAAACATTGTGGCAAATATACCCGAACACGTGTATATATCTCAATTATTAATATTAGCTATAAAATATCGCGTTGTCATCTCCATACAGAAGAAAATACCATGGCAACTTGCTGATTTAAAATTTGTATTATTCAAAGGAATGTCTAAGCATTTGAGTGTCCTATCACAAGAGTTCAGATGTGTAGGAATGTCTACTATTGAATTACTTTTCAAAATGCTGTCAGATCTCGATGTGTATGATAAAGAAGCTGCAGACAAACTAATGTTTGACTACAGTGGAATGGGGGAGACTTGTCAAGGCATTCACCAAGTGTTATCAGCATTATCACGAAGATGTTTATTAGACGAAAAACGCATTCCGCCAGATAATTATAAAATGAGAGCTATAAATTTAAAGGAAGTGTTTGACGCTATAATTAACAATGTCGTCGATGAAGAATACAAGCCGGCACAAAATACTATAGTTACTTGTGCGGTGAAAAGTGTCGAACAAACTAAGGAAATAGTTAAAACAATCATCTCAGTTAAATTGGACGCTTTGGATAGATCGAAGAAGCTTGAAAACGAAAACTTAGATTCTGATGATGATTTGCAACCTTACGACATGAGCAACGACTTGTCCGCCGCTGCAAAGAAAAGGCCAAACTATTTAAGAGATCTCGTAGAAGTTTTGGTAGAAGCAAAAGATGCTGAGACTTTCGAAGCTAGTTTAGATGTTTCTGAAGAACTAGTCACCAAACAACTTAAATCTGATGACCATAAATTAGCGATTGAACTATTAGATCTGTTTGTGCATTTAGACGACAAATACCACGTGGATAACTTCGATAACATTAAGTTTAATACGTCAGTTGCTATCGTATGCAGTCAGCCGAAGGTCTGCGCTGAACATCTTTGTAAAGAATTCCACACAGATGTAGGAAGATACTCAATAGCTACGAAAATATTTATGCTAGACGTGTTATCTGAGGCTGCGAACAGGATCGCAGATATAAAAGTTAACAACGACGAGCCGACGAAACCAGAAATAGTAACCAAAATTGATGAAAATATACCAGCTGAGGAAATAATTCGTAGAAGATTGATCAATAAAACGCGATACTATCATTCCAAAAGACCTCATCCATTTGCCAAAGCAAAAAGAAATGAATTCGCAGCTGTATCTGACAGTTTTTTCTACCCGTTAGTCAGTGGTTTTGGCTTGAAGCAACTGAGGCTCACGCACCACAACATGAGACAAGACGTCGACAACATATTGTTGCTGAAATATTTGTCGGTAGTTGGGAATATAGTTTTAGCATCGAAAAATTGTCCAAAATGTGCTATGTACTGCTGGGAAACTTTGCAGATGTTGAGTTATATGCGATATACTCCCGAACCGAGGATACAAATGTGTGTGATATCAATATTAGCTTCCATAATCCTAGCTGCACCGCCTGCGATATTAAAAACGGATTTCTTCCAATTCATAATGGACTTTAGACATTACTTGTCTGCCTGCGTGACCGACATGGACTTGACGATGAGGCTCGGCGGCCCGAAGTCTGAGGCAGTTATATTAGCGGGGCAAGTTTTGTGCTTGATTGATAAAACTTTCGGGGAGTGTGATTATGATCAAAATTAGGGAATTTATGAAATTTAAACAAGGCTACATGGCTCAATTAGGCTACGTGTTCAGCCTGTATATAGACGACTGTAATACTAAGAGAGTCATCGTCCATACGTTACCATCATCTGGCCCAACGAAAAAGTCCTGGCGAATTTACAGAACAACAATTCTTATGGTTGCTATATGGTGGAGAGGTTTTCGCAATGGACTCGCTCTCTCTCTCTGTCTCTCTCCCTTTCTCTATCTCTTTCTCCACTACAGACGCGGTAATCGTAAACCGAGAACACGCAAGGTTCTTGCTTAATATGAAAGAAATCAATAGAAATACATAGGATTCGACATTTACAAGGTGAAGGACATGACAAAGCATTTTTTCGATGCAAAAAAATATGGATAGAATTCTATTTGGATTTATTCTCGATGTTATTGTGAATCAATAGATCTAAGTCAATAAATGTATTCTGTATGTAAAAGATAGATGTAATTTTAGAAGAATGTAAATAATTACCCACCGTTATTAATAAAGTTTCTATGTCGTATTTATTGATCTCATTTCAAAAGGGTTAATCAAAAATTACAATCGCGAGCAATTAAATCGGGTCGATCACATATTTTTTTTAAATTTAATTATAATTGTTTCTTTTCACTTTATATATATTTCAAAAAATTGCTACGTAGATTGCAAAATTATACCCGTCAAATGGACTTGGTAAAGTAAATTTCTGTGAATCAATTGTACCTGCTTTAAAAAGGTCCAAATAAATAGGTATATATATTAATACAACACAATAACAAACTTCTCTTTTGAGTGAAACATTTTTCATTTAAATTATCAGTATAAAGTGAAATAGACACTATATCTAATTGGCTTCACGTTGGATTTTTGATTAACCTTTCCAATAACTCTTATTCTCCCATGTTTAGCTAAGTGAACAGTCACATGTACTTTGAGGTACTTGTATCTTTTATAAGTATGTATAACATAAACATTTCCCAAACAGGTTTACAGCCTACCCCGGTAGGGCTCCTGCAGCCGATATCAACAAACCAACAGCCTGCGACAACAACAAACAACAAAACGACAACAAAACTCGGTGCTACTTGGGCTGACACAACGGGCGCTATAAATATTGACGTTGACAACTTATTAGCTCCTAGATCGCCCAAAGCAGGCCCAGCGCCAACAATAAACCAGCTTAAATCTAGCCCAAATAGCCCAGCACACATGCCCACAACCGGGATGCCCATGATGGGCTTCCAGTACATGCAACCCATGAACAATAACTTCATTCCCACTAGTGGAGTAAACAATAACGTAAGGCCTCCATTTGCGAATCACAATTTCCTGCAATGATATTGGGTGTTGGCAGATGTATGCCAGAATGGTTAAAGCCATAGAATATAGGTTTTGGAGTATTGGAACATGGAAATCAGGGATGAGATATTAGACTAAAATTTAGGTAACTTTTTAACTGAACATTTTAGTAGTTTTTTTGTCTAAAAAATCATTGGGGCAATAATTCTAAACATATTTATTTAACAGTCTGTTGAGGTTTTGATATGGTGTGTTAAACTAATACTGGCATAGATTTGAACAAAAAAAAAATGTTTCTATCCTTGTCCAAGCAGTAACTTTCAATTAGATTTCTTAGATAAAGCTACACTTTCTTTACGACATTATCTTTACGCCTAAATAACTTTCTTTTTATATGGTCCAACAAAATGTCCACGCCTCGCCTTATGGAAAGTGCAAACAAGACCGCCAGCACTGCGATTAGCGCTGCGTTGGCGGCCCACCCCTTGACGAAATAAATAAGCATTTTTTCACGCTTGACACGTATTTTGACGAAGGAAATATCTGTCCCGGCGGCGAATTCCACAGCATTGTGGTTCGGCAGAGAAAAACTGTTTTGATTCGTGAGGTTAACAACAGAACTGTACTCTGTGAGGATGAGATTTCAGACCAGCACAAGTGGCTTAAGGAGAAATGAAAAATTGATAAGAATTAAATAATGCAATGTCTAAATCTTATGGATTAGCTATTGGCCGCTTCAAGACCAGACAGTCAATGAAGGTTATCATAATAACGCACTGAACAAACAAAAGACGACAAATTGCGCTTTTCTCTTATTTCCTACATTTGGAGGAGGGGGCAGGGGGCGAAGATGACATGCAGCAGGTAATCGGTATGGCCAAGTCTCTGATCGAATGTCGACATTGGTCTCATATCTGATCTAAAGTTTATTCAATTCGTATATTGATGTTCAATATCTATGATCAATTCTATTCGCTTTGTAAACGTGACTAGGGCACGTTTATTATGGGTTGAACGCAGAACAACGTCCAAATTGTTCACAAAATTTCATTAGACTGCGAAATAGACTTTAATACCATCAAAACTCCGTGGGTAAGATGAAGAAACTTATCACCAATGATGTGACGCCACTAATCGTATTCGCGGACGCAGTTCCAAGAGTAGATTGTACCAGTCCCCAGGATCCAGATATCAGGGAGTACTCGACCGATGTAAGTATAACAAGAGACTTTTTACATGGTGCTTTGGGTACCATGTTGATGTACCACCCCAAAAGCATGCAACCATTATTCTTAGCATCAAGAAAACGACTCAAGAAGTAAATACTTGATGTATGTATTAAATTTTTGGCCAAGTATTGTATTCGTCCATCATTTTGTGTCATAACTCGGGCAATTATACTTTTTAATCAAGTAATGTTGCAATCTCTTTCTAACATATTACTACTGCATGTTGAATAGCGTCATTGCTAGTGGTATGCCCCTGTCAAGATTTTATTTTTCTGCTCTCCAATGCTCAATGAGAGATTATAAACTGTACATTAGTTATGGAAGGTTTGCAAAGTGTCTCGCTAGGCTAGCCCCTATCTACGACATTCCAAAAACATAGGCTTAAAAATCTATAATACTGTATTGGAACGCCTTACCGTAATGATGAGCCTGGGTCACTCTGAAAGCTTGTTCAGTGCCTTCGTGTATTAGCCTGTCTCATTTTACTAAATTAATTAAATAAATTAAACGGGTCACTCACGTTTGTCTCTCGCGCCGGACACTGCGAGAGATAAAGGGTGGACGTGTCTGGACATTCGCCCTGATGAAGGTCTCCTTTTGAGATCGAAACTAGTCGGCTTTCCCGACAAAAAGACGTAAGTGACCCGTTTAATTTATTTAATTAATTTTAGTATAATGTCTCACGTGAGTTTTAATAATATTACTGTCTCATTTTGTCATTTTCTACGTCAAAATCCAGGATAACATCCAGGATAATTGTAGACTCGATGATAGAAGCTGCATTCGTGACCGTTCTAACCGCTGCTAGATAAATAAACAGACTACTGGTGAAACCATTGCCTTTCTTAATGATTCCCACTGTATGAGGTCCTCGCATTCGGACCATCTCTGACTTTTCTGTCTTCATCAGTCTGTTTAGGAGACAACCCGCAAAGCTTATCTCCCTAAACGGCTTCTATAATAGTTTTCTTTCTCATCTGTCCCTTGTAAATAGTTTTAAATCGCTCTATCATAGAGTAGCTCAATATTTTACAGTACTAGACAATTAATATTATACACCTGCTGTTACTTTGTAAAGTATCAGCTCTGACAAGAGTAAACGCCGTCTAAGCCACGATGTGTAGTTCTTAGGGTCTAGTATTGTGGTTCCAATGCTCCAAAACGCCTACACAACGACTTCAAACATTGATTTCGTTGTAAATTAAGTAATGCGAGAGTTTTATACGATTTTGATATTAAACCCAAGCGTCTTAGTTCGGTTCCTGTGAAGATTGGCGCAGGCGGTGCATATCAGCGTATATCACACGATATTATTCGGTAAACATGTTTATTTGTCTTTTGATTCACTCTTAAGTGACTAGATCATTCGACAAGCAGTCAAGTTTGACCGAAAAACTGTGTTGGTAAATCGAAAAATTTGAGAAAAAGTTGTCGTTTTTTTATCTCGCAAAAATATAGAATTTTATGAAGGGATTTTATATAAATGAACAGTTCATTAGTCAAATTACTAATTTTAATTTTGTCGATTTACGAACATTATTTTATTGTTTACTAATATTTCAAAATTCGAGTGTTGCTAGTTATTAAAACGACAATATAGTTTATCTGTGTGATGTATGAATATGCTCAGTATACATTCCTCGATTTATTTAGTTTCTTTCTTTGTTGCAAGTTCTGCAGAGCCAGTTTTCTGTTGCCATTTTGTCGATTTCTTTTTATAAATGAACTCATGTTTTTATTACATTCTTTTTTTATTCCTTCGTGGTTTTAAGATTTTTTTTTTTCAATTAGAATGCAATAAATAATTTAAGCACAGTATAAAGATATGTATGTAAGTTTTATTTAAACAGTCTTATAACCGGTTTCGCAGTCGGTTTTCCAAATAATCACAAAATGTATGTGATACATACAAAGAAATAGTTGAAGATAAGAGTTCTATTCAAAATATACCAAATTATAATATAGTAATAAAATTATTTGGTGGTAATAGGAATACTATAAGTTATATATTATAATTTTTAATCAATGGAAATTTATTTCATACTTATTATTGTGTATTTTGGTTTTATGTGTTACAGAAAAAAACATAAAAATGTTTTAGAATAGAACTCTTATAACAGGTACTGATGGGAATATTTTAAATATTCCTAAAAATCCCTAAAGGAAAAATTCAGGAAAATATTTTGCGTATATATTCCGTATGGAAAGTTTTCGAAAAAATACTTTATAATTTTCGAATATTACTTTACCATTTTACTAGGGGTAGTTTAAGGGGGTACGACAGATAAAACCCAATATAATAAGCCTGAGGGTGCAGTGTGCTTAGTGTGAGTATTTTCGTCGCATTCGATCATGTCAACGTAAACAGCCGACCAAATAGAGAAGAACTCTCATGTTGTGAATTCATAAGACGCGTGTTATATATCAAAATTACGTGGCTTATTTGCTTACATTTCGAAGTGAGCAACGCGGCTAATTTGGATATGTAACACGCGTCTGGTAAATTCACAATATGAAGCTTTTTCTCAATTTGGTCGCTTGTAAACGTTAACAAGTTCGAATGTGACCGAAAAACTCGCACTAAACACGCAGCAGTGTACGTCTTTCTGCAGAAATAATGATTATTATCTGTAACATTACATATACAACATTATGATCATTCCAGAAGTGCAATTATGGCCACAAAATACACTCACAATATAAGTCCCTAGCTTACGCTGACTGCTTAGGTATAAAAGCAGTGCCAGTTATTTAACCCGTTCACGGGCATCACAATGTACGCCAAACAGGCAAAATGAGCAAAAAGTTAATACTGAGTTGTTTTGAGAGTTAAAGATTTTTATATTCAAATAATAAGTTTTTCAAACGTAGCTAAATATTTGTCTATGTGCAGCTGATTTGTGGTTATTATGGATTTATTTAAAATCTCTACCTGAAAACATCGACTGGCAACTATTTTGCCTATACCAATGAAAGAGTTTAATAGAAGTAACAAATGGTAAAAGTAAAGCAAGTAATCTACCGACTAACAATACTAAATACTGACTGAAATTATAGTAGCCAAGTACTTCATAAATTAAATTAAACAACTCAAAATTTTGAACGGGTATTATGTACATATAACTCGGGCAAATTATAAAAGTATTTTTTAAATCTTCACTATCTAGCTTTGTATTTATCTTAATTGACTTTCTATTGAAATCAAATCATTTCAACATGTAGTTACACTGCTCATATAATATTCGAAATAAACTCTGGTCGCAGAGAAATAAAGAATAATTACTCTTATTAAGAAAAATAAATTGTTTATTCGGTTAATAACTTTATAAACTTAGGTTATTGTATAGTACAGAGCAATGAAATTGGAACAACTAGAGAAAAAGTTGCAGTCAAAAATACTACTTATTTACGCTATTGTATAGTACAGAGCAATGAAATTGGAACAACTAGAGAAAAAGTTGCAGTCAAAAATACTACTTATTTACGCTAATACGTACCTACTTAATTCTTACAAATACAAAACGTGGCGTACTTTTCATGAATTACATTTTTATTACAAATCTTTAGATCGCTATAACTTTCTAGTTCAGTATGCGCTATTTTTATTGCAAAGTATTGTAATAAGTTTGTGCTGTCATCTATACATTTATTTCTACATAGAATTTATCAGTTTTCATAGAAAATAATTGTTTATGTATGTTTCTAGTTATAAGAAGGATATGACTATAAATTGCGCTAATGAAAAATTTAAAAGTAATCGAAGGGCGTTAAGTATGAACTTTTTATATTAAGTATCTATACTTGTCAGCATCTACATCTTGTTCTAACCAAATGTACAATCAAAACAAATAAAATGTACATCATATGATATTAAACCTAGCCATGTTTCACTAAGTGCTCAATTTCGATGAAATATACAGTGGAACAGAAAAAAGTAGAAAGGGAACTAAATTTATTAATAATAGCAACATAGTCTTTTTCTTTTTTTTACACAAAAGTGCTCAAGGGTTGCCATGTGAGAACTTCTTACGAAGAAAGTGGCGCCCCTATTTTTGTCAACTTTTTTGTGTCGCACTGTACATGCATACATACATGATATCGATCATGTATTGTAAGTAAAAAGAAATGAAATAATGAGCGTCTGATCCCTCTAATAAAATCTGCTTTTAACTCGGGAAAAGGCTTCCTATAAATATCTGATTTCTAAACTGATATCCTGTAAACGCTAGAGGATGAAAACAAAATATAGAAATGCCAAACTCTGGAAATTCGTGCCGCCATCTATGAGCTTAAAAAAGTTATTCAATTTTTTTTAATTTTCTTTTGTACATACCTTGTCCTGACAATAACAAATAAATAAAAAAGGAGGGTGTTTTAGACCACGCGACTGAAGTAAAACTTCTTTAACCTACATATATAGGTTTCTGTTCATATGTATATGTATAATATATACATATATACGAAACGTAACTGGCTATCAGAGAAATAGAGAAAGAAAATGTGTGCTCGCATCTCTCTCTTGCCCCTTGCACAGTATTATACGAAACGTAACTCTCTCTCTTTCGTAAGGCTCTCGTCACGCATTCACCAGCTTACTCCCCAAGTTAGCGTAAAGAAGTTTTAATAAAAAAAAAAAATAGAAGATTTAGGAGGTAACAGCTAATATTTTAGAAATGAAATATCATTGGAAATTTCATATTCTAAAATGATGGCAACACTACCCGATTGATGCTGGCAAGTGTACAACGATAAATTAACAAGTGACGCATTAATTACGAGATGTACCTTCAGAAAACAGGTTGTAGTTGGTCACCTAGTTGTTGAATTTTGATGTTAATACTATAGGATATTTTTTATACCCGCTTCGATTGGAAATAATACATAACCGTAATGTAGTGGTGTCAAAATTAGTGTTAAAACTGTTATCGTAATAATAATGTGCGCTGGGAGCATGTTAACACGCGGCGGCGCATGTTTTATAGGTACCACAAGCATACGGTCCGTATGATGGAAAGCAGTTACCGAACCTATGGACACGTGCATGCCACTATTATTTTAAAAAAATGTTGTATATCATATTATACTATAATATACTGTGCCTAAATATAAATAATAGGTACTCAAAAACTCGACACTCAATTCAAAAATATTTTTATGGGAATTGATTGGTTAATTATATATTCTTTTTATACGTTTGGATGAAATTCAACCATACAAAAACCGTCATGAAATCTATTCACATATATGGGAAAACCACAGGTGTACATTATTTACATCATTTTTCATTAAACACTCGAATAACAATCAAAGGCCGTTCAACAAAATAAGTAACAAAAAAAAATAATGGATAATAATGCAGTTAGTGATTGCCGTTATCTATTTAAAATATCAAGCGTGATCACCAACAGCGACTAATTGGAAACATTCACAAGTAATAAACCAACTAATCAGTCAATATCGAGGGCGTACGCTTTTTTAAGAGGAATATCAAATTATAAGACATTCCATCAATGCAACTGCATTGTATCCCAATGTAATCTTCGTACAAAGTTTCGTTCCCAGAGAATATTGTCTTTTTAGCTTCATATCGTCTAGCAACTCAAAGTTACTTGTGTTTTTGATTAATCAGAGTGCTTAGTGCCAGTTTTTGTTCTCGTTTGATCGTGTCAACGTAAACAAACCGACCAAATAGAGAACTCTCATTTTGTGAATTTATAAGATGCGTGTTACATATCAAAATTATTTGCACACATTTTGAAGTGAGCAACCCGGCTAATTTGGATATGTAACACGCGTCTGGTAAATTCACAATATGAAACTTTCTCAATTTGGTCGGCTTGTGAACGTTAAAACGTTCGAATGTGACCAAACAAACTCGTACTAAGTAGTCAGGTTCGAATTTGACAAACTTCTTTTTCCACACGAGTAAATAATGAGTTTTTGTTTCCATTGCACATCACGTTGTGCTACGTCGTGTATTAACTGCTCCTGGCGAATAGTGTTAGATAGTACGGAACAATTGTATATTAGATTGAAATTACTGAATATTGTAAAAGTAACGAGGTATAAGGGCCGTTTTAAAGTCATGCGTTTTTCGCCCCTCATGCGGCATCTGTCATAGTAAATTTCCCGCATGCGTGTTTTTTGCTATGAAAATCTTGCACGCGGATAAACGCATGGATCTAAACAGACCATAACTAAAGTATGGGAATCGTGTGTATACTGATTAAATATTCTTGTACTTAAGTTGTATTAAATTTTTAGTTCATCAGAACGAGGTTCATATTTTGTTTGACGAATAGCTCCAAATAAAAGATTAATATTTTGTTCTATTAACAAATTTTAAATATACATAAATGGACCTCTAAATATATTTTTACATATTCGAGTTTTCATAGTGATAAATAGTATTTTTTGTTTAAAAATTTTATTTTTCTAGTATTTTAAGTTAAAAATTGATTTGAACCATGAAATATCGGATGCATTTATGTCATTCCCGTTTGGTAGTTTCATAGAGTTGTGTATATGGCAGCTAGAGTATTTAATGCATTTTAATATCAATATACATTGTTATTTTGTATGTTTGTCTGCTGAGTCTGTGATGGCAGTTGAGGAGGAAGGTATTAGAATGGAGGCCGCGTGTGAGACAACGAAGCATTAGACGTTCCGCTTCTAGATAATCCGATGACGTCAAAAATCGGCTGGAAGTGGACACATAGCGGAGGATCGCATATGTCGGAAGACTTCTATTGGTCTTACTTCAAGTCTCGTCTGAAATCAAGGCTACAAGAAAATTTAGCACAGAGCAATGATATTTACTCAGGTTTGACTACAAAATTTGTATATTTTATTAACTTCTAGTACATAAAAACTGAGTAAACTGTTGGTGTACAGCGGCGAGCTTATTTCTATAAAAAAATCCTCTAGCCAACCGCATAGGGATTATATTATAGATATACAAGGGCTATCCATTAAAACAACAATAAAAAAATGAATAAATAACAATGTATATTGAATATTGAACGAAATGAGTCGTTGACTATCAATTATTTGTAAATGTATAGTTTTGTTTGAAACATGTTGCATGCAGCGCGATTGGCGCAATTATCAAAACAATGATCGGGACCAAACTGAGTATCGAAATTATTTTTCTGGACGCAGCCGCACTGGCGGCCAGTCGCGTTGCCTCTCATGTGTGCTTTTGTAATCTTGGTGCACTTTGTTTTAGGTTATTTGTATATTTACGTATTATAGCCGTGGATTATTGATTATGCTGAAAAATTACAGCGTTTCTTTGGTCATTTTGATTTCATTTTATTAATGGAAAACTGATTTGGGACGTTAAAAAACTTCATATCGTTTTTAAAGTTTTTTCTATAATAATAGTGGTTTGTAATTAATATAATAATAAAATTGTGAATGGAAATATTTAATCCATAGCATCACGACTATTCGAGTTTTAGCGTACATGTACATAATATAATTTTAGTTCAATAGTTCTTCCATTTATTTCAATTTAATGGAGATTAAAGCAATAATTATGGTTTAAATTTATTTATAGTTTATAAATGATTTTATTAGTTTGTCATTTAAATATATATTTAAATGTTATGTGTCATCGATGTAGCCGCACAATCGTATTATTGACTTGTAATTTTTGTGTATTAATGTAATTTTAAATATTGTATTTACTTGAGTAGCCGAGTGCAGTACATAAATTGTTCATTTGGACGGTACGGCGGGGAGATCAAGAACGAATATGGTTTGCGTCAAGGACATGAGTATGAAATAAACTTAATTATTACATATCTTTGTTTCATTTTCCTGTTGGTACCTAGAAGTCCGAGCCTCGCTCGGGATTCTATTTGTGGCATCATGCAGGGATTCAGCCCTCATAAAAGGTTGTAGTCACAGCCACTAGAAAACCCGAAATTGTTTTTTTATTTTATTTTGGCTTAGCGTTTATTTTCATCAACCTATCGATCTCAATAGACCGTCAAAGTGAGACGTAACAACAAAAATCAAGTATATTAGGGATATGGCACCACGGTGTGGACGGATGCCCACCGTGCACGGTGTCCGTCCTTTGCATCATGCCAAGTGACACGTAGTGCCATTATTGTGCGGTGTGCTAACCACATATGGTTATTTTCTAACCGGTGATGTTATATTGTTAATGGAATTTGAGTTTAGAAGATAGAACTTTCGATTTGAGATTTGAGCATAGGTAGGAAACCTCGGCTGGGGAAGATATCTGCATTTCGGGTAGAAGTAGGAAGGCCAAAGGACTTTGCCGTCTCGAGGTGATAATGGACCTAAGGCCCTAGCGCCGAAGCTGAAGCCGATCGAATATTTTGAGTCGAAAAACAGGTCTTACGTTTTAGTTATTGGCAAATATCTTCAGCATAGTCGGTAGACCTTCGGAGTTTCTATCAGCTAAGTTTAACACAAATACCATAAAAGTAAGCCGAGATTTGATTTTCGCAATCAAAATATCCGATGGGTATCGGTTTTAGCTTCGGCGGTAGGGGCCGTGATTCGAATGGAGACCTCTGATAATAACAAAATCCGCGGTAAGCAAAGGGGTGATTCCACTGGCATTTTGCGTCGTTTCTGCATAATAGCACTTTCGCACGGAATAGTACACAAGGCAGCCATAACCGAGTGGCTGGGGAAGGAGATTCTCCAGTACCAGAGGTGCCGGGTACCGACTTCCTGAGGTACTTCTCCGTATATTGTCAACGACCCACTAAACCACACCACTGTGGTGTCGTTTACATTTTTTTTTAGGTAACCACACCACCGTAATGTTCGAATACAAAACATATGTATGCATTTATCGATAACAATTATTTACCATTCGTAAGATCACCACATGACATAGATAATCTCTTCATTCTAATCTTAATTACCACTGTTCATTCATTAATATTTTTTGATTGTGACTATTCCTTTCTAAAAAATTGGTTGCCTGTAAAGTCGGTATACGGGCGAAAGTTTTACGTGACAACGACTTTGAGTCTCTCTCGCTCTTAGAAGGGACACGCGTCCACGACACGCTTACAATGAGAGCGAGTGAAAGGCACGCGCCTTTCACTCGCATAACGTGACCCAGTTTCTTGAAGTGTCACCCGGCTAACCAATTTATAAGACGTTGTCACGTCAAAATATTTTTGAGATTGAGAGGCAACATCTGGGTGAAATCAGATTTTCGCTAGGTGGTGTAGTTTTATGGTATAGTTATTTAAATACACTACCACAAAAAACTACTTATAACTTTTTAACGGGAGGTCGACTAATTCTGATACTTGGTGTCTGAATTCGACAAATTGACGACTAATTCTGGGGAAAATCATATCTTCGCTATGTTATGTAGTTTAATAGATCCCGAGTGGGCTGTGCCGAAATAAGCTTATTTCGGCACTGCCACAAAAAAAAACCTTATAGCTCTTTGACGGCGGCGACAATTTTTTTCCTTCGGACGACAAATTTCGTCAAATTAACGACTAATTTTCTGTCTAGTTACAATCAAGATCTGAGACCTGGGCTGTGCCGAAATAAGGCACGCGCATTTATTTGCATCCAAACTCATCCAAATTAATTTGCCTTAAAATATGGATTTTTCAAGACTAAAAACCAGTCCACACGGCACCAACTTAAGCTTGTGCAAAACGGAACGAGAAGTGAAGAAGCATCTTGTAGGCAGCGTCAGCTGACAAGACATCAAGGTTTCCTGTCTGTTGCCGATGCGATTGGGGCTCCTCTTTTCGCTTACCATCAGGCGAGGCAGAGCCAATATGCTGAGCTAATAAAAAAAAGAAGAAGTCAAATTTACAGTTGGCGCGAAAGTTCGCGTATATATTTCAAGTATATATGATTAATTTGTACTTATTTGTAAAAGCAAAATTGACGTCTACACGTGCCGTTCTGCACACGGTTTGCGCAAGCATAAGGTGGTGCCGTGTGAACCGGCTTTTATAACTTCGAAACCGATATGTAGTTTTTAACTGAAATGTAGCCATAACCACAGTATATGTAATAGTCCATAACTCTAGATTATGACGAGTCCGAAGTTCCTAGTCCGAATTATTCTATACAATTGTAAGCAAACTATTTTGGCAGACCATTCCTGTCTGCGCAGCCCTTGGTACTTTTTTTTATACCACTAAGGTGGTAAACAAGCATACGGCTCGCCTGATGGATAGCAGTTACCGTAGCCTGTCCGGGCGTTCATGCTTGCAACACCAGGGGCATCAAATGCTCTTCACGCCCTTTTATTCTATATAGAATATTAATTTGTAATTGAGTACTTAAAATAAAGTACTAGTATTACAAATTAATGAATATAAAGATTAAATAGAAACACGTTATTCATTAAAGCATTAATTTATTTGTGAAAAAATTGAGCGCGTATAAAACTAAGAATAAACAGAATTTCTTAAACTAAAGAACATTATTGTCCACCATTAACTTAATTAAAACAATAAATCGAATTCATAAAATCATAATTACTTAATGTAAACTAATTTATGAAAATAAATTATGTTACCATTGTTCCTTGCGACTCCACGAGAAATATTCAGTCTTTAAATTATAAAATAAGCTGGAATTTTAAAATTAAAATATTGGAATGGAACAAATAGGAAACAAAATGTTAAAAACACATACAAAAATACACGACGGACTTCTCACAATTTATAGCAACCATTGTTCACAGATATTGCGTTTGTGAAATTAATAAAATATTAATAACATTAAAATCTCGATATTAAATACTTATGATAATATTTGAAATAATAAAATAAAACAGCTTCAAGTGTTGATTAATGACTCCCATAAATGATGATATTTAAATCAAATAATTTAAAAATAATCGAATAGTTACATACATCAACTACAGCGTAAATAATTGGAATAATTAAAATAAAATGGCAGTGAAATTGAAATCACTAAATACGCTCTAAATTGTGACTAAATTTTTTTAGAAATAGTTCAACATACAACATGGAGAGTGTTCTATGGAAACTTATACAATAGGTTAGTTGATATCATAGATAGAAATACCAACTCTCTACGATGATATATGAACTGACTCGTCCAGTAAAGTTTACTTTAATGTATAATGAATTTAAAGTTACTAATAAATTCATTTTCTGAGATCTTTTGATGTTGCTATTTTAATCAAAGTTAATATTTTAAACAATCAAAAACCCAATTATATAGAAACCCAGATAAAAGGAAAAAATATAGCTAAATTTATTGACAATCACGAGAAATATCAAAAGATTATTATCTTTTAGCTGCCTTCATAACATTAAAAATCAATCCAAATCAGCGATAAGCATAATTCGCCATTATGGATAGATTTTCAAGAACTGCCCTTTATTTCTTATTGGGAATCTATTCAAAACTAGCTGCCCGATCAGACTCGTTCTGTCAAAATACTAAGTTGTTTTTATACTATTATAGTCTACGATTTTTTTTCCCCTTTATTAAAACTGTCCGCGTAAGCGCCCTAAGGAAAATACGTAAAAAATAATAATTGCCGAATTGGTCGAGCCGATCTGGAGTTTTGCGCTTAGCAACATTCTATTTTATTTATTTATTCTGTCATATTTTTGCCTTTAGTTAACACAGATGATTATGAGGTGCTAGCCGGGTCTTTGTACGTAAAACTGAATAAATCAAGATGTAACCTCTTGCTCTCCATGTTGCATTGTCCAGTGCAAAGCTACCTACAATCGAACGCAAACTCGTCGAGTTTCGTTTGTATATCTTGTTAATGACTATCTAATCTCTATCCTAACAACAACCTTTGCGCACAAACCCATATTATTGTCCGTCTATCACTTGAGACACTCCAAATAATTTGAATCTAATCTTGAAGGAGATGCAATTGAAAGGCTTAATTATTTTGATAAAATTTGAGTATTTAAATTCTGTTAATTTCAGATCCAATTTGGATTTTAAAACATCCAGATATTAGTTTACGACGGGTCTGTAAAATTAAAAATTTTAGAGATATGTCTGTAAAGATTACTTTATTAACTTTGTAAATCTAATTTCCGAAATAGCTTGTTATAATGTCAGACGTAATTTAACATATCGTATTATACAATATGATATGTTAAATTACGTCTGACATTATATTCATATTCATATTCATTTATTCACTGGAATTATAACAATGTAGTATTGGGTTGGGCATTTTGAATCTACTCATAATGAGACAGTTATAAGTTATAACTGCCCAAAAATTCTCCCTGCCCTGTTATGTTTATCGGGAATCTATTCAGAACCTATTGAGAATCTATTCAAAGTGCATCTCTTGGTTATTTTTTTCAAGTAGACGAAATCATTTGGGCCATCTCAAATTCAGTCACATTCCGTAATAACAAAGTGCAGACAATACTGTGCGAGTACTAGTTGCTAAGTGGTTATTTTATTCTTTATCACTAACTTTAGATCGGATACCCTGTTATTCGAGGATAAGTTCTGACAGTTCCTAATTATGAATTTTCTTTTTCAATCACTCAGTTTCGTTTGTTATTCTCATGCTGTTGCAAAGTAAGACCTAGTAGACTTCTTATTTCTGCAGATTGTAAACAAAAACAACCTTTTTCACAGACTATTAAGCTATTTTAATAAAAGATATTTTTCTCATAAATAAATTTACAATTTATCGTTTATTTATTTCGGCTATTTTATTTTGCGAAAATGACTTTTTTTCTACAAATCATAAAGATATTGTAATTTTATATTTTATTTTTGGTATTTGATCAGGAATAGTTGGTACTTCTAAAAACTCAAATTACATAATGCAGCCAAACAGAGTGTCTACTATGCCAAAACTATTCTTACGAAGATAGTGGCGTCCCCATTATTGTCTAATAATGGGGACGCCACTATCTCGAACCCTCGAGCATTTTGTATGGAAAAAAGGCAATGTTGCTATAAATACATTTAATTTCTACTTCTTTTAGTAGCACTGTATATATATATTTTGATACCGAGCAATGATTTGCACTGAAAAAAAATCAGAAACCAAGACTCGATTTATAGAATTGTGCCAGTACTTATCCTAAATAACTCGGTTTATAACTTAAAACTGACATCGTAAGGCACTTCGATAGAAAAAGAAAGAAAGATTCGATGTAAAAATAATAGATAAAATATCACTAAAATCACGAATGAAATATTACATCACATAATAATCATTACAATTATATTCATTATAGAACTATTCCTCATTAAATTAAAATGTAATAATACTTTTATTCATTAGCTTTAATGTTAAGCGCTATCCGTATAGTTTACAGAATATCAAGGTTTTATGTTTTACCCGACTGTGCGAAAATCGAGTAAATGTTTTACTAAACTAAAAACTAGTAATATCAAGGATATATTTGAGATTGTGTCTATTTCGAGAGATTATCAGTTCGGTTCCAATTGAGAGTATTACAAAAATAACACAGAATACAGGCTCATTAAGATAACATAAGCACATAATAACTGCAACAAGAATAATAAAACTTTAAATCTACAAGTTGCTTAGTACGAATTTTTAACTGATTTGATCTCCACACTCTCGATTTTAGAGTGTTTAGCGCGAGTATTTTGGTTCGCGCTCGATCAAGTCACTGTAAATAAACCAACCAAAAAGAGAAGAACTCTCATGTTGTGAATTCATAAGACGCGTGTTACATATCAAAATTATGTGGCTTACTTGGTCACATTTGCAGTGAGCAACCCGGATAATTTGGATATGTAACACGCGTCTGGTAAATTCACAATATGAAACTTTTTCTCAATTTGGTCGGCTTGTAAACGTTAACACGTTCGAATGTGTGCAAAAAACTCGCTCTAAGCACTAAACTTCATTTTGCATTGAATTGACACAGCGCCATCTACGGACACAACGCTAAAGTAGAGTCAATTAGATACAAAATGAAGTAAAAATCTCACACTCAGTATTGTGGTCATCTACAGGGTCGGACTGGGCCGGAAGGGCCCGGGTGGCTGACAAGCAGGGGGCCCGAGACTAGATGATGGTAGATGGTATATTATCCTACGGTTGCCGCAAGCCCCGCAAGCCAGGCCCGTGGGGGGGCCCCGCTGGCAAATGCCACCTCGGCTATATGGCCAGTCCGACGCTGGTCATCCATCCCTCGCGTTGCCCACTTGTATAACATACAGATGATTTACATAACTATATCTCTGTTACATATTTACTTTGTTAGAGATATGACTATAATGAAGATGGAGGTGAGAGAAGTGTTCACGTCTTCAAAGTGATTTTTCAAGTTATGTTATTCTTGTGTCATATGGGATGTCATATTACTGTATTTTGAATGTATAATATCACAATAAAAAAAGATTCACAATTAATATCACCTAAGAAAAGTCCATACACCGACTAGAGCTTAATACTAGGATCAAATTTATGTGATGATTGTATGTGATCAGATGACCAATTCTCGTAATTAGTTTACGATCGTAGAACAAAAGTTGACCGAATTGAATTGTTACTGACAGAAAGTTATGTACTTGATTTTATAAATTAACTAGCTGACATGTCAGACGTTGTCCTGTCTAAACCTTACCCAGTATACCCAGAATATCCCACCAAAGATTCATTGCCATCGGATGAGCGGTTAACGAATGCATAAAGGACATACAGACAAACATTCATTTTTATATGTATAGATTATTGTCAATTCTAATTAATATAAAATAACATTCTTAGTTTGTGTAATTGTCGGTCATACATAATTCGATATAATCCCACTTAAATTAGACTTTGAAGTTTCATATTGTGATACGGGAATACCAAATTTGATATTTCTGAGATTGAGGCTGGATCGGAACTAAATTTTGACTAGATTTTAATTACGAGAATTGTGGCTCAGCTCTCGATTGTCCGGTGTACAAACTTGTATGTTGAGGACTGTAGGTTATCACAAAGTTGAACACCTAAAACCTACTAAGTTGCCTATTAAGTTGCCTAAACATATTTTAAGGGCATCAACGATTAAATCTTAGCATAGATTGTAACAATCCTCCGCCAGAGTGGAGGAGCATTTTTCGATTGAGATGAGGTCGTATATCAGTAGTGGGTTATTAAGAAGTGATATGTGAATAAGGCTTAACTTTTTGCTTTTTTAAACAAATTTAAGAAAGAAATTTGTTTTTGTTTTATACCAGACAGTCATTATTATTATGAATTAAAACAAAAAAGTGAAAAATTTTACCAATCAAACTTTAAAGATGCATTTTATCGAAATTAAGGCAATTTACCAAAATTTTTACTAAAGTAATTTTCTGAAAGTAGGTTTTCATTTGGAACGGCTACCCCTTAAAATAGCATAGGTCTTTCGTACATCAGGTATGAATAATTCGCAAAATGTAAAAACAAACATTCTTGAGTATATGCACTTGGTTTATGCATATTTGATTCTGTATGATATCCAATTTAAATTTGTGATGCGTATTTGGAAACTTATACATTTATTACATTGTAAAAACAAAATAGACTTAAATCTATAGAAATGATATCGTTCTTGATACTGATTCTGTCTAAGCCAGTGGTTCCCAACTTGTTTTTATTCGCGGACCACTACGAGGTTCTAGTTGTGTAGCAGTCATATAAATCCATTATTTTATAACTCAAGATTTGAGTATTTTGTATAATAGTACTCAATCTCTTTCAATATAAGTTTGTAACGCGGACCATAATTTACTTCTCACGGACCACCGGTTGGGAACCTCTGGTCTAAACCTTGCAAATTCATACAGAATTTATATAAAAATAACTCTCAATTGGGCTAAGCGTATACTAAAACCATAAAACACAGGGTATGGTATTTATGAGCCCAGATTCGAAATCGAAATTAAACACTACACTGTTGGAAATCGTAATAATAAATGATGTCTAAATGTTGGCTAAATTAGTTTAATGTATTTGAAAAAAAATATTATCAAATGCTTGGCTAAATATGTTTGAATATTATGATGATTAAATGTTAATTAAATTTGTTTAAATACTTTAGTTACAATTAGTAATAATTGCACTTAACAAAACAAAACATCATTTATTTTTGATTTGACTATAACATTGTTTATCCGGGTAATTGATTATCTGGAATACTCCTGATTATTGATCCGGATAACCGGGATTCTACTGTAATACTGGCGGACAAATTTATTGAAAGTAAGAACTACTTTTATACTGGATTGACTTTGATTTCGAGAGTAGGATTACTTTTGTAGATTTTTTTTGCGATTTCGTTATCAGTCCCAGCGAAATACTCGTATTGCTAACGATCTTACCTATTCAGCATATCCTCTTTTTGTTCCACCTGTATAAAGAGCATGTTCGCCTTTACGTTGAAACCAACTTAGTACAGATAAAATATTATTTTGTACGACCCTAATAACATACCTACTATGGACGGCGAACCACCAGGATTTGAAGTTGAATACGTATTCGTTAACGTGCAAAGTCTACACCAGTATCAATTATATAAGAGCTCTTTTAATACACATAGTAGTTCGCCTTTGGAACACTTATCATAGTGTTATAACTAAGAATAAAAACTTAACCAAATCGATGTCACGTGACACATTTTATGAACTTTCCTTAACATTAATTTGCATTCATACGAACACGTATTGTCATACATAATAGATAAGGGCATTACACATGCACGATCTAAAAGTCGATGTAAAAGACAATGAGTCAAAAGTAAATCAATCGCGAAGGTGTGAAATAATTTCGGATTGTAAAATGCGTCGAACGACACTTGATAGTCTGGATCATGTGTGAGTTTGTTAATCGACCAACCGATGCTTAATTTAACAAAAAATACCTAAATAAATAAGATTCGCTCACTGATTCATCAATCTGACTAATTCGTCTCAAAAATTTATAGTTCTTCTTTGCGATAAAAGCCCGCACGAAATCAAGGATGAATGCTAGTCGATATAACCCATGTTTGATTTAATACTATAAAATAAATTTGGGAAAATATGGTACAAAAGATGTCAGAATTACATAGATATCCCAACTTATTCTACCCTCGTAGGGGTGTATCGACCATTAAGATTGTCGACCGATGGCTGGTCAGTACATGTAATAACACAAAATAATCGATATCGACCGGTTTCCATAGCCTCTCTGCCGTCAAGGACCGTACATAAGTACTTAGCGCATCTGTCATTTTTTATGCGTTACCCCCAAAATGGCCTCTCGCGATATTGCCGCGTCGCATTAAAAAAAAGATAACAAAAAAAACATGTATAAAAGATATTTATAAAACTATATTGTTGAAATTTGTATGGTATATGCTAACAGAATAAATATAGTTTTGCACAATTTTACCTTGTAATATATGTTAATTCTAAGGTGAAAGTAGTACGAGCTATGTTTTCACCCGTCCACTCAAACTTTATGTCATAAAGCAAATTCTGTTGAGTTTGTTTTAAATAACAGTTAAATTTGACAATCTCCTGATATTTACAAACTAAATCAACATGAAACAATTGAAGGAATGTAAACAAAAAACTAACAATAACACTACACAATGGGTGGCTGTGACCTTCACGAACACATGTGCTCCATTTAATAAACAAACCGGCGTTAAGTGGATGCCAGTTGAATAGCACTTGAGGATACTTTCTGTCCCTGTCATTTTTTTCTAAACGTTGTTAAAGTTTGAACTGTACACGTATAGTTTTAAAGATTCATTTCACACTTTTAAAATACGTCCGGACAGATCGACCTCCAGGAGGCGGTGGACGGATGCGCGGTTTTTGAAATCGACCTCCAGGAGGCTGGTCGACAGTTGAGAGGATAGCTGGATCATGTTATGCAGAATAGGTCCAGTCGACAAATTATGCCAAATTGAGAGATATACATAGCGAGAAACTTCAAATCGAGTTTTATATACTCGCTACAGATTCTAACAGTTGCATGACATACTTCCCAAAACATATAATGCGTGATATTTTTATTCCTATTAAACTTTAAATAGCTTTAACTTAAAAGTAACAAAATGTCGGTTGGATCTATTCTGCATAACAGCGTCCAGTTGATTATAGACCGTTACAATAAAATTAATGTTTAAAAGCCGATAATACTATCGACCGATTTCGATCGTACAAGTGTAATAACACCCTAATATTTATGTAGCAAATTTATTTTTAATTGTTTCTTATCTCTGGTGGCTCTATTATGTGTAAAAGTGCTTACATTAAAATTATTTAGTTGTTCAGTGCATACATAACGCTGTCGTTGAAGGTAGCTGCTACGGTATAGTTCCGAGATGCCAAGAATTGTGTGGTCTTGTTGCGAGCGGATAAGTCCGTTGAACGGACTTCGATTACCTGTCGATGATAAACATTTTTTTATGTATGGCATGTACTGGTAATACATTGAGGGTTGTTGTGTTCTTGCGAGTGGGTGAGGTCACCAGAAAGAAAGAAAGGAAGGAGTATAGGCTGCCAACGGATCGGTGACCCCTTGGTGATGCCGATCTCCATGGGCGGTGGTGATTGCTTTCCATCAGGAGGCCCACATGCTCATTTGCCCCCTTTCATATTAAAAATAATAATTTCGCGGGTCGTTACCTCTTCAGCACCACAGCAGTACCTCTTCAAGAGCTTAGCCCATCCTACATATGTGGCTTTCTTTGTTATCGAAATAGTATTAGAACAGAATATAAAACACATAAGAGATATAAACGCTAGTGCTTCAATACTGTCTAGTGGCCTCTAAGCCGACTAGTTTCGATCTCAAAAGGAGACCTTCATCAGGGCGAATGTCCAGACACGTCTACCCTTTGTACCCTACTACTACGCGAGAGACAAAGGGTGGAGATGAAGGTCTCCTTTTGAGATCGAAACTATTCGGCTTTCCCGACAAAAAGACGTGAGTGACCCGTTTAATTTATTTAATTATTTTAGTATAATGTCTCACGTGAGTTTTAATAATATTATAAAAATTATTAACTACACTACCACAGTACAAATAATAGTAGTACGTACAGTATGGCCGTTCCCAGCCGCTCTCTGCTTTCTGAGACCAATTTAGGAAACTTTGTATGGCATCGCACGCTCACTCCCTTATTCACACTCGCTTAGAAGTAGTAGCCGGTAGACACAGCACATAAAGTGAAGTTACCTGCAGCCTCAGAGTGTGGTCGGCGGGGATGTTCTGCAGGGCCGGCAGCACGGCGTCCCCCGCCAGCAGCACGTAGTCGGCGCGCGTGGCCTCGGCCGCCAGCAGCATCGTCACCAGCGGCAGGCACAGCACGCGCGAGCTGAACGCCGTCTCGTGGCTGTCCGCTTCGTGGTACGTCACCTGGGTGAGGAACGTTTATCTTTATATTTGCCCGGTGTCATATAGTTCCCAGAGGCAGGCGTGCAGCGCGCGTGCCCCCCGCAGCGCGAGGCGGTCGTGTGTGTGACGTACCTCCCGGGGGTGCGGCGTGGGGCTGAGGCAGGCGTGCAGCGCGCGTGCCCCCCGCAGCGCGAGGTGGTCGTGTGTGTGACGTACCTCCCGGGGGTGCGGCGTGGGGCTGAGGCAGGCGTGCAGCGCGCGTGCTCCCCGCAGCGCGAGGTGGTCGTGTGTGTGACGTACCTCCCGGGGGTGCGGCGTGGGGCTGAGGCAGGCGTGCAGCGCGCGTGCCCCCCGCAGCGCGAGGTGGTCGTGTGTGTGACGTACCTCCCGGGGGTGCGGCGTGGGGCTGAGGCAGGCGTGCAGCGCGCGTGCCCCCCGCAGCGCGAGGTGGTCGTGTGTGTGACGTACCTCCCGGGGGTGCGGCGTGGGGCTGAGGCAGGCGTGCAGCGCGCGTGCCCCCCGCAGCGCGAGGTGGTCGTGTGTGTGACGTACCTCCCGGGGGTGCGGCGTGGGGCTGAGGCAGGCGTGCAGCGCGCGTGCCCCCCGCAGCGCGAGGTGGTCGTGTGTGTGACGTACCTCCCGGGGGTGCGGCGTGGGGCTGAGGCAGGCGTGCAGCGCGCGTGCCCCCCGCAGCGCGAGGTGGTCGTGTGTGTGACGTACCTCCCGGGGGTGCGGCGTGGGGCTGAGGCAGGCGTGCAGCGCGCGTGCCCCCCGCAGCGCGAGGTGGTCGTGTGTGTGACGTACCTCCCGGGGGTGCGGCGTGGGGCTGAGGCAGGCGTGCAGCGCGCGTGCCCCCCGCAGCGCGAGGTAGTCGCGCGCGGCGGCCCGCACGGCCAGCCCGCTCCAGCCGCGCGCCGCCTCCAGGTACAGCGTGCCGTTGTCGCGCGCGCCGCGCGGCTGGACCTCCACGAACGTGCCGTTGTACTGGGACGAACAAAGGTACACATGACTCCGAAGCTGATTACCTTCGACCGTTTTGATTCGAAATATATGTCATATAATTTAGTTATTGACAGACATCTTTCGCTCAGTTGGCAGAGCTCTAGAGTGGCTACCGGTTAAGCTAAACACCGGTAGCTTAAATCTAAGCTGAAATTAAATTTTCACAATCAAAAAAACCGACGGTAATCGGCTTCATCTTCGTAGGGTCCCGGGTGCTAATATTTAGTTGTTAAAATCCTTTGGCTAAGTTCAGACGACGACTGTACATTACGAATCTTGCACGTATATTATTTTCCCGTGTATTTGACATTAAATCACATTGCATAGTTGTAACGTACGATTCCAATCGTACGTTAAAAGGCTAGGATTATATACGTATGGAATGGTCCGCGTCCGAATGATTGCCGAAACGACCGAGTCGTTACGATATCTTAATGGTGGAACATCACGGGAATTGAACCCCAAAAAAAATTCTAACCCATAGGAGTCTGGGTCTTCCAATAGGGACTTCCGAACTTTAACAGCTGATAGCGACCGTCTTATTGAAACTGCATCTGCCAAATTAGTTGTACATAGTTATTTATTCAGTCTGTTATGCCAAATCACCATCGACTGATACAGCATTCAACAACACGTGCAAATAATAAAATTATTTTATCAAAATGGGTGTTTTGTTCGGGCAACGTACCGCGCGCTTCGTCTATTTTACGGTCGCCATAATCGACCGAGACTATTTTTACTTTGTGGATAAATTTGAGTCCACTGATTCAGTAAATAATCCACACGAGATCCAAGAGCGTATAATGCATCCCGAAAAAGTCACTGTTTGGTGTGGATTTTGGGCTTGCGGCTATATTTTTTGGCCTGGCCGTTGGCCTGGCCATCCCTATTAACTGCGAACGCTATTAACCGATGATCACCAACTTCTTTTGGCCTGAATTGGATGATCTGTACTCCAACAACATGTGGTATCAATAAAACAGCGCTACGTGCCACACAGCTCACGCCACATTCGATATTCTGCACGAATGATCAGAGGACTTGGTCATCTCACGTGGAGGTGATGTGAACTGACCACTGAGATCGTGCGATTTCAACCCGTTTGACTGTTTCTTAAGTCACAAATCTATAATAAAGCGCGAATAAGCTACAAAACTCAGCGGCCCTCAAAGCCAACATAACCCATGCAATCGATCAAATTCAGACTAATTTATGCTCCAGAGTCATTGAAAATTGGATATGTCGGATGCGCTCCACCCAGAGAAGCCTTGGATGACATTTGAATGATGTTATATTCCATACATAATGGCATCGACAGGGCTATCAAACGAATAAAAAATTTCGTTAATATCTCACATACACTTCGTTTTATTTAAGTTTAAAGATAGGAAGCCCTTAATGAAAGACCCGTTATAATTTCTGCATTATGAAATTTGTAACCGGAACAATTCAGAATATTTTATGAGTTGCATTGATTAAATTTAAGAGAGGTAGGGAGCGTAATTGTAAGCTACCCGACTGGGGAATGTACCTGCACCTCACAGAATACCGCAGCCAAGCCAAATAACGTTTCCTTTGAGGGCTGTTGTGTTCTTGCGAGTGAATGAGGTCACCAGAAAGGAAGGAGATGCTGCGATGGCAGCGGGGGTGGCGGCGCGCGAGCGATATTGTATGTTGCGAGCGTTAATATGGCTACGGTAACCGCTTCACATCAAGCGGGCCGTATGTTTGTCTGCCACCCGACGTAGTATAAATAAAAATATCATTTATGAAGATGAACTCCTAAACTACTCTTTAAGTGAAGGCAAACAACGAACTATGTGGTATTTTCATCTCTCCTGCACTAAATTATTTAGTGTTGCAAAACTTCCAGCAAAATTACTTTTTGCTGAATGTGTTGCCCAACAGTTTTATGACCATATGGACCATGTTA
This sequence comes from Hypsopygia costalis, assembly GCA_937001555.2. Classification (NCBI taxonomy): domain Eukaryota; kingdom Metazoa; phylum Arthropoda; class Insecta; order Lepidoptera; family Pyralidae; genus Hypsopygia; species Hypsopygia costalis. Next base: position 19,077,743 of record OW443350.2, on the reverse strand, counting down.
TGCAGAATAGATTCAACAGACATTTTGTTATTTTTATGTCGAAGCTTTTAAAGTTTAATAGGAATAAAAACATCACGCAATATAAGTCGGTTGGATCTATTCTGCATAATAGGGTCCTCGTCTCCAATGTAATATTTTTATGTTAATTGTGTATGTGATACTGGTAAAAAAAAAATATTTATTGTTATATACTACTATTATAAACGTGAATGTTCGTTTGTTTGTTACGCTTTCACGCAAAAATTACTCAAACGATCATCATGAAACTTTGTAAACATATTCTTGGAGGTATCAGAAGTAACATAGGATACTTTTTATTAAAAAAAAAATATTTTTTACGAAAAAAATTTCACACGAGTGAAGCCGCGGGCAAAAGCTAGTCATTAACTCAAGTATATAATCCTTTCAGCAGATAATCCTGAAGAGTAATACAAGGTGAACATAATTCGGTACAATGTAGCGATACTCACGAGCTGTCCATAGAGGTCGTCGAGCACGGCGATGGCGGGCGTGGGCCTGGGCGGCGGCGGCGGCTGGCGGGCCTGGCGCGGCGCCAGGTGCAGCTGGCGCACGAACGCCACCAGCGCGGGCGACGCCTGCGGGATGCGCGCCAGCTCGTAGTCGCGGGACATGTTCACGCGGAACTGCTGCGCACCTAGCGCTGCACCCACACACCCGCGGGGAAACTATTACCACTTTCGAACTACTCGATTTATTATACTCGAGTTATTTATCATTTACATAAATGATTTGCCTTGCGTAACTGAACACCAATGTAATTTGTTTGCAGACGATATATCTATTGTAATTCCGGAAATTCCAAATACTAATTATAATGACGATATTAATTCAACTGTAACCAGAGTGACAAATTGGCTAAAATTAAATAACCTCCAAGTTAATATTAACAAAACAAAATATCTTCGGTTCTTCAATAATAAACTGCGCCGTCGCGCCTTAACTGTACGTGCTTGCAATGAAACTTTAATGGAGTCAAATGAAGTAAATTTTTTAGGAATAACAATAGACAATCAATGCACATGGAGACAACACATTAAAATAGTATGTGCTAAATTAAACCGTTTTGCATATGCTCTATGGCGACTGACTAAACAAATAAACCAAAAAACAGCTTTAATGGCCTATCATGGTTATGTCGCGTCAAACCTAAAGTATGGGCTCCTCCTCTGGGGTAACTCAACGGATTTAAATAGGGTTTTTATATCCCAGAAACAATGCATACGCGCAATCTGTGATGTACCACCGTTGACTACTTGTGTACCACTATTTCGAAAATTAAGTTTGCTAACTGTCCCCTCAATGTACATTTTTGAGTGTTGCATTTTTATTAAGACTCAACCCGAGCTATTTATCAGTAAAGAAACGATTAACCGATTCAAACCAACCCGATATCCTGGAAGGCTTTTACTACCCAAGATACATACTGATTATTTTGATAGAAATTGCTATTGCAATTGTATTAGAATTTACAACAAATTACCACAGAAAGTTATGGAACTACAACTAAAACCATTTAAAACAGTTTTGTTTGGTTGGCTAGTTGAAAAATGTTTTTACTCCACTAAGGATTACTTAAATTGTAAAATGGACATAATATAAATTAATGACATCTTAAGTAATATTATATATAAATCACCTACACGTAATAATAAATCCAGACATATTATAGTTTAAACTGTATTGACATTGTTTAATTTTCATTGCAAATGCCACCCAACCATAAAATTTCTTTGCATGGCTGGTTGTATAATGTTTTTAAAAGACTAAAACTACTATAATTGTGTAATTGACTATTAATATTATATAATGACATTCTATTTTTAATTATTATGTGACATATTTTACTATTGTATAATTTTGCTTGCCACCAGTTGGCTGAATGATATGGCTCACAGTGTAATACTAACATCTATGTTACCTCATTCAATGCAAATAAACTCATTCATTCATTCATTCGAGCGACCGAGTCTTCACAAATTGTAATAGGCTAGACGACATTTTTTTCTCTCGGTTTGTTATGTAAGGACGTCACAATAATATAACTATAGGTGAAAGAATTACTTCGATAGCATAAAAACTTCTCGAGATATGATAACTTGAAAATCACAATTTTGAACTTTCCCGAAAACGATCCATACAAAAGGCTACATAATTATGACGTCATACTTATGTATTTTGTATACGTTAAAACAGAAATTTGTACGACAGCTATGTGAAATACTGCGTTTATGAAGCTAGTGCCATAACAAAAGTTATAGTATTTTTGATTGTTTATCCAAAATTAATATTTCTTTTTAAATTTCATTCTTTTAAAATGGACTTTCCTACTATACTTTGATCGATCATAGAACAAGTCGGACATAAGTTATCAAAATTTCAAGATCACAGATCGTTCTAGTTTTGTATATTTTATGACACTGTTATATACTTTTTATAATTTTTGATCATTGTCGTCTAGCCTATTGAGGTGTACAAAAAAGGTTGACGATGACACTTTGTATGGTGAAATATATTTAAAACCAGAGCCACCGATGTTCGATTCGATTCAATTCTTCTTTATGGCGATCGTGATGTTCTCGCCGATGACGATGCTTTTTATCTTGAGCATAGATAACTGAGTACGTCACTATGCTCAGTAGGTGATTCTGCGGCGAACTGGCCTCGTGAGTGTATATGATGCTACTGATGTTACAAATTTGGAATTTGGTCATGAATTTGTACAGCAGAAATGGAAGAATGTGGAGACAGGCACGTTTCCCCATTTCCCTTACTCACATTCAGGATAAGGATAATAAAGCAGTGGTAGGAAAAGTGCAAGAGAACAGTAAAAGGGCAACAAGAGATCTGTAACTTGAACTATATGGTGGCAGTAGAGAAAGAGATAAATGAGAAATTTGGCGATGTTACTAATAACCAAATCCACTTAAGTTATAAATGTAAAATTTCAACCAATGACCAATCGACAATGTATCAATCGGATATTCGGCTACCTTGCTCCAGACTGGACGGATTTCTGTTTCATTTCAAATACATATATGGTAATAGGAGAAATGACAGATATTTAAACAAATTACTAATACCAAATACTGAAATGGAACTAGTCTCCTCCAGCCCTCATCATATGGTAATAAAAATATACAATCATATCCCAAATGATATAAAAAATATAAAAACACCGTTCCTATTTAATAAATATTTAAAAGCTTTCCTCTTACATAAGTGTTACTACAATATGTCAGAATTCTTTGATGACAGACCTAGTGAGCAGAATGCTTTGACTTCTCTACAAAGTCTATAAAGTACTTGGGGCGGGGGGTGCAATGGATATTAAGACTATATCTATTGCATTTTTCACTTTATGTATGGGACTATGTCTATTGCACTTTGTACTTTTTCTCTCTAAGTAAAACGGTATCTAGATGCCTCTCATGTTTGCTGTGCCCATACTGGGCGTCACTTGTACCATAATATTGTATGTAACATCTTTAATAACTTGTGACTTGCAATAAAAATCTGAAATCTAAAATCTAATTCAAATTGAGCTCTCTGAAGTTTCCATGCAAGAGTTACAATTCATGTCCTTGTTGCAGCCATTAAAATTATGTTTATTCTAGTACATAACTATTTTACAATGAACTTCAACAAAATAGATTTCAGCTAATATTATTTTAATTTTAGTATTTGTGAATTTCTCCATTTCCATCCATGATCCAATTTGGATGGAATGTTTATCATGGAAGGTTTTGTATAGAACATTATCCTAGAGTCTAGGAATTTTGTCTAGAAATAGTATAGTCTAGAAATTTCACTGACATCTCTGCTTTAGTTATGGTTTCTTGTAATCTAGGTACTAGACTAAAGAAACCAAAGTTACAAACAAAGTTGTTGACATGTAACCTAATAAATAATAATAATTGGAATGCTTGTAATAACATATATAACATAGGAATTTGAAATGATAATATATATGACACTCTGTTTTGTATTTATTAAAATTTACTTGTGAAAGAAGCTATAAATTTTGCTCGCCGGAAACGGTTAATTGTGAGAATCTGCTACATCGGTATAACTCTAGGATCAACTATCTAATCTGATACTGAATAAAGAATTTTGTATTTTTTTTTTTTTGTAACTATGTAACCACATTTATGCAAATAAAATTTTTATAATAAAATTCAATTCAAACTAAAGCAGAGTTGTCAGTGAAATTTACAGTTACAATATGTTGCAATTTTTTTCTTAAATACATTAAAAAAAATACACACGTTGAATTGAGAACCTCCTCCGTTTTTTTTTGTCGGTTAAAAATATAATAAAACTCAAGCCACTCACCGACTGTGTCCATATAAATTAACAGCATAGTCATGACAGTAACGAAAGTCAACACGAACAGGACAGCAGGCAGTAGTCTCCGATACAAATCATTGGGTGATGTCTTCGTGAATGTTGGGACAGAGGTGCGTGGAGCTGGCGGCAGCACAGGGACAGGCAGGGGAATTGTTGTGGTTTTGTCCGGAACCATCTTGGGTGCAATAGTCTTTGGTTTTTCTGTTGTTTCTGGCTCAGGTTGTGCTTCTTCAGGCAGTGGATTTTCTTGAATTTTCTGTAAACATGGAGTGGTTTGTCAGTATCAATCCATAATCATCCCACTATTGGGATAAGAGTCTCCCGTCATTCGAAGGGGGTAGAGCATGCTCCATGATGATGCTCAGCTGGTAGTTGGTGAAGGCCTGTGAATTTCAGCTGCCAAAGGCCATAGGGGTGTAGTGGTTCATCAACATTTTTGAACAAAAGCCAACTTCACCTGCATGCGGTGCACCCTACTGACTGACAAACGAAGCTCTGGCGAAAAGAGAGGTAAGGAACGTAATTGTAAGCTACCCGACTGAGGAATGTACCTCCACCTCACAGAATATCACAGCCAAAAAACAATTCCCTTGAGGGTTGTTGTGTTCCTGCGAGTGAGTGAGGTCACCAGACAGGAAGGAGATGCTACATTGGCAGCGGGGGTGGAGGCGCGCGAGCAATATTTTATGTTGCAAGCGTTAATATGGCTATGGTAACCGCTTGACATCAGGTGGGCTGTATGCTTGTCTGCCACCCGTCGTAGTATAAAAAGAAAACTGATTTGGCTTAATGACTGGCATCTAATGACAACAGCAGGAACCAATGGTTTAATGTGCCCTCAGAAGCACGAAAGACTATGAAGGGGTAGTAAGTATTCTGAAGTAATTTCCAAAATTCAGTTTATCATTATCATTAGTGAGGCAAAAAGACAATAGCATACAAATAGAATATGAACTAGATTTACATAGGATCTTTTTTATTTAGACGAGCTTGGTGGTTGAATGGCGAGCAACTACTTTGACTCCAAGGTTTGTGTTTGATTCCCGCACAAAACATTTGTGTGCATGATAATGTTTGTTTGTCTTGGTCTGGGTGTTTTCTATGTATTATAATATGTATTAACAAAAAAAATGTATTTAAGTACATTTATCAGTTGTTTAGTGCCCATAACACAAGCTTTGCGCTTAATTTGGTACTAAATGGCGCTGTGTAAATTGTCCAGAAATATTTATTTTTATTAATTACTGAGATAAAATTTTAAAAAAGACAATGTTGTGGCATACAAATAGAATATTATGAACTGGATTAACACTAGGATACTTTTTATTCCAGCACAGATTCCAGTACCCACGAGAAACGTGAATGCAAAAGCCAGTCTTATTGTTATTATATTATTATAAAGTTATGGTTATAAAAATAATGTTAGTTATGGTTAAAAAAATAGAAAGTTACAAGCATATACACAGAACCTGCCCACCTAACCCAATCAGATAAATGGACAAAATTGCACAATGCACTTAAAATTTTGAACAAACGTATTATATTTTATACCGGAAAAACACTAAAATTTTATATTTACAAACCAAAACTAATAAATTTTTTTTTAAACACAAACCAAATCACGAAATAAGAATCTTCACGACATACACGACAGGTGTGTTGGTACTGTTGGTAGGTACCATACTTTTTACATGAAACTTTTTTAAGACGACATGTACGTCCATGCATAACATACGGGTTATTGTATGGCCTCTCAGTATAAATAAAAAACCTCAGTTTTAAAACAAAACATGATTCGGCTTACCTTTTCAGCCATTACTCCTAATTTATTTGAATTGTGTAAATACAAACACGATCACAACGTAACACTTTCTGTGCGCTTAAAATTTAGTAAAATCACAGGTAATACATTATTGTACGAAATTACTCACTGTATGTATGCTTATAATTAAAATGATTCTGAGAATAAATAAAATAAAATTGTAAGAAAAGAATGACGGTGAGTGAGTCAGAGTCAGTGTCCGATAGGGTAGTTGTTCGAAAGATATCGATGGCTCGTATATCGATAGTTTTTGTATAATGTGTCGATATTTTAAAAAATACTATGGTGGCGTCTGGCGTCGTTGCGTGTGTCAGTCTAATCGAACACGCAAGTTAAGAAATGACCGTAGCCTGTCCATGAATGGGTTTAATCACCTCGGGCTCCTCCGTGCTTCGGAGGGCACGTTAAACCGTCGGTTCCGGCTGTTATCATCATAGATGACAGTCATTAAGCCAAGCTTTTAGGTGGCTTGAATACACTGGCCTCGGCCTACAATTCAGTGGAGACCCATATCCTAATAGTGGTATGATTAAGGATATACGACGACGACGAAGTATAGAGTTGTGAATAGTAATCAAGTATGTAAACAATTAAATTCAATACTTCTTTGTGGTGATCTCGATGTTCTAGCTAGCTAATGACATTACTATTTTATTTCTCAGTTTTTGTATCTTAGTAAGTGACTATGGTTATTTTACATTCGTTTTTATTTGAACGCATCTATAATCAGAATTTGACATAGAGCAAAGCACATCAATTTTTTTGAAGACAAACTCATAACAATTTTATAAATGTTATTCTCTTTTTATAGAAGAGGAAGGCAAACGAGCCTAAGAGTCGCTTGATAGAGTTGTGGTCAAGTCACTTCAAGTTATAATTTAATTTCGATCTTATGAGATACAGGTAAAAAGTAGGTATTTTATTAATGTATGTAAGTACTGACAAAAAAATATATAAAAACATTAAGTTTAACAATTTTTATTAGTGGTCCATATAGATCGTGGACCCAGCCCGGGGGGGGGTCATGACCCCCTTGACCCTCCCCCTGGATCCGCCCTTGTCGACAGCCCATACACATCAACAACACTGAAATGTCCCTGATCCATTGCCAGCCTTTGTAGGGAAATAAAGGTTGTTTTCTAGAAGACACCCAAGTCGTATTTGTACGGGAACACCGTTGAGAGAAGTTGAGTCCGTTTAATCATCGTATGTGGTATAAAAGGTCTCTAAAACATACTGTGGTAGATTGTCAATACAAAGGTGACATGTGTGGATTTTTTTTGTTAGTGGTACGATAATAGAACTAAGCAGCTGATATTAAATCAAATTGTTCTTCTGAGTGGGTAGCTGCTGGCTTAAGGCGGAAGGACCGCTACGGTATTCGCCCACGGGCTCTGAGTGGCCTTAGCTCAGCTGGCTTTCCCAAGCCGGTTGCGCAGCTCAGGTACATAGACGCTTAGCAAGAGGTCGACTGGCAATCGCTTCCGTCGTCGGCCCGGTCACCCTATCGTAGACCAAGGGTAGGCATTCTCCGGGCGCCGAGAAGAGAGCGTGCCTTACAGCTCCGGTGCCATCATGAAGATTGGGAAGTATTGTCTAAATACTTTTGTGTTTGTTTGCAATAAATATTATTTAATATAAGTAAAAAAAGTAGGTATCAAAAAACTGCCAGTCAATTTCGTTTTTCTTTCTCGTTAAAATCAAGTGCTGTGTTATTGATAGAATTAATAAATATCGATATAATATCTTGTTGCACTAGTCATCCCTAACCTATTCGTAACTATACATCTACAATTTTAAAATTTCTACTAAATGCTTTTATAATGGTAGTTTGCATCAATTGTATTGCATGTAGTGTCCGACCGAATGTTCGGTTACGGTTTCGGTTTCGGTCGAGTTTCGGCAAAAATAACGAGTTTCGGTTTAGTTTCGGTTTCGGCGGCAAACCTGCCGAAACTACGACCGAAACCGAAACTTCATTCGGGAGTTCACGCGCTGTGCTCGGTCATGTTCGGCGCAGTAAATTCCACCCAAGCGACGAAGACATTTTGCCGCGTTCACGTGCCTAATCATGTCGTGACTTGTTTACGTTTGCAGTGCGTTTTGTTTGTTGTTTGTGACTTTTCTTGTGATTTGTTTTGAATTCGGTAAGTTTTATCATTTGATATTGTATACGTAAACAAACAATAGTTAGGTACTTGGTACTTACTATAGTGCATTACTGGCGATAATATTAAAGATTTAGAGTTTCAACGTTCAATTTAATAATTATAACCAAGTATCTAGCAATTATAACTTAACGTGACGTAATTATTATTATTATTATTTTTATAATACGTCGGGTGGCAGACAAGCATACGGCCCGCCTGATGTGAAGCGGTTACCTTAACCATATTAACGATCGCATCATAAAATATCGCTCGCGCGCTGCCACCCCCGCTGCAGACGGAGCATCTCCTCCCTTTCATGTGACCTCACTCACTCGCAGGAACACAACAACCCTCAAGGGATTTGTTATTTGGCTGTGATATTCTGTGAGGTGGAGGTACATTCCCCAGTCGGGTAGCTTACAATTACGCTCCCTACCTCTCTTTTCGCCGAGCTTCATTTGTCAGTTAGCAGGGTGCACCGCGTGCAGGTGAAGTTGGCTTTGATTCAGAGACGTTGATGAACCACTTACACCCCTAATTATAAGTACCTACAGTTAGATAATTGTTTCGTAAAAGTTTCGGTTTCGGTTTCGGCCGAAACTGAGACTGTTGCCGAAATTCGGTTTCGGTTTCGGTCGTAAAAACCAGTTTCGGTCGGACACTAATTAATATGTTCAGAGTATCCAGGGGCCCAACCGCCGAAGCTGAAGCCGATTACCAGCTGTTTTTTTTTATTTCAAAAATTAGTCTTAGGTTAAAGTTATTGACAAACATCTTCAGCTTAGACGGTAAAGCTCTAGGGTTTCTACTAACTCAGCTAAATTTATTTACCAATAAACTAAGCAGTAGTTTCATTTTCGCCTTCAAAAATTCTGATGGTATATATATATATATATATATTATATTCCTTTACCATCACGGGCGGGGTCTAAGAAGACCCCACGAGCTGTTTTTTAACGGTATTCTTTCAAACTGACAAGTTACGGTCGCGCGTTTTCGGTTATACTCAATGCGTCGCGAGGCCTTTTGGCGAGTGGACGTTCGTCGCTCTTCTGCTAAGGTAAGTTACATTTTGTTTACGTGGGGATACCTGGAGACCCCAGCCGTGATTTAACGTAGTAACTTTTTTTACTTTGTTCATGTTTTTATTCGTTTATTTTTCAGAATTAGTGTTGTAAAATTGGAAAATAGAGTCTCCAAGTAACCGCAGTTCTAATTATGCACTATTTTAGTATATAATTTGTGCACTTTACATAGAGGCGTTTCTCCTATGCCTTCATTTTCAGAGTCACTAAGACTTTGAAAGCGCAGACACGCACGCCTCAAGATAATATTTTGGAAGAGGTAGGTGGTATATGTTAGTAAGTCTTGCAAGAAAACTATTTGTAAGCTTCGTTCAGTAGTAATTACATATTGTTTACTATGCCTAGCCAAAGAATAATTTTTAACGTTAGTTTAAGCTAGCAACGTTTCAAGCAAGCAAGAATTGTCATTTTTTTTCTATAATGTTTATTGTTTATTTTTCTTACAATTACTTGTTTTTGATTTCAATTTTATTACAAAAAAAATGGCCAAGTGCGAGTTGGACTCGCGCATGAAGGGCTCCGTACCGTTATTTATAAAAACGGCAAAAAAAAAACACATTTGTTGTACCCCCTTAAATATTTGTTTGTTTTTTAAATTTAATTGTTTATTTTTAAAGTGAATACATAACTAGCAAAGACGAGCTAAAACGAGCAAAAAAAATCACGTTTGTTGTATGGGATCTCCCTTAAATATGTATTTTATTCTGTTTTTTAGTATTTGTTGTTATAGCTGCAACAGAAATACATCAAGTGAGAAAATTTCAACTGTCTAACTATCACGGTTCATGCGATACAGGCTGGTGACAGACGGACGGACGGACGGACGGACAGCGGAGCCTTAGTAATAGGGTTCCTTTTTACCCTTTGGGTACGGAACCCTAAAAACCGGCCAAGTGAGGCAGCTCACTGCCAGGAACACAACAATCTTCAAGGGAATTGTTATTTAACTGCGGCCTTCTGAGGTGAAGGTACTTACCCAGTCAGGCTGTTTACAATTACGCTTGCCCTACCTATCTTTTGCCAGACCTCGTTGATCAGTCAGCAGGATGTACCACGTGCAGGTGAAGTTAGCTTTAGCTCAAAGATAGTGGTGAGCCACCTATACCCCAAAATGCAACTAACAAACTATATATTTAGATACATTTTTCATTCAATAAAAAAAAATACTTTCTTTTCTTCTTTCTTCTTTTTGTAATAAGTACGAGTATAAAGTTGATACTGTTGATTGTTGGCACTTGGTGGAACATTATTATCATAATGTTATAATAAAACACTTGTACTGTTCCACTTAATTATATTTTACTGACCGGTTTCGCCGCTAAGGCATTTTCCAATGTCCAGGATATAATTAAGTGGAACAGTTTAAGTGTTTTATTATAACATTATGAAGCACGTGTATATCTATAATAACTTTAAAACTTAGGGAACTGATTTATGTGCATGCATAAACTTACATGTTTAAATTATACATGCTTTTAATAAAATATCACTTACTTTAAGGAAATGTTTTATTGTCAAATTTATTATAAATTACACAAAAGTAACAGCAATTTATTATTGAATTTTCAGTAGGTAGTACTGGGTTTTACAAAATCGAGTTTGACTTACACATAAGTATATACAATATAAATATTTATAAAAAGCGTTCAAATACTAGTCAATATTAGTTACATTACTAACGATGAAAAATTTGTGCAACGTGATAACTCAATATTTTTGTAATTTATGTAGGTAAGTATATTTTAAAGAAAACTTTAAATATGTACCTACGGACATATCGACAATAGAATATTTCTATAGAAATATCTATATCAATTCAATAAATTATTTGTTCAAAGTTTTTAGATGCAGTATTAGCATCGAAAGTAATTTAACAAGCCCAATTTTATAGCTATGTCGTACATAAAAGACTAAATTTCCTTCTCAGATTGCTTTAAACGTATAATCTGTTTCTATTGGTGACCTTATGTTTCTAATAAAAATGAAAAAAAAAAAACATTTTTGGTACTTAAATGATATTCATTGAATAGCAAAAACATTAATGTTAATAACTTTAAACAATGCTCACCAATCGTGTCATTTCAACATTAGGCCGATTTTTTATTTCTCGCGTTAAAGTAATTTCGTTAAGTGTTATATTCATATCATAATTTTATTATTCATTATAATATATGTATGTATAATAATACGGTGCAAAGCAGTTCAGATTAGATATTTGTAGAGTTTAGTTATACTGCGGCGGGGAAGATGCAATAAAATAATAGTAATAACGACATTTTATTAAATGTTAATAAGTGGTGAACATTTCAATTAAACGTAATAAAAAATAATATCAATGATATATATTATATTACTTAATTTTATTCTTCTTGTTTCTGGCCCCTAATGCAACTATTTATTTTCTGAAGAGAATAATTATTTAATTTTATACCTTTGTCTTATACAATCAAGCTGAAAAACGCTAGTAGTAGAAATTACTTTAAAAATCTTCGCGGTTGATGTGTTATTACATTGCTAATAAACGTTTACCCGATATGTCTGTTAGATATTTGATTGACAACAAGAGCACAAACACATAGTGCTTGTAATAAAGGTGAATTTATTCATCTTAAATGTCCATTTTTAATATACCGTAATATAATAATTATTGTAAGGGAATGTAGTTTCTTTTTTAACATATTTTATATCCATTGTTTTGCAAAATTAACGTATTTATAACTTAAAATAGGTAGTTCAATCACACAGAGCCTACGCGAATCTTTCACGTCGAGGGTATGATCTTTGCCTAGTAATTGCGCAGTATACATTAGTATACTAGACTGTATACAATCATCTATAATTTTAATAATTAACTACTAATAAAACTTTTACAAACAACATAAATTTGTGCATCAACATCTACAACTACAGAGTGTAAAATGATTTTATTTACTTTCTAACTTTTCCCTATTTTTATATATAATTTAATAGATCAAATTTCAGAAATTATTCTGCAATTTTTTACCTTATATTTGATAATATACAGAATATTTTGCAGAAGGTTTGTCAACCAAATTCAGTGGATAGGTGAAGATCTTTTATATTTCTGATTTCAAAATAATGTGACAATAGATTTCAAAATAAGTACCTATCTTACTTTGAACTTGTTTCGCAAACCAATTGACAATTAATAGCCTGTATAATACATACATTTAAAAAGTTTTATTGTCACATTCAAACACTGTTAAATTCATTTTGTTTTATATCGCAATTTAGAAACGATGATATATATGTTAGATTTGAAAAATACATAATACCTAGCCTAATCATTACTTACATGTATTTTTTCACACAAAACAAAAAACAAAAAAAAAATTGTTTGAAATTGCAAATAATTAATAAAATAAATAAACAATTAAAATATTTGTAATTATAAAACAATTCTTAGAGGGCGAGCACGCTATTAACTATTTTCTTTTTCATTAATTATAGAAAAATATATCTCAACAATTTGATTCAATCCGATGCTTTTATAGTACATAATTTGTATTACTGTCACTCGTACTTTATTTAAATAACTGTTATACTGACAGAAATCTAGCACTACTTATTCTCGTTCTGCTCCAATATGTGTATGATAATTACTTCCTTTAAGCCAGGGAGCCTAGTCCGATGTGAAAACCTTAAGTTTCTTATGTCTACCACCCAAAATAATGATGTTATTACGTGTTAATTGAATGAGTCTAATTGAACACGCAAGTTAACTAATGTCGTCGTAGCATGTCCATAGATCGGTTTATTTATCTCAAGCTCCTCCGTGCTTCGAAGGGCACGTAAAGCTGTTAAGCCAAGGCGGCTTGAAAACACTGGTCTGCGTCAAGATGTAGTTGAGCAGCGTGGTGAAGTATGCCCTTCGTTTGAGAGGAGACCCATATCCTAGCAGTGGGATGAATACGGGTTGACCACGGAGAACGACGACGAAATGAAAAGTTCTAGATAGCTGACCGAATCGAATAAAGTGTGTATCTGAAAATTTCCGAACTCGAGCTCAAAACTTAAAATTTTCGTTTTGGAGTCGGTCTCATCATTATGTGAGATCGATTGTCAGCCATAACTATTCCTGTCTTCAGATTGAATCACAACCTACATTTTTAAATGAAAATGATTTTATTAACCAGAAAATAAATATAAACATAATTATCTGTAACCATGACTATAACTAATCAATCGTAAAGTCTACCATAATATGGTAGTTCTGTAGTAGTATATGGTAGGACGTCCCACTAATATGGTAACACTTTCACAAGGTTCAAGGGTACAGTCAAAATCAAAACTTACAAGTCATAAAATTAATGATTTTTTTGTTAATATAAAGGCCAAAGTAGCAAAAGCAATCTCGACCGGCTATAAATCATTCATAGAGTAAAATACATACTTTCTATACTTACAAACGTGAATAGACGACATTATTGTCATTCGTTACTCATTCACAATAGTTACTTAATACTTCACTTAACTGACCTTATAATTATGTAAACAGTCCAAAATCTTTAATCTAATAATAATGAGTTATTGTCTCAAATTTCAAATTCAATTTAGAAGCAGTACTATTTAATACAAACATTAAATAGGTAATTCTATAAATAAGAGGATTAATTATTGTCTACGTTTTCCACTTTTTAATACTTAATTATTTTCAAATTTACTAAAATAAATTACATAGATATGTAAAAAAAAGTATACATATAATACAGTGTATAATTTACAAATCATTAAATAGTTTATTGTCAAGCACAATACAAAAGTAATAATCTAAAAAAACATTACATTTTGTATTGCCAATTTGTCAAACTGTAATACCAACTATCATTCATTTATTGTCACTGTTTCCGTTTCCAAGACTCAAATATATGGTGGAATCAATTCCATATTATAATATACATAATGTACTTATGCACATGGACTAATTAGAATATTATTACAATACATCATGTCCATGTTATAGTCCATGTTATTTTCTTTCCGATCTTTCCGAATCTCGAAGAATTTATTTTTCTTACTAGGTATATTGCTTGTAAAAGCAATAAGCCCCTTTTTACTGAGAAATACTTTATATACAACAATTACCCGCCTAATAGAAATATACGATAATTGAGTTCGTACTCTTAATTGTATACTATAAAATAAGTTGTCATAGATAAGGAAATCGTTTTCAGAACCATTAACGTGTTGCGTTTTTGATTCTCTACATCTTAAATAAAAATAATGTAAATATTTTATTTGTAATTGGAGTAGTTCGACTTGCTGTAGAAACAAGAATTCACATACCATTGTCCTATATTTCGTATATTTCTATAAAAAAGGCCACTTAATATCTAAATAGTTAGTATAGTAAACTACAGACTTCAATTTGTAAAGATACTGCGCAAATGCACTTTATATAATGATTGATATGAAATTGATATTATGTACGTTCGATTGACATAATTTACCCATTTTATCTACACCACATCTCATTAATGTAGCACAAATTACGTTCTAATTCGAACAATATCACAAACAACTCACGTGTAAATTGCAAAGATATAAACAATTTTAATCCTTAGTAATTCGACGTGTATAGATGTTTTATTCTCCATAATATATATATATAGTTAATGCTCCGTCTTAAATATGTATTGTTTATTTATGATTCGAGAATAGAATATTTAAAAACGGGACAATATTATGGGTATAAAAAAGAGATCACTATGGAATGTTGCTGCCAAAATTATTCGAACATTTGAGAACTCGTTAATATAATAAGAATAAGAATACGTACCAAAAATGTGACTTTCATCAATATAAAAAAAAATACCCATAAATTAATATGTATTAGTAATGTAGAATACTAAGTACAATTGGCATACATAGTGTAATCTTGTTTTGGCATAAGTTTGTAGATTATATATATTATACCCTCCAAAATACATTTTTAATATATAATATATTATATATTAAAAATGTATTTTGGTAGGCCGTTGATTACAAATAAATAAATTTTAATAAATAAATTGTAAGTATTTTTTCCATTTTCAATACAAGCATGATAATATAAAAAAATAATATACACGCTTTCAATTTATTAAGATTGAGTGATATTTAAAAACTTGTGCGTTAAAAAAATATATTTTACATTTGAACTAACATAAATATTTGTACGTGTCTCTATTAGCGAATTCATAAATTATGATTGTTGCTTTTCTAATTGTGTACTTTGAGATGAGACTACGATTTTTTTTTAACAAAACAAAACAAAATATTATTGTTTAACGTCAAAATTCAAATGAGATGATGTACTTACTAGTGTTCGTGAAAACACAAGCCTTCATAAAGAAATTTCTTGTGTGTTTTGTCATAATTTGTTATACATTAATTATTATAATTATGAAAAAATATTATTGTCAAAGTAAAAAAAGTAGATTTTTAAATTAAAATAGATACCTATTACATGTTTTTAAATTTTGTGGCAGGTACGTAGAAAAATACATCAATCACGTCGATTTATAAGAAAATGTAAATATTTTTTATATTTCGTTCCATTATGTAATGACGTCTGTTTAATATCGTATGTCTATCCATTTTACACTGAGAAAGTTTTTCATTGTTTATAATTAACTGCGAGTATTTTAACATAATAAACTGTTTTATATAACAGGAGACAAGATTCTTCAAAAAGCGGAACAGTAATTTACAGTAATGACTTTATAAAATCAGTTTGATTTTATCGTAAAGTTAACATACGTAGCAGAATAAATGAACAAACATGGGCTCCCAAATGAAACCGAAATTGAATTACATTTATGTGAGGAAATGTATTTACGACATTTTCGAGATTTTTACAATATGTTGCACAACAATCTATTATTTAACATTTCACCATGTTTCTGGAACACTATTGCACAAAGTTATCCACGATTTTACGTTAGATTTCCAATTTCTTGAAACGTCTAGTTTCGATCGTGCCGATAAGCGCAGAAGAGTTCAAACCATGATCTTCTAAAAAGGGTTATACACATATTTATTGCATATATTTTTTTTATCATACAGTGAGACTGGTGTAAATGAGAGAGAAAGTGTGAGTCGTTCATTTCTCTATTCCGCTAGGTATATTAACTTTTATAGATTTCATAATTCCAGCAGTATGTACCGATTTCTTCATAAATCTACTATTCATTCTGTAGCCGGCAAAAAGTAGCAACACTAATAAAACTTTCCGATGTCAAAACTGCCTCCAAATTCAAATTCGAAGCGTCGAAAATTTCAACAGTTGTATTAATAGTAATAACGTTTAGGTGGTATCCGCAAGTCCATGACATTATTTACATTACTCGCCGGCATGCGTATCTTTTATCTGTGCAGCAGGACGGCGAGAGCGAGTGGCACGAGTGCGAGGCCGAGGCCGCGCGTGGGTGCTCCGCTGCTGGCGCGGCGGTCGCCGGGCTGCGGCACGGGCGTGCCCGGCTCCACCACATGAATCTTCCAGCCGAGGTTGTTGTGCGTGTAACACTGCACACACAAACGACTCTTTATTCAAAGAAACATACTTACAATTGATTGAATTAACATAGCATTATCGTGTAATTTAATTTGATTAATACAATTTGTTATTTAAATTTAAATTTAATTTTGCATGCCGAAACCGGTTAAGTGTGCGATCTGTTACTCTATTGTGTTCCACCTTTGTAACCAAACCACAACTTAATGTGAAATAAATATCATTCATTCATTCATTCAACCAGACTGAGTTGAAAAATTATAACTACCTCAAAGATTTAAATTTTGATTACACGATATAAATCTTTGAACTACCTAACTGGATGGAAAATTGTAACATCGTCTGACGATGTCCGTGTCGGCATCTATTGGCTGTCGCAGAATCTGCTGTGTTTATTACACAGCATCGATGCTGAGCGATGGCCAAAGTAGCATCATGAATGAGTTACTTAGGTTGTAATGTTATATTTAAAATGTTACAAGTCATTGTGTATTGTTTACTCACATTGTGATGTTAATTAAATATATTTTCTTTCTATAAAACAAAATTTATGGGGTGTAAGTGGTTCATCAACATCCTTGAACCAAAGCCAACTTCACCTGCACGCGGTACACCCTGCTGACTGACAAACGAAGCTCTGGCGAAAAGAGAGGTAGGGAGCGTAATTGTAAGCTACCCGATTGGGGAATGTACCTCCACCTCACAGAATACCGCAGCCATATAGCAATTCCCTTGAGGGTTGTTGTGTTCCTGCGAGTGAGTTCGGTCACCAGAAAAGAAGGAGATGGTGCGTTGGCAGCGGGGGTGGCGGCGCGCGAGCGATATTTTATGTTGCGAGCGTTAATAAGGCTACGGTAACTGCTTCACATCAGGCGGGCCGTATGCTTGTCTGCCATCCGAAGTAGTATAAAAAAAAAAAAAAAAATCTGAATTCCGCTTCGACTGGGGCCCCCGAGCTGAAACCGATTCGCGTCGAATATTTTAATTCCCAAAAATAAACCTTATGTTTAAGTTTCATCATCGAACATGTTTAGCTTTGTCGGTAGAGCCATAGTGAAAATATTGTTTTGAGAGATTGTTGCGTTCCTGCGAGGAAGGAAGTAGTTGCTGCATGGATCCGGGGGTGGAGGCGCGCGGCTGATATTTCATGTTGCGAGCGATAATATTATAGTAACTGCTTCGCATCAAGCAGCCCGTTTGCTACTCGACGTAGTCTATGTGTCTGAAAAAATCAGCATGCGTGTGAAGAAATCAATAAAAATCGCAGCCAGTTTCTGAATTCCGTGACTGATACCGGCTGTATGTGGCCAGCCTTTTTTCCATGAACGCCAAACAATTTTTTATAATTTAATGAAGTATAATGTTGACGATTCATAGTAGAGATTGTGTAGTAAGGAACAAGAAACCATTTGAGGGCATAAAATTAACGGAATCTTTGAATCGAAACTGTAGAGTTATTCCAAGAAATCGTGCAAAACATATACAAGTAATGGAACAAGAAGATTTCTGCCGATATTTTTCGACACGCCTCTGAAGCTGGGAATAAGTTAAAGAAATAATACAAGGGCGGTATTTAAAGAACATTGATTCAGAGCCGTAAATCCATTTAATAAATAATAACAACTTATTCGTGCCAAAGGACAGACACCCTTCTTCGACAATCGGGTACAAAGGGGTGCGAAGGGGTGCCTGTTTGCTAGCTTATTTAACACGTAGAGTGGTATATAGAGGTGTACCTGGTAGTAGAGCAGGTCGGGCGTCTCGTGCGCCACGGTCCAGTTCAAGGCGGCGGGCTCCCCGGCGTTGCACTCCAGCTGCAGCGTCTTCATGTACTCCTCAAAGGAGGCCGACGCGGCCGACTGGTCGATGGTCTTGTGGATCCACTCGCAGTACCGCCCCACTGTCGGATTCGATCAAGTTAATATGGATGATTTCTATACGCATGTGAACAGGGCTTCTTTAATCTTTTGAAGGCCTTGGGCTTATCTTAAAGAGCACGGCGCCGTTGTGCGCCCCAGTCTAATCGAACATGCAAGTTAAACAACGTCGTCGACCGTAGCCTGTCTATCGACGGCTCTAAGTCGAAACATAATACTTGTAGCAAAATTTGCCTCGATACAATAGGCTATTTTCCAATGTTTAAAAATTGTATAAATTATTTAACAATATCGTCAAATATACAAAACTATAAAGATCTCTAAGCTTTCATTCTAATATCTTCAGTCAGACTTTTTTTAGAGTCGATCAAAGTTTGGCGGGAAAGTCCATTTTAAAAGTATGAAATTATTAAAAAATAATATTTCCATTGGAAAAGCAATAAAAAATGCTATAACTTTTATTATGATATTAATCACATAAACGTAATATTTAACATAGCTATCGTACAAATTTCTGATTTGATGCATACAAAATACAAACCTGTGACGTCATAATTCGGTAGTCTTTTGTATGGAGCGTTTTGGGGCAGCCTAAAAATTGTGATTTTCAAATTACCATATCTCGAGAGATTTTTGTGCTATCGAAGTAATTCTTTCACATATGGTTATATTATGGAGACGTCCCTACATATTAAACCGAAAAAAATGTTAGTCAAATAGCCTATTATAGCACATGTACTGACTGACTTTAAATTAAAGGCTCAGCCCCCTTACTACCAACTCTTATTGCGATTCAATAACCGAATAGAATGCTTATTCATACCAATGAATAAGCGACTCTATGTCAAATTGAATAGAGTCGCTTATTCATCCCTTAAAAGGCTGGCAACGGATCGGCGACACCATAGTGTTGCTGATTTCTATGGGCTGCGGTGATTACTTTCCATTAGCTCTTGCCCTACTTGCCCCCTCTCATAAAAAAAAAATAAACATAAAATATGTAGGTAATAATATCTTCTCAAGAAGCCCTGTCACCGGAACTGGCACTTAAATTCACTTTCACATTCAACATAGTGTGATGAAAGTGAATCTAAAGCTCTGCGGATTTAGAGTAGTAATGAACTAGATACATGTTCTTATATTTAATTTGTATGATGTTTCTAAGTGCTTTATAAAGTCCAAGGAATAAAGATATTTTGATTTGATTTGAATAAATATTCCTTGACAGCTTGTATTATGGGTACCAGATAACTGTAACTGATAGCTGATATATGTACATAAATACTTTTTTTTGTAAATAAATTCGTAGGTATAACACATAGAAAAGACCCAGACCATGACAAACAGACATATATTTGTCATGTGCGGGGATCAAACCCGCGACCGCCAAAAAGACCAAAAAGGCAAAAAGACCGCGGCAACATCTCTAGACAACACGGTGAGCGGTGTCATTCGTACTGCTAAAAAGAGAAGCTGAAGGTGAACCGTTGTGCGTCGTTGTGTGGTTCTCCTACACGAACTTCTGCATTGAGGAAATCGAGACAAGGACGAGGAAGAAGTTTGAAGAAAGCTACTAGTGTGCAATTATTTTTTGTTTAGTTAGCAAGTGAGCCACCTGATGGAAAGTAACCACCACTGCCCATAGAAATCAGCAACACCAAGGGGTCGCCGATCCCTTGCCAGCCTTTTAAGGGAACAGCCCCCTTACCACCAACTCTTATTGCGATTCAATAACTGAATAGAATGCTTATTCATACCAATGAATAAGCGACTCTATTCAATTTGAAATAGAGTCGCTTATTAAGGGAAAAATTTACTCTGTTCTTGAAGGCTCCCTTGTCGTATTTTTTGGGAATACTGCTGAAGGAAGTTGACTCCACAATTTTCACAGTTCGTGGTAGAAAATGTCTTACGAAACGTACTGTGGTAGATCGGCAATTATCAAGTTGATATGGATGGAATTTTAATTTATAGCGAGTTGGACTATAGTGGACCTCAACTTACATACATAGAAATTGCTTTATTTTTCCCTGGCATCAGTAGTTACTAAGGCGGTAGTAATAGATTGCTTATTCATACCAATGGATAAGCGACTCTATTCCATTTGAAATAGAGTCGCTTATTCATTGGTATGAATAAGCATTCGATTCAGTTATTGAATCGCAATAAGAGATGGTGGTAAGGGGGCTGAGTGAGAACTCCGTAGCTATTCAGCGTCAACTCAACAGTGTCAACTCGGGAACAATCCAAGTTGAGTGATCATCAGCAGTGTGGTTCAACTTACCAGCTGTGGGATATGGGTATCCCTCGTTGTCGTAAGCGACTCCAGCAAAGACACGCTGTTTCCTCTGCTCGTTCTCTCCTTTTTGTCCAAAGCCACCCTCGGGAGAGTCGCTGATGTAGAACGGATGGAATCTATTGGACAATCCCGAAAAAATTACGGTTTTGTGTTTTTTTTTATACTACGTCGGGGAGGGTAGACAAGCATACGGTGGTATGGTGTGTATATATATATATATATATATATATATATATATATATATATATATATATATATATATATATATATATAATATAAAATATGTAACATTATGCACGCGGTTACCGTAACCATATTAACTTTCGCAATATGAATTATCGCTCGCGTACCGCCACCCCGCTGCCAACGCAGCAACCCCTTCCTTTCTAGTGACCTCACTCACTCGCAGGAACACACACAACAAACCAAGGGAATTGTTATTTGGCTGCGGTATTCTGTCAGGTGAGATACTTCCCTCGTCGAGCAGCTTGTAAATACGCTGTACCATACCGCCCTTTCGCCAGAGCCTCTTTCGTTAGTCAGCAAGGTGCACCACGTGCAGATGAGGTTAGCTTTTCCACCCCTAGCCCTTAGATGTTTCCAAAGGATCAAAATTTGAGCGATATCCGAATTCATGCGAGCGAAACTGCGTCGGAATGATGGACTTGAATTAGAAAAACCTACAAAGTACCCCAGCCAAATAACAAGTCCATTCAGGGTCGCTGTGTTCTTGCAAGTGGGGTGAAGAAGTTCCTGCGTTGGCAGCGGGGGTGGCAGCGCGCGAGTAATATTTCATGCCACGAACGTTTATATGGCTACGGTAACTGCTTCATATCAAGCGGGCCATATACTAGTCTGCCACCTGACATTGTATTAAAAAAATACAATGAAGAGATCTTCAGGACCAAAGAAACATACGTACAAAAATATAATTCTTTCTCTAACTGTATTTAGATATTCTGAAGTATTTATATAGACCTTATCTTAAAGAAACATAACAAGACTTTTTAATTCTTTATTAATTATGAATAACTAGCGACCCGCCCCGGCTTCGCACGGGTGCAATGCTGATACTAAATGTACTACAGAAGGTCTTTGCGCTTTGTCCTATCCAGTCCTTCCCCAGTTATAAGCACACGCCGCCGGCTCCGCGGCCGGTACCGCCACAGCCGTTATGTCCCTGCATTTTAAATGTGTAATATCTTCTAAACTATTCATTTAAATTACATGCTGTGAAGGGCCATATTGATCTATATTAAATGCGCAATGTATTTAAGGTACTTAATTGGATAAGGATTAATTCTGTATTGCTTAAAATCGCTTCGTAAATAAGGCATTATTTCTTGTAAAAAGCAAAGGATAAAATAACGGTTATTGTGTGTTACCACTAAGAGATAGACATATACCATCGCGAACTTTTTTGTAGCCCATTTTAAGGTGAACAATACTGTACTACATTATTTTGATCTATCTCGTTGGGTTCAGCCAGCGTTTGCAATGAAAGAGCAAAAAAATGTGTTTATTTACGACATCACATTAGAAACCTCTAAATTATCAGTGTTTTTCTACTATGTTATGCATATATTATACATATAAACTTTCCAGTTGAATCACTCTATCTATTAAAAAAAACCGCATCATAATCCGTTGCGTAGTTTCAAAGATTTAAGCATACATGGGGACATAGGGACAGAGAAAGCGACTTTGTTTTATACTATGTAGTGATTATGTTACTAAAGTTAATATTAATCAAGTTAAATTATTTTAATTAAGTTAATACTTAATTAATTAAAATAATATATAATAAATAAAATATAAAAAATAAAATAAGTTAATAGTTAATTAATGTTAATTTAACTTATAAATTAACATTAATTAAGTTAAATTAATATCAACTATGTGGCTACTCAATGCGTTGAGCATATACACGAGTATAGTCTCTGCCCCACCGGGACGCCATGGCTACGTCACCGGCCACTTTATCCTAGAAGTATATAATATGAATGTATGGCGACTAACTCACTTGGCAACGGAGTAGCAACGTAGCCAACTTGAAAATTTCAATACAAAGTGGTTAGATACGTGCCATGACGTCCTGGTGAGGCAGAGCTCTAAATGTTTAGGTAACTAACTTACTTAGCAGGGTTGGTCCTGTCGTCGCCGCCTTCTACGTAGAATGTGTACGTTTTGCCCCTCTCTACATATATCTCCGGAATCAGCTGGTCGTTAATGTACCATGCAATACCCCAGGATGGGTGACCTGTAAATATAAAAAAAAATTCATAACATTCTGATAGCAAAAATTTGGTAAAAAAATGTTATATGTACATTTTTTTTTAAGATTGATTATCTGGCTTCTTACTTTCTTTTCTTTAATTACATTCTGGGACAATTAATCTTTCCCAGAAAAATAAACAATTTATGCGAAATTGCTATCCAATTCAGGGCGCCTACTTCGAAAGTGAAAAACCTAAATTTCGGATGAATATCGGTGGATTGGACTTTCATCCATCAAGGCTTACTTTATCGTTTAAATAACACGATAAATATGAAACATTGACATTTGGTTTCGTCGAAGGCACCACAAAATTTATTTTTAAAAAATCTGCCGAAATTTCGGATCTCGATTTCGAAGTTGCCTCCAGATCTAATTGTTGAACAAATTTGACAACATACATACTTAATTGCGAATCAAACAGAGAATCTCCCTTTTTTGCAAATCGGTAAAAAAAATATTATTTGTGAATTCTTATTACATTTTTAACCGACTTCAAGAAAAGGAGGAGGTTCTCATACCAACACAAATATATTTTAACAATTACCATAAGTTGAAAATCCTTTATTAACGTCATTGTCTGCATGAAAATAAACGATAACACACATTAAAAACACAATAAAAAGAATTGAGATTATTAGAAACCTTTAAAATCTGACATTCGTAGGAGCTGCATAGGTACATATGCACCGTCCAACGGTGCCCGCAAAGATTTACGGTCCTACTAAGTTAGGTTTTTTCTCTTATGACGAGCTCGGTGGCGTAGCGGTCAATGACGCGGCTTCGACACCAACGCTCGTGGGTTCGATTCCCACATAGGACAAACATTTGTGTGCATGAACATGTCTGTTTGTCTTAGTCTGGGTGTTTTCTATGTATGGTAAGTATGTATAAAAAATGTATTTACGTATGTTTATCAGTTGTCTAGTACCCATAACACAAGCTTCGCTTACTTTGGGGCTAGATGGCGCTGTGTAATTTGTCTGACAATATTTATTTATTATTATTTATTTTCTTTGATGGAGCGTTTTGGAAACTCGCATTTTCATCTAATAACTGTCCCAGTAAGTGCGAACATTTTAGTAACGTAAGTCTGTGTGATCCTTACGGTAGAGCCTGGGAGCGCATTTTAACTAAATACGGGTGCACCCCGGCCACTCCATACAAATTTCGCGTCGTTTACTACTTACTACATAAACAATGACGTCTGTGCAAAGCGCGAATGAGCGTGTGTGCGTGCGGCGCCATACAAACAGTTCCCTATTTGTCTCAGAGCGGAGGTGAGGTCGAGACGAGAGAGCGGCAGGGAGTGTCCATACTGTACGTAGTACTATTACTTATACTGTGATACGGGCGTACTTCAATCTCGGTCCTGGATCTCGACGAAAGATATCGTAAATGGACTTCGAGTGTCTTGGAAACACTGACATCCATCCGCCATTGAGAAGCGTGAATGTACACGTGTTTCTATCTTTCTTTAATCCTGGCTCACTTAGGAAAGCGCGCAGAATAGTGCAACGTTTAGTTTAGTTTTTGCCCGTGCATGCCAACGTGCCGCTTAAACACAGGACTGTAACATATTTTTGTGTCGGTATGAATAGCCGCGGATCAATAACAGTAGTCGATTTGACGTCGCATATGTGTTAGTAAGGTCATAAGGTTTTGCATGTGTAGTGGTGAAAATACTGGCTTCTAGACTGAAGACATTGGTTTTGTAGGAAAAGAGCTCTATGGTTTAATTTACATCGCGGCGGAATGGAATGGAAACGACTTTTTGCAACCAAATTGTACATAGCATAATGAACTTTATGTCAATTGTATAACATATAAACTTAGCTAGCGAATACTCGAGAATGCGCGAGGATTCCCCGGAAGACACGAGACCTTTTTTAACTCGTATTTAAGTTTAAAAGTTACACAATTGACATAAAGTTCATTATACTATTAAGAATTTCGTTGCATAAAGTCGCTTCCATTCCATTCCGCGGCGGGTGTAAATTGAGCCTAAGAGAGAGAGAGATTGCTTTAACCACTGTTTCTATGGATGTCATATCGCTACAAATGGGGGTAATCCTAAGTACACAGGGACAAACTATCATACCAGTGATGGGAGTGTATCCCCTGACCCCTCCAGCCGGACCGATCCTGGCTGTGAAGTTGGTAGTGCCGGATATAACCCGCGGAGGCCATGGCGGCGGCCCACCCGTCTCCAGCTCGGCTAAGCCGATGCATGTGTTGTCATTCTAGAAATAACAAGAAAGATGTTATAACTCGGCTCGACGAGCTCGGTGGTCGAATGGTTAGCAATGGCCACTTTGACTCCGAGGCCGCGAGTTCGATCCCCGCACAAGACAAACATTTGTGTGCTTTAACATGTCTGTTTGTCTTGGTCTGGGCGTTTTCTATGTAAGTATTATTATGTATATACTTATTTACAAAAAAAAAATAAGTATTATAACAGTTATCTACCATAGTACAAGTTTTTCTTATTAAGATGTTACATAAAAAAAACTAGTGTATTGTTTATTAAGGTCGCCACCTTGTGTAAAGTAAAGGCTACGGTAACATCAAGTGGACCGTATGCTTGTTTGGCACCTGGTGTTGTAAAAAAAAAAGTAACTCTACTTTGCTCTATCACTGTTAAGTCCTATTAAAATCATTACCTGTGTCCCAAAGTCCAACTGCACGTCATTTCTAGTGGTATCCATGAAAGAATGTGCGTTGGCTTCAAACTTGGAGTTCAGGGGTCCGAAGGCGGCGATGACTGACTGAGGTTTGGTCGTGAAGATCTCCTTGTCCTTGTACAGGTCTCTGGCAGCTAGGGGACGGCGGTACGTGATCGTTGTAACGCCGTCTTTTTGGTGGCCGGACACTGCAAAGTAGAAGTAAATAGAGTTGCATTGTTTCTTCTTATATTGATAATTGGCGATCTACCACAGTACGTTTCCTAAGATATTTTAGACTACGAACGGTGAAACTGTGAAATCAACTACCCTCAGCTGTATTTCCGAATAATTACGCCATGAGAGCATTCAAGAACATAGTCTTTATTTCAAGAACGTACCTTCCCTTCCCTTAAAAGGCTGGCAATATTCTAGATAACACAAAATAAAATTTTATATGAAAAAGGGCTTCGAGTATTTTCAAATCAATACAAGCATATTGAGGTTATGAAATGCGACAGTAAAACTAGATACATTTTATAGATTTGCAAGAAGATTTACAATAAAATTCGTGTTGATATTTTTCTCCTTGATGCCGGGAATAACAAAAATAGATATATAGAGAGGTAAAGAAATAAAATAGAAGTCTGACTCTAAAGGGCTCGTATCCAGGGTCATTAGTAAAAAAAAAAACGGGCAAGTGCGAGTCGGACTCGCCCACCGAGGGTTCCGTACGTAGTATCAATATTAAATTTGATATTTTTCATTATAAATAAGAAATAATGCGTCGAAAAAATTAAATAAAATATATTTTGCAATGTGTACATTAATCCCTTTCATATGATACCCCATTTGAACTAGTAGTTTCAATTTGAAATTTCGACACCCTATAAAAATATAGACCCCCTATTTTTTAAGATCTATTTACAAATGTATAGTTTTGAGATTTATTCATGTACTTGTAGTCTATAACGATGTTACTTGCCAAATTTCATTGTTCTAGGTCAACGGGAAGTACCCTATAGGTTTTGATTCCCTTGAGAATGTGTCGAAATATGCGTTTTTTGCTGAATAAACGGCCGTAACTTTTTTTTACCTATGCGACAGTAAAACTAGATACATTTTATAGATTTGCAAGAAGATTTACAATAAAATTCGTGTTGATATTTTTCTCCTTGATGCCGGGAATAACAAAAATAGATATATAGAGAGGTAAAGAAATAAAATAGAAGTCTGACTCTAAAGGGCTCGTATCCAGGGTCATTAGTAAAAAAAAAAACGGGCAAGTGCGAGTCGGACTCGCCCACCGAGGGTTCCGTACGTACTATCAATATTAAATTTGATATTTTTCATTATAAATAAGAAATAATGCGTCGAAAAAATTAAATAAAATATATTTTGCAATGTGTACATTAATCCCTTTCATATGATACCCCATTTGAACTAGTAGTTTCAATTTGAAATTTCGACACCCTATAAAAATATAGACCCCCTATTTTTTAAGATCTATTTACAAATGTATAGTTTTGAGATTTATTCATGTACTTGTAGTCTATAACGATGTTACTTGCCAAATTTCATTGTTCTAGGTCAACGGGAAGTACCCTATAGGTTTTGATTCCCTTGAGAATGTGTCGAAATATGCGTTTTTTGCTGAATAAACGGCCGTAACTTTTTTTTACGTAAACTTTGCAGTTTGATTTTTTTACAACTTCATGGGACCGTAGACCTGAGTATACAGTTCAAATTTCAGCTTGATACCTCCACGCATTCTCGACATAGAAATTCTTGACAGACAGACAGACAGACGGACAACAAAGTGATTTTATAAGGGTTCCGTTTTTCCTTTTGACGTACGGAACCCTAAAAAGTCACTATCACGCTATAAATAGCTAAAACCGGAAATAGGTATAAATATTTGTTAAACCCTTTTTAACCTTTATATTTAATTTGTATGACGTTTCTAAGTGCTCCAAGGAATAAAGAATTTTTGATTTGATTTGATTTGACTTGTTCTAAAAAGACAAAAAATTTGGGCATTATCAAATTACAAAAGGTTTATTGGGGCATAAATGGTCATGAGCCATGACGCAATAGTGGTCCGGTTTTGGTCATTCTCTTTTTTTCCCTATAGATGGGTGTGTTCGGTGATATTTCAGATAACTTTGTTATTGGTTTGAAATAAACTTACCTATACGAAATTATTGACGAGCCCGATGGTCGAATGGCTAGTAATGGCCACTTTGACTTCGATGTCGCGGGTTCGAATGTCTTTTTTTTTTGTTTCTAGGTATTTTCTATGTATTATATGTAGGTATGTATTTACAAAAAAAAAATGTATTTTAGTATGGCATCAGTTATTATACCCATAGTACAAGCTTTGCTTAGTTTGGGGCTAGAGGGCAGTGTGTAATTTGTACAGGAAAATTTATTTATTTATTATATTTATTAGCTTTACCTATGGTGATATCATTGCTGCCCCCAAGTCTGGTATCCGGACATACCCCTTGTCGGTTATCGCACTGCGCCTGGTGAGTTATCGTGTAGTCTGTCACGACTGGTAGGTTCGATCTGGAAAATATCGTATATGCATGTTAAACATCTCCTGGAAGTGACTGATGAGATAGGTGGAGAATCGCGTTTGATATAAAGCATTGGTGGACTATATCCAGCAGTGGATTGATAGAGGCTGATGATGATATAAATAAGGTAGATAGATAGATACGTTTATTAAAAACTACAGTCACACACATACAAAAATGAAATTAAAAAATAACAAGAATAGAACTTATACATTATGTAGCAGAACACAGAATAAAAGATGTGTGTGTGTGCTGCAGCAAGCAAATGGCCACAGCTCAGTGCGACTTTTTACATTGTGCAAAAAATACTGATTTTCAGCTGTCGCCTGATGGGCGCGCGCGCGCCACCGACTAATAAGAATAGAGAAACATGTTTACAATCATAAGCCTGATATTATGTGATTAATTAGGAAGAAAGGTAAATTAGATATTGTAATAAATATGTATTTTATGAATTTTGTAGATTACGATTTGGAAGAACAAAGAGATATATGAAAAGATACGTTTTCATATATCCCACTTTGTTCTTGCTTCTTGGCCAGAATACAGAACAAACCAGAAAAAGTATTCGATGACATTTGTACGCAGCGCACTGTCACAAAAAAAAACCTACTCTCACCGCTCCGCACCTGCTCACCGCATCGTAACTGGTAACCAGTTATGACACTAGCAATTCTGGGGAAAAAATTTAATAGTATCAATTTAATGTTATATTTTTGAAATTAAACTTGAGGAGTAACCTGATGAGTTGCGTGACGAGAGCGTTACGGAAACGGCGAACCGAAGTTGAGTGAGAGACTTTAGTCGTGTGGTCTACAGCACACTCGTTTTCTTTCACAGTTTATTCTGTATTCTGAGTCAAACCCATTTTATTGTAACGTAATAACGTATGCATAAACAAATTATGTAAATAATAACATTAAGTAATATATTTTATAAACTTAAAACACTGAATAATTATATTTATAAACTTGTGTGAATAAAAATTATTAATAAAAGGTTTTCTTTAATTAGCGGCACGGCGCGGGCCCCTAAACTTGTAAAACTGGTTTGGTGATCACCGCGCGTGTTGGACCCCACGTTGGGCGCCACTGTGACGTTCCGGGATTTTTAAATGAAATAACGGTAACGGTCTACAAGTATTTATTAAAAAATCCCGGAACGTCACATTGTGACATTGTTACAAAATTTTCTTACCTCACGTCCCAATAGGCGACAACAACGTCGGCGTTCACCATAACTGCTTTCCGTTCAGCACCGGACAGGCCAAAGGACATGTACTGCCCGTTGCGTATTCTCGCCGCTAACGTGATCTGGACTTGGTCACCCTGGAAACAACGCATCTATATTAAAGTACTTTATCGATGATTAACCCTTCAGGTCTATCCCAGTGTTTTTCAATCTTTTCGAATACGGGACACATTTACAAGACCCGTCCTCCTCCTCCAAACTTGAATAATTCAGCTTGCTATGAAGCTTTAAAATTGTATTGATGAATTATTGAACAATAATCAGGCCTGCTTACGGATTTTTATTGTAGTGATGACCTACAAACATTTGCGTTTTTTCTCCGCGACCCACTAAAATTTTTATGGGTCATAATTTATGGGTAAAAAACTAATGTTAGGTAGGCCCTAAAACTCATAGGATGACAGACTAGTCGCTGTAGTTAGCCAGTAGTTGAATAGTGATCGTTTGTCGTAGATCGGAGTGCTTAGTGAGAGTTTTTTGTTCGTGTACATCATGTCAACGTAAACAAACCGACCAAATAGAGAAGAACTCTCATGTTGTGAATTTATAAGACGCGTGTTACATATCAAAATTATGTGGCTTACTTGCTCACATTTTGAAGTGACCAACCCGGAGATTTGGACATGTAACACGCGTCTGGTAAATTAACAATATGAAACTTTTTCTCAATCTGGTTGGCTTGTGAACGTTAACATGTTCGAATATGACCAAAAAACTAGCACTAAGCACTCTGTAATATAATATACTTACTGCTTTTTTTATCCAAAAGCGGCGATTTACAAAAGGAAGGGTTTGTGTCTGACCAGGGGGGCTAGCCAAATGGCAGTTTGCGAAGTAGAAAAGCGTAGCGATCGCTAATTTGAACTGTGGAGCTCACACTAAAATGTTCGAATTGACAAATGTCATGTGATCTATCTAACGTTCGTTGCGCTACGAATTACACTTGGCTAGGGGGGCTGTACATATGCCCGACACTAAATTTTCTCATATACCTGAACCGATTTTGATGAATGATTCGCCGTTGCCTTTGTCTTCATAACGCAACTGTCGTTGAGCACATAAAGTTGTTCTATTTTAAACCTATCGAAAAGTATCAAAATTACAGATTTTTAAAGGCGATCTGGAAGGCAATTCTCGTATTTAAAATGTAGTCAAAATTCAGTTTCGATTCAGTCTCGATCTCGTAAATGCCAAATTTGGTATTCTCGAATATGAAATCTTGAAGTGGAATTATATCAAATTTGACCGAAAATTAAACAAACTATGGATTTTATTTTGCCAATAATAAGAATTTGTAATCAATTGATAATAATTAATTAATGTAGGTATATATTTTTTTGTCAATTCATAATTCAATCTCGATTCTTTCATTCTGCGATCGTATAATAATTACGAGAATTGGCCTTCAGATATAAGTATCAATTTTGTACTGTGTAACTTGTTTTCAATGTTAGAGTCGTAAATTAGAAAAGGCGGCCATCTACAACATTATGGGAGTGCACTTCTGTACGAAAGTGGGATAAATGAATGACCAGTGGTGGAATTGAACTGGTATACACACTTATTCTACTCTCTTATGATATTTAATGATCTACCCTTATTATACCATTGTACAGTTCACTGTACATAGAATGTTACTCTTCCAATGTAAAATATAACATGAGTACCACAACACTAGTACTATTTTTTATTCTGTGCCATAAACGGGATTCTCTTATACATGAAGTGTAATGTTCTATGCGCGGTTAACTGTACCAACATCCTTATATATAAATATATTAATTTCATAAACAAGATATATTAGGTGTCCAAATGATTTGTATTGGAAACCACACCCTAAAAGCAATTTTTTGAGATTTTGGTAGATTTTTACCTTTGTAAGTCTCTTGCTATTCCCTTGTATGTGGAAAAATGAATGAATCAAATTATTTATTGAGAAAAATTAAATTAATTGCACATCACGTTTGGCACTGACAGTCCATTTTAAACTCCTTACGATGTACGGCTGAGAGAATATTAAGTTTGATCATTTTGAACTTCATATTCTAAAGTTTTTATGTTGCACCGAATAGAAGCTAAAGCTGAATTGCAGTGTTAAACTTGATGCGCACTTAACGTACAAATGGTAAATAAATTTAACAATGTGTACCTTAAAGTAAAAATAAACTATATTATAGTTGAGCAATGCTTAAGAGCCGCCAAATAAATTGATACAACGGATATTTTGAAGACACACAAATTGCATTTAATAATTTCAATCCAATCTCTTGATTGAAATCTTTTCTTTGACTTTCTTTTAAAGACAGCAGATTGTTATAGACATTATTTTTGCGGACATTAGCTTTTTATTACAAGAATCGATTGAATCAATCCATCAAAACGTAATTTACATATGGTAAATAGGCTTAATACAAATACATTTCTAAAAGTATATCTTCACAATTCTTGACAAAATAATTCTACGTTTTTCTTTCGGAAAATAAAAATAAACTTCATACAAAAATACGTATATGTTATATAAAATCTCCTACTTACCACGTCAGTTACGTACTTAGGATCAGAAAAATAATCGCAAAAAAATACTAAAAGTATTTAAGAAAACGCCATTTCGGTACAATAAAGTATTATAAGGCTCTATGTCCGAAAATAGTTTCTATTAAATATTGTGTAATTAATGGATAGTGTGGTCCCTATTCTCAGAGAAAGACATTGAAGTATCGAACAGCGTTTTTCCCTGTGCTCAGCCATTAAACTATCCGCGGTATACTTTGTTACTATAGTCTTTCAAGATTATTAACTCAATATATATAATTTATTAATTACCTGTATTTCCCATCGAACTTGCAGTCTTTTATCCAATATTTCCTTGCAATTGTTTGTGGCACTGAAAGGGGACTGAGAGGTGGTGGAGCTTGTCTGAAATATTCATTTGCATTAATATTTTTAATCAGATATGTACAATTCTTATTCGTAATATTATTTATTATTATTATTTTAACTTGTAATTAAGTCCTTTAAATCAGGATTAATCCTGTAAATCAGGATTTAATCCAAAATCATCTCTGTGGAAGGTATGCAAATAAATACAATATCAATATCACATGACAAATAACTTTTAATCAAGTGGGTTTTTTTTAATCGGACACGGCATGTGACAACCAGTGCCTGCCTGATGGGCCGCAGGACACTGGAGTCCAGAATGGAAATGACGAAATCACACGATCACGTCATCGCGTCCATTTTGCCGGTCTAGAAGGTAGGCACCTTCTATTCATGTTTCTTTTGAAGGACCCAATATCGTACACATGTTGAGCAGGCAATATATCGCCGAGCAGGCTATTCCACCGGTCAGTGGTTAGGCACAGAAAACATTGGCTGAACCTTTTAGTGCGAGATAGCGGGTAAATGTTTTCAATTGCGTAAGAATGTGCACGCTGAAATGGATGGTAGTCCCCAGTGGCGTAACTACAGGGTGGCAGAGCGGGCAAAATGCCACGGGCCCCCGGACCGAGAGGGCCCCAAGCTCGAGAACTTAGTACAATAATAGTATTTTTATTAAGTTAGGCTATAAATATACAACGTACAAAATTTTAATAGGTAGATACATTAACATATTTCTATAAGTTCTTCAAATAAAATTACTGATGATTAGAACTAAAAATGTATAAAATACTTCTTTAGTGTTGGTTAATTAGATGATATATTAGAGAGGGCCCCATCCTCTCAGGGCCCATCTGATGAATTTTCCACGGGCCCCTGATGGTAGTCCCGGTACTTAAACGGAGAAGGAGGAATAAGGTCGTAAAACTCTACCGAGCATTCGCCGTGATATTGTTGATAAAAGTTATTTAACGCAGGGACTTCTCTGCGGAGTTCCAACGGCTGAAGTGATGATCCCAAATTAGGATCGTCAATAATTCGCACTGCACGCCTTTGCAATGAATCAAGGATATCCTAAGGTATTTTGAGGACCCTTCACAGAGATGCTTCTGAACAATATTCAACCACGGTCTGATTTGCGTTTTGTAAAACAATAGTCGTTGTGAGGGTGTGAAAAACTATCCTATTCAGGACTCCAAATTTATGGGAAGCATTCAGTATTACATTTTGGATGTATTCCGTGTGATTCAGGTCTGCATGCAGATTCAAGCCGAGGATTGACAAATGACCGCTCTGGGAACCGAGACGCCAAAAAGAGTTGGGGCTGGGGAAAATGGGTCCTTTTTAGTGGTAAACGCACAGGCTTTTATTTTTATGCTGTGCAGTCATTATTGTAAAACTGGAAGTGGAGAATAGTGATTGCTTTTGTATCGGCTGACCACCGAAACACTACTAAATCATCGACAATAAAATTATCAGTGCATAGGGATGCAGACTCGTCGGACGCGTTTGGAAAAATAGCAAAACATGAAAATATTTTAAATATACTAATTAATGTAACCGTACCTAGAATTGTGAATAAAAAAATGGTAATAAATCCCTCTATGAGCCCATACCAAAAAAATATAATTATAATATATTAATATTAGTGAAATATAAATATTATACTTACAGGATTATACCACCAAGCTGGCTGTAAATATGACACCAGAATCCCAAAAGTAAGCATAGAGAGACACACAAAGCAAAAATTAATATATTTTATAATAGTTTATTCATCGATTAACAGATTATCATGAATCATATCATTCGGTCAGTCTTTATAGAACACTGAATGTTTTGGTTAGTAAAATATACTTATAAGTAATTAAATTACTTAAGTACAACAATAACAACCAAAATTTTAATTATAGATACGTAAATAATTAATACAAAAATATTTAAGTGAGAAAAAAAACAAATACAATAAAATAAATATAGTTTAGAAACCAATAGTAAGTACTTATTAAAAGAAAATAAGTATAGTATTTAACCCGTAAAAGTTGAGCATTCACTAAACAATAATTAATTAAACATTAATTAAAATTAAACACCGTTAAAAATCTTTAAACCAATCGAAAGTAAACCACCTTGGATGATCGTTAGTTTGAGGTTTAATAATTATTTTTTCAGATTTGTTAGGATTACGATGTTTGCGTTGCTTTTTCCTTTTTCCCTGTAAATGTTAAAATATTATAGATAAAAATAAATTTTATATTATAAATAGAAAATACAAATTTATAAGTAATTTTAAGGACAAAAAGTATTAGCAGGTACCCTTAATTTATTTCCAAAACTAAAAATCCAACGTAAGCTAAAAAATCCAGTCCAGTCGTAACGAGCACAACTTTTGTGAAATAGTTTACAAACAGTCGTATGCTGAGGACTGTTTGCAAACTATCTGCTTTGACAACTGCTTTCACAATGTTTAAAAAATTAACTACGAAATAACGAATACGAAAACGATGTGGATTGAAATGTAGTGATAAAGATTGAAAGGTGGATTTTCTTTACAAAAGTACAAGAAAAAAAAATACTTTGTACTTTCAAAGAATGAATGGAAATAGAGTTAAGACGAGCATTGAGTGAGAGAGAATGGAAATGTAGGAAGGTTCATCCTAGGCCGGACGCTACACGCACGTTGTTCTAAGTGCATACCATAGGAGCCAGACCTGGGGCCTTACCACAAGCTCTAAGCGCAGGAATGGAACCATCATGGTTGCGAATTTATGAATGAAATTCATTGATAAATACGCAACCATCATAGTTCCATTCCTGCGTTTAGAGCTTGTGGTAAGGCCCCTGTACATGACTGTACAAGAAGTATGTTGGTAATATATGCATTTAAATGTGAAATTTCATCATCTCCATCAGCCTATATCTACCAACTGTTGGATAGAAGGTTTCCAATCGTCGTCAACCTTTATTCATCCCACTGCAGGATAAGTGTCTCCCGTCAATTGAAGGGGCTTAGAGCATACTCGTCCACGCTGCTCAAGGCATTTAGTGGAAAGCATTGGAAATGCAGTCGCTTTATTCAAGTCCACGGACCGTGTCGCCGGCCAGCCCTGTCGCCGCAACTGGCACTTAAATTCACTTTCACATTCCAGATAGTGTGATTAAAGTGAATCTAAGCTCTGCGAATTTAGAGTAGTAATGATTTAGATACATGTACTTATATTTAATTTGTATGACGTTTCTAAGTGCTTTATAAAGTCCAAGGAATAAAGATACAGTGCCACAAACTTATCTGACCCGGTGGCCAAATTTAGAACTAAAGCCGCCATCTTGAAATGTAGTATTGCCAGGTACAATTAATTTATTTACCGCGTATGCACATTCCATTGAGGTGTATTTTTTTAGATACATATTATCTTTTTCTATACATACAATAAAAATATCGTCAACGAGTTGTTTCTGTGCAATATTATAACTCTCTAATATTATATAATAGCTATGATCGCGACTTAACGTGGTGCATTTTTAAAACTAATCAACAAAAAATAGAAGGCAATTGATATTTAATTGAAACACCACACAACACAATGAATATGTATATCAATGCTATTATTTTAACATTGTATATATTTCTTTGATTTATAAGTTTCCTCTAAAACGGGCGGCATTTCGTTTAATGGCAACACTTAAGTCGATCGTACCGCCCCCGCCACCGGGCCAGATAAGTTTGTGGCACTGTATTTTGATTTCATTTGATTTGTCTATAATAGTGGCGAATAACGCTTCGTCATCCCACAAGCAGACTCAACTCTAATACCTTTCTCCCCATCTACCATAACTAACTCTGCAGATGTGGCCCATGTTAAACTCGGTAGTTCGTAGGTATTCACTTATTGTAACAAAATGGCTACAAAGTTGGCTGGGATAAATTTATTTCTCCATTCTAAACAAACCCAACTCACGGTAATCTTCGTCTGTCCGAGTGCTGGCGGAACATCCAAGTCTTTCGGGATATACACGTGGCCGAAGTTATGTCTATACTCGACGCACCATACAGCCAGCCAGTCGATATCGTAGGCAGTGAGCTTGCCTGGCAGCTGGATCTCTATGTCCTCGCCTTGGTAGCCGCGAAGGGGGTTGAGGGAACCCATCTCATTTGGTACCTGGAATTGAATTATTGGAAAGATAAAAGATTTGTCTTTGATCTGAATGAATGATTGAATGAATGAATGGAATTAATGAATGAATGGAATTAATTAATGAATGGAATTAATTAATTAATGGAATTAATTAATTAATGGAATTAATGAATGAATGAATGAACTTTATTTGCTATAGATGTGGTTCAATATAGATGTTACAATATTTATAAAAAGCAACCCCTACATCTAGCGATTACAAATGCTGATAAAGATCGTATCGAATCGATGGACGCAAAAAGTATAAAACCGATCATTGAGAAAGTTTATGGGGGCGGCCTATGTTCAGTAGTGGATGTCCTTGGACTGAAATTATAATGAAAGATTTGTTCACCCTCAGCAAGGGCTGCCTTTTAAACAGAGTTCGTTTGATTTTCATAGTTTATCTCTGATCGACAATGATCCCGCGAAGCGATGATGATTTACTTACTCGGGCAGCGCCTTTTAGCCAGTGTAGGCTAGACTAATACAAGCATTTCATCATCATCGTCAGTATGTATCCACAGCTGGATATAAGCCTTCCCCAATGCTTTCCACCAAATACGTTCCTCCTCCTTCCGCATCCAGTTGCTTCCAGCCGTTTTCTTAAGGTCGTCGAACCATCTATAAGAGTGGTGACCGCACGTGGGACGACGAAGCGTTGTACGCCCTGTACAACGCTTCGTCGTCCCACGCGCGGTCACCACTCTTATACCTTCCTCCCCCATCTGCCATCACTTACTCGGCAGATGTGATCGGCCCATTGCCACTTCAGCTTGCAATCTCTGAAGACTATGTCGACTCAAATTTGGTTCTCCGTCGAATTTCTTCGTTCCGGATTCGATACCTCTGAGAAACCCCGAGCATAGCCCTTTCCATCGCTCCATACGCGACCTTTAGCCCATGGACCAGTCCGATGGTCAGTGTCCAAGTCTCTGCACCATACGTCAATATAGGGAGGGAGCACTGGACTTTAGTCATCAAGCATTTAAATGCATAAAATCTCAATATCTTACCTTGGTACCATACGGTGTAGGCTCCGAGCCGTTTCCGACCCAGAAGTAAGCGTCAGGGCCTGCTCCATCGTAGTGCAGATTGGGAATGTAGAATGTCTTGGCGTCCAGAACGCTAATGTTCCCTGAGCGTAGCCCGTGGGCTAGCCTCTTGAATTCGGGCAGGACGCGCGGCCGCGGTGGGTCTAGGCCGGGGGGGATGAATACGTCACCGAAGTTTACCTGGAAAGAAAAAAAAATGTTGTACTGAAATGGCAAATATGCGTAAGGCAACATGTTCAGTATTGGCTTGACAATATATGTACCAAAGGTACTCATTATCTTGCCTTATCTTATCATCAAACGGTGCAAACATTATCATTTCATAGTCATTATTATTGACGAGCTTGGTGGTCGAATGGTTAGCAAGGTTGCGGATTCGGCCCCCGCACAAGACAAATATTTGTGTGCAAGAACATGTCTGTTTGTCTTGGTCTGGGCGTTTTCTATGTATTATATGTCTGTACTAGCTTTCGCCCGCGGCTTCGCTCGCGTGACATTCGGGGCAAACACGTGTTTACTTATTAATCAATAGAAGTACTCGTGTAAAACTTAGGATAAAATAGTCCAACAAATCTCGTTTTCCCATACAAACTTTGGACCTCCGTTTCACCCTCTTAGAGGTAAAATTTGAAAAATCTTTTTAATTAATTCGTGCCCACTACGTTATATTTTCAAATCGATGCCATTGTCGTAATTAACGTCCCAGAAAACCATAGAATCAACACCCATATAGATATGACATTTCAACCCCATTGCACCCCTACAGAGCTGTCACGTCGGCTATGTTGGATTATTAAATAGTTATTTTTTTTTCGTAATCAGCGACCCTATATACCATAAAAACAATACCTATGACGATTTTCAGACTTTTTCACCACATTTTAGACATTTCAATGCCATCGCACCCCAATAGGGGATGATGGTCACGTTACCGCCCTACGGGTACAATAAATAACAATAATAGGTAATTTCTGGGATAAAAACTATCTTAGGTATGTCCTTTCCTAGGACTCAAGATATCTCACGACAAAATGTCATCTAAATCGGTCCAGCGATGTAAGCGTGAAGAGGTAAGAGACATTCTGTCGCATTTATAATATTAATATGGATTGGCGTTCCGAAAACCCGTAAAAACGACACATATATTGATATATAGACATTTCAACCTCATCGCACCTCAATAGAGGATGATTGAGCCACGTTGAATTTTAAAATCGTTGTTGTTTTCGTAATCAGCGACCCGATAAACCATAAAAACAATACCCATGTCGATTTCCAGACTTTTTAACCCCATTTTACCCTTTTAGGGGGTGATATTTTCAAATCGATGCCATTTTTGTAACTGACGTCCCAGAAAACCATAGAATCAACACTCATATTGATATTATGACATTTTAACCCCACCGCACCCCCACAGGAGTGATTTTATGTCATGTCGGCTATGTTGAATTATAAAATAGTTGTTGTTTTCGTAATCAGAGACCCGATAAACCATAAAAACAATACCCATGACGATTTTCAGACTTTTTCACCCCATTTTACCGCTTTAGGGATTGAATTTTGAAAAATCCTGAAACATATGTTTACTCATTTATCTATAGAAGTGCTCGTATAAAGTTTCGGATAAAATAGTCCAACTAATCTTGTTTCACCATACAAAGTTTGGACCCCCGATTCACCCCCTTAGGGGATGAATTTTGAAAAATCCTTTCTTAGTGCACCTCTAGACATTATAAGGAACCTACGTGCCAAATTTGGAATCTCTAGACCCAGTAGTTTGGGCTGTGCGTTGATATCAGTCAGTCACTCAGTTTCTTCTTTTATATATTTCAACCCCATCGCATCCCCACAGGGGTGATTTTAAGTCACGTCGGCTATGTTAGATCATAAAATAGTTGTTATTTTCGTAATCAGCGACCCGATAAACCATAAAAACAATACCCATGACGATTTTCAGACTATTTCACCCCATTTTACCGCTTTAGGGATTGAATTTTGAAAAATCCTGAAACATATGTTTACTCATTTATCTATAGAAGTACTCGTGTAAAGTTTCAGATAAAATAGTCCAACTAATCTTGTTTCACCATACAAAGTTTAGACCCCCGTTTCACCCCCTTAGGGGATGAATTTTGAAAAATCCTTTCTTAGTGCACCTCTAGATAAGGATAGATAAGGAACCTACGTGCCAAATTTGGAATCTCTAGACCCAGCAGTTTGGGCTGTGCGTTGATATATATTAGTCAGTCACTCAGTTTCTTCTTTTATATATTTCAACCCCATCGCATTCCCACAGGGGTGATTTTAAGTCACGTCGGCTATGTTAGATCATAAAATAGTTGTTGTTTTCGTAATCAGCGACCCGATAAACCATAAAAACAATACCCATGACGATTTTCAGACTTAATCGCCCCATTTTACCCCTTTAGGGGTTGAATTTTGAAAAATCCTGAAACACGCGTTTACTCATTTCTCTGTAGAAGTACTCATGTAAAGTTTCGGATAAAATAGTCCAACTAATCTTGTTTCCCCATACAAACTTTGGACCCCTGTTTCACCCCCTTAAGAGATGAATTTTGAAAAATCCTTTCTTAGTGTACCCCTAGACATCATAAGGTATCTACGTGCCAAATTTGGAATCTCTAGACCCAGCCGTTTGGGCTGTACGTTGATATATCAGTCAGTCAGTCAGTCAGTCAGTCAGTCAGGACTTTGAATTTTATATTTATAGATTTACAAAAAAAATGTACTTATTTAAGTATATTATCAGTTATCTAGTACCCACAGTACAAGCTTTGCTTAGTTTGGGACCAGATGGCAGTGTGTAATAAAATTTATCCAGGACTAGCTATAAAAAAATGGGGTGTGGCATGGACACGGTCGTGTGTTATACGTGAATACGTTACATGCACTAAAATTATCTCAAAATGACATCGCTTCCCCCTCCCCCGCACGTGATGTTCCTACTTGGCGTAATAAATTCTTTGATCCGTCATCTATCCAGTGGTGTGATTGAATTTTGGATGGAGATGATAGATTTGTAGCTGCAACACCAAACTGTGTCAATAAAAAAATGAATGATAAAATCGGGGATTCTGTTATCATTAGTTTTTTTTTAATTGCCTTCCTATGGAAGTAACATTTAAGACGTATTCATGGAAAAACAATAATCTTGGCACAGAGTATATTATTCTGTAGCACAGACGCAAGAACAATTATAAAAACTCTTTAGCAGTAACATAAAATACATAAAACTAGAACGATCTGCGATCTCAAAATTTTAATAAGTTATGTCCGACGTGTTTAATGGTCGATCAAAGTTTGGTGGAAAAGTCCATTTTAAAAGTATGAAATTATAAAAAAGAAATATCACCATTGTAGAAACAATAAAAAATACTATAACTTTTGTTACGGCACTAGCTACATAAACGCAATATTTAACATAGTTGTCGTACAAATTTCTGATTTTATGCATATAAAATAGCGCATCGTGACGTCATAATACTGTATGCCTTTTGTATGGAGCGTTTTCGGGATAGTCCAAAATTGTGATCTTCAAGTTATCATATCTCGAGAAGTTTTTAGCCTATCGAAGTAATTCTTTCACCTTTAGTTATATTATTGTGACGTCTTTAAATAACAAATCGAAAAAAAAAAAATGGTTCACAGGCCTCTCAAGGTCGAATAAGATTTGTCGATTGAATGGGTTCTAATCACTTTGTCGATCCTCAAAGAAGCAAGAAAAAAACAAAAGCCATAATGTTTACTATAAAAATTATTATATGTGGGGTTATACACTGTAATGTATTCTGTGATCGCCAACCGAATTTGCCGGGTAGTAGGTAGGTACCGGGCTGATGGTGTTTAGCCACTTTTCTGGCGAAACGTCACATTTTGGCGCGAAAACGCGGGCATGCGCGCCATAAACGATCGATATAATGTTTGAACTGTCACACCGGCATATTTAGAGTGATACTAATATTTAAGTACGTGTATATTTATTATATATATTTATCTATGCTATAATATAGATACTAAGGATGCAGGACCTGTAAATGTTGGTATTTCCTTCTTATTATATATTATATAAATATACACCAAAGAAGGTTTCTGTTTTCGAAACTATTATGTTATATTTCTATAGATATAATGGGGTGTAAGTGGTTCATCGACATCTTTGAACCTAAGCCAACTTCACCGGCACGCGGTGCACCCTGCTGACTGACAAACGAAGGTCTGGCGAAAAGAGTGGTAGAGAGCGTAATTGTAAGCTACCCGGCTGGGGAATGTACCTCCACCTCACAGAATATCGCAGCCAAATAACAATTCCCTTGAGGGCTGTGTTCCTGCGAGTGAGTGAGGTCACCAGAACGGAAGAAGATGCTGTGTTGGCAGCGTTGGTGGCGGCGCGCGAGTGATATTTTATGTTGCGAGCGTTAATATGGGCACGGTAACTGCTTCACATCAGGCGGGCCGTATGCTATCGCCACTAAGCGTTAAAAACAAACACCTGAAAAGTGAGCCAAATTGTCTTACTTCACGATTGATTGAAATATGTAAAAAATACCGTCTTCTGTATTTCGAAAATGCAAAATTTATGTTGAGTTGGGGTGTAAGTAGTTCATCAACATCTTTGAACCGAAGCCAATCCTACACCTTGTTACAGGAGCGGACTAAGGCCTGCCCCCTTACCACCATCTCTTATTGCGATTCAATAACTGAATAGAATGCTTATTCATACCAATGAATAAGCGACTCTATATCAAATGGAATAGACTCTATTTCAAATGGAATAGACTCTATTTCAAATGGAATAGAGTCGCTTATTCATTGGTATGAATAAGCAATCTATTCAATTATTGAATCGCAATAAGAGATGGTGGTAAGGGGGCTGGGGAATAGGCAACTACAACTAGGCACGTGTCTAGGGCCCGTAATTTTTGGAGCCCCAAAGTTAGGTTTTTAATTTTTGTTTTGGAAGTGAAAACTTCTTTAGTACGTTCGGAAATACAATGTTGCCTAGGGGTGCTTTACCGTTAGTCCGCCACTGCCTTGCTGAGTGACGAACGAAGGTTATTAAACTTACAGTGAATCTCCGGCACCAGACGCTGAGCCACTTGATGTCTCTCAGTCGCTTGCCTGCAGGCAGCTTCAGTAGGATGTCCGAGTTGCTGTGCGCTGACAGAATCGGTGGATCTCTGAAATAGACATACATCGATCAGAAGGCCAATTCTTGTAATTATTTTACGATCGCAGAATGAAAATATGTGTGCCTATAAAAAGAGATTGAATTTTAGATTTTTATATAAGTATTGATTGATGTAGTATATTTAGATAATTGTATTATATATACGTCTTTGTATTTATTTATCAATGTAGTAACTAGAAGTAGATCTATTTTGTAATGTATTATTATTTATTTTCATTTGTGGAATGAACTTCCTGCCAAGGTTTTTTCCAGGTGGCTACTGGATGGAGTACTTACCATCAGACGGGTCGTATGCTTGTTTCCATTATAGTCGTGTAAAAAAAGTTGTCTTCAATGAAATAGGTATCACAAAGTTCAATAAAGGGAGGTTTTTCAAAATATATTTTACATTATTATTATATTTGTTATTTTATTATCCTTTCGGAGTCGAGACCCTGGGTTCGTGGGGTCCTAATGCGCCAATGCTTATGCATGAGCTCTTCAAGCGCCTGGTCGAGGCCACTGGTGACCGAAGAGTTGGCTGCTTTCTAGCGCAACGCGTCAGTGTTGCTCTAGAAAGATTCGTGTCGGTCGGGGGCGATTTTTAGAACTAACTAGTTATTTTTTTTTAATATGTGTTTATATATTTTTCACATTATTTATCTTCTGATAGAGTAACTTCAGTAGAGCACTAAAAGTTCTAAAAGCTACCACCATTCCCACCGATCTAACCCGAAGTTTGATTTTGGC
Source organism: Hypsopygia costalis (assembly GCA_937001555.2). Classification (NCBI taxonomy): domain Eukaryota; kingdom Metazoa; phylum Arthropoda; class Insecta; order Lepidoptera; family Pyralidae; genus Hypsopygia; species Hypsopygia costalis. The sequence goes on along the minus strand of OW443350.2, from coordinate 19,033,807 downwards.
AATAAAAAAATACTTAATCGACTTCTGCTTCGGCGGTACCCCTAGTCTAGTCAGAGACGACACGCGTTTAATAAATCAATAACAAACTTTCCCCTTTATTACATTTATATCAGACAGCATGATGATTACTTTAATCATCACCTCATAAAACAAAATATAAATCAAGGTTTATCTCCCACGTCCTGTCATCACCCCGGAGTCTTCTCCCCTCGCGAAGACCGCGGAGGCGGTGGGGCAACCCTAGTGATTATGATTTATTTAATTAACAAACAATTTGTCTGAGTTATTCGCTTTTTGTTGTTGTTTCCCAGTAAGTACCTACCCATTATACGACCCTTCTATTTTTAAGTATTTGCGTAAGGGAATGGAGGATGAAATTTGCTTTTTGGTTAATTATTTTTGAATAAATAAAACCGCCTAAGTATTAAAAAAAGTGGGGTGTGGCTCTGTCATGGACAACGCCGTTACGTGAATATGTTCTAAAATTATCTCAAAATGGCAGCGCTTTCCCTCCCCTGCACGCGATGTTAACGTAATTAATTCTTTGATTCTTCATCTATCCAGTGATGATAGATATATAAGCTGCATTACCAAACTGTTTCCCCCGTTTTTTTTATCGTTAGGTTCCCTCACATATAAAAAAAATTGCAATAATACAAGCATGTGGGTCACCTGATGGAAAGCTATCACCACCGCCCATTGAGACCAGCAACACTAAGTCGCCGATCCTTTGCCAGCCTATACTCCTTTCTTTCTTTCTGGTGACGTCACTCACTCGCAGGAACACAACAACTCTCAAGGGACTTGTTATTTGGCTGCGGTATTCTGTGAGGCGGAGGTACTTCCCTAGTCGGACAGCTTAAAAAACAAAGCTTTCCTTTCTTTCTTTCCTCTCCAGAGCCTCGTTTTGTAAGTCAGCAGGGTGCACACCGTGCAGGTAAGGTTGACTTTGGTTCGAAGATGTTAATGAACCACTAACACCCCAAATACTATGCCTATTGTAATCTCTGTCAGGCCTTTAGCGTTGAAATATAGGACTTTGACACGATACGATCGACGCTAGACAACAAAGCTTTTTAATGAAAATAACTGTAACGATAACATAAACTTTTAGTGAAAAGTCACGTCAATGCATTGTCGGAAATAATAGCTCGGCCCGTAGACAGAGAAAACTATAGACAAATTGATAGCTTACATTGCATGACGAGCCCGGTGATCGAATCGCAAGCAATGTCCACTTTGACTCCAGGGTTGCGGTTTCCATCCACACACAAGACGAATATTTGCGTGCATTGACATGTCTTTTTGTCTTGGTCTGGGTATTTTCTATGTATTATATGCATGTATTTACAGAAAACATGTATTTAAGTATAATATCAGTGATCTATTCCCATAGTACAAGCTTTGCTTAGTTTGGGACTAGATGGCGCTGTGTAATATGCCCAGGAATATTTTTTTATTTGGTATTTATTTATCCACAATAATCACATATCACACAAGAAATGAGTAACTTAAGCCGAATCTCCTTGCAAGTGTTTTTTGGAACATTCTACACGAACATCAAAACAAACAGGCGTGGCTTACACCTTATAAGGCGATGTTTTTGTTGAATGTTTCGAAAATACTCTTGCAGGAGATCCGGCTTTACGCAACATTATCATCCTTCAGAAATTCGATACTAGCAGAAATATGAATGAATGAATATTTAATGTAATTAAGTAACAAAGACACATGTTGTTAGTAATGCTTATAAACTATGTTAGTAAAGATATTATACAGATATAATAATTTTAAAGTGACCATTCCGGCATTGGAATGGTTGACATATTATATGCAGTAATAACTATGTGCTACTCGTATGTGTATGTACTTATTATGTGTATGTATGTAGGTACTATTATGTTGATCGTTATTGAGATTGTTTGTATTTTGTTTAAAATTGTTTAAGTTGTTCTAACTATTTGTAAGTAAACGCTGTGAAGTCCGAAATGTTTGAATAAGGATTCACATTGACTCTAGTTTGGCATTATGCATATTGCGTGTATTTATTTTGGCATATCCTATTTTGTATTTATTTTTAACTACGCCGATAAAGTTGTATCATGTAAAGAAATGAGACAGATTGATTTTATTTTCCCGTCACCGGTTTTTGAAAGTAAAACGCAACAAAGTTTACTCCATCAACACAATTATTACACACATTTAACACAATTTAAGACGCGCTATATGAAATCTCGACAATCGACTTTCCTGTCTTATATTTGTCACGCCAAAGCGGATACTATAAAACCTAGCGTATTCAAGTCTATTAGTGTATTTCAAGTCTATGGGTTACCGCGTTTACATGACACTATTGATTATAAAATCAATTCGTGAACAGTTGAATATCCTCTAACACCACAAAATAACTAAAGGAAGTTATTTTACACACACTAAACGTTTTATCATTGATTTTGACTGAGTAAATATTTATTTATGGAGAACTAGATTGCATCCGCGTGTTGTACGCGCAAATCCCTGTATTCCGCGGGATTTTAAAAAATCTTTAGCGGATGCCAACGTCATAGTAGCTACCTAAATGCCAAATTATAACTCGATCCATCCAGTAGGTTGCGTTAATAGATCAGTCAGTAATGGTTGCCTTTTATAAATACAAAAGAATACGGTCAGCTTTTACCACGAAATCAAATCAAGGAGAGCGTACTCTGTGGCCGTCTTCAGATTACAATCTGATGATTGCGACTACATTCTGTTCTGCCGGTTGCACCACTCAAGTTATGGAGTGAACTTTCTACCAAGATTTTCCTAGAAGACTACAGCGTGGGATTGCAAAAAGCATGTGAAGACGTTTTACAAGGGTAACTAATTTCCTCAGCCCAGCCGTATGCTTGTTTATTAAAAAAAAATGGGGAGAGGCTGTCTCAAGGACACGGCCGTGTGTTGTACGTGAATACACACTAAAATTATCTCAAAATGGCAGCGCGTCCCCCTCCCCCGCACGTGATGTTCCATTACCCTTACTAAGCGTAAAAAATTTTTTGATCCTTCATCTATCCAGTGGTGTATTGTTTTTGTATCTAGAGCATAAATTCGAAACTACAACGCCAAACTGTATCCCCCGACTTTGTTATCATTATATTTTTTGGATTGCCCCCGTGTGGTAGCAAACATAAAGACGTATTCGACGTGCAGTGTCCATACAGTAGATGCATTTTCTTACCTTGAGGCATAATCCTCAGGGTACGGCACGAGTGTCCCTTCAGGGGAGGGTTGTGGGGTATCCCCCACCCAGAAGTACGCGTCAGGACCTGTGCCATCGTACGCGAACCCTCGCACGAACACCGTGTTCTCGTCCACGGCGTACACCGTGCCTCTGATGCCGTGTGCGTACTGGGTGAGGCGGCCGATCAGCCGGCCGAAATACGGCTCTGGACGGCGGGAAATTGCTGGACCTGGGAACAAGCGATTTTTAACGTTATTCGATATATTTTGGACATATAAAAGACATATAGTACAACTCGCCATAAATTAAAATTCTTCCATATCTTGATAACTGGCGATCTACTACAGTATATTTCTTAAGACATTTTATACCGCGAACGGTGAAACTGTGGAATCAACTTCCCTCAGCGGTATTTCCGAACAACTACGACATGGGAGCCTTCAAGAACAGACTATATTTCTCTTAAAAGGCTGGCAACGGATCGGCGACCCCTTGGTGTTGCTGATCTCCATGGGCGGTGATGATTGCTTTCCACCAGGTGACCCACACGCTCGTTTGCCTTCCTCTCACGTTATATTCATTCATATACCCCCTTAGATTGAGGAGAGATTCTTATCCCAACAGTGAGATGAATAAGGGTTGAAGACCATTCATTCCTATAAGTTAATCAAAATGTGAATATTAATAGGGATCTCCACCGCATTCTTAGCACTAGGCTTTCCAGACAAAACACGTCACTAGACCTGAGGCCTTACCACAAGCTCTAAACGCAGGAATGGAACTATGATGGTTGCGTATTTATCAATGAATTTCATTCACAAATTCGCTTGATGGTTCCATTCCTGCGTTTAGAGCTTGTGGTAAGGCCCCTGTCAAATTTTATTAATGATTTTACAGTGATTTCTCAGGTGAGTTTCAATACTATGTATTAATTAGTCTGCATGATTGCGTACGGCACTGATTTATGCTGGCCCCGTTGCCTCGTTGGATCGCAACACTAATTCTTTGTGTAAAGTAGAGGCCAGTATTTTGTGACGAGATGTTTCGACCAGATGCGACGAATGTTCTTTTAAAATATTATTTAACATTCTTTAATAATTACAAATATAACAGTTTTATTATCTGACATATACGCTAATACTCGTGCTTCGGAGGGCATGTTAAACCGTCGATCCCGGCTGTTTATACTAGATAACAGTCGTTAGGTCAAGTCGGTCTTTGGGCCTTTGGTTTGGGCGGCCTTAAAACAGTGGCCTCCACAGTTGAGCAGCGTGTTGGAGTAAGCTCTAAATTCCTTCGATTGAGGAGACCCTTATTCCAACAGTGGGATGATTATGTGTTGATTTCGAATATACGCTAAACTGTAGAACATTTTGTGGGCGAAGCTAATTTGCACTCACTTAGAATAAAATTATATTACACAACTAGCTTTCACCCGCGGCTTCGCTCACGTCAAATTCGGGGCAAACACGGGTTTACTCATTTATCTATAGAAGTAGTCGTGTTGAACAGGGGTGATTTTATGTGACGTCAGCTATGATGGATTATTAAATAGTTGTTTTTTTTTTCGTAATTAGCGACCCGATAAACCATAAAAGTAATACCCATGACGATTTGCAGACTTTTCCACCACATTTTAGACATTTCAACATCATCGCACCTCAATAGGGGATGATCGTCATGTTAGCCACGTTGAATTTTAAAATCGTTGTTGTTTTCGTAATCAGCGACCCGATAAACCATGAAAACAATACCCATGACGATTTTCAGACTTTTTCACCCTGAAACACGTGTTTACTTTTTTATCTATAGAAGTACTCATGTACAGTTTCGGATAAAATAGTCTAACTAATCTTGTTTCCCCATACAAACTTTGGACCCCAGTTTCACCCCCTTAGGGGATGAATTTTCAAAAATCCTTTCTTAGTGTACCCCTAGAGGTCATAAGGAACCTACGTGGCAAATTTGGAATCTCTAGAACCAGCGGTATGGGCTGTGCGTTGATATATCAGTCAGTCAGTCAGGACTTAGAATTTTATATACATAGACTAGCTGCCCGCCCCGGCTTCGCACGGGTAGAAAGTGTTGTTTTCTTTTCCTCGCAATTTTTATGTACATAAGAACCTCCCTTATACCTTAACGAAAATATTAAAATAAAAATTAGCAGAATTGGTCGAGCCGTTCTCGAGTTTTGCGCTTAGCAACATTCATTTTAATATGGGACCACCTGGAGAGTGTACCCTCTCAAACGAATAACATTAAAATTGCTGTACAATTGACGGAGAAATCATTGAATTTAAAAAAATACATATAGTCGAACATAGAACCGCCATACAGGTACAATAAACAACAATAATAGGTAATTTCTGGGACAAAAACTATTCCCATAGTCGCCTTGTACGACATCCACGGGAAGAGACGGAGTGATTCTATTCTAGTCTGCCGGAAACCACACGGCCGTAAGAAGGAAGAGTGGTATACGCGGAATAAATACAGTTTCATCGGCACCACTCCCAGTGAGAATCTCAGCTTCAATTATACATATTTCGCTGCTAAACATTGACTTTACTTCAGGAAGGAGATCTTCCCCAAATTTTAATAATATTTTTGAAAACTCTTGGGCACGTAAAGTTCTATCTACAGCTTCTACTACCTTATTGTTTTTTTTTTTCGCATTCATCTGAAACGATTAGACAGCAATCCTGAAACATTTTCGCTTTGTCACAGTTTCGTATCGCAAAGCATGTCGGTGTTTCCGTTCTGTATAAATCGAGTATAATATTGAACATTGTATTTGCGTCATTTCGCCTAGAAGTAATATATGGCTGCCATACCTGGCGATGCTGCTGTGAGATATTATTTTGGCGCCTGATTTCAGCGATGATTGCTATCGTCAGGTATGTTTTTCCAGTCCTTCCTGAAGAATTTAAGAAAAACAGTTTCCCCTCGTTGTTTAAAAGACTTTGCATCACAAAATCTTGCTACATAGCGTCCCACAAATGCACGCATTCTTCTGGTTTGTGCGAATATATACCAATCGTTCCATTTCAATTTTAGCGTACACGTCTATAATAAACTGACTAAATAGACCACGTTACCTTTGTAAATAAATAAAACGATTGCGTCTAACGTGTAACATAAAAGTAGCACTGCGCGGTTATTTTTTTACAATACAATCAATATTTTGTTAAACTATCTATTGTTTTTTTAAGTAGCTTTTTTAGTTCTATTTGTTATTATGGCGTGTTTTTTAGTTATTTTTTAAAACTATAATTTATTGTATACACCATGTTGTTTATGCAAATAAATTTAGCTTTGTTCTGCATTAGGTGTTCCAAATCTTGGATTTTTGTACCTCAATAAAAAATACTCATCAGGCTGAACAACTTTTGCTAAGGCGTCATTTTTATATTTCTTATAGTTTAGCTGAGCCATTATGGTTCTGCATCAGGTGTTCCAAATCTAGGATTTTTATACCTCAACAAAAAATACTCATCAAGTTGAACAACTTTTGCTAAGGCGTCAATTTTATATTTCTTATAGTTTACCGTAACCATTATGGTCCTGCATCAAGTGTTCCAAATCTTGGATTCATATACCTCACCAAAAAATGCTCATCAGGCTGAACAACTTTTGCTAAGACGTCATTTTTATATTTTTTATAGTTTAGCTGAACCATTATGATTTTGGATCACGTGTTCCAAATCTTGGATTTTTATACCTCAACAAAAAATACTCATCAGGCTGAAAAACTTTTGCTACGGCGTCATTTTTATATTTCTTATAGTTTAGCTGAACCTTTATGGTTCTGCATCAGGTGTTCCAAATCTTGGATTTTTATACCTCAACAAAAAATGCTGATCAAGTTGAAGAACTTTTGCTAAGGCGTCAATTTTATATTTCTTATAGTTTACCGGAACCATTATGGATCTGCATCAGGTGTTCTAAATCTTGGATTTTTATACCTCAACAAAAAATACTCATCAGGCTGAACAACTTTTGCTAAGGCGTCATTTTTATATTTCTTATAGTTTACCGGAACCGTTATGGATCTGCATCAGGTGTTCTAAATCTCGGATTTTTATACCTCAACAAAAAATACTCATCAGGCTGAACAACTTTTGCTAAGGCGTCGTTTTTATATTTCTTATAGTTTACCGGAACCATTATGGATCTGCATCAGGTGTTCTAAATCTCGGATTTTTATACCTCAACAAAAAATACTCATCAGGCTGAACAACTTTTGCTAAGGCGTCGTTTTTATATTTCTTATAGTTTACCGGAACCATTATGGATCTGCATCAGGTGTTCTAAATCTTGGATTTTTATACCTCAACAAAAAATACTCATCAGGCTGAACAACTTTTGCTAAGGCGTCATTTTTATATTTCTTATAGTTTAGCTGAACCATTATGGATCTGCATCAGGTGTTCCAAATATTGGATTTTTATAACTCAATAAAAAATACTCATCAGGCTGAACAACTTTTGCTAAGGCGTCATTTTTATATTTCTTATAGTTTAGCTGAACCTTTATGGTTCTGCATCAGGGTGTTCCAAATCTTGGATTTTTATACCGAGATGGAAATTTCGTGTCAACGTTTTCAAATCGATGCCATTTTCGTAATTGGCGTCTCAGAAAACCATAGAATCAACACCCATATTGATATTATGACATTTCAACCCCATCGTACCCCCACAGGAATGCTCTTGTGTCACGTCGGCTATGTTAGATTATAAAATAGCTGTTGTTTTCGGAATCAGCGACCCGATAAACCATAAAAACAATACCCATAACGATTTTCAGACGTTTGCACCTCATTTCACCCCTTTAGGGGTTGAATTTTGAAAAATCCTGAAACACGTGTTTACTCATTTATCTACAGAAGTGCTCATGTATAAAATAGTCCAACTAATCTTGGTTCCCCATACAAACTTTGGACCCCCGTTTCACCCCCTTAGGGGTTGAATTTTCCAAATTCCCGTCTTAGTGAGCACCTACGTCCTAAAAGGAACCCCCTTGAAAAATTTGACACTCCTAGCACTTGTAGTTTCTGAGATTTCGTGATGAGTGAGTGATTTACTCTTTTATATATATAGATATACAGTCATATAGTGCACAGGTACACTTTGATACACATACATACATTTATACGTATACTGTTGTTATATGTATACATATACAGTTACCTATACTCATATGTAGGGTTGCCATCCGACCGGGTTTCCCCGGATTTGTCCTAATAACTGTCTTGTCACAGAATAAAAAATAGTACTAGTACTAAAAACACTAACGACATGTGCGGGTTTTAACATTCAAAATCCCGAGTTTGCACGCACCTTGTCCTATAATTGCTACTTTTTAATTCAACCTCATGCCAATCCAAGACAGAATTTAACATAACTTTTTTTTAATTTAGATTTGAATATGCGTATATTCTTACATTCGGTCACTTACCACTTCAAATTGGTAGGTATTTAATTTTCTAACAATAAAAACATATTTTTCATATAACCATTATAAATTTGAAATAATGTAAATTAAAGGGAATTAATGAAACACACACAATTTAATCAATATTTTTTTTTATTAATCTAATTCACGATGCAAAAATTATTATTTTAGCGTTCAAGAAAATGATTGTTTAACGAGACGCTTCATGTAATATTTTTAATAAGAAAATATGAAAATTGGGTTACATAGAACTAGTATCCAGGGCCGTAATGTGAATCAAAAAAACCGGACAAGTGCGAGTCGGACTCGCCCACCGAGGGTTCCGTAGGTACGTAGTATCATTATTAAATTTGATATTTTTCATTATAAATAAGAAATAATGCGTCGAAAAAAATAAATAAAATATATTTTGCAATGTGTACATCAAGCCCTTTCATATGATACCCCATTTGAACTAGTAGTTTCAATTTGAAATTTCGACACCCTATAAAAAATATAGACCCCCTATTTTTTTACATCTATTTACAAATGTATAGTTTTGAGATTTATTCCTGTACTTGTAGTCTATAACGATGTTACTTGCCAAATTTCATAGTTCTAGGTCAACGGGAAGTACCCTATAGGTTTTGATTCCTTTGAGTGTGTCGAAATATGCGTTTTTTGCTGAATAAACGGCCGTAACTTTTTTCTACGTAAACTTAGCAGTTTGATTTTTTTTTAACTTCATGGGACCGTAGACCTGTGTATACAGTTCAAATTTCAGCTTGATACCTCCACGCATTCTCGACATAGAAATGTTTGACAGACAGACAGACAGACAGACAGACAGACAGACAGACAGACAGACAGACGGACAACAAAGTGATCTTATAAGGGTTCCGTTTTTCCTTTTGAGGTTCGGAACCCTAAAAACGAACGGTACTTTTTACATATAAAAAAAATATATATGGTACTTTTTATATATCGGATATAACCAATCGCAGTTCTATGTAAATGCACAGTTCATAATTCATTTCCGAGAAACTTATTCAGCTCTCTTTGTAAAGTTCCCCGATACTATCATCCCCTTTGAAATCCTTTGTCGAGACGACAATAGGTACGGAGCACGTGGGATTCCTCCTTGGATAATGCACCCGGAGAGATCCTGGGTCTTCATCGCAGACGGAAATAGATAAAAGTTGGTACGAGGGATTTAGAGTTGGCTAGAGATCGCAAAACGTTTGGGGTGTAAGCGGTTCATCAACATCTTTGAACCAGAGCCAACTTCACCTGCACGTGGTGCACTCTGCTGACAGACAAACGAAGCTCTGGTGAAACTCATTTCATTACGCTCCCTACCTCTCAAGGTATGGAGCGTAATGAAATGAGTTTCACCCCTACCTCTGAAGGTAGGGAGCGTAAGCGATTATGGGAAATACATTATAAAACATCGATCAGGCCTCCCCAACCCGTCTGGCCAGCGTGGGGAGTGTAGGCCAAATCCTCCTTCTGTCAGGGACGGAAGAGAGAGGGTCGTGCTCCTGTAGTGGAGACTAAAATGACCTGATGATGATGAACCGCTTACAAAAGAAAAAAACTTAAAAAAGAAAAAATAAACATCATTCTAATGAGGCATCTGAAACTGAGTGTGGATATTACAGAATAAGTACTAACCAGAGACCACCTGTGGTATCAACAAACGAGCCCATATGATGGATGATTGCCTTTATATTATATCGAGTTGGGCTGAAAACACATTAAGTTATTATTATTTAAATAGTTGATTACGGATAATTTGCCAGCCAACTATTTAATTAATAATTATAATTTGACGAGCTCGGTGGTAGAATGGTTAGCAATGGCCACTTCGACTCCGACGTCGAGGGTTCGATTCCCGCACAAGACAAACTTTTGTGTGCATGAACATGTCTGTTTGTCTAGGCCTGGGTGTTTTCTATGTATTATAAGTATGTATTTACAAAAAAATGTATTTAAGTACATTTATCAGTTCTCTAGTACCCATAACACAAACTTTGCGCTTACTTTTGGGGTGTAAGTGGTTCATCAAGATCTTTGAACCAAAGCCAACTTCACCTGCAAGCGGTGCACCCTGCTGACTGACAAACGAAGCTCTGGCGAAAAGAGAGGTAGGGAGCGTAATTGTAAGCTACCCGACTGGGGAATGTACCTCCACCTCACAGAATACCGCAGCCAAATAACAATTCCCCTGAGGGTTGTTGTGTTCCTGCGAGTGAGTGGGGTCACCAGAAGGAAAGGAAGGAGATGCTGCGTTGGCAGCGGGGGTGGCGGCGCGCGAGCAATATTTTATGTTGCAAGCGTTAATATGGCTACGGTAACCGCTTCACATCAGGCGGGCCGTATGCTTGTCTGCCACCCGAAGTAGTATAAAAAAAAAATACTTTGGGACTAGATGGCGCTGTGTAAATTGTCCAGAAATATTTATTATTATTATTTAATTATTTAATAAGTTTGGTGTTATCAATAAAGAGACGAATTTCATCTGTAATGATGATATGCCTTGTTTAGTAGTGTAGTACTTAAAGACAGATGGCGTCACACTGCGACTTCACAGCAGTAAAATATAAAATGCAAAAATTCGCCACCTTTACAAACCTAGTTGGAAGAGCACTCGACCGGTCATGGAGAGGTCGTAGGTTCATATCCCACCGGGAGGTGAATTTTCCCATTTTTAAAATACTTAAAATACCTACATTAAGTTCTTTTTTACAAAAAAGAACTTACACCCTAAGCTATATACATATAGCTTCGGGTGGCAAACAAGCATACAGAATCAAGCGGTTACCGTAGCCTTATAAAAGTTCACAACATGACATTTCTTGTTGACCTCAACCACTCGCAGGAACACAAGAAGCCTGTAGGGAATTGTTATTTGGCTGCGTTATTCTGTGAGGTGGAGGTACTTCCCCAGTCGGACCGCTTATAATAACGCTGTTATAGGCTGGCAACCGATCGGCGACCCCTTGGTGTTGCTGATCTCCATGGGCGGTGGTGATTGCTTTCCACCAGGTGACCCACATGCTCGTTTGCGCCCCTGTCATATAAAAGAAAACGCTGCGTTACCTCTCTCTGTGCAAGAGCCTCGTCAGTGAATCAACAGTGTGCACCACGTAAGGTTGGCTTGGGCTTTAAAGAAAAAAATGTGAGCCCCATGCAGCGCAACCATTATTAACCAAAGGGCTTTTATGGTGATTTAACTTTATTGTGACCAAGGGGCTGGCCAATATCTAGGTCAAAATATTTCCGTCGCTATACAACATGGAAATGCCGCCAGCCTTTTGGCCACAATCCCCGAAAATTGTCGGGCAATTAACATAATGATATTTTTTTGTGTACATACCTATATGTATTTTAGATTTTAATTTAGTTATGTATTATTTTTCATTTCATTTTAAGTTATTTTAATGTAACATATTATAATGAGCCCGATGGTCGAATGGGTGTCGAAAGGCTAGCAATGGCCGATTTTACTAGGAGGTAGCGGATTCGGTCCCCGCAAGAGACAAATATTTGTGTGCTTGAACATGTCCTGTTGAGTATTTCCTAAGTATTATATAAATTTTCAAAAAATATATACATCAGGTTATCTAGTATCTACTACCCATAGTACAAGCATTTGCTTAGTTTTGGCAATGTGTAATTTGTCTAGGAATTTATATAGAACACATTCAATTTTGTTGTATTATATTTGTGTCTGTTTAAATTGTTTGTATCGTGCTGTGTATGTACTTTTCTTCTTCTTTCTTTCTTCTTCTACGTAGGCTGTCTATGTAAATGACATGCGATAATAAGTGAGGATTGAACGAGATGACTATAGGATAGTTAGACATACATAAACAGTCTCAATAGCTCATGGCCCTGATGTCTTTCTTCAATTTGTTGCTCTATGGTTTTATAACCATAGACTGCCATAGAGCAATTAACTATTGGTTAAAAAAATCTTTGAAAAAGGCTGGTATTAATACCAGCCTGTTTCAAAGATTTTATCCAATAGTTAATCGTAGTATGATCGCAGTACCTTTGAATTCTTTAGTCGGAGCTCACAATGCTCACGTACGAATCCGAGCAAAGGAGCTGAGTGCTTAATGCGAGTTTTCTGCCTACCTTCGATCATGTCAACGTAAACAACCGACCATATAGAGAAGAACTCTCATGTTGTGAATTTATAAACGCGTGTTACATATCAAAATTATGTGGCTTACTTGCTCACATTTTGAAGTGAGCAACCCGGCTAATTTGGATAAGTAACACGCGTCTGGTAAATTCACAATATGAAAGCTTTTCTCAATGAGGGTATTTTGGCAGCACTGTAGCGTAGGGTCCAATCATTTGTCAATTCATAGCATCTTGTCAAATGTCTTGTTAACGTCTTGTGTTGTCTTGTCGTCTTAAAGTTTCACTGTCAAAAAATTCAGTACATTTTGACAATCTGGACTGGACCCGACGCCTACCTAGCGACATCTAATGTCAGAAAAAATATCAAACATCCCCATTTGGTCGCCTTGTAAACGTTAACACGTTCACACTAAGCACTCTCAACTGCACCTAGTTACATACAATATTATTAATATCACTTAATACACAAGCTTGCACCCACGAATTTTTACGCGCCTGTCCCGGTGTAAATGTGAGAATTTTCCAAAATCCTTTCTTAGCGGATGCCTACGTCTTAATAGCCACCTGTAGGCCAAATCATAACCCGATTCATCCAGTGTTTTGAGATGACTGTGTGTTGATAGATAAGTCGCAATTAGTCAGTAACGGCACGGGCTCTCATTATCTACTAACAAAATTTTGTTCAACTTTTATTTATAGATGGCGCCACATGTACAGATACAATGTTTGTTTAAAGTTCAGACCAAAATAACAATGATATATATTTCTATGTGTAATAACTTTTTGGATAAATATTTTCTTGCTTGAAATTGTCGGGTCAAGGTTTATAAGAGAAATCCACAGAATTGATATGGAAATGGAAAGATTGAACAACAGCAAAGCGTGGGCGGAGCGATAGTATTTAATATTTTAAATTATATCTAGGATCTATTCTTTAGTGAGACTATAAATCGGTTATATATCAATGGGTTAGGCTGTAATACAGTGTCAAGTATTTTTGCAAAGAGTAATTTAAATACAATTACACAGTGGGACCTCTTTGGTAATGATTGCTTCCTTAGAATAATAACCTAACGCACAGTTCTAATGTGGCTCTAAGCGACCCCTCCCTAAATATTCACTTGTAGAGATGCTATTGAAAGCCGATTTGCGAATTAGAGGCGGGATTAGGTAGAGACCCCCGGGTACAAAATTTATATGTGATAAGTTGCCGGTAAATGATGTTAAAATAAACTAAATCAGAGCCTATAATAGAGGTGGAGTTAAGTGTTATTTATTTGTAACGAATTAAAAGTTAATGTTAAAAAATAACATGAGAAACTATTAATTGACATGTTGACGAGCTCGGTGGCGTAGCGGTCAATGACGCGGCTTCGACACCAACGCTCGTGGGTTCGATTCCCACACAGGACAAACATTTGTGTGCATGAACATGTTGTTTGTCTTGGTCTGGGTGTTTTCTATGTATCATAAGTATTTATTTACAAAAAATAATGTATTTACTTATGTTTATCAGTTATCTAGTACCCATAACACAAGCTTCGCTGACTTTGGGGCTAGATGGCGCTGTGTAATTTTGTCTGACAATATTTATATTTCATATTTATGTCATGTTATTTATTTAGACACGTCCAAACTAACTCTTAATTACGTTCTGTTGTCTATTAACTTTCCATCCAAAAGAGTTAAATTTAACCTTATTAAAGCTATGTTAAATTATACAAATGGTGAAGTTAGATAAAATAACAATCAATGAACTTTCCTTCGTACTTGAGCTGATGGCAGTCATCATCATCATCAGCCTGTATCTACCCACTGCTGGATATAAGCCTTCCCCAATGCTTTCCACCAGATACGATCCTCCGCCTTCTGCATCCAGCCGCTTCCAGTCGCTTTCTTAAAGTCATCGGACCATCTAGAAGGAGGGCGTTCAACGCTTCGTCGTCCTACGCGCCGCCTCCACTCTAATACCTTCCTCCCCCATCTGCCATCACCCACTCGGCAGATGTGACCCGCCCACTGCCACCTCAGCCTGCAAACTCGAAAGGCTATGTCGACAACTTTAGTTATCCGTCGAATTTCTTCGTTCCGGATTCGATCCCTAAGAGAAACCCCAGACTACACGACTGAAGTAAAACTTCTTTAGCTTTACTAACTTATATCTCCATCTCAACTTCCTTTCACCATTTCCGTAACTCTCTCATCACGCATTCACCAGCTTACTCTCCAAGCGTGCGTAATGATGTTTTGCTTCAAAATCTAATTCTAACGCACTATTCATCAAAATTTGTTTCAGCCCGTCAGCAATAGTAGTTACCGGACATACATACAAGTCAAAACACATTATTTTCCTTTCGCATTTCACTGCAGTCGGGTAAAAAGACCGATAACCTACCATCTAATGTAATGCGACAATAATTTCCGACAAGGGACGTTTTGAACCGTAAATCCTAAACAGCAGAAACGACTTGTTTTAACAGTATATTTTAAATCTTATGCGTATGGAAATAGGATTAAGATTACATTGAATAGAATGGAAAGTCTTTTATCACGCAATAACTGTGAGAGCTACATCGATCACAGTTGGAATGAGTGACGGAATCACAGTTGGTAACTGTGACGGAATAGTTCAAAAACATTCTTTTTTATGTATTTTTGTGTTATTAATGCTCTGTTGCGAGTTGGTAACGCTCCGTTGCGTTACCTTTGAATATGAGTATCTATTATAAAGTTATTTTTTATGTCAGAGGGGGGCAAAAGAGCGTGTGGGTCGCCGGATGGAAAGCAATCACCACCGCCCATGAAGATCAGCAACACCAAGGAGTCGCCGATCCTTTGGCAGCCTATACTTCTTCCTTTCTTTATTTCTGGTGACTGCACTCACTCAGGAACACAACAACCCTCAAGGGAATTGTTAAATGGATGCGGTGTTCTGTTAGGTGGAGTTAAAAAACACTCTATGCCCTACCTTTTTTTTTATACTACGTCGGTTGGCAGACAAGCATACGGCCCGCCTGATGTAAAGTGATTTCCGTAGCCATATTAACGCTTGGAACATAAAATAATGCTCGCGCGCCGCCACCCCCGCTGCCAACGCAGCATCTCCTTTCTGGCAACCTCACTCACTCGCAGGAACACAACAACCCTCAAGGGAATTCTTAAATGGATGCGGTATTCTGTTAGGTGGAGGTACTTCCCCAGTCGGGCAGCTTAAAAAACACGCTATGCCCTACCTCTCTTTTCGCCAGAGCATCGTTTGTCAGTTAGCAGGGTGCACCACATACAGGTGAGGTTGGCATTGTTTGGTTACTTTAGTATCTCGGCATCTCATGTGCTCTTACGACTTGCCGATAACAAGGCTTTATTCTGGAATTATGGAGCAAATGGGGAGTAAATGACGTGTATTATATCTAGCTGCTTACGAGGCTTGGACCACGGCACGTATTAACGGAGCTCATAATGTTTCTGACTTGAAACGCGAGTTTAATGCTGCCTCGAGGTTCTGTAAGAGAGTAATTGCCAGGGCAAAATTCGAGTTCATCGGCAGGATTGGTGAGCGCCTAGCTAAGCACCCATCCGGGAGCCGTGCGTTTTGGTCGCTCGCTAAGGCTGCCGAGGAAAATTTTTGTCAGTCGTCCTTTCCACCACTTCGAAAACCGGATGGTAGTCTGGCCCACAGTGCTAAAGAGAAAGCCGATCTGTTGGGGAATCTCTTTGCCTCAAACTCGACTTTGAACGACGGGGGTGCTGCACCGCCCTCCATCCCGCGGTGTGGTGATTTCATGCCGGAAATCTCATTTTCTCAACGAGATGTTCGGCGGGCATTATTATCCCTCGACGTTCATAAGTCGAGTGGGCCAGATGGCATTCCGGCAGTGGTGCTAAAGCTGTGTGCTCCTGAGTTGTGTCCTGTACTTACGCGCCTTTTCGCGCTCTCTTATTCCACCAGGCAAGTTCCATCATCGTGGAAGACTGCGAACGTGCACCCTGTGCCCAAAAAGGGTGACAGATCAGACCCATCGAATTACAGGCCTATCGCTGTTACCTCCCTTCTCTCCAAGGTAATGGAGCGCATCATTAACATCCGGCTCCTGAAATACCTAGAAGAGCACGATTTAATCAGCGACCATCAATACGGCTTCCGTCATGGTCGCTCGACTGGTGATCTTCTAGTGTATCTTACACATCGCTGGGCTTCAGCCGTGGAGAGTCAAGGTGAGGCATTGGCTGTCAGTCTGGATATGGCGAAGGCGTTCGATCGGGTCTGGCACCGTAGTCTTCTTTCGAAGTTGCCTGCATACGGTCTACCAGAGGGTTTATGCGAATGGGTCGCTAGCTTCTTGTCCAGCAGAAGCATTAGAGCCGTTGTTGATGGCAGTTGCTCCGATAGCATGGACATTAATGCTGGCGTCCCGCAAGGCTCTGTATTGTCCCCGACGCTGTTTTTGCTGCATATCAATGATATGTTATCTATTGACAGCATTCATTGCTATGCGGATGATAGCACCGGGGACACATTTTATACGGGCCGCGCTAATATTCCCCGCTCTCTGGTGGAGGAGAGCCGCGAACGACTTGTGTCGGAAATCGAGATCACACTAAGTAAAGTGTCCGATTGGGGGCAACAGAACTTAGTGCGATTCAACCCCTCTAAGACACAAGTCTGCGCGTTCACCGCTAAGAAAACCCCTTTTGCTGTGGCTCCTCACTTCCAGAATACACCCCTTACTGTCGCCAAAAGTATTGGGATTCTAGGCGTTGAAATCTCCAGCGACGTCCAGTTTCGATGTCACCTGGAGGGGAAGGTCAAGCTGGCGTCGAAGAAACTAGGCGTGCTCAACAGGGCCAAACAGTACTTCAATCCGCGGCAAAGGCTTCTGCTCTACAAAGCTCAAGTACGGCCGCATATGGAGTACTGTTGCCATCTGTGGGCGGGAGCGCCTAGATACCAGCTTGCACCTTGTGACTCGATTCAGAGGCGTGCTGTGAGGATTGTTGACGATCCCAAACTGACAGACGGTTTAGAACCTTTAAGTCTGAGGAGGGATTTTGCGTCCCTTTGTGTGTTCTACCGTTTGTACAATGGGGTGTGTTCAGAGGAGTTGTTTGACATGATGCCCACGGCCTCCTTTTACAGTCGCACCGCTCGCCATCGACAGGGAATTCATCCTCACACATTGGAGCCTAAGTGGTCGCGTACCGTGCGGTTCCAGAGAAGTTTTCTCCCGCGTACGGTTAAGCTGTGGAATGAACTGCCTGTCGAGGTTTTCTCAGGAGACTACAGCATGGGGTTCTTCAAAAAGGGCGTAAAGAGGTTTTTACAGGGTCGGCAACGCGCGTGTGATGCCCCTGGTGTTACATGCGTTCATAGGCTACGGTAACTGCTTTCCATCAGGCGGGCCGTATGCTTGTTTGCCACTTTAGTGGTATAAAAAAAAAAAAAAAAAATTTGGGGTGTGACTCACGACCTTTAGATCCAAACCAACGTCACAAGCCAACGTCACCTGCACGTTGTACACCTTGCTGACTGACAAACGAGGTAAAAGAGAGGTAGGGCGCAGCGTTATAAGTTGCCCAACTGGGGAAGTACTTCCACCTAGAAAAATACCTCAGATTTTTTTTATACTATGTCGGGCGGCAGACAAACATACGGATCGCCTGATGTGAAGCGATTACTATAGCCATATTAACGGAACATGAATTCTCACAAGACGCGTTACGAATAGTTCTTAGAAACGTTCGTTGTTTTAAGTATTTTTGTGTTACTCATGCGCTATTACGACTTGGTAATGCTCCGTTGCGTTACCTTGGAATATGAGTGTGCCCGTTAGGGGGTTACTTTAATATCTCGGCATCAGGGATTGAAAACCGGTACAAATTTGGGTTCCGGTTCCTCATTTCGGTTTGTAAAAAGGTTCTTCTTTTCGGTACGGTTCCGGTTTCGGTTCCGGTTGGGTTCCGGTTCCACTGGAACCGGTTCTGAATAAAGGTTCTAATATACCGGTACCGAATTAAAGGTTCTTTAAGAAGGAGGGATACGTTCGACCGTGTCTGGCATATTTCTTCGTTCTTACAGCTGACAGTTAGCCTTCGATCAGGGATCGAATCAGGGATCAGGGCTACCCGACTGAGGAATAAATAAATATATATATCTGGACAATTTACACAGCGTCATCTAGTCCCAAATTAAGCGCAAAGCTTGTGTACTAGACAACTGAAAATGTACTTGAATACATACTTACAATACATAGAAAACACCCAGACCAAGACAAACAGACATGTTCATGCACACAAATGTTTGTCTTGTGCGGGAATCGAACCCGCGACCTCGGAGTCAAAGTGGCCATTGCTAACCATTCAACCACCGAACTCGTCGAATATACCTCCACCTCACAGAATACCGCAGCCAAATAACAATTCCCCTGAGGGTTGTTATTTTCCTGCGAGTGAGTGAGGTAACCAGAAAGGAAGGAGATGATGCGATGGTAGCGGGTGTGGCCGCGCCAGCGATGTTTCTCTCTAACCTACACTCTTTCACATCATTATTCATTCATTCACACTCATGAGTCGAGTAGTTGTAAAGTTTATAACTATAATTTGTAACTAATTACTATACCTACCTGAATTGAATAGGTACGGCATTTTTTTTATTAAAATATTTAATAAAAATAAAAATATTTATTAAATATTTTAATTAAAAAATGTTGACGCAACTCGTGTGTGGTCGGCAATGTGCCAAAATGATTACGTCGTCACGGCGTAACGCGCCGCGTGTACGTGATCTATGTTTAATTCAAGTTCGGACAGGATTTAAAGAGGAACCTGTAAAATAAAGGTTTCGGTCCAGGTTCTACATTTAGGTTTCGGTTCCGGTTCGGGTTCTGGTATCAGAACCCCTAAGTACCGGTTCTTTACCGGTATTTTACAAACCTTTTCGATCCCTGCTCGGCATCAACCGATAATCATCCCACTGTTGGGATGCGGATCTTCCCATAATCGAAGGGGTTTAGAGGATACACTACCACCCCAAATTTCTTGTAAATTATGATAACTCATAGCTAAACTCAATACAAGAGCTCGATGGTTATATTACGCGTGTCAATCTAATCGTACACGCAAGTTAAGCAATATTGACAGTTGCCTGTCCATGGATGGGTTTATTTATCTCGAGCTCCCCTGTGCTTCGGAGGGCACGTTAAGTCGTCGGTCCCGGCTGTTGTCATTAGACGACAGTCGTTAAGCCAAGTCCTGGCCCTGGGGCGGCTTCAAAACACTCCACCAATCCGCAGTCGAAGAGTGTGGTGGGGTATGCTCTAAACTCCTTCGATTGAGGGGAGACCCGTATCCTAAGAGTGAGATGATTATGTATTGATTCCGAGATACTAAAGTAACTCTCTAACGGGCACACTCATATTCAAAGGTAACGTAGCGGAAGTCGTAACAGAGTATTAATAACACAAAAATATTATTGCTCATGTCAAATACTGAAACTCCCTACGTTTCCTAATAATTTGAATACAAACGAATAGGGCACAATTAAATCTTCCAAATTTCCCGTAAGGCGGTAACGAGCGGGGTGGCCTGGCGCGCCGCGCGGCTCTCCCCGCCTGCCTATTTATCTAATATCCTCGCGGAACCAGCTCCCCATTAAGGGATATTTTGATTGACATGCTCACCCCTGAGATTTCGCGATGCTTGGGGTGCGTAGGGCTGTCCATGTGATTATTTTGAATTTTAACTTTATGAAACATGTTACTATTTTTTTTTGTAGGCCGTCTCGAATCTACCATTTTATGGAAAAATACAGTACCTAGTTGACTTAATTGTTATATGTAATTACAAGTATATCTAGATGCCTCCTCCACCAGCCCACAGTTGAGCAGCGTGGTGGAGTACGCTCTAAAGCCCTTCGATTGAAGGGAGACCCGTATCTCAGCAGTATGATATTGTAGAAGTAGTAGGGAGACAATATATATATGAGGAGCTCACTGGCGTCGTGGCGCGTGCAAATCTACCAATCATGCAAATTAAGCAACGTCAAACGCAGCCTGTCTATGGATGGGGATTATTTATCTTGAGCTCCTCCGTGCGTCGGAGGGCACGTTAAGCCGTCGGTCCCGGCTGTTGTCATTTGTTTAAATTTGTTAAACATACTCAGTACCCTTAAGGCGGCTTGAAAACACTGGCTTCTGCCAACCCGCAGTTGAACAGCGTGTTGGAGTATGCTCTAAACCTCTTCGATTGAGAGGAGACCCGTATCTCAGCAGTAGGATGTTGTAGACGATAGCTAGAGTTGCCGCCATATTTTTAAGGATCTGCCTGTAGTGGTCGTCGGCGGCCTCTTAATTAGCGGAATTGATGTTTGTTGGATAAAAAGTTTCTTAGAATATATGTAAGTTGTTAGTGGTTGAGTATAAAGGGCTGGATGGGTTTAGGTTCAATTTGGCATACATAGAATATGAACTGGGGGCCTTTCCGAAGTGAAATTCGAAGTTTCCGGCCAAAGGTTTACTACAATAATTACGGTCGGAGGATAAAGACTTTTCATTTAGCAAGGCCTAATTTAATTTCTAAATGACACAATTGACATTTAGCAAGGCCTAATTTAATTTCTAAATGACACAATTGACATTTAGCAAGGCCTAATTTAATTTCTAAATGACACAATTGACATTTAGCAAGGCCTAATTTAATTTCTAAATGACACAATTGACATTTAGCAAGGCCTAATTTAATTTCTAAATGACACAATTGACATTTAGCAAGGCCTAATTTAATTTCTAAATGACACAATTGACATTTAGCAAGGCCTAATTTAATTTCTAAATGACACAATTGACATTTAGCAAGACCTAATTTAATTTCTAAATGACACAATTGACATTTAGCAAGGCCTAATTTAATTTCTAAATGACACAATTGACATTTAGCAAGGCCTAATTTAATTTCTAAATGACACAATTGACATTTAGCAAGGCCTAATTTAATTTCTAAATGACTCAATTAACATTTAGCAAGGCCTAATTTAATTTCTAAATGACACAATTAACATTTAGCAAGACCTAATTTAATTTCTAAATGACACAATTGACATTTAGCAAGGCCTAATTTAATTTCTAAATGACTCAATTAACATTTAGCAAGGCCTAATTTAATTTCTAAATGACTCAATTAACATTTAGCAAGGCCTAATTTTATTTCTAAATGACTCAATTAACATTTAGCAAGGCCTAATTTAATTTCTAAATGACTCAATTAACATTTAGCAAGGCCTAATTTAATTTCTAAATGACTCAATTAACATTTAGCAAGGCCTAATTTAATTTCTAAATGACACAATTAACATTTAGCAAGGCCTAATTTAATTTCTAAATGACTCAATTAACATTTAGCAAGGCCTAATTTAATTTCTAAATGACTCAATTAACATTTAGCAAGGCCTAATTTAATTTCTAAATGACTCAATTAACATTTAGCAAGGCCTAATTTAATTTCTAAATGACTCAATTAACATTTAGCAAGGCCTAATTTAATTTCTAAATGACTCAATTAACATTTAGCAAGGCCTAATTTAATTTCTAAATGACACAATTAACATTTAGCAAGGCCTAATTTAATTTCTAAATGACACAATTAACATTTAGCAAGGCCTAATTTAATTTCTAAATGACACAATTGACATTTAGCAAGGCCTAATTTAATTTCTAAATGACACAATTGACATTTAGCAAGGCCTAATTTAATTTCTAAATGACACAATTAACATGAAATGTTGAGATTTATAGACACGACAAAACATAGTAAACATGACGAGCTCGGTGGTCGAACGGCTAGCAATAGCCACTTTGACTCCGAGGTCGCGGGTTCGATCTCCGCACATGACAAACATTTGTGTGCATGAGCATATGTGTTTGTCTTGGTCTGGGTGTTTCCTATGTATTATATGTATGTATTTACAAAAAAAAAATATTTAAGAATAGTATCAGTTATCTAGTACCCATAGTACAAGCTTTGCTTAGTTTGGGATTAAATGGCAGTGTGTAATTTGTCCAGGAATATTTATTACTTATTATAGTAGGAAACATCCAACTTTCGACCGAAATTTCGGATTATTTATTTCGGAATAAGACCCTGGAGTAAATCACGAGATGATTTTATCTACTGTGTTTACTAGCGAACTCGCAGGCAGAAACTAGTGCGTAGTAAATAAAATGTACAGTTTTGGATCTAAAACCAACAGCCCCTTACCACCATCTCTTATTGCGATTCAATAACTGAATAGAATGCTTATTCATACCAATGAATAAGCGACTCTATTTCAAATGGAATAGAGTCGCTTATTCATTACTATGAATAAGCAATCTATTCAGTTATTGAATCGCAATAAGAGATGGTGGTAAGGGGGCAGAACGTTGAACTGTTCAATGTCAACCAACACACGCGTGTTATAATCGATAGCGTAGCATAGTGCTCGTAGCACTATTTCCGGCTCTTCGGAAGACATCAACGAGTTTTAATAGTGACACTAATCATAGCCTACGAATTGTCATTTATATAAATATGTATATAAATTCTAGCTGACCCGGCAAACTTTGTTTTGCCATATACATTATTTGCGATATCATTTAGGGGTATGAAAAATAGAAGTTGGCCGATTCTAAGACCTACCCGATGTGCACACAAAAGTTCATAAAATTCGGTCCAGCCGTTTCGGAGGAGTTTGGTAACAAACACCGCGACGCGAGTATTTTATACATTAGATTCCTGGACAAAAATTTCGGCAACTCATTTCTTTCCCGATCCATAATGTTGTGAAACTTGCTATCAGCAGACGACTCTTTGTCTATCCAGGGTCATTCAGACTTTAGACCCCTTCAGCCACGTTGGTAACTATATGGTTCATAACCAGCTACGAAACAGTAATTTTTTTCACTGTTTTGTAACTAGTTACTAAGAAACACCCCTTCAGCCACTTTGGTAACTATATGGTTCATAACCATAGAAATCAATCAATACATTTATTTATAAACAACAAATAATTATTTGTAAGTAACAAATACAGTGTTACATACATAATTTATTTTTTATAAAACGCTACATTTTACTAAACTGGCATACAAATTTCAATTGCAATTAAATTATTATTAATGTCAATTTAGATTTAGGTTAGGGATAAAGGTTAATTTTGATGTAATAATCTGACATAATAATTTTTCAAGAGTCTATAACGAAGTCAAAATACTGTTCCGAAAATACAAAATAATTACGCCAAATAAAGGTATTTAATACTTATATCCAGATCATATAATTAATTGGTTATTATAATATTTTGTCAGATGGATTTATTTGTGACTAATTAATTATTAAGGAAATCATAAATTATAAAACCATTTGACATCGACAAAAACAAATTGTATTAAATATGTATTTTGGTCAGATGATTTGAATACATTAGAAAATGTCAACTTATCTAAGCGTTCGTTGAATTTATCAAGATTTTTTTATAATATTTTTTGAATTTACGTCTTTTTTAATATGCTCTGCTATCATTAATATCCATTTTTTTAGTACACATGTCTTTTTAATCGGATATTTTAAAACCTGCGACGTATGATCGGAGAGTCCCTACGCACAAATACTTACATAGGTCGCCTCTAGCGCTGCGCTAATGGCAGTGATGGCGGTCCTCACATTTAGTACCTGCGCTTTCCATGAGGCAAGGAGACATTTTGACTGACCACATTGAAAAATGGTGTGGGAGTGTCATGTACACGGCCGTGTGTTGTACTGTACGTGAATACGTTATATGCACTAAAGTTATCTCAAAATGGCAGCGCTTCCCCTTCCCCGCTCGCGATGTTCCGTAGTCTTTACTTAGCGTAATAAATTCTTTGATCCTTCATCTATCCAGTGGTGTGATTGAATTCTGGATGGATATGATTGATATGTAGCTGCAACACCAAATTGTATCCCCCGATTTTGTTATCATTCGTTTTTTTGAAATGCTTCCCTATGAAGGCAATTTTAAAGATGTATTGGTGTCAAAAAAAATACGTATAGATAGTTTTAGTCGAACACTTTTCCATGAAGCGCCAACCCTAACGCACCCTACATTTCCACGCAGGGGTGCCCCTCTAACGCGCACGTAAGCTTAACACAGTTTTGTGTAGACGCTTCGATACTCATTTGTTTCAGTTTCAGCAAAACGAAGTTAAAGAGTTTATACGTGGATGTACCATACAGCAACATGTACACAGTTCAAGATATCTTAGCGCAGGGGTATGTAAGTGAAAATATATGGCAAGTGAAAGAAAGAAAGAAAAAAATGGCCCTTGTAAAAAACTAAAATATTTGTAAAACGACGGATGGCAGACAAGCATACGACTCGCCGATGTGAAGCGTTTACCGTAGCCATATTAACGCTCGCAACATAAAATATCGCTCCCCCCCCCCCCCCCCCCCCCCGCTGCCAAAGCAGCATCTCCTACCTTTCTGGTGATCTCACTCACTCGTAGGAAAGCAACAACCTTCAAGGGAATTGTTATTTGGCTGCGGTATTCTGTGAGGTGGAGGTACATTCCCCAGTCGGGTAGCCTACAATTACGCTCTTTAGCTCTTATTTCGCCAGAGCTTCGTTTGTCAGTCAGCCGGGTGCACCGCGTGCAGGTGAAGTTGGCTTTGGGTCAAAGATGTTAATGAACCACTTACACCCCAATTACATGTGCCCCTAATATTGTCCCAGCTCAGCATAACTATCGGGTACCACACTTAAAAAAAATAGAGAATTGTCCCGTTTTGAAGTCGCAAATACCCAAATTTAATTCACTTTCTTTACGACAGTCTTACGTGCGACCTTATAAATCTCGATGGGGCATTAGAATAAGACTCTCGTAAGGCCGTTTATAGGCAGTAAATGGGTACCTATAAAACAACCCTTTAGTCCTTGGGGACTCGTCGATACAGCATACTCGATCTTTTTAATGCAAGCGGTGGGTTTACGATAACGACTTTTGTATATACTAGACGCTTAAGCCGCTGGTACCGGTTTTACTTGCAAATTTGTTTTTTTTAAGCAACGCCGGGTATTAGGGTCCATCCATAAATTACGTCACACGTTAAGGGGGAGGGAGGGGGTCGATGAAGTGTGATATTGTGTGACAAGGAGGTGGGAGGTATCCTAAAGTTCGTGACGTGACATTTCAAAATCTATTATAATCTAAGTGTTAAAACACGAGCTTTGAACTATTAATGAAAAACTCAAAAACATTTGCAACTCTTGATGTAAATTTACAAAATATGTGACGTCACACTAGGGAGGGGGGAGTCTCACAAATGTGACCAGCTGTGTCAAGGACGGGGGGAGGGGTCAAAAAATCATGAAATTTGTGTGACGTAATTTATGGATGGCCGCTAAGTGTAATAACGTGAAGAGAGGGTTGCTGGTGGAGGGTGCTCCGAGGAGCACCAATGATGTAGACACTTGTTGTATATGAACAGAGCCTTTATTCTAATGTCTTAATGCTATTTATACTACTGCGTTGTCGCTGACCAAGCAATTTGCGTCTATGTCGCAGTAAACCATGAAGTTACGGTAAAACATACAAATTTGCCATTGTGCTCTACATACTACACAAGCGTAGAGTTGTAAATGTAGGTACCGTATACCAAGTCGCTATGTATTATACCGGTATATATCCCTACTACTACTATTGACCGTGTGGTTTCCGGCAGACTAGAATAGAATCACTCCGTCTCTTCCCATGGATGTCGTACAAGGCGAGTAAAGGAAATCACAACATAGTATAAAACAAAGTCGCTTTCTCTGTCCCTATGTCCCTTTGTATGCTTAAATCTTTGAAACTACGCAACGGATTATGATGCGGTTTTTTTTAATAGATAGAGTGATTCAACTGGAAAGTTTATATGTATAATATATGCATAACATAGTAGAAAAACACTGATAATTTAGAGGTTTCTAATGTGATGTCGTAAATAAACACATTTTTTTGCTCTTTCATTGCAAACGCTGGCTGAACCCAACGAGATAGATCAAAATAATGTAGTACAGTATTGTTCACCTTAAAATGGTCTACAAAAAAGTTCGCGATGGTATATGTCTATCTCTTAGTGGTAACACACAATAACCGTTATTTTATCCTTTGCTTTTTACAAGAAATAATGCCTTATTTACGAAGCGATTTTAAGCAAAACAGAATTAATCCTTATCCAATTAAGTACCTTAAATACATTGCGCATTTAATATAGATCAATATGGCCCTTCACAGCATGTAATTTAAATGAATAGTTTAGAAGATATTACACATTTAAAATGCAGGGACATAACGGCTGTGGCGGTACCGGCCGCGGAGCCGGCGGCGTGTGCCTATAACTGGGGAAGGACTGGATAGGACAAAGCGCAAAGACCTTCTGTAGTACATTTAGTATCAGCATTGCACCCGTGCGAAGCCGGGGCGGGTCGCTAGTACATTATAAAACAACAATCAGGCCTCCCCAGCCCGTCTGGCCAGCGTGGGGAGTGTAGGCCAAATCCTCCTTCTGTCAGGGACGGACGAGAGAGGGTCGTCGTGCTCCTGTAGTGGAGACTAAAATGACCTGATGATGATATACCTACTAATATAATCTGAATGTGAGTTTGTTTGTTACCCTTTCACTCCGAAACTACTCAACCGATCATCATGAAACTTTGTACACATATTCTCATAGGTATGAGGAATGACATGGGTTACTTTTTATTAAAAAAAATAGTAATCGCGGGCAAAGCCGCAGTCGGAAGCTAGTATACAATGAAATACTATATGATTTGTACTGTATTTTATTTTTTGAAGTAAAATATTTAACATAATATTTTATTTCGTCTGAAATTCCTTACAATTCGGTTTAAATCACTTTGAAATTATAAAAAAAATCAACGAAAATACCATAGTAAATGATAATGCAGGTAGATGGTAATATAACTATACATACAGTTTGGCGGACAGACAGTGGGCCCATAAGGATTTCAAAATTGGGACCTTAAAAATGCATGATAAATATAACAAATAATGAAAAACCCCGACAATTGTTGGTTTTCCTATATAAACAGGTACCCATTTTTTTAAATTGGGAAAAACCCTGAGATTTTCACTCCACCACGCTGCTCACCTGCGGATTGGCGGGGGCCAGTATTTTCAAGACGCCCAGTTGACTTGCCTTAACGACTGTCATCTAATGACCACAGCCGGGATCGACCGCTTAATGTGTCCTCCGAAGCACGGAGTGTTCGAGATAAATAAACCTATGAAGAGACAAATGTCGATGTTGCTTAACTTGCGTGTTCGATTAGACTGAAACGCGCAATGACGCCATTGAGGTTCTCGTTTACTAGCCAGGAAATAAAGTGCTTAACGTGTCTAAGGAAGTTATCACTTTAAAAACTTGCTCCCTAAACAATAAATGCGTTCTTTTAAAATAACCATCTGCGCCTTATTATTTTAAGCTGGTTTCGACGGGCGGGCGCCACGATCATGTTTAGAGATGCAGGGTTTAAATAAAATATCGATATATCGATAATGATTTATGTCGATTGAGTTCGATATCGATAAGTCGATATAGGCGACAAAACGACGATATATCGATATTTTTCTCTTTCTTTCTAAAAAATACTTAAATAAATACAAGTATATCAAACAATCAATCAGTCACTGAAATACATTTAAGATACAGAAATTGCGGTAAATGTTTTTGAATAAAAGTTAATTCAAAAATATAATATATAAACAAGTTAGTATTTTATTTGTGTGTTTCATAATTTGCATACAAATTTACTAGTGTGTTAAATTTACTAGTGTGTAAACCAGTGTGTTAGGTTGGAAGAGCTGGATTAGCTTTACTTTATTCATCCTTAATGTTGCTCATTTTGTAATAATGAACATAAAAAAATAAAAAATAATACCCAGTATTTTGTACGGACCATAGAATTTAAAGATGATAATTTTGATAGTTCAGGATGTCAGAATTTCACTCTATAAATAGTATCTAACTATAAAATTTTGGTCGGGCTCGTTTGATATTTTGAGTTTTTTTTCGATATTGATATCGGATCCGTGCATCGGAGGGCACGTTAAGCCAGCGGTCCCGGTTGTTGTCATTAGACGACAGTTGTCAAGCTAAGTCAGTGGCCTTTGGGTGGTTTGAAAACACCGGCTTCTGCCAATCCGTAATTGAGCAGCGTGGTGGGGTATGTTCTAACCCCTTCGTTTGAGGGGAGACCCGTATCCCAGCAGTGGGATGAGCAAGGGTTGACGTCGATACTGGCGGATCTTCGATATCTATGAATATCGATATTTTTGGGCATCGTTATATCGATATATCGTTGCATCCCTAATCCTGCTCAATGATTGTTATTCAGCAGACGTTGTCGAACAGCGAATTATTTCTACAGTTCGTGACAGCACTTTAGTATAGCATAATCGAGGACGGAGAAATAATTTTATAGACATAATACCCTTCGACAGTAGTCCAAGAGGGGAAATCAAATTCCAAAAGCTTCCCATTCCTACTAATTTCATTTCATTAAATTCGTTACGAGTTTTTTTTATGCGTCAGGGGGCGCAAACAAATATGTAGGTCACTTGATGAAATCATCAATCAAGTAATCATCATCGCATATGGAGATAAGCAAAACCAAGAGGTCGCCGATCCGTTGTCAGCGTATACTCCTCCCATTCTTCCTTTCTCCGTCCGAAGTTTTACCCCCGGGACAGCAGTGAACTTCATTGTTCATTGTCTTTTTGGTGGTTGCTGATGTTAATCCTGGCCACACAGCCGACCACGCGGTGGAAATGCATCACCATACATTTCCACCACTATGTTGTCTGTGTGGCCAGGAGTCCCAAAGTAGTCCACTACGATGTTATTTATTACCTTACCTATATCATAAATGCGAAAGTGATTTTAGTTTGTTTCTTCCGTTATCCATTCACGTGCCGAGATCCCGATATGGGTACAGCGGTTTTTTGGTGTGTAAGTGGTTCACCAACATCTTTGAACCAAAGCCAACTTCACCTGCACGTGGTGCACCCTGCTGACTGACAAACGAAGCTCTGGCGAAAGAAGAGGTAGGGAGCGTAATTGTAAGCTACCCGACTGGGGAATGTACCTCTACCTAACAGAATACCGCAGCCATATAACAATTCCCTTGAGAGTTGTTGTGTTCCTGCGAGTGAGTGAGGTCACCAGAAAGGAAGGAGATGCTGCGTTGGCAGCGGGGGTGGCGACGCGCGAGCGATATTTTATGTTGCGTGCGTTAATATGGCTACGGTAACCGTTTCAAATCAGACGGGCCGTATGCTTGTCTGCCACCCTAAAAAAGAAAGGCGGAAAAAATACCTACTTGCCATGGGACTGATGGTGGTGAATTCTCAAATCTATACCAATCGTGCTCATACTTATTTGTTTATTTATACGGCTTCGTGCTAGTACAATTCTATAGGTTTACGCGGCACGCCAGTACAGCTCCCCGCCGGAATGATTTCTTCCGACATCATGAACAATCATCATCACATATCAGCAACTTTATACAAATCCTTAACTAATATTTTTGAATCACTGCATGCATTGGTAAAAACCATATCAAAGTCTGTTCAGTACTTTTTGAGTACATCTCCAAAACCATTTAATTATAGCGTCTTGAAAGAAATAAAAACCGTTTAAACTAAGTATAGCTAGATAGTTAATTGATTCAGGTGTTATTTTAAGGAAGTCAAATTTACAGGCAATTTGATCTACACTACTTTGCGTGCTTCCGCCACCAATTAGTTCATGCAACTTACTGCTGGCCGGCACCCACCCTCTACCGTTAGTAGTTGCATGCGACTGCCGTGGTCGTCTCTGCCATCTCAGCAGAGCACACTGTTAAAAACAGTGTTATACTGTTTTCTATGCTTTAATACTGTTGAAAAAAACTTCATTTGACCATAGCACTGTTTATTGTACTGCTCCGCATGGCCTGGGCCTTAGTATACTGTTTGTTTTACTACGCAGCTTTTAATATACTGTTTTTCTTGTAAAAAAAGTTGGCAACCCTAGGGCAGCGGCGGTCGCATGTATCTTCTGTTTCAGATGTTGGAGATTCGCCGAGACGACCAAAGCAGCCACGGCAGTCGCATGCAACTACTCACGGTAGTGGGTGGGTGCCGACCGGCAGTAGTTTGCATGAACTAATTGGTGGCAGAAGCACGCAAAGTAGTGTAGATTAAATTGTCTGTAAATATCATCTTTTAATCTCTTTTTTCGCGGCGCCATACAGAATCTAAATACACTATTATTTGTTGAAATCCGTTAAACAGTTCAGGTTCTAGATCGAGTCAAAGAGTATACAAAATCTCACCCCCCTTCCCCACTCCTTCGACACTCGGGTAAAAAAATACTCGTTATTACTAGTAGTTGTGCAGGGTGCACCACGTGCAAATGAGGCTGGTTTCGGCTTAATGGATTAAATAAGTAATTGTTAAGCAACTCACGCTCCAAAATAACTAGATATATATTATGTTTTATTTCTAAACAGTTTCAACAGTTCTCACAATACAAAGTGGTTCAGCTCCCGCACGATAACAATAACGTTTCTCATAATGAGATAATTTCGGACAATCTTACCAACAGATTTGAGTCTGTTTCCCACAATTACACAGAGTAATTCCCATTATACATTTGAGACTATACTTTGTTGAAATGTCTTACTTACCCCTACCGCCGAAGTTGAAGCCGATTACCATCGAATATTTTGATTTGCAAAATAGGTCTTACGTTTTAGTTATAGTACGTTACGTTAGTCCTATTACATACTGTGATTATAGACAAACATTGTCAAACATCTTCAGCTTAGTCGGTAGAGAACCTGCCTACAGTCGCACCGCTCGCCATCGGCAGGAAATTCATCCTCACATATTGGAGCCAAGATGGTCACGAACCGTGCGGTTCCAGAGAGGTTTTCTTCTACGGACTCTCAGGTTGTGGAATGAATTACCTGTCGAGATTTTCCCGAGAGACTGCAGAATGGGGTTCATTAAGAAAGGCGTGAAGAGGTTTTTACAGGATTGGCTACACGTGATTGATGCCTCTGGTGTAGCGAGTGTCAATAGGCTGCGATGACTGCTTACCATCAGGCAGGTCATATGCTTGTTTGTATGTTTTATATTTTATCACCATCGTTATCAGCCTGTATGTACCCACTGTTGGATATAGCCCTTTTTCAATGCGTTCCTCTATATGCGATCCTACGCTTTCCGCATCCAACTGCTACCAGCCACCTTTTTGAGGTCGTCGGTCCATCTAGAGCAGAGGTTCCCAACCGGTGGCCCGCGGACCACCAGTGGTCCGCGGGCCACCGGTTGGGACACTTGGGACCACAGTGGCATCAACTCATAATAATCCCACTGTTGGGATACGGGTCTCCCCTCATTCGAAGTGGTTTTTTTTTTTTTACAAAGCCAATCGCAGTTATGCGCACACTCAGCGGCATTTGTACCGCTGAGTGTATCTTGTGTGGCTTACTTTGTAAAACTTTACAATGGTTCTTTTTTTTTACAATGGTTCTTATATTTAGGTTACATACATTAATCGTATTTTGACAATGAGTTTTTCTTCAATTTCTTCTAATCCTGCTATTTGATACAGGATGAAATCGAAGGGGTTTAGAGCGTACTCCACCACGCTGCTCAACTGCGAGTTGGCGGAGGCCAGTGTTTTCAAGCCGCCTAAAGGCCACTGACTTGGCTTAACGACTGTCATCTCGTGACAATAGCCGGGACCGACGGCTTAAACTGCCCTCCGAAGCACGGAGGAGCTCGAGATAAATAAACCCATCCATAGATAGGCTACGGCCGACGTTGCTTAACTTGCGTGTTCGATTAGACGTGACACGCGTAACGACGCCGTCGAGCTCCTCACCACCAGTGGTCCGTGAGAAGTAAATTATGGTCCGTGATACAAACTTATAATGAACGAGATTGAACACTATTATACAAAATACTCAAATCTCGAGTTATAGAATAATGGATGTATATGATAGTTGGGGACCCTACACACAACAAAAACCTCGTAGTGGTCCGCGAATAAAAAATAGGTTGGAAACCACTGATCTAGAGAGAGGGCGCCCTACGTCCCGTCGCCCCATACGTGGCCTCTACTCTAGGACTTTATGCCATGTAAAATGATAAAATTCCGACTTACATTCTCCATCCTACTTATTAACTTCGTTTCCTTGAATTTAATAAGTAGGATGAAGAATATAAGTCTGAGGAATCATTCAAGTTCCTTCACTAAAACGACAATCAATTCCTTTTCAATCACGTCGCGACCCAATCGTATGCACCCTCCGCGCCCTAAGACCATCCATCTTGAGGACCTCTCCGCCGCCACCCCACGCCCATTAACATAATGTACTGAATTACAAGGGGATGTTAATTAAAGTTACAAAAAAATGAAGGCAAAGGCATCTTTTGTTTTACATAACCGACAAAATTGCTAAAAATATTTTTATCTAATGAAATTTAGAGATTAATAAAAAAATATCACGACGAATTGAGAGCCTCCTCCTTTTTTTGAAGGTTAAAAAAACTAAACACAGAATCTTAATGTTAGTCTTTTAGGCACAAGCCATCAAAATAAATTTAAAAAGTTACTTTTCGATACAGGTCTTTATGGACAACTGTATCGAAAAAGTACTTTTTTTTCCATTTCGATACAGTAGCAAGCAGGTTGCAACACAAATGCATTGTAACTTTGCAAAAAAATTCTACATAATCTGTGAATGCGGCGCCGCGCCGCGCGGCGCCGCGCATGCGCACCACGTATGCTCAATCTGCAAATGGATTTATAGGTAAGAAATTAAGCTGTTAAATTAACTTCATGGTTTTATTTAAAATATTATTATCTATTTCATGAGAATAGATAAAGTATTGTATGAAACTGCTCATAATTAGGTCTTAAAATACTCGTGTGATCTATTATCACATTCGCCTTCGGCTCATGTGATAAACTCACACTCGTATTTTAAGAACCCTTATTATGCAACAGTTTCATAAACTACTATTAAAAGCAAGGTTTTATACATGATTTAATATAAAATTATTAAACAACTGGAAGGAGGCTGGCAACGGATCGGCGACCCTTTGGTGTTGCTGATCTCCATGGGCGGTGGTGATTGCTTTCTATAAGGTAACCCACATGCTTGTTTGATCGCCTCTCATAAGAACCTTCCGCCCGTCACCCGCATGAAGGTTATGGCGAAAACTTTTGGTCAACTCTCGGGAACAGTTCATTCATTTTTCGGCACAAAAGGTGTCATACTGATTGAATTACTAGATAGAAATACACAATAAATAATTATTGTGTAATTCTAATAAAATATATGCAAAATTTCATAGCAATCGGTTCAGTAGTTAAGGTGTGAAAACGTAACAAACAAACAAATTCACTTTCCATTTTATAATATTTAGTAAATGTGACGATTGGGTCCTTTCGTCTAATAATAGTATGTACAATTACTTCAAAATTTTTGGTATTCCCAGCTTGATAGTACGTGGAAGAAAACTTCTCTGGAACCGCACATTACGTGACGACTTCAGTTCTAATGTGTGAGGATGAATTCTCTGTCGATGGCGAGCGGTGCGACAGTAGAAGGAGGCCGCGGGCATCTTTCATTATTCCATGGTAATAAAATATGTGTAAGTCACTTGCATTAAGTACGTCTCAATTTATTAGATGCAAAGCAGTGAAGTCCACAGAAGCATGATTTAATGTAAATTGCATAAAGGATTACAGACCCAAACCGCAGTGAGACTGCAATATCATTATAATACTGGGTCCTGCACTCAACAGACTAAATAGACACAATGCGACTCGACGACAGGTTAGCTCATTCAATTTGTATGGCCACGTAGGTATTTATAATTGCGTGTACGGGCTCTAGAGATTTCAATGCTGAATCCGTTCTCCGGCAATCCAGTTGGAGCCAGCACATTTTCGGATTTGCTGGATCCAGTATCACAATTATCTTACATCCTTCGTTTAGGGCAGATTCGCGGTAGAAAATTGGGGTGTTGTCATTAAAAACAAACATCGTTAGTTGCACCAACAGCCCCTTCAAAAATATGCAAAACAACACTAACAGAAGTAGCAAGAGTTAAACTGTAATTCTGATAAAAAATAACAATTTTTTTTTTTCAAAATTCAGCCGCGGTCTTATATGGATAGATAATTATTAGAAAAAAATAAAGCAAGTTAAATAAGATAACATTTAACATACATTTCGATTTTTTGAAGAAATTAACAGCGTTTAAAATATAATATAATAACAAGAAAAAGTTTAAAAAAGCTGTCAACCGACCGCGATAAAAACCGCTGCTCAACTGCAGATAAGGCGTATGGCAGTGTTTTCAATCCGCCCAAGTCAGCTGGGACTTGGGACCGACAGCTTAGCGTGCCTTCTCGAGATAAATAAATAAATAAACCCATAAATGGACAGGTTTTTGGGGTGTAAGTGTAAGTGTGTAAGTGTGTCAACATCTGTGAACCAAAGCCAACTTCACCTGCACGCGGTGCACCCTGCTGACTGACAAACGAAGCTCTGACGAAAAGAGAGGTAGGGAGCGTAATTATAAGCTAACCGACTGGGGAATGTACCTCCACCTCACAGAATACCGTAGCCAAATAACAATTCCCTTGAGGATTGTTGTGTTCCTGCGAGTGAGTGAGGTCACCAGAAAGGAAGGAGATGCTGCATTGGCAGTGGGGGTGGCGACGCGCGAGCGATATTTTTAATGTTGCGAGCGTTAATATGGCTGCGGTAACCGCTTCACATCAGGCGGGCCGTATGCTTGTCTGCCACCCGACGTAGTATAAAAAAAAAACAAAAACTTATAGCAAAAAGATTATGAATGATGACTTTTAATGTAGTTAAACACACAACCCTATTTTGGTTGTCAGTCAGTCAATGTCATTAGTTCGTCGAACTCTCCGCTTCGCTTCCCCGGACAAGGGGATGGAAGTGCTGAATAAACACAATAGTCGAGGGTGAGATTGCGACGCCGCCGCCGAGCTGATGGCCGAGCGACGGACGGATTAAGGAGTTAGATGTGATATAGAGAAATAAAATAATGAAAGTACAAGTGGTTCGTGTTACTAATATGAGAAATGTAGAAATATGGATGCATTTTTTGAGTGGAGCAAGCGGATTTTTTTTATACCCTACGCGCGCGATGGACAACGGAGGTAACTATGGGAAGGAGGTGGTGAATCCTCATGGATACCAACGTAGCATAAGGCGCTACGTTGATTATGTCGGACTCTTACCGACTAAACACCACCTAGGGACTGCTTTTAGCCTTGCGGGGCCTTGAAAGCTTCATCTAAGCCAGCGGTTGCCAATTAGTTTTTTCTGCGTACCACTTCCATAGTGAGCTGAAGCTCGCGTACCCCTTTATTACATTGTTGTTTGCGTATGTCTTCCTAGTACCTTAAGTACCTTAGTCAAGACTGATTCGCGTACCCCTTGATGCTCCTTTGCGTTCCCACAGGGGTACGCGTACCACTAATTGGGAAACACTGAATCTAAGCGATAGCCTCGTAGGGAACGGGCGACGCAAACGCCGCTCACATGGCAGCGCCATGAAGTGGGGTGAGCCTTAAGAGATGTAGGGGGCTAGAGGTAGTCGACTGCGACTACCTGGACTTAAGGGGACGGAGCAAGCGAAGCGAGCGGAACGTTTATATACGCCGAAAAGTCACTTTTGGAAATGAATAGGCTCCAAAACCACTGAGCCGATTTTGATGAAACTTCTCACAATTAAAGACGTCGACATGCTTTAAGTTGGTGTCGAAAAAAAATTGAGATCGATCATGTCCTTGAGGAATGATCAAGGCCCGCCTGTTGTGAAGCGGTTCCGTAGCCACATAAACGCTCACAATATGAAATAATGAACGCGCGCCGCCACCCCAACTGCCAACGCAAAAACTCCTTCCTTTTTAGGGTTCCGAACCTCAAAAGGAAAAACGGAACCCTTATAAGATCACTTTGTTGTCAGTCTGTCTGTCTGTCTGTCTGTCTGTCTGTCTCTCTGTCTGTCTGTCTGTCAAGAATTTCTGTGTTGAGAATGCGTGGAGGTATCAAGCTGAAATTTGAACTGTATACTTAGGTCTACGGTCCCATGATGTTAAAAAAAAATCAAACTGCTAAGTTTACGTAGAAAAAAGTTACGGCCGTTTATTCAGCAAAAAACGCATATTTCGACACACTCAAGGGAATCAAAACCTATAGGGACTTCCCGTTGACCTAGAACTATGAAATTTGGCAAGTAACATCGTTATAGACTACAAGTACAGGAATAAATCTCAAAACTATACATTTGTAAATAGATCTTAAAAAATAGGGGGTCTATATTTTTATAGGGTGTCGAAATTTCAAATTGAAACTACTAGTTCAAATGGGGTATCATATGAAAGGGCTTGATGTACACATTGCAAAATATATTTTTTTTTTTTCGACGCATTATTTCTTATTTTTAAAATGAAAAATATCAAATTTAATAATGATACTACGTACCTACGGAACCCTCGGTGGGCGAGTCCGACTCGCACTTGTCCGGTTTTTTGTAACTTCATTCCCTAGCAGGAACACAACAACCCTCAAGGAAATTTTTATTTGGCTGCGGTATTCAGTGTGGTGGAGGTTGTTCCCCAGTCGGGCAGCTGCAATACCAAACTGTATCCCCCGATTTTGTTATCGATCGTTTTTTTGAATTGCCTCCTTATGGAAGTAATTTTAAAGACGCAATTCACGTCAAATAGTAACTATTATGTAATCTGTGGTTGTATGTAGATGACATATCTACATATGTAGATGACATTTCATATACATAGTAGACCTCCTCAGAAGGACTTAACGCGTCATACAATAAGTAACAAAGACAAAATGTGCCATACGCAGTGAGCTGTTATTATAGTTCAATGGCCATACGTTGTTAATTTCACATTAATATGCTACGACTCGACTTATAAAATGTTTATGTGTCAGTGAATTTAACAATGCATAGTCTGTCAAATATTCATTTGAATGGGATAGATTTGCCATTGTTACGTTTGTTTAGTGGAATTTTAAGCGTACCGCGCCGCCGATGTCATCGATATGCAGTATCTACAGGTATAATTGATCTAAGGAAACAATGCTCTTATTAAATCTCCGATCAATTGTACCAGAGGTATTACTTGTATATTGTAATGTAATGCCGTTTATATTAGGTTCTCAAAGGGAGTCGACAACGCAATCTATCCGGGGCCCTACCGTACCGTCGAAGCTGAAGCCGATTACCATGGGTTTTATTGATTCCAAAAATTGGTCTATTTTTTTTTTAATATTGTCAGACAAGTTACACAGCGCCATCTAGCCCCAAAGTAAGCGAAGCTTGTGTTATGGGTACTAGACAACTGATAAACATTCGTAAATACATTTTTTTTGTAAATACATACTTATGATACATAGAAAACACCCAGACCAAGACAAACAGACATGTCCATGCATACAAATGTTGGACCTGTGTGGGAATCAAACCCACGAGCGTTGGTGTCGAAGCCGCGTCATTGACCGCTTAGCCACCGAGCTCGTCATATTGAACAACATCTTCAGCTTACTCGGTAGAGCTCCAGGGTTTCCCCCAGCTGAGCTAAACATAATTAGCAACTATCTAAGCAGTAGTTTCATTTTCGCATTTAAAAATTCCTCAATGATCAAGATCATGCCAACATAAACAAACCGACCAAACCAATAAGAGAAGAACCCTCATGTTGTGAATTGAAAAGACGCGTGTTACATATCAAAATTATGAGGCTTACTTGCTCACCTTACGTGTTCCTGTGAGTGATTGAAGTCACCAGAAAGGAAGGAGCGATGGCAGCGGGGTTGGCGGTTCGCGAACGATGTTTCATGGCTACGGTAAGTATAATATAACTATTATATTAACTATTATATTACCAATAATATCCCTATCTACATCACTAGCTTCTACCCGCGGCTTTGCCCCACGTGGACACAGTACATGGTTAACACATACATTACATAACACATATCAAGCAAAAACGAGACCCAATGATGTTGTCTAGAGAACAGGATGTTGTCACAATAGCGACAATGTACCGACAGCATAAAAATTAAAAAAAAATAAGTATGCGTGGACTGGGATATTTTCGGCCAGAATATTTATTTTTATATTTTTATTAATAGAGTATTTATTTTCCTTAAAAGGCTGGCAACAACGGATCGGCGACCTCCATGGGCGGTGATGATTGATTTCCACCCGGTGACCCACATGCTCGTTTGCCGAAGTTTTCTCCCGCTGTCGAGCTGTGGAATGAACTGCCTGTCGAGGTTTTCTCAGGAGACTACATACAGCATGAGGTTCTTCAAGAAGGGTGTGAAGAGGATTTTACAGGGTCGGCAACGCGCGTGTGATGCCCCTAGTGTCACATGCGTTCATAGGCTACGGTAATTGCTTTCCATCAGGCGGGCCGTATGCTTGTTTGTTGCTTTAGTGGTATAAAAAAACCGGACAAGTGCGAGTCGGACTCGCCCACCGAGGGTTCCGTAGGTACGTAGTATCATTATTAAATTTGATATTTTTCATTATAAATAAGAAATAATGCGTCGAAAAAAATAAATAAAATATATTTTGCAATGTGTACATCAAGCCCTTTCATATGATACCCCATTTGAACTAGTAGTTTCAATTTGAAATTTCGACACCCTATAAAAAATATAGACCCCCTATTTTTTTAGATCTAGTTACAAATGTATAGTTTTGAGATTTATTCCTGTACTTGTAGTCTATAACCGCTGAATTGCCCGTGTCGACCTACGGTCGACAAGTGACGTCACGACCTTGAAACGCTTGAATTGCCCGTGTCGACCTACGGTCGACATTTGCAGTTTGGCGTTCAGTTTTGGGCAGATTGAACAATACTCATCTGTCATACATTCAGGCCCATTTGTTTATGGTTTTTTCGTTTCTCCGCCATATTAGCTATCGGATTAAGGCCAAAGAATCATAAACTCAATGGAAAAATAAAATAAAAAAAGGGGTTTAAGAGACTCGCCTTAACGGCGCCAGATGTTCGGGCCGGTGTCAAGTGCTATAAAAACTTATTTTGTTTAGGTAAGTGTAGGTTTTTGTTTATTAACATCGGGTTTTATCTCCCTAGCGTATTTTTAAATAAAAAACTATACGTTATCGCCTTAGTTCATAAGGTATTTTTTTGAATACAAGTAGGGCTATGAAACACCACTTGAGAATGTTTAGACCATCGTAATTCTACACTATAGTCGAGTGTTGAACAACAAAAGACGGCATTGTATAGTGCTGTTCTTAGTAAACGTAAAAAACACCACTTGTAGGCACTCAATAACAAAGTTGCGTCTCAATGACCGTTTTTATGGGGCCCCGACCACCCGCGGCGCCGGGCAGGTAGGAACAAAAAACAAATGGGCATAGTTCCGCCGCGTTTTTGCGCGGGGGGGGGGGGGGGGCTCAACGTGGGGGGCAAAAGAGCGGATAACGATGTTACTTGCCAAATTTCATAGTTCTAGGTCAACGGGAAGTACCCTATAGGTTTTGATTCCTTTGAGTGTGTCGAAATATGCGTTTTTTGCTGAATAAACGGCCGTAACTTTTTTCTACGTAAACTTAGCAGTTTGATTTTTTTTTAACTTCATGGGACCGTAGACCTGTGTATACAGTTCAAATTTCAGCTTGATACCTCCACGCATTCTCGACATAGAAATGTTTGACAGACAGACAGACAGACAGACAGACAGACAGACAGACAGACAGACAGACAGACAGACGGACAACAAAGTGATCTTATAAGGGTTCCGTTTTTCCTTTTGAGGTTCGGAACCCTAAAAAAGGATGAATGCTTGACTCGCGCGTAGCGGTATAAAAAAAATGGCGTAATGTAGTGTCCTAAATGTCGTAATATAACATAGCTGTCGTACAAATTTCTCATTTAATGCATATGAAATACGAAGGTGATGTCGTACCGTAGTGGCCTTTTGTATGGAGCATTTTGGGAATAGTCGAAAATTGTCATTTTTCAAGTTATCATCTCGGGAAGTTTTTAAGTGTTCCAAGTAATTCTTTCGCTAATAATAATTATTATTGTGACTTCCTTATATAATAAACCGAAAAAAAAGGTTCACTAGTTTATTTATAGCGTGCTATTATAACTCTCGCTAAAAGTAAAGCTCCAATGCTCTAAACAAACATTGGTGAAAAAATTAACAATATATTTTTTTGCTATCGGTGTGGAGTTACTACAAGCAGTTAGACTTGAGTGGTTCTCCGCTCTCCTGTGTCATTGACCTCGAAGAGTCATGTCATAGATATAGTATATAGTACACACTCAAAGATATAGTATATATGTAGTAATACAATCGTATACTTCATGACCTTAGAACAATGTGACCATACGGCCCCGCTGTTTCGTCCCCTCAGTAAGGGCAAACTCGTCCTGCTGTTCCCAGCGAGGGGAAATTTGTTCTACTGTCCCCAACGAGGGCAAAATAGTCCTGTGACCCCCAGTGAGAGCAAAATCATCTCGTTAAGCGTTTAGCTTCGACAGAAAATATGGGCATTCTGTAGACGCCCAAGCAGATTGACAAACAGTTATGCCACCTCGTCGTCAATTTCGTCGTCCTAATTCATCCCACTGCTGGGATACGAGCCTCCCCTCAATCGAAGAGGTTTAGAGCATACTCCACCACACTACTGCGGCTTGACGGAGGCCAGTGTTTTCAAGCCGCCTAAAGCCGACTGACTTGACTTAACGACTGTCATCTATTGACAACATCCGGGATCGACGGCTTAACGTGCCCTCCGAAGCACGACGACGTTGCTTAACTTGCGTGTTTGATTAGACTGACACACGCAACGACCCCATCCTCATCAACATAAAAATTTACGCCTCATAGAAATTCTCCTATTTCTTTATTTTTTATGGACAATTTACACAGCGCCATCTAGTCCCAAATTAAGCGCAAAGCTTGTGTTATGGGTACTAGACAACTGATAAATGTACTTAAATACATTTTTTTTTTGTAAATACATACTTTTATTACAAAGAAAATACCCAGACCAAGACAAACAGACATGTTGATGCACACAAATGTTTGTTTTGTGCGGGAATCGAACCCACGACCTCGGAGTCAAAGAGGCCATTGCTAACCATTCGACCACCGAGCTCGTCACTTCAATTTCTTAGAAGTAATAAGTTGAAAAAGCAAGTCCAATCTGCCAATTAGGTAGTCAACAGGATACATGCACAGTGCGCCCGTGACCTTCACGCCTACGCGCCTTGGAGATGGCTTAGACACGTTTTGTTTTTGTTTGATGTGATTAACGATGGGTTTGTGGAAAAATACCATAGCGACAATGATGTTACTTCGGGTGGCAATCAAGCATACGGCCCGCCTGTAATGTGAAGCGGTTACCGTAGCCATATTAACGCTCGCGACATAAAATATCGTTCGCGTGTCGCCACACCCGCTGCCAACGCAGCATCTCCTTCCTTCCTTTTTGGTAACCTCACTCACTCGCAGGAACACAACAACCCTCAAGGGAATTGTTATTTGGCTGCGATATTCTGTATGGTGGAGGTACATTACGCTTCCTACCTCTCTTTTCGCCAGAGCTTCGTTTGTCAGTCAGCAGGGTACACCGCGTGCAGGTGAAGTGGGCTTTGGTTCAAAGGTGTTGATGATCCACTTACACCCCAAACTAATACTATAGATTTGGCATACCCATACTTAATTGCAATAGAAAAAGGTTCCCTGGCCTAGGAGATCCTACTGACGCTATCTTTATCACCTGGGCGCTTTAATATACTTGCTATCTCTTTCTCTCGCTTAGTACGTAATCGCCGCAATGGCGCCTTTTTGCTTAGAAAAATATGAAATTAACCTAAAATTCGTGTTAAAATCAAATATTAATGTGTACTTTAGTATGATATATGTGAATCCTGAGGCTTTATTAACTTTATCAACATATATTGTGCATTTTAGGAATATACAAGACGGCATTTTTACCTATTTTAATCAATCATCAGTCTCGTAGGCTTGCTTGTTCGAACTAATCGTGAAGTATGACAATTACCTCATTTTTCGGGTGTACGTTTTTGATGCTTATGGCGTCTCTATAGTATTTATAAAGCCTGCGGTAAACGCCCAAACACGTTTGTCAAATTTTACGTTTTGTTTGTACGTTTTCATCAAACATCGGCGCTCACGTCCAAACCAAGTTTGTCAAACAAAACGTCAGTCAGTTTTGATCTCTCCCACAAGAACTACCTATTTAACTAAAGAGCTAGCCAGCAAATGGATGAAAATGGCGCATTTGTTTGACAAACACGCCCGCAGACCTTCAAACTTGCTTGTCAAATACGCCGTCAATCAAATTTTCTTTCAAACACGTAGATTGTTTGACAAACACGTCAAACAAGCTCGCAGACGATCAAAGAATTTGACAAACACGTAAAATTTGACAAACAATTTGATCGTTTACAGGGCGCTTAACTTTATTGCGTACATGATATACATATTAATTATAGAGGATAAATTTATCTTTGTGCTATTTATTAAAACTAGTGGTCGCCCAGTAGTCGAAATAGGACCATTATGACTTTAACAATAAACAAAAGAGTATTCTTATATGCGTGTGTGTGTGAAATACATGGTAGTGTGTGTGATGTTTTTTTTAATGATTAAATGTATTTTTATGCATAATTTAAAAAAAATATTAGCTTTCTGCACTCTTTCTGTATATAAACTATAAGTGTGCGAAATTTCATACACGTCCGTCTACCGTACACCCAAACATTAATTTATCTACCTATATGTTTATTAATCGGCCGTGTGGTTTCCGGCAGACTAGAATAGAATCACTCCGTCCCTACCCGTGGATGTCGTACAAGGCGACTAAGGGAAATACATTATAAAACATCGATCAGGCCTCCCCAACCCGTCTGGCCAGCGTGGGGAGTGTAGGCCAAATCCTCCTTCCGTCTAGAACGGACGAGAGAGGGTTGTGCTCCTGTAGTGGAGACTAAAAAAAATGACCTGATGATGATGTTTATTAATAAGCTTTTAAATATTAAGGTTAATTCCTTCCTTTACACTTAAGCACGCTTGGAAAAAGACACTCCTCTCCAGTGGCGTAGCGTGCCTTGTCGGGGCCCCGTATAAAAATTTTTTTGGAGGCCCTTATATGGAGGTAAAGATTTTTCACAAAAGAAAAAAAATATTGTGAGAAGAAATATTTATTTATCACATAATTTACCCATTTTACAAATAAAAATCGAATTTTAAATATTCACTCTCCTTGCCTTTTTTTCGGCAAACTGATTTATTAAATCATTTATGGCTGATGATGATTTAATTTTTTCTAAAGTTTCTGCCTCTATGGACAATAGTGAGATGTCTGACAGCCGTTCTTGTCCCATCGAAGTTCTTAAGTAATTTTTTATTAGTTTTAATTTTGAAAAACTTCTTTCTGCCGTTGCGGTTGTAACTGGAAGGGTCAAGAATAAAAAGCATGCTGTGATTACCTCGGGAAAACTGGATGCAAGACTATTGAATTTTACTAGCAATAATTCAATGAGTTCTTTAATGGAATAAATTTTTTTAATTTCAGAATTTAAGCATGTTTTTAGAGCCTTTAATTGGTCACAAAGATTAAGTGAGATGTCTTTACTGTATTTAGCAGACAGTTTTCCGGAA
This sequence comes from Hypsopygia costalis, assembly GCA_937001555.2. Classification (NCBI taxonomy): domain Eukaryota; kingdom Metazoa; phylum Arthropoda; class Insecta; order Lepidoptera; family Pyralidae; genus Hypsopygia; species Hypsopygia costalis. The sequence goes on along the minus strand of OW443350.2, from coordinate 18,989,177 downwards.
GCGTTTAATATCTCTTCGCTTGAAGAAGATAGGAGTTTCTCCGGTTGTAATATTTCGAATATACTACTCAGGTTGCAAAGGCTCTGAAATCTTTCTTTAGTTTGAGATATTAATATATCTAAACAGCAATAGTATACATTGACTTTGAAATAGGATTCCGGGTCGGAAATTCTCTCATCTTGTGATAACTCATCAAAAAAACGCTTCGTTATCTTTCGCCTACTGTTTTTAAAAACAGTTGTTACCCCCCACTCTTTTGCTAAATCTTTGGATTCATTTAGCAAACTATTAAATGAATTCTGATTTCTTAATTGGCACAGTCTATTTAAAAGATTACTTAATAAAATACTAGATTTCTGTAAGTCATTATTTTCATGCTGTAGTGCTTTAGAAACAGGATTAATAATTTCAAATAGTGAAGAAAAAAATGTAACGAGCACTAAGAAATCAAAACTCTCTAAAATGTTAATTATACTTTTACATTCTTCACGTTCATCTTTTTTATTTGAAATTAAATTTAGTTGGTACAAAGTTTTCATGATTAGTAAAAAATTTTTCTTTACTGCTAATAAAGCGTCGTTCCTAGAAGACCATCTGGTAGGACATACCTTTTTAAGGGTAATCAAATATTTTTCAGATGAATCGTCACTTAGCATAGCCCAGCGTTTTATACTATTGCCAAAAAAAGTATATATTTTTTCTAAATTATCGAAAAAAGTCGATACTTCACGAACATGTCTCGCAGCATCGTTCAAAACCAAGTTTAAAGCGTGCGCAGCACAATGAACATAATCGGCATTTGGAGCATGCTCTTTTATTAGGGTTTGTAATCCTCCATACACACCCGACATAACATTTGCTCCATCGTATCCCTGTCCTCTACATTTAGTCAAATCAATTCCATATTCTTTAGTCAAATTTAAAATGTCAGTTTTCAGACCTGCAGCACTGCAATCGGTTACTGCTATGAATCCTAAAAAGGACTCACAGATTTTTATTTCTTTAGGCACATTATCATCATTTTCTGTAACCGAGATATATCGAAAAACTACAGATAGTTGGTCAATTTTTGATAAGTCTTGTGTTGTATCCAGAATTATTGTCAGAAATGGAGCTTTTTTAATTTCTGAGATAATACTGTTCCTAACGTTAGTACCAAGCAAACTAATAATTTCGTTTTGAATCGTAGGGCTTAAATAATTTATTTCACCTTTCGGTTTTAGAAGAAGTTCTTTTAAAGTTGCATCATAGTTAGATAGCAGACGTGAAATTGCCATAAAATTGCCAGAATCAGAATCATGCCCCCTCAAAGGTAGATTACAAGATACTAAAGTAATTATAACATTAATTATACGATGCAGTACATCTCTCCAGAATGTAATTTTACTATCGATTTCACTTTTCAATAGAGTATCGATGGTATTTCCTTGCAACCAATTATTATAAGAGAGTGAGGCACTAATATGCTGCTGTGACTTTTCATGGTCAAGAATAGTTTGTGTGAAATTGCTTCTAACCGAAACACCGTTAACCCAAGCAGAGGAGTACGATTTGTTTTGACGATCTGCTAATAACCAACAGAAGTGACAGTACGGTTTGTTTAAAACGTTAGAATAACATAACCATGGTCTTATAATTTTTATGCCTGCCTGATTGAAATATGAATAATAATAAGCCGAAAAAGGTCGGTTATTTTCTGAAACTTTTGGAAATGGTCCTTGTGGTTTAAATGGACCCAATTTAAAAATTATTTTTCGTTCGCATTCAGTTAAATTGTCACCAAAATTTCCTCTATCTGATGAAATTATATTACAATCTGCATTATCTGCAGATATATCAGAATCGTTGACTTGGGGTTCCTCGATTTCTGGATGGACATCCGATAAAGTATGTGCTTGGCTTTCTTCTATTTCCGGATGGATATGTGACGAAGAACATGCTTCAGAAGAATCTAAAAATAAACGAGTAATTGTTAAAAAATAAATACGAATGCTTTGATACTAAACTAAAAAGAGTTATATATAAATAAATAACGTTACTAAGGGTCACAGTTAGAGAGTGTTCAGTTCAGACGCACACAGACTCTACGCAGATTGTGCTCGTACCTATTAGTAGATACAAAATCACCTGCAGCCCGTCCGTGCATTACTATACACCTGCGTGCTATTTAAACGCAGCGCGTAGTGTAGTGGCCATACAAAACGAGAACCCGAAAGCGAGTCTGCACATCTGAAGTTCTCAACACGCAATTAACGATATGATACGGACTGATAGACAAACAACAAAACAAATCGATCCTATAGATAAGTTAGAATTTTGTTTTTTTTTAATCAAGGCACGGAACCCTAAAAACAGTATAATTGTGAAAATCGAGGGGGGAGACAACTTTTTGTGACGGACAGATGGACAGACCGAAATTAAAAGATTTCCTTGTTTATCACTACGGGCCCCTAATAAATGGGTTGGGTAGTAGTGTAGTACTTACCTTTCCAATCTAAATCACTCACAGTATCTTGTCTCTGAAAAAATGAAGAAATTTTGGGCACTTTTTTTATAACCTCGTCCCTTTTCTGTTTAATTTTTCTTTTCTCAGCGCCGCTGGGATAATCTCTTTTCCTTTCACTCATTTCTTTTACAAATCGCTACTAATACTGCTAAACCAGAAGAACAATATTGTTTGTACTGAATTACAATGTAATGCACATTTATATAAAGCGCGTAAATAAACAGTGCACTGCACTCCGTGGTTTAAGATCCAATGCAAAGTACAACAACGTACACGTACATCGCGATATCGATGAAGGATTCCTGGGGATTCCCCGCTGAGTTGAAGATGAAGTAAATAAAACGGGGAAGTCCCGCAGCCCGCCATAACGATGTAGTGTTGCCAACTTTTGAACGCACGCTTAAGGCGGGGAAAAAAAGGAATTGCTTTATAGAATTTTGTCATTTGTAAAATAAAATAAATTAGAAAGTTTTTATTCTTTTTCCTTACACACTTTGGGGGCCCCCGTGGCCCGGGGGCCCCGTATAATTGATACGGCAAATACGGCGGTAGCTACGCCCCTGCTCCTCTCTAACAACACCATAGGTAGAGTATATTATTCTGTGCCATAGGTACATAATTATATCCACTATAATTGAAATACATACTTTTAATAAAATACAAATTAATAAAATGGTATTTATGAACAAAGTAATCACATGGTATGTGGTTTTCCGTGATGAATATAAATAAATGGTATTAAGTATTACGACGTACCTATACAACCATCAAACAAGTATACCTACAGTATACGACAATGAAGCACAAGCCCACAACTAATAATATCTTTAACTATCAATATCTACATTTGGCCGTGTGGTTTCCGGCAGACTAGAATAGAATCACTCCGTCTCTACCCGTTGATGTCGTACAAGGCGACTAAGGGAAATACATTATAAAACATCGATCAGGCCTCCCCAACCCGTCTGACCAGCGTGGGGAGTGTAGGCAAAATCCTCCTTCTGTCAGGGACGGACGAGAGAGGGTCGTGCTTCTGTAGTGGAGACTAAAATGGACCTGATGATGAAGGCGACTACATATTACAAGCCGACAGACGTTGTAGGTATGTCTTGTTAACAATTAACATTGAATTCGAATTAGTTTAGCGCTTACGGTTTGCGTCGGTTGGTATGTATGTAATTTAATAAGTTAACTTACCAACCGACGCAAACCGTAAGCGGTTTATCCGCGGTTTTGTGTCGTTTTTTTTTTTTTTTTTTTTTATACTACGTCGGGTTCGGGTGTCAGACAAGCATACGGCCCGCCTGATGTGAAGCGGTTACCGTAGCCATATTAACGCTCGCAACATAAAATATCGCTCGCGCGCCGCCACCCCCGCTGCCAACGCAGCATCTCGTTTCTTTCTGGTGACCTCACTCACTCGCAGGAACACAACAACCCTCAAGGGAATTGTTATTTGGCTGCGGTATTCTGTGATGTGGAGGTACATTGCCCAGTCGGATAGCTTACAATTACGCTCCCTACCTCTCTTTTCGCCAGAGCTTCATTTATCAGTCAGCAGGGTGCACCGCGTGCAGGTGAAGGTGGCTTTGGTTCAAAGATCATGATGAACCTCTTACACCCCAATGAACCACTTACACCCCATGAACCACTTACACCCCAAAAGTCGTCTGTTACAGTTAAGTAGTTTACCAAGTTTTTGACGTTGAACACCATACGAATAACTCGTCTCTCGCCGTCGTTGTCGTCACCTTGATAATCTAAGTGTCAGTCAGGCTTAGGGCCTAATGGCAAACAATGACACATTTATGTGTTTTATCACAGTATAAGTAATAGTACTAACGTACAGTATGGACACTCTCTGCCGCTCTCACTAGTCGACCTCACCTCCCCTATGGAACCGATTTGGAACCGTTCGCAAGGAATGCCACAACGTACGAATTGACGTAAGCGACGTCAATTCGTACGTTGTGTATTTTATTCTCCATTCAGATTGGAATAATATGCGAGTATGTAAAAGATGAGAGTTATTTGTGCAGTGGATGGATGTCTCAACACATGGAAAGTAAAAAAAAAACAATTTGGATGGATGGATGGATGGACGGACGGACGGACGGACGGACGGATTGATGGATGGATGGATGGATGGATGGATTGATGGATGGATGGTTGGATGGATGGATGGATAGATGGATGGGTGAATGGGTGGATGGATGGGTGGATGGGTGGATGGATGGATGGATGGATGGATGGATGGGTGGATGGATGGATGGATGGATAGATGGATGGACGGATGGGTGGATGGATGGGTGGATGGATGGATGGATGGATGGATGGGTGGATGGGTGGATGGATGGATGGATGGATGGATGGATGGGTGGATGGGTGGATGGGTGGATGAATGGATGGATGGATGGATGGATGGATTGATAGATTGATGGATAGATGAATGGATATGGATGGATGGATGGATGCATGAACGAGCAAACGAGCATTAGTTGATAAAAAATGCTATGCAATAGCTTTACCGCGGCAGTCCCCGAATGTCACACGTTTTTTTTTTCTTCACTACGCCCACCTGATGGGAAGCGGTTACCGTAACCATATTAACGCTCGCAACATTAAATATCGCTCGCGCGCTGCCATCCCCGCTGCCAACGCAGCATCTCCTTCCTTTCTTTCTGGTGACCTCACTCACTCGCAGGAACACAACAACCCTCAAAGAAATTGTTATTTGACTGCGGTATTCTGTGAGGTGGTGGTACTTCGTCAGTCGGGCTGGTTAAAAAATACGCTATGTCCTACCTCTCTTTTCATCAGAGCCTCGTCTGTCAGACAGCAGGGTGTACCCCGTGCAGGTAAGATTGACTTTGGTTCAAAGATGTTGATGAACCACTCACACCCCCTTACATGTCCGACTAATAATTGTATAATGTCAGCCCTAGAGAACGTCACTCAAACATAGGCACGTGTACAGACGTCATTTGGTTACTACATGCAAAAGCGCCATTTTTGTATGGAGTGGCCGGGGTTTGGTTTTATAGAGTCTCGGATTGAGCACTAGATTTAAGAAGGTAAACCAGTGTATAAATAAATTGTTATTATAACTCGCTGTGCTAACCTTGGTACATGACCTACATGCATGTAGGTAACATTACATATGGACTGTGAATGTGGAACACCAGATAATGGTTTTATTATACCTACCTGAGCTTTGCTTAAAGTTGAGGAAAAAGGACCCAAACGCAATAGTGTGAGCATAGTTTAACACGTAATAGTAGGCCGACGCCGTTGATGTTCCGCGAAATGCCGTTTTTCTCTAGGCATATGTCATTAAAACGTAATAAAACACTAGTTGGCCCAGCGAACTTCGTATCGCCTTTAAATATTTTTACGTTAATTTTTCCGATGACTTATAAACTATCCTATCTCTCAAGTTGGATCAAACTGACAAACAGACATGTTCATACACACAAATATCTGTCTTGTGCGGGGATCGAACCCGCGACGTCGGAGTCAAAGTTGCCATTGTTGACCATTCGACTACTTGGCTCGTTGCAAGGAACGCCGACCGTTCACTAGGCTGTGGTAATTTATAGTAATAGGGGTACAAGTGGATCACAACATCTTTAGAACCAAAGCCCATCTTACCTTTTGACAAGCTCGGTGGCGTAGCGGTCAATGACACGGCTTCAACACCAACGCTCGTGGGTTCGATTCCCACATAGGACAAACATTTGTGTGCATGAACATGTCTGTTTGTCTTAGTCTGGGTGTTTTCTATATATCATAAGTATGTATTTACAAAAAAAAATGTATTTACGTATGTTTATCAGTTGTCTAGTACCCATAACACAAGCTTCGTTTACTTTGGGCTTTATTATTATTTATTTATTTACCTGCATAGAGCTACCCTGCCGATTGTCTAATGGGGTTTTGGTGAAAAAGACGGGCATCCTATCTGAGAAAGATCCATCACAGAAGACCGTAGTCAAATAATAATACCTTTGAGGATAATTGTATTCTTGCCAGTGGCGGCATCTCATGTTAACAGACATGAGATGCCGCCTTAACAGCAGAGGTGCCCGCTCGAGAGCTCTTTGTAAGCATTTATTTATTTGTTAAAATTTTATTTTCCACAATTTAAGAGCCATATTATATTTTGGCTATGATTTTTGCGTAAAATGGTCAATTTTGGCGTTCTTGATCTGGGAAACAAAAATACATCAACAATGTTGACTTATTGAATAGTACAGAATAGCTATTGGCATAGTACATAGCGGCCTCGCTTTTTGTAAATTTTGCTTAACTTTTTAAATAAACCTAAAATTGCAGAGAAAGATTTTCATAAAATGCGCGCATTCACTATTTTGAGCTCCTGGATTGCACTGCTACTACTTGCTACTGTTCCAAACAAATGAAATAAAAAAAAAATGAATTTTATTTGTTATATAGTCGTATAGTACGTAGCGGCCTCAGAATTTTGAAATATCATTGATTTAATATTAAAAAAAAAAACATTCTTTTAACCAAAAAAAATTCGAAAATCGCTTTAAGTAAACTGTTTTTTGTTAAGTAAACTGTAATGACGAGCTCGGTGGCGTAGCGGTCAATGACGCGCCTTCGACACCAACGCTCGTGGGTTCGATTCCCACATAGGACAAACATTTGTATGCAAGAACATGTCTGTTTGTCTTACTCTGGGCGTTTTCAATGTATCATAAGTACCTATGTATTTACAAAAAAAAATGTATTTACGTATGTTTATCAGTTGTCTAGTACCCATAACACAAGCTTCGCTTACTTTGGGACTAGATGGCGATGTGTAATTTGTCTGACAATATTTATTTATTATTATTATTTATGTATCTCTTTTTAATCACGGGCCAAGCCCGGTCATTTGATAGGCATGCGCGGGGATATGGATCCAACGCGTAGAGGCCCCTTTGAGAAGTTTGATGTAATGTTGTACGCCCGCCGTGACCCGCTCCAAGATATGTCAATGGAACGACATACCCATGAGCAGGTCTCGGCAGGCGTTGAGACTATTGCGAAGTGTGATGGAAAATAAATGGGCTATGAAGATGAGATCTGGTTGAACTTAATACCGGGCTATTACAGAAGAGGGACGGACGCCTGCCATAACTGCTTTTATTGCTAGTTATTTGCGGCAGGCGGTGGCTTGCCACTCACTAGATGGGCCCCCGAAATGCCAGGAAAACGGCCGGGGGCAACACCGGTGTGAGTGACTCAGGGATGTCGAGAGGTGTGCTGCGCTTTCTCCGAAGTTACTCGCGGCGTGATGCCATTTTATTGTTAATTTCTCGAATAAACGATAATATTATTGAGCAAAATTTATACGAGAATAATTGTTACTTCATGATGAATAAACTTTGTTGCATGAATTTATTATCTTATTTCAATAAAAACGATAAATATAACTTCGAAATTACTACAAAAAACGATGCACGCGCGCCTTCGCGGGTTTAGTACTGCGCGAGAGCTCGTCAGCGTGCAAATGTAATAGGGCTCTTAAGGGTACATAGGCGGTCTTAATGCTAATAGCATTCACTACCAGACAACCTTTGGGAAAAGCAGATATATACGAAAGCATCTGACGAGCTCGGTGGTCGAATGGTTAGCAATGGCCTCTTTGACTCCGAGGTCGCGGGTTAGATTCCCGCACAAGGCAAACATTTGTGTGCATGAACATGTCTGTTTGTCTTGGTCTGGGTGTTTTCTATGTATGTATTTACAAAAAAAAAAAAATAAGTACATTTATCAGTTGTCTAGTACCCATAACACAAGCTTTGCGCTTAATTTGGGACTAGATGGCGCTGTGTAAATTGTCCAGAAATATTTATATTATATTTATTTACCTATAGCATCTGTAGGCGACGGTGATAGTTTTACATTAGACGGCTATCTGCTTATTTGGCATCCGCCTTGGTATAAAAAATAATAATTTAATATTGAAGTGGCCATAGATTAATGAAATGTCCCGTTTGGACCTATCATAAATTCACAATACTACACATAGTACGTTAACCCTTTTCATCCCATTGCTGGGATACGGGTCTCTGCTCAACTGCGGGTTGGCGGAGGCCAGTGTTTTCAAGCCGCCTTAAGGCCACTGACTTGGCTTAACGGCTGTCATCTAACGACAGCCGGGGCCGACGGCTTAACGTGCCCTCCGAAGCACGGAGGAGCTTGAGATAAATAAACCCATTCATGGACATGCAGCGGTTGACGTTGCTTGACTTGCGTGATTGATTAGACCGTCACGCGCAACGACGCCGTCGAACTCCATCTACTACACATACTGTATACTGTAACTTATGCGTGAACTGCTAATACGTGGAACCAATTTTTTCATAATTTATATGTATAATTTGCATTTAAATGGATATATTAATATTCTACATTCACAAATAAGTTGATGGCTTTGTACAAGAAGTTTATTTCTTGCAGGAAAAAAGGCAGGCAGCCAAAAGAGGTCGCTAAAATAAAATATTTTACATTCCATTCGAAAACCGAACTTTTTAAAGGCCTTGACACACGATTCCAAATTCAAGTAGTACAAAATCGACTTACCGGCATTCAGAAGCAGGAGCAAAACCGCCAGACAGAAGTGCGGCGGCTTCACGAGCGGGGGCGGTTCCCGCCGCGTCATTGGCCCAGCGCCGGGGGCGTACAGCCTCACACAATATAATAATACACAGCAACCCCGACGAAAATTCGACTAGACCGCGGCCACGCGTCCTTTACTTCCCTTGCCTTTTTATTTTTCCTTAAATTGCCGCGCAAATTCCTGTGCGTATCTATGCTTGTCACTTGTTTTTTTTTTTAAACTCGCAGGCTTTGGAACACGTTCACGTACAGCCACCGCGTTTGATTCACTGAGGCTACACTTTCACTCGGCACCAAACAGTTCTTATCTTATTACGTCATTATTTGTACACCAGTATGAACTTTCACTGAGATCGGATTGCCATCTCGTCAACATTCGTCGTTTATTATTTTTCTTATTAGCTAAATTTATTGTCGCCGTTTCAACAGTCTTTGTTTTGTGTATAATTGATGCGTCTGATTGATGGGGCTGCGAAGTAAAGTTATTGTATGGTAGAGTACCACAGATAATAATGTTAGATTGACCACAGAGATACAAGCATACTTTGCTTGTATGTCTGTGTACAGTACACATATCTACAGTGTAGATACTTGATGTTGCCTTGTCATAGGTAGGTACGTTTGTTTATTTAATAAACAGACGTATGACAAGGCACATAAAAATAATTTAAAAGAACTATCTTTATGTACAATTTGTAATATTAAAAGGTATGATGAACTCTAAATTTATAAAAAAAACTTCGTAATCGTAACTATTTCGGCAACAGGCTTAGGATTTGTGATTTCGGCAGTTCGATGGTCTATTAATAACAATTTATTTAAAAAAAATATATAGATATTTAATATTGTGTTGTGTACGACACGACGCTGGTGTATCCTTTATTTTTAAACATAAACCGAAGTAACGAATAACTTTGTTCTTGCTGTACATACATACAAAAGGCGCCGTCAAATAAATAAAAACTGCAAAATTACACATTACCATGTAATAGCTTAATTGCCAACTTAAGCAAAGCTTGCCGTATAACTAATGAACATACAGACATAGAGTTAATGTAAGTACTATAATGATACATAGTTTATGCTTGCTATAATATGAAACTCGAGGCAGAAAGAAGAGAATGGCTTAAGAGCCCTATTACATTTGCACGCTGACGAGCTCTCGCGCAGTACTAAACCCGCGAAGGCCGCCGGTGCATCGTTTTTTGTAGTAATATTGAAGTTATATTTATCGTTTCTATTGAAATAAGATAATGTATGGCGGAGAAAATAGAATCAACGGTTATGCAGTTTAATCTGACTTTATTTAGACTGGATAAATACAATATAGAAAAATTAATATAAAAAATACCTGAAATATAAATAGAGCTCACTTGATGGCAGCTGGAGAGAGAAGTGACAATTTTCACTTTTTCTTTTTTGAAAACTAAGAACTGTTTAAATAAATAGTTTGTATACCTATACAAACGAATATGCGAATGATCGCAAACATGCTCCCGGCCTAACGAATTGAACCTATCCTAGAACTGGGAAGCATTAATAATAAACTGAATGCATCGATAGTAAAATAATAAACTAACTGTATGTTTAAGCATACTGCAAGGATAATTATAAACATAAGACTGCTAACCATTAGTTAACTTAACATTACACATTTGTTCGTAGGTATAAAAAACAAAACAAAAACCTCAATGGACTGTATACATAAAACTAAACATAAACTGAAAACATGCATATAGCTCAATTATTGCTCCAGTAGCAATACTAATTTGTTTATAGGACGGTGATATTCCCCAGTAGTGGTTTTTATAAGAGCAGATCGAACTAAATTATCACTACTGTTTTTATATACTTTTATAACTTTATCGAGAGGCCAACATGCTGGTGGAGTATTCTCGTCCTTAATAATAACTATATTACCTATCTCTATATTATTACATTTGCCTAACCACTTAGATCTAGTTTGCAGTTCAGACAAGTATTGTTTATAAAATTGTTACCAAAAGATTTGTTTTATACGAGTAATTCTTTGGAATAGTGACAATCTATTTTCAGAAATATAGCAGACATTAGGTTCAGGTAAATCTACTATAGGCGAACCTATGAGAAAATGCGCAGGAGTCAAACACGGCATGTCGTAGTGCTCATCAGTCAACGCGCACAACGGGCGACTAATGAGAATTCCCTCAATCTGAATAAGTACAGTATTTAATTGTTCATACGTAAGCTTAACGTTACATAGTTGACGTTTGAGTAGATTTTTGACGGATTTGATTCCTGCCTCATAAATACCACCCATATGACTCGCTAAGGGTACAGTAAAATTCCATTCAATTTTATTACTACTACAAAAATTAACTATGTCACTATATGAAGAATCATTCTTAAACATTCTATATAATTCGTTAAGTTCATTGTGAGAACCTTTAAAATTAGTAGCGTTATCCGACCTGATACTAGTGCATATGCCTCGCCTAGATATAAAACGCTTTAAAGCATTGATAAAAGAATGAGTAGACAAATCACCTACTAACTCTAGGTGCACTGCACGAGTAGCTAAACAAATTATCAAACAGATGTAGCCTTTGGTATATTTACAGTTCCTTTGCATATTATTTCGTATGCTTATAGCTCCGCTAAAATCAACACCTACGCATGAGAATGCACGCACTAAAGACACTCTTGGACTCGGCAGAGAAGACATCTGTTGCTTACAAGTTGACGCTCTAAATCTAATGCATCTTACGCAGCGATGAATTACTTTTTTGACTTCAATTCTACCATTTATAGGCCAATATCGCAATCTTAAATTGGCAAGAGTGCACTGTATCCCAGAATGTAAAAGTCTGTAGTGATACCTTTCTATAATCAACGAAGTAACGTGTGCCTGAGCAGGTATGATAATAGGATGTGCGTGATTGTATTGAACATCTGAATGTTTTATCCTTCCTCCTACACGAATAATCCCATCACTATCTAGAAAAGGATTGAGCTTTCGTAGCGGACTGGATTTAAAAGTATAAGAATTTTTATTATTATCTAAAATTTGCAATAATACCAACTCTTTTCTTTCTTTATTAAAAAAATGTCCTTGCAATGTTCGTATAATGAAATTATGTGAAAAATCTAATTCCGAAACCGAAAGGAAAGTAGAATTCTTTTCTTTATTTCGTGAGTTATAAATAAACCTAAACACATAAGCCATAACTCTATTCAGCTTTGTGAAACTAGAAAACTTATTAAAATAATCTAAGAACGTAGTATTATTCACAGTGACAGCATGTACGGTTTGTTTTTTATCCTGCACTATCTCTGAACTACTGTCCTGGCATGCTAATGATTGTGGCGTAGACATAGGCCACTCACTTACGTCAGTACACGCCCATTTGGGACCATGCCACCATATGTCTGCCTGCAACAAAACCTTAGGGTTGATACCTCGTGTAAGCAAATCCGCAGGATTTTGCTTGGTATTTATGTAACGCCAATTGTCTAAATTCGTATGTTCTAATATTTCCATTAATCTGTTCGATACAAAAACATTGTATTTCTTATATGGAGATCGTAACCAACAGATTACTATTAAGGAATCTGAAAATAGATAAGTGTTAGTTATTTTGAATTTAGCCAAAACGTATTGTACTCTCTTAACAACCCGTACTAATAACAACGCTGCACACAGTTCGAGTCTAGCGATAGATATAGTTTTAATTGGGGCTACCTTTGTCTTTGCCATCGTCAGTGTGCATGTAGGTTGTCTATTGGGATATGTAGCGTGAAGGTACACACAACAACCGTAAGCCTGAGTTGAAGCGTCTCCAAATCCCAAAAGTGTAACCTTCAAAGGAATATCAGAAAAGTAATATCTTGGCAGTTCGAACCCCTGAAAATACTGAAAGTCTTTAAGATATGCCATCCATAGCTTTTCAGTATCTGCCGGCAATGGGCTATCCCAATCTAACCTCAAGCTCCAGAGACTCCGCATAAGTATTTTGGCACCGATAGTGACCGGAGCCAACAGACCAAGCGGATCAAAGATTCGAGCTATTCGTGATAAGACAGACCGCTTAGTATTGGGTACGGTTTCCTTTCCATGGTCAGTAATGGAAATCGTAAAGCAGTCTCTTGTAGGAATCCACTTTAAGCCGAGTGTCTTTACAATACACTCAGGCGAAAAGTCATAGGACACTGAGTCGGTATCATACGTCACATAATCCAGAATTTCTTTATTATTGGACGACCATTTATGTAACTGAAACCCACCTTTTCCTAGTAGGTCTATAATTTCACCACATAAATGCTTAACTGACTGTACATCATCACCTCCAGAGATTATGTCATCCATGTAACAATTGTCTTGTATACATTGAGCAGCCTGGGGGTGAGTGTCTTTAAATTGATCAGCTAAGTGTTTGAGAGTACGACAAGCTAAGTAAGGCGCGCACTTGGTTCCGTATGTGATTGTTTTAAGCTGCAGACATATAAGAGGTTTTGATTTCTCCTCCCTCCATAATATTCGGAGTAGAGAACGCTGATCAGGATTTATAAAAATCTTCCTAAACATTTTCACTATATCAGTGGAAAACACAAACTTATGCATTCTGTAACGCAAAATAATATCTAACACGTCGTTGTATATGTTCGGCCCCTCAAACAGAATATCATTAAGAGAAACTCCTGTAGAAGTCTTTGCGCTAGCATTAAAAACAGTTCTTAATTTCGTAGATATGCTATCTGGATTTATGACAGCATGGTGAGGTAAAAAATATGTTGGGTATTTACCATGAGACATTAAATCACCCTTTATGACTTCAGCGTGATCTAATTCTAAAAACTCTTTAATAAACAGTTTATATTGGTCGTGTAATATTGGATCTTTAACAAACCTCGACTCTAAATGTATTAAGCAACGATATGCGGTATTAAAAGAATTACCTAATTTACAAATCAAGCTTTCATTGATAGGCATGTTAACTGTGTAACGGCCGCTATCATCAACGTACGTGGTGTCTTAGAATAACTGTTCGCAATAAGCTTGATCAGGCGTAAGTACTGGTTTATTACTAAACTCCTCCTGTTCCCAAAAACGTGTCAACAGATTATCAACACTGTTGTCTGTAATGACGTGCAGGCTAATGGGTGTCGTATTAAAACCTAAAGCCGTGTGGCTGACTGCTTGAGCGTCCAGCACTAGTGCACCAGAGATAATCCAGCCAAATACTGAATTCACCAAATGCGGTAAATTCGTACCTAATTGGATATGACCTTGTAAGATAATTGAATAAAATAATTGAGCACCTATAATAATGTCGATTTCGCTCGGGATGTTGAATGTTGGATCCGCAAGTGTTGCGGCCTGACGCTTCGGTAAGTTCCAGCTGTCAGTATGAACATAGAAGTGAGGTAAGGGAACCGTAATTTTGTCCATAACTAAGCATGTAATACTGGCCTTAAATTCACTCATACGTGATGCAATATTCGTCCTAATAGAAACATTAGATGGCTGCTGAGAACCACCTATTCCAAGAATGGAGTACTGGCTACTATCCTGCCTACACTTAAGTTTGAGCGCCAACCTGCGTGTAATGAGGTTTACTTCGCTGCCAGAATCCAAGAGGGCTCGAGCCGTGTGCCACTGACCAATCGCATCTTGAATCCTTATAATTGCTGTGGATAGTAATACGTGCATTTTAGTATTAGTACTCGTATAAGCGGTGTGAACGACCGTAAGAGGTGTATCGTTAGCGTTAAGATTGACACTATGGTTTGGTGTCAGTTGCGTCGTTAAATTATAAGAAGTAGGCTCAGTCCTTGTGGGCGTAGAAGCCGCGGGCGTTGTAACCGTGGGTTCTGCAGGAGCAGGCAGTGTAGTTGCTGCTGGTGCAGGCAAAGATTGTTGTACTTTTTCCTCAGTTACTTGAGAAACCAATAAAGAATTAGTTGTAATAGGAGGGATTTGCATATGCAACATAGTATGATGTCGGCCACGACAAGTAAGACAATTATGCTTTGAACATCTATGGTTCAACTTATAAGGTTTTAAGCAGTTAAAACATAGTACATGAGTCTTAGCATAAGCGTTGCGTTCCGTTGGTGACAATTGTATAAACTTAGGACATTTAAATAGTGTATGCTCACCTTTACACATCACGCACGTGTCATTTTTTAAAACAGAAGCATTACAAGATACCTTAGACTTCGAAGGTTGTTGTTTCTTGTCTCCGTACTTATCATCAATAATCTCAAACGCTGTCATTCGTAAATTCAAGAATCCTAGAAGCTCCTTTAGTGTAGGTAGATTGTTCTCTTTTCTACTTAGTTCCCACGAAGCGCGTAAGGAATTATCCAATTTTTGAGTAAGTAAGTATACAAGTAGAACATCCCAGCTATCTGTGTTAATATCCAGAGCGTTCAATGAATCCAAACTTTGTTGCAAGCAATTGAGAAAATCTTTCAAGTTATTTCGAGTGACAGTTGGGTGACTAAGAAATGACTTAAGATGCGTATTTACAACTATAACTTTGTTCTCATACTTGGTGCATAGAGTTTCTATAGCCTTGTCGAAGTTGATATCCGTAATAAGTAGTGAGCTAATTAAGCTTGCAGCTTCTCCCTTCAGAGATGTCTTTAGGAACTGCAATTTCCTTGATGGTGACATGTTACTGCTACCAATAGACGTCATGAAAATGTTCTTGAAATTGGGCCATTGCGTAATGTCGTTATCGAAAGTTGGCAATCCTAGTTTTGGTAAAAGTACGTCATTGGAAATGTTATTGTGTTGTTCACATGTATGGGCATTCAAATAAATAGACCCGCTCGTTGGGGCTCTATGTGCGTCAATAACCTTTTGTAATGCCGCTTTCGTCGTGTAATACCTCGTCTCAACCGTACTTCTATCCTCCTCATTTTTAGTTGATTGCTCCTCGTCGTCATCTCCGCTTTCGTCCTTAATTTCAATTAAGCTCTGCAGTTCATCATATTTATCCATTAATTTTTCAAGATCTGCGCATCGCATAATATATTCGTTCACATCAATACCTCCTTCAATTGGTTGATGCGCAAAATTGAAAATTCGTGTAATTCGTCCTTTTACTGCATTACGTTGTGCTTTTAGTTTGCGATATTCGTCCGCCATATTGTACGTAGTCACGTAGTATGACGATCGTATTGATTTTTGAAAGAAATATTTTTGAAATTTTTATCCGGCGACTTATGGACCACAAATGTATGGCGGAGAAAATAGAATCAACGGTTATGCAGTTTAATCTGACTTTATTTAGACTGGATAAATACAATATAGAAAAATTAATATAAAAAATACCTGAAATATAAATAGAGCTCACTTGATGGCAGCTGGAGAGAGAAGTGACAATTTTCACTTTTTCTTTTTTGAAAACTAAGAACTGTTTAAATAAATAGTTTGTATACCTATACAAACGAATATGCGAATGATCGCAAACAGATAACAAAGTTTATTCATCATGAAGTAACAATTATTCTCGTATAAATTTTGCTAAATAATATTATCGTTTATTCGAGAAATTAACAGTTTAATTACAGCGATTTTCGAAGTTTTTTTGGTTTAAAGAATGTTTTTTTTCTATATTAAATCAATGATATTTCAAAGTTCCGAGGATGCTATGTACTATACGACTATATAACAAATAACATTCAATTTTTTATATTTCATTTGTTTGGAACAGTAGTACAATCCAGGAGCTCAAAATAGTGAATGCGCGCATTTTATGAAAATCTTTCTCTGCAATTTTGGGTTTATTTAAAAAGTTAAGCAAAATTTACAAAAAGCGAGGCCGCTACGTACTATGCCAATAGCTATTCTGTACTATTCAATAAGTCAACATTGTTAATGTATTTTTGTTTCCGAGATCAAAAGCACCAAAATTGGCCATTTTACGCAAAAATCGCAGTCAAAATGTAATATGGCTCTTAAGACCTAAGGGTCAGGAAGGACACTAAAGATGGGCCTAGAAAGATGGGTGCCACTGATGCTGCAGCTACTTCCACCCATTCTTAGATCAGGAAATGTCCAAAGCAAGACAGAAAGTGAGGTATGGCTGTGTTATGGACACGGCCGTGTGTTGGTGAATACATTATATATATTACTGCACTAAAATTATCTCAAAATGGCAGCGCTTCCTCCTCCCCCGTACGCGATGTTCAATAGTTCTTACTTAGCGTAATAAATTCTAGGATCCTTCATCTATCCAGTAGTGTGATTGAATTTTGGATGAACATGATAGATTTGTAGCTGCAAAGCCAAACTGTATCACTGTATCCCGATTTTATAATCATTCGTTTTTAGGATTCCGTACCCAAAGGGTAAAACGGACCCTATTAATGACTCCGCTGGCCGTCCGTCCGTCTGTCACCAGGCTCTATCTCATGAACCGTTAGAGTTATGAACCGAGTAGACAGTTGAAATTTTCACAGATGATATATTTCTATTGCCGCTATAACAACAATTACTAAAAACCAGAATAAAATAAATATTTAATGGGGCTTCCATACAACAAACGTGATTTTTTTGCCGTTTTTATAGATTATACTCGCTGCGAGAGTCCGTTTTACCCTTTGGGCACGGAACCCTAAAAACGTTACATCACTAATAGATACTACTTCAAGTCGGATCTAAAACGTTGTCAAGGCCAATATACAACCAAGTTGTCCCAGTTAAAGAGAGGTTAACGTATGACTGCAGAAGCATAACTATTCCAAGTAGGTACATCGCGTGTGTAAGCGATTGCACTCGCGAATATGTAACATAGTAATTTCCGACTGCAGTGCGGTGCACGGAATTAATGAACAAAGTTTCGTAACATCAAATATACCAGCATTATGGGAATTAATGTAAATCACAGTTATGAAAGATGTATAAGTTATAATAATATCATTTTAAAGAGATATGCGCGAGGTTGGTCGAGACTTCATGCGACTAGAGGGCAGGCCATTACCTTGCTCAGAGGATTAGCATTGCTATTCAGCAAGGTAATGCTGCCAGCATTCTTGGTACGCTACCGACAGGCAAAGATTTGGGGGGGAATTTTTTACTTATAATTTTCATTTTGTTTATTTTCTATCCCTTTGTAAATATTTTAATTTGTAAATGTTAAGTTTAGTAATATAGATCATAGCATAGTTAACACCTAACAGTATACCGCAGCCGAATAACAATTCACTTGAGGGCTCTTGTGTTCCTGCGAATGAGTGAAGTCACGAGGAAAAAAGGAAGGAGTTGCTGCGTTGGCAGCGAGATTTGCAGCTCGCGACCGATATTTCATGTTACTAATATTAATATGGTTAATATTAGTAACCATTTTATATATAAAATGGTACCATTAGTTTTTATTGTATTTGTTTTATCCCCCTTCTCGGTGACCACACACACTGGATGGAACACAACACGTCAACAACCTTCTAGGTCTCTAAGACTATATAATTCAAGGCTCATGCTCTGACTGACATACACATGCATACATGCAATAATATAATTTTCACCTCACTAGCTCGTAAAAGCTCTGTTTATCATTCGAAATCTGCGTGGAAAATCGCACTTTATCCGCTAGCGTGGAAAGTGTTTTTAAAATTCGAATATTTTTATTCAATAAAGGTTTCGTACAATAAATTACATATATATAGAACCTCATTGGTTTCGTAATAGTTTATATTCTCTGCAGCCAGTCCATTGATGATTGAAATGCAAATACATATTTCATGTCATGCGCCAGCCTCATTTAAAGAATCGCACTGGCCGGCAAGAAAATTTGATTAAAAAAAAAAAACTTTAAAATTTTCTTCTCTTTATTGAATTCACTTTACTTCCATTATTTTGGTTTGTTTTTTGATAACATCGAAAGAAATCATAAAATATGAGCGAAGCTAGCAGCGACGAAGATATAAATTTAACACCTGCAGAATTAGTGCAAGCGGTACATAATGCCGAGTTGAGTTTTCTTCCGGAAAAATCGCGCGAAAAATACATAAAAGCGTACGATTTGTTCAAGTAATTTAATATTTATTAAAACTGTTTTTCTGGCACCTAACATTTTCCTCGCTTTAGTGAGGTGAAAAGTTGTGTGTTGCGCTCGGCAGCAAAGTTATTTAGCGTCTCGTACCTTTAAAACCCTCGCTACGCTCAGGATTCTATATTTGAACCACTCGCTTCGCTCGTGGCTCAATCCTAGAATCCTTCGCTTGCTCAGGTTTCAATACAAGGTACTCGCGCCAAAAATTAACTTTGCAGCCTTGCATAACAAATAACTATTTCTTCCAACTATGTTTTAATTTCATCACAATCACACTAAAAACTCAGTACAAAACGAGTCTTTAATGCTCTAGAGCAATAAAAATGTATGAAATTTCATTATTGCACAGTTTTTTTTAATCGCACCAAAAGGTGCCAATCTCAATGGATTAGCTCTATTCAGCCAGCCGATATCAATACTTTTTTTTTCGTACGTATTATTCGTTTCTATCCTACTTGTTCCAAATTTAAAAAATGATTGCTGCTAACTCTGAGTTAAAAATTAAAGAAATTTAAAAAAGTGATTTGGCGGGAACTTTGTTAATTTTGCTTGACAATATTTTTGGAAACGATAAAAGTGTGATACTATCTGATTTTGAGTGCTTCGGCTTCGAATTAAAATGGAATCATCTAGCGACATATTAACTCCGGAAAACATTCTAAATGAAGCCGACAGTGTTATAGAAACTTCTATTTTAACTGTTTGATATGAGTTTCTTTTATCTACTATTCCTATAGGTATTCGTTGAAAGAAAAGCAGATTATGCACCTCGCCTTAAGTAATTTATATTGCCCTCGTGCCTGTTAGATTAGAGCCCTCGCTAACGCTCGGGCTCTAAATCAGGCACTCGGTGCAATAATAAATTACTTTGTGCTCGATGCAATAATCTACTATTATAGCATAATAATAACGTGCAATTAATAAATTGTTAGAAAAGTGTAAGATAAAAATAAAAGATTGTTAACAATAGGTGCTGACCCCGGGGTTTGTAGATTGTAATTATTATCAATAAATAAAACCGGCCAAGTGCGAGTCGGACTCGCGCACAAAGGGTTCCGTACCATTATCTATAAAAACGGCAAAAAAAATCACGTCTGTTGTATGGGAGCCCCCCTTAAATATTTGTTTTATTTTTATTTCATTATTTATTTTTAAAGTGAATATATAACTAAATATTATGTGAGTATTTCAAACGTCTACCTATTGCCGTTATCAATTGCGACCAAAAACGAGCAAAATATCACGTTTGTTGTATGGGAGCCCCCTTAAATATTTATTTTATTCTATTTTTTAGTATTTATTGTTATAGCGGCAACAGAAATACATCATCTGTCAAAATTCAACTGTATAACTATCACGATTCATGAGATACAGCCTGGTGACATACGGACGGACGGACGGACAGCGGAGCCTTAGCAATAGGGTTCCTTTGTACCCTTTGGGTACGGAACCCTAAAAAATGATTAATCAAACTTACCAAAGTAAAAAACTATGAAACATTAAGTACATGTTTTAATAACTTTCGTGATAAGTAGTTTACTTGTTCGAGAAGCCTTTGAGACGAGTTAGGAAAAAAATAAAAGTATGTAACGAGGAGGGAAACTTTGCAGAAACAGGTTTTTTTCATGGAAAATATAACACGATATCTTTATAATAATATTTTTAATCTTTCAAGATGTTACGAGGGTATTAGATTTCAAGGAAAATGTAAAAGAAAAAGGTAAGGTAAAAGACAGTCTATTGGCTGCGTGTGTTGTGTATATGTCACGTTTATGTTTGAATTTAGAGTCTCTAAATATGAATTTTAATATGTATTTCCAAATATATTTCTGGACAATTTACACAGCGCCATCTAGTGCCAAATTAAGCGCAAAGCTTGTACCTACTGTGGATACTAGACCTAGATTGATAAGAGTATTTAAATACATTTTTTGTAAATACATACTTATAATATATATAAAACACTCATCCCAAGACAAACAGACATGTTCATGCACACAAATCCTGTGAAACAGGTCTTCAAAAATGATATTGAGGTTTTTCTAAACTGAATAGTTTGCGCGAGAGACACTTCCAAAGTGGTAAAATGTGTGTGCCCCCCCCCCCCCATCCCCCTGTAACTTCTAAAATAAGAGAATGGTAAAACTAAAACAAATATATGATGTACATTACCATGCAAACTTCCACCGAAAATGGTTTTGAACGAGATCCATATGTCTAGTTTTATTTAATACGTCATAAATCGTAAACCGCCATTTACCTTTCATTCGGGTCCTGGAACCCGCAACCTCGGGGTCAAAGTAGCCATTACTAACCACACGACCACCGGGCTGGTCATTAAATATTCATTAATTATGGTAAACTCAATAACGATTAGTGCAACAGTGTCATAAACTACTATTGATGTACGTAGAATAAACATATTACAAACAAATAAACATAATAGGCTATATGACCAATTTTATTTTCGGTTTGATAAATAAGGACGTTACAGTAATATAACTTTGTACCTATAGGTGAAAGAATTACTTAGATAGCATAAAAAATTCTCGAGTTGAAACATCTTGAACACAAATATTTGTTTTGTGCGGAGATCGAATCCGCGACCCGTACAGTCAAACAGTTATTGCTAGCCATTCGACCCGGGCTAATCAAAAGATGTTGCTGAATAAAGTGTTCAAAATTTTTTGGTAACAAATGTAGCATATGTCGATACCAGAAGAAGAAGAATTGAACTTTTTTGAACATTGTTTTATTTCCCGCCAGTTTCCACAAAGAAGGGAAAATGCCAGAAGATTTAGGAAAGTATGAGTTTTGGGGTGTAAGTGGTTCATCAAGATCTTTGAACCAAAGCCAACTTCACCTGCACGCGGTGCACCCTGCTGACTGACAAACGAAGCTCTAGCGAAAAGAGAGGTAGGGAGCGTAATTGTAAGCTACCCGACTGGGGAACGTACCTCCACCTCACAGAATACCGCAGCCAAATAACGGTTCCCTTGAGGGCTGTTGTGTTCCTGCGAGTGAGTGAGGTCACCAGAAAGGAAGGAGATGCTGCGATGGCAGCGGGGGTGGCGGCGCGCGAGCGATATTTTATGTTGCGAGCGTTAATATGGCTACGGTAACCGCTTCAGATCAGGCGGGCCGTATGCTTGTCTGCTACCCGACGTAGTATAAAAAAAAAAAAAAAAAAATGAGCAACAATTGGAGCCATGTCATCTTTGAATGATGACATCATATTAAGAGCTATGCCATCTTCTTTCCCATCTTCTCTGATTGTCTTTGACTTAATTTTGCGAATTATCTAATTATTCTATAGTTAGGAGTTCAAACTGAGGACAATTGGCTAGTGGAGCGTTAGCAAGATCTGTGCATGTAATCAGTTTGGTTTGCTGATCAAAACTGACTGCGAACAAACTAAAATATTTGATAATTTGAATTGACACAAAATAATCAGTCATAACTTTGCTCTTTGCCTGCTTCTAATCTCTTAAGTTTCCACAATTTATGTAGTGTGAATTTACTATCTAGTACAGTGTTTCCCAAACATTGTTCTGCCATGGCCCGGTAATTTCCACACTGCCCCTTCGTGACCCACTTTATACTTTTAAAACCCGTGCTGGTTCAATTAAGTAAAATAATAGAAATTTATTAATAGTAAAAATGTTTTATTAAATACTACATATTATTTTGGTATCGTGGTATCGTACGAATATTCACGATGCGTCCATCGATAGTAGGTATTATTATCAAAACACGGTGGGAATGTTGCGACCCGGTATTTTATTTTGATGGACCGGTACCGGGTCGTGACCCGGCAAATAGGAAACACTGATCTAGTAAATCTACTTATTAATCGTATATGTATATGACGAGTAAAGGTACAATAATCTCGCAACGGCTTCGATAAAATTTGCAATATAAGGGTTACGAGGGCGAAAAAATCTATCTAGACAGGTATCGGTGCTTGAAAAATCCCGTTACTTCTAGGAACTGTCTATCTCCGTCATATTATTGCGCAAAATCGTTTCTCTGTCTACGTAGATGGTTCGCGGAAGAATTATAGGCAATTAGATCTTATACATAATTGATTTGTTTTCTTTTGTTATTTTTCCTATATGGCATGTGCAGCTGCTCTATGCTCTGCTCTATAGAGTAATCTCTATTGTAATGTAATAATACTAGTCTAGTTTCAGACAGTCATTACGTAACATTCCTTTACTAAGTACTACTGTTTTCAATAGTTATTTGATGTGGTTATTTGAATTGCTCAAAATCCTATCCTATCCTACCCTATCTATTAGTGATGTAAACCGGTTCCACTTTAACCGGAGAATCACCGGTTATTTGCAAAAAATATCTAAAAACACCGGTGCAGGATTTTGTAATCGGTTAAAATCACTACTATCTATTACTAAATTGTATTTTTCCTCTTCGGTAAGGTTACCTGGAAGAAATTGATTAACGATAAGGCCGCCACTTGTACTCCCTTCTTGTAAATGTTTATTTTATATTATATTATCAATTATGGTTAAGATTTTTTTATTGTATTGTATATGAGTTCATTCCAATAAGTGCTGTTGGAACTCTACCGTAGCTGTGAGTTGAATACCGGCGTCCCACAGGGAGCAGTACTGTCTCCAATTCTTTATCAAATATTTATTAATAATACGACATCTTCTTTTCCAGACGATCTCTATACTCCATAATCTCACTTAGTGATATATCTATTGAAATCAGTGTTATTAATACGTACTTGGCAACTATTGTTGAGTGGTTTGAAAATTTTGGTCTCCAGACTATATACTGTTCCTGCACTAAAGAACAATATTAATTAGGACATAACAATAATTCATGATAATATTTAAAAATATTTTTGTACAAAGAAACAAATTATTATAAACAAACAAATAAATGTCTCATTTATTAAATACAAGAATTAATTAATATAGGATTTTCAGAAATGCTAAAAATAACTTCAGCTAAGCCACATTTAGCGTGGGCGGCTCTGCTGAAATTCAGCGGCCACGAGATATTCTGAATTGTACAAAATTTCAGCGCGTGGGATCTGAAGACGTGTATGTAATATGAACTTATATGTTTAATATCGTTAGCCTTTGGGATGTATTTAATTCACAATCATTTTTGGCTTTTTATAGGAATTTCATTATATTTATTGATGTAAAGATTGCCATTTTAGTGATTAGTATGATGAATTCAATGATGTTATCTATATAAATAAATATGTATGTTGCTAAGGGTAAAACTCGAGAACGGCTCTACCAAATCTGCTAATTTCTAATTTTAATATTTTCGTTACGGTATAAGGTAGGTTCTTATGGAGAGAAAACACGCAAAATTGCAAGGAAAATAAAATACCACTTTCTACCCGTGCGAAACCAGGGCGGGCAGCTAGTATTTATGTAGATATGTCTACTAAAACGTTAAAAACGAACACGCGAAAAGTTAGCCAAGTGTCCTTGCAATTACTACGCAAGAGCAGTCTCTAAATTAAAAAAAAAAAAAAAACAAAAACTTTATTTAAATTTTTACATGAACAGCAATTATAAACAGTGATTGGTTCCTTTTAGGCAAACAAGATGCCTGTATTAGGAGACACCGCTGTTCTTTTGTAATCATCCTTACTGTCTAGGATAGGATAGGTACATTTCCTTGGTATTATTAAGTAGGTATACTATTATTAAAAATGCCGTCTTCTGTATTTCGAAAATGCCTAAATTTATGTTGATAAAGTATTTAAAGGTCAACAGATCACATATCACATGAAAGTACGTAATAATAAATGATTTTAATACGTACTTTAGTTATTTTCATGTTTTTGCAAGAAGAATTGGCGCCATTTTGAGCTTGCTAATGGAAAGAGACAAGCAAGCAAGCTAAGCAAGCTTATTAATTCGCTGTATAAAATAATTATGTTGCGAGCGTTAATATGGCTGCAGTAATCGCTTTACATCAGATGGGCCGTATCCTTCTCTGGCTCCCGATGTAGTATAAATAAATAAATATTTCTGGATAATTTACACAGCGCCACCTAGTCCCAAATTAAGCGCAAAGCTTGTATTATAGGTACTAGACAACTGCAAAATGTACTAAAATCCATTTTTTTAATACATACGAGTACATCTATATATGTATATAAAACAAAGTCGTGTCAGTTATAACTCAAGAACGGCTGGACCGATTTTTATAATTTCTGTGTTTTTGTAATGGTCGTGGTCGGGAGGAATAGGATAATAAGTATTAAAAACATTGGAAAATAAAATAAAAGAAAAGACATTTTCCTATACACATAGTGTCAGTTAAAAAAGGATTGGCATACTTATTGGTTGTCAAATATTTATACGTGCATTCAGAAATTTATATCAAGCACCTTAAATATAAAACAAATGAAAAATTAACAATTGACTTAATAAAAAAAAAACCCGGACAAATGCGAGTCGGACTCGCCCACCGAGGGTTCCGTAGGTACGTAGTATCATTATTAAATTTGATATGTTTCATTATAAATAAGAAATAATGCGTCAAAAAAATAAATAAAATATATTTTGCAATGTTGTACATCAAGCCCTTTCATATGATACCCCATTTGAACTAGTAGTTTCAATTTGAAATTCGACACCCTATAAAAAGTATAAACCCCCTATTTTTTAAGATCTATTTACAAATGTATAGTTTTGAGATTTATTCCTGTACTTGTAGTCTATAACGATGTTACTTGCCAAATTTCATAGTTCTAGGTCAACGGGAAGTACCCTATAGGTTTTGATTCCCTTGAGTGTGTCGAAATATGCGTTTTTTGCTGATTAAACGGCAGTAACTTTTTTCTACGTAAACTTAGCAGTTTGATTTTTTTACAACTTCATGGGACCGAAGACCTGAGTATACAGTTCAAATTTCAGCTTGATGCCTCCACGCATTCTCGACATAGAAATTCTTGACAGACAGACAGACAGACAGACGGACAACAAAGTGATCTTATAAGGGTTCCGTTTTTCCTGTTGAGGTACGGAATCCTAAAAATGTCAAAATGACTGACTATATCAACTTTTCTAATGTAACTTTATGTCGTTTGACAGAACTGTCTGTCATTTGACAGATTGCGCGAAACCAATTCAATATTCATAGTTAAGAAGGCAGTCGATTCAGCTGGTATAGTATATAATTACTGAACTCGTATAAATAATTCTTTCACCATCCAGTAATATAGGCTATATTTAGCGCTGAAGCAAACGAAGCCACCCACAGTCGGAAAGTAACTTTTCCACTTAGAGGTTATTTCATAATTAAAGGAATACGGAAAAAACTTAATTCACCTTCACTAAAAATAGCACTTAATTTTATTAACACAAAATTATTTTTTATCATAAATATTTCAAAAATGGAAAAATCCACCTTTTCCGCCTAGGTGGGACCCGAACCGACGACCTCTCGATCCCACGCGGGGAGGTGAATTTTCCATTTTTAGGGTTCCGTACCTAAAGGATAAAACGGACCTTATTACTGAGACTCCGCTGTCCGTCCGTCCGTCCGTCCGTCTGTCACCAGGCTGTATCTCATGAACCGTGATAGTTATACAGTTGAAATTTTCACAGATGATGTATTTATGTTGCCGCTATAACAACAAATACTAAAAAAGAGTCGAAAATAAATATTTAAAGGGAGCTCCCATACAACAGACATGATTTTTTAGGGTTCCGTACCCAAACGGTAAAAAGGAACCCTATTACTAAGTCCGTCCGTCCGTTCGTCTGTCACCAGGCTGTATCTCATGAACAGTGATAGTTAGACAGTTGAAATTTTCACAGATGATGTATTTCTGTTGCCGTTATATCAACAAATACTAAAAAATAGAATAAATTACATATTTAACGGGGGCTCCCATACAACAAACGTGATTTTTTTGCTCGTTTTTGCTCGCAATTGCTAACGGCAATAGGTAGACGCTTGAAATACTCACATAATATTTAGTTATATATTCACTTTAAAAAGAAATCATGAAATAAAAATAAAACAAATATTTAAGGGGGGCTCCCATACAACAAACGTGATTTTTTTTGGCGTATTTATAGATAATGGTACGGAACCCTTCGTGCGCGAGTCCTACTCGCACTTGGCCGGTTTTTATACATAATGGTAATGGTACGGAACCCGTCGTGCGCGAGTCGGACTCGCACTTGGCCGGTTTTGTAAAAAACCGGCAAACAAACAAACAATAGTAATATTGTCCACGCAATTTTTATATTTTCTCTTTATTAAAACTTTCCGTATGACTTAAGGAAAATACGAAAAAACAAATTAGCCGTTTTGTTCGAGCCGTTCTCGAGTTTTGCGATTATCAACATTCATTTTTACTTATATAGAAATGTATTTGTTTTGTAATGTTAAATCCTCTTATTTAAATCACTTATTACATTATTATTTATGAGAAATGGTAATCCTGACATAAGAAAGTGCCTGGAAAGGCCTATTCTTTATTGCTGGTAGGCTGGTAGCCAAATAATATTTCTTCACTCATGTTAACGCTGGCTGGAAGAAATCTCTTAAAGAGATAAGCTTGCCCTTGTACACCTTGTTTACACTGTTTTTTATGTAACCATGTTATATGCAATAAACAATATATATTCTTTGAATAAAAGTTTGAGTTTTGAGTTTGAAAGGTTATTACACGTCAAGGAAAGCATTGGAGACGAACTACCGCAGATAAATAATTGTACAAAATAACACTTAATTCTATTAACACTATGTTTATTTTTTAGCCTTCAATAGACTCTATCTAACTAATAATAGAATTAATAATAATAATAATCGTTTATTTTTTCCACAACAAAATAAATATAGAAATGTGGTAATTACAAAAAACAATAGTTACCTTATTAATACTATCATCGTGTCATGTGGTAACGTAACTGGAGATGGGCAAAATGCCAGGAATTTACAATAATTACTCAGTAAGTACCTGTAAATGACAAATAAATACCTAGTTTTGGGCATAAATAGGGAATTTATAAGTACTTTATATCTCTAAACGTAACAAATTCGTATTACATAAAATTCCTCTCGTTACTACACTGACAAAATAGTTAGCAAGTCTTGTGACAAATCATTAATAAGTTTGTCCTACATGTTCTGTATTAATAACTAGTTGTGAGTTGTGACAGATAACGAGGAAATGTCGGTAACCTAAGCGGGTTTTGTTCACCGCCATTTTGGCATGACTTCACAAGCAGACCGCTGTATGATTCGGCAACAAAAATGCCGCTAAATGTAACTCCACCATTACTTTTAGTACCACATAGTGAAATTAACACATGTAGAATGGAAATAAAAGCTATAGATAATAACTAAAGAGATTAAAAAAAAACTAACAAAATACAACACGCGTGGATAATTTATTATTGAGTAATTGAAAGTATGTACATTACAAAAGGATTAAAAATTATCACATGTATTTTATAAAATTTTGTCTCACGGAAAAGCTTTATGTTAATCACTTTATAATGAGGTTAGAATAAACGAGATATCAAATAATGAACAAAAATAAATTTCGAGTAACAATAAAAAAAATGAGTTATTTTGTTTAATTTATTTACAAAATCGAACTGAGTGTGCCAAAGTTAAAATTTTGACATTAAGTATGGAAAATGTTTAAATTGGCATACTGTTAATCAAGGTTTTTCACAATTATTTATTAAAAAATACATAGTTAAATTATTAATTTGTGGCGTTTTTTAAATTATTCCATCATAAAACCAAACGTAACATATTATTATATATTTCAATATTTTTGCACATAAAACTTATATCTGAATTAACAAAGATTTTTAATTTGTACGCTGAGTATCATTATGAACATCATTATTTTTCCCCCCAATTGCCGCTCTGTCGAACACATATTGAAAATCCGAAAATGGGTCGACCCGAAACAGCGGCCCGCACCGAAATCATGAACGAAAAAAATCAATCCGAAACGCATTCGATTTCCGATCGAACTGCCGAAAATACCATATCCAACACGTTCTTTTTAATCTGTATATTAAATTTTTAGAACATTAGTGTTGTTAATGTTAATAGTGATGTGAATTGTTGTAAGATTACATTTTGTTTGTTTTATGTTTGTTAGTGCGGCGCTACACGCGCTCGCCGCGTCGCGGCTTTGTTGGTACTAAGTAGGAAAGTGGAGGGCGCAATCTGGGAGGTGTTTTCCCCGGAAGCAGGGAAATTTTGGCTTTAGCTTGCCTCTGTGATGTTAAAGTTTTGTATTTGGTGGTTTTCCGAGTGCAAAACGTGTTGCTTTTAACTCTTTTGTGAACTATTGCGTCCTTCTCGTTCAATTATGTTTTTTTAGATTCATAATTACGATACATTTTTGACAAACTCGGTGGTCGAACGGCTAGCAATGGCCACTTTGACTCTGTGGTCGCGGGTTCGATTCCGGTACAAGACAAATATTTGTGCGCATGAACATGTCTGTATGTGTTGGTTTGGGTGTATTTAATCATATATTTATTTATTATAATATAATAATACGTGGGTATATACCTACCTACAGTAATATTTTTGAAACAAGTGCATTGAGACTTTTTTTATAAATTTTAATATTTTTGTGACGAATTATTATAGTAGTAGACAACAACAACAAACAATTATTAAAGTTTGATGGGAAAGTCCATTTTAATAGTAGGAAAATACTAAAAATAAATATTACCATTGTAGAAACAACAAAAAATACTATACTTTTGTTACGGCACTACCTACATAAATGCAATATTTAATATAGCTGTCGTACAAATTTCTGATTGAATGCATATAAAATAGCGTATTGTGACGTGATAACATTGTAGCCTTTTGTATGGAGCGTTTTCGGAATAATTCAAAATTGTGATTTTCAAGTTATCATATCTCGAGAAGTTTTTATGCAATCGAAGTAATTCTCTCACTCATAGTTATATTATTGTGACGTCTTTAAATAACAAATCGAAAACAAAATATATTCACAAGCCTATTACAGAGCTATTTGACAGTAAGGGTTAGTTCCATTACTTTAGAGAACAGTTTTGATGTTTGGCTGAAAATAATGGATGTTTAGTGGCACGATAACTCGAAACAAAAGGCCGGCAGAAGCAAATATGTCTTCTTCTGCCAAATAGACAGAATTGTGTAGGTATTTATTTATTAACTTACATTCAATAAATAAATAAATATCGTCAGACAAATTACACAGCGCCATCTAACCCCAAAGTAAGCGAAGCTTGTGTTATGGGTACTAAACAACTGATAAACATACGTAAATACATTTTTTTTTGTAAATACATACTTATAGGTGTTATAAGTATGTATTTACAAAAAAATGTATATAGAAAATACCCAGACCAAGACAAACAGACATGTTCATGCACACAAATGTTTGTCCTATGTGGGAATCGAACTCACGAGCGTTGATGTCGAAGCCGCGTCATTGACCGCTACGCCACCGAGCTCTTCAACTTACATTAAATTTATTTATTAAGAGGATTTTAATTTGAAAAACATATTATACGATAAAAAACGGTGCAGAGACTTGGACGCTGACCGTTGGGCTGGTTCACAGACTAAAAGTCGCACAGCGAGCGATGGAGAGATCAATGCTTGGAGTTTCTCTAAGGGATCGAATCCGGAACGAAGAAATCGACGGAGAACCAAAGTAGTTTGACATAGCTCTCAGAGTCAGCAAGTTGAAGTGGCAGTGGACTGGCCACATCAGCGAGTCAGCCAGAGTAGATGGGGGAGGAGACTCCTAGAGTGGAGGCCACGTATGACACTGAAATCAAAGGCTAAAGGAGGAAACCTAAGTTTGCCTTAAACCCGGGAAACATTAATTTTAATTTGGCAATACTGCGCCGCCCCGCGTGTCTGTAGACCCCGCCTCGCCGTGTACAATACATAATGTATACGTGTAGCACGTACAACGTTTTGTTAAAGGACGACGAAGTCGGAAAGATAAATTAGATAAAGTCCTTACTAAAACATAAAACCCCTGGGTTAGCCTGGGATAGTACTTCACCTTGGACTTTGTAAAGATTACACAATAACAAATTAATCATATTACCATTTAGAAGTTCATGAGGGAAGAGATTATTTAATACGAACGAACTTACGCATACACGGCGTCGCGTGGCATCCCTTGCTACCGGTTCCACATTCGTCTCAGACGGGAGGTGAGGTCGCCTTGTCAGCGGCAGCGAGTGGCCATACTATACATTATTACTGTGGTAATACCTAAAACCATTGTTGTTATCATTTTTAAACGCTGTAATGGTTCCAACTTAAAATCAGATCTACTCAGCCGAAGTAAACTGAGGGAGAACGCTTTACGTACTTAGCCTCAGCTATCCTGAGTTGGAACCATTTTGAAGACACACGTTCCCATAGTTTTAGGTACTGAAGTGTTGTCAAATAAAATTCATTGCTTTCTTTTTCCTTCTGAGAGCAAAAACATGTTCCCGCCCGCCCAGGATTTCTCGAGCGTGTAGCATGTGTGCTACGCGCGTTCTACGTGCTACGCAGGATGACGCTTGCTACAACGCTACGATAAAAACCGTTCCTGTAAAATTGTAGATCTACGTTTCTAGGCGCCTGGTCTACGAGAATGTAGATCTATGTTTACGACTAGGCAAGTCGCCTACGAGAATACGTCTATGACTAGAAATAACACCATTCTTTATCGCGTTATCCGTCACGGGTTCGATGCCCCCACAAAAATACATTTGTATGAATGAACATATCTGTTTGTATTTATCTAGGTATCATCTTTACGCCAATGTATAAATAAATAGTAATTTTAAAATAATTAAATCGACTTCAAAAAGGAGAAACGGCCGGATTCTAGCTCGGAGCCCACGGGGCCGAAATCGAGTTTGAGTGAACCGTGTGGATTCACTGAGTATATGGTTTCCATTGATTTCAATGGAAAATGTACTAGATTATCATTCACACACGCGACGAAAACGTTGCGTATCCGCCACGCGTCCGAGACGTCCTCGGTGAGCAGCCGCGGCGCATCCGTAACGCATTCACTGCTCGCCTGTTCCGCTTTAAAGACGCTCGCAAGCCACTAGTATGATAAGGGGTGTAAGTTGTTCATTAACATCTTTGAACAAAAGTCAAACTCACCTGCACGCGGTGCACATTGCTGACTGACAAACGAAGCTCTGGCGAAAAGAGAGATAGGGAGCGTAATTGTAAGCTACCCGACTGGGGAATGTACCTCCACCTCACAGAATACCGCAGCCAAATAACAATTCCCTTGAGGGTTGTTGTGTTCCTGCGAGTGAGTGAGGTTACCCAGAAAGGAAGGAGATGCTGAGTTGGCAGCGGAGGTGGCGGCGCGCGAGCGATATTTTATGTTGCGAGCGTTAATATGGCAACGGTAGCCGCTCCACATCAGGCCGTCTGCTTGTCTGCCACCCAACGTTTTATAAAATATAACAAAAGGCTAACTATGGGACTTATTCATAAGCTCAAGCTTGCACAGCGTTCAATGGAGAGAGCTATGCTCGGAGTATATGAACATGGTCAACTCAGGAATGAGCAGAAACTTCAGGATCAACAGGTTGAAGAGGTAGTGAACAGGCCACATGACACGCAGAACTGGGAGCCTACCGCCTAAGCTGAAGCCGATTCCCATCTGATCTGGCAAACGAGCACGTAGGTCACCTGATGGAAAGCAATCACCACTGCCCATGGAGATCAGCAACACCAAGGGGTCACCGATCTGTTGCCAGCCTATACTCCTTCCTTTCCTTCTTTCTGGTGACCTCACTAACTCGCAGGAACACAACAACCCTCAAGGGAATTGTTATTTGGCTGCGGTATTCTGTGAGGTGGAGGTATTTACCCAGTCGGGCAGCTTAAAAAAAATACGCTATGCCCTACCTCTCTTTTCGCCAGAGCCTCGTTTGTCAGTCAGCAGGGTGCACCACGTGCAGGTGAGGTTGGCTTTGGTTCAATATGTATTAATATGTATCAACTACTACACAAAAAGCTCTACGGACTGAGCTGAAGATGTTTGTCAATAACTAAAACCTAAGACCTGTTTTTCGAATCAAAATATTTGATGGTATTGTAATCGGCTTCAGCTTCGGCCCCTACCGCCGAAGCTGAAACCGATTCCGATTCAGCTTCGGCGGTAGGGGCCTGACCGCCGTTGGGGTAGAAAGGAATGACAACCGCCCAACCAGACCATCCAACCAGAAAACGCTTTGTTTGGCCCTCTACTAGATTGTTTGTTTGGCTTTGGCCCTCTACTAGATGGACTCATATTCGGCGACGAGCTCGGTGGTCGAATGGTTAGCAATGGCCACTTTGACTCCAAGGTCGCGGGTTCGATTCTCGCACAAGACATGCATTTGTGTGCATGAACATGCCTGTTTGTCTCGGTCTGGGTGTTTTCTATGTATTATAAGTATGTATTTACAAAAAAAATGTATTTAAGTACATTTATCAGTTGTCTAGTACCCATACACACAGCTTTTCGCTTGATTTGGGACTAAATGGTGCTGTGTAAATTATCCTTAAATTTTTATTTATTTATATTTTACGATCGCCGAATGAAATTTGACCGAATCGAGATTGAATTGTGGATTGACTGAAAATTATATACCTGATTTAATTAATTAATTATTATGAATTCTTATTGTTGGCAAAATAATTCTTCATCATCAGGTCCATTTTAGTCTCCACTACAGGAGCACGACCCTCTCATGTCCGTCCTAGACGGAAGGAGGATTTGGCCTACACTCCCCACGCTGGCCAAACGGGTTGGGGAGGTGAAATAATTCTTAGTTTGTTTAATTTTCTGTCATATTTCGTTAATAATCCCACTTAAATTAGACATTGAAGTTTCATATTGTGATACTAAAATACCAAACTTGACATTTGAGAGATCGAGACTGGATCTTTGAACTGAAATTTTGACTACATTGCAATTATGAGAACTGCCACTCACATAAATAGATATAGCAGTCCATCACACAAAACCGATCATTTTGTAAGACTCACTGTAAAACCTATGCTCAGCAGTGGACGTCCTTTGCTGAAATAATGATTATCATGATGACTGTAATTACGCGAGTTTTATCTATAAACAAAAAAAAAAGTTGCGATGCGATAAAAAAATAAATAAACACAAATTATTAAAGATTCTAATTACAATCATGAATATTTTTTCGGAAAATTAATTCATTCACTCAATTTACCGAAATGCTTGTGTACTATTAGAATGCAGAGGTAATTTTTTTATGTACATTTTTATATACTACATAGAAGTAATTAAAAATATACAATTAAATTAAAAACAAAATATGGCTATATAGATACACTAAAAACTAAAAGTAATTAAAATTAATAAAATATAATGATCTAAATAGCGTCATAAAATTTAACAGAACAGATATTTATTTACAAATAAAAAATATCCCCAAGATCGTTGTCTTTCGGCAGTGTACCCAGAACACTGGCAGCATTACCTCGATAGCGATATTAATTCTCTGAGTAAGGTAATGGTAAGCCTTCTGGTGACAACACGTGTCGAGCAATTTTTAACCGACTCCAAAAAAAGAGGAGGTTCTCAATATAGCTGCATTTTCTTTTAAGCTATTGCATAGCTTCTTTCGCGGGCCTTGAGCGCGGGGACCGAATCCAGAAATTCCGTAACGAAAAAACCTCACGCTCCCCACTCCGACGGGCAAGGAGGTGTGGCTTGAAGGCCGTGCATCGTCTAACGTCGTTTCAGTTCGGCAGTCTTCGACACGGCGTTGTGTGCGTGCGATTAGACGTATTGTACGACTCTACGAAACTCGTTTTATTTATTTAATAATAGAAAAATTTGTTTTCTTATCGGTCACCACGCTCAAAAAGTGTAACTTGAATTAATATCAAAGAAAAAGCAATACTGCATGAATAAAATAAATAAATAAAATTATAATTGCATAAGTTGATACAAAATGCTATGCAATAGCTTTACCACGTCAGTCCCCACGTGCCACACGTCTTTTTTTTATGTTTTGAAAAAACTTTTTTTATTTGACAGAGTATACTTCCCATAGATTGGTCTCATATTTTTTTTATCATCATCATCATCATCATCAGCCTGTATCTACCCACTGTTAGGTTTGTTATTTAATTACTCCGTCATTTATAAACCGATTTGAAAAAACTTTTTTTATTTGAAAGTGCATACTTCCAGATTGGTCCCATATTTTTTTCATCATCATCATCATCACCTGTATCTAGATACATAAATATAGAGTAATGTATGGAGTCGGTTTTATTTTTGTTAAAATTATTGAGAAATGTAAATGTGAAGAGTAGCGACATAGGTGACGTAACTGAACCGTGGCAACCACAAAAGTGACAACTAGTAGTAAAGTTCATTCTTCTAAAGGTAAAGGGCCCGACGAATTTAATTAAAAGAGTGGGAAGCTTTGTAAAGTTCTTATGAATTTCATATAATAAATATCAGCGTCCCGCCTACAGGTTTAGCACGCGTGGGCTGAAACTTCAGCATCTTGGTTTATTACAACGCCTACACTGAATAGGCTAGACGACAATTTTTTCTTTCGATTTGTTATGTAAGGTCGTCATAATTATATAACTACATGTGAAAGAATTACTTCGATAGCATAAAAACTTCTCGATAATTTGAAAATCACAATTTTGGACTTTCCCGAAAACGCTCCATACAAAAGGCTACTGAATTATGACGTCACACTTATGTATTTTGTATACGTTAAAACAAAAATTTGTATGACAGCTATGTGTAATACTGCGTTTATGTAGCTAGTGCCATAGCAAAAGTTATAGTATTTTTGATTGTCTTTCCAAAGTTAATATTTTTTTTTATAATTTCATTCTTTTAATTTGGACTTTCCCACTACACTTTCATCGATCATAGAACAAGTCGGACATAAGTTATTAAAATTTCAACATCGCAGATCGTTCTAGTTTTGTATATTTTATGACACTGATAAGTATTTTTTATATTTTTTTATCATTGTCGTCTCGCCTATTCTTACGGTGTAGTGACTCATCAGCCATTTTTAAATCCAAAACCAACTCCACTTGTATTTTTTTTATACTACGTGGGGTTGCAGACAAGCATACGGCCCGCCTGATGTGAAGCGGTTACCGTGGCCATATTAACGCCCGCAACATAAAATATCGCTCGCGCGCCGTCACCCCCGCTGCCAACGCAGCATCTCCTTCCTTTCTGGTGACCTCACTCACTCGCAGGAACACAACAAGCCTCAAGGGAATTGTTATTTGGCTAGAGTATTCTGTGAGATGAAGGTACTTCCCCAGTCGGGCAGCTTAAAAAATACGCTATACCCTACCTCTCTTTTCGTCAAAGCCTCGTTTGTCAGTAAGCAGGGTGCACCACATCCAGGTGAGGTTGGCTTTGGTTCAAAGATGTTGATGAACCACTTACACCCCATTTTCTTTCTGCGACGGGAAAAAAATTCTGGTGCAATTTAGCATGGGTATACCATATCTATAGCATTTATAACATCATTAAACACAGGCTAGTTTTAATCTCGAAAAAATATCATAAGATATGATTTAATTTGATTTGATATGCCCACGGGGAAAAAGAAAAGTTAAATTAAAGACGCGAACCGCGAGTAACAACTAGATAATAATAAAATAACTATCATATCGTCCCGCGTGTAACTATTTAATAATAAAATAATAATAACACCATGACAAGATCGTTATAATATCTCCTAATACAACATATTCGGAAAGTCGATACGAGTACGATCCAACGCGAGTTGAGATAATCGTCTCCCTCCCTGGGGGCTCGGGACCGGGAGCAGGGCGCAGGACGCGTGGGGAGCACCCCAGCAAAACACAGGCATCAACGAAGATTAAAAATGACAAAACGAAGTAATAATGAGTTATTAAAAACATGAAATGTAATTTGGTGACTTGCTAATGGAAGTCACCTGCTCCTTTAATACAACAACAATATTGGGGTGTAAGGCTCACCTTCATCTTTAGAGCATAAGCCAACCTCCCCTGCACGTGGTGCACCCTGCTGATTAACTGAAGAAGTTTTGGTACAAAGAGAGATAGGGAGAAATACCTCCACCTCACAGAATACCGCAGCCAAATAACAATTCTTTAAGTGTTGATGTGTTCCTGCGAGTGATTGAAATTTCCATTAATAACTGACACTTTATGTTGTAAGCGCGTATAAGTTACGGTAACCGCTTCACATCAGACTGGATGTACACTTATCTGTCAGGACATATTTATAATGACGAGCTCGGCGGTCGAATGGCTGGCAGTGGCCACTTTGACTCCGAGGTCGCGGCTTCCATTAGACAAATAGTTGTGTTTGTGGGCAGATCTTTTTTTTATAAGAGAGGGGGGCAAGCGAGCATGTTGGTCACCTGATGAAAGCAATCACCACCGCCCATAGAAATCAGCAACACCAAGGGGTCGCCGATCCATTGCCAGCCTTTTAAGGGAAATTATTGACTCTGTTTTTGAAGGCCCCCAAGTCGTATTTATTTGGGAATACCGCTGAAGGAAGTTGATTTCACAACTTCACAGTTCGTGGTAGAAAATGTCACATCATCTTGATACTTGGCGATCTCACCAAGTATCAAGATGATGTGGATGGAATTTTAATTTATAGTGGAACTCAGCGGCAGGTATCAAATCAAACAGCTCATCCCTCCGAGAGAGCACTCCCCGTGGTATAATTTATATAGAACACAAAGAGATGCAACATCTCTGCGTGTAGAGAGAGACTCCAGCCGATCAGAAATCATCGGGTCACCGACGATTCGAACAACTCTTCGTTGTATACGGTTAAATGAAGCAAGTAAGTACCTACTGGAGCGCACCAGCCTAGAGATGTGAACAGTATTCCATATGAGGCCTAACTTGGGCTTTATACAGTTGAAGGCGATACTGTGGTGTAATACCTTCTGGCTTTACAGATGATGCCAATTTTCCTAGAGGCCAATTAGCCTTACACTCCAAGTAATTGAACGAAACTGAATATCACTCGATGGTAAACACCCAAGATACCAATGCTGGAGCTATCTGTTTGGAATTTCGTGATATTATTCTTTGTCATAATTTAATAAAACTTTAATTCAATATTTTCTATGTATCTAAATATATGTATAAAAGCAGAAACTGACTGACTGACTGACTCATATATATATCAACAGCCCTAACCGCTGGGTCTAGAGATTCCAAATTTGCCACGTAGGTTCCTTATGATGTCTAGGGGTGCACTAAGAAAGGACTTTTCAAAATTAATCCCCTAAGGGGGTGAAACGGAGGTCCAAAGTTTGTATGGGGAAACAAGATTAGTTGGACTA
Source organism: Hypsopygia costalis (assembly GCA_937001555.2). NCBI lineage: Eukaryota > Metazoa > Arthropoda > Insecta > Lepidoptera > Pyralidae > Hypsopygia > Hypsopygia costalis. The sequence goes on along the minus strand of OW443350.2, from coordinate 18,950,604 downwards.
TTTTATCAGAAACTTTACATTTAGTACTTCTTTAGAGAAATGAGTAAACACGTATTTCAGGATTTTTCAAAATTCAACCCCTAGAGGGTTAAAATAGGGCAAATAAGTCTGAAAATCGTCATGGGTATTGTTATGGTTTATCGGGTTGCTGATTACGAAAACAAGAACGATTTTAAAATTCAACGTGGCTAACGTCACCATCATCCTCTATTGAGGTACGATGAGGTTGAAATGTCTATATATCAATATATGTGTCGTTTTTACGGGTTTTCGGAACGCCAATCCATACTAATATTATAAATGCTACCGAATGTTTGTTACCTCTTCACGCTTAAATAGCTGGACCGATTTAGTTGAATTTTGGTTGAGATTTACATTGCGTACTGATAAAGGACATACCTAAGATATATTTTATCCCAGAAATTACCTATTATAGTTATTTATTGTACCTGTAACTGACGGTAACGTTACCATCATCCCCTATTGGGGTGCGATGGAGTTGAAATGTCTAAAATGTGGTGAAAAAGGCTGAAAATCGTCATAGGTATTGTTTTTATGGTATATCGGGTCGCTGATTACGAAAAAAACGACTATTTAATAATCCAACATAGCCGACGTGTCAACTCTGTAAGAGTGCAAAGGGGCTGAAATGTCATAATATCAATATGGGTGTTGATTCTATAGTTTTCTGGGACGTTAATTCGACAATGGCATCGACTTGGAAATATAGTGGACAAGAATTACTTAAAAATATTTTTCAAATTTTACCTCTAAGAGGGTGAAACGACGGTCCAAAGTTTGTATGGGAAAACGAGATTAGTTGGACTATTGTATCCAATATTTTACACAAGTACTATTGATTAATCAGTAAACACGTGTTTGCCTCGAATGTCACGCGAGCGAAGCCGCGGGCGAAGGCTAGTATAATATAAGTAATAGGGATATGAATGAATTTCATACATCTACGAAGTCGCGGTCAAAAGCTAGTTTATTTATAAAAAAATCTATCTATTACGATTGCGTTCACTATTTCTTTAGCTATGAAACTCACGAATTTACTGACAAGCGATTTATGTCTATTCAAACCGGCCCCGTTTGCACCCCTGCGCGATTCGCCGCGGCCCATCGAGGGATTTGAATCGAGTGCCAGGGGAGGCTGTAATGCTGCGGGCTTTTAAAGACTGTATCACTTAACCGTAATGACGGAGGTGTCATGGTATATTCAAATTTCATTTGTGATGGATATTGAAGACATAATAATAAGTCCGCAGGGCAGCTTGTGGCGAGCTGTTGTGTGAGTAGCGACACCACGGACCCGAGTCTCCAGAGAGTCGGTCAGGGCCTTCGTCTCCGACGTGTCTTCATCGGTCGGAGTGTAAACACAAGAACAAAGCAGGACAAATTCAGGCAAGCAACCGCTATCCTATGATAGCTGTCCATATAAAATAAAACTCGAAGTAATATTGAGAGAAAAATATTAGAGAATGGATGTATATAAATTGTTACTCATTTTTTTCACTTGAAGCTGGAACAATTTGGATAAAATTTGTCCAGCTTAGGCAAACACAGTTAGAATATGGTCTGTATTAATACCCCGATGTGATATGGGAGACTTATACCCCGATGTGTTCACGCGGGCGAAGCCACAAGCTAATCCTATAATATGCCTAACGAATCGCTTCTATGCTACCAGCCGAAATATAAATTAGAGGACACCAAACTGGGGTTTAAAGCGACACAGACCAAGATATACTGGTCCGGGCGTGGTACTTCCGAAAATTACTTCCGCTCTGACTTGCCTTCATTGGCCGTCCAGAGAGGAGGCGCTAGAGCTATATGCTCCAGGGGTGGAAGTATTAAAGGGCATCACGCCGCGAGTAACTTCGGAGAAAGCGCAGCACACCTCTCGACATCCCTGAGTCACTCACACCGGTGTTGCCCCCGACCGTTTTCCTGGCATTTCGGGGGCCCATCTAGTGAGTGGCAAGCCATCGCCTGCCGCAAATAACTAGCAATAAAAGCAGTTATGGCAGGCGTCCGTCCCTCTTCTGTGATAGCCCGGTATTAATAACAACCCAGATGTCATGTCCATAGCCCATTTATTTTCCATCACACTTCGCAATAGTCTCAACACCTGCCGAGACCTGCTCTTGGGTACGTCGTTCCATTGACATATCCTGGAGCGGGTCACGGCGGGCGTACAACATTACATCACACTTCTCAAAGGGGCCTCTACGCGTTGGATCCATATCCGCGCACACGCCTATCAAATGACCGGGCTTGACCCGTGAATTAAGAGAAAGAAAAAAAAATCTGGACAATTTACACAGCGCCATCTAGTCCCAAATTAAGCGCAAAGCTAGTGTTATGGGTACTAGACAACTGATAAATGTACTTAAATACATTTTTTTTTGTAAATACATACATAGAAACACCCAGACCAAGACAAACAGACATGTTCATGCACACAAATGTTTGTCTTGAATTGTGCGGGAATCGAACCCGCGACTTCGGAGTCAAAGTGACCATTGCTAACCATTCGACCACCGAGCACGTAGAAACGCAGGTTTGGCCCTCTCTAAGAAATCATCTATGTAACCAACACTAAAGAAGTATTTCATATATTTTTAGTTAAAATCTATAATTTTATTTTCAAGAAAAATTATATTGTACATACTTATTGAAATTTTGTAAATACTATTCTTGTAATAAGCTGTCGAGCCGGGGGCCCCCTTGGTCCGGGGGCCCATGGCATTTTGCCCACTCTGCCACCCTGTAGTTACGCCACTGCAGAAACGACTGTCGTTGGGACAGAGGTGGTCGGGGCCCACTACGGCCACTCCATACAAATGTTGCATCGGTTACTACTACATTTTTTTTATACCACGTCGGATGGCAGACAAGCATACGGCCCGTCTGATGTGAAGCGGATACCGTAGCCATATTAACGCTCGCAACATAAAACATCACTTACGCGCCGCCACGCCCGCTGCCATCGCAGCATCGCCTTCCTTCCTGGTGACCTCACTCACTCGCAGGAATACAACAACCCTCAAGGGAATTGTTATTTGGCTGCGGTAATCTGTGAGGTGGAGGTACATTCCCCAGTCGGGTAGCTTACGATTACGTATACCTCCCTTTTCGCCAGAGCTTCGTTTGTCAGTCAGCAGGGTAAGGTTGGCTTTGATTCAAAGATGTTGATGAACCACTTACACCCCAAAAACATTTTTAAACATAAACATTTCTCCCAGCATTGAGATCTCATCATCATCATCAAGCCCTTTCGGAAGCCCTCTTGTTCAGGAGGCTAAAAGTCGTGGAACCTACTTGCGAAATGAATCGTGATGGCTTACAAAAGCAACTTAGCTCAGAAGCAAGATTAGTTTTTCAATAGAATTTTATTACCTTTCTTGAAAAACAACTCTATCACGCTTCTATCTCATGTCTGTGATGCAGAAGAGCATCTAGAAGAGTTTTACTACCGGTTTACCACCCGCTTACAGAAGCTCTGTTGTAATTTCATCTTATTGTCTTTCAGTCGTATAAGAGCCATCCTAACCTCGTACAAGCTGACGTCCTGAACAAAACGTCAGAAGACACAGCCAGTTCGTACACTTCGCCATCCTTTGACACCAGGCGTTCGCCGTGTTCAAAATCAAAAGGTTTTCAAACCCTCAATAACGCGCAAATCTGTGTTATTGCTATATTAAATATAACAGGCGTAATCGACAACTGCTATTATCACAGAGATCTAAAAAATCTAGGTCTGTGGTTATTAGTAGTATTATTGACTGATCTGGGGTGTAAGAGATTCATCAACATCTTTGAAACATAGCTAACCTTACCTGAACGTGATCCACCCTGCTTACTGACAAACTAGGCTATGTCGAAAAAACAGGTTGAGCATAGCGTATTTTTAAGCTGCCCGACTGTACGTCCCAGTGGACGTACCTCCACCTCACAGAATACCGCAGCCAAATAACAATTCCATTGAGAGTTTTTGTGTTCCTGCGAGTGAGAGAGGTCACCCGAAATAAATAAAGAAAGGAATTTAAAGGTTGCTGATCTCCATGGGCGGTGGTGATAGCTTAATTTTGGGTCCTCTCTTATTCTTGGTATACATCAATGATTTGCCTGATTTGGTAGAAAAATTTGCCAACGTAGTACTGTTTGCCGACGATACCTCACTTATTTTTAAAGTTGCTAGGTATAAAGACAAAATTGATGATGTTAATAATGCTCTTTCTGCAATTTTGAACTGGTTTACTACAAATAATCTCCTTCTTAACTCATACAAAACTAAATGTATTAAATTCACGTTACCCAATGTCAGGCAAGTCCATGCTGATGTAGTCATAAAGGACACCACCCTAGTTTATGACAATGATACTGTTTTTCTTGGTATTACCATTGATTCAAAGTTGCAATGGGGCCCTCATATAACGAAACTAGCTCGCAGACTCAGTTCCGCAGCTTATGCGGTTAGGAGAATAAGACAGATAGCGGACGAGACAACTGCTAGGCTCGTTTATTTTAGTTATTTCCATAGCATTATGTCATATGGCATATTGCTTTGGGGTAAAGCAGCTGACATTGATAAAATTTTTGTATTACAAAAGAGAGCCATTAGATCAATTTACAATTTGGGTTCTAGGGATTCACTCCGTGAGTTATCTAAGGAGATAAACATCCTCACTGCCGCTTCTCAATATATTTATGTAAATATTATGTACGTCCGTAAAAATATTTCGAATTTTACAAAAGTATGTGATATAACTAATTTCAACTTGCGGAACAAAAACAAATTGGTTATTCCAAAACATAGACTGGGGAAGGTCAATAATTCGTTTGTAGTAAATTGCATCCGCTACTACAATAAGTTGCCGGAGTCGCTCCTGATTTTACCCGACACTAAATTCAAACAGCTTATTAAGACCACCTTATGCAAAAAGGCTTACTACAGGACCGACGATTACCTTAATGATAAAAATGTATGGCAAATTCTCGGCACAGGATGTGAAGCACAGGCGTCTTATCTTTACAAGTAGTATTGTGGATATACATATTTAGACTTTTATACAATATGTATATACACTCTATACTATGATTTTTTATATTTTAATTTTTTTTTTACTATTTTATTTTACTTTAAATTTCTTTTTTCTCTTATTTTGGTAGAATACCATTTTTTTATTGTATTATGTATAATGATAATATTGTATGGCTATTTAAAAAAGACCTATATTGACAGAGTTTCTTTCGGCATTTCTTCTCGTCAATGGTCATTCCGAAATTTCCGAAATGCTGGTAGATAAAAAATATACCTAATTGTAAAAGACGTGTCTAAGTGCCCGCGAGGGCCCACAGAATAAAGAATTTTGACTTTGACTTTGACTTTATAGCTGGTGACCCTCATGATCGTTTGCCCCGCCCCTCTCATAAAAAAAAAGTTCTATCAACGCACAGCACCAAATCACTGGACGGATCGGGTTGAAATGTGGCATACAGGTAGCTATTATCACGGAGGCATCCGATATGAAAGGAAGGAAACTACGAACGAACTACCTACTTTTTTTTATTCGATTTTGATGTCAAAAGCCATGGAACTTTTTGGCGGGAACTCGTCGGGTGAGGTTGCACTTCCAAGTGACCTCTGACCAAAATTTCTCAACTTACATAATATTACATGTATAATCTATTATATAAAAATAAGTCGGGTTGGAAAGGTCTCGGGCTCCGTGAGGTTTATAGCAAAGAAAATTCTGGAAAAATTTGAAAAGAAAAGCGGGAAAATCTTGAAGCCATCTGGTGGCGAAACGGAGTTCGCCGGGTTTGCTAGTATTGTATATATCATACATACATAACAGAGTTATTAGTAGAGATAAATCTTTGAATAAAATTATATATCACCGCTGTCGACTTGTTTTGCTGTTGAGAAAAAAATTAAGCAGGTAATTGAGCAACAAAAAGTTTTAACAAGTAAATTATGGCGTGTCTTATATTTCGATGAACGCACGAAAAAGCATAATCACGTTCCGCCTGAGCCGAGCGCGCAAGCGAGAGCGCGGAACAAGCGATAGAGAGGCACTATCTATATCTATATCGGCCTAAGCGTTCGGCTTGTGACGCATCTATTTATTTCTCATCCACGTAAAATTATCGTCCGAAACCAATTTTACATACAACCAATTTTTCTTGTTTCGAATTGATTGATGTTTCGTTTGATTGTTTTGAATAGTTATATTTTTTCATGATTTTATGGGTTGTGTTGTTATATATTATAATAATATTAGGTCTTTACCTATGAAATTGCCGTATTGTATGAAAAAATTTAAACATTTTTTTTTCATGTATTTTTTATTTGTATTAATCGAAGTAATCACCAATGCAATCAATGCATCTTTGCCAACGCAGTGGCAGTTTATTGATGCCCTTCTTAAAGAAATCAGCTGGACGGGAGGCAACAAATTCTTCAAAGACATTTTGTACTGCCTCTCGGGTATTGAATTTTTTTCCCGCCAAGAAGTTATCCAAATTCTGGAAAAAGTAGTAGTCTGGAGGCGCAAGGTCTGGCGAGTAGGGCGGATGACGGAGAGCTTCCAACCCCAGTTCTTGCAACTTGGAGACCTTCTGCTGTGCAGTATGAGGTCGCGCGTTATCGTGCAGAAGCAGCGGAGACGAGCGATTGACCAATGCTGGTTGGAGACGTGCCAGCTTCTCCATCATTGTGTTCAGTTCTTCACAGTACACATCTGCAGTAATGCTCACCCCGTTTGGTAAGAAGCTGTGATGAATCACACCGGCGCTAGACCACCAAACAGTGACCATTACTTTTCTAGGGGTAAGTTTTCGTTTAGGGCATTGTTTAGGTGCTGAACCAGGATCCAACCAACTTGCTGAGCACTTGCGGTTATCAAACAGAATCCATTTTTCATCGCAGGTAACAATGCGGTTCAAAATTCCTTCATTTCTGTGTCTGTTGAGCAGTGCAAGTAGGGTTGCCAACTTTTTTTTGACAGAAAAACGTATAATATGGTTTGGTTACGAAAAAAATAAAGTATTTAGAAGAAAAAAAAGTATTTTTCAAATTTTATGTTTTTATTGCCTTAAAAACGTATTTTGATGTGCTTTTATAAAAAAAAAAATATTAAACGTATTTTGATGTGCTTATAGCACATGCTATCAATTTTTTGCTATCTTTAAATGTTTCAGAGCTTGTTTGATCAAAATTGAAATAAATAAACAATTCGTTTTTAATTAAATTTATTGATGTTTCTATTCCTCTCTTCTCGCCGCTTTAGATCGCAGTAAAGGTTGGAAATAAAGTATTTTCACATACTTTATTTGTATGCAAAAGTATATAGTATAATTACCAAAAATAAAGTAGGATACATTATTTTAAAGTATGGTTGGCAACCCTAAGTGCAAGGCACGTCTCGACGCGTACTTCGCGCTGGCGATCATTGAGTTCGTGGGGCACCCATTTGTCAAGCTTTTTTACCTTGCCAATTTGACGCAAATGGACCAATATTGTTTTGACGCTAACATCGAAAGCTGCTGCTTCAGCCGTAGATTGTGTATCATCAGCTTCCACAATCGCCTTTAATTCGTCATTGTCGACCAAAGTCTTCGGACGACCGCGAGGTTCATTTTTCAGGTCGAAATTTCCAGAACGGAAGCGAGCAAACCAATAACAGGTGGTGCGTTGGTGCCACGGCGGTACTCATATTCCATAATTACTCGAATTTTTAGCGTATCCATGATGACGAAAAAGATTGAAATGCGATGAAAATGTAACAATAATCAATAAACAAATGACTACTTTTAGAAAACGAATTCCATCTTTTTAAAATAAAATTAATTTGAAATTAGAATTCTTAGCCAATCAAAAATTATTTTGATTTCAAATGGCCAGTACTGCAGACAGAACGGCAATTTCATAGGTAAAGACCTATTATGTAACCTAGTACTTTTTAAATCTTAGCAAATTCTACAAATTCGCGCAAAAATATCATAGCATACGCCATCTAGCAAGCAATAAAGTTACTATTTGTTTCGCCACTAACTAGCAAATCTCTTTCACTAGTTTAAAATATTTCTGTAAGGTGGCGCTACTAGTTTTCATACGATCTTTTGGGAAGTGGGATAATAAAAAAATACCCATAATTCATTTCAGTTGAAGTTTTGTTTTAAATTTTCGAAAAGTGATGTGATAGTGATGTGAACTATTCTAACTTGTAATATATTTATCGATATCACAGTGCATAGGTATAAGTTAATTTTAAACAAGTACAAGTGTTCTATTTATAACATTATGATTATTTTTAAAATTCATTATGTGAATATTTACTATGGGACATAACTTGGTTAGTTTATTTTTAATTAAACTAGTAGTTTTTATTAGTACCTACTTAGCTAAATTTTAGGTAATTAAACGTACCTACATGCAGATATTAATTTTATTTTAAAGAAAATAATGTGAACAAATTGTGAACAATTACTGTAAAACTTAATCAATTATTTTTGTTATTTATTTTGTTTCAAAATATGTCTTATTATAATATTCTTAATTAATTTTTAATTGACAAAAAAAAATTACTTGTCAAACCCGTTCTCCTCAATTACAGTTAATATATTGTAGGTATATTTTAGTAAGGTTGGAGATATTTTAAAAGTATTTAAAAATTGGCATATACCAATTTTAACTGAACATACTTAGTTCTTTTGCCTTTATCGCGTATGTCATGACATGAGTCATTTCTTGTAATACCGTAATGCAATGAATTTCATTTAAAAACAACAAATACATTGTTATCGGCCACCGCGTCAGTGTAGGGCGTGGGGTCATCAAGCTGTGGCCTGTGTGATTCATCTAGTGTTGACTGTCACACATACAAATAACAGACCAAACAAGTTTTGTAATTACTAGATACCTACTTAGTTTTGTTGGTAACTAAGTGTCATATAGGTTTACTTATTTGCGAAAACAAGAAATATTGGCTCCCAATCTGGGTTAGGATTAGGACCCATTGATTATTTGTCTGCTTTAACTCTAAAAACCAAGAGCGTAGCTACCGCTTTATCAGCATTATCAATGATAACGAGCCCCCAGGCTACAACGTGTTCGGTTTGATTAGGCATAAGACCCCCCCCCCCCCCCCCCCCTCCTGAAGTGTTTGTGTAGAAGAGCCGCCAACAAATTTTGATACAGGGCCCGTAATACATAAGATACATCGCTGCTAAAAACCTATGTCGCTCTTGTGATCCATCAATCATCATTCAATACAAAATTTCGATTCAACACAAACGGCGTGAAGATGTTTTTAGAGGACTGACAACACGGGATTACTGAATCTGATACGTTATGTTTGTTCTTCCACTAAAAGGTATAAACAATCTAATCCTTTGTCAGTGTCAACAACCAGACTCAGCCCGCTACTGGAATTTTCCTTCAACTGAAGAGATTCAGAGCATATTTTGATAATACTACACAATTGCAGTTGGTAAAGGAAAGTATGTATTCAAGTCAGCTAAATCCTACTTAGTTTGTGATGAGGACCAAAGGACCAAAGACTTGTACCTACGAAACACTGCGAAGCTCGAGAATAATATAGCAGAATATTAGTATTTAGTAATAATACTCTCTCTAGTGACGCTCCAGTAGACGTTGCTGGACTCATCCGATTGATAAATTTGGTCAATCAACATTATAATAGTAGGTAAAGTACGAAACTCTTAGTAAAACTAATACGCGCTTGTCAAGTTCCATTGTTATATGCAGTCACGGGTCATGAACTTGGAAGATCTGGTTTTAGCGCTGATGTAATAAGACTGACTGTATCAGATATGTAACGGGTTTTAATATCTGTTTCCTGTTATTTATTAAGGGTGTTTGGTTAATTTAATTTTATAAAAGTTTCATAAAATCTTTGTATAATGCATGGTTTGAAAAATATGAGTCACGCTATTATTGTGTCAATTCTTTTATACGACTAATAATGACGGAAAATCATTAGTTAGCTAAGATTACCTTAATACAGTAGACGTTACAAAATTTAATCAATATTCCTTATAAATCATATATTCCCACCTACTCTGCCAATCGCTTTTATTTTATTATTTTTCCACAAGTACGTAGGGATAAATAAATTTTTTTAGAAGTTTATTGTGTTCTTGTTTCAAGTTCTCTATTTGCATTTCATGTTGAATGTCTACAATTCTCACAATATATAGTTACTTCCACCATTTCAACCATTTTTATGCTTGACTGCCACTCGACGTAGTATAAAAAGATCTTATAGTATCTAAATAGCATTTTAATTTATTACGCTCAGCTAATTAACTAAATTCCTAGAGCGAAGAGCAAATTCTTTTCGACAAAACACCATTATTGTTAAAACTCCGGCGTATATTTCAGGAAAACGAATGGACAAATGAGTTCTCTAATTCATCTAAATGAAAAGAAATGGAATTCCATTACTATAAATAAAATACCCAAGCTTTCGATCATTCAATACGACTTCGTGGAAAGGCCTGTTTCATTCATGATTACTTTTAGTCCTCAATTATTTGTTTTGTTATTATTATAGAATACGCGGAGGAAACAAGTAATAGACTGCTAATTACTAACCAAGGCTCGCGAGACAAATACACCAAGTTAGTATATCGCGTGTGATGGGATCAATATTATTACATGTTTGAGATGTGTTAAATTAATTATTGACAGTATTTAAACGTATCTATATTATAAAAAATGTCTATGAATATGCAATATTATATTTCGGAATTACATTCTCAAAAAAGTGCCAATCGCCAATAAATGTAGAACTTTTTAGGACAGTGTTTCTTAAACTGTAGTCTGCAGACCCCTGACGCCAATAAAAAATAACGCCAATAAGACTTGCCAAAAACTAGCACCAACCTTCACATTAATACAGTATTTTTTATTTTTATAGAAATGTAATTCGTTCGTACAAAGTACTATAAATTGTCCTAAATTTATTCCTGTATTTTTTATTAAGGGGTCCATGAAATTGCGCTTGATATTCTAGGGCGCGCACCCGAAAAGTTTAAGAACCGCTGGTTTAGGACACTGTTATTAAAGGAACAGAGAGAATAAATATTATAAAAAGAACAATTATTGTTTCATAGAGAAGCTATTGAGTGATAGCATAGTGAAAATGCTAATGGGTTATACTTCATCTGTCTATCATTTGTCCATCGATGGAGAGACTGGTGTTCGGAGTACGTGATAAACTCAGGATTGAGTAAATTCATAGTTGAATTGAAGACACCGACATAGCTATAAAAGTCAGGAGACTGAAGTTGCTAATAGCACGCAGATCTAGTTGCCGATGGGGCAAGATTCTGGAATTGTCACTGCGGAACATAAAACGCAGCGTAGAATAATCCTCCACTAGATGGACTGACGATGTAATAAAGACTGCAAGGAACCGATGATGCAAAGGGCACAAAATTTATCATGGGGGGGGGGGGTCTATATCTATCTGTTAGAAACGTTTACCGGACGACTGTAGAGACACACTACCTACCGCAGACGGAGTAGTACCTAAATAACGATACACTTTGTCTGGTGTGTCACTACATACCAGACAAATTGTCTGGCTAGATAACTAGGATATTTTTATACCATAACTAATAACGGAGTAATACCTAGATAACCGGACACTTTGTCTGGTGTGACACTACACACAAGACAAATTGTCTGGTATGTAGTGACCCACCAGATATAGGGTGCGGTTAGCTAGGTATTACTCCGATATTAAAATCTGATATAAAAATATTAGCATTAACTGGAGACTGGAGATGTAGAAAGCATGCAATTCAAAATTCGGAGCATGGTTTCCAATTTGCAATCCATACTTTTTTTAACTCATTATCCTCACTCACAAAAAGCATGCCGCTCTGTACATAAAATACTTTTTTATTCACAGTCCCGAATATAACCTACACTATAAACTTTGATCCAAAGTTTTTACATTCTTGTACTTTCATTCCTCTGCCAACATGTGCGGAGCAAAGTGACCTAGTTTCGTTAAGTTTATCTTAATTTCATATTTGATATCCTTTTATCATTAATATGTATATGTGAATACATCGAAAATCTTTGTATCACTATTAGCTAATTTTGTGATATGTGCATTCAGTCCTTCGAATTTTAGCCTAAATATATTTTACAATTCGTATTTATGCTAATATTATCATGTTACTGTAACATATATAATAGGTTATATATGTTACAGTAACATGATAATATTCACACTAAAATTGTTCAGAATTAACCTTATACGATAGGCCATATATTATAAGAATTTATTTACCAAACGATACCAAAAGATTATATTTAATTAATCAGTTATTTTTGATCTCTTAAAGAAATATTAGAAAGCGAAAGTCACTGGTCAGTAAATTAACAATAGAACTTTTCTACAATTAATTTTGTGACCGATCCCGATGATTTTTAACGGAGATAGCTTGAACCATAGTTATTTTTTTAAAAACTCCGAGTTGGTGAAGCTGCAGGCAGTTTCCGTGTTACAATAAATCTAGATAGATACAACATATAAGTATGCTAAAATTAAATGAATAAATTAGAAATGCAAATTAAGATAGCGAATCTGTCTAATGCCCAACATTAACTTCAACACATTAATCATATATGTATCTAAATAATACTTGTTTAATAATTATAATCATTACTGCCGGATGTCCAAACAAAGTCGTGATAATACGATAAATCTGTCATTAGGCTGACACTACACACACGGGATGGATCGAAAATATTGAAGCGATTGGAACGGAGAACGGTGTATTCATAATACAACACTATACATACCAGATACGATGTTTGAAAAGGGAGAGGAGAGGAGGTACATTCTTTCCACAAGAGTTCGATGGATTATCATTTATCAGTCACAACGATTCTGGTTCCAAACCATAACATCGCCACAGCTCGCATCTATTAAATACTACGCATCAGCATAGATATAAAGAAATGCAGTGTTTTCAAAGACATGTTTCATATTTAATGGTAGATTATTACTAACTGTTGTAGATGCAGCAAAGTATGTTACTCAAGATTGCTGCCAAATAATGATCATTTTTGTTGAGTCTCTACTGAAAAGTAAATTATATAAATGTCTACTTATCTATTGCTATATAACAACCACTTAAATTGCTTTTCATCAAGTAATTTTATTTTTATTTGTCACTTTAGTTATAAGAGAAGTCATTTATATTGTTTAGATAACAGTCGTTTATATCGTATCGCAGCTTAATGTAGTTTCAGCCTTAGCTCAGAGGTTGAAAGCTCTAACGGTCATCTAATGACGAGATAAAATTGATATAAGTCGTAGAGTGCTCCGTCGTATACAGTTACAAATAATTACATTAAAAAAAACAGAGGTTAGAAAGCGATTAATAATATTTTTTGCTGTAGATCGTGCGATATATTGAGGTTTCTTAAATACAGGTAGCAATGAATGGATTGTAGCAGTACCCACGTAGTTTGACACTGTTATGATAAAATATTATTAGGTATACAGTATTCTTTTAACTGCTGTAAGTAGTTACTATTCTAGAGCTAAATGAAGTCACCGATATGAACGCTCAAACAGCAGTAGATAACTTTATTTGAGCATAATATTTTGAAAAATCAGCACGCAAACTTTTTAAAGAGATATGCGGGAGGTTGGTTGAGACTTCATGCGACCAGAGGGCTGGCCGTTACCTTGCTCAGCGGATTAGCATTGCTAGTCAGCGAGGTAATGCTGCCAGCGTTCTCATTACGTAGTATTCAGAATGAATTAGTTCAATTAACAGCTAGTTAGCTTATTATTAAACTAACACTTCGATAATGTGTAACGTAATTTTAACGTATTTGCAAAAATAAATGTGGTTGATTTAATGTCTTCAGTAATCACATTAAGATTCACATTATGTATCACAGTAGTATTCACATTAAAGATTGAGTATGAAAAGACTATTAGGCTATCTGACTTTACTTACAGAGAATAATAACTACTTAAATGATAACGTAAACATACATGCATGTGAACAGCAATATGAACTTGTTTATTAATACCCATATTCATCCCACCGCTACAATATGTATCTTCCTTCCCTCAATCAAACGGGTTTAGATCATACTCTATCACGTGGCTCAACTACGAATTGATGGAGGGCAGGGGATTAACGGGTAACTTTAGAAATAATTTTCGAAAAAATAATTGGCGACTGGCAAGTAATATGTTATCAACTATCTGTCACCCTCGCAGCCTCGGCTTCGCCCGCGTGGAAGTTATCTTAAGAAAAAGTTTTTTTTTTTTTGTAAAAAATTGGTATTTTACAGGATTACAGTAGCCTATATCACTCTTGAGACCTTCCAACCTCGAGACCAACTATTTCGGTAAAAAAAATAGGCCAATTTATTGGTTCATTTCGACGTGAAGGAAGGACACTTTCACATTTGTAATATTAGTATGGAACTATGGATTCGCTTAGATAACGCCCACAGATCGCACAGTCTCTCAACATAAAATATGTAACTTTTGCAACATAGTTATATGTATATAGTCCTGTCTGCGCCCACACGCACTAGGTTCGAGCAAATGACACAATTCATGTGGGAGCCTGGAATGTCGAACTCTGGATCTGCTGCTCCATTAAGCTTTTAATTGTACTAATGCGAATTTTTATTTGTTTAATGGTTGTTCTCAATTTATACACTGAGTTCATTGTTCGATGACCTCAATTAAAGAAACAAGAAAGTTTGGTGACAATATTTACATATGATTGCAGTGAATCCGTGTCAGATTGCATAACTTGCAACAGTGACATTATAATGTTTACATAAACTTGCATTTTGTTAAAACATCATGTCTCATCCGCATTGTGTCTTCAACATAATGCGATTGAACATTACCTACACCTCTTTAGAATAGGTTTCCGTGGATATATTTTGGAGGAGCCCCAGAATTTTTCTAATACTCTTTTGCACAATAAAAGTATGCTTTCCCTAATATGTGTATAGCGTTGTTTCTACTTCTATTTTTAGACTATGAATATAGCCATCAATCATTTAATTGACCGATAAGGTCAATTCTTTTAACCTTTTGTGTGCATTAAATTTTATTGCATAATTTATATTACACACATATTATCTATTAAAGTTTGTGTTTTAATGTGCTAAACAATAAAAGTAGCTTAACTATGTTGCACAATTAAATTGAATGCTAAACGATCTTAATGTCGATCCATGAAGCTGGGGATAAATTTTGAAAAAACTAAATTCATATAACACGACTTTGTTATCCCTAACTACATAGAAAATTGCCAATGCTAGAAGACTAAAGTCTTCAAACCAGTGAGTTCTCATTGCTATGACCTACGCTGCACACACTTGGACTCTAACCGTTGGGCTGGTAGCTGGTATCGTATGTGACTTAACGTCGCATAGAGAGAGCTAATACTTCGGCTATAAACAAAGAAATTCGACCATCCAAATTTCAACATACAAAGACATCAAATCAGCAAGCTGAAGTGGCATGGGTTTGCCACATCTGCCGAAACAGCAATGGCAGATGGGAAAGTTCTAAAGTGGAAGCCGTATGTGAGATGGCAAATCGTTGAAGTGCGATGGACCTCTGACCTCAAAAAATCGACTGGAAGTGGTGAATGAGGAAAGTAGAAGATCACATTTGGTTGTCACTTTGTGCTAATCCGAAATGTTTGATGTTCAATTTTAATAAATTCATCAGTGAATCTTTCTTCTTTTTGTTACGTATTCGATCCACAAATGTTGGACGTTCTTTACGACCACATCTCACAATTTAGGTGAGTGAGTCTTCATAAAGAATCCAAAATTGTTGGTTGGATACTGTCCCAAACGTAGCCTCATTGCCAGTTTAATAGTCATTCATTTCATCCTTACATTGTCGAACCACGGTCAAAAATAGATTGCATCTTTGGAAGTGAACGATCTCATCATTACATTTATAACTTGTTCAAAAATATTATTACGGAATAACAACAGCTGATTCACTTGAAGGAAATAATAAATGTTCTGGAACACGTTTTGTGACCGTCTTTTTGTTTTAGTTATAAATACTTTTGCGCTTCAATAATTACTGTTCCGGGTTTATTAGAAGCCACTTCGACCATGTTTCTTTAACAGAAACAAGCTCAACATGTTTTGGTTAACGATTATTTATTTATAAGTAAAATACCTATTACTATGATGACTATAATAAAGTTAATAGTTATTGTTTGAATGTGGTACCTAATTAGACACACGAAAGAAAGACTGGTTGCTATTGTTGTCTAGCACGAATAATGGAAAACAATTTTATCACTTGGAAAATCTAAATACTTACATGCGGAATGACATGGTTTCAATTAATTCAACATGACATTAATGATTATTTAAAACATTAGTAATGTCGTTAACAGCAAACAATGAAAACATGTAACTGTGTGTATATACTCGTATGTATATATTATGTATTTTTTGTACCACTAAAGTGTTATACAAGGCCCGTGTACCACATGCTCGATTGTTTTCCATCAGGTGACCCACATGCTTGTTTGCCTCCCTTTCATATATAAAAAAAAAATCTTTTAAACTAAGATTGGCACCGACATCAAAAAAATAGTTGGCATATTTAGATTTTTATGATGATATCTACTTTCGTTTCTCCCTTTTTATATATATTAATGAAATAAATTTCAATTTTGAAGTCGCCTAATTTTTAAAATCATTATGTACATCTTATTCTTTTTAATATCAGTTGTAATTGGAACTAATTAATTTAATAGTTATTTTTTTTATTGTACACTCCATACATTCAAAGTTTTTATTTTATTTAATTAAATTCGTATTCGTTTCATCCCCATTAAAATATTTCAAAAGGATTCTCATGCATAAATCAACGTATTGTATGTACTACATAAATGGCGCGTAAGGTAATCGGATTGCCTTGCTCGGACTACTGTACGTACGTAGCTCTTACAAAGGTAAGCTCTGACCCCGTTTTCCAAAAAGGAAAAGTTTTTAAAGGCAGGCCTTGTATACGAATTCGAACAAGATATTTCTTCTCTAAAACCTTGACTTATGTTAATTATTTTATGCTGCACTATGTTTAAAATAAATTTTAAGCAAATGTAAAATGTGTTTTTTTTTTCCCGCCTGTTCTATGGAACAGTTCTATGGTAGAACTAAAGGTCATTTTTTTTCTCACTAGCCCTATAATATAATATAATGGAACAAGTGGAACTTTTTATTCCCAATTCTTCTACTTTCGTCTTTTTTATTTTACTTTGATTCCTTATAATCATCGAACCTTCAATCTTTATATTCATCGGGTGAAAAACAAGCAAATGTGATCTCGTAGGTAGGTACTGTATTCTTTTGCAACACAAATCGATTGCATTTTGCACCTCTGATGGTACAATGTTTCAGATGTTTTATGGTTAACTTTCAAAGAAGCCTACAACCCTTATTATTAAATAAAATTGTTATTTAGCTGAAATCTTCTATTTTTACGTTCTACATCTCTTTCGCTGGAATAGTTAGAGCCTTTGCTAATAAATTTGGATATATTGTGAGGTTGGATTTGGCTTTGCAGGCCAGTTACACCAAAAAGAGATTTTCTTTAATTTAATACAACGTTTTATTTATATATCAATTAACTGGATCTTAAACAGTTCGCCGACAAGTTTCGGTCTGATACGGAGATCTTCTTCAGGATGAATGTCTAGATGCGGACATTTGTACTGTATAGCAATAATTTAAAATTAAATTAAATAAGCAATAATTTAATTGAACCTAAAATTATATTAAGTTCTTTGTTCTGAGATCATGATCTTTGCACAGTTCAAACGACATAATAGTTAGGACCACAATACTTATATGGTCTTTCTAATGTGCTACGTTTTGAATAGTTTATACTCATGCTGGATTAAAACCATATCTTTGCTTATAGTCTTCGATCAGTATTATTACCAATACTGTGCTGTGCTTGGATTTAGAAGTGGACGAGGAATAAAGATATCAATGTACTTGACATATATTTCTAGTCTTTTGTTATGTTACATATATGCCTCAGTGTATACTTTTGAATGACTGAAACTATTGCCAGTTTATAAAACTAGGATTTAATCTTGAAGCAGCCACCCAGTGCGTGCAGGCTATACTACATAATGCGTCACATTGCTTTAGCAATTAAATCACTTTACAACTCGCACCATTTGGGACTGTGGTTACCCACACAGCTCGCCCGTCTTGTGATCTTGTCGTTTACTCTATAGACAAGACGCTGTTTGGTAGGTCGTTTCACTGGAAACAGTTTAAATTTAGAATATCCGTCGGCCCTACTTGGACAAAATGTGTACAGTACGACTTCGCCGCGGACTTTGACATGCACCCGTGGTTACGGATACCGGCTGAGTGATAGTGTTTTATTTTTTATTGTTAATGATTCTCGCCAATTCATTTTATTGTTTAGTGCTGTGACGTGAAAGATTCTTTTTATTTTTTGGTCTTGGTGTAACTCGTCGGATTTTACTTTTGAATGGGTAACATAGTACATCGTATATATTAACAACGTATATATGTATTATTTTAGTACTTATATTTATCTGTAACTCTTAATTGTATCAACGATAACATTTAACAAAAAAAAAAAAAATATGTAGGTGGTCGGTCATTAAGGTTAATCAACTCTAAGTAGTAGGTACTTGCACTAAATTTTACTCTACATAAACAGATAAGATAAACATTTTACAAATGATCGATATGAAAAACATATTAAAACGACGTGAATAAGGATAATATTTTCTAAAATAACTCTAATGATGTCATATAATTTCCTTTTATGATTACATAAATTTTCCATAGACATGATTCATTACGACACCAATAGCATATCAAATCTACAAGACAGCATGCACTATCAACTTCCATTTAAATCTAATAAAAATCTACGAAATTACATGTTATCGGTAACTTAACAGTAAATTGAATGTAAACAAAAAGCATAAACACCAAACGTAGTGACTCACGATGACGACTTCTCATTATCATATCACAGTCACACGCATACCTTACTAATGTTAGTTCATAGTTGTAATCTACCACTGACAGTAATATCTCGCGTAAATAGTATTTATATCGCGTACATTTTTTTATTTATTAAATCGAGCTATCTTTTTCAGTACGATCGCGTGTGATACACTTTGATGAAGTGCTGACTATAAATAATATTAAAGACAAGTCGAGCAAGAACAAAGAAAATCAAAATTATTTGCAAATTCATTTAACACTTTGATTTGATACACCAGCCTGTTGATCTAGACACGTGTTTGAATGGTGCATACGTGAAAACGAGAGGATGCGAGCGTTCGACGCGCGCGTATAATAAAAATCGAATGCAAAAATGATTAAAAGGAACGGTGATAATGTATTTGCGATCGCGTCGACCAACAATCAGTGTCAAGGCGCGCGGAGCGCCGTCTCGCTCTGTCCTAGCGGCGCAGCCACGAGGATACCGCGAGCCACTACCGTCAGGATGACGCCGCCTGACGCGCAGCAAAACACCAAGGAGGCAAACATAGCGCTTTCAATTTATGTGGAAAAATGGAAAAATAGATATGAAGAGTCTGAAAGGAAACACAAAGCGAATCTTCTTAAATCAGAAAAAGGTAAGAATTTAATTTCTTTTATATCGAAAATGCTGAGTTTTCCCTCTTTTTTCCTGATGCAATTGCGCATGCTCCGTAACCTCGAGATTTCGTATGCAAATGAAAATACGGATGGCAATACTATTCGCGTATTTGTCGGATTATGACAGACGATAACCTGTTGCTCACGCATTTATTCTTAAACTTGTGTCTTGTCTTGCATGCTCATGTAGTTAAAAGTTTTCGCTATAGCTCCGATGATTCATATAACTTTTAACTTGAGTTTATATTGATACCTACTATACAGCGACATGAAACATACTTTTATGGAACTGCGCAATAATTTAACATGAAGAGAAAGGACTTTGTCAATAATTATTTGTATCGACTGATACTTGTTATTTTACACGATATTGATTTTTGCATTGCGCAGCACTAGTTTGTATTTTTCTTTTCTTTTTTATTCTGTCAATTGCGTAATGTCAAAAATACGTGACGTCAGTTCAATGTCAAATTGGGTCAAACAAAAATGTCAAAAGTTAAATTAAAACTTTTGTCAGTCAGTCAGTTGTCTCGTCTCGTCAAAACAAAAACAAGCAAGAAAAATGTAATGTTTTGTTTTTTTTTGTTTCTTTCTGGGGTAAATAAAAACTAAATCACGTTGAAATATTATAACAGGTGATAAATATTTAATATATAAACATAATATAACTCCATAAATAATTAAAATACATATTCCAGGTAGGGCAAAAAACTACTCTAGATTGTATGTTTTTTTTTTAAAATTATGAATCTGCCATTAAATTCCGAATAATAAACAGTTATACTGCACTCTGGAGACATAGTTGTTATTTTTCTAAACACCTACTTATTCTTGGACAAAATATGCAAAACCAGTGCCAGCTGCAAACCTTATATTACAGTTATTGGATTTCTAATAAATACAATTTTTTGCGAATAGATACATACAATAAACTACATATGAAACATCCAGACTACAAATCAAAGAAGAAGGAAGGAATTATCTTCTGTGAGAATTTGAATCTGCGACTATCAATATTATTATGATTCTGCTAAATCTCTGTAGAAGGCAACCGTTGATCTATCAAAGCACAGCTCAAACCACTGTACGGATCAGGGGTCCTACCACTAAAGCTGGAGCCCATTATCCCGGTTAAGATTAATGCTAATGTTAAGCTCAGCTTATAGAGACCTTAGGATGCTACCAATTAAGCGGAAGATGTTTGCCATTAACTTTATCCTAAGACCTATTTTTCGATTCTAAATATTGGATCAGAATTGGCTTCAGCTTCAGCTGTAGGGCCCCTGGTTGAAATTTGGCAAAGAGGCAACTATTATGATGTAGGCATTCACTAAGAAATGATTTTTTTAAAATTCCCATGGGATAACAGGATTACCGTGTGGTTTCCGGCAGACTAGAATAGAACCACTCTGTTTCTTCCCGTGGATGTCGTACAAAGTGACTAAGGGAAATACGCATTATCAAACATCGATGAAGCCTCCCCAACCCGTTTGGCTAGCGTGGGGAGTGTAGGCCAAATCCTCCTTCCGTCTAGGACGGACGAGAGAGGGTCGTGCTCCTGTAGTGGAGACTAAAATGGACCTGATGATGATGATAACAGGATATGCACATACAAAGTTGCAGATTCAATATAGTTTTTAATAGAATAGAATAAATTTTCCAATATAAAATCATCAATACTTAATTTTAAATAATATAAGTAAATATTTCTGGACAATTTATTATTTAAACATTCAGTCCAAGACACAGACATGATCATGTACACAAAAAATTGGCTTGTGCGATCGAACCCGCAACCTCGGGAGTCAAAGTGGCCATTGCTAGCCATTTGACCACCGGCCTCATCAATATTAGTTATGTATATTTTAATAATCTAAATATTAAATAAGAATTCTTCATGTTAATGCGTGAATAATTTATTATAGCGAACTTGACTCACATGCATGATATCATGTTTTCGTTTAGACCAATTTAATTGAAGTTAACTGGGGCACTGGTCAGAAGTTCTCAAACTTTTTGTCTCATAAACCCCTCAATAAATATGGCCTAGGCCGGATTCTAGCCCACGTGGCCAAAATCAATTGCTTGAGTGGAGCGAGTAGATTTGCTGAGTGTATGGTTTCCATTGATTTAAATATAATAAATAAGTTTTCTGATTTCCGTACACCTGTACTATACTGAATGTAAAAAGTTTCCTGTAAGTCAAACAAAAAAAAAATAAGTGATCAGAATTACCGTCAATATAAGCTAAAGTTTAATTTTCGCAATAAAAAAATCGAATGGTAATTGGCTTAAGCTTCACCGGTAGGGCCACAGGCCATAATTCATATCATCATCATCATCAGGTCATTTTAGTCTCCACTACAGGAGCCGTCCGTCCCAGACAGAAGGAGGATTTGCCCTACACTCCCCACGCTGGCCTGATGGGTTGGGGAGGCCTGATGATGTTTTATAATGTATTTCACTTAGTCGCCTTGTACGACATCCACAGGAAGAGACAGAGTGATTCTATTCTAGTCTGCCGGAAACCACACGGCCAATCAATCATAATTCATATGCATGCCAAATTTAGTTCAAATCTGTTTACCTGGTTTTACACATCAAATATTAACATACATTAATACATCATCCAATCCGCAATCCCACATTTGAGCAGCATGGTGGAGTATGCTCTAAACCCCTTTGATTATCCCAGCAGTAGGATGAATAAATGATGTCGAAGAAAAAGAGGAAAATCCATATAGCTTCACTTACTGTCACATTTATTAATACAATATGAATTTCATAAATATTTTGCATGTCAGTTACAAGACCACTCTGGGAATCAATATGCTATACCAAGGATTCTCAAACTTTTTGGACTTTGCAGCCCTTTGAAATACTTAATTAAATAAATAAATAAATATTAAATAAATATTGTCAGACAAATTACACAGTGCCATCTAGCCCCAAAGTAAGCGAAGCTTGTGTTATGGGTACTAGACAACTGATAAACATACGTAATTTTTTTTTTTTTTTTTTTGTAAATACATACTTATGATACATAGAAAACACCCAGCCTAAGACAAACAGACATGTTCATGCACACAAATGTTTGTCCTATGTGGGAATCGAACCCACGAGCGTTGGTGTCGAAGCCGCGTCATTGACCGCTACGCCACCGAGCTCGTCAACTTAATATGTGATTATTATGTTCAAAAAACCACAATTATGCAAACTAAGTTTATTATGCTAGAGAGGAAACTTACATAGCGTTTCTTTATGAAATAGTCAAAGTGTAGGTACTTTGATTTGATTACTTAATCTTATACAACCTACAAGATTAATAATCTATCACCTGCTTATATGTCTAACAGTGATGGAACCCTGAACTAAAAACAACTTTTGGGGTGTAAGAAGCTCACCACGATCTTTAGAGCTAAAGCCAGCCTCGCCTGCATGTAGTGCACCCTGCCGACGAGACCCTTAAGCCAGCAGTGGGATAAATAAGGGTAGACGACATGACGACATTTAGGGTTGTGGTGTAAGAGGCTCACCACCGTTACAGCCAAAGCAAATATGATAGCTGCCCCCTTACCACCATCTCTTATTGCGTTTCAATAACTGAATAGATTGCTTATTCGTACCAATGAATAAGCGACTCTATTTCAAATGCAATAGAGTCGCTTATTCATTGGTATGAATAAGCAATCTATTCAATTATTGAATCGCAATAAGAGATGGTGGTAAGGGGGCAGCTATCATATTTGCTTTGGATATTTCAAATGCAATAGAGTCGCTTATTCATTGGTATGAATAAGCAATCTATTCAATTATTGAATCGCAATAAGAGATGGTGGTAAGGGGGCAGTTGCACGTAATGCAGTGCATCCTGCTGTTTTAAGCAAATGCAGCTCTGGCGAAAGAAAAGTAGGGCATATCGAACTCGATTCGGATAGTACTTCCTCTCCATTCCATTTTGGGGTGTACGTGGCTCATAAGTACCTTTAGAGGCAAAGCCAACTTCACATGCACGTGGTGCACTGTGTCGACTAGCGAAAGAGGTAGGGTACAGCGTATTGCTGCTGGGGAAGTATCTTGACCTAACAGAATACCGCAGCCAAATAACAATTCCCTTGAGGGTTGTTATGTACCTACGAGTGAGTGAGGTCACCAGAAAGGAGGGAGTTATTACGTTGATAGCTGGGGTAGCAGCCCGCGAGCGATATTTTATGTTGCGGGCGTAATTGCTGCTGTAATCGTTTCAAATCAGGCGGGCCGTATGCTCTAACGTCAGGCACCTGACTGATTTATAAAAAAACAAATATTTTTTTTATTTTTAGTTTAGTTTTACTGTTTAGTTAGTGTATTTATTAGGTTTAAATAGTAACGTGATAACACTGCTTATGTTTTAATTTAAGTTTAATAAACATATAAATTACACAAATTTTATTAAATTATCCAGTCCAGGAATATTCAAAAAACAAACGTTAATCATGGATTTATTTATGTGAAAAACCACAGAGAAAAAGACAGAGCAATACCTATCACACCTTCAGCACAATACATTTTGGTCATCGAATCTGTTAATGAAACATAATATGCAGAATTATATCACTATATTTTACTATTTTTTTGAGCTACGTCGCGCATCTGTTCGCTCTGGTTTTTTAATGATCCACCTTCCAATCAATGCGGTGCGGTTCAACCGTGAAGTCTTGAAAAGATAGCAAACAGACAGAAAGACAGACATATTTTCGAATTTATAATATTTCGTTCCCTGATTTCTTTTTTTATGTGAGAGGGGGGCAAACGAACATGTTACCACCTAACCCACCACCTAATGGAAAGCAATCACCACTGCCCATGGAGACCAGCAACACCAAAGGGTCACCGATCCGTTGCCAGCCTATACTACTTCCTTTCTTTCTTTCTGATGACCTCACGGTGGAGGTACTTCCCCAGTTGGTTTAAAAAATACGCTCTCTCTTTTCGCCAGGGCCTCGTTTATTAGTCAGCAGGGTGCACCACGAGCAAGTGAGGTTGGCTTTGGTTCAATGATGTTGATCCTCTTACATCCGAATATGCATAATGCTCGCCATGGTAAATAATGCTCTGCGCGAGGAACGAATGCTCAAGACCTGTCTATGTATAAATTATAATATAGTTCTATTTAAAAAATAAATAAATAAATAGTTGTATGGTTTAAATACTAAAGTTTATTTTGATTTAAATAACCTAGAAATGAACAAGATATTATTATTTTAATCCGCACTAAAACAACGTTATGACTAACGTAGGTTTTATATATCATTTTACCTCATTGCTGTTTAATTAGGCACTATTTGTCACAGGCAGCGTAAACATAGGAATTATAAGTTATATACCTATATTTGACTTAATTATGTTGCATTTTTTTATAAATTTATTGAATTAGACGTGGAAAGCATAGTATCTCATATGTATTAGGGCATATGTACATGGGACATGGGGTTTTATATACCTAATTTAATAATAATAATAATCTAATAAAATTTAATAATAATATTTCAATTTGTGATATTGATTGACGAGCTCGGTGGCGTAGCGGTCAATGACGCAGCTTCGACACCAACGCTCGTGGGTTCGATTCCCACACAGGACAAACATTCGTGTGCATGAACATGTCTGTTTGTCTTAGTCTGTGTATTTTCTATGTATCATAAGTATGTATTTACAAAAAAAACGTAAATACATTTTGTATTTACGTATGTTTATCAGTTGTTTAGTACCCATAACACAAGCTTCGCTTACTTTGGGGCTGTGTAATTTGTCTGACAATATTTATTTATTTTATTTATTTATTTATAAAAAAAACTAGCTGCCCGTGTGCCTTAAGGAAAATACGAAAAAATAATTAGGCGAATTGGTCGAGCATTTCTGAGTTTTACGCTTAGCAACATTCATTTTTATTTATATAAAAAATATACTCCAATAACTTATAGTGATTGATCAAGTAGTTTCCTTAAACATTATGTTTGGTAGGATCTTTCATTACACAAACATTTTTGGCTTATATGGAAATAAATTTATTATTTCGAATTTTATTGTCGCAAAGTAACAATTAAATAAGTATATCAAGGTTCGAAAAAATCCGATTTTTATAATAAATATTAAAAAATCCGATTTTTTTCATATTTAACGGATATATATCGGATATATATCCAGGCTAAGAAAAAGAAGCTAATTTCATTCTGTACAAGGATTAAACACTTAAAAATATGAAAGGAATTTGTAAAATAATGTAAGTGTCAAATTATCACATTTTTTATTTAAAAAAAAAGTAACAAACGAATAACTCAGCATATTAACTCAGCATATTGGCTCCGTTACGCCTGATGGTAAGCGAAAACAGAAGCCCCAATCGCATCGGAAACTGACAACAGACCTTGATGTCTTGTCAGTTGACGCTGCCATGCTGGCCTACAAGATACTTCTTCACGCTTCGCTTGAAGGATCCCATATTGTATGAATGAGGAAATACAAACATATGCCTGCCTTTTTAATGGTGCGACATAGATAGGAGTTAAGTACGCGAAGGAATGATCCCAACGGTGAATTTGTGATGTCACAAGCCTGCACGTGACGTTCTGTGACGGAAAGGGGAGAATAGAATAGAATAGAATAGGATATAAGGGAAATCGGTTCTTCAGAGCACTCACCATGGTATAGGGCTATAGGCGGTAAAATACGCAGTAAATTACGACCAGTATCTGCCCCTCTCTCGTATCGACCTCATCTGAAACGAATCTGGAACAGTTTGTATGGCGCCGCACGCGCACACGCTCATTCTTGGTCTGTGCAGACGTCATTGTTTATGTAATAGTGAACGGCGCGACATTTGTACGGAGTGACCGTAGTGTGGTTCTATATTGTTAATACTTTAACTGTTTTCTTTTTCAGCAAAACGCGAGTACGATGACTTGCAAAGGCGATACAATATCCTGGCCGAGGAGAGGAACCACCTGGACGGGGAGCTGCGAGAGAGGGAGCGGGAACTCAACAAGCTGAGGAGCGTCTCCGAGAAGCTGTTTAAGGAGTACCAGCAGTTGAAGAATCAGCATGAGGTCGACGCGGGAGTTATGCACAAGTAAGGAGTTATGAGGAGTTTAATGGCGTCGTTGGTGTCGATTTAATCGAACACGGAAGTTAAGCAACATCGACCGTAGCCTATCCATGGATGGGTTTATTTATCTCGAGCTCCGTGCTTCGGAGGGCACGTTAAGCCGTCGGTCCCGACTGTTGTCATTAGATGACAGTCGTTAAGTCAAGTCAGTGGCCTTTAGGGGGCTTGAAAATAGTGGCCTCCGCCAACCCACAGTTGGGCAGCGTGGTGGAGTACGCTCTAAACCCCTTCGATTGAGGGGAGACCCGTATACCAACAGTGGGATGATTATGGGTTGATGCCGGAAGTCGTTATGAGGAGCTCAAAGGTTGTCGTTGGTGTCAATTTAATCGAACGCGCCAGTTAAGCAACCAACGTCGACAGTAGCCTGTCGATGGATGTGTTCATTTAGCTTGAGTTACGGAGCACGTTATGCCAATTTTATTCTTTTAAAATGGACTTCCAAATTAAATTTTGATCGATTATAAAACAAGTCGACGTAAGTTACTAAATTTTTTATATCGTATATCGTTCGCGTATCTTTTTTGTATTTTACGATGCTATAAAATAAAATAAAAGTTATAAAAAAAGATGTAATAATTTTTTTCAGCTTGTATTAAGAATTAGTGTTCACTTTTTAGTTTGATGTGCTTTAAAAGCGTGTTTTTTTAATACTATATTTATTTATTATTTTATACTACGTTGGGTGGCAGACATATACGACCCTCCTCAGGTGAAGCGGTTAAGTTACCCATATTAACGCTCACAAACTACCAACTCCTTCCTTCCTGGTGACCTCACTCACCCGCAGGAACACAACAACCCTCGAGGGAGTTGTTGGAGAAGCTCGAGATAAATAAGCCCATTCGATTAGACTGTCACTCGTAACTACGCTATTGAGATCCGTAACCTAAAATAATTGATTTTAATATATTGACATGATATCATAAAAATCGATGAACGCCGGCTGCACGCACGAAAAAGCATGACTCATGCTGCTGTCACGTTCCGCCTGAGCCGAGCGTGCCAGCGAATGCGCGGCTTGTGACGCATCTATCTATTTTGGGGTGTAAGTGGTTCATCAAGATCTTTGAACCAAAGCCAACTTCACCTGCACGTGGTGCACCCTGCTGACTGACAAGCGAAGCTCTGGCGAAAAGAGAGGGAGGGAGCGTAATTGTAAGCTACCCGACTGGGGAATGTACCTCCACCTCACAGAATACCGCAGCCAAATAACAATTCCCTTGAGGGTTGTTGTGTTCCTACGAGTGAGTGAGGTCACCAGAAAGAAAGGAAGGAGATGCTGCGTTGGCAGCGGGGGTGGCGGCGCGCGAGCAATGTTTTATGTTGCAAGCGTTAATATGGCTACGGTAGCCGCTTCACATCGGGCGGGCCGTGTGCTTGTCTGCCACACGAAGAAAAAAAAAATTAAAAAGTATCTTCCACTCTTTCGGCCGATGTTTTCTTATGACGTTATCACGTAAAATTAAACATCCGTAAACCGACTTTACAGACAACCAAGTTTTTTTTATAGAAATTTGTCGGTTTTACAGTTTTTAAAAAGTGTCTAACATATCACAATGCACAATATAAATGACTTTATCTATTCGATTATCGGTACTTGTTGATTATTTTTGATATCAATATTATCAATATTTTATACTCACTATTCAATAATCCGTCTTTGACTCTCTCCTCTGACACAGTATAAGTAATAGTACTACGTACTGTATAGCCACTCCCTGCCGCTCTCTCGTGTCGACCTCACCTCCCCTCTGAGACGAATCTGGAACAGTTTGTATGGCGCCACACACATACATGCTCTTTTTCGCTCTGTACAGACGTCATTGTATAGGTAATAGTAAAAGACGTGGCATTAGTATGGAGCACCGTATAAGTAATAGGATAATAGCACTACGTGCAGTATGGCCTCTCCCTGCCGCTCTCTCGTGTCGACGTCACCTCCCCTCTGAGACGAATCTGGAACAGTTTGTATGGCGCCACACACATACACGCTCATTTTCGCTCTGTACAGGCGTCATTGTTTATGTAATAGTGAAGCGACATTTGTATGGAGTGGCCGGGGTGTGCCTCTGCTCCTGAGTAGTGAAGCTGTAAGCTCAATGATTCCTCCACATCAGGCGTGCCGTATACTTGTAATCAATCAAATAGGTACGCAACTTTTAGATCGCTATTTACCATTTTGCGGTTTTTATACCACGACCAACTCGAGCAGCAAATTAGACATTCAGCACTGCTGGGATACGTGTCTCCCCTCATCAAAGGAGTTTAGAACGTACTCCACCACGATGTTCAACTGCCGGTTGGCTGAGGTTGTTGGGTTTTTGGAAGCTTGTAGAGTAATAACAATACACTTTTAGCAGAGTTTTATATTTATTTCCACACTAGTACAAATATACAAGCCGCAGCTTGTCGCCATTCCAAAGCAAGAGAGAGAGGAAACGGAAGGCAGTGTTGCCAGACATTCAACACCCCCCCTCAATTTCAAAACTATTTACTAGTTATCTTAATACAAACAATTCTTTTGAAATTGCTACAAATCAAAACTAACTTAAATATCTAAACAGTTACAACAGTATCTTAAATGCTTTATTACTCTAATTAACACAACATTACTCTTGCAAAGAAACTTCTTATTGTTGTTGAATTACTTATAGTATTATACATTACAATGTAACAGAGCTTAATATTTAAAATTACATAACACAAAGTTTTTCCGTGAAATATATATGTTTATTGTACTGCAATGCTTTTGTAAAAATATCAGAAATATTGTCATTAGTTGAAACATACAATATTTTAACTGTACCCTTGCTTACAATATCTTTTATGAAATTAACCTTAATATCTATATGTTTACTCCTCTTACTATTCTCATAATTATTAATCATATTTATAGCGCTTTGGTTATCAATCAACAAACGAGCATCAACATTTATATTAAAATCAGACAATAATCCCTTTAGGTAAATTAGTTCACATATCGCTTGAGCTCCCGCTACATATTCTGCCTCAGCTGTTGATAAGGCCACAGTAGCCTGTTTCTTTGTAAGCCAAGTAATCAAGTTACCACAGTAGAAGATTGCACAACCGCTGGTACTTTTTCTGTCATTCCTGTCTGCTGCCCAATCTGCATCGGAGTATCCTATTAGAAGTCCTGGAGTGTCTTCTTTTCTATATATAAGTGCTTTATCCTTAGTTGACTGTAAATAACGTAAAATTCGTTTGCCTGCATTCCATAGTTCCACTGTGGGCTTGTCCAAAAATCTACTTAAATATGAAACTGCGAACATAATATCAGGTCTACTTATAGTTGCGATATACAATAGAGATCCTATTAATTCCCTGAATGGTACCTGTATTATTTCTGCTTTGCTATCAGCGCTAAAGTTATTCTCCATTGGTGTATTAATTCCACGACAATCCTGCATATTAAATCTTAATAAAATCTTGTTTATTATATCTGTTTGTTTTATTTCCATACTATCTCCTTTCCTTGTGATTTCCATTCCTAGGTAATTTTTAATTTGTCCTAAATCCTTTGCCTCAAATTCTTCTTTCAGCTGACGAACAAAAGTGTCATCTTTTCCTAGTATCAAAATGTCATCTACAAATATTAAAACCCATGACTTATCCTTTGTGTACAAACACACATCATGTTTTGATTGACAATAACCTTTACTTATTATAAAATTGTGAAATCTCTGAAACCAGCACTTTGGTGCTTCTCGTAATCCGTAAAGTGCTTTCTTTAATTTTAATACCTTTCCTTTTCCTATTTTCATACCTTCTGGGCATTTTATATAAACTTCAATATCTAGATTTCCATTTAGAAATGCTGTTGGTACATCGAGTTGTCTTACAGATAAGTCTTGTTGTACTGATAGACTTAGTAGTAATCTTACAGTTTGTATTCTTGCCACTGGTGAATAACAGTTATAAGTTTGTTCTTCTTGGAATCCTTTTGCTACTAATCTTGCCTTCTTTGTTCTATTTTGTTTCGTCTTGAAAACCCACTTTGTATCTATAGCCCTTTTATTTTCTGGTAAATTTGATACTTCCCATGTTCCTTGCTTTTCATGCGCTTCCAGTTCCTTTTCTATCGCTTCTTTCCATTCTTTTCCTTCCTTTATAGCTTCATCATAGCTTGTTGGATCACTTGTACATAAACAGTAAGCAATATTTATATCATAATCTTTCAATTTCTTAGGTGGAATTACATTTCTTCCGGATTTAGTTTTTATTTGGTTTATTCCTTGATTTTCGGAACTTTCTTCTTTTACATCATCTTCTTTTTCTTGCTCTTCTATTTCATTTTCTACTTCATCATCATCTATTTCTAATTTGCTGTATCTATTTTCTGTAATATTCCTCTGCTTATCCATAATATATTTTTCTTCTATGTATTTAGTTTGCGTTTCATCAAATCTGACATCACGTGACATTATTATTGTATTTTCTTGTGGATCCCACAGTCTATACCCATTCGCTGTATATCCAACCATTCTCATCTCTTTCGCTCTTTTATCTAGTTTATTTCCTTTAGGTACAACAACAACCCATGCTTTCGAACCAAACACTCTCAACTTATTCAAATTAGTTTCTCCATAGTATATGTTGCTGGGTAACTCATAGCTCAATGCCTTCGTTGGTGAACGATTCAACTGATAAGCTGCACATTTAATTGCTTCACCCCATAGATGTTTTGGTAGATTAGTTTCCGCAAGCAATGTTCGTGCTTTGTTGCATAAAGTTAAATTCATCCTTTCCGCTACTCCATTTTGCATTGGTGTATAGGGCTGAGTGAATTCCAATGATATTCCATTTTCTTTACAATACCATTTTAACTTGTTCGCTGTAAATTCCTTACCATTATCGCATCTTATTCTTTTTACCCTTTGTCCAGTTTTATTTTCCAAAGCTTTTATGTAGTCTATCACATTGTCGGTTGCTTCACTTTTATTCTTCAACAGATATACTACTGTAAAATGAGAGAAATCATCTATAATTGTTTGATAGTACCTGTGTCCTTCCATAGTAAACGGTTCAACAGGCCCTGCTATGTCAGTATGTAACAGCTCAGCTACATGCCTCGACCTTGGTCTCCTCACTGATTGAAATGGTAACCTCGTTGCTTTACCTTCCATACATGGCCCACATACATTACTACTAGTAGGTAGATTCATTATATACAAACTTTTTCTGTTTAGGTGCCCTAAGCGTTTGTGCCAAAGATCCTCATCAACTATATTTCCTAACATACTATTCTCATTGTTGCTCTTTTGTTGAAATAATAATGTGTACAGTTTCCCATGTAATTTCCCTTCAATTTTACAATTATAATTTGAGATAAATACACCACTTTTATCAAAAGTAACATTAAAGCCTTTTTCAGATAATTTTCTAACAGATAATAAATTATGTGACAAATTTTCCACTACCAATGCTTCTAATGTTATAAAATATTTATTATATTTTACCTGTAGTTTACCTGACCTTCTTGCAATAAGATGTTGTCCATTCGCTACAATTATTTTAACCTCGTTTTCCAAAACGTTCAAGTCCGTCATACAGTTTTCATATATGGATTGAACTAAATGCTCCGTAGCACCTGAATCAATGATGAATTTGATTTGTTGATCTTCAGAGAACATAGCTTCCCCTGTAAAGGCTGAAAAGGAAAGAGTAGTTGCATCTTCGCTGGGATTGGTCGATGTCATTGCCCTTTGCTGGCCTCGGCCTCTTCCATGGCCTCTATATGAACTTGCTCTTTGCCACCGACTATGTTGCTGCCTCACTTGGCTATTAACATTCTGCAAATGCCCACTTTGTTTATTCGATTTACACTCATATGATTTATGACCTTTCTTCCCGCAGGTATAACAGGTAAGATAAACATTTTCTTGTTTCATTTCTGCAGATTCTTTGCTTAGTATTTTCAGCTCCTCGTCCAGCAAACGTGATTTCACATAGTCAATTTTTAATTCCGTGTTTAGTGTTTCTATGGCCGTAATGACAATTTCATATTTTTGTGGTAATCCAATTAACAGATAGCAAATTTTGTCCACGTCTGATATTTTGTCGCCAGTGCTCTCGAGTTCTCTAACTAAGCTATCAAATTTCTGAAAATAATCTTCCAACTTTTCGTTGTCGCTACATTTTAAAGTTAGTAATTTCCTTCGTAAGTTTAATTTGGATAACACACTATGTCGTTGAAAGCAGTTTGTCAATACATCGAGCATTTCTTGGCTTGTTTCACAATCTTTAACGAGATTTATATGTTTATCGGTTAGGCATTGTACAATGATCGACTTGCCCTTGGCGTCATTTTTCTTAAAGTCTTTTTGTTGCTCTGGAGTTAATTTTTCGTCTTTACATAATACATTTGATATTAACTTTTCATCAAAGATACATTTCACGCGAAACAGCCAATTACTAAAGTTGTCTGTACGTAATAATGGCAATTGCGTTTGTTGCGTAGCGAACGCCATTTTCTTCTTTGTTACTACGACGCATTTAATTTCTTACCAAATTAGTTTTCCTTCGTTGGGGCGCTTCTGTATTCTGGGCCCATAACCTTTTGTTGGGTTTTTGGAAGCTTGTAGAGTAATAACAATACACTTTTAGCAGAGTTTTATATTTATTTCCACACTAGTACAAATATACAAGCCGCAGCTTGTCGCCATTCCAAAGCAAGAGAGAGAGGAAACGGAAGGCAGTGTTGCCAGACATTCAACAGAGGTCAATGTTTTCAAGCCGCCCAAAGGTCACATCCCTAACTACTGTCAGCTAATGACAACAGCCCAGATCGACGGTTTAACAAATCGAACGAATGGAACTGTCGAGTTCCTATAGTAAATAGACCCATCGATAGACAGGCTACGTTTGACGTTGCTTAACTTTCGTGATTAAACTGACATACCATCAAACAATACCAGTTTCAAACTATGAAAACATAACACGTTGTTAAGGTAAATAGGTGTTATAGCAGGCGACCATCGGCGTTATGCAAGCGATTGTTATAATGTTGATAATGTTATATAAGATGCGATCGTTCCACTTTGATGGAATTTATGCACTTGTATTGTTATGTGACTTCTTTGGAAGGTGCATCTTGCGGGACAAGGACACTATGCCTACATAGGGTTGCCAGATGATCGCCCCCCCTAGCCAAGTGTAATTCGTAGCGTAACGAACGTTAGATAGATCACGTGACATTTGTCAATTCGAACATTTTAGTACCTATGAGCTCCACAGTTCAAATTAGCGATCGCTACGCTTTTCTACTTCGCAAACTGCCTTTTGGCTAGCCCCCCTGCCCCCCTAGCCAAGTGTAATTCGTAGCGTAACGAACGTTAGATAGATCACGTGACATTTGTCAATTCGAACATTTTAGTACGAGCTCCACAGTTCAAATTAGCGATCGCTACGCTTTTCTACTTCGCAAACTGCCATTTTGGCTAGCGCCTCGGGAATCGTCTGTATTCTCCCGACATTTCATGA
Source organism: Hypsopygia costalis (assembly GCA_937001555.2). NCBI lineage: Eukaryota > Metazoa > Arthropoda > Insecta > Lepidoptera > Pyralidae > Hypsopygia > Hypsopygia costalis. The sequence goes on along the minus strand of OW443350.2, from coordinate 18,916,216 downwards.
GATGTTCAGTGGCGTAACTATACCATCAGGGGCCCGTGGCAAATTCATCAGATGGACCCTCAGAGGTTGGGGCCCCAACCTCTGAGGGTCCATCTGATGAATTATCAAAGTAACCACCAACAGTAAAGAAACATTTTGTACATTTTTTATTTTCAAGAAATTTGATTATGTACCTACGCATTAGAATTTTGTATGTTGATTAATTATTGCCTAATTTAAAAAAAAAAAACACTATTTTTGTAGTAAGATCTCGAGCCTGGGCTTCCTTGGTCCGGGGGCCCGTGGATATTGCCCGTTCTGCCACCCTGTAGTTACGCCATTTCATGGAAGTAATAAGTACTAGTTGTACGTAGTACTTATTACTTCCATGCGCCATTTGCACTGGTGATGTTCAGACTACAAATAACAAAATCTCCCGTCAAATATAATACATAGTGTTTAGTCTGCAAAATAATTAATATTCTAAAGAAAGGAATCGCATGGGCTTTGTTTTGATAAAAGCTGAGTTTCTGATACGACTGAGTTTTGATGAAAATCGCTCAAGTTTTCGATCTTTCGTCGATACTCCGAAGAGATCCAAATTGGTGGACTCGATAAAAAGCAATGAAAAATACTTGTGGCAAATAAATCGTAAAATAATTATGTACTGTACTGGCTAGGTTGGCAACGGGTCGACGATCCCTTGGTCGTTGGTGGATCGCCACCGCCCAAGCGATCAGCAACTGATCGCTTGGGCGGTGGCGATAGCTTTCCATCAGGTGACCGAAGTGCTCGTTCGCCCCCGTCTCACATAAAAAATAAAATGTTGAGACAAACAAGTGTATTTTTTTTTTTTATACTACGACGGGCGGCAAACAAGCATACGGCCCGCCCGACGTGAAGCGGTTGCCGCAGCCATATTAACGCTCGCAACACAAAACATCGCTCGCGCGCCGCCACCCCCGATGCCAGCGCAGCATCTCCTTCCTTTCTGGTGACCTCACTCACTCGCAGGAACACAACAACCCTCAAGGGAATTATTATTTGGCTGCGGTATTCTGTAAGGTGGAGGTACATTCCCCAGTCGGGTAGCTTACAATTACGCTCCCTACCTCTCTTTTCGCCAGAGCTTCGTTTGTCAGTCAGCAGGGTGCACCGCGTGCAGGTGAAGTTGGCTTTGGTTCAAAGGTGCTGATGAACCACTTACACCCGAAAAAAAAAAATCTAAAAAGTGTATCTAATTTAAGCTCCATTCGGACACTGGATACAGGGTTAAATTTAAGTTGGATTTTGATTACTCATAAATCCAACTTAAAGGACAATGCCCATTCGTGTATGGAAAAAAGTACTGATAATAAAATTGTTGTGTCATCACTAAATAACATTCACTTAACAGTTCTAAATCGTCACTAGATTATATTCTAGAAAGTTTGGAGGGCATTGGTTGCCGGAGTTCCGAAATATGTAAGAAATAAAATGCGTTTGATTTTAGGTTATGTGAGACCATACCACAGAATAAGTACTAATAGACCAACGTAACCGTACATCCAGCGAATTAGCAGTATCATTTTAAAGTTAATTATTGTTAGTACTATATTAAGTCGGGGTTTAAAAACGCAAAACACACAATGATATAATAATCAATTCTAATCGATATTATTTAATTCACGAATCAATAAGAAACTCCATCCCTATCGTGTGACATATTTATAGTAGTGTTGCCAATTTAGCGATAATTTCACTAGAATTGGTGATTTTTGTTTAAGTGTTAGCGACAGAAAAAAGATTTTACGACAAAATCGTCAGATAGAAGCGGGTTACAGGTGTATGGCCTGAATGGTAATGTTGTATAAATGGTGGTATAAATGTGTAAAACACTGGTTTTAGCGATTTCCTAGCGATTTTCGTTAATGCTTGGGACTTGCATTTATAGATGTTGGTAACTCTCATTAGTAGGTACCGCCATTATGCTTTTCTTTTAGATCGGAAGTCAACAATAAACTTAAATATTCTGATAAACTTATCCCCGAAGAGAAGTTGTATGAAAACCTACTGTAAAATCTATTTTTTATTTTAGAACTTTGACAGTAAACTTTTTCTTAAGACACAACTAATTATCTAAGAGTACTGCCCGTGGTCAATCTCCTTTAACCCTGTTCTGTGTAAAAAAGTCTGTAAAGACTCCGCGGTGAAACTTTAGTTCTATTTATAAAAGCTTGAAAAATACCACATTAATAAGTATACCATAAATAGCTAAAGCTCACTCGAAAATTAACATTTTGTTTACAATATGGCATTCATGGGCAATGACATTAAGTATAGAAAGAATAAACAGATACGTTACTTTCGTAGTGTAATTGAAGATTCATTTTTGTGATTATAATAAAAATGCAACAAAATATCACCAATAGTAATAAATATAGGTACTTGTAAAGCTTACCCTTTTAAAATCTCTGGTATATAGGCCACAGTACCCGCTTTGCACTAACTTGTAAATCATTTTTTTTTTAATTATAATAAATTAATAGTTTAAAAAACACTAGAAAAACACGCTTTTATAAATGCACCTGATCGTGTTCAAAGTCCATTACGTGGCCTTTCTCACAAGTGCAAACACGACTATGATACGATATTCCATCATGGAATGCCAGTGCCTATCTTCCGCTTCATCATCAGACCTTGAAACCTAATCGTGGTCGAAGTTCATTACAAGACTTTTCTAAGAAATCCAAAAACAGCTATGATACAATTGTCATTACGCTACGATCCTTGGAAGATGGTTAAATTTGTTAAATTTACCTTACATTCCATTACATAGTTAGTTACATACAGGTCGAGCTAATAAAAGTGTGTTAAAAAGATTGAAACTACTACAACACGTTTTATATCAACACAACTAATACAAGTTTTATATCGTTCTAGAGACCAGCTTCGTCCATTTTTAGGGTTTTGGAACCTTCATAGGATCACTATGTCCGTCCGCCAGATTGTTTCTTGGTTGGTTTGCATTTTGTAATAACACAAGTCAAGCAACGTCAACCGTAGCCTATTTGAATTTCGTTTTCCAATCTACAAATCTACTGTATGCGAATATATCAATGATAGATTATTGTCCTTATTGCATAATAATCGAATGTTTGGAACATTAATGCTTGCATAGTTTTAGTTACACTTATAACACGGCATTTTTTTAAATTTAATATCTTGTTCTCACATTTTAATATTAACAGACTAATTTAATTTTAATATGGCAGACATAAATACGGACCAAATGATTTGGAGCTGTTACCGTAGCCATATTAACGCTCGCAACGTGAAATATCGCTCGCAAGCCGCGACCCCCGCTGCCAACGCAGCAACTCCTTCTTTTCTGGTGACAATCAGTCGAAGGAACAGAACAACTATCAAGGGAATTGTATTTTGGATGCGGTATTCTGTGAGGCGGAGGTACTTCCCCAGTCGAACAACTTATAAAATATACGCTATACCTATACCCTACCTCTCTATTAAAACTCCACATGTATTTAATTAAATCAATTTTTACCCATCAATTTCACCTTTACTATTAGGTATTAGGTCAAGATATTGACCAAGATCCATCTGGCACTTGGTGGATCTTGTATGTATGATTCGACATATCTACTATTTTAGTCTTAAAATCATTGGCAAACGTAGAAAGTTAGATTCGTAAGTGGTCAGGCTTGTAATTATGCAAAATTATTGTAATTGAGTGGTTTTTGCTAAATGATTAAATAATGCATTCAGTGTGTTACTATCACACGGCGCGAATGCCCGCCATTTTGAAACTAGATCGATTTTGTAAAAAAAATTGTGAATAGTATATGTGATCTGTGACTTTTGTGGCAAGTGAAAGGTTTAGAAAACATTATCAGCTTGTGTATAATGGGGTAGTTTGTTCTATTGGTTGAAAGGGTACATTCAAAATGTAAGTATTTTTGTATAATATTATTTTATTTCGGTTTTTGAAGTGAAAACTTCTTTAGCGGCGTTGTGCACTTTTTGGGGTGGGTAAAAAATGTTAAACTCGCGTCAGGACACATGACCTGATCGAAAATTCGAAAGACGGAGTGACTGTAAACCGCCGGCGCAGCGAAGGAGAGGAAGTAATATCCCCTCTCTTTCTACCGCTCGGCGAAAATGTATGCCTGCCCCTGCTGTTTATTTTTAATGTAATATAAATTGTCATGTTTTTGCACGATAGCGCAATAAATGAATAGTATATTTTACCACATAAATGATAATACTTTTATACTGATAAATAAAGCAATTAGTGCGAAATTATTACTTGACCATTCCAAAATATTCAAAAATGCACAACGTTAATGTTCAAGTTTTCACTTCTGCCGGCACTGCCGTTTTTTTATCACAAACAATGGCGACAATAATTTCATTATACCTATGTCTCCGCCAACCTGCAGTTGAGCAGCGTGGTGGAGTGTGCTCTAAACTCTTTCAATTGAGGGGAGACCCATATCCCAACAGTGGGATGAAGTTGACGACCAAGACAATGATATATTTCTATAGATATGCCATATTGATTCTAAATTGCACCAGAAAACGGTTCCTGCCACTATCGCTATCCTCCTGACGAGCTCGGTGGTCGAATGGCCAGCAATGGCCACTTTGACTCCGAGGTCGCGGGTTCGATTCCTGCACAAGACAAATATTTGTGTGCATGAACTTGTCTGTTTAACTTGGTCTAGGTGTTTTCTATGTATTATATGTATGTATTTACAAAAAAAAATGTATTTAAGTATCATATCAGTTATCTAGTACCCATAGTACAAGCTTTGCTTAGTTTGGGACTAGATGGCAGTGTGTAATTTGTCCAGGAATATTTATATTTATCCTATAAATAGTACAATAGATATTATATCGCTCATTTAGTGCAACAAAGTCAGAATAGAAGTCAACATGCATTAATGGAATATGATTTTGGTATTTATTTTAATAGGTTAATTCATTCTTTTTGTTTTTATACTACGTCAGGTGGCAGCCAAGCATACAGCCCGCCTAATGTGAAGCGGTTACCGTAGCCATATTAACGCTCGCAACATAAAATATCCCTCGGGCGCCGCCACCCCCACTGCCAACACAGCATCTCCTTCCTTTCTGGTGACCTTTGACTTCCACTCATTCGCACGAACACATCAACCCTCAAGGGAATTGTTATTTGGCTGCGGTATTCTGTGAGGTGGAGGTACATTCCCCAGTCGGGTAGCTTACGATTACGCTTCCTACCTCTCTTTTCGCCAGAACTTCGTTTGTCAGTCAGCAGGGTGCACCGCGTTCAAAGATGTTGACCAAAAACAACATCCATTATTGGAACATGAAAACGTACACTCCGCGAATCTACTCTCTCCACTCAGCCTCGATTTCGGCCCTGTGGGCTAGAATATGGCCTAGTTATAGGATTGATGAATACCTAACTGAACACGATTTATGGAATGACTCAGCATAACCATGTAATAAATAACAATATTAAATAAATAAATAAATATTTCTGGACAATTTACACAGCGCTATTCTAGTCCCAAATTAAGCGCAAAGCTTGTGTTATGGGTATTAGACGGCTGATAAATGTACTTAAATTTTTTTTTTTGTTAATACGTACTTATAATACATAGAAAACACCTACATAATATAAAATAATACAATGTATTGTTCATTGTTCTCCAGGGTTATGCAACAGGCCGGCGAGTGGTACAAGCAGAACAAGCAGCTCAAGAGACGCAGCACTGCGCTTCTGCAAGCCCTGCCGACGAAGGCTGTCGAAATCGACCTCACAGACTCTACTGATACAGGTATATTGACTAATATTCATCCCACTATTATTGCATATGGAGTACAGCCCCCTTATCACCATCTCTTATTGCGATTCAATAACTGAATAGAATGCTTATTCATACCAATGGATAAGCAACTCTATTTCAAATGGAATGTTGTCATATATGGATGGGGATGGGAGCGCCTAGATACTTGCTTGCACCTTGTGACTCAATTCAAAGGCGTGTTGTGAGGATTGTTGACGATCGCAAACTGACAGACCTTTAAGTTTGAGAAGAGATTTTGCGTCCCTCTGTGTGCTCTACCGATTGTACAATGGGGTGTGTTCAGAGGAGTTGTTTGACACGATGCCCACGACATTTGAGATTTCTCGCTATGTATATCTCTCAATTTCTTTCTAGGATATCTTTTTTATTTTTAGTGTCTTTTCCTGTAGTCGGATTTATTACTAATTTAAATCAAAATATCTTTATTCCTTGGACTTTATAAAGCACAAACGTCATACAAATTAAATATAAGAACATGTATCTAAATCATTACTACTCTAAATCCGCAGAGCTTAGATTCACTTTCATCACACTATCTTGAATGTGAAAGTGAACTTAAGTGCCAGTTCCTGGCAAGAAACTCAAGGCCGACTCTTTTAATTGCCAATATTGTTACATTAAATACAAATACAATCATTAACATAACATAACAAGAGCAATTCATTTCCAAATACTTTTATCATTTATGTAATCTGAGATACAATAGTAAGCCTTTTGACATAGTCTAGTTATTACCTATTAATAATAGATAATAGAAAAAAATGTTTTTAAAGTCGTTTTGCTAAGAAACTGTTTGGGAACTTGGGGACTGATTTTGTGAAATCAATGTTAAGACTTAAAGCCTAAAACAAAAATAAATAGCTTCTATATAGTCGCGGCTTCGCCCCGCGTGAACACATTACGAGACCAGCGGCCATACTGGCTAAGCTGAAACCGATTACGATCGGCCTTTTTGATTGCCTAATTTTAACCTCACCTTAAATTCCTTTATTCGCATAATGACAGATTCTCAAAAGGACAGATTCTCAAAAAGACAGATTCTCAAGACGACAGATTCTCAAAAGGACAGCAGTACACGTGAGCAGAATATACTAAATATAAATAGGCAATAATAATACTAAGACTGTGTGATAGCTTTTTAATTTACTTTTCTCTATATTTAAAAATGTCGTGTTCCTGCGAGTGATAGCAGAGTAGATCTATTATGTACAACTTGTAATTATTATTTTTTATATGAGACGGGGGCAAACGATCATGCGGGTCAGCTGATTGAAAACTATCACCACCGCCCATGGAGATCAGCCCCCTTACCACCAACTCTTATTGCGATTCAATAACTGAATAGAATGCTTATTCATACCAATGAATAAGCGACTCTATGAAATTTGAAATAGAGTCGCTTACTCATTGGTATGAATGAACATTCTATTCAGTTATTGAATCGCAATAAGAGTTGGTGGTAAGGGGACAGCAACACCAAATGTTCGCCGATCCGTCGTCAGCCTATATTCCTTCCGTTCTCTTTTTCTACAATTCTTCTGCCAGGTGTCCCGCGACCGCGATGGCTCAATGGTAGAATTCAGGTAATCATAAATTGTCACGCAAACCCAACGAGTGTATCAAATTTTAGCTTAACCGCACAGTGAGAGAAGTGGGTTTTTTATACTACGTCAGGTGGCAGACAAGCATACGGCCCGCCATATTAAAGCTGGCAACATAAAATTAATTTTTGGTGACCTCACTCACTCGCAGGAACACAACAACTCTCAAGGAAATTGTTATTTGGCTGCAGTATTCTGTGAGGTACATTCACCAGTCGGGCAGCTTAAAAAATACGCTATGCCCCACCACATTTTAAACGTACGGATTTTAAGATTAATAACTTTGTGTGCACCTGTACCATTTCCGGTGTTTTGAGAATCTGTCGTCTTGAGAATCTGTCTTTTTGAGAATCTGTCCTCTTGAGAATCTGTCCTTATGCGAAAAAAGGCTTAAATTAAGTTCTCGGTGTCGTAGCGGTCAATGACGCGGCTTCGACACCAACGGTCGTGGGTTCGATTTCCACATAGGAAAAACATTTGTGTGCATGAACATGTCTGTTTGTCTTAGTCTGGGTGTTTTCTATGTATCATAATTATGAATTTACAAAAAAAAAATGTATTTACGTATGCTTATCAGTTGTCTAGTACCCATAACACAAGCTTCGCTTACTTTGGGGCTGGATAGCGCTGTGTAATTTGTCTGACAATATTTATTTATTTATTTTATTTATTTTAAGTAGTGCCTTAAATAGACCAGACCAAGACAAACAGATATGTTGCACACAAATGTTTGTCTTGTTTGGGGATCGAACCCGCGACCTTGGAGTTCGACCACCGGGGTCGTCAAAGCCCGACTATTAAAAAGAAGTCAAAATAATAAAGCCAGTGTCCTGAAAAATCAACAGTTTTAAAATTAGTATTGTTTGACTAATATAAGAAGAAGAAACATTTATTGTAACATAAAACAACACTATTACATTAATTACAAGCTGTTTATGTAAGAGAACAGGGAACAAAAAACAGTGATGCATTATGCCACAAATTGGACCCAGCTCAGCATTATGCCGTTGTCTGACTATATCAGACCCTAGCGCTGATTTTCAGCTGGGACCAGTTCGTGACACCACGGACGGACAATCAGACGCAACACAGTTATTTTTTTTTTAAATATACTCGCTTAATCACACATACACACGCATACATAATAGCGACATTATATTCGAAATCACAACATTTTATTACATAACGTGAAAAAATATTGTGTGGACAAAAAATAACTAGGCCGTATTCTAGCCCACGGGGCCAAAATCGTGCTTGAGTGGAGCGAGTAGATTCGCCGAGTGTATGTTTTCCATTGATTTCAATGGAAAATGTATTTATGATCATTCCTCCAGGATATGATCGATCTCAATGTTGACGAGGTCTTTAATTGTGACAAGTTTTATCAAAATCGGTTCAGTGGTTTTGGAGACTATTCATTTCCAAGAATAACTTTTCGGCGTGTATAACCATAACTTGTTCCTTTACTTTACTTGTAAATCGTGGAAGAATAACGTCGTCCGCTTACAGCTAGAATGTTCTAGATTTTTGTCTAGATCTCTGTGGACGTATACATTATGCATATTGTTGCAATAATTACTAATTTAATTCGATTCTAGACACACAACCTACTTTTTAATAAGTTATTCAGGTTAAATTTTTTATCTATCTAATGACCCGATGAACTTTGTATCACATTTTTTTACGCTACATCGGGTGGTAAACAAGCATGCGGCCCGCTTGGTGTGAAGTGTTACTGCAACCATATAAAAGCTCGCAACATGAAATATCACTCGCGCGCCGCCACCTCGTTGCCAACGCAGCAACTCCTTTATTTATTTATTTTTCATATGAGAGGGTAGAAAACGAGCATATGGGTCACCTGATAGAAAGCAATCACCACCGCCCATGGAGATCAGCAACACCAAGGGGTCGCCGATCCGTTGCCAGCCTATTCTCCTTCCTTTCCTTCTTTTTGGTGACTTCATTCACTCGCAGGAACATAACAACCCTCAAGGGAATTGTTATTTGGCTGCGGTATTCTGTGAGGTGGAGGTACTTCCCCTGTCGGGCAGCTTAAAAAATACGCTATGCCCTATTTTTTAAGCTATATGACAAATTATATCTTATTTGCCATATATCATCATTATTGTATAGGCAAATAAATATAGATGCGTTATATGGTAAATAATAACAATTACTTAATAATTGTTCCAGCATCAGACACGAGCAGCAATGAGGAGGTGGAATTCCTCAAGCAGACGGTCTCCGAGCTGAGTCGCCAGATCGCCGAGCTGCAGACGGAACTCAACGCCGTCAAGTTGCAGGAGTTCGAGGCTCACGAGCTGAACGTGGCCTTTGCACAGGTATCTTCATTATTATCAGCCTGTATCACCACTGCTGGATATAGGCTTTCACTAATGCTTTCCACTATGTACATGTGATACTGCGCATTGCAATAGTCATCATCAGGTCATTTTAGTCTCCACTACAGGAGCACGACCCTCTCTCGTCCGTCCCAGACGGAAGGAAGATTTGGCCTACACCCCACGCTGGTCAGACGGGTTGGGGAGGCCTGATCGATGTTTTATAATGTATTTCCCTTAGTCGCCTTGTATGACATCCTTGGGAAGAGACGGAGTGATTCTATTCTTGTCTTCCGGAAACCACGACCTTTTGCAATAGTAACAGGGTAAAAGTTATCTTTCAACTATTTTAAAAAGTTTTACGGTGAACCACTCAAAATCACTCAATGTGTTATTGAGTGGAGCGATCTTTCCGCTTTTATACACCGAAAAGTCACTCTTTGAAATGAATAGGCTCCAAAACCACTGAACCGATTTGAATGAAACTTGTCACAATTAAAGACCTCGACATGCTTGAGGTTTGTGTCGAAAAAAAATTGATATCGATCATGTCCTTGTTGAATAATCATCAAATACATTTTCCATTGAAACCAATGGAAGACATACACTCAGCGAATCTACTCGCTCCACTCAACGTCGATTTCGGCCCCGTGGGCTAGAAACCGTCTTAATTTTTTTTTATATTGAACTGTAACTAATTACTTTAAGTTCAATCCATTGTCGCCTTTGAAAAACTACAAACTGCTGCAATTGTATTAGTTCTAAGAATTTTTACATTGTGTTTGTTTGCAACCCCTTCTTCCACTTAGGTAACTAAACTTTCATAACCAGTTACAAGAGAAGAATTTTCTTGTTATGTATCTTATTCATGTGCAATAAATAATATACTATACTATCGACATAAAACGCGCATGTATCAATTTTTTTTTATATATTGCTAGGTCCCTCATTTGCAAACCCTGTGCTATTCGTGATAACTTTAGGCATTTTTTCAGTTTTTTTATACTATGTCAATTGTCAATTTTTATACGATGGCATACGGTCCAATTGATGGGCAGCTGTTACTACAGTCATTTGATTCTAGCAGTTTGATGACATATGCTTCCCAAAACTTATACTGTGTGATATTTTTATTCCTATTAAGTTTTGAATACCTAGCTTTAACTTAAAAGTAACAAAATGTCCGTTGGATTTATTCTGCATAACAGCGTCCATTTATACGAAATCCTTTGTTTAGAGCAACGCCATTTTGGAAACTTTTTGATTCGTTATTTACTGCATAAACTTTTCAACTTGCCCCACATTGGAGATAATCTATCCACCCTATAGTTTCATGGCGATGTGTCTCTTTCCAGGAAGTAGAAACCGAGCGAGAGAAATGCACGGCGCAGGAGAAAGAGTTGCAGGAGCTGAGGGGGCAGCTGGAGAGACACAACCGGGTGTCCAAGCTGCTCATGGAGGAGGTCACCGCGCTCAAGAACAACGCGGATCAGGACCGGGAGATGGCTGAGACGTGAGTTGGTGTAGGACTTACATGGCCAGATTCATCACGTGTAGTTCAGAAACTAAGTTTAAGTTTGTAAGTGTAAGTGAGGGGTGTAAGAGGCTCATCAACATCTTTGAACCAAATCCAACCTGCACGCGGTGCACCCAGCTGACTGACAAACGAAGCTCTGGCGAAAAGAGAGGTAGGAAGCGTAATTGTAAGCTACCCGACTGGGGAATGTACCTCCACCTCACAGAATACCGCAGCCAAATAACAATTCCCTTGTGGGTTGTTGTGTTCCTGCGAGTGAGTGAGGTTACTTGAAAGAAAGAAAGGATGGAGTATAGGCTGGCAACGTATCGGCGATCCCTAGGTGTTGCTGATCTACATGAGCAGTGGTGATTGTTTTCCATCAGGTGATCCACATGTTCGTTTGCCCCCCTCTCATATTAAAAAAAAATGCATGGAAAGGCATACGTTCTGAATTCAAATTCTTATTTTTTTTTTGTACTAGTCCGAATTTTTTGTATAAGAAAAAAAAAATATCGATCTGAAGAAATATGTTTGTGTCTGGTGAATAGGTGTTTTGTATGGAATCCCGTTTTTTTTTGTATATGAGAGGGGGGCAAACGAGCATGTAGGTCACCTGATGGAAAGCAATCACACCGCCTATGGAGATCAGCAACAACAAGGGGTCGCCGATCCGTCGCCATCCTATACTCCTTCATTTCTTTTTTTCTGGTGACCATTCACTCGCAGGAACACAACAAGCCCCAAGAGAATTGTGTGCGTGAGTTCGCTCCTAGGAAATGTATGGAAAAACGTGCTGTATGAATTCAGATTCTTAAATTTTGCATTATTTTTTGTGTATGACAAAATAATATCGATCTGCAGAAATCTGCATGTGTGTGATGGAGAATAGGTGTTTTGTATGGAATTCCGTGCGTCCTGAATTAAATCTCTCAATTAAGATTGTGAATTCAAAACTCTGTTCGCCGAAAGTTGTTGGCAGGGGCAGGGAGGGACCGAGACGAAGCGAGAGGTGGAGTTTTCACTTCTGTCGTGTGCTAATTGTTTCTGATTAAACTCGTTGTGAGTTCCAAGGAAGCCGTAGTTTTACCCCCGGGACTACAATGGACTTCATTGTATATTGGCATTTTTGGTGTCCCCGCTGTTAATCCTGGCTACACAGGAGACACAGTGGTGGGAATGTGTGGTGGTCCCCTGTCCCTTCTGTCTTTGTCGTATGCTGTGCTTGAATACAGTTTTTTAATATAAAACATCGTATGTTCAGGTACAAATCGGAAGCTCGCGATGCCAAGAAGCGAGTGAGACTGCTGACTCACCAGAGCGCGTTACTCATGGGCGAGCTGGAGATGGACGAGCGCCTGATGCTGCTGCTGACGGAGGTGGAGAATCTCAAGGAGGCGCTGGAGAGCCAGGCCGCGCGCCACCAGGACCAGCTCGAGGAGTTACAGGTCGGTGGAGCTCATGTACATAGAGATGGAGACTGAGTAGCAGTAGCAGAATTAGAAGAAAACATGTAGTTGAGCTATAGCCATTTTGTGTTACTGCGGCTCACATATAAATATAATAAATATAAATATTGTCATACAAATTACACAGCACCATCTAGCCCCAAAGTAAGCGAAGCTTGTGTTATGGGTACTAGACAACTGATAAACATACGTAAATATTTTTTTATTTTGTAAATACATACTTATGATACATAGAAAACACCCAGACCAAGGCAAATAGACATGTTCATGCACACAAATGTTTGTTCTATGTGGGAATCGAACCCACGAGCGTTGGTGTCGAAGCCGCGTCATTGACCGCTACGCCACCGAGCTCGTCAATATACATATGACTCTTTTTGTTTTTTTTAACACTATATTTCACTTAAGTTTGTAAATATTATAAGAGTAGAAATAACTAATTATGTATGTGCTGGATATACAAATGAATGAATGACTGAATGAATGAAAAAATGTTTAATTCATTCATTTAGTGGAGGCGAGCACCCTGTAAATAGCTCTTCACATATTTTTTAAAGAAAGCCATACTGTAGTCTTCTAGTCTCCTGGGAAAACGTTGACATTCTGTTCATTTTACAACTTAGTCGATAGTTTTCGCAAAGATGGTCGCGAACTGTGCGGTTTTCTTCCATGGCTTGCTCGGCAGGTTGTGGAATGAATTACCTGCCGAGGTTTTCCCAAGAGATTGCAGCATTAGGTTCTTCAAGAAACCCGTGAAGACGTTTTTACATGGTCGGCAACGCGTGAGTGACCGACTAGCGATAGAGGCTCTGCCGTGTTTGCTAGTTATCCTCCTGGAGAAGTACCTCTTCCTAACAGAATACCGTAGCCAAATAACAATTCTCTCGGTTGTTGTGTTCCTGCGAATGAGTGAGGTCACCAGAAAGGAAGGAGTCGCTGCGTTAGCATTGTGGTGGATATTTCATGTTGCGAGCGTTAATATGGCTATGGTAACCGCTTCACATCATACGGGCCGTATGCTTGTCTGCCCCAACGTAGTATAAAAAGGTATATTTTGTTTTTACAGCTAAAAATATCAGAAAAACACGAAGACACGGACATTCTTCTCTGGGAGGAGAAGATCCGTCTGGCAGAAGAAGATGCCCGGCGGGCTCTGGAGCGGGCCGAGCGCGCCGAGAGGAGGCTGGCGGAGGCCGAGCAGGTGGCCGCGCGGCCGCGGAGGGGGGGGCTCATGTCCAGGATCAGCTACTTCGAGAACGGGGGCGGCGCGCCGGAGAACAAGGAGCCTGTCAAGGAGGACGTTATTAAAGAGGACACCGAAGAGGCCGCTGGTGAGTTTATTACCCGACTGCCGAAGGAGGGTTATGTTTTTCGAGCGTATATATGTCTTATTATTTGGCACGCTCTACAGCCTAAAACGTTTGACAGATTTCAACATAAGAGGTGTCGTTAGATTCGTCTTAATCCCGCGAGTGACGTAGGCTATATCGAATATAAAAAAAAAATCAATATGTCGGATGTGAGCCGCAAAATTGTCGTTGGAGTAATTTTTTTCTTCTTCTAAATATCGATATGGGTATTAAAATAAAGGTCTCGATGACCTGCCCCCCTTACCACCAACTCATATTGCGATTTAATAACTTATTAGAATGCTTATTCATACCAATGAATAACCGATTCTATTATATTTGTTATAGAGTCGCTTATTCATTGGTATGAATAAGCATTCTATTCAGTTATTGAATCGCAATAAGAGATGGTGGTAAGGGGGCTCGTTTCAAATATATGTTTGATATATTAGTTTTTGCCTCCGGCTTTGCTTGTGTGGAATTATATATTGTTGCGCGTGATTAATAAATTTGTTGTGCAGTCGGGTTTTTTGATTGTTTTAATTAACTTCACTTGTCAACATTTTAGTTTGATGCGAATCTGTTTCACGTTCTTTTTCAAAGTGAATCAATCCCACGTTTAGTTACATGTATTTTTTGTATAATCTAATAAAATTAATTAATTTCTTACTTAATCAATTTATTTGTTTATATTCTCTACTAGCTGTGCCCGCGACTTTGTCCGCTTGGTTGTGGGTGAGAATGTGGATGTGAATATCGATGTGGTCACGGATGTGGACATGTATAAAAATTACAACAACGCTTCTCTGTACACGACATTAGATATATTACCGTCGATGATCAAAGCATATAAGTTTCTGGGATCGCTCACGCGCGATAAAGCCACATAAAGCTGACCGTGCGAAAAACACCTAATCGAATGAAATTAAACAATGTATACATATCAAAATTTAATTATTATTTGTTTAGTAGCTAAGGCGTGAAAGCGTAACAACCTGGTCGTGCTTGGCGATGAGCAATTTCTGCACACAGATTTATTACTAAGCCACTTGATATATTTTTTGCGCCAATTGTGGTCACCCATCCTAGTTGGAACTTCGACAGGGGTTGCTTAACTTGCGTTAGCGCTACGGTCTCTAAGCATCTCTATCATTGTATTATTTACTTTAACGATGATAACATAATACCTTTATAAAGTTTCAGTCTATTCGACTGAAAAGTTTCAGTCAATTCAACTGATTAGTTATTTTGTACCATTTTATATGTGATTTTTTAGATTGATATAACTTTTTTGTTTATGAACCGATTGAAATGAAACAAACACTAAATGTTAAGTTGAGCAAACCTTAACGCATTAGTGAAAACCGCATTCAAATAGGTTAAGCCGTTTCTGAGATTAGCGTGCACAAACGTACGGACAAACAGACAAACAGACATACAGACAAACAGACAAACAGACAAAAAATCTAAAAATCATTGTTTTGGGTTCTATTGCGTTCATAAAGCACCCCTATATTAGTTTTTCTTAAATATCTTCAATGTACAGACAGCGGCCAGTTACGATTTTATTATATGTATTGATATATTAGTTTTTGCCTCCGGCTTTGCTTGTGTGGAATTATATATTGTTGCGCGTGATTAATAAATTTGTTGTAGGTGCAGTCGGGTTTTTTGATTGTTTTAATTAACTTCACTTGTCAACATTTTAGTTTGATGCGAATCTGTTTCACGTTCTTTTTCAAAGTGAATCAATCCCATGTTTAGTTACATGTATTTGTTGTATAATCTAATAAAATTAATTAATTTCTTCCTTGATCAATTTATTTGTTTATATTCTCTACTAGCTGTGCCCGCGACTTTGTCCGCTTGGTTGTGGGTGAGAATGTGGATGTTAATATCGATGTGGTCACGGATGTGGATATGTATAAAAATTACAACAACGCTTCTCTGTACACGACATTAGATATATTACCGTCGATGATCAAAGCATATAAGTTTCTGGGATCGCTCACGCGCGCTATAGCCACATAAAGCTGACCGTGCGAAAAACAGCTAACAATTAAATCCACACTCGCAGCTTTCTGCGTTTGTCCTTGAGCTTTGTTAATGGTCATGGCATAGCATAGGTTTACTGGAAATTGGACCCGTTTGAAAGTAAATGGGCAATTATTAGGTATTAAAGGAATTCGAGGTATGAAAACACTCTCTCCAGCTCCACATCCCGTTAAAGCCTCTGCCTTTATGACATACGGCTGCTAATTATTAACTTTTAACCCGGTACCATTGCAAAGTTCTGGGGGACTTAGATTTCTAAGCAGCATTATAGGTACTCCGACTTTTAAATTTATCTTGTGAGCCGGCAATCCTGGGGCACTAAAGAATTCTAAAAATTTACTTGACATAATTTTGAAGTTGAGATATAAGGTTTGGAAAAATCCTAAAGTACCCTATCTACATATATTTATTTAATTAACGTCTGCTTAAGAAAATTTAACTGAAGAGTTATTGTATAAATTTTATTATATTTTTGTCCGTGTTTCTTTAAATCGATAAAACAAACATTTTATTTATGGAATCGAATGAAATTAAACAATGTATACATATCAAAATTTAATTATTATTTGTTTAGTAGCTAAGGCGTGAAAGCGTAACAACCTGGTCGTGCTTGGCGATGATCAATTTATGCACACAGATTTATTACTAAGCCACTTGATATATTTCTTGCGCCAATTTTGGGCACCCATCCTAGTTGGAAACACGACAGGGGTTGCTTAACTTGCGTTAGCGCTACGATCTCTAAGCATCTCTATCATTGTATTATTTACTTTAACGTTGATAACATAATATCTTTATAAAGTTTCAGTCAATTCAATGAATTAGTTATTTTGTACCATTTTATATGTGATTTTTTAGATTGATATAACTTTTTTGTTTATGAACCGATTGAAATGAAACAAACACTAAATGTTAAGTTGAGCGAACCTTAACGCATTAGTGAAAACCGCATTCAAATAGGTTAAGTCGTTTCTGAGATTAGCGTGCACAAACGTACGGACAAACAGACATACAGACAACAGACAAAAATTCTAAAAATCATTGTTTTGGGTTCTATTGCGTTCATAAAGCACCCCTATATTAGTTTTTCTTAAATATCTTCAATGTACAGACGGCGGCCATTTTATTATATGTATTGATGACACAGTCGCCTTTATCTCTTTTAATTTTATAGCTAATTGTTACCTTTACAATACATAACGCTGATTGGATCGCATTGGCATTGCGCGTTATAGTCTGTAACTCAACGGAAAATTAGTTGAGTGCTTTTTTTTTATATATATTCTACGTCGGGTGGCAGACAAGCATACGGCCCGCCTGATGTGAAGCGGTTGACGTAGCCATATTAACGCTCGTAACATAAAATATCGCTCGCGCGCCGCCACCCCCACTACCAACGCAGCATCTCCTTCCTTTCTGGTCACATCACTCACTCGCAGGAACACAACAACCCTCAAGGGAATTGTTATTTGGCTGCGGTATTGTGTGAGGTGGAAGTACATTCCCCAGTCGGGTAGCTTACAATTACGCTCCCTACCTCTCTTTTCGCCAGAGCTTCGTTTGTCAGTCAGCAGGGTGCACCGCGTGCAGGGTGAAGTTGGCTTTGGTTTAAAGAAGTTGATGAACCACTTACACCCAAAAAAAAGTGTCTCAATGCCATGTTTAATTACATGTATTTTTTGTAGGATACTAATAAAATGAATTAAGTTCATCCTTCATCAATTTATTTATTTATATTCTCTTTGACACAGTAGCCTTTATCTCTTTTAATTGTATAGCCAATTGTTTTTATCTTTATAATGTCCCTATTACAAAGATAAAAACAATTATATAACGCTGATTGAATCCCCTTGTCATTGCGCATTATAGCCTATAACTCAACGGAAGATTAGTCGGATGCTGTTTCCTTATTTGCATTGAATTTCAAAACATTTTTAATACAAAATATTAATTGTTTTTGAATTAGAACTTCTTTACGCACGCTTGAGTTGCGGAGTAAGCTGGTGAATGCGTGACGAGAGCGTTACGGAAACGGCGAACGGAAGTTGAGATGGAGATATAAGTTAGTAGAGCTAAAGAAGTTTTACTTCAGTCGTATGGTCTTAGAGGACATTCGTTTTGTTTTATTCAGTTTCTTCGATATCTGTTTAACCAAATCTTGCAAGATAAATTTGACCCACTTCCTAGTGTACAGTTACTTAGCTGAAATTTGCCACACACATTTGAGATGATTTTTGGTTAGGTTAGGGTTTTCTTGTGTCATGTCATCGGAAATAGGAGCTCCGCGTCAACCTAGATGATGTCTGATGTGGTGGCACCACTTATTGTGTGACCACACACCAGTGAGCTTAATTATTAATAATTGTCATTTTATTACATTAACTGTAATATATGTAAATTTATTTTCCAGTTGAACTAATACATCCACCAGAAGAACCAGAAACTCTACCTCCGAAGCCGCCATCTCCTCCGCCCGCACCTCCAGTAGAAGCTCCTCCACCTCCTCCCCCGCCGGTGGCACTGCCTCCCCCGCCCCCGCCCCCTCCACCACCACCACCGCCGCCGCCGTTCGTGTCGGCAGGAGCCGATGACATGGCCAAACTGGTGGCCAGCAAACAAGGGACTTTGAAGAAGAGTAAACAGAATGGAGGTCAGTACTTATTACAAAGCTTTTGTAGTTTGTGACATGAATGCGTCTTTAAATTTGTTACCATCAAAAGCAATCCAAAAATGTAATGAAAACAAAATCGGACGAGGCCGGTATTTTAAGAACCCTTATTATGCAACAGTTTCATAAACTGCTATTATTGTTGAAAGATGCGTTATATAATCGTATCCAGCAGGCGGAGCGATCGACGCCATCGTGGACCAGATCAAAGGCGGCAAGTTCCACCTGAAGCCCCGCGAGCAGAGCTCCGTGGAGCGAAGGCCCAAGGAGGAGCAGCCCGAGGCCGTCAAGGAGATGCTGGCCATCCTCGGCACGCTCCGCAAGAGGCGCTCCACCACCAGAGTCGGACCTGACTCGTGACACGGTCAGTACACTATAACTTCGGTCTCCTGTGGTTATTCTGTGGTTGACTGGAAGAGATCCCTGATGGGATAAGTCCGCCATTGTACCAGTGGTTAATATTATTTGGGGTGTAAGTGGTTCGTCAACATCTTTGAACCAAAGCTTTGCTTTTGCTTATTTTGTGACTAGATGGAACCAAAGCCAACTTCACCTGCACGCGGTGCACCCTGCTGACTGACAAACGAAACTCTGGCGAAAAGAGAGGTAAGGGGCGTAATTGTAAGCTACCCGACTGGGGAATGTACCTCCACCTCACAGAATACCGCAGCCAAATAACGGTTCCCTTGAGGGCTGTTGTGTTCCTGCGAGTGACCTCACGTCACCAGAAAGGAAGGAGATGCTGCGATGGCGGCGGGGGTGGCGGCGCGCGAGTGATATTTTATGTTGCGAGCGTTAATATGGCTACGGTAACCGCTTCACATCAGGCGGGCCGTATGCTTGTCTACCACCCGACGTAGTACAAAAAAATATACCTATATATATTAATATCAACTATTTTATAGATTAATGTATATCTATTTTTTTTTTCAGGTCAAACTAACTTTCAACAAGGAATTGAGAATATAACAACTGAATTAGATTGGAGAAAAAAGTCAAAAACCACCGAAGAGACTAAGTGTACTATTGTACACACAGACTGTGTGAACGAGATAGCATGCTTTATTATATTTTTAAAAACGGAAAAATTCACCTCTCCCCTTCCCTTTATCTTTCACCTGTCACCTATCCCCTTAGGTGGGATTTAATAGGTTGATGACGCCACACTGTGACTCACGCAGTAAAATATAAGATGCAAAAATTCGTCACCACCACACACCTTCCTGGTAGCTCAGTTGGAAGAGCACTCGACCGGCCATCGAGAGGTCGTGGGTTCAAACCCCACCTAGGGGAGGGGGGTGAATTTTTCCATTTTTCAAAATATAATATTCTGGCAAGTTGGCCAAGACAACTATTTAAATAATAATAATGGTGATAGCATGCGGTATTAAGTGAGGTGTAAGCGTGACCCCTCAGTGACGAGAGGATTTTCAAATCTTTGTGTCCTCACATTGTGAAATCAATAAAATCAATCATAGATAAATTTTCATAATGTATGCATTTTTTAAAGTATTAATTGTTTGTTTGTTTATATATACGTATAAAAAGTACACGTGTACAAGTGACAAAAAGTGGACATAGTGCGAGTCGTACTTTGGCCACTTTTTGTCACTTGTACCTGAAGCCCGTCCCGTCTGAATTAGTTGTATGAATGCCATTTTCAAATGTCAAAGTTGTCATTTTAGGAAGTTGTTTGTTTAGGAATTTGTCATTTTAGAAATTTGACATTTTAGGAATATGACTTTTTAGGAATTTGACATTTTAGGATGTTTTCGTTCTCAGCCTGTGGGAGCGAGACGGCTGTAATACAGTTGGGCACAGTCTCAATTCTTCGTATAATGAACGCTTAACCATACATCTTAAGAAATTTAAAGTGGCTAAAAATGGCATTTCAAGTTAATTTAGTTATTTTGATCTCCCGTTTCAATAATCCAGACTTAAGAATTCAACTAATGGTAGAATAAAACAAGGTGTTCTCTTCTAATCTATGACCAAGACTACGTCACGAGCTGTGATGTCATTTGACAGCTTCCATACAAAAATACATAACGAACCCTGTATGTCGTATGGCTACTTTGACTCCGAAGTCGCGGGTTCGATTCCCGCACAAGACAAACATTTGTGTGCATGAATATGTCTGTTTGACTTGGTCTGGGTGTTTTCTAAATATTATATGTATGTATTTACAAAAAAATGTATTTAAGTACATTTGGACCACGTTATGCAGAATAGATCCAATCGACATTTTGTTATTTTTAAGTTTAAGTTTAATAAGAATAAATTGATCCTATGTGGGAATCGAACCCACGAGCGTTGATGTCGAAGCCGCGTCATTGACCGCTACGCCATTGCGCTCGTCTCTATATATAAAACTCTATTTGAAAATTCTTCTATGTATATCTCTCAATTTGGCATTGTTTGTTGGTTGGGTTTATTCTGCATAAAATTGTCCATTTATCAGTTATCTAGTAACCCATAGCACAAACTTTGCTTAGTTTAGGACTAGATGGCGTTGTGTAATTTGTCCAGGAATATTTAATTATTGACTATTATTTATTAAAATACAGCTGATGACGTCATCTAATTCCACTTACGTGATGTATCGTGGAAAAGAGCGTACCTTGTTTTATTTGTACAGTGATTTCTAATAAATAATGGCGGATGCCACAATTGTGATATTGACAATGACATTTGCCAGTTTGATCGTGGGTGTTGTGTTGTGACTCTTCTGTAGACCACGTAAGGTTCAAAATTGATTGTGTAAAACCGTCCTTATATTCGGTAGTAAGGGCTTCTCAATCTTGCCGATAGTAGGTACCAGCTATAAGAGAGATTAAGTTGTAAATGATGCATTTTATTATGTTCCAATATTTTATCTCATATATTTAAATATATCTAAAATACAACTATAAAACTAAACTATCTAAAATTAAATAATACTAAATTAAAATTAACCTAAAACTACAATATATGTAAAAAGCTTCCCTTCGGTCACCTGTCCCCTGAGGGTCCCCCTCGGGGAGACATCAGGACTTCTACAGTACGTGCGTCTTCCCAAGGCTGGGACCTTTGGAATTTGCAAGTGGCCAGTTACAATAGATATACGAGTAGTAAAAATATAGTTTTAAAAGTAAGTTCGGATGTCTCCCAAGCGTTGGGGAGTTAATCCTGGCTACACAGGAGACACAGTGGTGAGAATGTGTGGTGGGCCCCCGTCCCGTAAAAAAAAGCGTTGGGGAGACGCCGGTACTGTATAAGCCCTAATGTCTCCCCGAGGGGGACAAACCCTCCACCTTCCCATGGCTCCACCGACGTCCAAATCGCGGGAGATGCACGCAGCACCGCACCGTTGCTCTGAGGCTCTTTTGTGCAGCGGGCAATTCTTGACTCCCTACAAATTCTTTATTCTCAGTCCTTTGTCCCTAGTTGGCCCTCTCCCCCTTCTGGGGCGGCGACGAATACATTTCCGCCTATTCTGTCAACCTTTGGCGCACCACCTCCATTCTTCTCCATTCTTGACAGTTCGGGTGACTGTCAAGGAAGAGAGGAGTCCGAAGGGAAAAGCTTGGCCCACGTGGCATTGTTGCCAAGATGCTAGCAGCATTACCTCGCTGGATAGCTAAACTACATAAGGCTGTTTTATATACGACATTTATATACGACGATAAGACAATAATACATGTATACAAGTTTTTATTAGTTGTTAGTAAAAAAATGAACTAAAATATTTACTTAGTGTATTTCACTCATCAAGCGCGTTCATTTAATACCCATACCGTAGGGTTTAGTCCAATGGAAATTATAAATCGTATTTTGGTGGCGGCCGCCATATTGCATTAAAGTTGTAGCATTTAGGTGATCTTGCATTGTCAAGCGAACCAAAGGAGTGTGTCAAATTTCTGCTCAATCGGACACTGACATATGGGTCAAACTTAACGTGACACCGCACTGATACTAAATAAAAGCGTGTGATAAAATACAAACTATGTAATATATATATTTATATATTTTTATATATATATTTTTATATATATATATTTATATATATAAATATATAATATAAAATATATATTTATATATATATATATATTACATAACATTTTAACATTTGGCGTTCACTTCTTATTAGGACAACTTCTATAAAGACCATTTCTGGTTTTGACCACTTCTGTCACCATTTCTGGATTTGGTTTCGTTTTGCGTCAAAACCAGAAATGGTCCTAAGCAGACATTTATTAGTGGCCGCTCGCGACTTCGTCCGCGTAAACACTATTAATATAAACATATTCTTAATAACTCCGCTGCTACACAACGTATCAAGATATAATATGCATGCATCAGAGTTAGTCCTGCAGCAATACATGTGAGAACTGCTTCCAATTTTATGCAGTTTCATGTTAGTCATTAACATATCGACAGACAAACAAACATCTCAGTTACAATTCTCAGTTACAATTTTATTGTAATTATGTATAGATAGTTAGTACACGAAATCAACTATAGAAAATAGTTTTCCTTGAAAGGCTAGCAACGGATCGGCAATCTCTTGGTATTGCTGATCTCCATGGGCGGTGGAGATTGCTTTCCATCAGGTGACCCACATGTTCATTTGCTCCCCCTCTCATAAAAAAAATGGTATACGGGCTTCTACCAACAGTATATGGGCAGGGGAATTTTTCCATTTTTCAAAATTTTTTATAGTATATGGGCTCGTTGCCAAAATTTGTAATAAGTAGATAAGCCATGACTTCTATTATTGCCATTAGATAGATTTATATATACAAAATATTTTATTAATGTATTATTATTACCTTAAAATAGGAAATGTTTTGATGTTGATGATTGTGACATTTTTTAAATTATAATCGATTAAACAGATGCGAATATATCGATACTTAGCAATAAAATAATCGATTAAGGAAAGATTAAAGATGGGGAGACATTAATGACGAAATAGGTATATAGTTGAAATGGTTACGTGAACACTTTGTATACTGTTTTTATTTTTATCATAATTTTATTGTAGATCCTTCGATCATTAATACTACAACTAGATAGATAATGACATACTAAGCAAAGTAATGTCCGCAGTAGAAGGTGACATAAATGTTACTTATTTATGACCAATATTAAAAGAAACTATAACTCCATAATTTGCATTGTAAATTCTCCCTTATGTTTTCGGTTTAATATTTACAATTCAGACTAGTCATAGGTCATTTATAAAAACAAGGTTAAGTCACAGACAATCATTCATTTGAAAATAATGTCAAAAAATGGAAGCGTTCGAATATGGTTAAGTGAAAGAGCTCCCAGATCGTCATTCGGGTGATGTTTCGGTGAGGACGTTTTTTAAGGTGTTGATTGTGCATCTAGTTCTAGTATCAATGTTTGAAGTATACTTGTGACTTAATTAAATTAGATATTGAATTGATCTAAATACTCTATAAGGGGTGACATACATATAATCGATCGTCAGAATATTTTGTTTTATGCCAATCGGCGTAACTTTAAAATTTACATATCTATATTTTGTTTATCATTAGTGAGGCGACAAAATGATCTTCTGGGGGCTATACTACGATATATGTATTAACACGTTAACAGTCCAGTGTCCATATATTGAACTGATGACGTGTTAATAACGAAGATAAACATATTTAGTTTCAGGCAATTTGATTTTTATGATTGATACAATTAATTTTCACCTCTGTTCTAGTAGTTTGGCATAATTTTACAAATCTGCCGATTCGGATATATGTAAACACCGTATCTCGTTAGACTATTATTATATTGTGTATAATAATTAATAAGGAAGGTTATATTTGTAAAATAGTTTAATAGTAAATTAAGAGAAGCTTCCATATCGATATAAATAAGAGTTACCGCCGGTGCCATTGAAGTTTGTTGTTGCATCCGAACTCGACGAAATCGTAAGAGCAATTCGTGTAAAGTATTAAGTATACAATGAACTTGTATTAAATTTATATATATTAAAGAGATGGTTTCATAATCGGCTAGTTTTAATTTTTTTCTCATTTCATTTGTATCTTTACTAAACTTGTAATAATAGTACAGGTGTGTACGTAACTCATCGCCATCTTTGAGCCAAAGCCAACCACGCCTGCACGTGGTGCATCCTGCTGACTGATAGGCGAGGCTCTGGCAGAAAAGAGGTAGGGCAAGTCAACGTATTTATAAGCTGATTTTTCATGTTGCTTCGTCGTTACCCGACGTAGGATATTAAAAAACTATATCAACGATTCCTTGGTATACTCACACTTTATAGACATCCTGTGGAGCCTTAGTGAAGGTTCCGTTGGCAGCTTATCCTAAAGGCAACTAACAATTGGGATAAATCGTTTTATATGTCATCGTTAGACATTACCGTAATAATTAATTCACCAGCTGTGTTTTTCCGTTTGTTCGCTTCGTTGCGACCATTCCGGGACTTTCCTATCCCATCTGCCGTCGCTCACAAGCTTAAAACAGTTGGCAAACAAGCATATGAACCACCTGAAGGAAAGCAGTTACCGTAGCCTATGGACGCCTGTAACACACATGCGCTTTGCCGATCCTAAAAACCCAACAAGAAGAAAAGATGATAAACTTTTTTGACGCCTTTAACCACTTCATTAGGCTTATTCTCTACAACAAGTGGTCTAGGGACGACGAAGTCATTGTACATAATTTTCGTTTTGTCAATATTAGTCCCCAGCACCACCGATCGAGAAGCGGCATTAAGGTCGTTTAGCATTCCACTGAGATCCTCCAGCGACTCGGCCATTACGACCACGTCATCGGCAAACTGAAGGTGTGAGATGTACTCTCCTTTTACGTTAATTCCCCCTATCTTCCAGTCCTGCGTCTTAAACAAGTCTTCCAGAGCAGCGGTGAAAAAAAAAATGAGCCGTGTACGCACGAACGAATATTTGGTTTGTATGATGATAATATAGTATGAAAATTTGTTGTTATGTAACGTTTATCAAATATCGTTCAAAGAAGTTTAAAATTGGATAGCCGACGATCATTTTTGACAAACACAACGTTATAAAGCATTATTTTTAATGGTTTTAATGCCTTATTTGCCATATAGCTGTCTCTCACACTGCCAAGAGGAGAAGTCAAATTCTAAAAGCTTCCTACTCCTACTAATTTCTTCTGCTTAAATTCGTTGTGAGTTCCACGACAGCCGTAGTTTTACCCCCGAGACTGCAGTGGTCTTTCCTGTTCATTGCCTTTTTTGGTGGTCGCCGCTATTAATTCTGGCTAAACAGGTGACACAATAGCAAGAATAGGTGGTGGGCCCCCGTCCCGTTAAAAAAAAGACAATGTTTGATGGTCGTTAGCGGTACGCAAATTCATTGCGTTTTATTCCGTTTGTTCATCCTAAGGCATACTATAGGATACTCGAAAAAGCGTGTCCGTCTATCCACCATGGGCACCATGATAAGTAAGATATAATGTGAATGCCGCGTACAGAGTGCAGTGCAAGTTTTTTGGTCACATTCGAATGTGTTAACGTTTACAAGCCGATCAAATTGAGAAAAAGTTTTTTTTTTATACTACGTCAGGTGGCAGACAAGCATATGGCCCGCCTGATGTGAAGCGGTTACTGTAACCGTATTAACGCTCGCGACATAATATATCACATGCGCGCCGCCACCGCCGCTGCCAACGCAACATCTTATTTTCTGGTGACCTCACTCACTCGCAGGAACACAACAACCCTCAAGGGAATTGTTATTTGAGTGCGGTATTCTGTAAGGTATGGAGGTACATTCCCCAGTCGGGTAGCTTACAATTACGGTCCTTACCTCTCTTTTCGCCAGAGCTTCGTTTGTCAGTCAGCAGGGTGCACCACGTGCAGGTGAAGTTGGCTTTGGTTCAAAGATGTTGATAAACCACTTACACCCCAAAAGTTTCATATTGTGAATTTACCAGATGCGTGTTACGGTGTTACATATTCAAATTAGCCGGGTTGCTCACTTCAAAATGTGAGCAAGTAAGTCACATAATTTTGATATGACACGCGTCTTATAAATTCACAACATGAGAGTTCTCTATTTGGTTGGTTTGTTTACGTTAACTAGATCGAACGCGAACAAAAACCTCCCGCTAAACTAATGTTGTTGCGTGCCTATTCCAAATCGTAAGAAATTTGTTCGTAAGTGCATACACGGCTTTTGGTTTGCGACAAATAGAACACAGTCATATAAACCGTATAATGATAGTAAATAACAATATACATATAATTGTATCACAGCTAACACTGGTCGAAACACCTTTGTCGGGAATAATCCTTATCGTTATATTATCTTCGTCTCTGAAAAGAACAAGTTTTTATTAATGATTTTAAAAATACTATAGATTATAGCATACCCATACTAAATTGCACCAAAAAAACGTATCCTGTCGCTTGGCAGATCTATGACTATCACTATCCTTATCATCTCTGCGCTTTAATACACTATCTCTTTTTTTGACATTGCATTCAATTATTATAATATACAAACTAAATTGTAATTGTTGTATTACATGATTATTAAAAACATACCCATATTGGCAAGTTTCTTTCAAGCATTCCTTCGTCCATGGTCACTACCGAAATGGTAATAAATAAATAAAAAACCGGACAAGTGCGAGTCGGACTCGCCCACCGAAGGTATCGTACGTACATTATAAATTTGATATTTTTCATTATAAATTAGAAATAATGTATCGGAAAAAATAAATAAAATATATATTGCAATGTGCACATCAAGCCTTTTCATATGATACCCCCATTTGAACTATTAGTTTCAATTTGAAATTTTGACTCATAAAAAATATAGACCCTCTATTTTTTTAAGATTTAATTACAAATGTATAGTTTTGAGATTTATTCTTGACTTGTAGTCTCTAACGATATTACTTGCCAAATTTCATAGTTCTAGGTCAACGGGAAGTATCCTATGAGTTTTGATTCTTTTGCTGTTTCTTGTTTTTTGCTGAATCTTTTTTTTACGTAAACTTGAGTTTTATTTTTTTACAACTTCATGGGACCATAGACCTGAGTATACAGTTCAAATTTCAGCTTGATATCTCCACGCATTCTCGACATAGAGGGTCTTGACAAATAGACGACAGACGGACAACAAAGTCTTATAAGAGTTCCGTTTTTTCTTTTGAGGAACATAAGAACATAATTAATAAAAATATGTAAGTCGTGTGTGTCTAAGCCCACAAGGGCTCAATATTAGAATAAATAATTTCATTTTATTCAATTTCATTTCACTAGCTGAATACGTAATCGGCACAATGGCGTCTTTTTTATTGCAAAATATTATTATTTTTTTGTAGCTAAAATAAGCGTTACCATTACTTATTATTGTGTACTTTAGTGTGATATTATAGTACTATTGCTTATGCCATGGTGATATGACGTGATCCATTGGGTTTTATTTACTTAATCAACGCGTTATCAATATAAATTGTGCATTTTAGTACATAATACAGCATTTTAACTATGAATCAATTGTCACAAATGTCAGTTTCATCGGCTTGCTTGTGCGAACTAATTGAGAGGCGAGGCAGTTGGCTCACTGTTCGCATATCTATAGTATTTATAACATCAATAGTTATCATGCTAAAAATGTTATAAGTATCTAATAAGTTAACTCCGTGTATCATATGATTCACGAAGCTAGTAATAATTAACATGCAAAATAAAATTACTATTATTTATTTTAAACAAAAAAAAACACCGAAATAATTTTCCATGTGTAATAAAGAGTTCGGGATTTCGTTTTTAATGATGTGAACTAACCTCGAGTAAGCGTATGTGAGTAGTATATTATTGGGCAATCTCTCTGCCCGGCTTTGTAATTTTTCGCTACGACTACGCTTAGCTGCCCGACTGGGGAATGACTTCTAGCTTAGAATACACCGCAGCCAAATAATCATTCCCTTGGTGACTGCTGTGTTCCTGAGAGTGAGTGAGGTCACCAGAAAGGAAGGAGTTGCTTCGTCGGCAACGGGGATTGTGACGCGCGTGCGATATTTCATGTTGCAAGCGTTAATAGGGCTACGGTAACCGCTTCACATCAGGCGGGCCGTATGCTTTTCTGCCATCCGTCGTAGTATTAAAAAAACGTTCTTGAAGGCAAAGCCAACCTCGCCTGCACTTAGTGCGCACAAAGAGACTCTGGCAAAAGAGAGGTAGGATACAGAGCATAGCCACTAGTAGTGCTAGTAGTAGTACCCACTCATAGCTCTTGCGAGCTATTTTTGGTACCACTTGTAAAAAATACAAAAAAAAAACTACTAGATATAAAAAATATTTTTTAATCATGAAGTTACTAACAAGTGCTTTTAAACATTTGTTGAAAAGTAAAAAAAAAAACTTCAAATTATAACCTATTGAACATTAAAAAATCACTGATTTGGACGGATTCTATAAAATAAGTAAGTACAAACAAAATGATAATCAATTCATAAAATAAAATTATAGTTTTTTTTTTTAATACATTACTATCTAAACCTACAGTCAAAGAATAAACAATATCTACACACTCTTGAAAACGGAAAATATTCGTTTCAACATTTTTTTCATAAATAATAATTATTATAATGATGGTCACGTCAGCGTGGACATTATAAATTCTTTGACAGCAGATTATTTATCACAACGTCATTTGTACATAATTTAAATTAGCTATCGATCCAGTTGCAATCTAATATTGAAGAGTATTTTGATAAACAGACCAATGTCAAGTATTTTAGAGCCACAACACATCTTTAAAACATTCACCTATCTCTAGTACATTATGAATAATAATTATCAACGTCACGTTATTCGACGCTGTAATAAAATAAATAATAAAATAATGTATCACAAATACAATCAACAAAGCATTAGAAATACGGTGTGACAATACAACGATGCCATGCCGTGTCCATTGACATTAATTAAATAGATAGTGCAATTTGTCGTCGTCAACATGCAAAAAAAAGAAGGAAGATATTGTGAATTTTTAACGTTGTATTTGCAACCCTACTAGCAAATATAATGGCGGCGAAATCAGCTTTCTATTTATTTATTTATTTATCCTAGCTGACCCAGCAGGCAATGTCTTGTCTAAAGACATAAAAATAAATTTAAATATATTTTTTATAATAATTTCAAATACAATAGAACCGTTTTTTCTGAATTTTCCAGCTAACTTTTCCAATTTTTCATTGCCAAAAAAATATTAATATTATCGGTCCAGCCGTTCTTAAATGATGCACTTACTGATGACCATTATTATACATTTTTGCCGACTCACATGCGATATTTCAGTTTACTTAGTAACATTATTTTATTCATTTGATCTTATACGATGACGTATTTACGATTAGTTTTTAGCATATGTACCAATTTTAACAAACCCACTTCAGTTTGATATTTTATATGCCTTTTATGGTCAAGTAGCCACTTACATATACCTACGTGCATTTTAGCATCAAAAATATGATTTACTATTTTAATCTATGGCTGGCAATATATTTTTGAACATGAATTTGCGTTTATTAAATATATTAATTAAACTCATAATAGTGGATGTGTCTAAGTGGATAATTGCTTTACTACTCAAGCTCCATAAGGTTGATACACAGGTTGTCTAGCACTGGAAATGTTGTGTATAGCAAAGATCGAAGATATGAAGATGGGTTGTCCGTACCATTTCGAGACAGGAGGAGTCGGCACAGGTTGAAGAACGCTACAGTCAGAAGTTGAAAAAAATTACAAACAAAAACAACTCTAGCTAGTAGGTAGGAATTGCCTATTTTACACAAGCTCATAATAAAGGTACTTAGATATTGAAGCGCACATGGACCAGCAAAATCCATCAGTGACTAATGAAATAGACTAATATTTTCCATGTATATAATTTCCACCAATAAAATTAATAACAAAAAATATTAATGATTTCTTTTTTTTCAAACTTTTTCAAAGTTTTCTTCAAACTTCGGTTACAAACATATTTGGAGACAAAAAGAATGAACATTACGATCACGTTGGAACTCAATCTAGCTACAAAATTAAAAAGTACTTCAAAAATTGAGGAGTTTTTTTAGGCCCATGACACTTTTTGAAATATGGTCAAAACTACGGTTTGTGTGCAGTTGTAGCAACAGTGAGATAGTTAAGGATTTAGTACCATTTACACCACTGGACTTGAAGTACTAAGGTAGTAGTGTGTAAAAAAACATTTTAACGATTCAAATACAAGATAAATATTTCCCTCAGTCGCTGAATAGCATTTTCTCAAAAGACCACATTCGTAAATCACTACATTCATTCACATAAAAAACAGCATAAATAAAGAATAAGTGAAATTATTCTTAAACAAAACAAAAAATAAATGAAACCAGTGTCCTTTTTTCCCTTTTTTTTAAATATACGTTTGGAGAATGTTGTGTTTTGCGAATGTGATCTTATAAGATCTTGATCGATCTTGAGAATATGATATTCAGAGACAGAGAGAAATATTTTAATATTCAATAGAATTATTAAATCCCGCTCAGTATTTGTAAAGTTGTAGAGTAAATGCATATTTTAAATCATTACAACAGAACTTTTTTATCTACGTCTAATTAGCTACTTACACTACAAGTACTTACTTATTATAATAATTCTAGTTGTTTCTACAAAGCACTGTTTTAAGTTAGGTATTACATTATTTTGGTCCCCTTTATAATTAACAAGCGCCTACTAATTTACAAGACATCGTCATAAGACTACACTGTGAAATTTTATTTACAAGTGCATTAAAGTCAAATAAATATTTTATAATATATTAATACTATTGTTGTTGTATTATTGTTATCCTGTCTTATTAACAATGAATATTGAATTCGGATTGGTTCTCTAATGAATAATAATAATTGGTTCGGTAATCTGTGAAATGACTGACAGTTCTATAAAACGACATAAAGTTACATTAGAAATTCTGTTGAACTTTATGTTTAAGTTACCACAGAATTTTTAATATACCTTTATGTCGTTAGTATGGTCATCTTTGATTTTCAAATTTTCCGCGCAACATTCTTATTTTTTCTTTCATGAGAACCTTCTCCTGACAATAACAAAACCAAATAGCGAAATCAGTCCAACCGTTCACGCGTGATGCCGTGACCAAGGGTAAAATTCATTTATCATCATCATCATTAAGTGCGGGCCGCGCCGCCGCAAGCGACGCGCGACGCCCCGCGTCTCCGTAAATGAGGCCTAAGATTCCTCAAAAAGCCTCGCAGAAATTCACATTAGCCAATTTTTTTAAACCAAAAGTTAGTCTTATGACGAGAGTCCAACTACCTATCTAATTACTACCGGCACTGGATGTTTACTTGGCGAGTTCCCTGAGCTTGTCGACGACCTGCTTCCTGTTCTTCTGCAGCCAGTTGATGTTCACAGTCGCTTTTTCAATGGCTTGCTCCACAGCTAGCTTAGCTTCTTCAAGGTGCTTAGCGTTTTGTTCCCGCCATGTTAGGAACTGGAATATGATTAAACGCTAAGAGCATTACTTTTAAGACTATTTTAATGGCATAGCTGATTTCCGGACGTATTATTTACGTTGTAACATATATTTAGTAACGTTGTAACATACATTACGGTGTATGTGGTTCATCAACATTTTTGTACCAAAGCCAACCTCACCTGCACGTGGTGCACCCAGTTGACTCACAAACGAGGCTCTGGCGAAAAGAAAGTTAAGGCATAGCGTATTTTTTAGTTTATGGGGAAGTACCTCCACGTCACAGAATACCGCAGCTAAATAATAATTCCCTTGAAGGTTGTTGTGTTCCTGGAGTGAGTGAGGTCACCAGAAAGAAAGAAAAGGAAGGAGTATAGGCGGCAACGAATCGGCGATCCCTTGGTGTTGCTGATCTCCATGGGTGGTGGTGATTGATTGCTTTCCATTAGGTGACCTACATGTTCGTTTGCCCACCGCTCATAAACTTTATTGACATTGTTCTAATATTACTATTATAATCTATAAGAAGTCGGGTCTCCGTTTTCAAACTTTTTTTAAGCGATTGATGTGTACAGATTAACAAAATTATTTACCTCATCGAGTTCCCTTTGGGTTGTGAACTGTTCCAACAGCACCTTAATAATGGATCCGATACGGCGGGCTTGACCGCTGAAACTGTAATGCATATAATGTTTAATTAACTTCAATGAAACATACTTAAGGACTAAATTGACTGTATAAGGTGGTAAAAAATTTAGGCAATTCTACCAAAAAAAAAAAAAACAGTGGTTCTGGAGGTGCCGACAGAAGTGAAAACTTGAACAATTACGAGTGTACTTTTTGAATCGTCAGGAAATATTCTGCACTACTGAACGCATTCCCATTTTCTAACTCTCGTACGAGTATTTCGGGAAGGAGATTAGCGTGGACATAACGCGGAGGTCAAAGGTCGACTGACGAACCAATAGCGCACAGGTAAGCATGCGGTGCGCGAAATACCTCATACCGCACCAAATAGACCGATGTCGGTTACGGTAACAGTGTCGCGAGCTCAATGGTTCTATTCCATCTGAAAATGAAACAGATGAGGTTTATGACCAATTCACATGGATTTGTGTCGTTTTTAAAAAAAATAAATATATAACATAGCGGTCAATGACGCGGCTTCGACACCAACGCTTGTGGGTTCGATGCCCACATAGGACAAACATTTGTGTGCATGAACATGTCTGTTCTATTCCATCTCAAAATGAAACAGATGAGGTTTATGACCAATTCACATGGATATGTCTCGTTTTTAAAAAAAATAAATATATAACATAGCGGTCAATGACGCGGCTTCGACACCAACGCTTGAGGGTTCGATGCCCACATAGGACAAACATTTGTGTGCATGAACATGTCTGTTTGTCTTGGTCTGGGTGTTTTCTATGTATCATAAGTATGTATTTACAAAAAAAAATGTATTTACGTATGTTTATCAGTTGTCTAGTACCCATAACACAAGCTTCGCTTACTTTGGGGCTTGATGGCGCTGTGTAATTTGTCTGACAATATTTATTTATTTGTGACCGTAAAGTCACGGGACATTTAACGAGATTTTTTTTTGACAAATTGCCATTATCCAGTCCCAAACTAAGCAAATTTTGTATTATGGGTACTAGATTTAACGGATAAATATAATTAAATACATTTTTGTACATACTTATAATCATATAAAACAGACATATTTATACAAACAAATCGACGGTCCCTACGTATAAAGCGACATGTCAAAAATTGCATATTTTTTTTATTGCATAAATTGCTATAGATTGTCCGTAAAAAAACATTTTCTTTTTTTTTATTGATTGTATATAATTTAAAAAAGTAACAAATTAACTCATTTGTCCAATAATAATATTCTTTAATTACTATATTGTAGTATAAGCAGTCATGTCTGGAATGACATGTCGCTTTATACGTAGGGACCGTCGAAATGTTTGTTTTGGGAGGGAATAAAATTCGCGACCTTCCGAGTCAAAGTAACCATTACCGAGCTTGTCAAATTAATTAATGTTATGGGGTACTCACACTTTGCTAATATCGTCTATCCTGGTGTAAATGAAGTCTTTAGCGACGTAGTACCCGACCGAGGAGCGCACGATGGATGCGATCACTGCGCCGGCGTCTTGTTTGCGCACCTCGGAGTCGGGCTGTACCGCCCACTCCAGATATCTGACAAGGAATAGGAACCACTTGTGAGGAGTTCGATGGCGTCGTTGCTCGTGGCAGTCTAATCGATCATGCATTCATTATTAAGCAACGTCGACCGTCGCCTGTCTATAGATGGGTTTATTTCTCTCGAGCTACTCCGTGCTTTGGCAAGTTAAGCCGTCGGTCCCGACTGTTGTCATTAGATGACAGTCGTTAAGTCAAGTCAGTGGCCTTTAGATGGCTTGAAAACACTGGCCTCCGACAACTCGCAGTTGAACAGCGTAGTGGAGTATGCTGCAAAACCTCTTCAATTCAGTGGTGACCCATATGCCAGCAGGGGGATGAATAAATGAATAAAGGTTGACGACTACGATGACGAGCTCACTACACGTGTAAAAAGTAGTAAGTGTGTGTGTGTACTCACTGCGCCAGTATCCAGACCTCCTTGGTGCAGGCGAGCGAGAGCAGCAGCGCGTCGCGCGCGGCCGCCACGTTGGCGCGCTGCTTGCGGGCCAGCGCGAACCGCCAGTGCAGCACGCTGCCGCGGGACACAGCCACGCAGTACACCGTGCGTCGCAGGTCCAGCGGGATGCTGCGCACACGTAAACACAATGCTTGTACCGAACCTCAACGTACCAAAAGAGTTCAAAAGAGGAAGATGTCGTAAAATCGGTAGTAAGAGGATAAACAGACACGATACATGAACCCTACCGCCGAAGCTGAAGCCAATTACTTTCAAGTTATTGACAAACATCTTCAACTCGGTCGGTAGAGTACTAGAGTTTCTACCAGCTAAACTAAACACAGATGTCATAAACCTAAGCTGAAGTTTGATATTTGCATTCAAAAAATCCGATGGGAATCGGCTTCAGCTTCCAGTTCAGTGACAGGATACACTTTATAGTATCTGACTGTTGCAACTCATAAACTGCTGTGGTCTTATGAGATACTTAGGTATATGTGTGCGGTGTGGACAACATATGTAGAAAGCGCAAACTGCCCGAAAGTGTGGCTGGTTTCTTTTTGTAAAATACTTTTTTTGCGTTTTTGTAACTAAACGAATTACTCTCGAGAATAATGACCGACTCTCCGATTATAATTAGTTTTGTTTGTGATTTTTTGGCGGTGCACCCGATGAAGCCATTATTATCAGAGATGTGCCGAGTATGACTTTGGACGACTAGCCGATTAGTCGGTGGTAAAGAGGCCGACTAACAGATAAGCCGATCACAGTTTCGTGGGGTACTAGATAATTTCCGTAACGCTTCATTTTCAACTGATTCGTGCGCAGATCGCAACCGTCGCCAGCGAGCATATCGAATTGTTTTGTTTACTTCGCATTGGTTCTTAATTCGACTAATCGGTACATCTCAAATTATTATATTGTAAATATATTCTTGTATATACATACCGGCTTCACCGGGTTTTGTGAAATATTATTGGCTCATTAATGTAATAAACAATAAATTTTGAAACTAAATATAAAAAATACTTACATACATACAAGTCTTCTCATTTTGGAATTACGTTATATATATGGTACAAAAGAACTTGAGTAGGTACACCTTGAAAGCGATGTATGTAACTAGACTCCCCAATACTCACCTACTTTCATCATACGATTTTATAACAATATGAATATTTTATCGTGTTCTATTACTTCACTTACGGATTATTTTCATCGGGATTTTCAGTGTTCATCCAGCTCTGGAACAGTTCGATAGCATTCTCCTCACATCCGGGGACCTTCATGCGGCAAGCCCAGCCGCTTGTCAACACCTAGTTTAAAAACAAATTGCTTGTCTGTAAAGTCGGTTTACTGACGATAATTTTACGTGATAATGTCATGAAACATCTATCGTGACTCTTTATTGCTTGTTCCGCGCTCTCGCTTGCACGCATCAGGCTCAGATGGATCGTGACAATGCGTCATGCATTTTCGCGCGTGCAGCCGGCATTCTTCAATACAATATAATACAAAATTCTTTATTCAATAGCAGATTACATTTCCGTGTAGCAATTTAGGGATTTCTTTTAAATAAAAATATATTTGTGTTAGAAATCCTGCCTCTCCAGAACAATATTTTAGATCCAGTGATACAGTGTATATTATTCTGTGGTGATACTTAGTAGACACTTAGAAGACTAACTTTTGTGGGTACATGTGTGTGTGTGTGTGTTTTGATGTGTTTATATTAGAATATTTTTACTTATAATAAATAATGTTTAATTTATTATTCTAAAAATCGATCTTCTTCTTCGATTTGTAAGACGTTTTCACGTCAAAAAATAGACATTTAATTTACTTAAAATACTTTATCATCAAAAGCGTGTAAATGGTACATTACCACAGAGTCAATCTAACCTGCTTGCGATGCATGTAAGTATGGGATTAGGGGTGTAGGTAGCTTCCCACGAACTTTAGAACCAAAGCCAACCTCACCTGCGCATGATTATACCCTGTCGATTAGCGAAAGACGCTCTGGCGAAAGAAATGTAGGTACAGTGTTTTTGTCAAATGCCCGAATACCTACAGATACCGCCAGGGGCGCCGACTTTTAGAAAACCTCATGGGTGCTCATGAGCATTAAACTCGAAAATTATAAATTGAGACAACATCACATACATTGTCCTGGTCACAAACGAAGGTTTTCCCTTGTACTATGGAAACCAGGAACAACGAAGGTACCTCAAACACTCAGACCCATCACAAATATCTGTTTCTTCAACAAACATTTGCGCTAAACGGGAAAAATAAAATGAAAATACCCCCATCCCTAAAAGCAGATTACTGATCTGTTTCTTGATATCTATTCTCATGGGTGCTCGGCACCCACTGTTTATTTCTCGTGGGTGCTCGAGCCCCCGAGCACCCACGGAGTCTGCGCCCCTGGATACCGCAGCCCAATAACATTTCCCTTGAGAATTGTTG
Organism: Hypsopygia costalis; assembly: GCA_937001555.2. Taxonomy (NCBI): domain Eukaryota; kingdom Metazoa; phylum Arthropoda; class Insecta; order Lepidoptera; family Pyralidae; genus Hypsopygia; species Hypsopygia costalis. Next base: position 18,878,749 of record OW443350.2, on the reverse strand, counting down.
TCTTCCTGCGAGTGAGTGTGGTCACCGGAAAGAAAGGACGACGACACAAGTTGGCAGAGAAGGTGCCAACGTGTGTCGTTGTTATTTCATGTTCCGAGCGTTTATATGGTTACAGGATCACGTAAAGTTAGAAAGCAGTTCAGACACAAGCTAATAAAACCAAAATCAAATCTTGCTATGCATAGTTCTAGCCCTAATTCGATGGCCGTCGAAATATTTAACAAATTGCCAAATAAAATAAAAGATATTGACCAAGGAGCAAGCTTCATTAAAAAATTAAAGACCTTACTAGTAGCCAAATGTTATTATACTCTTGACGAATTTTTGAACGATAAATTAGATGACATTTAATAAACCGTTCCGTACACTTCAGACTGTTGCCATACCCTTATAGGGTCATAATATGTAATAACTTAAAACTAACATGTATTTTAAGATCGACATGTACCTACATATTATATGCAATAAAGATATTGAGTATTGAGTATTGAGTAACCGCTTCACATCTGGCGGGCCGTATGCTTGTCTGTCACCCGACATGGCATAATAAAAATCAATGTCTACCATGCCATATACCAACCTGCAACTTCACGCTGTTGAGGTTATCCTTGTTGAGAATCTTCTTCGCCGCCAGCCCGCCGGCCTTGGCGTACGTCTCCCCGATGAGCAGCCGCACGAACTTTTGGAAGGCGCCGTAGTCGGGGGTCCTCTTCAGCACGTTCTCGATCTTGCCGAGCCCGCGCAGCGCCGTCGACAGAGGCAGGATCTCGGTCTCGCGGCGGAGGTACTTCGCTAACCTAAGAAAACAAGTGAAATTGATATGAAATTCTTCTGCCATTGGGCCCTTGTTGCCACCTCCAAAGGAAAAAAACGATAACCCTTATAGGATCACTTCATTGTCCGTCCGTCCGTCTGTCCGTCCGTCTCTCAAGACTCTTTCTCGGAAACGCGTGGAGGTCTCAAGTTGAAATTAATATAACAGACTCAGGTCTATAATCACACAAAGAGTGAAAAAAACAGGCTTCTAAATCGATGCAATCAAAAAAATACGGCCGTTTATTTATGTTCCATTATATCGCATATTTTGACATACGCAAAGGGAATCAAAAACTTTAGGGTACTTCCCGTTGACCTAGAATCATGAAATTTGGCAAGAAGCAATGTCATGTAGTACAAGCAAAGAAAAAAATATGAACGCCGTAAATTTGTTGATTATTCACAAAAAAAAAATTGGTAGGCGCACTTTTTACGGAACCCTCGTTGCGCGTGTCCGACTCGTACTTGTCCGGTTTTTAAAGTTAAATTCTTATTATTACGGAACAAATAAGAAGAAATGCTTGAAAGAAACTTCTCAGTGTAGGTCTTTATTTTTAATAATCAGATATTGCTATTTATTATAATAAGAGATATATCTCTGTGCTGATTCATTCCATCGTAGTCACTTAGATATTTATGCTACAAGTATGGAACCTTAAAACTGGTTATAGAATACTAACTACTAACAATAATAGATAACTTTTTGGGGTGTAAGTGGTTCATCAACACCTTTGAACCAAAGCCAACTTCACCTGCACGCGGTGCACCCTGCTCACTGACAAACGAAGCTCTGGCGAAAAGAGAGGTAGGGAGCGTAATTGTAAGCTACCCGACTGGGGAATGTACCTCCATCTTACAGAATACCGCAGCCAAATAACAATTCCCTTGAGGGTTGTTGTGCTCCTATGAGTGAGTGAGGTCACCAGAAATGAAGGAGATGCTGCGTTGACAGCGGCGGTGGCAGTGCGCGAGCGATATTTTATGTTGCGAGCGTTAATATGGCTACGGTAACCACTTCACATAGGCGGGCCGTGCTTGTCTGCCACCCGACGTAGTATAAAAAAAAAATACTGCAGTGTCTCACATTGCTAAGTGGGGAACTTTAAATTCCTACTTTATAGCTTTACACACCTACTAATTTCTTCTGATTAAATTCGTTGCGAGTTCCAGGCAGCCGTAGTCCTACTAGACTACAGTGGACGTCATCGTTCATTGCCTTTTTGGCGGTCGACCCTGTTAATCCTGGCTACACAGGAGACACAGTGGTGGGGATGTGTGGTAAATGGCTACACGGGAGATAGTGGCGGGCTCCTATCCCGGAACTTACTGCAGTGTGGTGTTGTAGTCGAGCAGGTTGGTCCAGGCCAGCTCGAAGGCATCAGACATGAGCTGCACGCGGCCCAGCACCGGCACCGCCGCGAACGAGTCGCTGGCCAGCGCGCGGCTCAGGAGCGCCCAGTTGCGTTCGTCGTAGTTCACACGGTATGGAGCTGGGACATTCAATCATAAACATACTTGTTTTTTGATATGAGTTACTGAAGTTTAAACAACCTTGGACCCTACCGCCGAAGCTGAATCCGATTACCATGGAATCGGCATCAACCCATAATCATCCCACTGTTGGGATATGAGTCTCCCCTCAATCGAAGGGGTTTAGAGCATACTCCACCACGCTGCTCAACTGCGGGTTGGCGGAGGCTAGTGTTTTCAAGCCGCCCAAAGGCCACTGACTTGGCTTAACGACTGTCATCTAATGACAACAGCCGGGACCGACGGCTTAACGTGCCCTCCGAAGCACGGAGGAGCTCGAGATGAATAAACCCATCCATAGACAGGAGATATCCATAGAGATAGGACATGAGGAGCTCGATGGCGTCGTTGCGCGTCTCAGTCTAATCGAACACGCAAGTTAAGCAACGTCGACCGCAGCCTGTCTATGGATGGGTTTATATACCATGGAATATTTTGATTAAAAAAATAGATCTTACATTTTAGTTATTGATAAACATCTTCAGCTTACTCGGTAGAGCTCTAGAGTTACTATCAGTCAAGCCAAACACAACTACCATAAATACAAGCTGGTTGATTTTCGCCATTAAAAATTCGCTGAGAATCGGCTTCAGCTTAGCCGGAAGGGTCCCAGATAGCAGAAAAAAGATAGAAGTTCTGGGGATGTTTTTAGGGACGGGGGCTCACCACTGTGTCTCCTGTGTAGGCAGGATTAACAGCGGCGACCGCCAAAAAAGACAATGAACAGTGAAGTCCATTGCAATCCCGGGGGTAAGACTGCGGCTTGGAACTCACAAGCAAAACGAATTTAATCAGAAGAAATTGATAGGAGTAGGAAGCTTTCGGAATTTGACTTCCGCTCTTAGCAATGTGAGAGACAGCAATATGGCAAATAAGGCATTAAAAGCCTAAAGAGATGGCTAGTCAAGTCAAGCTCAACTGCCCACCAAGGATTTTGAGTATCTAACACTACTGGGAACCTATAAAATTTGGCTAATTGTGTATATATATACCTATACATACAAGTTAAACAGAGAATTTCCTTTTTCCAAGTTGGTTTAATACTCACCAACCATGTCAGGATTGAACAGCACCCACTGGTCGCTCTTGGCGCCGTGTTCATACCGATGCAGCGAGGCCACTCCCTCGTCCGCCGCGAGCCACTCCAGCGGCTGCTGTTCCTGGCCCACTTCTTCCTCGCACAGGACTCGAAGTGGCACCCACCAGGAGGCTTTCGTTCGGGTGGATAACCCCTTGGCTAAGTAGCGTTTCTGAAGACAAACAATATAAGTAGGAAATAACAAAATAATTAAATCGAAGAACTTTAAAATGTATGGTTTGTATGTATGTATGGTTTGAATTTGGTACTATTTTATGAAAGACAAAGTTCTTTATTACCTTTTTGTATAAAGTAGCGTTAAGATGAACGCACATCTATCTGAGCCCAATGCGCCGAACGAACCGAATTGTAGAACTCTTTACTACCTAAAATTAATACTTTTTTCATTCTCCATATCAACTTCATTATCATCAGGTCCATTTTAGTCTCCACTATAGGAGCACGACCCTCTCTCGTCCGTCCTAGACGGAAGGAGGATTTGTCCTACACTCCCCACACTGGTCAAACGGGTTGGGAAGGCCTGATCGATATTTGATAATGTATATCCCTTAGTCTCCTTGTACGACATCCACGGGAAGAAACAGAGTGATTCTATTCTAGTCTGCCGGAAACCACACGGCCAATATCAACTTGAACATAAACAATGACGTCTGTGCCGATCGTGAATGAGCGTTTGTGCGTGCAGCACCATACAAACTGTTCCAGATTTATCTCAGAGGGGAGGTGAGGTCGACACCAGAGAGCGGCAGGGAGAGGCGATACTGTACGTAGGTAGTACTATTGTTTATAGTGATAATAGATTCCTGTTCCGGACAGCTGTATCCAAAGTACAGATTGCGTTGAGGATTGCCGACCTTCGAGGAGAAGATGGCACAAGAAGAACTTAACCTAAAGTACCTGTTTGATGGTGAGAGATTCATCGCTATAATCCCTGTTGACAGTCAGCAGCGGGTACCCGGTCTGCGTGGTCCACGTGTCCATTACTTCCTTCACCGTCACGTTTCTTGAAAAGCCACCATTTTGATTGCTGACCTTCGTCAGCTCAGCCCATAGGTCATCTTGCTCCGCGTTTTGGTACGAGTACTTCATGAGGTAACTGATGGAATGAAGGGAATTAAGTTTCTTTAATATTCCTGAATAAATAAATATTCCTGGACAAATTACACACTGCCATCTGGTCCCAAACTAAGCAAAGCTTGTACTATGGGTACTAGGTAACTGATACTATATCTGCTTAAATACATCTTTATTGTAAATACATACATATAATACATAGAAAACACCCAGACCAAGACAAACAGATATGTTCATGCACACAAATGTTTGTCATGTGTGGGGAGCGAACCCACGACCTCGGAGTCAAAGAGGCATTGCTAACCATTCGACCACCGATCTCGTCCTATCGTTCTCGATGAAAATCATGATGATGAATGACTTCAGATTAGTTGTCTGTTAATTCGTTACAGCTAGAAATGGGCAGAATGCCGGGCAGATTTTGGGCATTTATACCCAAAAACTGGACAATAAATGTGCAGATTTTGGGTATAAATAGGCAATTTCTACGTACTTACTGGGAATTTATGATAAATGCCCGGCATTTTGCCCTTAAAATAGAGGCTAAACTTTATGACTATAAAATACTGGTCAATTACTTGTGGAGTGCCTTCCTGAAGACACCCTCCCCGAGGAACATGTTCATCATCCTGATGAGGGCGGAGCCCTTGCGGTACGAGATCTCGTCGAAAATCTCCGAGATTTGTGACGGGTTCTCAATGGAAACAGACACCTGGAAACCGAAGAGATTATCAGACAAACATTTTTAAATTTTTTATACTATGACGGGTGGCAGATAAGGATACGGCCCGCCTGATGTGAAGCGGTTACCGTAGCCATATTAACGCTCGCAACAAAAAATATCGCTCCCGCGCTGCCATCCCCGCTGCCAACGCAGCATTTCCTTCCTTTCTGGTGACCTCATTCACTCGCAGGAACGCAACAACCCTCAAGGGGATCGCTATTTGGCTGCGGTATTCTGTGAAGTGGAGGCACATTCCCCAGTAGGGTAGCTTATAATTACACTCCCAACCTCTCTATTCGCCAGAGCTTCATTTGTCAGTCAGCAGGGTGCACCGCGTACAGGTGAAGTTGGCTTTGGTTCAAATAATAATAAATAATAAATAAATATTGTCAGACAATTTACACAGCGCCATCTAGACTCAAAGTAAGCGAAGCTTATGTTATGGGTACTAGACAACTGATAAACATACGTAAATACATTTTTTTTTTGTAAATACATACTTATGATACATAGAAAACACCCAGACCAAGACAAACAGACATGTTCATGCACACAAATGTTTGTCCTAGGTGAGAATCGAACCCACGAGCGTTGGTGTCGAAGCGGCGTCATTGACCCCTACGCCACCGAGCTCGTCAAAAGATCATCAAACATAGGTATCAATGAACCACTTACACCCCAAAAATCATGGATCTTGTATCACGGTAAGAAGGTTCACACATAAAGCTGGCTCACAATCATTTTTTATTTTATACCACTAAGGTGGCTAATAATAATAACGGCCCGCCTAATGGAGCAGTTACAGTTACACGTGATGGTCGCATCGCTTACTCGCGCGATGATCGCGCATTCGCGTTCTATTAGGACGATGCCTAATTCATCGTGGTCATTTTGCTTATTTGAATTTTGCTTCTGATTCGGAGGGCCCAAGAGCACTTTAAAGCATCAATAAGTCATACTCACAGGATGTGAAGACTCCAAGGCGTCCAAGCTTAGAACAGATAGTATATTGTCCACAGCATAGTTCCTGTCAGCTCTCCAGGTTGGCTCCACAGCAGACACCCCCACGGAAGCCATGAAGGTCGCAAAACCCTCGTTAAGCCAGAGGTCCGACCACCACTTCATGGTGACCAGGTTGCCGAACCATTGATGGGCTAACTCGTGGGCTATCACCTGAAAAGAAAGTTTTTACAGTCAGTGGTAACGTCATATTGAGGGGGAGGGGACCGTCTTTAATTGTTATGTGATAATTTTCATAATATATATAAGATCTCTTACAATCCATTGTCAATGTCTATAGAGGCAAAGCCAACCTCGCCTGCACGTGGTACACCCTGCCAACAGCTCGAGAAGTGAGGTAGTGTTTGTCAAGTCCGATTAGGGAATACGAGTATATACCATATTTTAAATGTCCCTTCGAAAAGTAATATAATCCCCTTAGAAATTTCCAATCTCTGGATCATCATGAAGTTGACTGGTAAAGGATGCTTGTACAGCAATTAGTCCGCCTTTGAATGTACATTAATTTTTGTGCATAAAGTTTTGGGTGTATGTGGTACATCAACATCTTTGAACCAAAGCTAACTTCACCGGCACGTGGTGCACCCTGCTGACTGACAAACGAGGCTCTGGCGAAAAGGGAGTTAGGGCATACCGTATTTTTTAGCTGCCCGACTGGGGAAGTACATCCACCTCACAGAATACCGCAGCTAAATAACAATTCCCTTGAGGATTGTTGTGTTCCTGCGAGTGCGTGAGGTCACCAGAAGGGAAGAAGGAAGGAGGCTGGCAACGGATCGGCGACCCCTTGATATTGTTGATCTCCATTGACGGTGTTGATTGTTTTCCATCAGGTGACCCACATGCTCGTTTGCCCACTCTCAAATATAAAAAAAAATATTAAATAAATGAATATATAAAAAAAAATCTGCACCCTGTGCACCCGAATATTACAAGAGAAGAGACTACCAAGAAAATTATAGGTTTTTTTTTTTTTTTTTTTTCTAAAAAGCTTGATGCTTTAAATATATCTCTAATAATATCTAGCTTACGGGCTAATAAGTAATTTAACTTTAACATAAACTTCTAAATATTATAGTCTAAGAATAATGTCCATTGATTTTTTTTAGTGTCTGTTAAGGTGAAACACTTTCTTGTTGCACTATCACTAATATTGTCTCACTTATTACTACACTAACTCAAAAGGTTTTGTTCTTTTGAGTCTTATAAGTCTTGAAAATTATAAGTGACAATGTTGAAATGACACCAAATCTCACCTCGGCAACTCTCTCCTTATTCAGGAACGAGGACTGCTCCTTGTCGTACAGCAATGCAGTCTCCCTGTACGTGATCAGACCCCAGTTCTCCATGGCTCCAGCCGAGAAGTCGGGGATGGCCACCATGTCTTGCTTGGGCAAGGGGAAGGACACGTTGAACCAATCTTCGAAGTACGTCAGTACTTTGGGACCTATAGTCGCGGCGTAGGCAGTCTGCAAGAGAAATAAATAAATAAATATTCATGGACGTATATACGTGCCCGGTGGTTGAATGGTTAGCAAATGGCCACTTTGACTCCTAGGTTGTGGGTTCGATTCCCGCAAAAGACAAACATTTGTGTGCATGAACATGTCTTTTGTCTTGGTCTGGGTGTTTACAATGATTTAATTAATAGACAGTGATAGATGTAAATTATGATTACTGACAAATTTCATATTAATTGATCAATTTTAAATATTTTTAATTAGGCGAAAATTTGTATGCTATTTATAATGGCTAAATAGGCTGGTTCAATGTTACCCTATTCATTGCAAATAAATTAGGGGGCCGAAAATTGCCGGAATTGCTTCGAGAAAAGGATGGTACGACCGTGCCGTTTTCTGGTCGACTTGGCGGCGGCACTGCCGTGTCCCCAGATTTTATATTTGTATTTTTGTATGTGTATTAATAAGCACTTAAATATACCTGATCGATAGCGTCGCTTCTGGCCCATATCCTGAACTTGGTCTTAGAGAGCTCCGGAGGACTGTCGACGTAGTGGAACTTGGAGACGACGAATGCGACCAGGTACGTCGACATCGGCACAGAGGTCTTGAACTCGTCCCACACGAACCCTGAGCTGGCTTTGCTGGTAAACGGAAAGGGTTGTTAATAAGAGAAAGTAAACTTTTTATGGTGCTATGATTATGAAAGCAGAGTCTAAATTAGTCTAGTAAGTCCTCTAGAAGATCTCTAGCATTTTTTATAGGAGCGTTACTTTCGACTTTAATACGAAACATGAATTAACATCATCATCATCATCAGGTTCATTTTAGTCTCCACTACAGGAGCTCGACCCTCTCTCGTCCGTTCTAAACGGAAGGAGGATTTGGCCTACACTCCCCACGCTGGCCAAACGGGTTGGGGAGGCCTGATTGATATTTGATAATGTATTTCCCTTAGTCGCTTTGTACGACATCCACGGGAAGAAACGGAGTGATTCTATTCTAGTCTGCCGGAAACCACACGGCTTCGTGAATTAACATATTTGGATGAAATATATGTTATTGGAAACAACTAACAATTTTACGGTTCTAATAATAAATCATTTATTCCCTCTCTGCGATTCAGTGATTCTCTAGAGGTGGGAGCTGAAAATTAGTGCTTTATGGGGCAATAATTATCACTTAGTTTCCCATTGGTATTGCTGGAGTACATGGGCACTTTTTAAACATTTTCATAATTTGTAAATAATTGTTTGCATTTATTTAAGTGAAATGTGTAACAGCGAACCAATAAATATTTTAGATATCTATCTTTTTGGCATTTAAAATCAGTTGAAAGATCCAAGGCAGCCGTAATGTTTCCACCAGGACTGCACTGTACATCAGAATTCTTTGACTTTTTGGTGGTCATCGCTTTAAATGCTGGTTACACATGAGACACAGTGGTAGCATTGTCTGGTGGACATGCCCCGTTTTTGCGTGTGGGTAATCCAACCTTCACACTTTCGTCAGTCGAATTATGGCAAGCTAAATTCCATACATTCAAATCCAATCCAACAAGTTTGGGTATCATTATCTGTCATATCATCATGGTCATTAACATTATCTATATTATCTGTGTATCATCATCATTATCTGTAGAATACAGACTTTCGCTAATGCATTCCACAATATATCAGATTGGATGTAAGTATTCAATAGAAAATCTATAATTAGGTATCGATCAACCGAACAAATTATGTATTTCTCTGTTGATTTCAACTCATTTATGCTCCAGTTGTGTCTAACTAACATATCATCATCATCATCATTATTGCAGCCAAAGGACGTCCGCTGAACATAGGCCTTCTAGACTTTTATTTTTTTATACTACGTCGGATGGCGGACAAGCATACGGCCCACCTGATGTGAATACCGTAGCCATATTAACGCTCGCAACATAAAAAATCGCTCGCGCGCTGCCACCCCCACTGCCAACCAGCAACTCCTTCTTTTCTGGTGACCTCACTCACTCGCAGGAACACAACAACCCTCAAGGGAATTGTTATTTGGCTACGGTATTCTGTGAGGTGGAGGTACTTCCCAAGTCGGGCAGCTTAAGAAATACGCTAGGCTCTCTTTTCGCCAGAACCTCTTCTGTCAGTCAGCAGGATGCACCACGTGCAGGTGGGGTTGACTTTGGTTCAAAGTTGTTGATGAAGCACTTACACCCCAAGACTACCACGCCCTTTGCAATATGCAAAGGACCGAGGAAAATTATACTTTGAATTTTAATTCCATTTCATTTTATTACTATAAATCATACAACGAGAAATTTATTAAATAAAGTAATAATACATTTAGAGATACGCCCTGTTAAATAATATACTATATGTGCTTGAAAAATAATTAATTGAATTGTATGGACCACTCCTAAGTCACTCGCTGAGGCTGGGGGAAGGCAAAGACAACAAGATATAAAATCTGGGAAGCAAATTTTAAATTACTCGACGTCCGAATTCTTGTCGTCACCTACGAAGAGTTCGCATCATCAATCAAGGCACCACACCCCTATCACCCCTTAAAAGCAAGCCGCGAGAGCATTGGAACGTAGTGGTCGTCTCGACAAAGAGCGAGCGGCCGCGTCTGGCCATTCACCTTGATGAAAATCTCCGTCTGAGATCAAAACTAATCGGTTTTCCGACAAAAATACGTGTGTAGCCCATTAAATTTAATTAATTACTTCACTATGCGTTTCACATTAATTTTAATAATAAATGTCCTCTCGGTTATAAATTTTGCATGTAAGTATAGGATCACATACTGTTCCTTACCATACCGTAAAATAAATGAAATAAAATTGGCTTATTACGAACGTTTAAGTAATACTGCCCCCTTACCACCATCTCTTATTGTGATTCAATAACTGAATAGAATGCTTATTCATACCAATGAATAAGCGACTCTATTTCAAATGGAATAGAGTCGCTTATTCATTGGTATGAATAAGCAATCTATTCAATTATTGAATCGCAATAAGAGATGGTGGTAAGGGGGCTGTTAGTCGACACATGCCCATATATTTGTTGTATAGAAATGCTTAATTATTTTATATAAACTGCTTTAACATAATAAAAGAAATGATATTGAAAAACATTATTAGTAAAGACTCATACGAACCCAATCAATCCCTGTAAGCTATTATAAACTAGGACAACACTACCTATAACCAGTTGCGTAACTATACCATCAGGGGCCCGTGGCAAATTCATCAGATGGGCCCGCAGAGAATGGGGCCCTCTCTAATAAATCATCAAAGCAACCAACACTAAAAAAGTATATTGTACATTTTTGGTTAATAATGTATAATTTTATTTTCAAGAAATATGATAATGTACCTACCTAAAGTGATAAAATTTTGAATGTACTCGTAGTTTATTTATTAATAGTCTAACCTGAAAAGAAAACAATTTTTGTACTAAGCTCTCGAGCCTGGGGCCCCCTTGGTCCGGGGGCCCGTGGCATTTTGCCCGCTCTGCCACCCTTTAGTTACGCCATTGCCTATTACTAATTTTGAGCATATGCTATAAGGGTCTGCCGCCACAATAAACGCAGATTAACAGACAGACTGCAAGACCAGAATAAGTACCCCGGGATACTGTGAGAACTACGATAAAATATCTTAGTCGGAGTAACGGAAACACGTTACCTTACCTCATCGAATATGCGAACCAAACACCATTTGTTATAACCTGCGGCTCAGATAGACCCAAATCTAATCTGCCAAAGCGCGCTCTAACAAGTCTACAAATATGATCAGCTACAGAAAACTGTCAGGTTGAGGAGCAGCAGAACAAAACATTGTTTACGGTACTAGACTTTAAATTGATTATAATAACAATGGCATGGCTTTATCCACTTGCTTCCACACCCTCACTTAAAAAGACCGCGTATATATAGGTATAAAGTGATAGACTATCAGATAAACAGAGTTTTTTTGCATTCATTTTGAGTTTCCACCCGCGGCTTCGCCCGAGTGAATGACGGTTACCTTATCAAAGGGACAAACTTTTATCGAAGTCGGTTCAGTATCAAGGAATGAAAGCGAAAACAACAAACAAACCCACTTTCACATTTATAATAATAATAAGGAAGGATTACACATATCGAAACCGTCTAAATTTGCTCCAATTTTATGGCCCTTTTGAGAGACACTGATTTGTTTTTTTTAGTATTTTCAGTATGAAAAGAAGTCGAATACTAAAAAAACAAATAAACTTCCCATATCACAATGCTCGCTGATGTAATTTTATGAATATGACGTGACTTAATTTTGATTATTATAAAAACAAAATTAAGTCACAGATTTATAATGTTGTTTTGTTCCTTCATCTTCAACGATGCCCCTTAGCAGATTAGATTTCTATTAGCCCTTAAAAATGATTTGTGTATCTATTCTATGCATTCCTATGACGTCAGGTATCATACACTCGCCACACTGCCTACCTCTTACGAAGATGAACGCTAGAGTCGAGGAGCATCAAGATAGTGCCCGAGGAGTAATCGCACGTGTTTACTAATACCGATGGGCATGTGTCGACTTCCGTTCCGTTGTACATGTGCTAATTAGTTGAGAAAGCGGGCCGTGGCTCGTACAATGACTATTTTATGAGAGCATCAAAATGAGGTCTCGATCTAAAGTTTTGCTGCTGCATGGTATACCGGAAGTTTCGGGTGAGGATGTAAGTACTAAATTCATCAGTATATGCAGTGACATTTTACAACTGCCTGATATTGCATGCGAATCTCTTGAGGTGTGTATGCGTTTGGGTAGGATTATGTCATTGGACAAACCACGCCCTATTCTGGTTCGCTTTGTGACCAAACAAGCTTGCAATCAGGTGTGGGCCGCAAAGAAGCAACTCAAAGGGAGCGGCCACACAATATCTGAGTTCCTCACTAATTCGCGCCATGCAGTATTCGTTGAGGCACGTAAGGCACTGGGTGTAGGCGGCTGTTGGACTAATGGCGACGGTAAAGTAGTCGTCGTTTCGCGTGATGGCTCTAAGCGTAAGATAATCTCGATGCCCGAACTGCAATTGATCAAGGACGAATACGCTGCTGCAGAATACATATCACACAAAGTTTATGGAAAGATTCATCAAATTAAATTATACAGTAAAGGAATACTTACTTGAACTTCTTTCCAATTGCATCCCATGACCAGTACGGTTCTAGGGCACTGTAAAACAAAGAAAAAATTAGATAAGACAAAATTTAAAAAAAAAAGTCCTTCTCGGGTGGATCTACAGATGCGATACAGTTAAATATAAATTAAAAATTCGTCACAAAAAAAAACAAATTCGGTACCTAGTCAGTTGGTAGTACGCTCGACCGCTTAATGAGGTCATGGGTTCGGACCCAACTAAACATAAACATCTAAGTATTTCTTTATAATACGTCGGGTGGCAAATAAGCATACCCAAGATACGCCTGCTTTGAAGCAGTTACCGCAGACATATAATCACTAGCAACACGAAATATCGCTCGCGCGCCGCCACTCTCGCTGCTAACGCAGCTACGACTAACCTTTCTGGTGAGTAAGTACACTCGCAGGAACAACAACCCTCAATGTAGTCGTTATTTGGCTGCGGTATTCTGTGAGGTGGAGGTACTTCTCCAGTCTAGCTGCTTATAAATACGCTGTACCCTACCTCTTTTAACTAAGCCTCTCTCTCTAGTCGGCAGAGTGCACAACATGCAGGTGACACTGGCTTTGGCTCTAAAGATCATGTTGATCCACTTAGACCCCAAAATAATCGTTATTTTAAAACAGTGGTTCCCAACATTATTTAGTTCGCGGACCACTATGAGGCCGAGGTTTTAGTTGCGTGTAGGGTTCCCAACTGTCATATAAATCCATTATTCTATAACTCGACATTTGAGTGTTTCGTATAATAGTGCTCAATCTCTTTCATTATAAGTTTGTACCACGGACCATAATTTACCTCTCACGGACCATTGGTGATTAGCGGACCACCGGTTGGGAACCTCTGATTTAAAGGATAGATATTATAACATTTACTAAAACTCTTGATATTCAAAAAGGCTTACTTGTTGTCAGTAGAGCCGTCCAGAGGCATGTTGGAGACTGCAGTGTAGTCTTTGTTATGCCCGATGGTGATCTTGAAGGTGGCCTTATAGATGGGCTCATCGAAGCAAGGGAACCCTTTGCGGGCCGATATAGCTTCGAACTGAGTCGTTATCAGATATCTGAAATGACATATGAGGTGAAAACCATGAAAACGCAACGGCTTAAAGATGAGTTTCCCCAACGTTTCAAATCTACACTATCATCATCCATTTTAGTCTCCACTACAGGAGCACGACCCTCTCTCGTCCGTCCTAGACGGAAGGAGGATTTGGCCTACACTCCCCACGTTGGCTAGACGGGTTGGGGAGGCCTGATCGATATTTGATAATGTATTTCCCTTAGTCGCCTTGTACGACATCCACGGGAAGAGACGGAGCCGGAAACCACACGGCCAATCTACACTATAGCTTTCGTCTATTGCAATATCTTGAAATTTTATAGGATTTTTATGAGTAGCTTATGTTATGTTTTTATTATATAAGAATTCGAGATATTAAAAAATATCAGTAGATAAAATAAGGAGCATGAAAAATGTAATGATTCGAGTATATCGATAAAGAAATATTATCAATAGTGTTAACAGCATAGAGAAAGGAATTTAGTCGTTGGTTAGGAGCTACACCCCCGGTTAACAATATGCTTTCGTGATTCGTAACCCGCAAAAATATTTTAGTTTAGGCAACGTAGATAAAATACGTTTCCCTCCCGCGTGGTGACTGGCGAGGTGATCACTCGTAGTATATGCCAAGACCCCTCCCCTCCTACTGGTTTTCACGTAGTAATATATAAATATAATTTGAAATCGAATTTTTGCAAAATACGATTTGCAAAAAGAGAAAGTTATAAAAAAATAATTTGGCTCGTATTTCACTTTATTAATACGTCTTTTGCCACGTGAAGCCAAGAGTACCTTCGTATATTATCTATATCTATACTTACAAGTGGAAAAAAAAATATTAAGAAGAAAACACTTTTTACGTAAAAACATGGTAACTCAAACATCTTCATCGAATAAATTCCCTTTTCTAATATGATATGGGTACGTGATAAAAACTTAGTCCCTCGCCCCTGTTCCTGTGACCAAGCGTGGTATTTTTGGAGACAACTGGAAGGGTCACGTAGTATCCGCTGAATTGCCCGTGTCGACCTACGGTCGACATGTGACGTCACGACCTTGAAACGCTTGAAATGCCCGTGTCGACCTACGGTCGACATTTGCAGTTTGGCGTTCAGTTTTGGGCATATTGAACAATACTCATCTGTCATACATTCGGGCCCATTTGTTTATGTTTTTTTCGTTTCTCCGCCATATTAGCTATTGGATTAAGGCCAAAGAGTCATAAACTCAATGAAAAAAAAAATAAAAAAAGGGGTTTAAGAGACTCGCCTTAACGGCGCCAGATGTTCGGGCCGGTGTCAAGTGCTATAAAAACTTATTTTGTTTAGGTAAGTGTAGGTTTTTGTTTATTAACATCGGGTTTTATCTCCCTAGCGTATTTTTAAATAAAAAACTATACGTTATCGCCTTAGTTCATAAGGTATTTTTTTGAATACAAGTAGGGCTATGAAACACCACTTGAGAATGTTTAGACCATCGTAATTCTACACTATAGTCGAGTGTTGAACAACAAAAGACGGCATTGTATAGTGCTGTTCTTAGTAAACGTAAAAAACACCACTTGTAGGCACTCAATAACAAAGTTGCGTCTCAATGACCGTTTTTATGGGGCCCCGACCACCCGCGGCGCCGGGCAGGTAGGAACAATAAACAAATGGGCATCGTTCCGCCGCGTATTTGCGCGGGGGGGGGGGGGGGGGGGTTTCACTTTGGGGGGCAAAAGAGCGGGTATGGATACGTTCCCTTGCCCTAAAGATGTAATATAACGTGACTATGCTGTAATTTAGTATCGTTGGCTGGTGCTTCATCAATTTAATCAGATACTCACTCTCTAGCTTTAGTTACTTTGTGAACATAACTACTGATGTAGACTCCATCCAAACCCAACTTCAGGTTGCCAAAGAATGGTATGACCAGCGTGTAGTTCTCCCCTTCCTTGAGCTCCTGATCCGCCTGCAGTGTCAGGAGATCATATGTGGTGTTTAGACCCACCACAGACACTCGGGGGGACTCATTTTGTCCCACTAGCTTCACGCTGTCATTCGCAATTGTATATTCTGATGCGTGCAGTACTATTTTTGACGTCGTCCTTTTTATTTGTAACTGTAACAAAAATTAAAACAATTTATCATTCTGAGACATTCAAGTAAAAATAATCTTTAATATAAAAATGAATCGCTGAATGTGTTGCTAAGCGCAAATCTCGAACAGAACCGATTTCGCTAACTCTTTTTTTTTTTTTTATATTCCTTGAAGTTTTAGGATGGTTCTTACGCAGAGATAAATTTAAAAAATTGCCTGCAAAAGAAGAGATGTCAAAAAACAACACTTTTCTATACTCCCATACAAACGATTCGTTATATACTTAAAAGTAAATTTGAACTTTAATGCCATACTATAAAGTTCAAGTGTTAGTGGAGAGGTTCCGGGAGGGCAAAACAATTGAGTGACGTTAGTATCGTAGGCGGTACGAAGTACGCCGGGTCAGCTAGTATATAAATAAATAAATATTCCTGGACAAATTTACACACCGCCATCTATTACCAAACTAAGCAAAGCTTGTACTATGGGTAATAGATAACTGATAGGATACATGTTTTTTCGTAAATACATTAACTGATAGAATATTTAAAAACATTTTTTTTTTATAAATACGTACCTAAGTATTTACGTTAAACAATAGGCTATTTGACTAACATTTTGTTCGGTTTGATATGTAGGGACGTCTTCATAATATAACCATAGGTGAAAGAATTACTTCGATAGCACAAAAATCTCTCGAGATATGTTAATTTGAAAATCACAATTTTTAGACTGTCCCCAAAACGCTTCATACAAAAGACTATCGAATTATGACGTCACAGTTTGTATTTTGTATGCATCAAATCAGAAATTTGTACGATAGCTATTTTAAATATTCATCATCATCATCATCATTTTAGTCTCCACTACAGGAGCACGACCCTCACTCGTCTGTTCAAGACAGAAGGAGGATTTGGCCTACACTCCACACGCTGGCCAGACGGGTTGGGGAGGCCTGATCGATGTTTTATAATGTGTTTCCTAAGGGAAACCGCCTTGTACGACATCCACGGGAAGAGACGGAGTGATTCTATTCTAGTCTGCCGGAAACCACACTGCAAATTTAGTTAAATATTACGTTTATGTAATTAGTATCATAATAAAAGTTATAGCATTTTTTATTGCTTCTCCAATGGAAATATTATTTTTTAATAATTTCATACTTTTAAAATGGACTTTCCCGCCAAACTTTGATCGACCCAAAAAAAGTCTGACTGAAGATATTAGAATGAAAGTTTGCAGATCTTTATAGTTTTGTGTATTTTTCGATATTGTTAAATAATTTATACAATTTTTGAACATTGTCAAATAGCCTAATTGTCAAGTCAACTAGTCAAAGGGTCAACTTGTCAAAGGCCATTCCTAGTCATTCGACCACTGGGCTCGACAACAATATGGGAAGTCTTCATAAGAGCAATGGAAGCGAAAACAACGATTGGTTTTTATTTTTTATCCGTATGTCTATACATTTTCTGCTCGTAAATCATCAAGAAAATTCTACAAAATTGGATACAGTTTTCCCAGCTTTATTGCTGCAACTTATAATCTTTTACATGTTTCGATAGGCTGATGATCATACTGGGTACAAAAAAAATAAATTGAAATTGGTTTAGAATTTAATCGAAATTGTTTGACAGTTGAATTGACCTAGGTAAATGTAAAAAAAAAAAAGAAAATAAACTAGAAAAATGTATGAAGAAGTTTACAGGGTTGGTAATGTGCGAGTGATATCCATACTGGATGCGAATTTACAAAGGCTACTACATATTTGAGTCACGAGTCAGACTCTAATAGATGAGCTTTTACTTATGCATATCACTCGACAATACCTAATCTATCTCAGTAAAAAAAAATACTCAAATATATTAGCTTTTTGTTTTGATATTTTCTCAGTAATATCGATATGAAATTGAATAGCATTTGTTGCTGCAATGTTAGTATGAATTTATCTAACAAAGTCTACGCGATTTCGGTCAAATTCTGTACTATAATTGATTAGGGTTTCGTCAAGTTTTGGTCAAACAAAAGCTAAGCCAGTTCAGTTGGCACTTTCACTCTAGTGCAGTGGTTCCCAACCTTTTTTTGTTCGGGGACTATTTCCGGGTCCCTGTTCAATGTAGAGACTAAATTGCCCGATAAATCTACTACACTGTATCTCGAGAATACAATATTTGGTTTAGTATTGCCATATATTGCTCAATGTCGTACATTATAATTCTGTATCACGGACCTTGATTTAGCTCTCACGTGGTCCGAGGACCACCGGTTGGGAACCCCTGCTCTAGTGGTATAGCCTTAGTAAATTCGCATCCTGGATGGCTAGAGGATGGTCGAATCGTGTTTTCTTCGCAGAGGTGGAGACATTCTATGGCAAACTATATGCTGCACCTGTCCCTACATTCGATTTTGTTGTAAGTGATCGCCGAGCGCCGCTATGGATGATGTTAGTCTTATTGTCTGTCTATTTGTTTGAAACACGTCTGTCTGTTTGAAACCTTATTTTAACGCATAATAACAAAACTAAAAGGTTGTGCACACCTCAAGCCGTGTTGTTCATTATTAGGTAACTTGTTATTTGACTACATAAGAATCGAACCTTGTACCCGATACGTTTCGCCACTCGACATCATTGACTAACGATTAGTTTTTCAACACTATGTCCAACAATGGGCTTATATACATTATTTTTTATCAACTGAAATTGAAAGTACGATTTCAATCTGGGTTAATAAATGTACTACAATACTTTACGTGCTATGTACAGTCAAAGGTCACAATTACAGTACCACATTATCTTTATTCTCCTAAATACTCGTATAAGCCTGCCCGACTGGGGAAGTACCTCCACCTCACAGATTACCGCAGCCAAATAACAATTCCTTTGAGGGTTGTTATGTTCCTACGAGTGAGCGAAGTCACCAGAAAAATAGGAAGGAGTATAGGCTGGCAACAGATCGGCGACCCCTTGTTGTTGCTGATCTCCATGGGCGGTGGTCATTGCTTTCCATCAGGTGACCCACATGCTCGTTTGCACCCCTCTCACATAAAAAATAAAAATAAAACAAAGTCGGGTTAGATAAACCTTTTGTAACTAAAAACAGCTGGAACTATTTTTATCATCTTTGATTTATTGGATTAATCTCCATTCGGAACAGTATAATAGCTATTCATAATAAGAAAAAATTATGATGAAATTGTCAGGACAAAATTTGTATGGGAAATCCACAGGAATGAGATGGGAACAGGTACATTGAGCTACAGCGAAGCGTGGGCGGGACGCTAGTCTTGAATAAAACGCGCGTTTATTGAAGTGTTAAAATTTCCTTAAATTAACTTCTAGAAAACGATTAGAGCTATAAAATAAATTAAATATTTATTTTTATATCGTTACTATTTGGGGTGTAAGTGGTTCATCAACATCTTTGAACCAAAGCCAACTTCACCTGCACGCGGAACACCTCACTGAATACCGCAGCCAAATAACAATTCCCTTGAGGGTTATTGTGTTCCTGCGAGTGAGTGAGGTCACCAGAAAGGAAGGAGATGCTGCGTTGGCAGCGGGGGTGGTGGCGCGCGAGCGATATTTTATGTTGCGAGCGTTTATATGGCTACGGTAACCGCTTCACATCAGGCGGGCCGTATGGTTGTCTGCCACCCGACGTAGTATATAAAAAAAAATATACTAGCTGACCCGCCAAACGTTGTTTTGCCATAAAAAATAGATAACGACCTATTCTCAGACCTGCCCGATATGCACACAAAATTTCATAAAAATCGTTTTGGAGGAGTATGGTAACTAACATTAAGAACGAGAATTTTATATATTAGAAAAATACATATTTTATTCGATATTAAAAGTAAAGTAGGCGGTACTGTATTTATTACCTTTGACTATATTGCTGAATCATCATCATCATCATCATCATCAGGTCCATTTTAGTCTCCACTATAAGAGCACGACCCTCTCTCGTCCGTGTCCTAGTCGGAAGGAGGATTTGGCCTACACTCCTCACGCTGGTCAAACGGGTTGGGGAGGCCTGATCGATATTTAATAATGTATTTCCCTTAGTCGCCTTGTATGACATCCACGGGAAGAGACGGAGTGATTCTATTTTAGTCTGCCGGAAACCACACGCACATATTGCTGAATAGGTCTACCTAACCTACCTACCTAATATATGAAGGCCAATTCTCGTAATTTTTCTACGAACGCGGATTGAAAGTTGACCGAATCGAGATAGAATTGTGAATTGACTAAAATTATGTACTTGATTTCATTAACTAATTATTATCAATTCTTGTTGTTGGCAAAGTAACATTAAAATTTTTAGTTTGTTTGATTTTCACTCATATTTCGATATAATCCCGCTTAAATTTAATTTTGAAGTTACATATTGTGTTACGAGAATACCAAATGTGACATCTGTGAGATCGAGACTGGATAGAAACTGAATTTTGACTATATTTTAATTACGGGAATTGCCTCTCTGGTCTCTTTTTCTGATTTGCATAGTGCACCCAAGTAGCTTTGCATTATTTTCCACACTTTCACACACGACGATAGAAACGTTTTTCTTAAATGTGTAGGCAAGTGCTTCTCTGTTGTTAACGCAAATAAAAAACCTGTGCGCATTTTCGTAACATCGTATGCTGTTAACCGTGAGCCCTAGAAGGAAACCTTCGCTAGACATTCACATTGGCGCTACCAGACAGGAATGATAATCAGGTGGGCGATTCTAAAACTAAACAATGGATATAAAATAAAGGAAGGATCATTTTTTATAAAAAAAAATGTGGTGTGGCTGTGTGTGTGTGTGTGTGTGTGACACGGCCGTGTGTTGTATGTGAATACGTTATATGTACTAAAATTATCTCAAAAAGACAGCACTTCCCCATCCCCCGTACGTGATGTTCCAAAGTACTTAGCGTAATAAATTCTTTGATCCTTCATCTATCCAGTGGTGTGATTGAATTTAGGATAGATATGTAGCTGCAACAACAAACTGTGTGCCCCGATTTTGTTCACTATAAGAGTGCTTAGTATCACTATTTTGCAGAATAGACCATCGCAATGTATCAGTCTCTGTCGCACGGTTGAATGCCTTTCTGTGACAATAATTGTTTGCTATCAAAACTTGAAACAGTCAGTCGATATGATGTATTTTTATATTAAGTTGGGCGCCAAATACATCCGCTTGCTTGATACTCATGTGTAGGGATTACCCTAGTGTGTAAATGCTCAAAATACAAAGAGTTTTATTCGCAAGCTGCCACCCCCGTTGTTAATGCAGCACTCCGTAACGTCTGCTACCTTATGTATTCGTAGCATTAATAATAAAAATAAATTATTATTATTAAGAATTAAACATGTGGCTATTAGATAAAATTAATGAAGAATATGTATGAGTGGATAGTGGTGCGGGTAATGTCAGCCATTGACAGTGCTGGTGTCACTACACTGGTTGCTTTAACGTTGGCTTTAAATGAGCTCTGCAGTGGTGTTTGTCCCTTTCTCTACTAAAAAAACAGTGACACTCCGGGAGTGCCAACAGAAGTGAAAAGTTAAACAATTAGGTGTGTATTTTTTGAATCATCAGGATATATTTTGCACTACTAAAAGCATTCCTTTTTTCTAACTCTCGTACGTATATTTCGGGAACGAGAGTAGCGTAGACCCAACGAGGAGAGCAAAGGTCGACTGACGAACCAATAGCGCACAGACAAGCATGCGGCGAGCATAGACCGGTGTCGGTTACGGTAACAGTGTCACGAGTTCAATGGTTTTTTCCCATCTCAAAAAATGCCCAACGCACATAAACAAGTTTGCACTTCAAAAATCGCCAACAACAAACGAGAGCTCATAAAGCTTTTTACTTTAGTACGAGCCTTACATCTACAGCGATTGTAATAATAGCGGTACGGAGCCCAACGTGTAAAGCTTCTCGAGAGACTTTACAATAATAAAACTTATAAAAATAAAACTTATATAATAAATAGAATCTCTAGGGGGGTGGGAAGGGGGCGGGGGGAGGCTGCCCCTCCCTGCTCCCCCTTGGCGATGGAAATTCAAAATGGCGTCAATTTTGCAGTACTACCGTACCCTGTAGACCTTAATAAAATGACGCCTGTTATTTTACTTCCCAGACTGGTTTGCAAAGAAAACCTTTTGTTTGCACAAATTTTCCTCGAAGAGTTAGATTTAAAGTGTTTCTTCCAAGTTATGATCAATTACATATAAAAAACTGACAACAATAGTGGTTCTTTGCATCCTTTTGCAGGATATTGACCTAGGATCTCACTTACACAATGTCTACCTAGCTACACGACACAATGGCCACAAAAACAAAATGTCACCAAACATAATGGCAACTCGAAATGTACGGTTATGATACATAAGAGCTATTATTTATTGTTTGGTTATGCATTATAGATGCTTGTTGTTGCTTTATTCAAATTAGTTATAGTCTAAACATCACTATTAATATGCAAAAATGTTGTTTTATTGCTGCTGCCACAGCTTATATTGGCTTTTTAACCGACTCCAAAAAAAGAGGAGGCTCTCAATTCGGCTGTATTTTTTTTTAATGTATGTTACTTCATTACTCCGTGATTTATTAACCGATTTGAAAAAAAACTTTTTTTTATTTCAAAGACTATACTTACGATTCAGATTGGTCACATATTTTTTCATCATCATCATCATCAGTCTGTATCTACCTACTGTTAGGTTTGTTACTTAATTACCTACTCATTCATTTATAAACCGATTTGAAAAATACTTTTTTTATTTGAAAGACTATACTTCCAGATTGGTCCCATATTTTCTTCATCATCATCATCATCAGCCTGTATCTACATACCTACATAAATGTAGCAGAGTAATGTTTAGAGTCGGTTTTTTTTTGTTAAAATTATTAATGGCACGACAAAGGTAGGAGTTGCAGTAATTTATATAAAGACCTATTTGCACGATATACAAATGTTTGATACGAATATTTGCATCAAAAATTTCATGAGTTGCAAATGTTTGTTCAAATCTCTCTCATTAGAGAGTGACCCTTGTAAACCGCGAGCGTCGTATTAATGTCCAGTCACTCGACCGAGGTTGCTTTGCGACTACACCTTAAGGTCAGGTCTTGGCCAACAATGCCTTCGTACGTGGTCTGAAATAGATCTAACTGGGGCCTTTATAAGTTCATATTCAAGTTCGGTTAAAACCTTGTTGTATCTGTAAGACAATCGTTACTGACTGGTCTATCAACGCACAGCTTAATCCACAGGATGGATCTGGGGGCCTTACCGCGGAAGCTGAAGACGACTTCCACTTAGATCTATCTTAGCTGATAATAACCCTGGAGCTCTGCCAACTAAGCAGAAAATGTCTAGCAATAACTTAAACGTAAGACCTATTTTTCCTATGGGACCTACCTATTTGGATAAATAGGAAGGTCCTTTGCCGCCAAATAACAATTCCCTTGAGGATTGTTGTGTTCCTGCGAGAGAGTGAGGTCACCAGAAAGGAAGGAGATGCTGCATTGGCAGTGAGGGGTGGCGGCGCGCGAGCGATATTTTTAATGTTGCGAGCCTTAATATGGCTGCGGTAACCGCTTCACATCAGGCGCGCCGTATGCTTGTCTGCCACCCGACGTAGTATAAAAAAAAGTCTCATCGATCCACCAGGTCCAGGATCAGGTTGATGGGAATCGTCATCAGCTTAGGCGGTAGGCCCTCGGCACTCTGTACCACTCTATACAAATGTAGCGTCTTTAACTACTACGAAAACAATGACGTCTGTGCATGTGTGCGTGCGGCACCATACAAACAGTTCCAGATTTGTCTCAGGGGGGAGGTGAGGTCGACACGAGAGAGCGGCAAGGAGTGGCCATACTGTACGTAGTACTATTATAGGACTCTTAATACTGTGCTTATGCTGTCCCACCGGGTTGAAATTTGGCGTACAGGGTAGCTATTATGACGTAGGCATCAACTAAGGAAAGATTTTTGAACAATCCCGCGGGATACATGAGACACGTGCGTACGAAGTCGCCGGCCCAAGCTAGTTGATTACAAAAAGTATGTCATAATCTATATAAATATATATATATAATACATGAGGCCAAAACTTCGTACCCCTTTTTACGAATCTTGCGCGGACGGAGGAGTATGGAATTTCACTTATATTTTAGAGAAGGAATGCAGAATGCTAATATTTAAAAAGTTGATTTAAAAAAAAAATTGAAACCGACTTCAGTTGGCGAGCGCAGCTTTTTAGTGGAATACCCCGGCAGACGCTGATGCCCGTCTTCCTGGAGATAAAGACACAAGATTCCTTAGTTGCCTTGTACGACAACCAGCTCAGAGCAATGGAGTGGCACAATTTTATTCTGCCGGCTACCATAGGGCAAATTTAAGGGTTTCCCTCGATTTTTCTGGGATCCCATCAACAGACCCTGACTTGGTGAATATGGAACCACCTTGCAATCATACCCTTTCAAATAAAAAAATAATTATGAAAATCGGTTCACAATTCGCAAAGATATCGAATAACATACATACAAAAAAATTATTCAGTCGAATTGAGAACCTCATCCTTTTTTGAAGTCGGTTAAAAAAAAGAAACACTACACACACTACTATGTATCTGACACACACACACGCATTATATACTATAATATACTCTATTGTTTATTGTTATAAGTCATAATTTTAATTAATTATGGTTGCATTTCGACCACTGGGCGACCACAAGTTTGACTAAATACATTTTTCAACATAGTTATAATCATGAACAAACCATAAAAGCGACGAGAAACCTACATTTGCCCACAATCACGGACGTAGGTAATCTAAGTGAAACCATAAACCAATTTGTTAGTGGTGTATTTTCCTTTAATTTACGCAGGCCATTCATGAGCCGACAGTTACGTACAACATAGAGCATGTAGGTCGCGAGTGTACCACTTGCTTTGAGACCTCCCTGTGATGCCGAGAGGCTCTTCACTGAAGGCTTTGTGCCGAAACTAAAACGTACAAGAAATATAACGTTTTTAACAGGAATGTATAAAAAAAACGGGTTGCACTCCGGGAGCAGAAGTGAAAACTTGAACATTAACGTTGTGCATTTTTGAATATTTTGGAATGGTTAGGGAATAATTTCGCACGAATTGCTTTATTTATCAGTATAAAAGTACTATCATTTATGTGGTAAAATACAGTATTCATTTATTGCGCTATCGTACACAAACATAAACTACTTATTCAAAGCAATCTCAATCGTATTGTCTTTGCTTAAAGTTGGATTTTGTAGTCTCAGTCAGCTATGTCTGAAAAAATGTAAAAAAATAAACAGCAGGAGCAGGCATACATTTTCGCCACGCGGTAGAAAGAGAGGAGATATCAGTTCCTCTCCTACGCCGCGCCGGCGGTGTACGTTCCCTCCGAATTCCTACGAATTCTCGATCAGGCCACGTGTCCTGACGCGAGTTTAACATTTTTTACCTATCCCAAAAAGTGCTCAACGCCACTAAAGAAGTTTTCACTTCAAAAAATGACGAGTCTGTCCTCTTTGCATACGAAAATATTTATACATATTTCCATGAAGGAACACAGGCATGGAGTAGTAGAATCAAACTAAATTTAGGAAAAACAGTGATCTCCATCAATTAAATTTAAGAAATAAAAACAAACTCGCTGTGCATATTACTAGGCTCCATAAAATCTCTAACTCGTTCCCAGGTCAATGTATACGCTTCTACAATAAACTTCCAAATGACGCGTTTAAATTATCCATGGGTAAATTTAAAAGATTTATCAAAACTAGACTATGTCAAAAGGCTTACTATTGTATCTCGGATTACATAAATGATAAAAGTATTTGGAAATGAATTGCTCTTGTTATGTTAATGATTGTATTTGTGTTTAATGTAACGATATTGGCAATTAAAAGAGTCGGCCTTGAGTTTCTTGCCAGTTCTTCTCAAGAAGCCCCGTCGCCGGAACTGGCACTTAAATTCACTTTCACAGATAGTGTGATGAAAGTGCATCTAAGCTCTGCGGATTTAAGTAGATAGTAATGATTTAGATACATGTCTTATATTTAATTTGTATGACGTTTCTATGTGCTTTATAAAGTCCAAGGAATAAAGATATTTTGACTATGACTTTTGACTTTTGAAGTAGGACATTAGGCTAAGGTACATAATAATTAATAACACTTTCATATCGAATGAATTGTTTAGTTGTGTAGTTAGTATGCACATGTATTATTAGTCGATGCACATTCCGTGGATTTTCATGCGCTTTTCAAAACGCAGCAACACATATTCGACGAGCCCGGTGGTCGAATGGCTAGCAATAGCTACTTTGACTCTGAGGTCGCGGGTTCGGTCCCCGCACAAGACAAAAATTTGTGTGTATGAACATGTCTGTTTGCCTAGGCCTGGGTGTTTTCCATGTATTATATGTATGTATTTACAAAAAAAATGTATTTAAGTACATTTATCAGTTGACTAGTATCCATAGAACAAGTTTTACGCTTAATTTGGGACTAGATGGCGCTGTGTGAATTGTCCAGAAACATTTAGTATTATTATATATTAAATAAATAGATATTCTTTGACAAATTACACAGCGCCATGTACTATGGGTACCTACTCGATAACTGATATATGTACATACATACATTTTTAAAAAATAATTATTATATAATACATAGAAAACACCCAGACTAAAACAAACAGACATATTCATGCACATAAATATTAATCACATGCTGAGGTAGAACCCGCGACCGGAGTCAAAGTGGCCATTGCTAGCGATTCGACCACTGGTTTCGCCAACATGTTTGAGTACGTACTTGAATATCAACAACTCCATAGAAGGGGAAGTTCTTGGCGGGGTCCACGTCGTACAGGAGCTTCACGTCGTAATGCGTCGGCACCACGTCCTCTGGCAGCAGGTACTCGTTGCAGGCCGCCAGCTGGACAGCAGCCAGCACCAGCACCAATCTGCCGATCATCTTCACTGGAACAATATTGGAAGTATAAAGGTACATGAATTAAGTAATTAAATTAAATAATATGAAATAATAATTCTTATTTGTTACTATCATTTACGTTATAATATAATAGATTCTAGAGAAGTTTTTGCTTCACCTATTGATATATAGATAGATCAATAGGTGAAGCAAAAACTTCGTACCCATTTTTACGAAAATTCTTGCGGAGTATGAAATTTCGCACACTTATCTATAATAATAAAAGACTTTGTCTTCACTGACTGATTGACTCACTAATCAACGCACAGCCCAAACCGCTGGATCTAGAGATTACAAATTTAGCAAGTAGGTTCCTTATGACGTCTAGGGGTACACATATTGTTTACCGGGACGTCTTAACCTAAATGGTGTATGTTTGTAATAATGGTCAATGCGAAACAGTCCTTTAAGGGGAAAAAATGAAATATCTGGATTCTTAACAAAAATAGACGCAAATCAGAAGTGTTCCCGTAGCGAAGCACGGGTGCTTTGCTAGTAGTGTATATAGAGAAGGAGTGCAGAATGCTAATATTCTTTTAAAATACATGAAAATATATTAAATCAATAAAATAACATTACACACATATTAGTTTATTGTTAAAGTCATAGTTTATATTAATTATGGTCGAATTTCGACCACTGGGCGAACACTAGTTACAATAGATATGCCTAAACTGCCACAAGCGTCAAGAAAGAACACCCGAAAAGTGCCCCATTTGTCTCATCTCGTATTAAGTCGCACAAGCAAGCAGACGAATGTAACGTTTAAGAAAATTGATAGAAATAGCTAAAAATGCCGTCTTCAGTATTACGAAAATGTATAATTTACGTTGATAAAATAAATATAGGCTTGGGGCCTTGGGCTATATTTATTTTATCAATTTTATCAGATTGTCTCTCCCAAAGTATACGAATAATATTTACTGTTAACGAGTATCGGCCTACCCATAGCAACCCATAATCATCCCCCTGTTGAGATACGGGTCTCCCCTCAATCGAAGGGATGTAGAGCATACTTCAACACGCCGCTCAACTGCGGGACAACAGCCGGGACCGACGGCTTAACGTGCCCTCCGAAGCACGGTTGAGCTCGAGATAAATAAGCACATCCATAGATTGGATATGGTCGAGGTTGCTTAACTTGCGTGTTCGATTAGACTGGCACGCGCATCGACGGCATCGAGCTCAACCTGCGCCGGTTACGTACTCAGCGAGGGAAAGAGATAGCAAGTATATTAAAGCGTCGAGATTATAAAGAGAGCGATAGTCATAGATCTCCTAAGCGACGGGAACCGTTTTCTGAGGTAATTTAGTATAGGCACAGTATAAGTAAGTACAGTATGGCCACTCCCTGCCGCTCTCTCGTAGTGACCTCACCTCCCCTCTGAGAATCAAATCTGGAACAGTTTATATGGTAAGCCACATCTATATAATAGTATTCATAACGACATTTGTCTCATCCCATTCTTGATTTAACTTGTAAGTATTGAAACAACATGTTCTTTCAGGTACCGTAACTCTCATGCTGACCTGAAAAACCGTGTTTTCAGGTGGTATTGTGAAGCGTGGTAATTCAAGTCACGCTTCCGTTTCAGTGTGAAAACTTTCCGTTAGTGTCTTAAGTACAAAAACTGGCCGTGAAATCGTCCATTACCTCATTGAATTGTAAAAGGCAGATTGATGTCGCAAAAAGGCTATATTTGACAAATCCTTTATATCTAAATACTTCCTAAATCAAAACCTTTAATATTCCAAGAAATTAAAAAAGAAAGGTAATTACATGTTTTTATATCCGAAAAATGTTTTTTTATAACACAAAACATATGTAAATTAAGTATTCCAGCCCCCTTATCACCAACTCTTATTGCGATTCAATAATTGAATAGAATGCTTATTCATACCAATGAATAAGCGTCTCAATGCAATTTGAAATAGAGTCGCTTATTCATTGGTATGAATAAGCATACCATTCAGTTATTGAATCGCAATAAGAATTGGTGGTAAGGGGGGCTGGGCAATTTACACACGGTCATCTAGTCCCAAACTAAGCAAAGCTTGTACTATGGGTACTGGATAACTGATAATATACATAAATACTTTTTTTTGTAAATACACATAATATAATATTTAGATAACAGCCAAACACCAACACAAACATGTTCATGCACACAAATGTTTGTTTTGTACGGGAATCGAACCCGCAACCTCGGAGTCAAAGTGGCATTGCTAACCATTCGGCCACCGAGCTCGTCAAGCTTTATTTGTTAAATCCTAAACCTAAATACTTCCCACTAATCCCACTACTACTACTAGTATAAAAAATAAATTAAAAAAGGAAAGAAAGTTAGTTACATGTTTTCATAACCGAAAAACTGTGTTTCTAAAAAACAAAAAATATGTAAATTTAATATCTACTATCTAGAAACATAAAATATGTAAACAAAAATCTATACTGACAGTAATTTACCGTTTTCGAACAATTGGTTGATATTGATGACTCTATTTTTCGTGGACGGTTAAAAATACTAAATACAGACTGGAATACTAGGTTATGTTTTTCTTTTTTTTTTTTTTGTACTCCATCGGATTGCAGTCACGCATAGAGCTTGTGTGCGTGCGACGCCATACCACGCCATACAAACTGTTCCAGATTCGTCTCAGAAGGGAGGTGAGGTCGACAAGAGAGCGGCAGGGAGTTGCCCTACTGCACTTTTACATAAACTGTGGTACAGGTTTCACCTTCAGATACAATTCACGCTTCATTACGAATATGTATTAACAATTATATGCAATAAACTTATTTATTTGTTCTATGGTGTATACTCTAACTTCTTATAATATTATTAAGTTTCAGATATTGTATGTAAATGGAAGGTAAATATGTAGATGCGTATTACATACCTATGTAAATATAGACTGAACGTAATACCTGCATGTAGTACATAATTCGTTATCTATTTTGAATTTTATTACAAGGTCTATGATATTTTTATTTGAGCAATAAATTGTCACCTCGTTTTAAAGCATCTCTATGTATAATCACATGAGTATATTATGTAGTAAAATAATATTGATTTTTTAAATAAATAGATCGACTGAGTTTCTGCGCCATTTTAAGTAGTAATTTTTATTTTTTATTGAATAGAATCCTTTATTTGCTTAAATGTGTGTATACAGGTGTACAAATAACATTAGAAGTTTGATCCATCACATTTGTCAGAAATATTTAGTCATGCAAATCAAATTAATTAAATGCAATAAAATTAGTTTATTAATATGTCTAATTAACTGGAAATAATAATATTAACAATTTCTATTTTATAAGGGTTACCCTTAAAAAATAGAAATAACAGTTGAATATTGTTAGTATCATTTTTTTAATGTCATTTATTATCATTATATAAAATATCAATACATATTAACGCTGGCAACATGAAATATCGCACGCATACCGCCACCCCCGCTGCCAATGCAGCAACTCCTTTCTAGTGACCTCATATATTGGAAGGAACATAACAACTCTCAAGGGAATTGTTATTTGACTGCGGTATTCTGTGAGGTGGAGGTATTTCCCCAGTAGAATAGCTTACAAGGCGCTGCCCTACATCTCTGTTGCCAGAGCCTGTTTCGCTGCCAGGGTGCACATGCAGGCGAGGTTGGCTTTGACTCTGAAGGTTGTAGTGAGCCACTTACACCCCAAAAACAAAGTTGTGGGAAATCTATATATATAAAAATGAATGTTAGTCTGTATGTCCTCTATGCATTCGTTTACCGCTCATCCGATGGCAATGAAACTTTGGCGGGATATTCTGGGTATACTGTTTGTCTTGGTCTGGGTGTTTTCTATGTATCATAAGTATGTATTTACAAAAAAAAAATGTATTTACGTATGATTATCAGTTGTCTAGTACCCATAAATAACACAAGCTTCGCTTACTTTGGGGCTAGATGGCGCTGTGTAATTTGTCTGACAATATTTATTATTATTATTATTTATTATACTGGGTAAGGTTTAGACAGAACAACGTCACTAATAAATATTAAAAAGAGCAATAAATTAATAGCAATTTATGCAATGGTATGTATTATATGATCGTATATACATATTTATATATATTCAAACCGGTTTGCAATGTGTGTCAGTGTGTCAGGCAGGACGCGAGACGTAAACGGTCTAGTTTTAATTCTAACTACGTGTATGACTAACTGTTACCGGCGGCTTTGTCCGCGTGAAACCAATGTAATTATCAATTAAAAGGAAATTTTGCGCAAAATATTCTTAAAAGAAAATTAGCTTAGGTTATTTTACGAAACGAATACCGAACTAATGTAATTTTGTTCACGATTTCAAGGTAATTTCTTTTGATATTTTTCTAAAATAAAAATAGCTTATGTGCATACAAGGTAACCGCTTCACATCAGGCGGGCCGAATTCTTGTCTGCCGACGTGGTATAAAAAATTGTTGTTTTATTAACATTTTATGTTTATGCGGGTAGTACGTAAATAATATAAATTATTTGCATAGAATATAGAGTGAAGGGTATTTAGAAATCAGATCAATGTCACACTTCTGCATTTATTGGCATTTTTTTTAAGATGCCATTGAAGCCTTGCATTTGTTTTGTTTTATAAAATACAAGTTATTACGCACGGCTTCGCCTGCGTGATCATAATAAATAAATAAATATTGTCAGACAAATAACACAGCGCCATCTAACCCCAAAGTAAGCGAAGCTTGTGTTATGGGTACTAGGCAACTGATAAACATACGTAAATACATTTTTTTTTGTAAATACATACTTATGATACATAGAAAACACCCAGCCCAAGACAAACAGACATGTTCATGCACACAAATGTTTGTCCTATGTGGGAATCGAACCCACGAGCGTTGGTGTCGAAGCCGCGTCATTGACCGCTACGCCACCGAGCGCGTCATGCTCATCATTATTTTAATAAAACATTTTTTTCCCTTGTTTTTTCCCGTGGGAATAAAATGTCTTTTCCTGGATGAAAAGTAGCGCAGTGTCACTCTCCAGACCATAAATTATCCCAGTAAAAAAAGACATGTCAATTTATAGTATTCAATTTATGTAGTTTAGGGGTGTAAGTGGTTCATCAATATTTTCGAACCAAAGCCAACTTCACCTGCACGTGGTGCACCCTGCTGACTGACAAACGAAGTTCTGGCGAAAAGAGAGGTAGGGAGCGTAATTGTAAGACTGGGGAATGTACCTCCACCTCACAGAATACCACAGCCAAATAACAATTCCCTTGAGGGTTGCTGTATTGCGAGTGAGTGAGGTCACCAGAAAAAAAGGAAGAAGATGCTGCGTTGGCAACGGGGGTGGCGGCGCGCGAGCGATATTTTATGTTGCTAGCGTTAATATGGCTACGGTAACTGCTTTACTGCAAGCGGACCGTAAGCTTGACTGCCATCCGACGTAGTATAAAAAAAAAGTTCGATGTGATTTTTTTGTTGTAAGGACAGCCCACGATATATTTCTGGTTCTGGGTGGCACAAAAAGACATGTAGGCGGAGACATGACAACAAATGCATTGTAATTTAGAATATTCTTCTCGTGTAGCCATGAGTAAGAGGTAAAATCCAAACACACGTGATGTACTGCGCAGATTACTTTATAAATTTTTCCTTGAAGACAAATTAAGGCCGCCTGAAGGTCCTGCAGCACACTTGTTTCTTTGTTTTTGTACCACTAAAGTGGCAAACAAGCATACTGCCTGCCTGATAGAAAGCAGTTGCAGTAGCCTGTGAACGCAGTTTGTTATCACCCAGACCAAGACAAACAGACATGTTCATGCACACAAATATTAAATTTGTCTTGTGCGGGGATCGAACTCGCGACCTCGGTGTCAAAGTGGCCTGTAACAACAAGGGCATCACACGCGTGTTATTGCCGACCATGTAAAAAACCTCTTCACGCCCTTTTTGAAGAACCCCATGCTGTAGTCTCCTGAGAAAACCTCGACAGGCAGTTCATTCCACAGCTTGACAGTACGCGGGAGAAAACTTCTCTGGAACCGCACAGTACGCGACCACTTAGGCTCCAATGTGTGAGGAAATTTCTCTGTCGATGGCGAGCATAAATAAAGCAGCATTGTTGGCAAATACTTTATTGCATGAACATGGCTGTTTATCTTGGTCTGGGTGTTTTTAAATCAAATCAAAATATGTTTATTCCTTGGACTTTATAAAACATTTAGAAACGTTATACAAATTAAATATAAGAACATGTATCTAAGTCATTTCTATGTGTTTTAAGTATGTATTAAAAAAAAATGTATTTAAGTATTATTATATATCAGTTGTCTAGTACCCATAGTACAATCTTTGCTTAGTTTGAGACTAGATGGCGGTGTGTAATTTGTCCAGGAATATTTATTTATTATTTATTTAACTAGTCAAACCTAGGAGCGCCTAGATTTTGAATATTGACTGCAACATATAGATTACATGATAAAGTTGCAGGCAGACCTAATGTATTATGGTTTATGAGCCCGGTGGTCGAATGGTTATCAATGGCCACTTTGACTCCGAGGTCGCGGGTCCGATCCCCGCACAAGACAAACATTTGAGTGCATGAACATGGCTGTTTGTCGAGATCTGGGTGTTTCCGATATATAAGTTTCAATTTACAAAAAAATATGGATATAAGTACATCTATATCAGTTGTCTAGTATCCATAGTGCAGGCTTTGCGCTTAATTTGGGAATGAATGAATGAATGAAATTGTTTATTTGCGCATATACAGTCATTTATATTAATATCAGGCCAAGGTAGTAAATTGTTTGGCAACTGTACATTGCCTTAAAAATGGAGGCATGCAAAATATTGAAGTAGGTACATTAAAAAATGGTAGGTACAATAAAATCTTAATATAGAAATGTCAGTTTTTTTTAAACATTCGAATTATCCTTATAATAAGTATCTATCCATTCCGATCCCATAATAAAAGATTTGATAATAAAATAAATTAAATTAAATTAAATTATTGGTGATTGTTACATAATTTAATTATTAACTTTGAATGTCAAGTTTACATTTTTAATATTTTCTCTGGTCAGTTAAACTAGATATTATTACATAGAAACTAGATACCTACCTACACAATTAAAATAAAAAATAATAATGATGATGATAATAAATGTCAGATTTTTTAAAGGTCAATTTTAACAACTACAACAACGCAATCACCTTACGCATAAAGCATTTTCACATATTGGAAAAATAATAACAAAAATCAATAAAATGTCATTCGATAAGGATGTTAATGTCAAGTTTTTTTTTTTTATGTTCTCTCGATATCAGATACTTTTAAAATTTATAATTCAGATAATCGTTTACACAATAAAAAGAATTATGAAGAAGCCATTCGGTCAGCTGTATTTTAAACTTGTTTACTGGCAGCTCAGTAAACGCAGACGGCAGTTTATTGAAGAGTTTAGGCGCCATATATGTAACATTTTTCTGGAAAAGTCGGAGGTTACTTTTCGGCATAACAATTTTGTTCTTTCTTATTGACCGCACGTGTTCTTTTATTTGTGCACAAGAAACATACAATTCTGGATGTTGTTTAACGAACATACAAGCATCCAGAATATATAAACATGGTAGGGTTAGGATCCCAAGTTTTTTGAATAGAGGCTTACAAGATTGTCTACACCCTATATTACAAATCGATCTAATACATTTTTTTTGAGCTTTGAAAATTCTTTCAATTTCAGGCGAGTTGCCCCAGATTATTAAGCCATAGCGTAACAAGGAAGAGACAAAGCCATAATAAGCATTCAGCGCTGTCTGAAGCGATGCAACTTGGCGGAGTCTATATAGTGCAAATACAAATTTATTTATTTTTTTGCATGTAATGTCAATGTGTTTCTTCTAATTTAGGTTTTCATCAATTGCGATTCCTAAGAATGTTGTAGAATTTGTTAAGTCTATTTTGTGGCCGCTACAGTTTATATTAATTTCAAGTCTAGGGCTTGGGTACGTTTTAAATTGAACAGCCTTGGTCTTTGTAAGGTTTGCCTGTAAATGATTTATATGAAGCCAGTTCAGAACCCGTTCTAGTGTACAATTGACTTCATTTTCAAATGTATGAGTGTTGTTGCATTTGAAAATAAGTGTGCAATCATCCGCAAACAATATGCACTTTTGGTTAACATAGCTGGGTAAATCATTAATGTATAGTAGAAATAGTATTGGACCCAAAATACTACCTTGCGGCACTCCACATCCATTATTTTGGTAATTTTCTCATTGTTTACAATTCTACTAAGTTCAGTACATTGTTTTCGTTCATCTAGGTAACTACTGAACCAGTCAAGTGCCATTCCTCGAATTCCATAGCCTTCCAATATTTTTAATAGTATTTTATGATGGACTAAGTCAAAAGCTTTGGACATGTCCAAAAATAGAGCCATGGTGGGTATATTATCATTAAGATATTCACTTACATTTTTGATTAATGAAAAGCAAGCTAGAGTTGTCGATTTACCTTTTTGAAAACCGTATTGTTCTTTGCTAATTATGTTATGCTTCTCAAGAAAAATATTTAACTTCTTAGCCATATTTTTTTCAAATATTTTAGCAATGACCGGAATTAAGGTAATAATAGGTCGGTAATTGCCAATATCGGCTGAATCTCCTTTTTTAAATAAGGGTTTTACTAGAGATATTTTTAGTCTACTAGGGCATGTACCTTTTTCCATCGAGATATTTACTAAGTAGCATAAAGGTACTGCTAACTTGTGAGCGCATAACTTGAGAATTTTGGTGTTAATATCGTCATAACCAGTTGAATTTGAACTAGATGACGCTGTGTAATTGTGCAGAAATATTTATTAATTTATTTTATTAAATAAGGTAATATTTTTATCTACAGCATTGAAAATCTACAAGGCCGCAAGATATTGTTTTTAAACCACTAAAGTGGCAAACAATCATACGTCCCGCTGCCGATGGAAAGCAGTTACTGTAGCCTGTGAAAGCCTGTAACACCAGGGGCATCACACGCGCGTTGTAAAAGCAGTTAAATCGTCAAATTCCTAAACAGTTAATATAATGGTCAGATACTTTAGTTAAACAATCAGTTGCATCTACAGAGTGATTGCATCGCAGCGTGCACCGCAATATCATTACTTTCACTGCGTAAAATGCAAGTAACTAACGTTGCCTTTCTATAGTTGAACCTACTATTTACTATTATTTATACTACATATGGGTGTAAGTGGTTCATCAACACCTTTGAACCAAAGCCAACTTCACCTGGACGCGGTGCACCCTGCTGACTGACAAACGAAGCTCTGGCGAAAAGAGAGGTAGGGCGCTTAATTGTAAGCTACTCGACTGGGGAATGTACCTCTGCCTTACAGAATACTGCAGCCAAATAACAATTCCCTTGAGGGTTGTTGTGTTCCTGCGAGGGAGTGAGGTCACCAGAAAGGAAGGAGATGCTGCGTTGGCAGCGGGGGTGGCGGCGCGATATTTTATGTTGCGAGCGTTAATATGGCCACGGCTACCGCTTCACATCAGGCGGGCCGTATGCTTGCCTGCCACCCGATGTAGTATATATATATATATAAAAAAAAGAAAAAAACAGAAACAAACGATGTTTCTGTATCCTAGCAATACCTATGAAGCGGGGGAGTGAAGAAATTTTTAGGGGGGCGTGAAGAGATTTTTAGGGGGTCGTCAACGCGTAAAGGATGCCCCTTTGAGAGCAAACGAGCATGTGGGTCACCTGATGGAAAGCAATCACCACTGCCCATGGAGATCAGTAATACTAAGAATCGCCGATCCGTTGCCAGCCTTTTAAGGAAAATAAGACTCTGTTCTTGAAGGCACCTATGTCGTAGTAGGTAGTTCGAAAAGTTGATTCCACTGTTTCACCGTTCGTGGTACAAAATATCTTAGGAAACGTAATGTAGTAGAACGCCAATTATCAAGATGATATGGATGGATTTTTTTATGGCGAGTTGTACGATAGTGGAATTCAGCAGCTGTTTTCTGAATAAATAAACTAATACATACCAACGATATTACATCTTACATTTATTGTGAACCATTGTTTTATAAACTGAACACAAACGTACACTGAAATACTTAAAATTGTCACGAAACTAAATCTAGTTGGCTAACTAGAAGCTGTGTGACACATTTCGCTACTTCCTTTGATTTGTTTTACTGACAATTTGTCAAGATGACTGTGTCAAGATTTATGATCATGATCCATAGACATGATGGACGCATGTCCTTCCTCCATGGACCCATAAAGATTTAATTTTAAATAATAGAAATAAGAACCATTCCTAACATTTTATACCACGAACGGTGAAACAGTGGATTAACTTATCAACGGTATTTCCGAACAATTACGACATGGGAATCAAGAACAGAGTCTTTATTTCCCTTGGTGTTGCTGGTCCCCATGGGCGGTGTTGATTGCTTTCCACCCGGTGACCCACATGCTCGTAGAAGTAAGAAGCTTCTGGAATTTGACTGCTACTAAAGGTAAGTTAAAAGGCTTAAATGTTCATCCTGAGACAGCTTTTTGAACAACTTAACATGTAAAAATACAGTATGAATTGGCCTTTTCAGATTTCCTACAATACTTTACCACTCAGAGGGGAGGAGAGTCGGTTCGAGAGAGCTGCTGAGAGTGTCCATATGGCGACTTTGACTCCGAAGTCGCGGGTTCGATCCCCGCACAAGACAAATATTGCATGAACATGCTTGTTTGTCTGGGTCTGGGTGTTTTCTATAGTATTATATGTAGGTATGTATTTACAAAAAAAAAAGTGTATTTAAGTATTATTATCAGTTACAAGCTTTGCTTAGTTTGGGACTAGACGGCCGTGTGTAATTTGTCAAAATGATTAGTATTATTAGTATAGTACTTTTACTGTGCTAAAATAAACAACGTTGACGGCCTTGCATTTTTATTTACTTACTACTTTTACGGCCGTTAAAAATAAAACCCAATAAATGTTTTAAATTACATTTAAATTGATTAACAATGGAATCGATTTGCATGGCCACAAAGATGATGGTTTGATTTAAATAATAGTCGATCATTGTTTACTCGGCTACATAAGCTGCAGAAGATCTATAGATCAATAAGTTGGTGTCTGTTATACAATGGCGGATTTTCCTTAAGGCCAAATAGTCCCGCGCCTAGGGCGGCCAAATGTTAGGGGCGGTCGGAGCGGGTATTACCGAAGGTAATTATTACAAATTACAGACTGCTATGGCGGTTTTGTGGATAAGAATTACATAAATAGGTATGAAGCTGATAAATAAGAACCAACATACTATATAATAAGGAATAAAGAGTCAGCTAAAAAGAACTATTATACGGCATAAGGCGGCCACGATACGACCGACGACCGACCACGATACGACGGGCGGGAAAGACACGGTCTAGGGCGGCCTAGAGTACAAATCCGCCTCTGCTGTTATAACCCAGCGTTGTCACACGTCCCGATTTTGGCGGGACATGCCACTTTAATATTCTAAACATCACATATTTCGCTTTTAGCGGTGGTACAAAAATTATGATTTCGTCAAATGAATGCCAGAAATTGAATCTTTGGAAAAATATTAGCAATTTAAAAGTTTATATTTTCAGCGAAATTTATTGAGCTTATAAAATCGTCCGGTCGTTCTATCTGTCCGTCCGTTGCCATGAAACTCAAAATTTCGAAATTCTGAGTTCGGATTCGTGTAAAGCATCAAAAAGTAGTAATGTAAAGCGACCTTGGTTTTCCGATAACAATTCGGGAAAGTGGCCAAAATAAATAAATAAATAAATTTCGCTATGGTGGCGCATGCTGCGCGTCCGATGTTTTACATTATATTTTGTAGCATCGAAATATTTTTGATCTTCTATTGTACACTCATGCCAAAAACATTTCTCCATTAATTCTATAAAAATCTCTACTCGATTCCCGATTTTTTCAAATATCTTTTTTCACGTTGAAATGTTTAAAATCCCGCTTTGACCTAAACAAAATCTGGCAACTCTGCCCGATCCTTTATGGCTAGAAGCTGGGGCCCTACCGCTGAAGCTGAAGTCGATTACCACTGAATATCTTGATTCGAAAAATAGGTGTTACGTTTAAGTTATTGCCTTTACCTTCAGCTTAGTCTCTAGAGCTCCATCGTTTCTACCAGCTAAGGTAAACACAAGTAGCATAAAGTTGATGTCTGATTTTTAGCAATAAAAAAATCCCATGGTTATCGTCTTCAGCTTCGGCGGTAAAGTCCCCGATCTGTGGCTACCACAATACAGATGCGTGGGGCCTTCTATACTACGTGAGGGACCACTTTTGTATACTATGTCTATTTCGCGTGGCAAACAAGCATATATCCCGCCTGAAGTGAAACAGTTACTGTAGTCATATATAAGGTGCTTTTTTTGTATTAGCCAGGAATTTTTTTGTATACGCTCGCAACATGAAATATCGCTCGCTATTCGCCAACCCCGTGCGATGCCAACTCGCAGGAACTTAACAACCCTGACGGGAATTCTTGTTTTGCACCTCACCGAATACCGCAGCCAAATAACAATTCCCTTGAGGGTTGTTGTGTTCCTGCGAGTGAGTGCGTGTCAGCGGGGGTAGCGGCGCGCGATCGATATTTTATGTTGCGAGCGTTAATATGGTTACGGTAACCGCTTTACATCAGGCAGGCCGTACGCTTGTCTGCCACCCGAGTCCCGATATACCCGAGTAGTATAACAAAAATAGACATAATTTTAGTACCGGGTAATATCAACTTACTTGTAGTGTAGATGAAGTAAAATTCCCACAAGACAGACCTAGCGTCTAAAAAGAATCTTTATTTGCCAGATTCCATCCTTTTCTTAAAATCAAACTCAATTGATTTTAAGAAAAGGATGGAATCTGGCAAATAAAGATTCTTTTTTAAGCTTAAATAATTTCCTTCACTAGAATTTACGTTTATTAAAAACGCTTTATTTAAGGTCAATAACATTAAGCGGCCATATTTGATAAATTCAATAATATTTTCCCGCTACGGAGCGGTCAAGTTCGACTTTATTTTAGCAATGGTCTTGATGCAGTAATTATAATAACTTTATTGTATTTATCACCAGGTTCTCCTTGGGGTACACATGTAATTGTTATTTGTATACTAGTGGCTGCCGGCTGACTTCGTCCGCGTGGACGTCATTATAATAAAATAAAATAAATATTTCTGGACAATTTACACAGCGCCATCTAGTTCCAATTTAAGCGCAAAGCTTGTGTTATGGATACTAGACAACTGATAAATGTACTTAAATACATTTTTTTTTGTAAATACATACTTATAATACATAGAAAACGCCCAGCCCAAGACATGTTCATGGACACAAATGTTTGTCTTGTGCGGGAATCGAACCCGCGACCTCGGAGTCCAAAGTGGCCATTGCTAACCATTCGACCACCGAGCTTGTCAAGTACATTACAGGTTAGTTACATCATTTTTAACACCCCAACAGTATATATATCAGAAAAAATATAATTGCTTTTTAATATAAGAGGGGGGCAAATGAGCATTTGGGTCACCAGATGGAAAGCAACCAGTAGTGGGCGGTAGCGCCTAAGGAGATCAGCAACACCAAGGGGTCGCCTATCCGTTGTCAGCCTATACTCTTTCCTTTTTTCTGGTGACCTCACTCACTCACAGGAATGCAACAACCCTCAAGGGAATTGTTATTTGTTAATTGTTTTCTGTGAGGAAATATGATGAAATCGTGAGAACAAGGTTTTCATGGGAAATCCACTGGAATAGGATAGGAACGGGAATATTGAGCCACAGCGAAGGGTGAGCGAATCGCTAGTAAACAATAATTATTAAAACTACGCTTCTAATATTATTTTATTATATTAGGGTGTAAGTGGTTCATCAACATCTTTGAACCAAAGCCAACTTCAACTGCACGCGATACACCCTGCTGACTGACAAACGAAGCTCTGGCGAAAAGAGAGCTAGGGAGTGTAATTGTAGGCTGCCCGACTGGGGAATATGCCTCCACCTCACAGAATACCGCAGCCAAATAACGATTCCCTTGACGGTTGTTGTGTTCCTGCGAGTGAGTGAGGTCGCCAGAAACGAAGAATATGCTGCGTTGACAGAGGGAGTGGCGGTGCGCGAGCGATATTTTATGTTGCGAGCGTTAATATGGCTAAGGTAACCGTTTCACATCAGGCGGGCCGTATGTTTGTCTACCACCCGACGTAGTATAAAAAACAAAAATAAATGTACTAACTGCCCGCCCACGCTTCGCTGTGGCTCAATCTTCCCGTTCCCTACTCACTTCTATAGATACCCATACAAACGTTGTCCTGACAATTTCATCATGAAATATGAAATATTTTTTTCGTTATTTTTTCTGAAATTCTTAATGCTGTTCGGGATGGAGACAAATCCAACATAATGAATTGGTCCAGCTGTTCTTAAATAAATAAATATTGTCAGACAAATTACACAGCGCCATCTAGCCCCAAAGTAAGCGAAGCTTGTGTTATGAGTAATAAACAACTGATAAACATACGTAAATACATTCTTTTTTGTAAATACATACTTATGAAACATAAAATACACCCAGACTAAGACAAACAGACATGTTCATGCACACAAATGTTTGTCCTATGTGGGAATCGAACCCACGAGCGTTGGTGTCGAAGCCGCGTCATTGACCGCTACGTCACCGAGCTCGTTGTCGTCGTCGTTCTTGAGTTTAAATAAAATGATATACTAACCCGACTTTTATTTTATCACTAGCTGACCCGCCAAACGTTGTTTTGCCATAAAAAATAAATAACAACCTATTCTCAGACCTACCCGATATGCACACAAAATCTCATAAAAATCGGTCAAGCCGTTTCGGAGGAGTGTGGTAACAAACATTGTGACACGAGAATTTTATCCATATTAAGACGTAAGATATGGCTTATCAAGAATTCAGGAATAATTAGGATAAAACATTACGAGATTTTAAGTAGGTAACACTTTCAGCAATACGACATCCTTTTCTGTGAAAACCACATCTATTTTCGCATAGCAGTTTTTGCGTCCACAGCTCACATACAGATTGACAAAAATTCTAAAAATAATTGTTTTGACTTCTGTTGTTCTTATATTCGCTCAAATACATATTTTTCTTAAATATCTCTTATGTACTTTCTTAAATTTTTTCTTAAATA
Organism: Hypsopygia costalis; assembly: GCA_937001555.2. Classification (NCBI taxonomy): domain Eukaryota; kingdom Metazoa; phylum Arthropoda; class Insecta; order Lepidoptera; family Pyralidae; genus Hypsopygia; species Hypsopygia costalis. The sequence continues at coordinate 18,836,423 of OW443350.2, read as the reverse complement.
TCTCTTTAGTTATTGAAATAAATGATTTATGATTAAGATAAGATAAGATAAATTTTATTTGTGATTATGGCGCACCCCGCCGATGGGGGAAACAGGCTCCGGCAAAAGTGAGGTAGGGTGCAACGTATTGTAAGCTGCCCGACTGGGGAAGTACCTCCACCTCACAGAATATTTCCTACGTCGGGTGGCAGCAAGCATACGCCCCTCCTGATTTGAAGCGGTTCATCATATCGCGCGCGCACCGCCACGCTCGCTGCCAACGCAGCATCTACTTCCTTTCTGGTGACCTCACTCACTCGCAGGAACACAACGACCCTCGAGGGAATTGTTATTTGGCTGTGGTATTCTGTGAGGTGGAGGTACATTCCCCAGTCGGGTAGCTTACAATTACGCTCCCTACCTCTCTTTTCGCCAGAGCTTCGTTTGTCAGTCAGCAGGGTGCACCACGTGCAGGTGAAGTTGCCTTTGGTTCAAAGATTCAAAGAGAAAGAAGGGTGAGCCACTACACCCCAAATTGTTAAATTGTTGTGTTCCTCCGAGTGAGTGAAGTCACCAGGAAGGTAGGATTTGCTGCGTTCGCGTTGGCTACGGGGGGTTGGGCGACGCACGAGTGATTATTGCAATACTTTGTGTTGCTATTTGCGACCGTTTATATGGTATGGAAACCGCTTCACATCAAGCGGGCCGTACGCTTGTCCATCACCCGAGTTATAAAAAAAATGTTGAAAGATATATTTAAAAATATCTTGCTAAACTTTAAAATAGACCCCGAATACCGCTGCATTAATTTAAATTTATAAGACGTTAATAAATATAGCAAAAATGTAAAAAAATTGTCAATTTACAGTTTTTAATTATTTTATTATGCAGTCATTAAAAAAATCACAAATAAAATGCGTGTCTCGCGTCTGCTATTCGTTATGTACGAGCGAAGGTACGTTGAACCGACGAAACTGGATCTGATTCAACATATAGCGGGCTGGAGTATATTATTCTTGAGAAATTGTTATTTGGCTGCGGTATTCTTGAGAATATATTAACATAAATAGCTTGCGCCCGCGACTTCGTATGCATGTACCCCGATATCCCGTGAAAATTTCCATTAAACTCCTTTCTTAGCGGATGCGTACTTCATAGTTGCTATCTGTGTGCCAAATTTCAATCTGGTCCGTCCAGTTGCAGTGGTTTATAATCCCCAACCCGTTTGGCCAGCGTGGGGAGTGTAGGCCAAATCCTCCTTCTGTCTAGGACGGACGAGAGAGGGTCGTGCTCCTGTAGTGGAGACTAAAATAGACTTGATGATGATGATGATGATATATATTATAATATATATACAAGAGGCAAAATAAAAAATGCCTTTTTATACTAGGTCGGGTGCCAGACAAGTATACGGACCGTCTGATGTGAAGCGGGTACTAACGCTCGCAACATTAAATATCGCTCGCGTTCGGCCATCTTCGCTGCCAACCCAGCAACTCTTTCCTTTCTGGTTACCTCACTCAATCGCTGGAATACGACAATTCTCAAAGGAATTGTTATTTGGCTGCGATATACTTTGAGGTGGTACTTCCCCCGTCGATTCTGCCAGAAAATGTAATTGATTTTGATATTAAATGGACTTATGTAGCGCTTAAAAATGACGAAAATCTACAATACTTATAACTAAATACATAAATTGTTAGAGATGTACCTACCAGTCGGCAAAGCCGACTATGAGGCCGCTCGGCGACTATTCGGCAAAATGCACCGACTATCAAGCTTCTGACTTTGTATGTATTTGTCAATAAAATGTCATCACTTTGCAGTCAGCCTGTATCAACCCTCTGCTGAATAAGCCTTCCCCAATGCTTTTTAATATTTTTTTTACATTATTAAATTTAAGATTTAAATTATTAAATTTAAGATTTAAATTTAATAATGTAAAAAAATGATTTAATTTATTCAAATTATTTAAAATTAATTTAAATTTAAGATTAATTGTCATTTTTCACTTTAATGAACAATAGCAACCGTATTGTCTTTTTTTACACAAAATAGTCTATACGACAAATTCAAAACATAGAAAATAGAGAAAAAAGAAACCTTAAAAAAATATGTGCAAGAGTTTAGTTTACTCCTAATAATGAGTAGAAAAATGTATTTTAAGAATTTAAGTAAAAAGATGGATAAAGGTATTTTGTTTTTGCCTATAATTCATAACTATTTAATAATATTCAATTTTTATTTAGCGCTGCAAATTGGTCTCCGCTCTACCAGTTCCACCTGGGCCAAGTTTCCGATGAGAGCATACTACATAAAATAAATATTTTATAGTATTAAATATAAATATAAGAAAAAACACTGCAAAGAATATTTTGGAAAAAATATTTAATTTTTCAAAGGGTAATACAATTTTATCAAGAATTTTTTTTTGTGGATTTCTGTTTTCACAAAAAGCTACGTATGTTTAAATAATTGGTCTATAATTAATTAAAGAGCTTTATCTATAGTATATATATATATATATGTGCGAATCAGCTATAATGTAAACGAAGCATCACTGAACACTGCAAAATATCCCTGAAACTATGGTCGACTTGGGCTTGAACTAGTCTGCCGCTTAGTCGCCCTTTTTACAACCGACTAATCGGCTAGTCGGCTAAAGTGATAGTCGGCACATCTCTAATAATTATGCATGCCACGAGACGTAATGATATAAATCTACATTGGTTATTAACGATAACGAGATGTCCGTCCGTCCGTCCGGAACCGAAATCAACGACCGTTACAATCAAATACGCTGATAATTTAATATTGCCAGATGTTTATTATACTTTTATTTTGAAGGTCTGTGCTAAAGACAGAAAGACTTGCAAAAACAAAAAAAAAATGGCGTGTGGCTGTGTCATGGACACGGCCGTGTGTTGTACGTGAATACGTTATATGCACTAAAATTATCTCAAAATGGCAGCGCTTCCCTCTCCCCGCATGTGATGTTCCATAGTCCTTACTTAGCGTAATAAATTCTTTGATCCTTCATATATCCAGTGGTGTGATTGAATTTTGTATGGAGATGATAGATTTGTAGCCGCAACATCAAACTGTATCCCCCGATTTTGTTATCATTTGTTTTTAAAATTCCGTATGGAAGCAGTTTTAAAGACATATTCACGTCAAAAAAATAGCTAGGTCTATGACGAGCTTCGATTGTCTATGATCGAAGGTGGCCGGTGGTAGGTTATTCTCAAAATAAACAAGAAAGTAAGTTATCTCTTTTGAGAAATCCTCTTTAGAAGATTCTTCTATATAACTTTTAACCGACATCAAAAAAGAGAAGGTACTAAAGTCGTCATTTTTTTATGTATACTACGCGATAGTGCATCTGGTCATATAATAATGCAGTATTCGTGAATTGTGATCGGAACAGTCTACTATGTATCGTGCCAATAAAGCATTATACATCTTAGTTACATCATATTAAAAAAATAATCCATATTTGTGAATTCTGATGAACAGACAGACAGGATTTATCATTCAGTGTAAACTATAACATCTTTGTAAGTACATGACGTCAAAGAGGGGAATGTTTAAAAAGATAGTTAACTCAGGTTTGTCGATGCATGGAATAATTCCTTAAAATTGTGACTATAAATATTTGCATGATATTGTATAATATGGCTAAATAGACATAAGCAACTTTACTTTCAAGATCCAACCGCATTTATTGTACCCACCCTATTTATTGCAGATAAATCATTTGTATTTGAATTTTATTAAGATTTAATATACTCGTACTGTACAATTAGATCTAACTAAATATTATTTTAACAATTTATGCAGGTACTTCGTAAACAATACCTACGTTTAAATATTTAAACGATATATTAAACGAATAAAACTCCCACTTATCTGAATTGTTAGTATGTATTCAACTTTTTTTTTTATCTGACAATATTGCAGGCTCACTCAATTGCATAAAAAAACTTGTCGCAATAATTGAATTATAAAAAAACTGAATCTATTTAAGCTAAAACTTTGTCTCACTTTCTAAAATTTTATAAAGTTGTACAAACCAAAATCTACATACGTCAATAATTGAATAAAGCATTTAAAAAATATCACTATGTAATAAAGGTTTAAAAAATGGTAAGAGTAATCGTAATTTTGAAATATAAATAAATGAAGTTACTTACGTTTCGTTCACCAGTCCGTGACACTACACTGTGAGGCGCTGGTCAAGCGCCGACTGTTAACCATCGTTTATGTAATGTGAACAGCATACTGTTGTAAATGCACCGTTTGTCCTTGCTTGTGCACGACCACGTAACGGGTACGACACGATTTTACAAATATAATAAAAATTTTCACTTTTACTGTGTCTTGACTGTCATTACTTTGGAAATGTTTCATTGTGGACTAGTGTTTCCTAACCTTTTCAATGTTGTTACCGCAATGACCAATAAAAGAAACTGATTTTACCTATTTTCCCTTAGATTAGACAATAAGATCCTTTTTTTCATTCCTTATCTGAAATTGCGCCGATTTTTGTCAAAAATCGCTCAACTTTTCCCTTAGTTTTCCAGAAAGTATACATATTGCACTGTATTTGAGCTTATACAGGCAGTATTTTTAAAGGCTGGTCAAATTCAAAGAGACTATTACGTTGTTAGTATTAATCACGAATCAATAAAAAAACCCAAAAATGAATCAACCATAAACGCGGTATGGCTATCGAAAGATCTCTTGTTTATCTCCGAGATTCAAGTTTACTATGTAGGTAGGAGACATATGGGGTGGTCGCGCATGCGCCCTCTGTGCACTCGCCGCTTTCAGCGGTTATCGACAGATATACTAACTACAAAACAAAATTGATTTTGATGATATTTAAGGTATAGTGTTTTTTATTTCGTGATCAGTAACCGATACACAATCGGCTCTATCAAGTTAACCAGTCTTTTTTTTACATGGGGGAAATCCATTAAGGATACCACGCCGCCCATCGGGGCAGCGTGATTGTGTCAGAGTCTGCCGCCATGGGGAAGTGGCAGCCATACCGACTAAAACCCCACGATCTCTTTCTTTGCCTCGCCGCGCTGATTAGCGAGACCTCAGGAACTGCGCAGGCATGACATCCGCGACCGCAGTTGTCCCTGAGGACCCTCCTTGACTGATTGACCCTCCTGGGGAACCCGGGTGTCTCCCCCTCCTCAATTCAATTCTTCTTTGTGGCGTTCTTGAAGTTCTCGCCAATGTGAATGTTTCTTATACATAGTTTCCACTGTCGATATAAACAAGTAGGCGACCATGGTTGATCGAATCGCGAAATTTAATTGTCAAATCTCGAGCAGGTTTGACAGGAGGTTTGACAATTAAATTTTGCTACAGCTATGTAGATATTGTGATTAGTTAAGAAAATTCGCCAATTGGCAATTCTGAAATGCTAGTACCAAGTATAAAAAAAAAATATGTACATAATTTAGATTAAAAAAATGTAAAATGTGTATAAGTGTCCACGAGGACCCAATGGCAGAATAGAAAATTTAATTTAATTTCGTTTCGTTTCGTATCTAATTTGTACGTACCATTAGACTTTAAGTTAGCGTCGTACTTAATCTATTCTCGTGTGATGTAAATGGATCTTATACATCGTGATTTACTTAACGCAACATTGTTTGTAATACCTATCTAATTAGATGTGATGTGATGTGGTCAACCATAATCGGAAATTTTCTTTCTCCGTCTTATAACCAGCGATTCAATAACTGAATAGAATGCTTATTCATACCAATGAATAAGCGATTCTTATTCATTGGTATGAAAAATCATTCTATTCTGTTATTGAATCGCAATAATAGTTGGTGGTAAGGGGGCTGGGCTCGACAAAGATCTTAGAGTACTCTAAGACAAAGACAAACTAGAAGGGATCCCTAGTAAAACTAAACTATATATAAGTCTGCTGTTATGTATGTTATTTTTATGATAAAACTAGCGACCCGTTGTGATTTTACATGAGTAAGTAGTATTCGCAAAATGATCACAGGTACCTAAATTATAGGATATCTATATATTTATTCTTTGTAGGAACAATAACTTTGCTAGATATTTGCTCCACTGTATTTCTAGAAACGTTGCACAAGCTTTCGATAAAGTTTGGCACAAAGGTTTGTGCATAAAACTTAAACAAATCGTGCAATACTGAAATCATATACCTATTTCTAACCGAATGTTTAGGATCAGACAAGAAGATCAGACATTTTCTGACCTGAAAGAAATAAAAGCTGGAATACCTCAAGAAAGCGTTTAGCGTACAGGACCCGACGGTCCTGTACCTATTATGAACAGACACTAAGAAAAGTCAATAGGCATTATACTTCGACAATATTATTCAGGTGATTATGCTAGATTTAAATTAGTTAGACTAGACTTAGACCATAAGTTGGATCAATATTTTCAAGTAAGTTTTTATTTTGAAAGGTATATATTTATTATTAAAATTTATAAAACCTAATTATGAAGTAAGCTAAAATTTGTTTCATTTGTTAAACTCTTTTTATTACGTTTTAATTGTGATTATTAACAAAACATATGTAAGTAACATAATAAAACTCGACTAATGAAGCATTGAGGTAGTTCATTAATGTAATTTTATATTTTTTTTATACAATTATGGTGGTAAAAACGCATACGATCTGTATGTTTTTACCACCATAGAACATCAGAAGTATCACGCATGAGTGCCGACGCTGTAAAAACCTTTCATGCCTTTCTATAAGAAACCCATTCTTTAGTCTCTTGGGGAAACCCCGTCATGCAATTCATACCGTAACCTGAGGGCTCGCGAAAGAAAACCTCTTTCTTCTACAGTTAAAATAAATATACTTATTATGTTTTATTTAAATATAAAAAAGGAGAAAGATACGTAGTTATAAAATATCTAATGATATCAAAAAAAATCATCCAATACAAAAAGATACAGATCAAACTATGGGAGCTCGGCCATTCTTGCGTCTTGACCAAATCATTTGCAAAAGATAGGAAAATTATTGTAGATGACAAAAAAAAAATAATATGAATTTTCAAGTAGATATTTTCAAAGCCATACAAGCATTTTGAGGTTATGAATTGCGACTGTAAAACTAGATATATTTTATAGAATTGCAAGAAGATTTACAATAAGATACCTTGTGATATTTTTCGGCATGTCTTGGAATCCGGGAATAATATAAAGAAATAACACTAGAGTTCGACTCGTATCCAAAGCTAGTGTAAAGCTATTAAGGTGACGTGAGTCCAGGGCTTGGCCGTTTTCGAGGGGGTGAGGTGCGGGGCTTGAGAGGAGCCGGCGCGGGGTACCCGCTTACAAGCGCGCGATCGCTGCCGAGACGCCACAGTATAGCGAAGCGACTATCTACACCCGTGTAGTATTACACCCGTCAATACAATAGTTAAAAGTACTGGAAATATAATTATGAAAATAAATAAACCACATGTAAAAATACATTTTTTTTATTAATGAAGTATATTATATTCAACATGCAAACAAGTGATGTTTTGGTATATTATGAAAAAGTAAAGAATTCAAAATAAAAAGAAAACTATTCAATAATTCTTTTATATTCAATTATATTTATTATTGGTCAAACTAAAATAGGTACATACTTAGACTAACTAGCTATCACGCGCCAGCATACACTATTCTTCATCCTTCTAGGAATCGATATGTGCCGTACAGCACGCGTCTGTCCCTAGCTACTATGCCCGAGCATACAGCGGTATTGATATTAACAGTATTTATATTTGACAACCCCGGTGGTCCAATGGCTAACCATGTCCAGTTTGATTCCGAGGTCGTGGGTTCGATCCCCGCACAAGATACGAGTAAATATTTGTGTGCATGAACATGTCTGTTTATCTTGGTCTGGGTGTTTTCTATGTATTATCTATACTAATATTATAAAGCTGAAGAGTTTGTTTGTTTCTTTGTTCGAATTGAAAAAATATTTTAGTGTTAGCCTATATTTCAAGGAAGGCTATATATAGGCTATATAACATCACGCTAACACCAATAGGCGCGGAGCACCGATAAAAAACGGGAAAAAAATATTCCTTTTGAGGGCTTAAGTTGCGTGCGCTGCGTAAATTTGCGCATATGCCTATCTTTTACTGAAAGTAACCTAAGTACCGACATGATTTTTGTTAACGGGGATAGTTTACGGTCTGGAGAGTGTCATAAGCTACTTTTTATCCCATCAAGTAAAAAAATGACAACAAGAAAAAAATAAACACAAATTAATGGCAGCTTCCCTGGACCACGCGGGCGAAGCCACGGGTAACAGTTAGTATGTATGTATTTACAAAAAAATATTTTGATTTGATTTCATGATTGATTGAGAGAATTGTTATTTGGCTGCGGTATTCTGTGAGGTGGATGTAATTCCCCAGTCGGGTAGCTTACAATTACGCTCCCTACCTCTCTTTTCGCCAGAGCTTCTTTTGTCAGTCAGCAGGGTACACAGCGCGCAGGTGAAGTTGGCTTTTGTTTAAAGATGTTGATGAACCACTTACACCCTAAAATATTAATGATCCAACGTCCTACACCAAAAACGTTGGTGGCGGAAGCACGCAAAGTAGTGTAGATCAAATTGCCTGTAAATTTGACTTCCGCAAAATAACACCTGAATCAATTAACTATCTACCTACTAATATTATAAATGCGAAAGTATGGATGTCTGTTTGTTCCACTATCTTTGGGGTTATCACTATATCTGGGCTGTAAGTGGTTCATCAACATCTTTGAACCAAAGCCAATTTTACCTGCACCCCGTGCTCCCTGCTGACTGACAAACGAAGCGCTGGCAAAGGGAGGTAGGGAGCGTAATTGTAAGCTACCCGACTGGGGAATTTACCTCCACCTCACAGAATACCGCAGCCAAATAACAATTCCCTTGAGAGTTGTTGTGTTCCTGCGAGTGAGTGAGGTCACCAGAAAGGAAGGAGTTGCTGTGTTGGTAGCGGGAGTGGCGGTGCGCGAGCAATATTTTAAGTTGCGAGCGTTATTATAACTACGGTAACCATTTCACATCAGGCGGGCCGTATGTTTTTACGGCCCGACGAAGTATAAAAAATAAAAATTATGACGCCTAAACGGCCAAACCGATTTCGATGATCGCGTACCTACATGTATGCGATAACCTCAAACGCTACTGAACGAATTTCAATGTAGGTTTACAGATATTCCAAGAAAGATTTATAATAAAGTTTTCCAAAGAAACATCTAGCATGAGAAAAAAAAACCGGGTCTCAGTAAAAAAATAAATGTATCATCATCATCGTTGTTTTGTTATCTTACTGATATTCCTACACTGTGTTTATTTCAACGTGTTTATTGACAACGCGTTGAACGGACGCGCGGCACAGGCGGCACAGGTCCTACCTCGAACGCAGCTCCTAGAGCACTGACGTTGAGAGCGATCGAGAATCGGGGAGGGTGCGCGACCGCAAATCGTTATTCTTTTAATAATTTTATTTAAATTATTTTATTTTTAAAAGTAATAGCATAGTGCTCTCGTAATTAAAATTATGAAAATTTTGGTATAATTTCCTTATAAAAAAATTGTATTAAATAGTTACAATTTTTACTTAGTGCAAATTTAGAGAGTAAGTTCGCGATTTTTTTCTATCGAGCCAAAAATTATTTATTGTGTTTTCAATAGCTTTGTGCCCTGCAGAAAGGACTTAAGATTTCATAGTTAAATTTCTAGGAACCAAATTGAAATAGTTTAATAGAACTATTCTTTCAATAAGCGTGTTTCCTGGACTCACTTCACCTTAATAAAAAATGGCATTATCCATAAATTAGGTAGGTAGGTGAAACCGGAAATGCAAATAACTTTTAATTAAAACCTTCGAAACCGCTGTTCCAAAAGAATTAAAAAAAAAGTGCACAAATGGCGATGACGCAATACTTAGTGTCCCGGTTTTGCTCAATCTCTTTTTGTTACAATAAAAAAATATCGTGCCCGGTTGTCGAATGGCTAGTAAAGGCTACTTTGAGGTCACGGGTTCAAACCCAGTACAACACAAACATTTGTATATATGAGCATTTCAGTTTCTCTTGGTCTGGGTGTTTTCTATCTATACTAATATTATAAAGCTGAAGAGTTTGTTTGTTTGAACGCGCTAATCACAGGAACTACTGGTTCGAAATGAAAAAATCTTTTAGTGTTAGATAGCCTATATTTCAAGGAAGGCTATAGTCTATCTATTTAACATATTATTATATAGTCTATCTGGCCTGACGGGCCCACGGCTCCAAATCGGTCGTGTAGTTTTTGAGACATTGAAATAAATTTGAAAAAAGAAATGGGTTGTGCCTGTGTCATAGATACGGTCGTGTGTTGTACGTTAACACGTTATATGCATTAAAATTATCTCAAAATAGCAGCGCTTCCCCCTCCCCCGCACGCGATGTTCCGTAGTCCTTACTTAGCGTAATAAATTATTTGATCCTTCATCTATTCAGTGATGTGATTGAATTTTGGATGGAGATGATAGATTTGTAGCGGCAACACCAAACTATATCTCCCGATTTTGTTATCATTCGTTTTTTGAATTGCCATAGGGAGGCAATTCAATAAAACGGAAGCAGTTTTAATTAATTGAATTTGGTTTATTTTAAACGCAGAACACATGGCAATAACATATTGCCCTAGTTCTATTATTTTTCTAACGTTTATTTGTCTGGCTCGGAACATTATAACATACTAGCGGCCCGGTACGTGCTTCGCTCGTATAAAGTGAAATACTAAAAAAAGTTAATTGGAACATCAAATTCATTTATTCAAACAAAAAAATATTTTATTAATTGCTAGCTATTTTAAAATTTAATCCAAAACATTTGGATAAACAATATTTTTTGTTTTTCCATTTTGAGCATGAATAAACAAACGGCTTACCGACGGGGTACCGACTCTGGAACAAACAGGCAACATAAAGTCGAAGCACGTCCAAAATGAAATGACCACATGAATAACGATTGATGATTGTAACATGATTGTACTGTCAACACTGAAAAAAGTTTCAATTTGACAGCACAATCCCCATCTGAAAAAAGTTTCAATTTGACAGCAAAATCCCCATTAGCAAAATGATCCGCCATTTATTGAATTCATTTGTTACAAAAAATGTGATAAATGAAGAACCGCTCTACCGATTTTGTGCAAACTTCACATAAACCATCTACTAAATAGTCCGAACAAAGCCTAAACATTTGGTTTGGATAGGTGAGCCCGTTCTTGAGTTATAAAATTACAACGAAAATTGGCATTGATTTTTATATATATAAAACATCCATCTACCAAAGGCAACCGTTACCAACTGTTCTATAAACACACAATTCAACACCAAACTGTATCCTCTGATTTTGTAATCATTCGTTATGGAAGCAATTTTTAAAGACGTAGGTATTCACGTTAAAAAAAATGTGAGATCCGAGTTCGCTACGAACGTCCAGACTATGTAATTTAACATAGCTTTACAAAATAAATAACTTTTTAGACATGAATGGCGGGCGGGGCAAACAAAACGAGCCAGGGTTTTTGTCAAAACACTTTCGAAGATGATTCAACCACAATTTAACGTACAAAACGAGAATGTTAACTTTTGATATTACCTCATCGGTGATCGTCATTGTGGACATAGGTACTAGAATAATTTATGTAACAGTATCTGCATGTCATATCGACATTGGATCCAGGGGCCCTACCGATAGGGTTCCCAACCCTCCCGGATTACCCGGGAGACTCCGGTAATAATGGTTTATCTCCCGACCTCCCGGGGAACAGTAATTTCTCCGGTTTGTCTAAAAAAGTGGTATAAGTTTGAAGATCCGGAATACCAAGCAATGAAAATTTGATTTCTAAAAAAACCAATAACATGAACAGAAAATACGGTAATACTAGACTCCAGGGATTGTTCAGTATTGACTTAGATAGTGACAAACTTTACCACGAGGTTGGACTTTTGCGGGTTGCTTCTTTATTAAATCGACCCCCCCCCCCCCCCATAAAAATCTCCCGGGTTGGTCCTTTCAAGAGTTGGCAACCCTACCTACCGCCGAAGCTGTAGCCGATTACGATCGGATTTTTTTAACGCGAAAATCAAACTACTGCTTAGATTATTGCTAATTATGTTTAGCTTAGCAGGTAGAAACATTACAGCTCTATTTACTAAGCTGAAGATGTTTGTCGCCGTTGGTGTCGAAGCCGCGTTATTGACCGCTAAAAAATGATATGTGTGAAAGGTCGTCATATAGTGTAGAGATACTGCTCAATACATTTGTCTGAATTATTGAGAACATAATGTTAGAGGTGCGGCCAGACGTGACTACTTATTGACTAATAGAACATTCAACTGTCAAAAATATTAAATTACCTACGTTCACGTCATGGAATTAAATATTGTCGCATTGTTTGGAGCATACTTAATGGGTCCCTTCGCGATTATTCCGTTCGCGTCCGCCGCACTCCCGTAATGTTCAATCATTGGTTTAGTAAATGGTTCATCTACATCTCTGAACCAAAGCCAACTTCACCTGCACGCGGTACACCCTGCTGAATGACAAACGAAGCTCTGGCGAAAAGAGAGGTAGGGAGCGTAATTGTAAGCTACCCGACTGGGGAATGTACCTCGACCTCACAGAATACCGCAGCCAAATAATAATTCGATTAAGTACAATTACGGTTCCTACCTCTCTTTTCGCCAGAGCTTCGTTTGTCAGTCTGCAGGGTGCAACGCGTGCAGGTGAAGTTGGCTTTGGTGAAGATGTTGATGAACCTCTTACACCTCCAGTATAGGATATATAGGTACCTACTCTGTTCTGCCATGTGGTAATTGTTCGGAAATACCGCTGAGGGTGGAAGTGGTTCACCACGATCTTAAGAGCCAAAGTCAACCTAACCTGCAAGTGGAGCACCCTGCCGACTAGCGAAAAAGGCTCTGGCTAGAGATAGGGTGCAGCGTATTCGTAAGCTTCCATTTTGAGAAAGTACCTCCACCTCACAAAATACCGCAGCCAATAGCAATTGCCCTAAGGGTTGTTGTATTCCTGCGTGTGAATTTCGCACGAATTGCTTTATTTATCAGTATAACAGTACTATCATTTATGTGGTAAAATACAATATTCATTTATTGCGCTATCGTACACAAACATAAATTAAGTATTCAAAGAAAACTCAATCGTATCGTCTTTGCTTAAAGTTGGATTTTGTAGTCTTGCAGCTATGTCATAAAACTGTCATTTCGAAACTATTTCGAATCATTAAAATATTCAAAGAATTCTCAATCGTATCGTCTTTGCTTAAAGTTGAATTTTGTAGTTTCGCAGCTTTATCTTACGGATTTTCGATAAGGACACGTGATCCTAACGCGAGTTCAACATTTTTTACCCATCCCAAAAAAGTGCACAACGCCGCTAATGAAGTTTTCACTTCAATAAAGCCAATCCGCCTAAAGTTAGCAGCTATATAAAGTGGCGGTACCATGATTTGGCTGCATTATTATATTAACCCACAACAATTTACGAGACGGAGCTGTTTATGATCGAAGGATATTAGTTATTTGTTATACAAGAGTGCAAAGTTGGTTTTTAACCGCGTGCTCAATTTTTATGACCGAGTACCTAAGCGAAGGAAAAATTTGAATCCTGAGCGTTAGCCAGGGAATCAAAACAGCACAAGGTGAAAAATCTTTCACTCAAGTGCAACACGTAACTTTTCATCCAACATCAGCGAGGAAATGACTAAATGCAAAAAAATCATTTACAATCACGAGATACTTTTATTTCAGTTTAGGTATTAACTACTAGATACATTACTATACATTATGAATTCATTCATTTTAAGTGTTTCACTTGTTTTCAAGTTTCTTGTTTTTAACCTAAACTTTTAACAATATAACGTGAAAAGACGATTGCGCGTGGAAAGCAAATTAAAAAAAGTACACCAAGGAGGTTCCGAGTCTGAGTTTTTAACAAATTAAAAAAAGTTGTATGATAAATTCGGCACCATGGAGGTAGAAGTACATAGGTTTTGAATTCATAAACTTAGTGCACACGTTGTTCTAAATTCAAATTTACTTTATGCTCTATCTAGTGGATAAAAACGACTTTTGGACTCAGTTATCGAAAAGCAAAAATACTCTTTCCGAGATGGCCCTCCATCTTGGAAAGAGTATTTTAAAATGCTGTTGCTTTTTACGATAGCCATATGTGAATGGGACTACAACGTGAATTTTAAAATACGTGTAACTTTTAATTACGCATCGACCAGTTGTGTATCCGACAAATTCAAGGCAACATCTGGGTGAAGTTAGATTTTCGCTAGGTGGTGTAGTTTTATTGGATACCACAAAAAAATACTTGTAACTTTTTAACGGGAGGTCGACTAATTCTGATACTTGGTGTCTGAATTCGACAAATTGACGACTAATTCTGGGGAAAATCATATCTTCGCTATGTTACGTAGTTTAATAGATCCCGAGTGGGCTCTGCCGAAATAAGCTTATTTCGGCAGAGCCACAAAAAAGCCTTATAGCTCTTTAACGGGAGAGCGACAAATTTTTTCCTTTGGGCGACAAATTAACGACTAATTTTTTGTCAAGTTAAAATCAAGATCTGAGACTTGGGCAGGGCCGAAATAAGGCACACACTGGATTCCAATTCCATGCTGTTGATAATTTGTATCTTCTTCTTCATTTCAATCTAAGTACCTTTCATACATAATCGTGTCAATTCCCGTGGTTATTATAAATAAGACTTTTGTCATGACTTGCTACTTAGTAATATTTTTTAATTAATAGTAACTATGGTACTCACATGTGAGCCAACTTTTCAGCCCAGAACCAGAATTCGCTTATTTGACTTTCATAAAACTGATTTCAACTTTCACATTTCTTTTAGAATGTTAAATGAACCTTATGTATACTTTCAATTTATCCCCAAGAGTATTGAGTTTCTCGTCGTCGAAAATGATGTGGAGATAATTAAGTTTGCATCGAATCAAAAATCAAAATGTATTTATTGTGGAACACATGTATTAACGTTAACAATTGTTACAAGTAGTGTATCACTATGCCCTGTCCTTAAGGACATACAATAATTTAATAAATGTTTACATGAATAATCAAAAAAAAAATATTTAAAATGTCAATAAAATTCCGTCACATTATCGTCCAAATATTCTTTTATGTTATAATAGCATTTATTAGTCAAAAATAATTTCAATTTAATTTTAAATGTCAAAAAATCTAAAACTTTAAAACTATCTGGTAATTTATTAAAAATAATGGGGGCCATACCAGTCACATTTTTACTCAACAAAGCTGTTTTATGTCCACCACATGCCAACTTCTGTTTGTATTGTGACATAAGTTGAACTGGCCTGCTTCTTGTTTCTGCTAATTTAACAAATAAGTCTGAATTTGCTTTTACAAACAAGCATATTTCCATTATGTAAATACTTGGTAGAGTAAGTATTTTAAGTGCCTTAAAAATGGGCACACAACTGTCTCTTGATTTTAATCCGCACATTGCTCGTATACATCTTTTTTGCACCCTAAACACTTTGTCAGCTTCAATTGAGTTACCCCAAAATATAACACCATAATTTAAATGTGGTGTAACTAAACCATGATAAGCCACTAATGCCACGATCGAATCGAAGAAACTATCTTTGCACAATAAACAAAGCAGTAGGTACTTTAAATAAAAGATCTGGTTTACAAACCAGATGTGCAACCACATGGAGTATCTACTTACTCATCGTTGGACGAGAGCATCCTGAGTGGTATCATATATTAGACTTTGTAACTCAATTGCGAGCGAGGTTCGATGATTGTAGATGATCCCAAGCTTACAGACGGTAAAGAGCCATAAAGTTGAAGAAGAGGCGTTGCTTCATTGTTTCCCAACTGTTTAATGGGTTTTTCAACATGATGCCCACGGCCTCCTACAATCACAGCTCGCCATCGCCAGGAAATTCCTCATATATTAGACCCAAAATCGTCGCGAAATGTGCAGATGTACGGTTACAGAAAGCAACTACAGAGTGAAGTATGGAATGTCGGTCGATATTTTTCAAGGAAACCATACAATCAGACTTCTTCAAAAAGGGCGTGAAGGTCTCCACAGTTGTCAGTGCGTGCCATAGGTGTTACAAGCGTCCATGTCCTGCAATAACTACTCACCATCAGCAGACGGGCCATATTAGTTTGCTACCTTAGGGTTGCTTTGGGAAGTGGAAGTAGTAGTTTTGAAAAGTGAGAGCCAAAAGACCTGGGGATGCGGCGCGGTGAAAATACGAACGGCCGCTCGTCTTGGCCTAGCCCGTATTTAATACTAAGTAAAGTAAATTTTATTGCCAAATAGTTTACATGTGTGTTTATTGAGTTACATTCAGTATGGTTATAACATGCAATGTATTACCAAAGACTCCCACACTAGGCTAAGCCTGTCTTGTGGGCAGCATTTATTATAGGATAACAGTTTGGATTAAAACAACCCTAATTGTTTATAAAAAAAAAAAAACAATATTTATTATTAAATATGTAGTGAAATTCAATGCAAATAAGGAAACAGCACCCGACTAATATTCTGTTGAGTTATAAACTATAATGCGCAATGTCAATGCGATCCAATCAGCGTTAAGTATGTCCCTATTGTAAAGGACTATTACTGTGGTAAAGGTAACAATTGGCTATAAAATTAAAAGATAAATGCGATTGTTTCAAAGAGAACATAAGTCATACAGGTTCCCACAAAAAAATCAAAATATACCTACTAGGTATCTATGAGTAACACCAAAAACCCAGTTGGCTATGCGATTTGTAAATTAATATACTTTTTATTTAATATAATAATAGGTACATATTATGTATTTTTATTATTTTTTTCGTAGCGGCGAAACACGTTTCGCAGAGACGATCACGGCAGTCGGGGCGGCGGCAGTCGCACGTTTTTTATGTTTGAGATTCGCCAAGACAACCGCAGTAGCTGGAAAAGAGGCGACCAAAGCTGCCACGGCAGTCGCTGCATACTAATAGTGTGTGAGTACCGGCCGGTAGTAGTTTACATGAACTAATTGGTGGCGGAAGCACGCAAAGTAGTATAGGTACCTAGATCAAATTGCCTTTTTGATATCAGATATTGCAGAACAAATGTGTTCAATCATTAAGGAGGAATTAGCCGGTGCTGGGATTGCTGCGATGGCAACTTTTTTTTTATACTACATCGGGTGCCAGACAAGAATACGGCCCGCCTGATATAAACGGATATAAACGGTTACCGTAGCCATATTAACGCTTGCAACATAAAATATCGCTCGCGTGCCGCCACCGCCGCCGCTGCAACGCAACGCAGCATCTCCTTCCTTTCTGGTGACCTCACTCAGACACAGGAACACAACAACCCTCAAGGTAATTGTTATTTGGCTGCGGTTTTTTGTGAGGAGGTACATTCCCCAGTCGGGAAGCTTACAATTACGCTCCCTCTCTTTTCGCCAGAGCTTCGTTTGTCAGTCAGCAGGGTGCACCGCGTGCAGGTGAAGTTGGCTTTGGTGAAAAATATCGACCACGCCAAATCTCTTCCTTTCTATTGACCTTACTCATTGGGCATTGTTATTTGTCTATGAACCGGTGGTATTGGTATTCGCTGGGTGCGCCGTTTTTATCTTTCTAAGTATTAAATATTCCTGTGATCTACGAGAATGCCCAAAATAACTTCATCAGCATCATCAACCTGTATGTGCCCACTGCTGGAGATATCCAGTTAATAAATAAGTAGGTATAGGCATTATATAAGTAATAGTACTATATGCATTATATAAGTAATAGTATATACTATAGGCATTATATAAGTAATAGTACTACGTACATGTCGACCTCACCTCCCCTCCGAGAGTAATCTGGAACAGTTTGTATGGCGCCGCACGCAAACTAGCTCATTTTCCCTCTGTACAGACGTCTTTGTCATGCGGTATTTGTAAGGAGTGGCCGGGGGGTGGTATAGTCTTACCCCAATGCTTTCTACAAAATGCGATCCTCCACCTTGCGCATTCAACCGCTTTTCATCCGTCATCAATCCATCTAGAGGGGGAGGGGCGAGTCCTACGCTTCGTCGTCAAAATAACTTGTCATTGACATTTTCTTTTAGCTAATATGAGAGAATATGTTTGCACCATACATGTATAAGTTTAAAATAAAAAAAACAACGCATTTCGATCGCACTTTATTATAAAAAGTGAACAAAAACTCTTTTGGACATGATTTGTTGAGGACACAGAACAAGGAACAGCAGAACCGACGGCACAAAAAAAAATTCATAACGCTCTTATTTCTACCTTAAATTTAATTACGAAAATCCAATATCTTAGTAGATTTCATTTTGTGTTTTACACATTTATAATAATAAAAAAATAATGCCGTTAATTTTTTTTTTCAAATATTATTTGATACTTTATTTATACTAAACCACTGAACCTTCTCCGTGCAAACCTTTCAGCTCGAACGAGCTTAGAAAACTATAACATGTTAAATGATAAAATCAGGTAGTATGTAGTGTACAGCCGACCGCAGAACAGGCGTTACTCTTTAGAGCGTGATACTCGTAGAAGTTCCCCGCTTGTTGTGCGGTTGTCTGAACACAGCACTACGCACTTACAGCTAAATATGGATGTGTTTAGTACGACATACATTTTTTTTTGAAGTTCAAAACTTTGTCACAATTTTTCCAATAGTATCGCTGAGGTCGTAGGTTATCACTTGTCTCGCAGGTAGATTCGCTCGAAGTATACTCTTCCGAAGTCCAAACTGAACTCCTGTGCCGCGGCGGTCACTATTTATATCCGCCGGCACGGGTTCCCGAATGTTCTCGTATTTACATGTATGTACTTTCCATCGGTACACATCGTTAATGTCTCGACCAGTCTCGAACATTTTCATGTCATAGTGTTATGAACCTTATGAGAGTAGACATATGGGTCATTTTTGCTTGCAGCGAAGTATGCGGCGGCGGCTATTCTAGGTTTCATTCTAGATGATTCGCGACGGGACCGCGACAATATCTTTGTGAACTAAAACAACCATATCGGTTTGTTTTTATATCGGAGATTTATAGTTTTGACAAGCAAATACGTCATTTCTATAAGCTTTTAATGCCTTATTTGCCATATTGCTGTCTCTCACATTGCTAAGAAGGGAAGTCAAATTCCAAAAGCTACCTACTAAATTCTTCTGATTAAATTCGTTGTGAGTTCCAAGGCAGTCGTAGTTTTACCCCTGGGACTGCAGTGGACTTCACTGTTCATTGCCTTTTTTGATGGTCGCCGGTGTTAATCCTGGCTACACAGGAGACGCAGTGGTGGGCCCCCGTCCCTATAAAAAGCAAATATCTTGACGACCATAAGTGACACGAATCCCCCGTTGCACTACTTTGGTTGAGTGGATCTACTGCACCTATTGTTGACTTCACGAAAGAAACACACAGTAAGAAAAAATATTCAATTTGTTTCTTTTACATTTTCAAAAGTAAACCTAGTAAGATGCTGATTTCGCTATGATTTGACGAATATTTCTAAAGCTATCCGAATACATACATAATTAAACTTGCCTAAAATTCTACTATTCATTTTCCCATCCTGCAATTTCTCTACTTACAAAATACTTAACAAAAACTATGTTGTACAAAACACACCCATAATACAAGTCAATAGTTAAAATTCAAAATTTGTCGCATAATTAAAACAACGATATACCAATATTCGGTACACGTCGACCGAATTGAACAATAGGCTACTCTCGGCCATTTTCCAACTCGGTAATCGAATAATCTGTGGGATTGCTTATATTATACATTTTAAACACGCTAAGCAAAATATTTTTATGTAGATATATAAATAAGAAATATTCTTATATAGCCATATTTTCTCCTCCACCAACCCGCAGTTGAGCAGCGTGGTGGAGTACGCTCTAAACCCCTTCGACTGAGGGGAGACTCGTATCCCAACGCGTTTATATCAAAATTTATTTGCAAACAGTACCTTCCGACTCGTATAATAAAAAAAATCTATCAATCTTCACTGAACTTCCTAACAAAAAAAAAAGTGTTTCTGGAGTTGATCTTCTATAATATTTTTTATTAAAAAGCGCAATAATCTCCTTAGTTTTAAACGCACAATCGAATGTTAATGTAATTTGTTGTAGGCTATTTATTACAATCCCTGGCAAGAAATACGGAACATAAAGTTACAGTAATCAAAAACATACATATTTATGTAAATAGAATCAAATATATGTACTGAAGTAATATAGTTTGCTTAGCGTGTTAATAATTATATATAACTATATCTGTAGGCCACTATTCTGATTACTTATTTATTATAACTAAAATAAAACTTAAACCAATAACTTCTTTATTTTAATTGTCATAAGAACAATTCCACTCCAAAATAGTTTTGTCAGTTTATCGACATAAGCGACAAAGCGAATCATACACTGAGCAGGTAAGATACATTTAAAGCGAGACAATGCTATATGTGTGTAAGAGACGGTGATATAGCTTCTCTTGTCTCACCTATAGCTCTCGCTCTAAATATATTCGTCTATGCTTAGTGTGCGACTGACTTGAGCAACCCTAGCGCCGCCATTCACTAATAAATTAACGTCCTAATTATGTCTCTTTGTCAATACTTGATTTTCTTTTTATTCTACGTTGGCAAACAAGCAAATGGTTTGCTTGATGTAAATTATGTCTCAGTCTATGAACAGCGAAACGTAGTATTTCCACCTATACTACTGATGTAGCAACTTCAGAGGAACTCACAGGGTGGTTGTATATTTGCTATTACGTACTAAAAACTGTATCACTAAGCGACGATATGAGACATTATAAAGTGTAATTTAGGGTCATTGCATGCTGAAGCCTATTTATGATACATCGAGATCGCGGTTTAGTTCACTCTTTAACCTTTCTGCTTACGACTTCGTATAAATTTGTTTACATAAATTTGTTTTACATCGAAGTGATATCGATATACTGATCTAAACCATGACCGCAAAATATCATAGATCTTTCGTAGTTCAATAGCAATTCTTAAGTCAATGGAGGTGCTAGACAATTTTTTTTGTTTCAAAACAATTCCACAACATATATTAGGAACAGTACTAACAAACTAGGAGTTCAATATAAGTTCTTATATTGCAAAAAAATCGAGCTTGATCGGCTAATACTTAATAATACTCGAAAACAAAACATTTCCTGACGACTTAGAAACAATAAAATGATCTGAATATTTCCAATGAGTCGTCTCTTCTTTATTATCTCTTTGAAGAATCCCCTTCTCTCTACTTCTAGAAGAAGCCTGCTTATACTTTCACAATTAGTTATCAGAATATTGGTCTAACGTATGAGAGTTCATATATCTATGTACACAAAGTAAATGCTTACAATATACCCTTTCTCTGTCTCGACTCTATATCTGTATCTGTCTGTCATAACCTATTTGAACTATATTACATCTCAATAATTCCATCTTACAATAACTTTTGGAGTTTACTTCTGAAATCACCTAGTTTTCAAGCCTCTTTGAGTACGAGGCAAAGATATTGACACATCATGATGGAAGACGCTGGTTAAAATTCATGTTGACATATGAACCTAATTTAATGACAAATGCATACAATTCAATTCAAAATCTGTCAAAACGTATTCGAGTTTAGAACTTCTTCTTATCTCATAAAGATTATGCGTTAGCAAAACTTGAAATTAAGTATATAATTTAAAGACTATTATTAAATAGTCATTATTTTGTTTGACAATTAAAGTTAAATCTAATAAAATACTAGTATCATTAAAAAGAATTTTTCATTAATTCTACTCAAAATACAATATAAAGCTATATACTTCATTTTGAATTTGTGAAAAAATATTTTGACAGCTCGTTAATTCCATGATGTGTCAATATAATTGTCAGGTACTTTATGCAAGTTAATATAGGGGCCATCCATAAATTACGTCACAGGTTAAGGGGGAGGGAGGGGGTCGACGAAGTGTGATATTGTGTGACAAGAGGGTGGGATGGGTCCTAAATTTCGTGACGTGACATTTCAAAATCTATTATAATCTAAGTGTTAAAACACGAACTTTGAACTATTAATGAAAAACTCAAAAACATTTGCAATTGCAAAATATGTGACGTCACACTATGGAAGGGGAAGGAGTCTCACAAATGTGACCAGCTGTGTGTGACGTAATTTATGGATGACCCCATATATGCATCATTGATAAATGTTATTTCTAACAATCTATTTACTAGTCTATATAAACCGTGGTAGTCGTAAAGTAATCATATTTTACATACTTTTTTAATTAAACAGTTTGTAAGAAATAAGTCGCATATGAACAAAAGTACTAATCGACTCCTCCGTAAAACAGAGACCGATGTGATAAAAAAAAAATAGTAAATTTGTACCCGATTTCTAATATATTTTTTTTTCTATATAGCAATACGATGATGTAGGTTAGTCTATGTTACTTTGTCTATGTTACGTCTAAATAATAAATAGAGTCGAGTTCTCTACTCAACTCTATTTATTTGAAAGAAATATTCAAACAAAACAAAAAAAAAATCCCAAAAATCTGCGTGTTACAAATCTTACTATTTAACTGTAAAAGCTAGACATTTTAATCTCCATTCTATTTCAAAACCTATGCTTATTTGTATAAAGTTCATAATTATTAGAAGAAAATCTACATGTTCCATCTAGTATGACTCGATCATGGAGCAAATACAAAGAGGTGCTGGCGTAAGTAGCTGATTCTTGACTTTGAAATTGGCACGAAATTGAAAAAAAGAAACGGGTCAAGTGCGAGTCGGACTCGCGCACGAAGGGTTCCGTACCATTATCTATAAAAACGGCAAAAAATCATGTCTGTTGTATGGCAGCCCCCTTAAATATTTCTGTCTTAGAGTCTCAGTAATAGGGTCCGTTTTACCCTTTGGGTATGGAACCCTAAAAAACGAGCATGCTTTAGACCACACGACTGAAGTAAAACTTCTTTAGCTCTACTAACTTATATCTCCCAACTCCGTTCACAACTCAACTTCCGTTCGCCTCACCCGATCACACTTTTCGTAACGCTCTCGTTACGCATTCACCAGCTTACTCCCCAAGTCAAATGTGGGTAAAGAAGTTTTCCTTCAATAATGTAACATCCTGTTGAACGTTCAACACGCTATTACACTATTCAAATTCGTGCGCCGCCATTTTGATGTCGTTTCGCTGCGTCAAATAAACCGTTACATGCATATTTGCACGTAAAACAAGGCAGTGTTTATAACAGAGCCAAATTTTTTGACCTTTTCCGTGCCACTTTTCTACCATTTTCCTTGTCACTTTTCTACCATTTTCCGCCACTTTTCTACCATTTTTCGAGCCACTTTTGTACCCTTTTCCGTGCCACTTTTCTCTAATACACCTCCCAAATAATATCAATTTTCATTCTAACCATAGATACTTTAGCAACCCCTCTCAGTATCAACTCCAGATGACCGTAATTGTCAATTTCCAACTAGGTATTCAGAATAAACTCCATTGTAAACGCTTACATGACGACACACCGTTTGGAGTCCCTGTCGCTGGTGACCGTCTCCGGTGCGGTGCTGGGTGATGGGACGGTGGTCTTCAGGGACTCAGGGTCGAAGGTGTCGGGAGAGGCCACCGGAGCAGTGAGGGGGAGGTCCGTGTTAATGCCCACGATCTGGAACATAATGTTATTTTTATTATTGAGCGCAGCGAGCAGGAATGCTTATATACGCCGAAAAGCCATTCTCGAAAACCACTGAATCGATTTTGATGAAACTTGTCATAATTAAAGACCTCGACATGCTTCAGGTTTGTGTCGAAAAAAAATTGAGATCGATCATGTCCTTGAGGAATGATCATCAAATACATTTTCCATCGAAATCAATGGAAAACATACACTCAGCGAATCTACTCGCTCCACTCAACCTCGATTTCGGCCCCGCGGGCTAGAATCCGGCCTAAAAAAAGTTTTAGTAACAAATACACACATAAATTCCATGCAACTGCTTACAATAAAACACAGATAACGATTTCAGGTGTCGGAAATACGTTTTTAATTGAATGTATTGATTGATATTGTACCATAATAGAGATTATTACAGTGCATAAAGTTAGTGGAATGTTTGATTAAAGGTGTACAAATCGCCGCTGTCGAGTTGTTCCAAGACGTCGTACAAAACGCGAGTAAAATTG
The DNA here is from genome assembly GCA_937001555.2 of Hypsopygia costalis. NCBI lineage: Eukaryota > Metazoa > Arthropoda > Insecta > Lepidoptera > Pyralidae > Hypsopygia > Hypsopygia costalis. Next base: position 18,812,117 of record OW443350.2, on the reverse strand, counting down.
TACTATCCGGTTTTACTGTCGACTTATTAAAAATACTCGAGGAACAAGAAGTATACTGACGATATTTTTCAGCATACCCATAAGCAGGAAATAAGATAAAGAACACAAAAGTCGGACTCTAAAGGACTCTTATCCAGGACAGTGAAAATATTAATAAAAAAAATTGGTCGCCTGTAAAGTCGGTTTACGGACTACAATTTTACGTGATAACGTCTTAAGAATACATCGGCCGATGGAGTGAAAGAGAGATAGACGCAGGTTAGCTTCTGCGCTCTCGCTTGCATGCTCGGCTCGTGCGTGCAGCCGGCATTCATCGATTTATAGGACGTTATCACGTCAAAATCATATATAGTGCCACAAACTTATCTGACACGGTGGCCAAATTTAGAACTAAAGCCGCCATATTGAAATGTTAGTATTGCCAGGTACAATTAATTTATTTACCGCGTATGCACATTCCATTGAGGTGTATTTTTTTAAATACATATTATCTTTTTCTATACATACAATAAAAAAATCGTCAACGAGTTGTTTCTGTGCAATATTATAACTCTATATTATATAATAGCTATGACCGCGGCTTAACGTGGTGCATTTTTAAAACTAATCAACAAAAAAATAGAAGGCAATCGATACTTAATTGAAACACCACACAACACAATTAATAAGTATATTAATGCTAATATTTTGACAGTGTATATATTTCTTTGATTTTAATGTTTCCTCTAAAACGGGCGGCATTTCGTTTAATGGCAACACTCGAATCGATCGTACCGCCCCCGCCCCCGGGCCAGATAAGTTAGTGGCACTGTACAGTGTATCGGTGTATACTCACGTCGGCGGCCCGCCTGGGCAGCGGCGTGCTGGCCACGGTCCTCCTGAAGGGGTGCGCGATGCGGTCCAGCAGTCGCGCCCGCTTCCCGTGCACCGCCTCCATCGCGTCGCTGGCCTCCGCGGCCACCTCGACCGCGTCCTCGTGGTCCGGCTTGCGTTTGCGGCCCACGACCGTCCCGGTCGGTCGCGCCGGGAGCTCTGATAACGGGACGATTACACTGTTAGCACCGATTTACATCAACCCGGCAGTGGTCGAAATGCGACCATAATTAATTTCAATTATGACTTTAACAAGATGGGAGTGTAGGCCAAATCCTCCTTCCGTCTAGGACGAAAGAGAGAGGGTCGTGCTCCTGTAGTGGTGACTAAAATGACCTGATGATGATGATGATGATGACTTTAACAATAAACAAAAGAGTATATACGCGTGTGTATCAAATACATTATGTATTTTTTTTATGGATTTAATGTATTTTTTATGCATAATAAAAAAAAATATTAGCATTCTGCTCTCTTCTCCATATAAACTATAAGTGTGCGAAATTTCATTCTCCTCTTATCTCTATCTTATCGTAAAAAGGAGTCACGTATTAATATAAAAATATTCTGGTTAAGAATTATTTTCTACAGCAGGCTGATTTTTAATTCATTTTACAATTTATGGTTAAAAACCTGATGTCGCGTCTACTGGTAAAACTAAGCTGTCAGTCCCGTGGCAGATCACGCATTTCTGTTGGCGACCAAGTTCTTGGACGTCATCTCCTTGAACGTCTTATAGGAGCCTCTGCCGGGTATAGTATGCACGCAAGACACGTACGAACTGTCGTTCAAAGAAATGTGATCTCTCCTCAGAGTCTACTAGTCACACTAACCTGTCAGTCCCGTGGCAGACCTCGCGCTCCTGTTGGCGACCAAGTTCTTTAGGGTCATCTCCTTGAGCGGCTTATAGGAGCGTCTCCCTTTGATGGCGCGCAGCCCCGACAGGTACGAGCTGTCGTCCAGAGCCGACTGGTCCTCGGACGCGAACGATGACTCAGTTATGTCCATCTCCATCGTTGTGTTGTTGCCTGTAGGATTCAAAATATGGACGAATAACTAATTAGTTCAGACATGACACAAAAAAGGCAAACATAAGCAAACGTGCATGTATCGAGGTTTTTTTTGTATGTTGTTAGGTCCCTTGATACCCAAATATGAGAACATTTAGTCCATTTTTTACTTTATTCAACAAAGAAAACTATCTTGATAAAGCCTTTTTTACACGCATGCCTCGGTTTTACAAGTACTCTAAAGAAAATTACAAAATATAGTTGAAGTTCGAAAGAAACAAGAAAGCAGATCTAACTTGGCAACGTAATGGGTAAATATGTGAATTTCGAATGGGCTACTTGGCAATGTTTTAAAATATAAAAGTTATTATCAATATCGTAAAATACACAAATTTATTATATTATTGTAACGTCCTTACAATGTAAAAAAAAATGGTTGTCTGCAAAGTCGGTTTACAGACGATAATTTTACGTGATAACGTCATAAGAAAACATCGGCCGATGGAGTGGAAGAGGGATGCGGTACAAGCCGAAGGCACGCTCTCGCTTGCACGCTCGGCTCAGGCGAAACGTGACAATGAGTCATGCTTTTTCGTGAGTGCAGCCGGCGTTCATCGATTTATAAGAAGTTATCACGTCAAAAAGTAAAAAAAAATGCCAAGTAGCCTGTCCAACGATATGGTATAGTTTATTCGCTCACCGGTGTAGTTGGCCAGCACGGAGCTGGCGGTCTGGTCCGCGAGCCGGCCGCTGCGTCTGTACGGGGACACCTTGACCCGCGACTTGGAGTAGTTGGTGTCGGGCTTCGCGCTCGGCGCCTCCTCTGTAGGCGGAACGCGTCAGACTACACTTATCGTTACCGTATTCTATGCTACATACATTACTCTACATTACTACCGAATCGGATAAACAAATTATCTACATGTGTCTATGTATATAAGGCGACCATACTGACTATTCTGTCAATAGACACCTCAAACCAGGGAACTGATCAACCAAGGGACTGATCGGGTTGAAATGTGGTATACAGGTAGCTATTACGACTAAGGTATCTACGAACGGATTTTTGAAAATTCTCACTGATACTAGGATTCGCGTGTACGAAGTTAGTAGGCTGTAATAGGGATGGTATAGTAAGTTTGAAAGTAGCATATGTGACGGAAATGATGATAATAAATCGCCTTTCTTAGTATGGGCATGTTATGCGAAGGGATATGAAAGACATGTGACAAAATGAACGATGAATTTGAATGGATGTAATGAGGAAACCGAAAAAAGGTGGATGGATTGTATGAAAGATGATATCGGTAAGAAAAGAGTAACTGTAGTAACATGACGGCTGATAAAAAATAATAATAGAAAAAGTCATACGGTCCATTATTTGGAATCGCAAAATAATGGGCATGGCATCCCTAATCATCATTCCCTTGTCCTTTTCCCATAGCATAGCTTCTAATAGCATGACAATAAAATAATGAATTATACTTCGCTAAAACAAATAGCATAAAACATCTTAAAAAACGTAACTAATCTCATGGTTACAATTTAACTTTAAATCAATAAAATATGAAACAGGTTCTTCAGGTGAGTTAACAAAAACTGCGACATAATAAATAGAGTTTTTGTACATTTTATATACATAATTATCTTGAAAAATGTAAACCAATTTACCAATTTTATCAATTTGTTTATGATGCCACCAGCCCTAATGGATCATATAAAACATTTTGTCTAGGGTCTTCTGCTTCCCCGGGAAGTGTTTCAGAAAGCCCCGTAATTATCTACTATGGCATGGTATACACACTGCTGAGCGTGATACACACGCTGCGGTATACAATAAAATTTCGGACCTTCCAGCCAGCACGCTTCGAATAGTTGTTACTATTTGAACCGTGCCGATATCTCCGCAATGTACTTACTCGTTCGATGAAATCAGTAGTCAATGTAAAGCTATTCGCCCATACTCTACCGTGTACGCTAGGCATAAGTGTCTTGAGAATAGGGCAAATGTATAGTATGATAGTCTGCGACTATACAGTCCTCTAAATCATGATTTATCTCTACATAATTTCTAGTAATAGGATAGGCCCAAATGACTAATATTTAACGTAAATGTAAAGCTCTCTCTGTCTATAATCGCACCCTTCGCCTAAGTAAAGGTATTCATCATTACACATTGAATTCAAATTGGGCACGTACTGTACGGTTCAAGAAGTTGTAGAATGAACTTCCTACCAAGGTTTTTACAGGGTGAACAACATGTGGTAACAACGTATAGAGTGATACCTCTGTCGCCGATAGGCTACAATGACCGCTTACTATCAGGCAGGTCGAACGCTTGTTTGTCACGCTAGTCGTATAAAAAAAAACAACCAATGAGACAATAAAAACCTCTGTAACAAAACACTTACCTTCTGATCCGTCTATTTCAATCACTACCTCCACCTCCACTTTTTCCTTCTCATTCGCATCCTTGTCTTTAGATTCATTGTCCTGGCCCTTCTCATCCTTGTCCTGTGAGTCAGTTTTTTTGGGTGTATCTTGTGTTTTCTTTGACTCCGGTTTCGGCGAGTCCGACGAACGAAGCTTGCGGTCTGTCGCTAGAGTGTCATCCTTCAGTTTCAAGACTTTTGACTCTTTGGACTGGAATTATATTGGGAGATTTATTATTTTTACATGTATTAAGCAGGCGCGGATCGGGAAACCGAAGCCCCCTAATGGACAACCGAAGCACTGCTTTGGGTTGGATTTTACACTACTGAATTCTAGGTAAATGGGAGGAGGGAGGTAATTAACATTTACAATAATATTAATTATATTGTACGGGGTGCAAATGATTCGTACACGTCCTTGGGCCAAAACCTTTCACCATCTGTCTGAACCTGGTGACCTGCAACTTATTATACCTAGCTCAAGCACCGGTCTCTCACACACTCTAGCCTAATATCACAAGTGCATCTATTTGATAGTTCTTACGAATTTGTCTGTGAGAGAGATTAATAAAATGATTTTTCATATGAACGGATCAAATACAGAAAAAGCAAGGTCCTATGGTCCTACTACGCCCACTAAATCAACTATTCCGGCACTTACAAAATATTCGTGTAAACTTGTCGGAACGTGCAGTGGGCGTTGATCTCATATTAAATTAAAAATCATTAGAAGTACATAATTAATATATTTTTGCATACGCGGCTCGCTAAGGCAATGGTAGAACTGACAATGTACATATATAAAATTTAGACGAGCTCGGTGGTCGAATGGTTAGCAATGGTAACTTTGACTCCGAGATCGGGGGTTCGATCCCCGCACAAGACAAATATTTGTGTGCATGAACATGTCTGTTTGTCTTGTTTGTGTTTTCTATGTATTTATTTATTATTTTATTATATGTATGTGTTTACAAAAAAAATAAATTGTATTTAAGTTCAGCCCCCTTACCACCATCTCTTATTGCGATTCAATAACTGAATAGAATACTTATTCATACCAATGAATAAGCGACTCTATTTCAAATAGAATAGAGTCGCTTATTCATTGGTATGAATAAGCAATCTATTCAATTATTGAATCGCAATAAGAGATGGTGGTAAGGGGGCAGTTCAGTATCAGTTATCTAGTACCCATAGCACAATATTTGCTTGGTTTGGGACTAGATGGCCGTGTGTAATTTGTCCTAGGGGTATAATATAGCGCAAAAATATAAATTCTATGCTAACTTCGGAAACAGAGGCATAAACACAGACACAAGTTCCAAATATATTTATATAATATAAGATTACAAATATATATAAGATAATATAAGATATAGTCTGTTGCTTGTTTGGAACTTGCAGTTCCAAATAAGCAACAGACGATATCTATGGAGATTATCTGTTAGTTAAACTAAAAGGAACAAGGCAGTTTCAGTAGTTTTTAATAACACACGTGTAAAACGTAGTGGTTATTGATTACACCAGACAAGAGAATTGCATATTGATCGTGAATGACCTTAAAAGACAAACAGACAAATTTTCAGTTAACATGCGAATGTATGCAAAAGAAATATAGGTCAATGGTGTTGTATTGTTAAAATTAATAATTGTATGTAAAATATAAATGCATGTTCCTTGTACCATGTGATTGAATATCTTATGCAGAACACAAACTTCATACAAACGGGAGATTAGACTATTTAGCAAACTTATTTTTTTATACTATGTCGGGTGGCAGACAGGCGTATAGCCCGCTTGATGTGAAGCTGTTACCGTAGCCATATCAACGTTCGAAATATAAAATATCGTTTGCGTCCCGCCACCCCCAAACTAAAAATGTAGAAATGAACTGAATTACGTGGGTTCGAAATAGATCATTAATTGAATCAGGTGTTATTTTGCGGAACTCAAAATTTGATCTACACTACTTTGCGTGCTTCCGCCACCAATTAGTTTGCATGAACTAATTGGTGGCGGAAGCATGCAAAGTAGTGTAGATCAAATTGCCGAAATACATCACTTATATTCCCTAATAATTGGAATTTATTTATCGACTTTAACGGCTATTTTTACAGGTATTAAACCGTCGCTATAAAAAGCATTATCGACAGTATTACAATTTTACTCTTTCATGTGTTACTATTTCAATTCTGTTTCTCACAGTTTGTATGAAATTTGCATACTGCAACGGATATATTTGGCGAGTCTGTCTAGGTGTACGCAGGTGCCGTTAGTGTTTAAATATTAATGCGCCGTGCATGACACAGATTTTAATGGGCTAGTATTAGTAATATATCTGGTTATTGATATATTCAAAATACGAGAGAAGTTCTAAGTAACAGTAAATTTAGATGAAAAAGATAAGTATACACGCTCGTAATATACCCAAACCTACAGCTGCCTAGGACGACAGTCTTGTGGAGAGAGCGTACGCTTCGTCAAGTTTTTTAAACTATTTTTTTATATGTCGCATACTAGACAGTTTTGGGGTGTAGTGGTTCATCAACATCTTTGAACCAAAGTCAACTTCACCTGCACGCGGTGCACCCTGCTGACTGACAAACGAAGCTCTGGCGAAAAGAGAGGTAGGGAGCGTAATTGTAAGCTACCCGACTGGGGAATGTACCTCCACCTCACAGAATACCGCAGCCAAGTAACGGTTCCTTTGAGGGCTGTTGTGTTCCTGCGAGTGAGTGAGGTCACCAGAAAGGAAGGAGAAGCTGCGATGGCAGTGTGGGGTGGCGGCGCGCGAGCGATATTTTGTGTTGCGAGCATTGATATGGCTACGGTAACCGCTTCACATCAGGCGGGCTGTATGCTTGTCTGCCACCGGAAGTAGTATAAAAAAAAAAAGACAATAGGCTACTACTAATACGATGATCTAAAATTATAAAAAATATTTATCAGTATCCTAAAATATACAAAACTAGAACGATCTGCGATTTTGTAGTTTTAATAACTTATGTCCGACTTGTTTTATGGTCGATCAAAGTTTGATGGGAAAGTTCAATTTAAAAGGATGAAATTGTTACAAAATTAATTAATTTTGGAAAAGCAATAAAAATACAATAACTTCTGTTTCGGCACTAGCTACATAAACGCAGTATTAAACATAGCTGTCGTACAAATTTCTGTTTTAATGTATACAAAATACCTAAGTGTGACGTCGTAACTCAGTAGCCTTTTGTATGGGGCGTATTCGGGAAAGTCCAAAATTGTGATTTTCAGGTTGTAATATCTCGAGAAGTTTTTATGCTATCCAAGTAATTCTTTCACCTATAATATTATTGTGACGTTCTTACATAACAAATCGAAATAAAAAAACGTCGTCTAGCCTATTTTGGGTAATACTGATACCCGCATCTGTTAAATTATTTTAGTGTTTTAATAACCAAATAACAAAGCGGTATATCCCGATATTTAGAAAAATGCATCTGGCAACCCTAGTTACAAAGTTGAGCTGTAAAGAGCTAAGCGTTACCGAGCCGATCGTTACGGCACAAGTCTCATTAACTAGCCAAAAAATTTGTACTCAGAACGTATAAAAAAGTTTTTACTTTAAAAAACAAAATTTTTTTTTTTAATCTCTGGTAGAGTTGACATTTAGAGTTGTCATTATATGCTATATAGCAATGATAGATGACTTACATCATCGGCGGCGGCGTCGGGCTGCCGGCCCGAGGCGGGGCGGGGCGTCTCGGGCGTCCTCGTCGGTTTAGCCTTCACCACACAACGACATGTCAGTTAAATTGTTAGTTATAATGACACCAATGAACTTAAAGTTAGATAAATATTATTAGTATAATCTTTTCGACTTATTCCGTTTATCCACCCCAAAATAGCCACTCTAAGATGGATACTCTGAAACGCGTGTCCATCTATCCACCCTGATAGATACTATGTGAATTCCAATTACAAACTCCGTTCAGGGTGAATAGGTGGACATGCGTTTCCGAGTATTCACCTTACGGTAGTTGTTTTAGGATGGATAAACTGATTAAACCATGTTTTTCATGTAGGATCACGTTTATTATTGTATTTCTAAATTACATTTAACATCTAACTTATTAGGTACCTATCAACAACAAACATTCGATTACGATTTTGTTCGCATTATCCCATTTATAGCTAGCAATAAATATTGAAAGTAGTACTTATAATATATAACTATTATTATTGATGCCTATGTCATAGTACCTAGTTTTATGATTAATGCGCATCACACTGCTTGTACACTTCGATTCCTCCGTAGAACAAAGGCCGACCTATAGGGTTGATACTTCGCTTCGTGCATTTGTATCGAGAGCTAATGTCAGACTGAACATTATTAGATTCTAAATATTCGAAAATAAATGAAATAAGAACATTATAAAAAAGTACGTCTGCGTCATACTAGTTAGTCCGTCTAGCTATTTAACTCTAAGTCTTTGGTCCATGATCACATCGGACGGTGTTCTACGGATGAGTCGGTTTAGAGCGAGACACTGCTATATGCATATAAGAGACGGTGATATAGCCTCTCTTGTCTGACATATAGCCTTATCTCGCTCTAAATACAGTGTGTCCCGGGATAAAATGTAACCCTGACAGCGGGTGAAAATAGATAAAAAATATTTATAAAACTAAAAACACACGTTTTCTATTTTCTTTTTTATGAATTAAATTAGCCTGCAAAAAAGTGACCTTCATTACCTAAACTGCGCTTTTAGTCATAAAAATGTTTTTCTTTATTCACTGAATTTTTAATATATATATCCTTTAATCCTTAATTATCCTTAGTGGAAAATATTTTGTTTTAGTAATGAAAAAAAAAAGTTAACATAATTTTTATTAATTAAATTATTTTGTCGATATTTTTTTATCTATTTTCACCCGCTGTCAGGGTTACATTTTATTCCGGGACACACTGTATTTAGAGCGAGACAAGGCTACATGTCAGACAAGAGAGGCTATATCACCGTCTCTTATACGCATATAGCAGTGTCTCGCTCTAAACCGACTCATCCGTAGTACACCGTCCGATGTGATCATGGATTTGGTTCAACTTAGAGTTAAATAGCTAGACGGACTAACGAGTATGACGCAGACGTACGTTTTTATAATGTTCTTTATTCATTTATTTTCGAATATTTAAAATCTAATAATGTTCATTCTGACATTAGCTCTCGATACAAATGCACGAAGGGAACTAGCAACCCTACAGATCGGACTTTGTTCTACGGATGAGTCGAAGTGTACATACTTATTGTGTGACTAGATCAATATCAGGCATATTGTATATACAAGGTTAATAAAATGACAGATCACCAATATGATTGATTTCATAAAACTCATGCCTATGATCATGCTTGCACCATCACCATATTGTACTACAAATACTTACACGATAATATTTCTCACATGTATTTTTTATCAATCAATCATTTTATTGGCAATAATGTAGGTACAGCTAAGAGCAGATCATTCTTGGCACATTGCGATTCTAACTCTTATTACGTACGGCATAAGAACGATACCACCCCGGCCATTCCATACAAATGTCGCGTCGTTTACTACTACATAAACAATGACGTCTGTGCAGAGAGTGAATGAGCGTGTGCCGGCGCCATATAAACTGTTCCAGATTTGTCTCAGAGGGGAGGTGAGGTCGACACCAGAGAGCGTCCATACTATGTAGTACTATTACCACAGTATAAAGAATAGTACTACGTACTGTACGGCCACTCCCTGCCGCTCTCTCGTGTCGACCTCACCTCCCCTCTGAGACGGATATGGAACAGTTTGCACGGTGCCGCGCGCACATACGCTCATTCACGCTTTGCACAAATGTCATTGTTTATGTGGTAGTTCACGGCGAGGAGTATGGAGTGGCCGGGGTGTACTTCTACATTATTTTTTTTTATACCACGTCGGGTGGTAGATAAAAGCACGGCCCGCCTGATGTGAAGCGGTTACCGTAGCCATATTAACGCTTGCAACATAAAATATTGCTCGCGCGCCGCCACCCCCGCTGCCAACGCAGCATCTCCTTCCTTTCTTTCTGGTGACCTCACTCACTCGCAGGAACACAACAACCCTCAAGGGAATTGTTATTTGGCTGCGGTATTCTGTGAGGTGGAGGTACATTCCCCAGTCGGGTAGCTTACAATTACGCTCCCTACCTCTCTTTCCGCCAGAGCTTCGTTTGTCAGTCAGCAGGGTGCACCACGTGCAGGTGAAGTTGGCTTTGGTTCAAAGATCTTGATGAACCACTTACACCCCAAAACTACATAAACAATAACGTCTGTACAGAGCATGGATGAACGTGTGAACGTCCGGCGCATACAAACTGTTCCAGATTTGTCTCAGAGGGGAGGTGAGGTCGACACGAGAGAGCGGCAGAGAGTGACCGTACAGTACGTAATACTATTACTTATACTGTGACGATACAAAGCTCGAAGTGCCAAGGTTGAAGTACTCTTAACTGTACATAATAAGGTATTTTTGTACTCAACTACTTAATTCGAATCCCTATTTATGTATTTTTTCATCGATACAAACTAGGGATGTAATGTAATAAATTCAATTCGTATTCGACAAATATTTTCACGACTATTTCTACACTATATCATGATGATGCAACCACATTTCCGATGGCTTCATGTCTAGTAGATCACGGAAGTCAAGCAACGCTGTCCGTAGTCTTTGGATAGGTTTACAAACATTTTGATATCTCGAGTACCATCGTTTGGAAAGTCGTAAAGCCTAAACAGTGGCCTTCAAGTGACTTGAAAACTCTAGCCTCCGTCAAGCCGGAGTCAATCACTGTTTCTAGTGTCCACTGTGAGCCCGTCTCCCAACGGTGCTATGAGCATTAGTAATAATAATAAAAAATACTAATGAAATTCCCAATAGTTCTACTACACAGGCCAGTTTTGGTTATAGTACGTTCTTGGTACAATTACGGTAAGATGATGTAGGTATACTCCAAAAAATTTATATATATATATATATATGTGTATAGTCCAAACACTTTCTGACTATTTAATTTAAAAACAGCTGCAGTTACAATGTGAAATTTACAAAAGTTAAAAAAAAAACACTTCAATAACGTTGAAAGCAACTGGGGTAAAGAAATGTATAGCGATATTCAGTCTAAAAACCGGCGCAATAGAGCTCATACTCCATTGAACGTAACTTTTTAAGCCGTTTATCTAAGCCAGGGTTGTTTCTATGTTACTACTTTGTTTTAGTATGGCTTTATGGGATCGAACCTAAAGGCTAGTTTACACGAGGCCATCGCTGGCTGCCAGTCTCACTGGCAGCCAGCGATGGCTTGGTATTTGCCTTGTGTAAACAGTTTTTCAAGCCAAGCCAGCGCTGGCTGCCAACGCTGGCGAGAATAGAGCGCCCGTCTATTTTACAAGCCAGTGACCTCCGCCCGCATACCCCTCGACCCCCGCGCCAGCGTTGCGGACACGTGTAGACGCATCACGCCACGTAGAAAAATCCGTGAATGAATGGCCTCGTCTAAACAACAGGGGCCAGGCCAACGCTGGCTTGTCTGCAGGACTGGCGCCAGCATTACTGTCTTCGTATAAACTCTGCTTTACATAAGACAGATTACTAAGAGACATTGACGAGCTCGGTGGTCGAATGGTTTGCAGTGGCCACTTTCCCGCACAAGACAAACATTTGTGTGCATGAACATGTCTGTTTATCTTGGTCTGGGTGTTTTCTATGTATATAAGTATGTATTTACAAAAAAAATGAATTTAAGTACATTTATCAGTTGTCTAGTACCCATAACACAAGCTTTGCGCTTAATTTGGGACTAGATGGCGCTGTGTAAATTGTCCAGAAATATTTATTATTTAATATTATTAGTATTGAACGACAAGGACGAATTGATAACTGTGTTAGACGAAAGACCAACCCTCGGACTTGTAACGTGTAGTTGTGACTACACGTTACAATTATTCTTGTTAATGTATTGAATTTTAATATCGATAAATATTGTCAAGCGCGAGTAGCATTTATGAGTTTTATTTAAAAAGTTTTAATAAAAACATTTTGGTTTAATATCAAATTGAAAATATATAAGATATTAAAAACTAAAAACTAAGGAGGAGCGCTTGTTAAACCAATTCGGGGGTGGCGGCACGCGAGCGATATTTTATGTTGCGAGCGTTAATATGGCTACGGTAACCGCTTTACATCAGGCGGGCCGTATGCTTGTCTGCCTAAAAATAGTATTAAAAAAATGTTATGTGTTACATCGACAAGAAATATTGTGCTATGTACATCCGTTTTCCATGTTTGTTCGGGATAAACCTATAATATAAAAAATACCTAGCTAGGTATTTTTTTTAATGCTCTGAGCTCAAAGAATTAGTATCGCTATCCAGCGAGGTAATGCTGTCAGTCTTCTGGAGACACTGCCGCCAACGATCTTGGGGATATTTTTTATTTGTAAGTAAATTTCTATGATTTTTTTTAATCGCGTACCTTTTTTTTATAGATAAAATACATAGATTTTATCAATAATATTTTTAATGCAAATTAAATGTTTTTTCCATAAGAATCTAACAGATGGCGGTGGTAGTTAATTTGCTGACCTATCAGTTGAATATATTGCGTAGGTATCTAATAGATGGCGCTGTGTATCCATTTCAAACGTTAAATCGAACTACAGCAACGAACGGCCGGGACTGCTAGTTGGAACAGAAATCCATCACCACAATTTAGTCACTATTTACGTCCCTAATTCCACACACGTCTCTAATTCCATACATCACTAAACCTTACGCCGTGTCCACACTTGCCTGCCGCAACAAGCAAATGTGGCCACACGAGTAACTGCACCAAGAACAACCAAAACACACGCATCCCATCACAACATAAACAAACAGGTACCATTGTACCTGCGATCTCCTCGTAAAACTTCGACTGGGCGCGTTCTCCGGTGTGGGTGGTTCGAAACATTCCACATCCGACGTGTCATCGTACGTCAGCTCCGGGAACAACTCGTCCTGGTCGTCTTGATGATCATCGATGACCAGGAGCTCGTCATCCGAATCCGCACTCACCGTTCCGTTCAATGCGTCATCGGTCACGCCGTGCGAGTTCAATGTCACGTCTGATACCCCGTTGTGTGTGTCCCCGTTTACTTTTGCTCGGGTTTCGGCTTTTTTCGGTTCTGGCTTCTCCGTCTGGAATGTTAGTTGAAGCTATGTGGGTTACTGGGTGATGGTGTGGTGTCGGCATACGTTAATAGGGTGTGAGGTATACATATCGCACAATGAGAGGTGAGACGAATAGGTTGGATGCCGTTTACAAATACTGATAGGGCATTTTAAGATGGCAACTATGACATTAAAATAGTGACGTGACTTCGACGAGATCGATTTAATATCGATAAATATTGGCAATCGCGAGTTCCATCTAAGTTTTATTTAAAAAACATTTTGATTGAATATCGAATTGAAAATACAAATTTTTTTTTGCTCCTACGATATTAAAAAAAACTAAGGAGCGCTTGATAAACAAATTCGTTAAATGAAATAAAGAAACTAGAGTCGTGTACGTAGGGTAATGTGGCCTTATGTATATAATATGCAGAATGTTAGATAAAAAAAATAATCAAAAATTTACATTATTCTACACTACTGCTAGATGCCAGCATTTGTATGTTAACATGAATTGAATTTGTGTCAATTGTTCCGACTCAACTCACGTTGTGCGATCTGTAAGACATAGTTGGTCCAATTTCTGGTGAGCAACAAATCTTTGATCAAGTGTAAAAGTCATTGTTGTTTAGATCAGAGAGTCCTAAACTGAGTTCTGCGGAACCTAAAGGTTCCATGGCAACGTCACCACGGTAGGAAGACATAACATTTGACAGCAGACAACAGCTGACAGATAACAGCTGACATAACAACTGTAACATGATTTTTCAATGTAATATATTGTTGACGCATCGTTGGACTTATGTTACATCCATATAATCAACATCTATTCTCTGGCGGCTGGAATTTGTATTTCCACAGCATTAATACTTTATGCACTTTTAGACTTGATCTTATACCTGTGACACACATGGTTACTCGCACAAAATCATTACACTACAAAGCACGTAACAACTCGACACTAGCACGTGTATCAAGAACCTACCCGTAGCTCCCGTGCTAGTAGTATAAAGCGTACAATACTTCAGAATAAATAATAGGCAGGCATTTGCACACATTGTAAACATTCGTATTGTAATTATTATTTAAATAGTTGATTTCGACCAACTTGCCGGAATATTATAAGTATTTTAAAAATGGAATAATTCTTAATAGGTAGATGGCGCCACACTGCGACTTCACAGCAGTAAAATATAAAATGCAAAATTTCGTCACCATCACAAAGCTTCCTGGTAGCTGAGTTGGGTTCAGATCACACCTAGGCAGGCGAGGCGATTTTTTTCATTTTTTTTTTAATATTTATAATATTCTATTATAAATAATAAAAAAATCATAGCAATAGCAAAAAGTGCGAGCTACACAGCAAATGATTCAGTAGCGACAGATGTTGAACGCGGAGAGGATATGCTTCATCGTTTTTGTGGATTTATATAGAGATGTATAACCTCCCCGTCGTATATCGTTTAGATATAAGTATAATAAGATCCAGTGTATATTATATACCGTCTTCAACGGTGTTACGAAATACGAAGTAAATCGATGCCCACTATTCATTCTGAAGTATTGTATGAGGAATACGTAAGACATTTGATTTAGCCCCTTACGAGGAAGTGGGTATTATTACTATAATTAAAAAAAGTTACTGGCATAATTATGTAACATTTCGGCCAAAAATATCGGGCATGTGTATCACAGGCTTTATGTTGGAAATTGCTACCGAAAAAAAAAATATCAAAAAGAAAACGTGAATTATGTACAAGTTTGAAATGAATGAATGAAATCAAATCTCCCAATGAACATTACAAAATTAAAACTTGGAAAAAAAAAATGTAAAAGCAAATACCTTAGAACTCTTCTCCCCCTTACTGCTGTCTTCTTTGGGCTTCTCTGCGTCTTTTTTCTCCGCCTTCTCAGTTTTCTTGTCCTTCTCTACATTTTTATCATTATTCTCTACGTGTTTAGCAGCATTTTTATCTGATTTTTCTGATGATTTCTTCTCTGCTTTCTCAGCAGGTTTCTCTGGAGATTTATTTTTATCTGTTTTATCAGCGGACTTCTCTGCAGATTTATCCGCCGCTGGTGCTTGTTTCTCTTTTTCTGCATTGGCAGCCACTTTCTTCTTCATTTCTTTTACGGGGCTGTCCGTTTGTCGCTGTGTACAACCAAAATTATTATTGTTAGTGTTATTTTTTTTTGCGTTTATTCGTCATGAACATTATATATGTACCATGATTAGATTAATTAAACTAATTAGTACATCAAAACGGCTTGCAAATAAATAAAATTCGATGACAGTTGCGCGCATAATAGCATTATTTCAACTCAGCCTTTGATTCTCAGCTACATCATTTGTGTTAAATTTAATTAAATGGAAATATTAAAGTCTTTATTGTTTAATTAATTGCCCAAATTTTTCCAATGCCCCTAATACGTTAAATAAGCGTTATCTAAGGGGCCCCCTTAAACCTACACCCGTGTCACAAGTCTCGGGATCTGCTTGGGGTTTCTCTCTCTGCCACACGATGGACCCGGCACCCGCACGGTGAATCCATGGAAGCTAAGAAGTTCGTCTCATCTGAGAAGTGAAACGCCAAGAAGTGTATAAGATGAGCAATAGGCTTGTTGCCCATGTCACAAAATTATAAAAACTCTCTATCAGTAACGTAAAATACATAAAACTAGAACGATCTGCGATCTTAAAATTTTAATAACTTATGTACGACGTGTTTTATGTTCGGTCAAAGTTTGGTGGGAAAGTCCATTTTAAAGGTATATGAAATTATAAAAATAAATATTACCATTGTAGAAACAATAAAAAATACTATAAGTTTTGTTACGGCACTGGCTATATAAACGCAATATTTAACAAAGCTGTCGTACAAATTTCTGATTTAATGCATATAAAATAGCACGGTGTGACGTCATAACGTGGTGGCCTTTTGTATGGAGCGTTTTCGAGATAGTCCAAAATTGTGATCTTCAAGTTATCATATCTCGAGAAGTTTTTATGCAATCGAAGTAATTATTTCACCTATATTTATATTATTGTGACGTCTTTGAATAACAAATCGAAAAAAAAATGGGATACAAGCCTATTGTTTTAACTTCTCATTGTTTGATTGCACAATGAAGAGTTGAGAGTACTCGTTTGGCTATCTGCCTAATGTAAATTTAATTTTACATTAGCAAACTCCACGCATCAATCACACACATCATTTAGATTCAAAGTAAAAGTTACATAGAAATGGGGTAAAACATTGCCGGACGAATCACTTCAAAGAGAGGAGATTGCCACTCGAGACTACTTCATGGTTCTTTTCAAAGGAAATACCTTTTTTATTATTATTTTTAAGAGTCTGGATACCAGTAATTTTAAAACCGATATTTATATTTTATTTCTTCCACTATATATGCCGAAAATTATTGTGGGTAGCATCTATGTGTACGTAAATGTCATTCCTATTATAATCTGCCCGCCATAATATATAAATGATGGCGGCAGTATATATACATATACACACACACATATATATAGGCTCAAGGAGCCAGTGGTGGTAGAGATAGATAATCAACAAGTTACAGTTGATAGTGCAGTAGTCGTAAGTACTATTATTTATTCTGTGATAGTAAGTAGTATGCATGTAGGACATCGACCTGACGCGTCATCATAACAAAACACTGCGTTACTCAACTCAACCTACTGTCTACTTGTTTTATTTATGATAAATAATCTGCAAAAATACAGACAGTAAGTAAATTTGATAAATTTTAAAATAATGCTCAGCCACAGATGAGAACATTTCCATAGCAACAACTTTATAACATGTTTGTGAGTTAATAAGCGATTTATTATTATTATGTAGCGCCTATTAGCGGCGCGCGAGCGATATGTCATGTTGTGAGCGTTTATATGGCTACGGTAACCACTTCACATCACACTAGCCGTATATGTAAAAAAAAAAGACGTTAGCTTTGAATATTCGCTCAAAGTAAATGTTCTTTTTCTTTAACTGCAAGCACTCACAACACAAGTGAAAACGGAGCTTAAGGCACCATCGCTGACAGAAAGCCGCCGATCCTTTGTCCAAATTTAGAACTAAAGCCGCCATCTTGTAATGTAGTATTGCCAGGTACAATTAATTTACTTACCGCGTATGCACATTCCATTAAGGTGTATTTTTTAGAATACATATTATCTTTTTCTACACATATTTCATTTCTTACAATAAAAAAATCGTCAACGAGTTGTTTCTGTCCAATATTATAACTCTCTAATATTATATAATAGCTTTGATCGCGACTTAACGTGGTGCATTTTTGAAACTAATCAACAAACAATAGAAGGCAATTGATATTTAATTGAAACACCACACAACACAATTAATAGGTATATCAATGCTATTATTTTAATAGTGTCTAAATTTCTTTGATTTTTATGTTACCTCTAAAACGGGCGGCATTTCGTTTAATAGCAACACTTAAGTCGATCGTACCGCCCCCGCCACCGGGCCAGATAAGTTTGTGGCACTATACATATGTTCTTGAAGGCTCCCATGTCGTATTTATTTGGGAATCGTGCTGGAGGAAGTTGATTCCAATTCGAATACTTAATTTTTAAATTGTCTTACGAGATGCAGAAAGATGGTAAGCCACTGTTGCCAATGCCCTCTGTCGGCTAACTTGACACGATAAACTTTTTAGTTTAGTTCAACTTTGTGCCACCGGAGAGTTGGCACATAATATAAGCGACTACGAGGACGAGACGAACCCCTTTTTTTTCTACCGTGTTGCGATCGCAATAAATCAATTTACTTGATTCCTTTTTTCCTTCCATTGCCGCCTAAGCCGCTTCATTTAGGGTTGCCAGGTAGTCGGGAATCGTCTGGATTCTCCTGACATTTCATGTAATGTTCAGACTCCCGACAAATAATAAGATCTCCCGACAAATATACGTATCTTATCATCATATTCTACCGCAAAAATAATTTGAAAATGGCACACGCAGTGCTCGGACCTCGGGCGGCTCTTAGCGCGCGTAAAATTTTGACTCATCCCCAAAAAAATCCCGACATTTTAAAATGTTATCTAGATATTTAGATTTTGGGATCTGGCAACCCTAGCTTCAGTGGTGACAGCCACTTACACCCTATTTTGAATCAAACGTTTCAATAATCTCTACTTACTGTTGTATTATATATTGACCTCGCGTGTATGACCGTGTGCACTCAGACGTAAATTTTTTTGTTAGTCTTGTTGAGGGGAATACTATATTCTCCGGGATATATGAGTACGTAAACTTTTTAGTGTTCTGCATCAAAATTCGGAAAACGGAACACCATGCTGGATTACGCGATGGGGTGTAAGTGGTTCAGGGGTGTAAGAGGTTCATCAACATCTTTGAACCAAAGCCAACTGCACGCGATGCACCCTGCTGATGCTCACTGCTAGGGAGCGTAATTGTAAGCTACCCGACTGGAGAATGTACCTCCACCTCACAGAATACCGCAGCCAAATAACGGTTCCCTTGAGGGCTGTTGTGTTCCTACGAGTGAGTGAGGTCACCAGAAAGGAAGGAGATGCTGCGATGGCAGGGGGGGTGGCGGCGCGCGAGCGATATTTTATGTTGCGAGCGTTAATATGGCTACGGTAACCGCTTCACATCAAGCGGGCCGTATGCTTGTCTTCCACCCGATGTAGTATAGAAAAAAAAAAAAAAATTGTTGGTAAAGCTAGGTATAGAATATAATAAAAAAAAATACCTTTTCTTTATCTTCATTGGGCACCCCTTTACGCGTCGTCACCTTTTGACTCATGATTTACCTGAAAAAACAAAGATATATATTTTTAAAACAAAATATATTATATAATATACTATATACACATTCATACACGATTATCCTCCTACATAAATAGGAACCAAAGTCAGCTTTTGGGGTGTAAGTGAACATCTTTGAACCAAAGTCAACTTCACCTGCACGCGGTGCTCCCTGCTGACTGACAAACGAAGCTCTGGCGAAAAGAGAGGTAGGGAGCGTAATTGTAAGCTACCCGACTGGGGAATGTACCTCCACCGCACAGAATACCGCAGCCAAATAACAATGCTCTTGAGGGTTGTTGTGTTCCTGCGAGTGAGTGAGGTCACCAGAAAGGAAGGAGATGCTGCGTCGGCAGCGGGGGTGGCGGCGCGCGAGCGATATTTTATGTCGCGAGCGTTAATATGGCTACGGTAACCGCTTCACATCACGCGGGCCGTATGCTTGTCTGCCGCCCGTCGTAGTATAAAAAAAAAAGCTCTCAGTTTGTGAAATAAACTCCCTGTCGAGGTTTTCCCAAGAGGCTATAGTAAGGAGTACTTCAAGAAAGGCTTATTACTTAACTAGCTGGCCCGGCGAACTTCGTACCGCCTAACAGTCAATGAATGTCGTGATGTACATATACATATGAACAAAATTTATGATTTCTTGAAATTAATACAATGAATAATAGAAAATAATAGAGAAGCACGATGGCGTGAGGCACGTGTCAGTCTAATTGTACGCGCAAGTTAAGCAACGTCAACCGTAGCCTGTTCATGTATGAGTTTATGTTATCTCGAGCTCGTCCGTGCTTCGGAAGGCACGTTAAGCCGTCGGTCCTGGTGTTTATCATTAGATGGCAGTCCTTAAGCCAAGTTAGTGGCCCAACCCGTAGTTGAGCAGCGTGTTGGAGTATGCTCTAAACATCTTCGGTTGAGGGAAGACCCGTATCCCAGCAGTGGGTAAATAATAAATTCAGTACTTTACAAAGTCACAAAAAAAGTACCAATTGACAACAATAAATATTTCAATCCACAAAACAAATCACAGACAACATTCGCGACGTAAAAGTGAGACCAATCGATTTGACATTTACATAACAATCAATAAATATTCCAATCCTTTTTAACTGGCACTATTTGTATGGGAAAACGTTTTTTCTTTTATTTAATTCTTTCGTCAATTTTTCAATGTTTTTAATACTTTCCCGACCAAGACACGACATTATTTTATATATTACGGAAACAAATCCAACAAATCAAAAACCATGGCAATCGGTCCAGCCGTTCTCGAGTTATAAGTGTTGTAACAAACACGACTTTCTTTTATATATATAGATTACAGAATCAGAAACACGTGATCGACGCCTCTCGTGTTGCAAACGTCCAGACTTTGACTACATGACTACGTACCGTCAGGCAAGTCGTATTTTTATATACCACTAAAGTGGCAAACAAGCACACGGCCCGCTTCATGGAAAGCAATTAAAGTAGTCTATGAACGCCCGTAACACCAGGGGCATCACACGCACCTGTAAAAACCTCTTCACGCTCTTTTTGAAGAAGAATTGATCGTCTTGGGCATCATTGGAAAATATTTTGGGGCCCACCACAAATTCCGACCACTGTGTCTCCTGTGTAGCTAGGGGATGCAATATTCGCCCGATTTTAGTATTCGAGTTTTACGAATATCATGATTCATACTATTCGAGTTATTCGAGTTTTACGAGTTTTTCGAATATCTTCTTTATATAGTATAAAATAAAGTCGCAACCGCTGTCTGTGCGCTTAGATCATTTAAACTACGCAACGGATTTCAATGCAGTTTTCAGCATTACATAAATAAATAAATAAATAATACAATTTACACAGCGCCGTCTAGTCCCAAATTAAGCGCAAAGCTACTAGATAAGTGATAAATGTACTTAAATACATTTTTTTTTGTACATAAATGCATATACATAATACTTAAAAAACACCCAGACCTCAACTCAGACTCAGCTCAAATCAAACATTTGTGTGCATAAACATGTCTGTTTGTCTCAACAGACATGTTTATGCATACAAATGTTTGACTTGAGCTGGGATTGTTGGCTGACTCTGTGTGATCTCTGGTTTTCTACCCCATGGTATAGTATTATCATAATCTGGTATCAGAGGGTTTTGTCTCTAATTGTTGGATTTGGTTTAAAATGGCGGATGACGGCATCAGTCATTTATCACCGCGCGCGCGAACCCCCGAGTAGACTTGTGTAGTTCCTGAGTGAGTAGTTCAATTGTACCAGTTCACCATACAAGCCGGTTCTTGTCACTCACTCTTTCTTGTCCCATATAGTTCACTGCGTCATTTAGTTCAATCGAGTGACAAAGAGTAAAAAGAAAGGAAATACATAAAGCGTACGAGCTAGAATGAGAGAGATACGTTGTAATGCCAAAATTGCTAGCGATAGAGAGCGAAAAGGACGGAAGATTCTGAAATTGTTCGAGATAAAACGAAACAGATAGTTTCGTGCGTGATTGACTGACCGAATTAAAACTCTAAGGCTAAGGACATAAGAACCATAAGCTGTTAGCGAAAATATGCTATAGTAGTAAAGATACAAGGCTCAATTTTTATATTAATTATTATTTTAACCACTAAATAATTTCTTTTTACTCAAGGTTGACAGTCCTAAGCCTGTGAAAAGTTTGAAGGAAAATCAATATTTGTAAGGGAATTTATAAAATACTAACTTTCGTCCGCGGCTTCGCTCGCGTGATATGTGGGGCAAACACGTGTTTACTCATTAATCAATAGAAGAACTCGTGTAAAATTTAGGATAAAATAGTCAATCACATTTGCCCATATAAACCAACTAATCTCGTTTTCCCAAACAAACTTTGAACCTCCGTTTCACCCTCTTAGAGGTAAAATTTGAAAAATCTTTTTAAGTAATTCGTGTCCACCACGTTACATTTTCAAGTCGATGCCATTGTTGTAATTAACGTCCCAGAAAACCATAGAATCGACACCCATAATGATATTATGACATTTCAACCCCATTTCACTCTTACAGAGTTGTCACGTCGGCTATGTAGGATTATTAAATAGTTGTTTTTTCGTAACCTATGACGATTTTGGACTTTTTCACCTTATTTTTGACAATTCAACTCCATCGCAACCCAATAGGGGATGATGGTCAAATTACCGCCCTACGGGTACAATAAATAACAATAATAGGTAATTTGTGGGATAAAAACTATCTTAGGTATGTCCTTTCCCAGGACTCAAGGTATCTCTCAACCAAATTTCATCTAAATCGGTCCAGCGATTTAAGCGTGAAGAGGTAACAGACATTCTGTCGCATTTATAATATTACTTAGTATGAATTGGCGTTCCAAAAACCCGTAAAAACGACACATATATTGATATATAGACATTTCAACCTCATAGCACTTCTATAGAGGATGATGATCACGTTAGCCACGTTGAATTTTAAAATCGTGGTTGTTTTCGTAATCAGCCCCCTTACCACCATCTCATAATGCGATTCAATAACTGAATACAATGCTTATTTATACCAATGAATAAGCGACTCTATTCCATTTGAAATAGAGTCGCTTATTCATTGGTATGGATAAGCATTCTGTCCAGTTATTGAATCGCAATAAGAGATGGTGGTAAGGGGCAGTGACCCGATAAACCATAAAAACAATGCCCATGACGATTTTCAGACTTTTTGACCCCATTTTACCCTTTTAGGGGTTGACATTTTCAAATCGATGCTATTTTTGTAATTGATGTCTCAGAAAACCAAACTAAGAATCAACACCAATGTTGATATTATGACATTTCAAGCCCATTGCACCCCCACAGGGGGGATTTTATGTCACGTCGGCTACGTTTGATTAGAAAATAGTTAGTATTTTCGTAATCAGCGACCCGATAAACTATAAAAACAATACCCGTGACGATTTTCAGAATTTTTCACCCTATTGCACCCCTTTAGGGATTGAATATTGAAAAATCCTGAAACACATGTTTACTCATTTATCTATGGAAGTACTCGTGTAAAGTTTCGAATAAAATAGTCCAACTAATCTCGTTTCCCCATACAAACTTTGGACCCCCGTTTCACCCCCTTAGGGGATGAATTTTGAAAAATCCTTTCTTAGTGTACCCCTAGATGTCATAAGGAACCTACGTGCCAAATTTGAAATCTGTAGACCCAGCGGTTTGGGCTGTGCGTTGATATATCAGTCAGTCAGGACTTTGAATTTTATATTTATAGATTTAATTTGTTATACTTATTTAATACAAAAATACAATGTCATCAAAATGATGCAATAGAACTGAGAAGAATGTAGAAGGAATCAGTCAATAGAACTACAGAAGTAATTGAACTAAATGAACTAGATGAGTGATATAGTTCATTTGCGTCAAAAGAACTGCATCTTTCTTTTCAGTTCAGTGAACTGTTTTGCGCAAGTCTACCCCCGAGAACGATCGGATACACGCACAGATCAAAAAGCTGCGATCGCAAATTTTGTTGCTATCATTTTACTAGTTATTTAAAATTTCTATTTTATACTATTCGAAAAACTCAGAAACCTCGAATACCAAGTTTAAAGTATTCGAATATTAAACAAGGGCGAATACTCGAATAAAACGAATACTCGAATACTCGAATTGCATGCCCTATGTGTAGCCAGGGTTAACAGCGGCGACCACCAAAAAAAAGCAATGAACAGTGAAGTTCATTGCAGTCCCGGGGGTAAAAAAACTACGGCTGCCTTGGAACTCACAACGAATTTAATCAGAAGAAATTAGTAGGAGTAAGAAGCTTAATCATTGAAAAAAAAAAACATTTTAGAAAATAAACGGGTACCCCAGAGGGGATAAAAATAAAATTTCAATTACCTAAACTTCTCTAATATATTTAGAATTCCAACAATATCAAAATAACAGAACATACATAACACCTGGCACATTCAACAAACCAAAGTGCCTATCGGTGACGGAAATAGACGAACAGACCGGCACAGCTGATTGACATATTTTTTTACCACGTGAGAATCTGGTACCGATGTGTGCCATGGAACCTGTTCCTAATTATACCGAAATACCATTATTTCCGATACCGACTCGTCTAGAGGGCACACAACGGTATTTTTAATAACCTAGTGCTGATGTGTATAAGGAAATTACTATCTTGAAACTCTCCAATAGATCGGTCATAGACTTATGAATTTGTAGACATGGTCAAAAGAGAATAACTATATTACACTACTAATAAATATATTTACAAGCTTCATTGCGTATACATAGCTTGGATTTATTAATCATATAAATTGTTTCTTGTGCGTTTACAATTTACTAGATCTGATCACCCCTCGGGAATAGCTCATTTAATTGGTACTCTATTATTTAATATGTATGCAAAAAAATATGGCAATCGTTTCAGTAGTTTATGCCTAAATGCGGAACAAACAAAAAATAAACACTTTCTCATTTATGATATTAGTAAGAAATTTATTATTTTCATTTCAGCATCTAAATACTTGATACTCACTACAAAGATACGCATTTAAAATTTCTGGAGAATAATTTCATCCCTGGCCGTGTGGTTTCCGGCAGAGTAGAATAGAATCACTCCGTCTCTTCCCGAGGATGTCGTACAAGGCGACTAAGGGAAATACATTATAAAACATCGATCAGGGGCCTTACCACGAGCTCTAAACGCAGGAATAAAACCATCAAGGTTGCGAATTTATGAATGAAATTCATTGATAAATACGCAACCATCATAGTTCCATTCCTGCGTATAGAGCTTGTAGTAAGGCCCCAGGCCTCCCCAACCCGTCTGGCTAGCGTGGGGAGTGTAGGCCAAATCCTCCTCCTGTCTGGGACGGACGAGAGAGAGTCGTGCTCCTGTAGTGGAGACTAAAATGACCTGATGATGAATTTCATCCCGTTAGTTAATGATTGTGATTGTGAGTGTGGATGTACGGAAGTTTCTCTTTCACACGTATGGCTGAACGGATTTGGAGGCAATATGTACACCTACGTATGTACAATACAATACTGTATATTATTTCGAAATAAACTAATATGAATTAATGAATATAAATTTATTAACCCTATGTTAAAAAAATATTCTAAACTAGCTGACCCGACAGATGTTGCTGTCTTCTTAACGATGAATATTGAATTCGAATTGGTTTCGCGGAATCTGTCAAATGACTGACAGTTATGTCGAACACCATAAAGTTACACTAGAAAAAATAATATGGTCGTTCAGTTTTCTTCAATTTTCTAATTTTCCGCAGAACTTTCTTATTTTTTCCTGTCTTATAGAACATTTTACTGACAATGACAAACATAACAAAAAAAGAATTATCGAAATCGGTCCAGCCGTTCCCGCGTGATGCCGTGACCAAGGGAAATAGGGATTCATTTTTATATATACATATAGATAAACATACAGGATATTATTTCCAAAACCTCGAACACGTGGAGAGAAGTTAGTTAATACTGCTTCTCTCTTCCTTCACCGCATGGAGTGAGAGTGAAAAAATTCTTAATTTAAAAATAATTATCAGCTCTTCACACACAATTAAATGATTACCTCTCTACCACTCATCAAGTCTACGTACACAAGCAGCGCGAGTTGAACGAACTTTGTTATACACACATCACTGGTTTACGTATGGCCTAAGGGCTGCGATATCGTAGGATTATGTACATTTGAAATTGTGTCGTATTAATAAACACATAGGTTGCATAATTGAAGTATGTAGTTAAAAAAAACTGTTAATATACGTGAGGCGCTTGTTAAAGTTACATGTGAGGTAATAAAAATGAAAATACTAGGTACCTACATCATCATTTGGGGTGTAAGTGGTTCATCAACATCTTTGAACCAAAGCCAACTTCACCTGCACGCGGTGCACCCTGCTGACTGACAAACGAAGCTCTGGCGAAAAGAGAGGTAGGGAGCGTAGTTGTAAGCTACCCGACTGGGGAATGTACCTCCACCTCACTGAATACCGCAGCCAAATAACGGTTCCCTTGAGGGCTGTTGTGTTCCTGCGAGTGCGTGAGGTCACCAGAAAGGAAGGAGATGCTGCGATGGCAGCGGGGGTGGCGGCGCGCGAGCGATATTTTATGTTGCGAGCGTTAATATGGCTACGGTAACCGTTTCACATCAGGCGGGCCGTATGCTTGTCTGCCACCCGACGTGGTATAAAAAAAAAAAAAAAAAAAAAAAAATCATTATCAGCCTGTATCTACCCGCTGTTGGATATAGGCTTTTCCCAATGCTTTCCACCATATGCGATCCTCCACTTTCCGCATCCAACCACTTTTTTGAGATCGTCGGTCCATCTAGACAGGGGGCGCCTCACGCTTCGTCGCCACCATACGTGGCCTCTACTCTAGGACTTTCCACCCCCATCTGACATCGCTGACTCGGCAGATGTGGCTAGCCCACTGCCACTTCAACTCGCTGACTCCGAGAGCAATGTCGAAAATTGGTTCTCCGTCAAATTTCTTCGTTCCGGATTCGATCCCTTAGAGAAACTCCAAGCATTGCTGTCTCCATCGCTCGCCGTGCGACTTTTGAGTTGACATTTTGAATGTGGTGTTCATTTTGCGTGTACATTATGCTCGTAAGGGTGTCCAGTATTTTTTTTAAGTTTCGTCAAAGTTCGTTGACATCGTTACGCATGTCAGTTATCGAACACACGCAAGTTAAACAACCTCAATCATAATCTCTCTATTTATAGGTTTATCTCGAGCTCATCCGTGCTTGTGCGAATATGTTAAGGCCCTTGTAACCGCAAGAGTTTACGTTTAGTATGACTAGGGTGACAAACGTACGACCTGTCTGATGCTAAGCTAGTTTATAGCAGCTTATCGACGCTTGCGACACCAAATAGCAGCGTATCACTCACGCGCTGTAGAAACCCCTTTACGCCTTTTTTGAAGAACCCCATACAGTTGTCTCCTGGAAACCTTGGCAGAGTTCATTTCACAACCTGAGTGTTCGAGGTAGCATACTCTCCTGGAACCTTAAAGAGACGCCACTCTGAATAAACAATCATATTTTAACATTTAGGATGAATATCAGAAATTTCTATGTACAGTTTGTTACCAAGACAATAAAGTACTTTAACGTCATTGTACTTCAGCACTCAAAATGGTTAGATTTAGAAGAGTGAGTAGAGAAAAGTGCTAAAAACGGCCAATTTTGGTACTTTTCGCTACTATTTATGGAGCTTCTTGTGCTGGTATAATGACGTAAAATTACTTTACCTTGGTAACAAACTGAACGTAGGTTTTTTGATATTATTATGTATCTTCTATGCTACGATATTTTGTTTAAAGATGCACCACAACACGCGGCTACAAGGGCCTTAAATGGTCGAATGTTGTTGAAACTTCCTATTCATATAAAATCAATACTCTACGCTGGTTTTTAGGGTTCCGTACCTCAAAAGGAAAAACGGAACCCTTACAAGATCACTTTGTTGTCCGTCTGTGTGTCTGTCTGTCAAGAATTTCTATGTCGAGAATGCGTGGAGGTATCGAGCTGAAATTTGAACTGTATACACAGGTCTACGGTCCAATGAAGTTGTAAAAAAATCAAACTGCTAAGTTGACGTAAAAAAAAGTTACGGCCGTTTATTCAGCAAAAAACGCATATTTCGCATTCTCAAGGGAATCAAAACCTATAGGGTACTTCCCGTTGACCTAGAACTATGAAATTTGGCAAGTAACATCGTTATAGACTACAAGTACAGGAATAAATCTCAAAACTATACATTTGTAAATAGATCTTAAAAAATAGGAGGTCTATATTTTTTATAGGGTGTAGAAATTTCAAATTGAAACTACTAGTTCAAATGGGGTATCATATGAAAGGGCTTGATGTACACATTGAAAAATATATTTTATTAATTTTTTTCGACGCATTATTTCTTATTTATAATTAAAAATATCAAATTTAATAATGATACTACGTACGGAACCCTCGGTGGGCGAGTCCGACTCGCACTTGTCCGGTTTTTTTTAATGTCTAATCTGTTTTAAGAGTGCCTTTTCCCAATACTGTACAGAAAAGTCTCAAAAATTAATATATGTATTAAAATTAAAATCATTTATTAATACAAGTACTATCTGATTATATTAAACCAACATTTATGTTGAATTGCGACAAACAAATCCAAAACCAAAAAACCAAAAACCAAAAATTCAATAAACATTAAAAAGCTCGATCGCTACATTTCATACCTTAGACCACGCAAAAACACTTGTAGAAAGAGTGTATTAGCCAAGGGCTCTCCGGACTATTACCCGCTCGGTAGACGTTATGAAAATAAATAATAAAAATAGCCCGTCTATTAGACAGATGAGCGCTCTCGTCTCATGGTCAATGATTGAATTGTCTATTTTTGTTTTACAGCAATGGTTTATTAATTTAGAACAAAAATATGACGATTAGAATGAACGCTTAAACCGATCGTGTCTCTCTATCGCTTATTCCGCGCTCTCGCTTCAGCACGCTCGGCTCAGGCGGAAGTGCAGCCGGCGTTCGTCGATTTATAAGAGGTTGCCACGTCAAAAAGTTGCTAAACATTTTAAAATTAAACTTCCAGACAAATAAATTTCAACCCTGGAATATCTAATTAGATAAAATATTCATGGCCATGGGATACAATGTCGCGACTGCGGCCGTGACCGGCATTGCATTAAAAAGTCGTGAGATAAGACGTATGTGAAATGTGTATAAGAGCATTCTTTTATCTTCGTTAAATATGTTTGTGATGTGTCATCCATTGAGAGGCCTTTATCTTATCGAAAATCTTTATCGACTACACACTTACAACATCCCACTAGGCCTCACATAGGAGTATAGGAGTTGAGACTATTATAAATGTACCGGCATCGATGTTGTCACTTTTGGCCTGCCCTGAAACACAGGGCTGAGATCACTCTGTAATCCCAGCAATGATCCCTGAGGAGGGTAGGCCAAAATTTGAACATGACATGTTGTGTTTATTGCACTTTTGCACTATGTTTTTGAAAAGTTGAAATAAATGTATTTCTATTTTCTATTCTAGTACCGTGAGTTTTTAAAGAGCTTATTGCTTGCGAAGTATTGAGGCTATATTAGCCTAAAGATACAACGAACCCCTTGTCCCGAGATCGAGAGAAAGAAGTTACAGTTGCCCAACGCAAATTTAACGCTGTAACAAAGAAATTGTTACTAAATGACATTAAAAAATTATAACGAAATTCCAAAAAAATAAAGGGAACTAAACGTTAATTTATTAAAAATTAGATTAACGAAGTGGCTAAAAGTCTAATGTTTTTATTCATTAAAAGACTTCGTATCATGTAAGCATGACAATATGAAATCGAATAAAAACAAAATATTTAGTTTTATGTTGACATTTGACATAGTACTTTTTTGTCTAAGTGAAAACTTCTTTACTGGCGTTGTGCACTTTTTGGGATGGGTAAAAAATGTTAAACTCACGTCAAGACACGTGGCCTGAACGAAAATTCGTAAGACGGAGGAAGAGTAGACCGCCGGCGCGGCGTAGGATGGGAAATATTATCCTCCTCTCTTTCTACCGCGCGGCGAAATTGTACGCCTGCTGTACTGTTTATTTTTAATGTAATAGAAATTGTCATGTTTGGGTACGATAGCGCAATAAATGAATATTGTTTTTTACCACATAAATGATAGTGCTTTTAAACTGATAAATAAAACAATTCGTGCGAAATTATTTCCCAACAATTGCAAAATATTCAAAAATGCACAACGTTAATGTTCAAGTATTCACTTCTATCGGCACTCCCAGAGCGCAACCCGTTGTTTTTTTTAATATGAGAACAGTCTGTATTATATAATAATATTGTCACACAAATTACACATCGCCATCTAGCCCCAAAGTAAGCGAAGCTTATGTTATGGGTACTAGACAACTGATAAACATACGTAAATACACTTTTTTTTTTGTAAATACATACTTATGATATATAGAAAACACCCAGACCAAGACAAACAGACATGTTCATGCACACAAATGTTTGTCCCGTGTGGGAATCGAACCCACGAGCGTTGGTGTCGAAGCCGCGTCATTGACCGCTACGCCACCGAGCTCGTCAAATATTATGAAATAAGATCATATGTAACATCTTTATCTTTAAAAAATGTAAAATCTAACGGAATGTACGGAAGCGTACCCTAAGCCAGTGTCCACTTGCCACAGTAAGAACGTTCTATTTATAGTAATAGCAAATTGCTAGCTACACATTGTTATCACGAGTCAAACACATGTATGTAGAGACTTTGAAGCAGGAAATAAATACCGCTTACTCGCACTACCACTATGCACATTACCTACTAGTACAATTGGATAAGAAACAGGTACTAGGACTTTACTATGGAAAATTCCTTGATAGTTTTGTCCGGGATTACAGCAATAAATATTTGTTTTTCAACAAATACGCGAACCAAACACGAATCTTGCAGTTTAGTAACCTAATTTAACTAACAGAACATGTTGTTTGTTCTGTCCACAGATAAGAATTTGGGGTGCAAGTAGGTCATTAACATCTTTGAACCAAAGCCAACTTCACCTGCACGTGGTGCACCCTGCTGACTGATAAACAAAGCTCTGGCGAAAAGAAAGGTAGGGAGCGTAATTGTAAGCTACACAACTGGAGAATGTACCTCCACCTCACAAAATACCGCAGCCAAATAACAATTCCCTTAAGGGTTGTTGTGTTTGTGAGGTGTGTGTGAGATCACCAGAAATGAAGGAGATGCTGCGTTGGCAGCGGGGGTGGCGGCGCACGATCGATATTTTATATTGCAAGCGTTAATATGGCTACGGTAACCGCTTCACATCAGGCGGGCTGTATGCTTGTCTGCCACCCGACGTAGTATAAAAAAAAAGACTATCAAACTGAAATCTGATTATGTATTGCAGTGTACAGCATAAGGGGCCCACCGCACATTCCCACCACTGTGTCTCCTAGCGGCGACCGCCAAAAAAAGGCAATGAACAGTGAAGTCCATTGCAGTCCCGGGGGTAAAACTACGGCTGCCTTTTGAAACTCACAACGAAATTGGTGTAAAGCATATATCACAAATTCACCGTTGGGTTTCATTCCATCGCGTACTAAAAAGTTTAGCAACTCCTATCTATGCCGCACTGTTAAGGGGCCAGATCGTGAAAACTGTGAAAAGAGTGTTACGATTTTTCATATTTAACCTATTTAGATATGATTGATATCAATGATAATTTGTATATATTACAATCAAAGACCAAAAATTATGGTATGCTTATATTAAACTCTTAAAACCTAATAGTTGTTTTATAATAAAGGTCAACAAACGCACAAAATTGAGAAAAATGGCAAAAACATGCCTTCGTATTTTTCAGATTTAACCCAATAAATCAACACAAATTGATAAAAAGAAACACTTTTTGAATACTGAAGAAACCAATAAATATAACATATACTTTTTTTTTGTACCTTTACAAACAAAGACTTCCTCTTTTAAAGCCCTAAAATCTAGATATGTTTTACGAAAATTCTCCATAGAAAAATGTATGAAAAATAACGCACATTCCGATATTACGAATTAGTACTCAGCGTCGCCACTAATCGCGCCAGTGCGTTTTTATATGTCAAGGTGACACCACGCATGTCAGATGCTCCAGCAAAATTACGTGTTGTGAATTTGTGTTTTTTGTGAAAAACTGTAAGTATAACTAATTTACCGATATAATGAATGTATATAAATCGTAAAAAATACAAAGAATGAATTAGATACTTTGTTGAGTAGGTAATTTTATGAACCTTGTAAAGTATGTATCAATTCAGGCTTGAAACATGATTTCAACATGATAAAGCCAATATCATAAACGTATCTAGTCGGTAATCGAGGGTTTTTTTCGCAGGACTGATTGAATTTGAATTTGCTGAGTGCCATGCCAGGGAAAAGAAAATTTAGTACGCATTATAAAAATATGAAAGCCAAAAGATCTCGGAATAAAATGTAAGTTCCTTCCTACTTATTTATTTATCTGCCTACTTTACTACGTCTTGTCCTAAATACCTACCTAGAAAAAAATTACGAGATTTCTGTGAAAGTGTCATGTAAAAATCCTAGTTTTATTTGTGTGCTTATCCTGTCTAAGTAGTAATAATAATATAATTTATTTGCATTTGAACAGGGTACATTACAAAGCTAATACAATACCTATGTCATATGATTTAGATCGCTTGATTCAGACATATACAATAGCATGTAAATATTGGTTTGTATTGTAAGTAATAAAGTCAATTTCTATAGGAACAATTTTTATTAGTTTTCATGTTCATCATTATTGTCTAAATATCAGATTGAGGAAGTAGGTATGTTTCTTAGCAGAAATAGCACGGGCGCGCGGCTTTGTCGACATACTTACCGCCAAAGAGACGCGACGCGCCTAGGGTCTGGCTTAGTGTTGTACAAAAATTGCAAAATAAATAAAAAGTGGATAATAATGATGAATAATATTTCCAGTATTGAAAATAAAGAAAACCTTCAGGCCGAGACTACGAGCAACACTGCTACGCGCTGTATAGACGTAAGTTGTTATACGTAATTCTTGTAGACTTTTTTTTTTTTTTATACTACGTTGGGTGGCAGACAAGCATACGGCCCGCCTGATGTGAAGCAGTTACCGTAGCCATATTAACGCTCGCAACATAAAATATCGCTCGCGCGCCGCCACCCCCGCTGCCAACGCAGCATCTCCTTCTTTCCTGGTGACCTCACTCACTCGCAGGAACACAACAACCCTCAAGGGAATTGTTATTTGGCGGCGGTATTCTGTGAGGTGGACGTACATTCCCCAGTCGGGTAGCTTACAATTACGCTCCCTACCTCTCTTTTCGCCAGAGCTTCGTTTGTCAGTCAGCAGGGTGCACCACGTGCAGGTGAAGTTGGCTTTGGTTCAAAGATGTTGATGAACCACTTACACCCCAATAGACTTATTACATAAATAAACAAACTACCTAGTTAGTGATGGACGAAGACAAAATCTCAGTAAGGTGAAGTCTCCTAGTATCGGCCTCCTCCTAATATCGGCCTTTGCGAGAAAATGGAATATAGGGTAAGTGCTCAATTGAATGAACCCTTAAGGGCATTCCAAACTTTGAAAATTACAGCCAGCTACTTATGAGATCCTAACCAAAAAATATTTTATTATATTATGTTCACAATTTATTCATGATTGATACAGTATACATATTTTAGCATAAATGCTGATAGTTATTGAGATAATCTGCATTTTATCAAACCCCGGCCACTCACGTGCCTATGTTTGAGTGACGTTCTCTAGGGCTGACATTATTCAA
Organism: Hypsopygia costalis; assembly: GCA_937001555.2. Lineage (NCBI taxonomy): Eukaryota > Metazoa > Arthropoda > Insecta > Lepidoptera > Pyralidae > Hypsopygia > Hypsopygia costalis. Next base: position 18,778,392 of record OW443350.2, on the reverse strand, counting down.
TTATTAGTCGGACATGTAAGGGGGTGTAAGTGGTTCATCAACATCTTTGAACCAAAGTCAATCTTACCTACACGGGGTACACCCTGCTGACTGACAGACGAGGCTCTGACGAAAAGAGAGGTAGGACATAGCGTATTTTTTAAGAGCCCGACTGACGAAGTACCACCACCTCACAGAATACCGCAGTCAAATAACAATTTCCTTGAGGGTTGTTGTGTTCCTGCGAGTGAGTGAGGTCTACAGAGAGGATGGAGTTGCTGCGTTGATGGCATGGCGCGAGCGATATTTAATGTTGCGACCGTTAATATGGTTACGGTAACCGCTTCGTAGATATAATAGACGATATGATTACTATTATAATTTCGTGTTACTTGATATTTTATAACCTAAAGAGAACTATCTAACATAATATAAATACTGGATTATTATTATAAAATATTTAATATTATTATTCATCACTTCTATGTTAGATTCTCCTTTCTCTTCTAAACTATTATATTTCTATAATAGAAGATTGGTTCTATATGTCATCATTATTTATTAAATTTTTTTAAGCTTGCATTTTGCTGTCTTTCCATGGTCGTTTTAGCTGAAAGGCACTTCTATGTGGAGATCTTTATTTATTTTATTTAATCAGTTCACTTCGTCTGGTTTTCGTCCTGGGCACAGTACTATTACTGCACTTCTAAAAGTTACTGAAGATATCAGGCTAGGCATAGGTATGGAGGATAAACTGGTAATAATAAAAGAACACCTCGTTCGAATATTGGTCCAAAAATTGACAACCGTTTATAAAAGCTGTGTACAAAAAATTAGCCAACTGCATTAAGGCTAAGATGCCAAATGCTTAAAACTATAAAATAAGTCAATTCCTATGAATGAACCGTCTGTTCATTGACTAGATTTTCTTCAATTTCGTGATCCAATTATCGAACACCCCTATAATTTATTTATGATAATTAAAATTTATGCAATCTGCTTTTTATAAGATAAAACAGTCCTTTTTACATCCTACTACCAAATTTTGTTAACACTATCACACTTATAGTGACTACAAAGTGAATATCAAAACACGAAGTCTCAGCAATGCCCTAAATTCTGCTCCATACCATCAAAAATACGACAGAATACTTTCATTTTAGGCGGTCGCGATTTTGAAACTACAGGTCACAGGCAAACACCTGTGTGTCCAGTTGACGTAATATAATGTTTCGATTGAGAAAAAAAATACTGGCTTGAGTAGAAAAGCTTAGATTTTTTATTATATTGAAAAATGTGTGTTTTGTTCATTCACTGGTGGGTGTTCATTCACTGGAGCACTTACCCTAACTATTAAAATAACCCTAAAATTATAATAGTTTTTATTCAAAAAGCGACTCTATATACGAATAATCCATATTTTGGTGCGGGTGCTTCAATATTTGAACGTTCAGTTGGCAATAGAGCACGTGCCGGTACCGACTTGTGTCGTTTAGTGGCAGTGGCGAGTCAAATCCCGGTTGCGAACGCATTGAGTTAGTTAGTATTTCAATGGAACTATGGTATTTTATATTGTTTTTTATTGAAGAAAAACACACGTTTTTACATTTACTTGTCTTTTTTATGAAATAATCGCAGGGTCGAGGTTAGGGATCTTTATTTATTGATAAATCCCAATATCGGCCACCCGGCCGACATTAGGAAAATGCATGAAAACGCTAAACAACATGTTTAGCTATTTTATATATTAACAGGAATATTAATAAGGTTAAAAATGAAACAACCGGTTTTTTTTGTTCACTAGATCCTGACGTTATCCCATAAAATTATTGTCCTAAACCGACTTTACAAACAACCAGTTTTTATTACGTTTATTTATATAAAACGTTCAAGATTTTGATCTAGTGTTATGTGTTTCAAAGATGTATTCTAAGGGAGTTCTTAGCTATATTTGAAGAAATTTGGCCCATTCTTTTTTAATTATTTTTTATAAAAAAAAAATAAAGCCATTATCTTTCTTTACAGGAACTAATTATTGAAAACAGTCAAGAGGGAAAGGTGGATGAAGTGGAAGTTGGGCGTAGAGTAGTAGATATTTCTTTTTTTTTTAAAGCTCTTCAGGCCATAGGGGACCACGGTCCAATGGATTGTAAGTTAAGTTACCTCAGTATAATAGGTGAAGTAAAAGTTGGTCTGGACTCAAAACTCATCATGAAATGTAGTATGTGTAGTATGAAATTTACTGTGTGTTTGGTTGAAAAGAAAGAAGATAGCATGGAAGTGAATCATCAAATTGTATCTGGTATCATATCATCTGGTGGGAGCTACTCTCAGTTAAAAACATTAACTGCCGCAGTAGCCCTACCAATCATGTCGCCTTCATTATACAATGAAATTAATAATACGGTTTGCGATTGGTGGGAAAAGACAGCAGCACATTCCATGGCAGAAGCTGTCAAGGAAGAAGCAGAGTACTCAGTGTCTATAGGTAGTGTTGATAAAAATGGTACACCATTAATATCTGTTGCTGTTGACGGTTGTTGGAGCAAGAGATCTTATGGTAAGAATTTTTCCGCCTTATCCGGCGCAGCTGCGATAATTGGCATTAAAACTAATAAAGTATTGTTTTTTGGAGTTAAAAATAAATACTGCGTAGTCTGTGCACGAGCCGCAAAGAACAACAGTCAGCCCCCGGAACACCATTGTTTCAAGAATTATTCAGGATCATCTACCGGGATGGAATCGACCATAATAGTTGAGGGGTTTAAACGTTCCATTGTTGATCACGGTGTAATTTATAATAAATTTGTAGCAGACGGCGATTCCAGTACTTATAAAAAAATATTAGATTCGCGTCCGTACGATAATTTAATAGTAGAGAAAATTGAATGCAAAAATCATCTTTTACGAAACTACTGCAATAGCTTGGAGAAACTGTCGAAAGACACTAAGTATCCTTGCGAATTGCGGAAATTCCTAAAAGAAAGGTATTTGCGTTTAAGAACGGGTGTAAAATGCGCGATTAAATATTGGGCGGATCAAAATCAGTCACTCGAAGAAAAAATAAAAAATCTTAGTGAAGATATCCTAAATGGTCCACAACACGTATTTGGCAATCACCAACATTGCAAGGAGTATTTCTGTAGACCTGATACTCGTCGAATAGAACCTGTTGGATTACTTCCAGCAATTGTTGGATGCGGATTAATGGACGCGGTAGAAATTTTAAGTAAAAGACTGTCATATCATTCTAGAAGTTTAATTCATAATTGCACAAGTAATATAGTTGAAAGTTTTAACGGAGTAATTGCCAAATTAGTTGGGGGTAAGCGTGTAAATTATTCTTCCCGTGGTTCTTATGCGGGCCGATGCGCAGCTGCTGTTGTGTCTTTTAATACGGGATCGATTCATAGTAAAACTCATGAAGTCATATTTAAATGTAGTCCGAATCCTTTGATCGCGAAAGTGGAAAATTGTAATCGTAGAAACCGTTTAATTGCTAAACCTAAATTAAGATTGAAAAAAAGCCACAACGCTGTATCGAAAGACGCTCACTATGGACCAAACTGCGAAAAACCTGATCTGAGTCCAGAATTATATGAGAAAGCCAAGTCATCTTTTCTAGCCGATTTAAAGTTGTCTTGTGCTGAAAGAGAGGAGCTTGAAAGGTCGACCCATTTGCAAAGAAGTAGTGCTAAGTGGATGAGTACAAGGAGAAAATTACTAACCTCATCATCATTCGGGGAAGTTTGTAAAAAACGAGAGAGCACAAGTTGTGCTGCTCTTGTTGGTAAAATCGTTTATGGTAGTAATATCTCCAGTTTGCCTGCTGTACGGTACGGTATCGAAAACGAAGAAACCGCAATTAGACAGTTAGAAATTCAAGAGAATATTAGTATACAAGGTTGCGGTTTGTTCGTCGACGATCAATATGAATTTCTTGGTACTACACCAGATGGCATTTATGCAAACGGTTTAATTGAAATTAAGTGCCCACATTCTTTAGCTGGCATGACTCTTGATGAAGCAATGGCCAAACATACCTTTTGGGTTAAGGACAAGGCTTCCAAGGGTTATGTCATAAATAAAAATCATAACTGGTATTTCCAAATTCAGGGACAGGTACATATTACTAAAAGAAACGTTTGCATGCTTGGCATCTGGTTTGGTGCTACTGTACCTATGAAAGTTTATATTATAGAAAAGGACGACAAATTTTGGAAGGAGAAAATGGAGATGAAATTAGTTAGGTTTTATTACGATTGCCTACTTCCAGAATTAGTTGATCCTCGGCAGTCACGAAGCATGCCCATTCGTGACGCGCCCAGTATCATAGAGGCTATGAAAGAGAGGAAAGAAAGAGCTTTACGTGTTTTGAAAGAGAAGAACGCCTAATGATTTTGAAAGAGACTGAGGTAACTTAACTATCCAGCCGGTCGATTCACGTAAACACGCCAGTCCAAAAGTCGTTTTAACTTAGAAACTTAGAAATCGCCTTTTGGTTTTCTGTTTTAAACGCACTTACATAACTAGTCTTGGATTGTCATAAATCTTTCAATAGCTTAATTACTATACAATTCCTATATGATTTTGAAGAGTTACCTGGTGTAAAGAATCATCAAAATCGTTTTAAAAATACAGCGAATTGAGAAGCTTCTTCTTTTTTTAAGTCGGTTAAAAGGGCTTAATTTGCAAAAAACGATGTGACATTTTTAAGCCCCTACGCTACGGTTTTTATTACGTGAATCGGGCAGCTGGTAACATTTTAATTCTGATAGGTTTTGCAATAGCAATTGATTTTATCATCAAATTAGCAGAAATCAGAATTTGATCAGTAATCGTAGAATTTTGAACTCATATTTTGTTATTGTTTACTTACTTTTAATTAGTATATTAATAATTTATAAACTTGTGTTTCATTTATTTTTGTACAACCCTAGCACGCTTTTTAGATGGCGACTCATATTTGTTATTGTTTACTTACTTTTAATTATATGAATCATTTTTATACTTTCCTATACTAGCGTAGCAAAAGTGCAAACAAAGTTGAAAAAAAGTTGACATGGCCGATAATTGGTGCCACCACCCTATTTGAGTTTACGCAATAGGCACATTTCCTTGCGTACAGATATACACTAGCGAGGAAAGCTCGATGTTATTTCGACCGTACTTCCTACTGAATTTGCAATTATTTTGTTGAATTAATATTTTACGAAATAAGAATAAACTTTGGTAGTAAAATTACAAAGAAATACATAGTTGGAATTTTTGGTAAGTAGAATACAAAAAGGTCAGTCCGGACCTGCTCTTGATTGTTTAATAAAAATAGAAAAACATAAAAATTGTGTCTCAACTACTCTTATTATTCTAGTAATTAGGATCATTTTATAACGAAAAACTAGTCTTAGAATATTTTACACTCGTCGTTTATTTCCAATTAGTATTTCCATTTTTGTTATGCTGTAAATATTCAACTTCAATAACAATATAACTCAACGTGGAACGTTTGTCGCAAAACATTTTGAAAATCGCGCTGTCTTTGGGTCATTCACCCGCCCCGTCGGTTGTTTCAGTAAACAGTAGCGCTGCGGTCGCTCAAAAACGATGTCGCGCCTAGGCAATCTGGGCCCTTAAAGATTGGAACGCGTTGCCGGCATATGTATGTATATGTATTTTCTCATTCATACAATATCCTTCAAGCGAAGCGTGAAGAAGCATCTTGTAGGCCAGCATGGCGGCGTCAACTGACAAGACATCAAGGTCTCTTTTTTTCGCTTACCATCAGGCGCAGTGGAGCCAATACGCTGAGCTAACATATATAAAAAAAACCGGACAAGTGCGAGTCGGACTCGCCCACCGAGGGTTCCGTACGTAGTATCATTATTAAATTTGATATTTTTAATTATAAATAAGAAATAATGCGTCGAAAAAAATTAATAAAATATATTTTTCAATGTGTACATCAAGCCCTTTCATATGATACCCCATTTGAATTAGTAGTTTCAATTTGAAATTTCGACACCCTATAAAAAAATATAGACCTCCTATTTTTTAAGATCTATTTACAAATGTATAGTTTTGAGATTTATTTCTGAACTTGTAGTCTATAACGATGTTACTTGCCAAATTTCATAGTTCTAGGTCAATTTTTCAATGTGTACATCAAGCCCTTTCATATGATACCCCATTTGAATTAGTAGTTTCAATTTGAAATTTCGACACCCTATAAAAAAATATAGACCTCCTATTTTTTAAGATCTATTTACAAATGTATAGTTTTGAGATTTATTTCTGAACTTGTAGTCTATAACGATGTTACTTGCCAAATTTCATAGTTCTAGGTCAACGGGAAGTACCCTATAGGTTTTGATTCCCTTGAGAATGCGAAATATGCGTTTTTTGCTGAATAAACGGCCGTAACTTTTTTTTTACGTCAACTTAGCAGTTTGTGTGATCTTATAAGGGTTCCGTTTTTCCTTTTGAGGTACGGAACCCTAAAAAAACATTTCGGCGTGTAATTCATCGGGCTCATCATCATTTTTGAGCCAATACCAACATCATCTGCACGAGGCGGGGTTCTGGAGAAAGAGAGATAAGGCATAGCGCATTTGTAAGCTTCCTGACTGGGGAGGTATTCTTTGTTCTTTGTTCTTTGAGGTCCACCTCAAAGAACACCGCAGCCAGATAAGTTTCCTTTAATGTTATTGTGTTTCTGCGAATGAGTGAGATCAACAGGTATGGTAGTTGCTCTGTTTGCAGCGGGGGTAACACGAGCGACATTTTGTGTTGCAAGCATTTATATGGTACATCAGGCGGGGGTTTGCGTGTTTTCCACCCGACATATAAAAAAAAAACATCATATAAGTATTTCTCTCATACAGAAACTACGCGACTTCGTCGGTCAGAAAGTACATAACGACTACATAAAATATTTGACTTCATAACTAAAAGTGCTGACTATAAATTTATTCCTACGTTTATTTACATTTCTCTAATTTTATTTTATGACGAGCTCGGTGGTCGAATGGTTAGAAATGGTCACTTTGACTCCGAGGTTGCGGGTTCGATCCCCGAACAAGACAAATATTTGTGTGCATGAACATGTGTTTGTCTTGGCCTGGGTGTTTTCTATGTATTTACAAAAAAGATGTATTTAAATATCAGTTGTCTAGCACCCATATTACAAGCTTTGCTTAGTTTGGGACTAGATGGCAGTGAGTAATTTGTCCAGGAATATTTATTTAAATAAATAAATAATAATAAATAAACATTGACAGACAAATTACACAGCGCCATCTAGCCCCAAAGTAAGCGAAGCTTGTGTTATGGGTACTAGACAACTGATACACATACGTAAATACATTTTTTTTATAAATATATACTTATGATATATAGAAAACACCCAGGCCAAGACAAACAGACATGTTCATGCACACAAATGTTTGTCCTATGTGGGAATCGAACCCACGAGCGTTGATGACGAAGCCGCGTCATTGACCGCTACGCCACCGAGCTCGTCAAATTTATTTAATCTTTGAATTTATAACCTTCCCCCATTGAGATATAAGTACTACGTACTTATATCTCAATGCCTTCCCCTTTCTAACCCGACCCAGAAACAGAAATGCCCAAATTACCCCTTCCTAGAAGCAAGCTGTATCAATTAACAAGATGTATACAATCATTCATTGTTACGTTTTGGGTTCATGCCTTTAAGGTCATTGCCCCTGAAATAATGACTTGGGTATCGCTTAAGTTATTTAGTGTCATTAGATGAGAAACGATTTTGTTCTCTCACAAATATCACATTTGGTATTCTCGTAACACAATAATTATGTAACTTCAAAATTAAATTTAAGCGGGATTATATCGAAATACGAGTGAAAATTAAACAAACTAAGAATGTTACTTTGCCAACAACAAGAATTGATATTAATTAATTAATGAAATCACGTATATAATTTTTGGTCAATTCACAATTCAATCTCCATTCGGTCAACTTTCAATCTGCGTTCGTAGAAAAATTACGAGAATTGGCCTTCTAAGGCATATTTTAAATATCTAATACTAGCTTCCACCAGCGGCTTCCCCGCGTTTACATTTTTTGACGTGACAACGTTTTATAAATCGACGAACGCTGCACGCACGAATAAGCATGACTCATTGTCACGTTCCGCTTGAGCTGAGAATGCAAGCGAGAACGCGGAAGCATCTATCTCTCTTATAGTACATCGGCCGATGTTTCCTTATAACGTTATCACGTAAAATTATCATCCGTGAACAGACTTTTCAGGCAACCAATTTTTTTTTTTAATAAAAGGTATCCTATGGACCTTTCTATGTAATACCTTTGAGAATATGTGTACTTAAAGTCTAACAAACAAACTCACATTTACAATAATAGTATGTTTAGTTGAAAGGCATTCGCTCGACTAGACGAGCTTAGGTTACTTACTGCTTCTACCAATCAGCAGAACAGTCACAGAGTTAATGACAGCAGATTTCTTTTATGCAAACAATATAATATCAGATTTTGGCTTCAATATGACGATGATAGTGTGGGTGCGAACTACATTCCACACGTTGAAGGAATGGTGTTGGCTAGGCGGTGCTACCAACGCGAACGATGGTGCAAATGTAATAAAATAGAAGAAAGAAGTAAATATTTTGACCACCAATACTTTTATCAGCAAACACTAGCAGTTATTGGGTAGCAACAACAATATTATAGAGTCACCTTCGTTGCTGTTGTTCTATATTTTTAAGTTTCACGATCCGATATCGGATTTATTCGATAGATTAGATAGCAGGTAAATAAATCCACCATCTACAAGACAAATCAATTAAAAATTAAAAAAAAAAAACACTTTCTAGTCTATTCAAGCCCTTTCATTTGATACTCATACTGAGGGACTTGTAAAAAAAATATATTTAATACCTACGTCTTTTTGTAGCGACGGCCATTTTGAAACACGCCCGTCTAATACCCCTTTCAAATAAAATAAATATAAATCGATCGATGCCACAGACAGACACACACACTAACACACGCAAAAACTTAACACCCCGTCGTTTTTGCGTAGGGGGTTAAAAAGTGAAACATTAAACGACTATTATACCAACTGAAGAAAAAATTTTCTTCTTCTTTTCTATTATACCAACTTGGCGACTAAAGATTACATAAAACATACCAAACCTAGCCCAGTATTCCAGTAATCCCTTTAAAACTTTTAAGTCGCTGAATTCCTATGGTGCTTTGCATAGGTTGGTATTTATAGGTGCCACAATCGAGTGGCACACTTTCACAAAGCCCCGTGAGAACTGAGAGTGCAGTACACACGACCCTAAAGCCGCGTCCACGCGCTTGCCCAGCGGAGGCCAAGCAGCAAACACATGCCAAGCTGCAAGGAAAGACACCTACACAAACACTGCTTCACACGCTTGGTGTTTACCGCAAGCATAGTACACCCCGGTTTGCCACAAACAGATCTTATCTTAGAGACGGTGACACGTCGACCCTCATGGATCTTTTGTGCTCTCCCTAGTAGGGAGAGACTGTGACTAAAGGAGTAGGGAGTCCCTACTCCTTTAGTCACACTCCCCTGACTGTCTGGAGACATGTTCCATGTACTTCAGTATGCCGCTTATTGGGACGAGCCTGTAGTCCTCCAGGCCCTACCGCCGAAGCTGAAGCCGATTACCATCGGATTTTTTGATTGCAAATATCAAACTTCAGTTTAGATTCGCGGTAATTGTATTTAGCTTAGCTAGTAGAAACCCTGGAACTCTACCGACTGAGCTGAAGATTTTTGTCAATAATTAAAACGTGAGATCTATTTTTTGAATCTAAATATTTGATTGTAATCGGCTTCAACTTCGCAGGTAGGGTCCCAGGTCCGGGTATGTCTTTCCTAGGATTTCCATTCGTTAAGACGTCACATTGACACATCAAGTGTTTCATGGTCTCGTTAGACCGTTTACCAAACAGATACAAAAACAGCAAACACAAGTAGCAAATAACAAACACACGTCCATACGCTGTTTGTTGTTTGGTGTTTGGCATGTGTGTAAACGGGTCATGACGATGATGGTCAATCAAGGGCCATATCATAACCGTAAGTGCAGCACCACCTACCTTACTTTTAAACATTGAATAAAAAATGTATTTATTACAACATAAAAAAATCCTTCAACTTATTTTTCAGCCCTAATCATTCTCTAAAAATCAAGTTAAGGATTTTTTTATATCTTAACTAGCGACCCGCCCCGGCTTCGCACGGGTGCAATGCTGATACTAAATGTACTACAGAAGGTCTTTGCGCTTTGTCCTATCCAGTCCTTCCCCAGTTATAGGCACACGCCGCCGGCTCCGCGGCCGGTACCGCCACAGCCGTTATGTCCCTGCATTTTAAATGTGTAATATCTTCTAAACTATTCATTTAAATTACATGCTGTGAAGGGCCATATTGATCTATATTAAATGCGCAATGTATTTAAGGTACTTAATTGGATAAGGATTAATTCTGTATTGCTTAAAATCGCTTCGTAAATAAGGCATTATTTCTTGTAAAAAGCAAAGGATAAAATAACGGTTATTGTGTGTTACCACTAAGAGATAGACATATACCATCGCGAACTTTTTTGTAGACCATTTTAAGGTGAACAATACTGTACTACATTATTTTGATCTATCTCGTTGGGTTCAGCCAGCGTTTGCAATGAAAGAGCAAAAAAATGTGTTTATTTACGACATCACATTAGAAACCTCTAAATTATCAGTGTTTTTCTACTATGTTATGCATATATTATACATATAAACTTTCCAGTTGAATCACTCTATCTATTAAAAAAAACCGCATCATAATCCGTTGCGTAGTTTCAAAGATTTAAGCATACATGGGGACATAGGGACAGAGAAAGCGACTTTGTTTTATACTATGTAGTGATAAATGCGCGTTATATTCAAAACTAAAGGTAAGGCGGGTGGTATTGGGCTTCTGACCCTTGACTGTACATTATATGACGTGTCATGTCACGAGACGAGAGTGAGAGCTCACCGCGCCGCTCCACTGCGGGCGGCCTTTCTACATCCGACCCCGGCGCATAATGGCTCTGGACCAATAATGCATGCATAAATGATATCAGAATTACACAACAATAGAATACTTAGAATCAAAAGATAAGACACACCGCTTGCTCCAAGAAATAACAAAATCCGGTGCTGTCGGTAGTTCGCTATGTGTTGTGGGGAACTGTCCCCATTACACGTGCTTAAATAGCCTGATGGCCCTGGCTGGGATTTTTGTAAGGTACATATCTCGTCCGACGATGTCCGTGTCGGCCACCTTTTGGTTGTCGCGGATTACTAGCACTGTGTATATGTATTACACAGCATTAATGGCGAGATGGCCCAATTAACATCATGACTACGTACATTGTGTTTGAAATGTTATATGTTATTATGTGTTGTTTCAATTATTGTCTCATATTGAGATGTTAATAAACATATTTTCTTTCTTTCTTTTTGCCAATGTTTTTGCTAACGAAACAGTTGGATCACGCCAATATTTGTTGGTTAATGTTAATAAGGTTGGTAAAGATATGTGTTAGAAAAACATCAGTATCGCAGGAGAGCCGTCTTTAGCTGTACAATCCAACAATCCCACTACTCAAAACTGATCTACACCAACACTAACGAGATACTCCGGCACGCTTTAACAGACCACGTGCAAACGTGGGAGTAGGTATGCACCTGGTCAAGTGCACCGTGTAGGTTGAATATTGCGTTAACGTCTCGACGCCGTCTGATAGCACAGCTGCAATCCAAATACCTATCTATATTGATTATTATCGACAAATTGGTATAGTTACCAAATGTATGTTAATGAGCGAAAGGACTATAATATGATGTGCAATATACGAGTAGGTAACCAGTTTTGAAAAACTTTTTTATATATTTAATGTCGGTTATTTTATTGGATGTATAGGGGAGATCACTGGAAATAATAGAACTGGATCCATAAGGAAATTATACTCTCATCTTATAGGCACTAACTAATTAGTGTTCAGAATTCATATTATTGGAATCGATGTGTTAGGTAACAACTCAAAGTTTTCCGCCGTTATTTGAAACAGGGTATAGTGAAGTTACAAGCATCTTCAACCGTCTCTAAGGTCTCTACTAACTAAGAGAGGGGAGCAAACGAGCATGTGGGGCACCAGATGAAAAGCAATCACCACCGCGCATGGAGATCAGCAACACAAAGGGGTCGCCGATCCGTTGCCAGCCTTTACTCAATCCATTGAGATATAAGTACTACGTACTCATTCCTTTCTTTCTGATGACCTCACCTACTCGCAGGAACACAACAACCTTCAAGGGAATTGTTATTTGGCTGCGGTATTCTGTGAAATGGAGGTACTTCCCCAGTCGGGCAGATAATTACGAACAATCTAAAGTTTGATTTCAGCGGTAGGGTTCGATTTGTTATTTAAAGACGTCGCAATAATATAAATACAGGTGAAATAATTACTTCGTTTGCATAAAAACTTCTCGAGATATGATAACTTGAAGATCACAATTTTGGACTATCCCGAAAACGCTCCATACAAAAGGCCACCACGTAATGACGTCACACCTTGCTATTTTATATGCATTAAATCAGAAATTTGTACGACAGCTATGTTAATATTGCGTTTATGTAGCCAGTGCCGTAATAAAAGTTATAGTATTATTTATAGTTTCTACAATGGTAATATTATTTTTTTATAATTTCATACCTTTAAAATAGACTTTCCCACCAAACTTTGATCGAACATAAAACACGTCGGACATAAGTTATTAAAATTTTAAGATCGCAGATCGTTCTAGTTTTATGTATTTTACGTTACTGGTAGAGAGTTTTTATAATTTTGTAACATTGGTAACAAGCCTATTCTCGGGGAGTACCTATCCGAAACCCGCACGGACAAAAGTTAGTTAATAATGTTGTCCCACCTACCACAGAAGATTACTTAACACGAGCCGACACAGGATACAAGCCACTATTCAAACACGCTAGCACACCTCTCGCATTACAATCAGCCGCAAACACTACACGGAATTGAATACATAGCCTCCCAGCTGCGTTCAAGTGTTCAATAAGTTGTTTTAACTTGTTTAGGGTTATCTACGATGCATAACTTGAATGCAATGCAATTGTGATGGTGGATTTTTGCATTTACAATTTTACTGCTGTGAACGATAGACTGCTATGCCTTGTTTTGTAGTGTAATACTTAATAGGTAGATGGCGCCACACTGCGACTTCACAGCAGTAAAATATAAAATGAAGAAATTCGCCACCATTACAAACCTTCCTAGTAGCTCAGTTGGAAGAGCACTCGACCGATAATCGAGAGGTCGTGGGCCCAAATCCCACCTAGGCGAGGGAAGTCTTATTTTCTATTTTTTAAATATAAATATAATATTGTGGAAATTTAGCGGAAATCAACTACATATTTTGAATAGTAAGTATGGGGTGTAAGAGGTTCATCAACATCTTTAAGCAAAACCAACTTCACATGCACGTGGTCACCCTGCTGACGAGTCGAGGACATTGATAACTATGTGACATGTAAACGCCCGCGAAACGAGTCTTCCATTGAATCTTTCCAATGTTTTAAAAATGGTAGGGGTGTAAGTAGTTTATCAACATCTTTGAACCAAAGCCCACCTCACCTGCATGTGGTGCATCCTACCGACTGATAATCGAGGCTCTGGCGAAAAGAGAGGTAAGGCATAGCGTATTTTTTAAACTGCCCGACTAGTGAAGTACCTCCACCGCACAGAATACCGCAGCCAAATAACAATTCTCTCGAGGGTTGTGTTCCTGTGAGTGAGGGAGGTCAACAGAAAGAATGAAAGGAAAGGATATAGGCTGGCAACTGATCGGCGACCCCTTGGTGTGGCTGATCTCCATGTTCGGTGGTAATTGCTTTCCGTCACATCGTGGTGCACGCTGCTGAGGCTCTGGCGAAAAGGATACTTCCCCTTTTCGTCAGAACTTCATTAGTCAATCAGCAGGGTGCACCACGTGCAGATGAGGTTGGCTTTGGTTCAAAGATGTTGATAAACCACTTACACCCCAAAAGTTTTTAACTTTTTAAAGCTAATAGCTCCAACCCTACATCCTGACATCTCTCAAGCATAATATTCGCCACACCGCATGAATACCAACGACAAATATAATGTGTTCCAACCCAACCATTTGCAAGTTAAACAAGCTAGCGTAGAAATCACTGTTGACCTCTGAATGGGCTTCAGAATAAACATATGTAATGGAGACAATGGCTTTCAGACATGCAAAATACTTCTACAAAATATAAAGACTTTAAAAGGGACGGGGGCCCACCACACATTCCCACCACTGTGTCTCCTGTGTAGCCAGGATTAACAGCGGCGACCGCCAAAAAAGGCACTGAACAGTGAAGTCCATTGCAGTCCCGGGGGTAAAACTACGGCTGCCTTGGAACTCACAACGAATTTAATCAGAAGAAATTAGTAGGAGTAGGAAGCTTTTAAAATATAAAGACTGTTGGATATGTGAATAATATTTTTGTTTGTTAATATTATTTATCCTAGGGGTTTAAGTGGCTCACCGCGATGTTTAGAGCCAAAGCCAACCTCGCCTGCACGTGGTACGTACATATAAAAGAGTGGCTGAAGTTATACATTTTCAAATTTCAATATAAATTTACTTTCAAGAAGGTGCGCGCCCATCTATTACAGGGTCTGTTAAGGCAGTAGTTATCTGACATTAATATCGTCACTTTATTTTATTTATGTCCTTATAAATGTATGTATATTAATGTTATTTTTATATTATTTATCTATTATGTTACATATTATGTTTACAATGTCAGGTTATCTGTTTGCAATAGCCGCAATCATGTCACTCTCCACTCCCAATAGTTGACTGATAGAGATTGCAACCAATTTACTGTGGCCAATAAAGTTTTAAATAATTAAAATTAATAAAAAATATGTATCTAGTTGACCCCACAGACGTTACTCAAATGACTGACAGTTCTGTCAAACATATAAAATTAATTATAAATAAAAATGAATGTTGCTAAGTGAAAAAAAAAAAAAACCATGAAGTTATATCACAAAACTTAATATGGTGATTCAGTTTTCTTAAATTTTCTAATATTCCTCTCAACTTTTTTAGTTTTTTTTCAACTTCTGACTAACGAATACAACAAAAAAAAATAATTAGCAAAATCCGTTCCATCCGTTCACGCATGATGTAATGACTTAGGGGAAATAGTCATTCATTTTTATATAATATGTCTATATATAAAAATGAAATATCTGTACTTATATGTAACTATGTAGCACTATCTATATAGTGCTACATAGTTACACTTAGAAACATTCAAATGGCCATACTTTTGTATACTTATTTGTTTGGACAATACATAATTATGTTACAAACATCATTCATAACATAACATACTTGTACACAGTCAAAGTAGAAGACAATGGCTAAAGTACATAAAAATAATATGAAGGCTACAAGCAAAGAACAGGGAATGTCACAATTTTTGTTTTTTAAACTTTTTATTGGAAGTAATCTTTATCTATGGTAGTTTAAATTTCCAATCCCTAACTTTTGAAAAAGTAAACAGATGGCGCCAAAATGGCTAGGTAAAAGTTACCTACTAAATACGCTGATTTCAATGTAAAATGCAATACTTCTGAACTTTTAACTGTGGATTTCTCAGAATCGGACATTCCCTGATCTATGCCTATACCCTTCATATGATTCAAACCTGTTTCCAGCCTGTTGCACAGTAAAATATAATATCAACGAGCACGCTACTTGTGTTACAGCACGCCTGAATGATTTTCATGCATCATTTATCCCATGTGAAGGGCCAAGCCCTACACCAATGGCTATATTTAATACAGCATATATCTTCATTAATTACGTGTTTATAAGGGCACACAAAGAATTATAAATCAGTAAAATTAGGTTAACTATATTAGCATCTATAAATTTTAGTCATAAAAATGTTGAAATTTATGATCTTTTTAAAACGCTTATATTAGCTTCTCATGTATGTTTGCTTGTTTGTCAGTTTGTAACAGACTTCTTTGAACTTGATTTTAACCCACTTTGAATGGTCAGATTTAATTTAAACTTTGTAAACTTATCAAGGACGGATGACAATACAATAATTTGATAAGTTTATTTAATTATCTACCTATCTTAGTAAGGATCACCAGGATTAATCAATTTCCTCACATACCACATCGAACTAAAAAGTGGAAAATAAATATATTTAAAAAAAACTAAAAAAAATCGAATTAAAAAACGAAAAATATTTTCTAATATAGACGGAAAATAAATGAATGAAAAAGATAAGTATTACTGTGAAAAAAGCGTAAGATTCTTTATGCCATATTTTTCATTTATGGATCACCCCATAAAAATGTTGAAACTTGTGATCTTTTTTATAAATTTCTTTTATCAATCTATATCCATAACAGTGGTTCCCTGAGTACCACTTCAAGAAAGAACTTTAATTCACAAACTCTTCTTAGATTGTTATTTGCATATGTTTTTGACGTGATATTGTCTTATTAATTGATGAAGTCGGATGCATGTACGAAAAAGCATGACTCATTGTCACATTCCGCCTGTGCCGAGTGTGCAAGCAAGATAGAGAGGCACGATTGGCCTAAGCATTCGGCTTGTGACGCATCTATCTCTCTTCCATTACATCGGCTGATGTTTTCTTATGACATTATCATGTAAAATTATTGTGCATAAACCAACTTTACAGAGAACCAATTTTTTAACTGACTAGATTACCTTTGTTAAATGGCTGTTGCTTACCGTTTGACGCGCATACTCACAGATGTATGCATACCACTAATTGAGTAACAAAGATCTTACCAATAATCAAAGGAAAGATTCCTTTTGGAACATTTTTTCATAAAATACAACCATTACTGCATTCATTATGATGGCACTAATGCTAACTGATACCACAGTATAAATAATAGTACTATGTACAGTACCTCACCACCCCTTTGAGACAAGTCTGGAACAGTTTGTATGGCACCGCACCCACACACACTCATACACATTCTGCACAGATGTCATTGTTTATGTAGTAGTTACCGATGCAACATTTGTATGGATTGGCCGGGGCATGCTGATACTTAGTATGATATGTACATGTGACAAAGAGTGTGATATAGTGTGAGAGGAAGACCTAAAAAAGAGGACTTTGGATTATATGACAGATAATACGGGTAACTAAGGGTACCTGTAGATATAACGGTTAATAATGATTGAATGTAAGAAAAAGACATACTGCACCGACAACAAATAATAGGAAAATACCAGCTAATGATGACGTTAAGGATACTTTATATATAATAGGCAATTAAGTTGTGATGTTACCACTTATAGAAACTAATTATTATTTAGAGTTTATTAAACTTTTCTCCCCAACCCGTTTGGCCAGCGTGGGGAGTGTAGGCCAAATCCTCCTTCCGTCTAGGACGGACGAGAGAGGGTCGTGCTCCTGTAGTGGAGACTAAAATGGAGCTGATGATGATGATGATGATTAAATTTTTCATTATAAACAATCTAATATTATAATCTCTTTCAATCTCATGAATGAAATGAATATGCAAAGAAGTTCATTACTAGTATTTGCATGTAATTAGCTTCATTACGATTCAACAAAGCTACGTGAGTATGGGCAAGTCATATCACCGATTTGTAAACAAAGTTGATAAGAAAATACTCTTGTATACTGACCTGCATAGATAAAATAACTACAGGTACGGTTTAGGATTCTTATTTACATTAAGATAAGTATACAAACAACAGTTTGAAATATTTTTTATACTCAACCACAGATCTCAGGCAACCACAAAGTTCTCAGAAGAAAATAGTAATACATAATAGAACGACAAAAAGATGTGGGACTACAGCAAAAAATATTTTTAAACTAGTTTTGTGCGGCTTAATACCTACAATAGTTTAAGAGTTTAAGGTCAGAGAAGTCTTAAAAAACTACATAATTACAACCCACTTCCTTCACTGTGAAACGGTTTCGTACGACATTACTTTGGCGTTTCACTTGGCAAAATATTCGCCGGTATGTAATTGGAGTACTATGTATATAGATTACAAGGCAGGATTAGATGTAATATTAAATTACACCTTAGAAATTGCTAACGTAAAGTGAAGTGACGAAAAAACCGGCAAGGTGTTCATAACCTGAGCATTGAATTTATGAAAATGTTCTTTATGTATCGAAGAGTAAATTAGATAGGTAAATAAAAACATGTGTTGTACAACAATGATCCTTTTACAATTTGAAAAGTAAAATAAAAATTATCTAAAAGAATGGCGGGCGGCGTAATGGAGCAATGATGGCGCGCGCCAAACATTTTTCTATAATGATTAATACAGGAAAATAAATACTTACTATTACAATTTACAACCCACCAACACTATTTAATCACAAAACTGAAATTATCACCAAATTCACGTATTTAACGATCAAACAAAACGAATTATCGGAAAAGCGTCACTATTGCATTATAGTTTTCTGAACATTGAAAATGTGTTGCCACTTGTCAGGCTTGTCTTTTGCAAGTTATGCATTCTTGCGACAATTTTTTAAATTTATTTCCCTTGTAAAAGAAATATGTACTGTACAGTAAACTTAAAAAGGTTGATTCATAATAAGTGCCATCGTAGATAAAGATTTATTAAAATTATCCAAAGTAAAGAAAAAAGCTACTTGAACCGATTATTTCTGGCAACCCTTTTTGCTTATTATGGTACGTTTATATACCACTGCCCGGAAAGCAGCTCGCGAACTCACAATATTAGTCACAATCACATGCATGGGGCACAACAAACAGTATTTATTCACACGCTCATAATTATTGTGCTCATTGAATGAGCGTTGAACACAAGTGTGTAAACGTACCAATAGATATGTTATTAAATAGGGACTTTTTGGTAGGAGGGAACTCATTGATCGAGGGTCTGCTTCTCACAGACATTTAAGCATTACTTCTGACTTTCTTTTCAGAGAGAGGGTCTTCTAATAACTCACCCACCATCAAAAGTAGAGTATTAACTCTACTTTTGATGGTGGGTGAGTTACCAACAAGGATTGATTATTGTTTATTATTGTATAATCAATATATAAAAATCAAAAATTTAATCGTTCGGCGTTTTATACTCTTCTACAACAAACATTTGCATATACAGTAAAGTGTGGATCAAATCAAATCAAATGACACCAGCCGTCTCTATAGGTTTTTTTATACTAAGTCAGGTGGCAGATAAGCATACGACCCGCCTAATATGAAATGGTAACGGTAGCCATATTTACGCTTACAACGTGAAATATCACTCGCGCGCTGCCACCCTTATTGTCAATGCAGCAAGTCCTTCCTTTCTTGTGACGTCACTCACACGCAGGAACACAACAATCCTCAAGGAAAAAGTTATTTGGCTGCAGTATTCTGTGTGGTGGAGGTACTTCCCCAGTCGGGCAGCTTACTAATTACAAATATGCTGTACCCTACCTCTCTTACGCCAGAGCCTCTTTCACCAGTTGGTAGGGTGCACTACGTGCAGGTGAGATTGGCTTTGGCTCTAGAGATCGTGGTGAGCCACTTACGCTCTAATCACCGATAAATGTACTATTTATTTACTTACAAATGGTTATTTTATTTATTTATTTATTTATTTAGAAACAAACAGTCTTACATTATTCTATTGTTAAATACATATTTAAGAAAAGACCTATAGTTTCATTTATTTCTTATTTTACCTTATATAGTAGGCCACACAACATTCACTAAGCATACAAACAAAACATTGCAAAAAAGACTTCACAAACAATAGGTACTAACTAGTTGAGTCACTGATACAAGCATAAGTTTATTTCAGAGACTCAACCAGGGAGGCCTTGAATGAGCCCAAAGAACAATTCGCGAATAAATCAATTTGAAGTAAATTGTCATTATAAAATTTACATGTTCTTCTTATAAAACTATTTTGAACATAACAGGTTCTGCTACTTAATATATAAAATAAATGTTTTTTAGTGCATAGTCGCTCACATCTACGAGGCACACGAAACAATATATTATGAAGTAATGAAGGGGTATCAACAATGTTATTCAAAATTTTAAACAACATCATAATATCGAAATAATTACGTCTTTGTTCTAACGACATCACGTTGTGTCGTTTAGCAGAGGTTTCCCAGTCAATATATGAGACGCCGGTTCTAAAATCAAGAGATCTAAGAAACTTTTTTTGAATATTTTCAATTCTGTCGATATGAACTCTAAAATGAGGCTGCCAGACACAACACGAACTTCCAAATGAACAAAACTGTTATAAAAGATTTTATAAGTCAAAGAATGTTTGAAAGGTTTACTTATTCTCAATATGAATCCTAATTGTTTGTATGCCTTATTAATAACTAGCGACCCGCCCCGGCTTCGCACGGGTGCAATGCTGATACTAAATGTACTACAGAAGGTCTTTGCGCTTTGTCCTATCCAGTCCTTCCCCAGTTATAGGCACACGCCGCCGGCTCAGCGGCCGGTACCGCCACAGCCGTTATGTCCCTGCATTTTAAATGTGTAATATCTTCTAAACTATTCATTTAAATTACATGCTGTGAAGGGCCATATTGATCTATATTAAATGCGCAATGTATTTAAGGTACTTAATTGGATAAGGATTAATTCTGTATTGCTTAAAATCGCTTCGTAAATAAGGCATTATTTCTTGTAAAAAGCAAAGGATAAAATAACGGTTATTGTGTGTTACCACTAAGAGATAGACATATACCATCGCGAACTTTTTTGTAGACCATTTTAAGGTGAACAATACTGTACTACATTATTTTGATCTATCTCGTTGGGTTCAGCCAGCGTTTGCAATGAAAGAGCAAAAAAATGTTTTTATTTACGACATCACATTAGAAACCTCTAAATTATCAGTGTTTTTCTACTATGTTATGCATATATTATACATATAAACTTTCCAGTTGAATCACTCTATCTATTAAAAAAAACCGCATCATAATCCGTTGCGTAGTTTCAAAGATTTAAGCATACATGGGGACATAGGGACAGAGAAAGCGACTTTGTTTTATACTATGTAGTGATATTATCTATGTGAGGAATAAATGTTAACTTGGAGTCCATAATGACTCCCAAGTCACGAATCTGTGTAACTCTAGATATTTTTTTATCACAAAGATTGTAATCATATGTAATTGTGTTTAATTTTCTACTATAACTAATGACATAGCATTTATCTAAATTTGAAAACATTTTATTTTGAATACAATATCTTTCAAAGTTTTTAAGATCGTTTTGTAATACTTCACAATCATTGAGTGTCCGAATAATTCTAAAAATTTTTGTGTCATCAGCATACAGTAAAAGATTCGAATTTTGTATAAAATTATTAATATCGTTAATGAAAAGATTGAATAGTAGGGGCCCCAAGTGAGAACCCTGTGGAACCCCAGAAGTTACGGTTTTATACTGTGATCGATAGCCACCCAAGACAACAGCCTGGCTCCTATTATCTATATATGGTTTAATCCATCGAAAGAGATCCCCATGTATACCAAGACTCCAAAGCTTTAACATTAAAGTGATATGACAAATTTTATCGAAACATTTGGCAAAATCAGTATACACCGCATCTACTTGACAGTTATCATTCATAGCATTTAGCATCACTTCCGTAAAGCTAAGAAGATTAGTGTCTACACTACGGCCAGAATAAAATCCATGCTGGTTCGGATTTATTATGTTACGAACAGTCATAGATAGTTGGTCAGTAACAATTTTTTCCAAAATTTTACCAAAGTGACATAATTTAGATATGCCGCGACATTTTTCAATATTGGCGCTTGGTGCACCTTTGGGAACGGGAGTGATCCAGGCTCTCTTCCAAAAGACAGGAACTATGCCTTCTTTGATAGATTTTAAATATAATATTGTTAGAGGCAAAGCTAAAGCTGTAGAACATCTACTAATAAATATAGGATGTATCCCATCAGGCCCAGCTCCCTTATTCACATTTACTGATTTTAAATATTTTAATACTAGGTTTTGTGTGATTTCTACAGTACTTATATCGATGGGAACACTTTGAGGCAGTGGTAAATCATCACATGATAAATAAGTTACAAATATCTTCCCCATTAGTTGCAGAGCGCCCTCTACAAAATAAAGTTTGAAGTAGTTTATTGTTGGATCTAATATTCTTAACGAATGTCCAAAAGAATTTGGGATGTTTTAATTTTTTGCTCAGAAAATTCAATATATTTTTTATGACACTCAATTTCCATTACAATTGCTCGCTTTCTGAGAATTTTAAAACTTTCATAATCTAAAGGGTTATTGTATTTTTTCCATAATTTATGGAACTTACGTTTTTCATTTAACACTTTTCTTAAAGCTTTTGTATGCCATATGGGATAAGACCCAGATGATTTGATAGTACGTAAAGGGACATGACGAGAAATTATATCATTTAAAATATTATAAAAAATATCTACACTTGATTCCAGCGGCAAAGGGCTAAGAATGGAAACCCAGTCCACTTTATGTAATTCCTTGTTCAAATCTTCATAATTAGCGGCTGGAAATTGTAAATATAAGAAACATTCGGTTTTAAATAATATATATTTACTAGTGTCACTTCTATTGAAAGTGATCTGTGGTGAGCATCTTCAGCCAACAATGGTTGTTGACAACCCTCAACTTGACAATCTATATTTGTAGAAGGAAAGGAATTCCGATTATTAAAACCATCTCTATTACTCATTGTAGCTGTTTATTAGCAACTTAACACTGGCAGCAATAATACTAATAATAATACAAATCAATAAATAATTATTTTTAATAACCATCGAACAAATTAAATATTATTAATATTTCGAGTAGCAGATGTGTTCGCCTCGAGCGCTGACGAGTGAATGCCCCACAGCTGCGGCGAGTCGCTATTTTATAGCCCGGCTGCAGGTGGCGTGGCCGTGCGTCACTTGTTTATGGCCCCCTCTTCACAATGGCCCATGATGGACGATTACAGACAAGCACGATTGTGTAGAGGGCGTGATCGTGAGTGTTTGTCTGTGATCGGGCATCATCGCCGATAATCGGTAAGTTGTCGGTACATCAAAGGAATGCTGGCCCATGATTGTGTGCGCGTCCACACATCGCCGATTAGTCAGTACGTAGTTGTCTCGGGTACAGTGTAGACGTGTAGACGTCTCGGTAAAAAAATAAAGAGGGACATATTCTTAGTGTTCTGTACTTATGTATCTAGTTCTTTCTGTCGATTTACAAACACAATATGGTGACCTGAACCACTGAACGAATGAAAAACCTTTTCGGATCATAGAACTATATCAAAATTTTGGGGTGTAAGTGGTTCATCAAGATCTTTGAACCAAAGCCAACTTCACTGCACGCGGTGCCCCCTGCTGACTGACAAACGAAGCTCTGGCGAAAAGAGAGGTAGGGAGCGTAATTGTAAGCTACCCGACTGGGGAACGTACCTCCAACTCACAGAATACCGCAGCCAAATAACGGTTCCCTTGAGGGCTGTTGTGTTCCTGCGAGTGAGTGAGGTCACCAGAAAGGAAGGAGATGCTGCGATGGCAGCGGGGGTGGCGGCGCGCGAGCGATATTTTATGTTGCGAGCGTTAATATGGCTACGGTAACAGCTTCAGATCAGGCGGGCCGTATGCTTGTCTGCTACCCGACGTAGTATAAAAAAAAAATGAGAATTGCATTTTACAATTCACAAGTCTGTTTTCGCGCACATTAAGTAAATGATTATAAGAGCTAAGAAATATTGCCGCAGCCGCGATCACTATGATATCCATCTTCGATAGACGTCTTATCATAACAGTAGACAGTCAGTAAATGAATAGACACGATTGTGTGGAGAGCTGCCCGATCATGGCGGCGATTATGGACGATCATTTGATGGGCCATCATGTCCCATTGTGAAGAGGAGCCATTACGCCGAACGAACACGTGCAGCATGACGTAATATTTGTGCTTGTGATATGAAGTGTAATCACGTATTGCTTTGCGCCGATATATTGCTAATTATCAAGTCAAGTATACGGTTATTGACGTTACTAATACTATTAAACTGTTTTGTATTAGAAAATGACAAAAAATCACACAACAATTGACTACAAAAATCTCCACTCGGTACTAAGCTAATGCCAGAATTAGTGCCATTCCAAATTGCACTAGAAATATTAAAATCACCAGTAATTAAAAATAAATCATCTGGTCTATCGGATATTAAATCACTAGTAATATCAAAGAATGAACGCAGTGCCTCACTGTGACCCGAACCATGCGGAGCATACAAACACGCGATGTTCAAATACTTGTTAGACTCTAAAAGAATAGATACCCACAAACACTCAGCAGAAGCCGGCGCAGGGGTCGGCCAGTCCCGTCGAAGCGATACATAGTCACTGCGTACTGCGATGATAACGCCACCACCGCGCTCGCCGCCGCTAGATTTAGCACATCGATCACAACGATATACTAAATACCTGCTATCTAAATATTCTCGATCATAGAAATTTGTATTAAGCCAGCTTTCTGTAATACAGATAAAATCATAGTTAAACTGTGAAACCTCTGAAAAAAAGTTATGTTACGAAGACCCCGTACATTTTGATAATAACCACTCAACGTTTTAGGATGCATTACCAAATTTAAATTTTAAATAATTTGTAAGAAATATTATAAATCCATACAGTCGCAGATATGAGCGATATACCAATAATATAACATAAAACAATTTATGTCGGCAGAAAAGTATGCAATAAGTAGGTTCAAACAACATAACAGTTACTAAGGTATGCAAAAATGACCTTTTACAAAGAATTATTGTTACTTTGTTATTCTGAAGCCAGTGTATGATTACACGGAAATATAGTAAAACAGTTGAACAAAAATTATGTGCACTGTCACAAAAATAACAAATAACAGTTACCATGCAAATAATTTGAAACCGAAAGGGCGAATAAATTACCTCACAGAAACGTAAACAAAAACGTCATTTTATTTTTTTCAAATCACTCACACTCGTAATATAGATAATACGCGACTTATCATTTTTACGCATCAATATTTTGCAGTCACGAATCCATAAATATGAGTAATTCAACTCAGACTTCAGCAGTCGGGCTTGTTTGAGCAGCAGTTTATTTTGTGGCGTGAGGTGATCTCCCAGATACACGACACCGGCGGGACCCGACAGGCCGAGGTCGGCCGTCGTAGGCCCCGACGCGCCCGCACCGCCGCGAGTAGCTGGTCCTTGACTATACGCCTCGTGAAGCACGCGATGATCGCTGGCGGGCTCGGTTTCTCCCGCCCACCATCACCAATGTCACCACCATCACCGCTCGACGAAAAAAAAAATGTATGGAGCAAATCGGAAATTATTCTTTTTCTCAAAACGTTTAAAAGTGTTAGCAATGAAACCTATTGTAAACTATTGTATTAAATTTATTTGTTAAATTTACAAAGAAATTTTTTGCTTGTACTTGCAGTCTTGGCGTTTATAGGGTTTAACTTAAAATATTTAATTTAAAAAAATAACATGAAATATATATTGTTTTCCGCCATGGCGGACTAAACCAGCCAATCACATGCACGGGATTCTCCGATTACAGGCACGGGCGCCGGTGCGAACTACCTGTTCATTCGCTCATGTCATGTCCATGCTCACGTTTTCACGCTCACGTTAACGTAACATTCAATAATGTTACGTTAACGTGAGCGTGAAAACGTACCATTATTAGGCTGAAATTCTGTTTATCAGTAGCAACATTGGACCCAAATCTGTCAAAGTCTGGGTTGCCAGCTTGGGCTACTTCAGGTCCCGTAGCGGCGCAAAAAATTCAATTGGCGACTTGTCGCCGATTCAGCCGATTCTTCACATTCGCGTTGGGCGACAAGGTCATTAAGTCGTTTATTCGTTTAAAAAGATTTGTGATTTGTGTATTCAAACTCCAAATCTGCGGCGGCGCGGAATAGGCCTGCAAGCATCTGGCAACCCTGCCAATGTGTCAACTGTCAAGCAAAGCAAACCATGTGGTAATTTCAATTGTCTCAGTTTTTGTTCGGCAGCAGCTAGAAATATTTACACATGAATTTATATTGTTCATGTTGTGTTTGTCTTTCGTAAACCATGGATTACGTTGTAGGCAGCGTAGCAGCATTAATATCAGGTGATGTGACGCCAAACCGTCCTAAACTTGTCAGAAGAGCCCTAACTCCGGTAAAACATCAGCAGTCACCTAACGTTACTCCCAAAAGTGAATTTCTCGTAGACAGGTCTATTTTTCTATCTCCAACGCTTCAAAAGAAAAAAGCTATAGTTAAAAAGTCACCTAAAAGAATTTTCCAAAATGCAGATTTGGACGTAACATCAGAAAATGACTCTTCATTGACCAGTCCAAATGCTGACAAAGTCAAAAAACATCTTAAAAAAGATTTAGACGCAAATATAAGTCCAAAATCGCCAAAAAGTAAGCGCAATAAATCCTTAGACATGTCTCCCAATAAAAATGTGGAGGAAATTGTTAGTGTCCGAATGAACAATGAAAAAACTCCCAAAAAGAAGAAGCACAGACATTCTTTACCTGAGTTTGCCATTGACGATGTCACTGAGACTGGAAATCTCGAGGAAACAGGTAGCAGTTCAAATAAAAAATCGAAACAAAAAGTTTTCGATACAAGTGAGGAAAATGTGGCCGAAGAGGTAACTTTGAGAAGTAACGAATTAGGTAGTAAGAAAAAAAGAAAATCACAGGAATCAACTGAAGATATAAATTCAACTGCTGCGACAGTCAAAGAAACCATAACTGAAGGAAGTCAGTTAAATGTTTCACAAAAGAAAAATAAGAAACGCAACAAGAAATCAAAGTTAAATGTTATGAATCAAAATAGTCCAGTAGAGACTGAAAGTAAATCACCAAAGAAGAGTAGAAAGAATCTTGTAAATCCAAACGCAGTCACAGATAAAGATACGGACTCTGAACATGAATCTGACAATGAAATAGAATCGGAGAATGAAGAGGCAAATAAAGAGATACTTGACACAGAAATGGCGGACAGTTCCGATGATGAACAACAGGAGAAGATAGAGAAGCCAAAGGAACGAGAACGGGTGACTGATAATGAGATCAAACGGACATTATTTGTCGGCAATGTCCCATTTAGCAAGAAAGTCAAAAAGGAGTTAAAGAAAATTTTTAACAAACATGGCACTATTGAGACTATTAGGTAAGTTTCAAGTATTTTATGTAAATTAAAGAGCAACCACAAACAAATAAACAATTGGTTGTCTGTAAAGTCGGTTTACGGATGATAATTTTATGTGATAATCAAATGCTTAGGCTGTTTGTGCCACTCTGTCGTATGTTCCGTGCTCTCTCTTGCAAGCTTGGCTTAGGCGGAACATGACAACGAGTCATGCTTTTCAATGCATGCATCTGGCATTCATAGATTTATAAGACGTTATCCCGTCAAAAACCAACAACTAATGTAATTAATGAAAATTATTTCAATTTTGTACTGTCAGTAAATACCGAATCTACCACTATTGGTAGTGGATTCGATTCCAACAGCGAAGCACGATATATGTATTTGACATACAGTAAAAGGCACACCTCCCAAGCTAACCTCATTTTCATATTCTGTAACAATTTGCATAAGTTAGCATCGACAACACCTCATAAATAACTGTCTATTACAGAACCCGTATCATTCCAGTTAAAGACCATGTGCTTAAGTATAATTAGATATCCACATAACCTCATATTTATCTGTCTATTACAGAATCCGTACCGTTCCAGTTAAAGACCAGAGATTCACTCCCAAGCTGGCTGTGATCAAGAATGAATTGCATCCTGAACGGACAACTATTAATGTCTATATCAAATTCAAAGATGCTTCTTCTGTTGATCAGGTGTGTACCTATTGTGGATAAGTAGTTTTTTATACTACGTCGGGTGGCAGACAAGTATATGGCCCGCCTGATGTGAAGCGGGTACCGTAACCACATTAACGCTCGCAACATAAAATATTCAACCAAGGCTGATAGTAGGCATCTCGCTACTAAATCAATATTACTCTGGCGCTGCCACCTTCGCTGCCAACGCAGCATCTCATTCCTTTCTGGTGACCTCACTCACTCGAAGGAACACAACAACCATCAAGAGAATTGTTACTTGGCTTTATTATTGTAAATATTCACAATATCGGATTATTTAAAAAAAGGACTTCTTTTAAGCATTTCTTCTTCGCCAATGGTCAATTCTCTCTATATGGACCGACAATCTCAAAAAAGTGGCTGGTAGGGATTGGATGGAAAGCAGAGGATTGCATAATGTGGAAAGCATTGGGAAAGGCCTATATCCAGCAGTGGGTAGATACAGGCTGATGATGATGATGATGAATGGTCAATACCATATTGCTAGTAGATAAAAAACAAGAATATTATTTGTAAACAAGACATCGTACTGCCCACAAGGGCCTAAAAACAAAAAAAAATTAACTAGTATATAAGTGTCATTTCCATAGCCATAGTCAAATAAAATGTTTGTTAAAAATAATTATGAGCCACTTGCGCATTGTTGTTTTAAATTTATCAAAATTAAAATTTTTATTTACTAAATATTTTTATGCAAATTAATTAAAAAATTCCTTGTTTTTGAGCCCATTTGGGGATACTTCCAAGAACACCACTGCCAACCCCACCACTTCCCTAACCTGAAGGTTGAGATTTGGGAAGTGGTGGGACTCCAAATTACAAAGTACTGCAGCAAAATAATTTAATGGCAGTATCCGCTCCTGTGTATTTCCTGTACACTTTAAAATATCAAATTTTTATTTTTGTAATAAAAATGTGAGATTATATAAAAAAATTTGAAAATGTGAGACATTTTATTATATGTATCTCTCTTGGACTCACGGGCTTAAACCCGGTCATTTCATCAGCGTGCGCGGGGATATGGATCCAACGCGCAGAAGCCCCTTTGAGAAGTTTGATGTAATATTGTACATTTTATTTATTATTATGTTTTACAGGCACTGTCAGAAAATAACACAGTTCTAAATGAGTGTCACCTCCGTGTCTCTCGAAGTAACACGACGGGAGCCGAACACGACCCGAAGTTATCTGTCTTCATAGGAAACCTACCATTTGGACTTGAGGATGAAACGCTGCGGAACAAGTTCAGTAGTTGTGGAGAAATCGCCTCAGTTAGGATTATTAGAGATAAGAAGACAAATGCTGGAAAAGGTACGTAGGCATTCAGGGGGCATCCATTAATTGCGTGAAGATTTTTGGAGGACCCCCCTCCTCCCCCCTACCGCAGTCTCATGTGAGATTTTTAAATTCGAATTTTTTGTGTAAAAGCGTTGGACTTATTTAGAAAAAAAAACAATTTGCTCAATTATTTTTATTTATGACTAGCAAAGACTAGTATTTGCGAATTGAGCTGAACTTAAACGAAAATTAATAAGATTCCCCTGCGCTTATATCAGGCAGATTGTATCCTTGTTTGGTTTATATTTATCGTAAAAAAATTGCTAATTTCAGGTTTTGGTTATGTAAACTTTGCAACAAAAGATGGTGTCGAATTAGCTTTAAATATGAAAGAAGAAGATTTGACAATAAAAAATAGAATATTACGCGTAAAACGATGTACGCAAACACAACAACATGGGCAGAAGAAACAAGGATTCAGAGGCAAGAATCAATCTCCTAGGAATCAAGGCAAGAGTTTTCCCCCACAAAATCAGGGAAGAAATTTCGGTCAAGCAAAAAATTTCCAAGGCAGGAAATTTGGTGGACCTAATCCTAAAGAGGAAGGCGCGTACAGAAGAATTATGAATAAAAGGCAGAATCAGGTATGAATAAAAAAATGGGGTGTGCCATGGACACGGCATGTACTTAAATACGTTATATGCATTAAACTGCATGCGATGTTCCTAAGAAAGGACTTTCTTAGCGTAATAAATTCTTTGATCCTTCATCTATCTAGTGGTGTGATTAAATTTTGGATGGAGATTATAGATTTGTAGCTGTAACATCAAACTGTATCCCCCGATTGTGCTGCCATCCTTTTTTTTAATTGCCTCCCAATTGAAGCAATTTTAAAGAGGAATTCACGTCAATATATTGTGTTATAAAGTCCTGTTCCATATTTTATAATTAAATCTATTTTTAGTTTCGCCAATAGAAGGCCAAAAGAATTCAAAACTAAATTGCTTAACTGGCTAATTGAGAAATGTTTCGACTCCCTTAATGTATTTATACTCCCTTAATAAAATTATTTATAAATTTGACATTATGTAAACAATAAATATCCTTTGACTATTAGAATTACGTAACTTCACAAATGTATTAAAAATTAAATTTGCTATTAATTTTGACATTTTGCATGCATAAATTGTTGCAAAAGGCAGAACATAATGGATCTTCTATTCATACCAACACCTATATTCTGTACATAATGTTTTTAGCAAATTAGTTCATTTGAATTTGAAAATAAGGTAAATAACATATGTTTATCTTGACTAAAGGCGAAATCGGTAATATGGCACTTGAATATTAATAACACAATGCCAGTAATGTCCCACCAAATGACAACAATCAACAGTATTAAAATCAATAAAAATATAAAATAATGGAATAGGTACTAAGTTGAGATGGGTGTTGCCAATACGAGTTTAAATTGCATTGGAATCTTCGATCATTAATATAGAACTATATGGACAATGACGTACAAAAGACTAAGCAAAATAATGTCCGCGATAGACAGTAGATGATATAAATGTTACTTTTTTTTATACCACTTAGTTGACAAACAAGCATACGGTCCGCCTGATGGAAAGCAGTTACCTACTATAGACACATGCGCGTTGCCGACCCTGTAAAAACCTCTTAACGCTTTTGAAGAACCCCATGCTGTAGTCTCCTGTTACTTATTTATGACCAATATTAAAAGAAACTATATTTTTTTAATATGCATTTTAAATACGCCCTTACGCTTTCGGTTTAAAATTTACAATTCAGACTTTATATAAATTAACTAGCTGTCATGACAGACGTTTCCTGTCTAAACCTTACCCAGTATACCGAGATTATCCCAACCAAGTTTAATTGCCATCGGATGAGCGGTAAACGAATGCATAAAGGACATACAGACAAACATTCAATTTTATATATATAGATGATTCAGACAAAGACACTCATTCATTTGAAAATTAAACTTATTTGCATTTGATGAGGTATAAAAAGAATCGTGACCTAATTAATATAATAATTATAAATTACAGGAAGGAGCCGATGGACCTCCGAACAAAAGAGAGAAACATTTAAATCAACCGAATAAGGAGAAGAAAGCACGGAAGGAGTTTGTTGGCATGACTTCTGAGAAGAAAAAGGTATTTTTTTTATTATTTTTTTATATGAGCGGGCAAATGAGCATGTGGGTCACCTGATGCAATTACCACCGCCCATGGAGATCAACACCAAGGTGTCGCCGATCCGTTGCCAGCCTATACTCATTCCTCTCTTTCTGGTGACCTCACTCACTCGCAGGAACACAACAACCCACAAGGGAATAGTTATTTGGCTGCGGTTTTCTGTAAGGTAGTGGGTATTTCCCCAGTCGGCCAGCTTAAAAAATACGCTATGCCCCACCTCTCTTTACGCCATAGCCTCGTTTGTCTGTCAGCAGGGTGCACCACGTAGAATCAAATATAAAACAATCAGATTTTATTTTAAACAATAAATAGGTATTTATTATTTAAAAAAAATACGTAACATAATTCAAAAATATATATATTCTTTTAATCACTACTTCACCGAGTTAGGAGCGTGTAACGACGCGCCGCTACATCAACAGCTGCCCTGATCGTTAAAGAATATTGTTTTCCTTTTTTACAGAAACATACATTCAACAAAGGGCAGAAGAAGAAGAAGGCGTTGAGTGAGATTTTAACGAATAAGTGATAAATTATTGTGGCATTTGCATAATTTTCGTGATGTTAATATTTTTATGTTAAATATAGTTTTGGTTTTATAGCTCGATTTATTACTTTTCTCGTCATTTTCTTGTAAACCACATCTGGCGATCTGATTTTACTTTCTATAAAAAACTTATACAAAAACATGGCGTGTGGCTAAGTCACGGCCGTGGTTTGTACGTGAATACGTTATATGCACTAAAATTATCTCAAAATGGCAGCGGTCCCCCGCACGCGATGTTCCATAATCCTTACTTAGCGTAATAATTTCTTTGATCCTTCATCTATCCAGTGTTGTGATTGAATTTTGGATGGAGATGATAGATTTGTAGCTGCAACACCAAACTGTATCCCCCGATTTTGTTATCAATCTTTTTTTTGAATTGCCCATAGGCAGGCAATTCAAAAAAAAGAATCAATTTTAAAGACATATTCACGTCAAATGCAATTTGCCCAATCGGTCCAACCGTTACCAACTTTGCGCTTACCGACGACGATCAACATTTAATTTTTATTGTTCTGTGCTTCAACAGACAAAGAACCCTTATAGGTTTACTTTGTATAGAACCTTTTTCTCAGCAAAGCATGGAGGCATTCAGTTTGAATTACTGTTCCATGTTCCATATATACTTTGACAGCTTCTACTCAGACAACTCAGTAATAATAAATTGTTAGGAATACCTCCCTGGCGTTATGAGATGCCCGACACGATCATGCACGTCGTATGAAGCTAGATTTTTCGTGGATCATATGGCATAATATTCAGAATCATGTAGGCTACTTAAAACTACACTATACAAATGACACAAAAGATACGTATAGTAAGGAAGAGCAGTCTTTTAGAGTGCAATATTATCACAATACTTAGTATTTTTTTTTTTTTTTTTTGTACTTAGTTGGGTGGCAGACAAGTATACAGACGGCCCGCCTGATGTGAAGCGGTTACTGTAGCCATATTAACGCTCGCAACATAAAATATCGCTCGCGCGCCGCCACCCCCGCTGCCACCGCAGCATCTCATTTCCTTTCTGGTGACCTCACTCACTCGCAGGAACACAACAGCCCTCAATGGAACCGTTATTTGGCTGCGGTATTCTGTGAGGTGGAGGTACATTCACCAGTCGGGTAGCTTACAATTACGCTCCCTACCTCTCTTTTCGCCAGAGCTTCGTTTGTCAGTCAGCAGGATTTACCGCGTGCAGGTGAAGTTGGCTTTGGTTCAAAGGTGTTG